>OY756949.1:3912500-5360000 GCA_963580275.1 Crataegus laevigata
CTTTCTAGAGACAAACTCTAGATCACTCACACTCTTCACAAGACTTACTCACTTACAACTCACTCTCACTTAGTTGCTTGATCACTCACTTGATTACTTGACTTACTTGATTGGTTGTTGCTTGGTTGATAGCAACACACACACACGCCTATTTATAGGCATGTTTGCCGACATACAAAATTGGCTAGAACATTCTAGTGCAGTGGTTATGCATTGCACACTGCAAACCGACTTGGACTTTTAATAATAGCCACACAATTTGGCTTCTAGGTTATTCTACAAGATGCACCGACTTTGGTGCTAGTAATTTCTGGATTAATGTAGAATGGGCTGGGGTTGGACACTTTTAACATGTTCCTCATCGCCGGGGTGGCTTCCATTCTTGCTCTCGTCATATTTGCAGTTTCCTTTCTTTACAATAATTGGCATATCTTAAATCATGCTGAATATTCAAGAGCTTCGAAATGGAGAAGGGTTCGAGCCATGCTTGAAATTTTCAATGACAAGGATCTCAGCTCCCATAATTTTAAAAGCAGTCGAGAACGAGATGGAAGTGTTGGTGTTCAAGATGAAGTTAAGGCCTCACCTAATAGCAACTGGCCTGGAAGTCCATTCAGCTACTTCAACCACACAGATAAAGATTTCAGATTCTACGAAGGGCAACAATCTCAATCTACTTCTACTAGTCATGCATCTATGGAGACAACTCCTGATACAACTTAAGAAAACAATTAAGATTCAGCGTAAAAGAAAGGAAATAAAACGAGATTCTGGCCTATTGAGTAATCAGTAAGGTATTTGGATCTTATATTCGTATAACTCATCAACCTCAGATACATACACACACAAACACAAACATGCGTATGACTTACAACTTAATTACATACAAAATTTCAAATCATATGAAGATCTTAACTTACACACACATACAAAAAAAAAAAAAAAAGGAATTCCATTTTTTTTTTATCTCACTGAATATTAATTGTTTTCTTGAGTTGTATCAGAAGTTCTATGCATTTCTTGAATAGTTATGGCAAGATCAATAACTGGAACTAAGGTAATCTCTCACATTCTGCTAGAGAAGAAACGATAAAAATGATAAACCTCACTGGCCGACACCACAAATTCCACCCAAAAAACCATATATCCAGAGACGCATGACCATGGTGTTTGTTGCCATTCAAATAATACGAAGCCCTTAACTCTCTCGTTCAAATAGCTGAATGGACTTTCAGGCCAGTTATCTGGTAAGGTTTTGGCTTCATCCTGAACACCAGCGGTTCCGTCTCGTTGTTGAGCTTTTGAAAGTACGAGAGTTCATATCTTTGCCATAAAAAGTTTCGAGCGTGACCCTAATCCTTCTCCAAGTAGAAACTCTTGAATCACCATCCAAGACACGCCTATTTTTATATAGAAAAGAACCTAAAAATATGATGAGAGATAAAACTGAAGCCGTCCCAGCAATAAGAAAAAGGCCCCAAAAGCTGTCAATGCCAATACTGTTGCTTGATACTCTTGGATTTGAATTATCTTGGCAACTGCTCTCTTGACTAACCTTTCTTTTTCAATGCTCATTATCTTCTCTTCCTGTGAAACGTCATGTACGAGAGGTGAAAGTTTCGGAAACACCTGTAAGCAAAAAAACGAAATCATGTGAAAAAAATCAAGTCCAAATAATAGACAAGTGTTATAATTTATTAGAGAGTAGTGATGAATAATTACTATGTGAAAAAACCACGGTTGAGAAAGAGAACCAGAAGCTTGTGTCAACTTGATGTGAGGGAGGGCCACAAAAATCTTCATTAATTCGATGCTCAAGCACCCAAATGACAAAGCCAATGAAGACGAAGAAACAGGTTGTTGTTAGCCATAAGTTCCATGTCAAAGGCTTCAAGAAAACCCCATGTAGTTTTTCTCCTGGTGTCTATGATTAGCAAAACCATTGCTGCACCAGATTCTGTGTAGGGCGTTGTAAACTCCACGTAAACCTATTTGAAAAATTGGGATTCGGAGGGAGCATTGCTCAAGTCAACACCTAGGTCTGCAACACAGATGATCGATATATACAAGCTTAAAGAACATCACAATCAGTCAACTAAACTGAATTCTTCTAATTATAAGGTTTTTAAATACGGAATAATCTGAACAAACCGAGTTTCGTTGTGGTCAGTAATATTCTTGGATTCTTGTAGACTGAAGTGCCAGAAAGTCAAGCTTCTAGTTTCAAAAATGCCTGATTTGCTCAAAAAGACATATGTACATACTCAAGACACCAAAATTCGTTTTCGCAAGCAACCGTCTTTTTAAACATGTCAATTTATACCCTAAATCCTAATAAGAGGCCGCAGCGCTTTATAAGAACTAAAAAAAATTAGCTTCTCTAAATTTTTTAAAACGTGTCAGTTAGTAACCTAAACCCTAATAAGAGGCCAGAGCTCTATAAGAACTACGATCATTAACTAGTCTGGGCCGGGCCATCATATCCAGCTCGCCCTCATTTCGTATTGGGCACGCATTGATTAGGTGCAACCGAAAACTTAATTTGTGTGTGTCACAAGTCAACGTCCCCATGTATATGAAAACTGGCATGCATAAATCATAACACATATTATTGTTTCAATAAAATATAGAGAAATTATATTCACACATCTTAAATTATTTCTTTCACACTTTTTTAATTTTTTTATATTTTTCTATCAAGTGTTAGTGGTGTATAGAAAATATTAAAAAATTTAAAAAGTATGGAAGAAGTAACTTAGGGTGTGTGAATATAGTCTCTCTAAAAGATATAAATATATTGACTTGAGGTGTACATATAAAAAAAAAATTAATTAACATAATATCCCAAAAGGTTATATACAATGCTACCATATTAATCTTCCCCCTCCCAATGTGTTGAAGATTCAACCAGCAAAGACCCAAACTTTAGCTACACTAACTTGACCAAAATCGACCTCACATATATATGAGTAATGTTATTCATATTACGTTTTTGTACCACATTTTCATACCATGTGTTTTAGGTGGCATTTTATGTGGGCAGCAACATCATTTGAATTAATCAAATTTTTAAATTTAGTTCATTATTTAATAAACTAATAATTAAGAAAAATCAGTTAATTAAATAGTAATTCTGGTATACGAGAAGTCTTTCTCATTCCTTTCATTGGGTTATGCAAATTTTTCAAATGATATGGCTGTCCACATCAAAGATATAAATATATTGACTTGAGGTGTACATATAAAACAAGTTAATTAACATAATATCCCAAAAGGTTATATACAATGCTACCACATTAATCTTCCCCCTCCCAGTGTGTTGAA
Source organism: Crataegus laevigata (assembly GCA_963580275.1). Classification (NCBI taxonomy): domain Eukaryota; kingdom Viridiplantae; phylum Streptophyta; class Magnoliopsida; order Rosales; family Rosaceae; genus Crataegus; species Crataegus laevigata. The sequence continues at coordinate 3,915,825 of OY756949.1, forward strand.
GATTCAACTAGCAAAGACCCAAACTTTAGCTACACTAACTTGACCAAAATCGACCTCACATATATATGAGTAATGTTATTCATATAATGTTTTTGTACCACATTTTCATACCATGTGCCTTAGGTGGCATTTAATGTGGGCAGCCACATCATTTGAATTAATCAGATTTTTAAATTTAATTCATTATTTAATATAATATAAAAACATGATATGAATAGCATTACTCCAAATATATACATGGGGGACTATATTATTATCATATAATAAATTTACAAACTTGTACACGTTAATTAATTATTGGTTTCCTGAGCTCCTTCAGGAGTATTTGGTATTTCACCAACAGGTGTTCCTTGCTCTCTGAAGAAATGTGAGTCTCGATCTGTGTCGTTTGAACGGCCTGATTCAGGGCTTGGCGGGCAGGTGGTGTTATTGTTTGGTGAAGCCTCAACAGCTGCAGCTCCAACATTAGAGGATGTTCCATCTCGAGCGCCACTCTTTCTAAAAGTATGAGAGCTGAGGTCTTTTTGGTCAAAGAATCTAAGCATGACCCTAATTCTTTTCCATCCCGAGGCGTCGGTTGTCATGAAAATGCGTCGATGCCTATAACAGAAGGAGGCTGCAAATATGATAAGAGTTGATAATGAAGAGACCCCGGCAATGAGGAAGAGACCCCAAAAGCTATCAAGGCCAAGACTGTTGGAATTAGAAATGGTCGGTTTTGTATCCGAACATGTGGTATCTGCTGTGAACCATTTGTTTTCAATGTCCTTCATCTCATCTCCCTCAGTCAAGTTGAGAATCGCCCTCGAAACATCTGACACAAGAGGTGAACCTTTTGGAAAGACCTGTACAGGAGGGACGTATATTATTAGACACACGAGTGGATTTGTAGTGTGTATTTTGTGTGTGCGTGCGCGTGTAAGGAACATATTTATAATACACAATATACAACAATAATGTGATTCATGTAGGTTTACTTGTGAGCGAAGTAAAGAGGGAGCGCTTACAAAACCAAAGCCATCAGTTTTGAATATGGGGCCAATCATGGTGTATTTAGAGCAATATTTTGCGAGAAAAAGCTTCATGTTGGGGGTTTCATCAATAGCAGCAGCAATACCTCCGTTTGCACTCCCGTTTGTTAAAAATTCATTACATTGTGCTGAAGAATTATAAGGCCTTAATTTGGATTGATGAACGCCATTTTGTAGCAGAAGTTCGCGGACGAAAGAACCGTTAATGTACCCGATATACTCCTCCTCCTTTATAAGAACGCTTAAATTCGTAAAAGTTGGCTGAAGTTGTTGAACTGTTAATAGAGAAGTTAGACTGGCCGTATAACTTTGAGTCAGTACCAGCACCACAAACACCCATACAATCACCACAAACCTTGCCAAGTTGCTAATCACCGTCTCACCTGTAGATTAATCAAAGTAAAAAAATGTGGATGCAAAAATAATTAATTGTTGAAATTTAAGTAGTGTATAAATATGGTTATGAAGTTGTATTGTAGTATTTACGGTGTGCAAAAACCATGGTCGAGAAGGAGAACCAAAAGCTCGTCCCGACTTGATGCAAGGGAGGCCCTCGAAATTCTTCGTTAATTCGGTGTTCAAGAACCCAAACCACAAAACCAATGAAGACAAAAAAGCAAGAACTTGTCAGCCACAGGTCCCATGTCAAAGGCTTCAAGAAGATCCATGCATTTTTGCTCTTGCCGTCTTTCAATGGCACTACCATTACCACTCCTGATTCCGTGTATGGCAATGTGAAGTCCACATACAAAGACCTGTTTGCTCTAATTGTTGTGTCCGCAGCCAACGCGTCGAAATTCTGTGACATAAAACATGATAATATATCACATCACCAAATTATGAGTACTGCAAATGATCATGAAAATTGAAAAGAGTGAAGAAAATCACGTTCATATTAATTTCACATACCCCAAGAAAAACTTGATCGACCAAATCATTATAAGTGCCAGCACTTGTACCATCAGGCTTTGCGAAGGGAATGAAGTGATAAGAAACAGCATATGGCAATTTTCGCATTGCAGCATCAAAGACGTCGATACAGAACCCGGAAACTTCGGTTGTATTGTTGGTAGGATCAGGTACCACCCTCACAAACTCAGCAAAACCATCAATTACAGGAACTCCTACTCTCAACCTTTTGCCATATGTCGGGTTCTCCCATCCCTTGGGAACCGAGGTAGAATCTCCTGGCCATAAAATAGGTCCCAGACTCGATTTAGAAGTTGAATATGTAGTATTTTCTGCGTTTGTGAAATTCAAGTTTTTCACAAGTCCACTCTGTGGTGTCCAAAACCCAATTCTTCTTGCTGCATGACCAATAACATTCACCATTTCAAAGATGGAAGGTTGTAATTGCCCATCAACAAAACTGAACTTCCCAGCGAGGCCTATAAATTTAGTACTTGCCAAGGACTTGCGAAGTTCTGGACCATTTTGAGAGAGCCCCAAAGCTTCAAGATCAGTTGAAGAGTTGGTGGAACCATTCATCTTTTCGAAGCCAAAGTTGCTAGTCCCGACATTTTCAACTGCCATGGCTAATGCAAAAGCAGCATCGTAAGCCCGGAGTGCAGGAACATCTAGTTCAGCATCAATTATGCTTGGGTTTTCCTTTTGAAATTTCTTTTTCCATCGAACTCTAAAATCCTTAAGCTCCACCGTTTGGGGCACATAAGTCCTCACGCCCAATGCACCTTCCATTGAATAAAGGACCGAAGAACTCATTGCAGTTATACGATTGGTTAGCCCACCAGTCATGATCCAAACATAGCCTTCATCCATCATTCCCATCTCTTGCGCCTTGGCGAAAAGGCGATTACCAAGAGAGGGCAACATGTGCACAATGAAAACTCTAGTTTGCATCGCCATTAACTTGTAAAGCTCTTCCACAATTTGATCATCACTGGCCCCTGGAGGTATGACACTTCGATATGGGATACGAGCTTCAACTTCTTGCAAGGCATCGGCCAAGTAAGGTATTACTCCCTCACCGAATTCGTTGTCCACATAGATTGGCACCGCTTCTCTCCATCCAAAGGCCCCGATGATAGCACTTATAGCTTTGACTTGAGAGGAATCACTTTGCACAGCTCGGAAAAAATATTGACTCCGAATTGAAGTGAGGGAAGGACTTGTAGCTGAAAATGACATTATGGGCACATGGGCTTTCTCTCCAAGATCAATTACAAAGTTGGCTTGCATCGATGATTTCGGTCCTAAGATTGCTTGCACTTGAAGATTCTTTATCAGGTCTAAAGCTATTTTTCAATAAATAAAAAAAAGCACAAGTTACAGTTTTTCTTCTTTTCAAATAAAAATAGTCTTATCAGATAAAAAGCTATATACGTATATATGGGAGTCAAAATTAAATTGCAAAATTTAAATGAAACCACAAGATGAGAGAGAGAGAGGGAGAGGGAGGGCGAGAGAGAGAGAGAGAGACAGTGAGTGAGAAGTAGAGGGAGAGAAACCTGCAGCAGCTGCATCGACAACGTCTTCTCTCGAGTCTCTAATGCTCAAGGCCAGCCTAGTTGAAGAGGAAGCACGGGAGGTATAAAAGTCGGAGAGGGCCATTTCGATGCAGCTCAACCAAACTTTTGTACTTGGTGAATCAAGGTCATCAAGAACCACACCAACTTTCACTGGGATTGTTGTGTTCTGTGACTTCTGTCCCATGACCAGGGAAAGATTAATGCTTAAAGAAATAAGCAAGAAAAAAGAACAAACCAGGTTGGTTCGTGTCCTCCTCTTCATGTTGGTATGCCTTTTTCAAGCTCCGGTTGTGTTATTCAACAGAAATAAACATATGTATATATATAGAATGGAAGGATTGCAGACCAATATAAATCTGTCAAGATATTAAAAGAAATAAACCCTTCGATTGGCAAGTTTCCGTTTACCTTGACCAAATCAAAGTGCTACACGTGATGTTGAATGAAACCATACATTACCAAATCAAAAGATTCCAATGAAATCGATCGACAAAGACCGAAAGATACAGAAGAGTAATTATGTTAATTTGTTTTCTTCATCCCTCGGATCTTTCTGGAAGATTAGTACTTAGCAAGAGGTTAAGCAACCGGTCTGGACTGATTAGTCAGTTTTGACTTTTAGCTAGATCAAGATGCTTTCAGGAAATTTACAACCGTGTGGTCCACCAAAATGTACATATTTGATTTATATGCTCAACCGTTGACCCATAAATCAAATCATATGCTGCCTGTCCAAGTAATACCTGACTTGTTATTTCAATGTTTTCTGTTTCTTTCAATTCTTCCGTGACCGGTATAAAATTCGTGACACATCATAATAGGTATAATATTCGATGAACTTATTGGAGGAAAAAATTATAAACTCATATATAGTTGTAGCAGAGTTGGAATATGCTTAAGAAAATGAGTATTGGATTTCCATTCTTTTTCTTTATTCTCAGGAAAAAGAGAATTCGAACTTAGAGCATCTTCTAATATTGGAAAAATAAGTAATTAAGAAAAATATTGCTACTATGGGAGATGCATCAACTCGGGCTGTTAATTTATCTACTCATGTTTTGGCCTCATCACTAATCACTACTCATACATCAACTCAAGCAGTAAAAAATTTGAAGATTTAAGAGCCGGCCGGCATGACAAATATAACATCATGGTCTGATGGTCAAATAAGGAATCAAAATTAAAATAAGTAGTTTTTCCATGTAATTTCCACTTTAACAACCAAAATCTTCTAAAATATCTAATTATCGAAGTGTTAAAAATTATTGAGAAGCTGAAATAGAAATATAGAAATGGAAATTTTATTTAAACTCATGTAACTTCTTTTTACACTCAATTTAAATTTTTAATATAAATTGTCCTTTTTATCATATTGCATAATTACCATCAAGTAAAAAAATGAAATTAATAACAAAACCAAAATTTATCAATAACCCCACACGCTGTAATTAAATCTTACCATCACTCATCATTTATCATCCGTTCATTCTAGTTAAAACCCAAATCGCTTTTATAGAGGAAAACAAGTTTTATTTTTTTATCGATGGATGATGATTTTAAAGTTTTGAATTCTCCAACCAAAGTATGACTCGATTTATGAAAACTTTTTATCCGTCTGATTTTTTTTTTTTTAGAATGTTGAAAATGAGTATTTGAGTTTCAACTTTTTCTTTTTCGTCAATCCAGGCTAGTTTGTAGGGGTGGGCACAAAAACCGCCGAACCGGAAAACCGAATCGAACCGTGACAAAAAAACCGTAAAAAACCGTGTTGACCAAAAAGGTCAAAACCAGAACAAAAACCGAACCGAACCGTTTCAAACGGTTCCGGTTCCGGTTTGGAAATATTAAGAACCCGAGGAACCGAACCGAACCGCTTTTAATATAAATTATTATTTTTTATATAAATAAGACATTTTTTTCAAGAAGATCATGTGCATAAGCCTAATATTTTTCTTCACCTCTCTTCCCCTCCTTTGTTGTTTTATCACTTTTCTCCGCCTCCATTATTTTTCTTCATTCTTTTCCAGTATGTTATGCATTATGTACACTTTAGTTTTAGTTTAAAATCTATACTTTGGTCTTGATATGAGCCTTTTTATCTTTTGATTTATATTTATATGCACACTTACTATCAACCGGTCACAAATCTTGTAGATTTAGTAGTGAAAAAATTGTGGTTGAAATATGTGTTCGATATTATAAGTAAAAAAAAATAGAAAATAAATAAATATATATATATATAATTTTGGTTAGAACCGTAAACCGGCATGAACTGAACCGGAACTGCTATGAACCGAACCGTACGGTTTTAGTAAAAATTTATGTGAAACCGGACCAAACCGAACCGTTGAAATTTTTTGATTTCGGTTCCGTTTTGAACCAGACCGTGCCCACCCCTACTAGTTTGTCCTCCTATACCAAACCCTTTCACTTCAACTTCATTTTACATTTATTGCCGTTCTGATTGACATTTTTTCTCTTTCTAATTAATTGCTTGGGGTAGTGCATGTTAGTGAGTACAAGTTAGATGAATTTCTTTCATCAAATAAAATTAAATAATTGCAGCAAAAAACACAAATAAATAAAATACAGCAGCCATGGAAAATGTTATAATGTTCTATGGAGCTCCAGTAGAAATTTGAAATTTTACCAAAAAAATCAAATAAGATGTAGTGAAGCTAAAAATTGCAGAGAAAATTTTGAAAAAAAAAAAAGCTCTGTTTCTAAAGAGCTCAAGCTGGAAGGGGAGACAAAGGACTCAGATGATTTTTTACTTTCGAGTTTCTTTAAGATTCTATTTTATAATGGGTGTAAAGATAAAATGCATTTTAATTGGGTTTGGGAGAGTACTTTAGATAATAAATTTGATTTTAAAGAGATATTAATTCTTTAATTAAAAGAAATATAAGTTTAGATAGTAATTTAAGTATAAAAAATAGATTAGATGAGTTCAAATAAAATTTCTCGTAAGGAAATCTTCAACGGAAAGCAATCAACTGCGGAATCTGGACTTTTTTTGGTAATAGGAATCTGGACTTTGGACTTTGGACTTTGAAGAAGAAAGCACAATAATATTCCAGTGTTTGAAGTTTGAACTTTGAAGAGGAGTTCGGGAACATTAAAGAGTAAAGTCATGGAAACAGTAATTAGTCTATGGCTCTATCATATACTTGTTTTTATAAGACATTAACTATTTTACGTGTAGTTGGAACTTGGAAGTACTCCAGTCCAGTTGCCTCCTCCCTCCTACCGGAGACATTTTAAAAGATACAACCTTCTGAAATGAGGTCAGAATTGGGGAAGGTGGCAAATGGCAATGGTGTGCTTGACTCGCACTACAAAATTAGGGTCTTAAAATTAAGGTACTTTTCAGTTGCTGAGGATCACTCGATTATAATAAAAACTTTTTTTTTTTAATTAACAGAAGTCTTTTTTTTTTGGGAATTTTAACAAAAAGCTCCCGGTACTGTTCACTTTAATGAAAAACCACATATTTACACTAAAAAGTCAATACTGGTACTATTCACTTTACCCTTTATTTTGTCCTTATCGTTAAAACACAAAGTTTTCAAGCCTTTTTCATTAGTTTTCCTTTTTTTTTTCTATTAAAAAAAAAGAGGTAATTTATTTGACGTAACAAAATAATCATAAGGTAATTTACTTAACGAAACAAAATAATCTCAATCATATGATTGGATCATTTGAAATTTTGTGCTTTTAGGTATAGAGTAGTTGTCACACGCTTACATTTGTGGCAATTTTCTTGTTTGTATTTTATTTTTCTAAAATAAAAAGTCTGTAACCACTTTTCTTATGTGGGCTACGTTTGTCTTCTAATTTATTTTTGTTTTTAAATAGAAAGTGAGAGGAAGAAGGGATATCTAGGCAACTTTAAAGGTGGCTAGTATGTTAATTTGTTGTTTATATCATAATTAAGAGGAATTTACTATTCATCTTTTCTTTGGTTGTCTGATATCTAGGCAGCTTTGGAGATGGCTAGCATATCAATTTGGTACCTATTTATCTTTTTCAAATTCTCTAGCTGCTTTTTGGGATGCCTATGTACGTAAGCCTTTTTCTAAACAGTTACACAATCTCTGGATTTTTGCAGGTCTTTCTACTATTTTGGCTATTTGGAAAACTCGAAATAAGTTTATTTTTTAGGGTCGCCCAATCTATTTTTGTCGTCTTTGCATGTATATTAATTCTAGATCATTCATGGTGGGAAGTTTATTCGTAGTTATTCTCAAGGTTTTGACACTCATATCATTTTTTCTTTGGGAGATCCAACCTATCCCTCACAAGGCACCAACTATTCTTCATGTGCTTTGGTCTTCTCCTTGGTTTCCTTAGATTAAACTTAATACATATGGTTTGTCCAAAGGAAATTCCAATCCTGCAGCTTGTGAATGAGTTTTCAGGGATTGTCATGGTCAATTTCTTGGTGGCTTCTACCAAGAGATTGGTCATCACAACTCTTTCTTTGCAGAATTATCAGCAATTATTATTGGTATAGAGTTTGCATATCAGCGAGGTTGGCATTACCTTTGGTTGGAAAGTGACTCTTCTAGTGTACTTTTTGCTATCCAATCAATTGATTTTGATCCTCCTTGGCCTCTTTGTTCACAATGGTCTATTTGTTTGGATCACATTCGGAAAATGACTTTCTACGCCTCTCACATATATCTCAAAGGAAATGTTGTTGCGGACAATTTTGCTAACATGGGCTTGTCTTCTCCAACTTTAGTATGTCACGATTCCCCTCCTTTGGTTGCTAGTGCTGCTTTACTATGTTGGCTTTCCTGGTTGCCACTTCTCAAATTAATCTGCATATCGGCATACAGGTTTGACTCACTTTCTTGTTTTTTTTCTTAAACTTGTGATGTTGCTTAATCTGCTTTGTAGGTTTCGACTTTTACGTTTGGTTTTAGAAGGGTTAGGTTTCATGTCTCTCCTCTTTTTCTCGTATCTTTATTGTTTTCATTTCTAGAATGGTAAGGTTTATGTCCCCCCTTCTTTTTCATGTACTTTTTATCCATTTTTCTTGTATTATGAGGGGTTAGGTTTATGTCCCCCCTGACAAGGTGTAATTTCTTTTTCGTTATCAATAAAAAATATAATTAAAAAAAATGTGGTATTGGAGAGAGAGAGAAAAAAAAAGTTTTGTTTTTTATTAATTTTTTAAACAAAATATTATTTTGTGAAATTACGTTACTGTCCTTAATTTTGTTGTTGTAATAAAAGACTAAATAGTCTTTTCACCCTCTTTGGTGACAAAAAGATTTCTATTAATATGTAGTTTAGCTATATTATTTACTACTCTAATGTGGTTGCTTTAATTTATTATTTTTAACAAATGATATTATCTAATTAAGGGAAAGAGGGTGGATTAGTCTTACAATGGACTAACAATAATAATGTGATTCAAATTCACCTTTAACAAAAATCAAATATAAGACCTCTCACTTACAAATGAAGAAGAAGAATATTAGACCGTAGTACTAAAAGACGTTTTAATTTACTATTTTATATATGGAGATTAATGATATTAATACAAAAATTGTTTTTGCTGATCTATGCTTGGAAATGAAATGATCATCACGGATGTTGAAATATGAAGAAAAAAAAAAGTCAAAACTATGAAATTATATATTGACTCAAACTATATGCGATTGACAATAATCAAACTATTTGCGAATATAAAAAAAACAGATATTGACAAAAAGTTACAAAATAATTTGTACAATATCAAGGAACTTGTCAAAGCATTTTTCAATTAGTTATCAAATTTACGAAATCACTTATTTGAATGCAGTTTAATAGTAGATAGAGTGTTGAGTTTTTATCCATATATTCCGAGTTCGAACCCCCTTCCTCTCACACAAAAATTATTGTAATGGTTTCGAATCACTCCCCTTCCCCTTAATAATAATAAGTTTATTTAAATAAATAAAAAACAAACAAACAACAACAACAAAAGGAAATGACTTATTGATTGGTAATATCAAGTGATATCTGAATGTCACGCTAAAAGTTAGTCACCACAGGAAACTCTATCCAAAGTTCAATTGATAAGTAGAGGTGTTTATTTTGGGTGATTGTGCAGATTTAGTCTCTAAACTATCACCTCAGTGAAAACTAGGTCCCTAAATTATTTTTTCAGTAAAATAAATTTCTATATTCATTACAATTGCTAATTTCACCCTTACTATTATATTCAAAGCTATTTTATCCAATTTTTTGTCAATTTAAATCACTTGACATACTTTAGAGTGTAATACCGTCATTTTCTCGCCTATAAACCCTTAACATTTCATATAGGTTGAGAATCTAACGTCTAATTTACTCTCCAAAGTTAACGTACACTATTTCTTATGTAAAACTACCAATTTATTATCCTCTAAAGTTAACTCTATACACTATTTCTTTATGAAAAACTATCAATCTACCCTCCAATATGTATTATAATCAAGTAATGTAACTTAAATTGACGAAAAATTAAATATTGTAGTTTCGAATATAATATTAGAAATGTAATTGGTAGATTTTTATAATTCAATACCTTATTTTTCTAAAGAAAAAAAAATTAATTTAAAGACCTAATTTTCAATAATTCATTAACTAAATTGACAGTTGCCATTTTGCAGCTCGTACAGTTTAGGGTTTAAGCCTTTACGGCCTTCCCCACCCCTATAATTATCAAGAAAAAAAAAAACAAATATAAGAAATTAAGTAGAAAATGGTGATACAAATTCCAATCAAATAAACTATACAAGAGAACTAAGTTTGCTTCGGAACCCACGTCACGGAGTTAGAAGGATTTCTCCTGGCTGTCGCGGAACTGTGTCGGAAGTTTGAGCCTCGGACCTGTTCTGTTCACCCATGCGTGGGTGAGCTCCTTCAGCTGTAATCAGTATTTCTGGGTGGTCTGAATGGCCTGAGGCAGGGCTTGGTGGGCAGGTGCTGTAACTGTTTGGTAAATCCTCGACAGCCGTAGCTCCAAAATTGTAGGTTTCTCCATCTCGGGAGCCACTACTCTTTCTAAAAGTATGGGAGCTAAGGTCTCTTTGGTCAAAAGTTCTAAGCATAACCATAAATCTTCTCCACACGAGTCACCTCTTGTCGCGATGAAGATATGCCAATGCCTATTAAAAAAAGAGAGTGCAAATATGAGAAGAGCTAAAGATGCGGAGACCCCGACAATGAGGAAGAGACTCCAAAAGCTATCGAGTCCAAGACTGTTGGAATCGGAGATGGTGGGTGATGTATCTGGACATGTGCCTTCCGGCGCGAACCATTTGTTTTCAGCATCTGTTGTATCATTTCCCTCATTCACGACCAGGATCGCCCTTGAAACATCTGGCACAAGAGGTGAACCTTTGGGGAAGACCTATATAGGTTTGCACCCCAATAAAAATAAAAAATAAAATAAATAAATAAAGAAAAGGAAACCATATGACGAACATTAGAATGATAAAACTATCTCGAACTCGCTCTTGTACTGCATAGATTTGGTACCAAATCGCTAATAGAGGTGAGACTCAATGATGCTAAACTTGAATCCTACCCGTATTAGTAATTCGGTACACAATGTATAAGCAGGTGACACATTACTTCTGAGAGAAGTAAAGAGAGAGCTCTTACAAAGCCAAAGCCATCAGTTCTGAAAATTGGGCCAATCTTGGTGTATTTCTTGCAATATTTTGCAAGAAACAGCCTAATGTTGGGGGTTTCATCGATAGCAGCAGCAATACCGCCTTTGGCACTCCCATTTGTCAAAAATACGTCACATTCTTCCCTAGACGTATAAGGCCGTAACTTGGAGGGATCAACACCCCGCTCTATCAAAAGGTCGCGGACGAAAGAGTTCTCCTTGTACCCAATATACTCCTTATTGTTTATAAGATCGAGTATATTCGTAAAAGTTGGCTGAAGTTCTTGAGATGTTAACAATGAAGTTAGACTCGCCGTGTAACTTTGCGTTAGTATCAGCACTACAAACATCCAAACAATCTCCAAAGACCTTGCCAAGTTGCCAATCACCCTCTCTCCTGTAAATTGATGAAGTAGAACATGATGATACAACAATTAATTGTTGAATTTTATACAACGATTAATTGTTGAATTTTAAGTATAACTATGAAATCTTTCAAGGTTGTGCTAGCTAGTACTTACGCTGTGCAAAAACCATGGTTGAGAAGGAGAACCAAAAGACCGTGCCAACTTGATGAGCAGGAGGACCGCGAAATTCATCATTGATACGGTGTTCAAGAACCCACACCACTGAACCAACGAAGACGAAAAAGAAAGCACTTGTCAACCAAAGATTCAGTGTCAAAGGCTTTAAGAAAATCCATGCACTTTTGCTCTTTTTATCTTTCATTGGCACTACCATCACTACCCCTGATTCTGTGTATGGCAAGGTAAAGTCCACATACAAGGACCGGTTTGCTCTAATTGTTGCATCTGCTGCCACTGCATCGAAATTCTGTCACAGATTATTAGTATTACAACTAATGATAATTGTTAAACAAAGTGAACTCCACACTAGTTTCTAGTACTACGTACCCCAAGAAATACTTGATGCACCAAATCATCGTAAGTGCCAGCACTTTTACCATCTGGATTGGCGAAGGGAATGAAATCATAGGCAACATTGTACTTTAATTTGCCCATTGCAGCATTGAAGATGTCAATGACGTACCCAGCAACAAGAGTCGTATTAGTGCTAGGGTCATGTACTACATTTACAAATTGAGGATAGCCATTCTCCACAGGAACTCCTACTCTCAATCTTTTGCCGTTCGTCTGGATATCCCATCCCTTAGGAACTGAGGTAGAATCTCCGGGCCATATAATAGGTCCAACATTGGATTTAGAAGTTGAATAAGGACCACTTGTGTTTGTCAAGTTCAATTTTTTCATAAGTCCACTCTGTGGTGTCCAAAACCCAATTGTTGTTGCATCACCATACACATTTACCATTTCAAAGACGGATGCTTGTAATTGCCCATCAACAAAACTGAAATCCCCACTACGGCCTCTAAATTTAGTACCTGACAAGGATTTGCAAAGCTCTGGACCATTTTGGGAGATCCCAATTGTTTCAAGATCATTTGATGAGTTGATGGAAGCATTAGCCTTTTCATAGCCAAAGTTTTTAGTCCCAACATTTTCAACCGCCATGGCTAATGCAAAAGCAGAATCATAAGCCCAGCGTGCAAAAACGTCTAATTCAGCGTCGATAATTGTTGGATTCTTCTTTTGGAATTGCCTTTGCCATCGATTTCTAAAATCGACATATTCTTCTGTTCTGGGCACATAAGTCCTCACACCCAGTGCACCTCGCATTGAATTGATGACTGAAGCATTTGTTGAACTCAAAAGATTGGTTAACCCATTGGTCATTATCCAAACATACCCTTCATCCATCATTCCCTTCTCTCGTGCCTTGGCAAAAAGGCGAGAGCCAAGAGTGGGCAACATGTGCACAATGAAGACTCTAGTCTGCATAATCATTAGCTTGGAGAGCTCTGCATCAAGCTGGTCCTCAGTGGCTTCTGGAGGTATAACACTTCGATATGGGACACGAGCTTCAACTTTTTGCAAGGCATCTACCAAGTAAGGTATTATTCCCTCGCCATACTCGTTGTCTACATAGATGGGCACAGCTTCTCTCCATCCAATGGCTTGGATGACAGAACACTGGAGTGACCATCACATGTCATTATACCATTGGAGGGACGATTGAAATTTTTTTTCTCCATTTGTATAATAAGGATGTCCCTATTATACAAAATTTAAGGGAAATGCTAGACAAACTAAATTTGTAGACAAAATTTTATAAACTAAATGACATGAAAGTTGATGATTGAATTATTACTTAAAATTTAATAAACATGGTCGTTTATGTTGGTAACACATCATTTAATTTGTAAATTTAATCAATAAATTTAGCCTTCCTAGCACTTTCCTAAAATTTATGACGTTGGGAACAAAAATGTCATTAAAGGATATCCTTTTGATGACGTTTTTGTTCTAAACGACATAAGTTTTACATCATTAAAAGACAGTTTTCTTGTAGTGTAAGTGAGACCACACCTTTAAAAATTTAACCCCATTTTCATAAAAAATAAAGCTAATTTTGTCTTCTTCTCTATTTTTCTCTTTACTTGTTGCATTGATAATTTAATACTCATTCATGTTAACAAAAGTACGCAACTCAATATGAATATAAACATGAGATCGGGAGTAAGCAAACAAAGAAGGGGCAGGAAAACTTAATAACTCAACTAGAATTTTGTAAATATTTCAACAGGATTAATATATATACTAAATTTTCAACTTGGAAAAGGGTGAGAGAGGGTATGTACCCCCTTTACTTATACTTTCTCAAGCTCTAAACACATGACAATATTCTGAATACACCTCAAAATTATTTTCGGCATATATACGCAACATTACTTAATATCTTTTTTTGGTTGTGAAACCAATATTTATTTTTAATTAACTAGCCGTAGTACTAACACATAACCTATCTAGGGATGGGCAACGGTTATGGTGGGCGGGTAACCGTGGTTATTTACCCATAACCGTTTACCCGTTGAGTAATTGCCTAAACGGTTATACTCATACCCATAACCGTTTATAAACGGTTAACCATATCCATAACCGCATACTCATTTAACCGTAACCGTTTAATACCCGTTTACCCATTTATCCTTTTTAACCCGTTTATCATTTTTTTTACCATTTTCCCTTTTCACCTGTCTACATGTTTTTTAACAACTTGAAAAAAAATTATGACAAATTTTTTTTGACAATTAAACACCGTTATAGGTACATTCATCATACATTTCCGTATTTTAAATTTTTAAGTCCTTATATCATTCCAATAATTGAAATAATTGTTTACGGACGATATTTCTAACTGTTACCAATGAAGGTAATATAATATTTGCTAAGTATTCTTGGGTTACGAAAACTGTTTAGAAGACAATATTCTTGAGTTATTTAACCCATAATGTAAAATATTAACATAATATATATAATGATCTACATTATATTATAATTAGCTATATAAACCATACACTATAGTCAATAGCATTGATCTAAATTTTGTCGGATAGAGAACATGGTTAATGTTAATTTTACATATATAAAATAAATGGGTAAACAGTTATTCGTTTATAACCGCGGTTAATACCTATAACCACTCATTTAAATTTCACGGGTAAACGGTTATACCCATAACTGTTTATTTATCTAAACGGTTACCCATAATCGTAATCATAAAGTTTAAATGGGCGGGTAACCGCTGTTATCCATAACCGCGGGTATTTTGCCTATCCCTAGTCGTATGCTTCAAAATAAAATTATATGACTAATAATTTGTACATATAAATATATCATGTAAAACCGTGATGACTATGTCTCGGCACATAAGCATATATATGTTACCGATAAGCATATATATGTTACCGACATAATCAATATGGACTTGTAATTAGCATAGTGTAAAAAATAAAACGATGCATGTTAGCTAGTGCCAAACAGTGTGTGGCTTGCCGAAAAGGTTTTATGCTTTGTATGCAGGCTTGTATTAAAAAGTGAAGGTTTCCAAAAAAAAAAAAAAGGAAAAACGTGGAGTAATAGAAATATAAGTTACGGAGCAAATCATATAGGTTTTATGCTACATAAATTATGTACTATAGTCAATAACATTGATATAAGTTTTGTCCGATAGAAAACACGATTTATGTTTATTTTACATATATAAAATAAATAGGTAAACGGTTACCTGTTTATAACTGCGGTTAATACTATAACCGCCCATTTAAATTTTGCGGGTAAACGGTTATAACCATAACCATTTATTTATTTAAACGGTTACTCATAACCGTAACTATTTAATTTAAATAGGCGGGTAACCGCGGTTACCCATAACCAATGGGTATTTGTCCATCCCTAAACCTATCCACTTTGTTTATGTGTATAAGTAGTATTACAATTGTATCTGTTGGTGATCTTTAATTAGCAATGGTTCTCCTAATAAATGTTAGAACCAAACACGGATATCAAAGAACTTTGTAAGTGCAAAGTACGCTTGTAAGCTAGGAGAATTCTTATTGAATTGAAATAACAATTAAGGCTATTAAATAGCCTTACATCAAAACAGGAATGGGAATAATAGCCCACGATTTTACAGGACCTAGAATCGTGGTAGGTGACCAAGTCATAAATAGAAAACAAACTTGTCCCTCAAATATAGGAGGGTTATTAGCACGATTTGGAATAAAACCCTAAAAACAAGGAACCCTATCAACTAGGAAATCCCAACAACTTCAACAATAAATCATTGGCAACCAGCAGGTGCAAATCCAACCCTTCCACCAGCAACGTCATACACTACCTGCAACCTCTTCTGCTGAACGTTCCCAATAATCCCAAACATCCTATCATCTTTGTTTCCGGCAAACGCCAAGCAAAACTGCGAAGCACTTTGCGGGAATAATATCCCCGTTGCGTCCACGTCTACCGTAACCCCATTGCCAAACACAAACCCTATCGTTGGAAGGGTTATCGTTTTGAATCCACTAAAGTCATAACACGTGTCCAGCAGGGAAATCATCGACTTAGCAGTTGGGTACCTCTTCATCGCTTCTCGAAATGCGTCCCGCAGCGCTGTGTACGCTGTGGCGGGGAGGCGCGTGATGACCGTCCCCGAGTCGATGATTGTCCCTGAAGTCGAAAATACTGAAGCCGAAATTGGCAGTTGACTCCCACCGATGTTGATGCCGACCAGTCCGAGGCCATAATACGACGCGCCTTGAGATAATGTGGTGAGCGGCGTGAACTTGACGGCGTTACCTGTGTCGGAGTTGCCTAAGCTGAGGTAACCGGTGGAGCTTGAAGTGGAGGGGAGGCAGTAGGAGAAGAATCTGTTGTACTTCTGAGCGGTTTGTTCAACGAGGGAGATCTTGCTTCGACCGAGACCGAGCAAACCGGCGATGCCCTTAAATAAGCCTTGGTTATTCTGGCCGCAGCCGAAGAGGAAACCATTAAAAACATCCGTTGAAGTCAAAGTTAACTTCTCGCTGGCAAAGAAGCCGACTGTGAAGGAGCCGTCTCCATACCCTTGGCCGTAAATACAGGTGGAGGCGGAACAATTGCTAGGGACATGGGAGGCTGCGAGTTGAGAACACGCGGCGGAGTTGCAGGAGATGTTGGAGTAAGAGGTAGAGAGAGAGGGGTCGAAGATGGGATCTTTCTGTTGGTAACAAGATCCAGCACATGGTCGGCACTGTGTCCAAGTGAGACTGCTGCCGGTGTCGAATACGAGCGAGAGCTGCTTCTTGGGCGAGCCCAAGCCGACACTGACGAAGTAGTTTCCAGAATCAAGTACGCTGCCGGACTGGGCGGGAATCACGGTGGCGTCGGATTGTGCAAGTTGGTTGGGGATTCTGAAATTATGGTTTGGATCGTTGAAATGGGAGTGGATTGAGTTGACTCGGGCTTCATCTTGCTTGAGGATTTGTATGTTATATTCATCTTGATCGGAAGGATTACTGTTTGGTTTGAGTCGGTGGACTTGGTTGCATGGGCCATGTCTGTGGACCACTGTCAGTACGGATGCCGCCTTATTGCCATAACCTGAATTGAAAAAAGGGGTTTTTGAATTTTAATCCTTAAGATTAAAATTAAAAAAAAACTTGGTGGTAGATTGAATATTGGTTTTTAGTCCCTAATGTGTCCTTAATTCAAAATAATTAATGTGTATTTTATTTAATATCTCCCATTAAATATTTAATTTTATTAATACACAAATTTTAATTTATTTTTTTACCAAAAAAGAGTTTTTTAATTTATTAATTTTATTTAACATTCTTCAAACTTGAAAGACTCAATTAATGTACCTAAATGTTAGTACCGAAATATATTATATTGAACTAATATATTTAAATGTTAGTACCGAAATGTATGTACCTAAATATATGCACCGAAATATATTAATATTAAATTAATGTACCTAAATGTGTGTACCGAAATGTGTGTACCGAAATGTATGCACCGAAATGTATTATATTGAATTAATGTACCTAAATGTTTGTATCGAAATGTATGTACCGAAATGTGTGTACCTAAATGTATGCACCGAAATATGTGTACCTAAATATATGTACCGAAATGTGTGTACCTAAATGTATGCACTAAATGTATGCATCGAAATGTATTATAATGAATTTAATATACCTAAATGAAGAAGATACAGTACATCAAAATATATTGTATAACAAAAATTAGTTTATCTAAATATTCACAACAAAAATATATTATGATGAATGAAATGAAAATAAAAATTATAATGAAATAAAATTAATACATTAAAAATTAGAAAGAAAAAGATAAATATTTTAAAAAATAAAATTAAAATTAATAAATGAGGTTATTAATGTATCAAGGGACTAAAATTAGATTTTGATCTTACTCATGGTTTTAATCAAAAAGTCATCTTTGCCAAGGATTAAAATGAAGTTTTCTATTGCAAAAATGTATAGGTTTGTCATTGCATATAATTTTTTTTGGGAGTTTTGAACATTAGTTCTTACAAAAGATTAAAATTTAAAAAAAAACCTGGTGCTAGATTACATATTCAATTTAGTCCCTTGAATGTACTTTTATCAAAATTTACATTCAATTTTTGTTATTTAATGTGTATTTTTATTTAATCTCTCCACATTAAATTTTAATTTTATTAATATGCACATATTTATTTTTTAATTATAAATGAACGTAAATGAGAAAATATTAAAAGAAATTTGTGATACAAAAATATATAAATACATAAGTGTACAGAAATGACTGTGCCGAAATATATAAAATTGACTTTTTGTATTAAAATATTTGTACCTACATGATTGTATCGAAATATATTATAATGAACCTAAATATATGTACTGAAATGTATTATATTGAATTAATGTACCTAAATGTCAATACCGAAATGTATGTATCAAAATGTACGTACCTAAATGTCAATACCGAAATGTATGTACCTAAATGTTAATACCGAAATGTATGTACCAAAATGTATGTACCTAAATGTGTGTACCAAAATGTACGTACCTAAATGTATGTACCGAAATATAATATATTGAATTAATGTACCTAAAAGTCAATACTCAAATGTGTGTACCAAAATGTATGTAACGAAATGCATTACATAATGTATGTAACGAAATGCATTACATTGAATCAATGTAACTATATGTTTGTACCGATTGATATACTAAAATATTCAAATGTATTAATGTACCTAAATGAAGAACATACAAAATTGTTATCAGAATATATATTATAAAAAAAATAGTTGCCTAAATGTAGACATTAAAATATATTATGATGAATGAAATAAAAATTAAATTTAAATGTAATTAATACATTAAAATAAAAATAAAAAGATAAATAAAACATCAAAATATAAGTAATAAATGATATGATTAAATGCACTAGGGACTAAAATTGGATTTTAATCTTACACAAGACTATAGTCTAAAACTCATCTTTTTTAAGGATTAAAATGAAGTTTTCCAATTTTTTTTTATAACAAACGATATTATCTACATACTTACGTAGTCCCAATTATTTTTATGAAATACAATATGTATATATGGGAACATAATGGTGACAAGAGTTGTTTTTACACATGTTTTTTATGGATTCCTTTCGTAATGTATTTAAATGATCTGAACCGTCTATCTTTTAAGTCTTCCCTCAAAGATCTTGTCTACAAAAAAATGACCCAGATCTGAAATCATATGACCGTTGGATTAACAATTTAGGTTTTTTTTTTTTTCTAGAACCGTATTCGTCAAAAAAAATTATAGTAAAAGATAGATAGTTTAGATCGTTAAAATACATGACGGAATGCATACAAAATTAAAAATAGAAATATATGATACAAATTTTACCCATAAATATAAACATACTTAATGTAACAATTTTGACACTAATAAATAGATTTATTTGAAAAATTAAACTTAAATATGCTGACATGTAAATATATCATTACTAAAATACTGACATGGATTTTAAAAAAAAAAAAACTTGATCAAAAATTAAAATAAGGGTAAATTACAAAAAAAAAACTACCTCAACTATTGGGTCATTAACAGTTTCATAACTCGTCTTTAAAAAGTTTCAATGTCATACCTTATCTTTCGAATTTGTTACAATGTCATACCTTTCGTCAGTTGACTGTCAGTTTCTCAGATAAATGTTGATGTGGCACACTTTATATTAAAAAACTAATAAAATAATATTAAAAACTAAAAAAAATCATTTAATATTTTTTAAATATTAAAATAATAATTAATTTTTTTAAAAAACCCCTCACCCCGTGCGACCCAGAAAGAAAGAAGAAGAAGAAGAAGAAGAAAAACCCAAGTTCGTCATCCCTTGCAACCTAGAAAGAAAAAAGAAGAAAAAGAAGAAGAAAAAGAAAAAAGAAAGAAAGAAAGAAAAAAAAAGCCCCAAGTTCGTCTTCCCCCGCACCCCCCCCCCCCACCCTATTGTCCCCTCACCCCCTGCAACCGAGAAAGAAAGAAAAAATAAGAAGAAGAAGAAGGAAAAAAAAAACCCAAATTTGTCTTCCCTACCCCCTGCAACCCAAACCCATAAAGAAAGAAAGAAAGAAAGAAAGAAGAAGAAAAAAAAAATTAATAATAATAAAAACCCAAATTCGTCTTTCCCCCCAACCCCCTGCAACCCAAACCCAGAAAGAAAGAAAGAAGAAAAAGAAGAAGAAAAAAAACCCATCTGCAAACCAACAAGAAAGAAGAAGAAGAAAGAAAAAAAAATCATCTTCATCTTCCCCGACCCCCCTTCCCTCCTCCTCCGCACCCACTACCCAAGGTTCTAAAAGTCGCTAGGCGCTAGTCGGGTGGCGGGTTAGCGCCTAGGCGGACTGAGCGGATTTAAGTAAATCAATCATATTTTGTGTAAATAAGTGTCTGCTTATACTTGAAATATATATAATTTCTTCATAAACTACAAAATAGAATGCATATATATTATGGAGTATTGAAACATAATGAAAACATGTGAAATAAGGATTTAATGTGTGTTCATTTAAGTATGCAACAAGTCTCTTACAATTTATTGGAAAAAACAAAATGCAAAATGACAGTTACCTATTTTCTATCTAAGTGAGTTGCGACCTAGGTGAGTGTTTAGGCGGGTCTAGGCGGGTGCCTAGGTGGTCTAGGTGGGTGCCTAGGCATTCTAGGCGGTGCCTCAGCAGGTCTAGGCGCCCTTAGCCTTAATCGGGGCGGCGGGCTGAAGCCTAGGCGGGGATTTTTATAACAGTGCCACTCCCTGCAACCCAGAAAAAAAAAACCCATCTTCATCTTCCCCGACAAATCCCGTCTTCAACTGATTCCGCGGGTGGAGAAATTAGGTACGGAGAAAATAGGGGGAATGGATGTGGATTTAAGGTGTGGTGTGTAGAGGAGGGAAGATGGTGGGTGTGGAGGGAGGGTGGGTGCGGGGGGAAGACGAACTGGGTTTTTTTTTTGGGTTGCAGGAAGGGTTCGGGGGAAGAAGATGATGAGGGAAGGGGTGTTGGGGGGACGAAAGTGATGGTGTTTTTTTTAATTAATTATTATTTTAATTTTTAAAAAAAATATTCAATGATTTTTTTTTTAGTTTTTAATATTATTTTTTTAGTTTTTAATAGAAAATATGTCACGTTACACGCCAAGTTAGCATTTAATTGAGGAACTGACAATCAACTGACAGAAGGTATGACATTACAACAAATTTGAAAGATAAGGTGTGCCATTGAAACTTTTTAAAGACAAGGTATGAAACTGTTACCCAATAATTGAGGTAATTTTTTATAATTTACTCTGAAAATAAAATAAGATTTCAATCGATGGAATAGAAAAATGAGGGATTTAATCTAATTTTTCTATTAAAATATTTCCATGCACTCATTCAACACCATGCATGCAATGATCCATATATAAAGCAAGTAGAATACGCTCCATTGAGATTGAAAAGACAACATATGCATGCATGGAGAGAGGAGTTAGCTAGAGAGAGATATGGGATCGACCGTTGGTGGAGGGTCTGCAGGTGTTTGCTGGTAGAAGAGAGATGACTTCAACTGTGTAAGTACGTGAAAGGAGGTTGGTTTTTGTATCTCTTACTGCCAAAGAGCAGAGAATTAGGCATAGAAATGCTGATAAACCAATGGAAAATCTAAGGAAGGAGGAGGAGCTAGAAATGGGAGTTGCCATGGATAGCAGATTAGCAAGTCTTCTTGCTAGTTCCTCTAGATTATGTTGCTCCTGTAAGCATATGATCTCAACCTTATATACTAATTGGAAATTTGGAAGACATAAATGCAGGGATGGCGACTGTGTTGTCGGGTTTAATTATTTTTCTGTTGAAAAGTACGTAGATAGCTTGATCAATTGGTAATTACCCACCACCACTTAATTAGTCAAAGTCCACATACTCCATTAATACACCAACATCCTCAACACGTTCAGGGCCACCCTAATAGTTTTATACACACCAACGTTCTCAACGCGTTCAGGGCCACCCTCAGGGGCGGAGCCACCAAGGGACTAGGGTAGTTCCAGGCCCATCCTGACTTTAGCCGAGGTGTGAACCTCATGGAAGAAGATGAAGCAAACGACGTCATTAAGCTGTTAGATTTTAAAACTTTTCAGCTATTTAATGAAACGATAAGTTTGGCAGGGAAGTTTTTAAAAGAGATGTGCAATTTTAAATGGAAAAAGCAACTCCACTTCTAGTTCGATTCTCTCACCTAACAGTAATATACACCCTATAATTTTCTAAAGCAACCCACCTTCTTTATTTGCAAACCTCTCCCCCTTTTCCTTCTTTTTCTACTTCTTTGTATTTTCTTTGGCCTTCCACAACCTACCTCTTACTTGGTTGTCTGGGTTTTTACATTTTTCTTCTTCTTAGTATTGAATTTAAGAGAAATTTTTCAGTTTTGTGAGGATTACACAAATTGCATATGTCAACATGTTATATATTTGTGAAAGGCCCCTCCTCATTCAGAATATTGGCTTCGCCACTGCGTTCAAGTCCACTATAATGCTTCATTGCATTCCTCGAAGGAATATTAGAGAATATTACTCAAGTTTGTGACGACCCGTCCCTAGCTTTCCTTGTAATTAATCTCCGAATATGTAAATTGACAATTATGCCCTTATTGGCAAAATAACGTGGATATGTTCATGCATTTTAAAATCATTTTTCTCGCTTTCGTAATTAAATAGTACGCGTTATTACGAACGCGTGAGCGCGTATTAGACTTGAATTGGAGTTATAACGAAAAAGTTACGTTCCGATAAAGTACGTTAATTACGGATAATTTTGTACACGCACATACAAATTTACAGTATCGAAAATACTGTAAAGGACTCAGATTTTGTACAAAAAAAGTCTGAAATCAATTTGCCCATTCCACAAAAAGTGGATCCAGTCCCCTTTCCTCACAACCAATCACCAATCAAACTTTCATTTTTTCTTGAAACCCTCCTCACCGCCCAATCATCTCCCATCCCTCATTTTACCACAAGTTATCATGAGCATACCCATTTTTTTACCACATATAGGAATATAGAGGCTAGAAAAATGGGTATGCTCATGATAACTTTTGGTAAAAAAAATGGGTATGCTCATGATAACTTTTGGTAGATCAATGAATATTTTTAGGCCAAGGTTTTAGGCCAAGGTACGACTATAGCAGCACGAGAAGCATGAGTCCAGCCGACGACTTTATAAGTTAAAAACTTTGCAACACGCCCCGGGAAGGCCAAGGCTCAAGAAGCCACTTAAAAGCTGAAATACTACCATAGTGGCTATGCGGACTCCCCTGCTTTCTATGAGAAGCATGTGTCCAGCCGCCGGCCCTATAGAATTTTCGTAATATACCCCGAGAGGGCTAAATCTCATGAAGCCATCCAAAGCCGAGATTCATAACTGTAGTAGCTACAGGAACTCGCCTGCTTCATACGGAGACAACAAGTTCGGCCGCCGGCTTTATAAGTTCGAAATCTTGCACTTTTTCCTCTTGAAGGTAAAGCTTTAAAAGCCCCAAAGACAAAGCTAAAACCTAAGTGACGTCGTGGGATCGGCTGCTTGTTTGGGATCAGTATTGAAATTGGAATTCCCAAAAATTTCAGTTTGGGAATCGAGACAAGGGTTTCGGTATGGGATCCCATACCAAACCACCCCTAAATTTATCTAAGTATTTAAATTAGAATTTTTAAATAAATAAACTTGTGTATTATACAATTTAAAAATCAAAGAATTTAGTGATTGAAACCTGAATTATGGAAGAATTTTGTCGTCGATCAATTGACACACCCCGACCAAAGTCAGGATGTGCTAGCCGTCACGTAAGCATGATGTAACTATGTGCACAGTGCGGAAGCAAGATTAATAAAGAGACATACGAACAAATTAAAACCAAGCAACTAGCAGTCCTAACTAAGATAATGTGCTAGTGCGAGTATTAAGTGTGAAATACACAACCAGAGTATAAGTAGCCTAAGTGCAATCCAACTGAATAAGTACTAATTATACAACACCCAAAGGTGATCGTACATTTATGAAATTTGTCAGAACTTCCGGATATCCTCGTGAGCCACCAACGGAACTCTCACCTAAAACCTGGAGGGGCGCAAAACAGAAAGTGTGAGTGGGCAAAAACAAAGCTTTTCAAAATCATTTCATTCTCAAAAGTTCCAACCCCTCGCCGTAAAACCTATATAATTTCCCAGAAAATATAGTATATACTCATACATCTCAAAACCATGCTCAGTAATAGATAAACAATTGTATGCCAAGAGTATGCCATGCCATAAGTAACTAAGTGAACAAATATGAATACCAGATATCAAATCAGTCATCGGCTGAATCTATAGCTTATAACCAATCTCATTCATATCAAATATTCCTGCACATGAGTCGGAACTACCTAAAATGGTCTGTACGACAAGGCTAAGTGTAAAATAAATATGCTTAAGTGCTATAATCATATGAAGACTGTGCAGATAATCGCAGGTCACCTACGAGTCGGAACCACCTATAGTGGTATGTGACAATTTGGTATCAGAGCCACTCCCTGACCGGAAGTGTGCCGATGAGGACGTCGGTCCCCTAAGGGGGGTAGATTGTAACATCCCACATCGCCCATGAAAGAGGATCATGTAAGCCTTATATGTACATTCCCATCTCTACCTAGCATAAGGCCTTTTGGGAGCTCACTGACTTCGGAGTTCATCGGAACTTCGAAGTTAAGCAAGTATCGCGCGAGAGTACTCCCATGATGGGTGACCCACTAGGAAGTTCTCGTGTGAGTTCCCAAAAACAAAACCGTGAGGGCGTGGTCGGGGCCCAAAGCGGACAATATCATACTACGACGGAGGTCGGGCCTGGGAAGTGGTCGAGCCCTGGCCGAGATATGACAATTTGGTATCAGAGCCACTCCATGGCCGGAAGTGTACTGACAAGTACGTCGGGCCCTTAAGAGGGGTGGATTGTAACATCCCACATCGTCCAGGAGAAAGGATCATGTAAGCCTTATATGTACATTCTCATCTCTACCTAGCACAAGGCCTTTTGGGAGCTCACTGGCTTCGGAGTTCATTGAAACTTCGAAGTTAAGCGAGTAGCGCGCGAGAGCACTCCCATGATGGGTGACCCATTGGGAAGTTCTCGTGTGACTTCCCAAAAACAAAACCATGAGGGCGTGGTCGGGGCCCAAAGCGGACAATATCATGCTACGACGGAGGTCGGGCCCGGAAAGTGGTCGAGCCCGAGCCGGGATATGTCATTATCCCTAAGGGTTAGAGATGGTCTTATGTTTATATATATAGATGATTAAATTATAGCTATGGTCCCTTAACTTTAACTCAATTGGAGCAATGGTCTCTCAACTAAAAATCCATTACCATTGGTCACTTAACTTATCAAAACGTGTAGCTATGGTCCCTCAACTAAAAATCCATTACCATTGGTCCCTCAACTTTAATTCTATTGGAGAAATGGTCCCTTAACTTTAACCCAATTATAGCAATGGTCCTTCTAATATAACTCATTTTGACAAAAAAATTGACATAGTTGACGAAAAAACCATAATTATACACTTTGATGAGTTGAGAGACTCTAATTGTATAAATGGTCATTCCAACATAACTTATTTTGACAAAATTGATGAAAATGACTATAGCTACATATTTTGATAAATTGAGGGGCCAATGGTAATGGATTTTTAGTTGAGGGACCATTGCTCCAATTTGATTAAAGTTTAGAGATCATTTGTACAATTTACTCTATATACATATATCGGGTCATACAATTCATTCAAGGAAAATGATTTTTGCACAATAGTTTTTCTCCTTTTGCGCACACATATTTATTCTGTTCTTTGGTTTTTCTCTCATTTATTTAATTTAAAGGCCATAAACAAACAATGTTGTGCAAAGAAGAAAGGCATGTGGAAATCATTTCTTTTTAATTTAAAAACAGAAATAATTTCCCTTTACTCTAAAAATCTGTATTAAGTCAAAATCTTGAGTTTTGTTAAAAAAATTAATAAATAAATAAATAAAACATGTATTAGATCAAAATCTTGAAGCTCGTACATGAGTGTGCGGTTGATTTTTTTTGGATTATCTATTGTTATGTAAAATTTAAGAAAGCTTGCACTAGAACCTAGAGATTCAAATGACAAGAAAACTAAATGTTATGTAAAATTTAAGAAAGCTTGCACTAGAACCTAGAGATTCAAATCAAATGACAAGAAAACTAAATGTTTGAATAGTAGTAACAACTTATGAAAAATTAACCTACTCAAAATTGTTCATTGGCAATTCATAGAACTTTGTCCTTGTGATTAAAACCATTCATAGTAGAAATTGCTCTATAAAGATAGCATATGCAAAAAAAATCAATCAAAACTAATGTCTTTTAATCTTATCAAATTAATCAGTCACAATTTTGAACTTTCTTTTTTCCAATGGAACACAGCTCTGGATCTGATTAAAAATGTAGAAGTGCAAGCAATCCTAGGGCCAGAAACATCAATGCAGGCGAGCTTCGTTGTTAATCTTGCAAACCAAGCTCATGTCCCAATTTTATCATTTTCTGCAACAAGCCTCTCTCTTACTTCTCTCCAAAGCCCTTACTTCTTCCGAATTACACAAAGCGACTTCCACCAAGTGAAAGCCATAGGAGACCTTGTCAAATATTATCGATGGAGACAAGTTGTGCCAATTTATGCAGACGATACGTACGGGGAGGGAATTATACCCTCTTTAATTGATGCACTACAAGAGGTGGATGCTCAGGTTCCCTATCGTACTGTGCTTCCCCCATCAGCCACTGATGATCAAATTGGTAACGAGCTTCACAAGTTAATGACTAAGCAAACGAGAGTCTTCATTGTGCACATGATGCCTAATCTCTCCTCTAGACTATTTTCCAGGGCAAAAGAGATTGGAATGATGAGTGAAGGCTATGTTTGGATCATAACGAATGGGGTAGGAAATCGTTTATGGTCAATGAGTCCTATCCTCCAAAATGCAATGCAAGGTGTATTAGGTGTGGAAACAGATGTTCCAAAAACAGTGGAGCTTAGCAAATTCAAAATACGGTGGAGAAGGCAATTCCAGCAAAACAATCCGACCATGAATGTGATTGGTGTTGATTGTGATGCTTTTGCACTTCGGGCTTATGATGCAGCATTTGCGCTAGCCTTGGCTATTGAAGAAGTTGGGATGAATACAAGTTTTTTTGGTTTCCAAAAGATGAATGATTCCTTCAACTCAACAGATCTTGACACTTTCAAGGTCTCTCAACATGGTCTTAAACTTGCCCGAGCGTTATCAACTTCTAGATTCAAAGGCATAGCTGGAGACTTTAGTCTTGTCGATGGGCAACTTCAATCGTCAACTTTTAAGATAGTCAACGTAAACGTTGATAGGGTAAGAACAATTGCATTTTGGACACCGGAAAGTGGAATGGTGAAAACATTGAATTCAACAAACACAAGTACACTTTCAATTTCGAAGAAGTGCAATTTTGGACTGATTAAATGGCCAGGAGATTCTACATCCGTTCCAAGGGGATGGGAGATCCCAATAAAAGGCAAGAAGTTGAGAATTGGTGTTCCTGTGAAGGTTGGTTATACAGAATTTGTTAACGTAAGTAGGAATCATGGCACTAACACAACGGAAGTCATCGGGTTCAGTATTGATGTCTTTATTGCTGTACTGAGTGAATTGTCATATGTTGTTCCTTATGAGTTCATTCCCTTTGAAAATCCTGATGGAACCGGCGCTGGCTATTACAACAGTTTGGTCTATCAAGTACATCTCAAGGTAAAATTTAATCGGCATTATAAATGCTGGTATAACTGATTTCATAAGATTTCATGCATTATATACCGTTCCTTGATTTAAAATTCTGTCTTTAACTCAAGTATAACTGATTGGCATTGTTCTCATATTTGTTATCTGATTTGATCATTTATCGTTTGCTGGACAGATATTTGATGCTGTGGTGGGAGATATAACAATTAGAGCGAATAGATCCTTGTATGCGGACTTCACAATGCCATACACAGAATCTGGTGTAGTGATGGTTGTGCCAATCAGAGATACGAGGAGTAAAAACGCATGGGTTTTCTTGAAGCCTTTGACATGGGACCTATGGTTTACAACTCTTTGTTTCTTCATCTTCATTGGTTTTGTCATTTGGGTGCTTGAACATCGAATTAATGAAGATTTTCGTGGCCCTCCCTCGCATCAAATTGGCACAAGCTTCTGGTTCTCCTTCTCCACCATGGTTTTTTCACATAGTAATTCTCCATCACCACTTCCTAGTTTCAGTTTATGAACTCCAAATATTTTGACTCTTAAAATTTCTTCCCTCAACTTATGCCTAGGTTGACACTTATTTTGTTATACTTTTTTCAGGGGAGAAGGTTGTCAGCAACTTGGCCAGATTCTTGATGATTATATGGGTATTTGTTGTGCTAGTACTCACACAAAGTTACACAGCTAATTTAGCATCACTATTAACAGTCCAACAGCTCCAACCAATCACCGACGTAAAGGATCTTGTAAAAAGTGGGGTTCGTGTTGGTTACATGAATGGTTCTTTTGTACATGAACTCCTGAAAGAGATCGGTTTTGAAGAGTCAAAGCTTAAGCCTGTTAACTCCATGGAAGAATCTGATGAAGCTCTTTCCAAAGGGAGTGGAAAGGGTGGCATTGCTGCTGTTATTGATGAAACCCCCAACATGAAGCTTTTTGTTGCAAAGTATTGTTCCAAATATACGATGATTGGTCCAATCTTCAAGACTGATGGCTATGGCTTTGTATGATCTCTCTCTCCTTTTATACATATAAAAACTGCACAAGCATGCAGGCAAGAAAATGACTTCTTTGATATGACTTAATTTGCAGGTGTTTCCAAAGCGTTCTCCTCTTTTATTTGATGTTTCACAGGCAGTCCTAAATGTGACCGAAGGAAAGAACATCACTGAATTTGAAAACAAGTGGTTCGGTCAAGGAAGCCATTGTGAAGATAATCCAAATCTCTCAAACAACAGTCTTGGGCTTGAAAGCTTTTGGGGTCTATTCCTCATCGCCGGGGTGGCTTCCATTCTTGCCCTCGTCATATTTGCAGTTTCATTTCTTTACAATAATTGGCATATCTTAAATCGTGCTGAATATTCAAGAGCTTCGAAATGGCGAAGGGTTCGAGCCATGTTTGAAATTTTCAATGACAAAGATCTCAGCTCCCATAATTTTAAAAGCAGTCAACAACAAGATGGAAGTGCTGGTGTTCGAGATGAAGTTAAGGCCTCGCCTTATAGAAACTGGCCTGGAAGTCAATTCAGCTACGAAGGACAACAATCTCCATACACTACTACTAGTCATGCATCTACGGAGACAATTACTGATACAACTTAAGAAAGTGACTAAGATTCAGTGTAAAAGAAAGGAAATAAAACGAGATTCTGGCCTATTAAATTTGTGCTCTAAATTCAAACTTTCAGCATAACTTGTTTAAGCTTTTTTTTCTCGTTGAATTTGTAAATCTCTAAATGACACACCCCGATCCCGATATTCTCCGAATACCAAGATAGGCACGTGATGGCCGACACCCGAGGGTGACGAAAGCCATTTATTGAGTGCAAATGCTGAAAACAAGGGATAGATAAGACTTATAAATATAAAAGAATAAAGAATATACATTTAAAGAACGTGTTCAGAGCATACAACTAACTAGAATACTAAAAGAACTAATATAAAATTAAATGAATAAAAGAATGAGTCCTACACCGAGAGGACTCGAATATGCCGATATCGAAGTGCCTTGACGCCGGGATTGTATACCTCGATTCTAAGTCCTGAAGAGGGTGCAAAACAAACATGAGTGAACCAAGTTGATATAGATATAGTAAAATAGTTAACAACATACTAACCTCCAAGTTTTATGAAAACACATATATCATGATAAACATAAGTTTTCTGAAACCTAGCATGCCGCGCAATGTCTCAAAGCGTAACTTGTATATATAATAATCACTAGGGAATGTCCAATATCCCTTCAGACCCCATGCCAGCTCCCCGTCTCTATGCAAACAGCCAGAGGAAAATTACCCCCAGGCCCCATGCCGGCTCCCCATCCCTGTGCTAATAGCAGAAGGAAAAACACTTCAAGCCCTATGCCAACACCATAACTGTCGCCCAGGACAGACCGAAATCTATCCATCGTCCCGTAGTAAAATAGGGACCACTAGATTGGTACAAAACCATTGAACATACATATATTTGAAAAACAACTTCATAGTATAAAGTCATCCATCATCTATACTATAAAGAGGTGTTCTAAACGTGTTCTAAATATTATATCGTCATCCATCAAATATTCTATAAGAACACGGGTTATAGGGAAAATAGTAATAATTCAAACTAGCCTCAATAAGCATATTATCTCATAAAATTTAGTCATTAAATCATGTTTTTCATGTATGCATTTCTACTATCAAAACATGCAATTTTAGAAAGGATCCACTCATAGTACTTCACCGTCGAAAACTGCGCAGACTAACGAATATAGAAACGCCACAATAATTGCCCCTAAGCACATAAAGGGTACACTTAGTCAAACTCTACTCAAACGATTTAATTTGGAGAAATAGACTTTAAAAACGGATTCAAGACATCGAAATTAGCCTAGGAGAGGTTTCGGACGAAACTAGAAATGTCAACCTGAAGTCAAAGTCAACGGTCAACAGTCAACATTGACTGGGTCAAGGTCAACGGGTCTAGGCTTGGGTTGAATCCGGGTTGGGCCTAGGGTTTTTACGCTTAAGGAAAATGGGTTTAGGGTTAGGGAAATGGGCTGGAAGCCCAAGTTCTATTTGGCCCTAAGGCCTTAACCTCTGGGTTTTAAACACAAGGGCTCAGGCTTAATGCCTAGCCCAGATATAAGGGTTTTTGGGGTTGGGTCAACTTCCTAAGGCCCTTAAAAGAAACGGTTCGAAGACCTTTTGGGTTTTTAAGGAATTTAAATAAAAAGAAAAATGGAACGGGTAAGGATTTTGGGTTGGGTTCTCGAAAGAGCTTGGGCTTGGGTCTAACAGGCTTAAGCCCGAGTTCTAAAACAACCCAAAGGGCAGGGAAGAAGGTCGGAGACCTCCTAACTCCGGTCGTCACCCTTTCGCCGTCCTAGGCTTCGATCTAGACACCAAAACGAAGGTAAAGGTGAGAGGGAGACGTTTGTTACCTTCGATCACCGTGAAGAGGGTCGGGGTGACCGGAAATCTGGGCTCGCACACCCACGGCTCTCTGGAAACTGGATTTAGCACCCCATGGAACCTCTGTGCGATTTCGTCGTCCTAACAACACAATCAAGGTTAGAATTTTGCAAAAAGAACAAAGACGAAGGGATTTCATGGGAACTGAGGCTTACTAGTCGTCGGAAAGGCGAGGAACTCGTCGAAGCTCCTCTGTGCTCCACAAAGGCGAAGAGAAAAAGAAAGAGAGCTAACGTGATGGCGATAGAGATGAAGGAGTCTAGGTGGTGGTCTATGGACCGTGGGTTCGAAGGTTGGTGTGAGTGTGTCGTCGGTGTAGGTGAGAGCACGGCGAGGGAGAGGGAGTTTAGTGAGCGAGATGAGAGAATGAGGGTGACAGTAGAGGTGGGCACGGTCCGGTTCCACCCTCAAAATGGATCCGAAATCGAAAAATTTCAACGGTTCGATTCGGTCCGGTTCCACTTAAATTTTTACTAAAATTGTACGATTCGGTTCATAACGGTTCCGGTTTGGTTCATGCCGGTTTGCGGTTCTAACCAAAATTATATATATATATATATATATATATATATATATTCTTCTAATTTTTCTACTTCTAATACCAAACACATATTTCAACCACAAATTCAAACTTTCAGCATAACTTGTTTAAGCTTTTTTTTCTCGTTGAATTTGTAAATCTCTAAATGACACACCCCAATCCCGATATTCTCCGAATACCAAGATAGGCACGTGATGGCTGAACCCCAAAGGTGACGAAAGCCATTTATTGAGTGCAAATGCTAAAAACAAGGGATAGATAAGACTTATAAATATAAAAGAATAAAAAAATATGCATTTAAGGAACGTGTTCAAAGCATACAACTAACTAGAATACTAAAAGAACTAATATAAAATTAAATGAATAAAAGAATGAGTCCTCACCGAGAGGACTCGAATATGCCGATATGGAAGTACCTTGACGCCGGGATTGTAAACCTCGATTCTAAGTCCTGAAGAGGGCGCAAAACAAACATGAGTGGACCAAGTTGATATAGATATAGTAAAACAGTTAACAACATACTAACCTCCAGGTTTTATAAAACACATATATCATGATAAACATAAGTTTTCTGAAACCTAGCATGCCGCGTAATGTCTCAAAGCACAACTTGTATATATAATAATCACTAGTGAATGTCCAATATCCCTCCAGACCTCATGCCAGCTCCCCGTCTCTATGCAAACAGCCAGAGGAAAATTACCCCCAGGCCCCATGCCGGCTCCCCATCCCTGTGCTAATAGCAGAAGGAAAAACACTTCAAGCCCTATGCCAACACCATAACTGTCGCCCAGGACAGACTGAAATCTATCCATCGTCCCATAGTAAAATAGGGACCACTAGGTTGGTACAAAACCATTGAACATACATATATTTGAAAAACAACTTCATAGTATAAAGTCATCCATCATCTATACTATAAAGAGGTGTTCTAAACGTGTTCTAAACGTGTTCTAAATATTATATCGTCATCCATCAAATATTCTATAAGAACACGAGTTATAGGGAAAATAGTAATAATTCAAACTAGCCTCAATAAGCATATTATCTCATAAAACGTAGTCATTAAATCATGTTTTTCATATATGCATTTCTACTATCAAAACATGCAATTTTAGAAAGGATCCACTCACACAAGGCCGGCCCTGAGGGTAGCCCAAGTAGGCGCCCGCCTAGGGCCCCCACTTCGGAAAGGCCCCCAAAAAAATTTTATATCCTGTAATTAATATATAAATATAAAAAAAGTAAGAAATATCATAATTCATTTGTTAGTGCAGTGGAAATGTTGGCTTCATTTTTGTTTGGGGTGTTGAGTTTGAAACACGAAGCTGCCTTTCAATCACTAGATTTTTTTTTATTTTTCTTGTTTTTCAAATTTACTGTCAATTCATTTGTCCAAATGCATATAAAGTTATAAAACTCAAGTCTCTTCGCAATATTTTTTCTTTCAACTTCTAATTTTCTCCATTTCTATCGAATGTTTAAACCAACTTCCCATTCTCTCCATTTCTATCGAATGTTTAAACCAACTATCATATGGTCTTAATGATTATACTTTAAGGTAATCAAAACTTTGAATTATATATTTTTCTTTTCAATAACTTTTTATTCAATGGATTATTTTAATATTCAATTTGTTATTGTGATGTTGATTTTAGAAGAAAAAAAATACAAGAAAAACAATTGGCGTTGAATTTATTATACTTGTCAATCAAGTTTTATTGTTATTTACTCTCTTGATCATCAAGTTTTATTGTTCTTCACTCTCAATCTTAAACTCTTGACTGCAAACATTTAGTACATTTGTGTCTAAAAATGTGAATTGTGTAATGTTTAAATAATGTTTGTATATTTATCTTCTTTTGATATTAATTTTTAATGATATTTGATGTGAAAATAGAGCTTTTTATGTATTTAGCGAATTCTTTTTTATACAAATCAATATACAAAGAATCGGAGATCAGAAAATTTTAGGGCCCCACTTCGAAGGCTCGCCTAGGGCCCCCAAATTCTCAGGGCCGGCCCTACACTCACAGTACTTCACCGTCGAAAGCTGCGCAGACTAGCGAATATAGAAACGCCACAATAATTGCCCCTAAGCATATAAATGGTACACTTAGTCAAACTCTACTCAAACGATTTAATTTGGGAAAATCGACTTTAAAAACGGATTCAAGACATCGAAATTAGCTTATGAGAGGTTTCGAACGAAACTAGAAATGTCAACCTAAAGTCAAAGTCAACGGTCAACATTGACTGGGTCAAGGTCAACGGGTCTAGGCTTGGGTTGGATCCAGGTTGGGCCTAGGGTTCTTAGGCTTAAGGGAAATGGGTTTAGGGTTAGGGAAATGGGCTGGAAGCCCAAGTTCTATTTGGCCCTAAGGCCTTAATCTCTGGGTTTTAAACACAAGGGCTCAGGCTTAATGCCTGGCCCAGATATAAGGGTTTTTGGGGTTGGGTCAACTTCCTAAGGCCCTTAAAAGAAACGGTTCGAAGACCTTTTGGGTTTTTAAGGAATTTAAATAAAAAGAAAAATGGAACGGGTAAGGATTTTGGGTTGGGTTCTCGAAAGGGCTTGGGCTTGGATCTAACAGGCTTAAGCCCGAGTTCTAAAACAACCCAAAGGGCAGGGAAGAAGGCCGGAGACCTCCTAACTCCGGTTGACGCCCTTTCGCCGTCCTAGGCTTCGATCTAGACACCAAAACGAAGGTAAAGGTGAGAGGGAGACGTTTGTTACCTTCGATCACCGTGAAGAGGGTCGGGGTGACCGGAAATTTGGGCTCGCACACCCACGGCTCGCTGGAAACTGGATTTAGCACCCCATGGCACCTCCGTGCGATTTCGTCGTCCTAACAACACAATCAAGGTTAGAATTTTGCAAAAAGGACAAAGACGAAGGGATTTCTTGGGAACTGAGGCTTACTAGTCGTCGGAAAGGCGAGGAACTCGTCGGAGTTCCTCTGTGCTCCACAGAGGCGAAGAGAAAAAGAAAGAGAGCTAACGTGATGACGATAGAGATGAAGGAGTCTAGGTGGTGGTCTGTGGACCGTGGGTTCGAAGGTTGGTGTGAGTGTGTCGTCAGTGTAGGTGAGAGCACGGCGAGGGAGAGGGAGTTTAGTGAGAGAGATGAGAGAATGAGGGTGAGAGCAGAAGGAGAGAATGAGGGAAAAGAATAGAAGGGAGTTGGGTGTTTTCCACGTGGCAGCGTGGGGGAGAAGAGAAATCGAGATAAAGGGTCCGGATTAGATTAGGATAAGGGACCAAAAAGTAACTTTCAAAAACCTTTTGGGGAATATTATAAAATTTACAAAATAATTGGGGGTGGGGGTGTAACACTAAATTTAAACTTTCAATAGGAAAAATAAAATTCTAATATTACTAAAATAGGGCCCTAAGACTTTCAGTAATCAGTAAGGTATTTGGATCTTATACGTTGACCAAGCATGAAGAGATCTGTAATATTCTTGACAAGGAAGTAACCGAGAGCTTAGAGAGATAAAGAAGAGAGAGAAGTAGAATTTATCAATTGGATTTCATTTGTTAATGTGTAAGAAACATAATAGACTACAAACTAACTACCTCTCTAATCTTTTGACACTTGTCACAATCTTAGCTATTGAACTAATATATTTGACATCCCCTCAATCTCATGTTTAGAGAAACCAAGAATGAGATTATTACAATGAATTCGAAATAAAGAGGAACTCAATCCTTTAGTCAGGATATCTGCAAATTGTTCCTAAGATGAAACAAACTGCACATGAAGTTGATTCTTTGCAACTCTCTCCCTAACAAAATGCACATCAATTTCAATGTGCTTTGTTCCTTGATGTTGAATACGATTGAATGATAAAGCTATTGCTGAGTGATTATCACAAAACAAGACAGAGATATAACATTGGAATGTGCACAAAAACCAGAAGTTGTTTGATCCAATCCAACTCAGCAACAGTGGATGACAGTGCCCTATACTCAACTTCAGTGAAAGACCTAGAAACTGTATGTTGCTTATTGGAAGACTAAGAAATAATATTATTGCCCAAAAATACCACTAAACTAGCGGTCGACCTTCTATCATTGGGATCTCTTGCCTAATCTACATCATTGAATGCTTTCTGATTTAAATCACCTCTGGTATATGACACCCCAAAGTTCATTGTACCCTTCAAGTACCTGAGAATTTGCTTGACAGCAGTGAAGTGAAAATTCATTGGAGTCTACATGAATTGACAGACTTGATGAACAAAAAAGGAAATATCAGGTCTAGTAAAGGTAACGTACTATAAAACATCTACAACATCTGCATAGCATTGGATTGTTGTAGAGATCACCATCGTCCTTGAGTAATCCATTGTAGGGTAGGCATGGTGTCTCACAAGCTTTAGAATCAATCATCTCAGTCTTTTTCAATAGATCTTGAACATACTTTTTTGGGAGAGAAACAAATCATTGGCAGTCTTGGTAATCTGTATTCCTAGAAAATAATGCAAAGGACCTAAATCCTTGATATCAAACTCAATGGTCAAAGCTGAAATAACTTGTGTAATAACATTTGGAGCACTACCAGATTGAGAGATCTCAAGAAATTCTTGAGATGAGTCGAGTACGTGTACGAATCTTTTCATTTGACTTGCTAGATTGAGGGATCTCAAGAAATTCTCCAATGCAAGGTTAGAACAAATGTAAATACATACACATGCTTACAAAAACTTGAGATTATAATTGTATATAACCTATACTTTTGCCGAGTTCATTCACGTGAACTTGTGACCCAAGTGGGGGCATTAATATTTGAAAGGCTGAGCAGGGTAGTGTTGCAGCTGCACGCGGGGTAAGGCCCACCTAGTGGGGTTTTGTTGCTTCCATCTTTCTAAGGGTGCCTCTTTCATTATTTGCATCTGCATCCCCGGGAGTGGAAAGGGTATTGCTGCTGTTATTGATGAAACCCCCAACATGAAGCTTTTTGTTGCTAAGTATTGTTCCAAATATACAATGATTGGTCCAATCTTCAAAACTGATGGCTTTGGCTTTGTAAGATTTTTCTCTCCTTTTATATATATATATATATATATATATATATATATATATATATATATATATATATATAAACAGCACGCACATGGAGGCAAGAAAATGACTTCTTTGATATGACTTAATTTGCAGGTTTTGCCAAAGCGTTCTCCTCTGTTATGTGATGTTTCACAGGCGGTCCTAAATGTGACCGAAGGAGAGAAGATTATGAAAATTGAAAACAAATGGTCTCAAACAACAGTCTTGGGCTTGAAAGCTTTTGGGGTCTGTTCCTCATCGCCGGGGTGGCTTCCATTCTTGCTCTCGTCATATTTGCAGTTTCATTTCTTTACAATAATTGGCATATCTTAAATCATGCTGAATATTCGAGAGCTTCGAAATGGAGAAGGGTTCGAGCCATGCTTGAAATTTTCAATGACAAAGATCTCAGCTCCCATAATTTTAAAAGCAGTCGAGAACGAGATGGAAGTGTTGGTGTTCAAGATGAAGTTAAGGCCTCACCTAATAGCAACTGGCCTGGAAGTCCATTCAGCTACTTCAACCACACAGATAAAGATTTCAGATTCTACGAAGGGCAACAATCTCCATCTACTTCTACTAGTCATGCATCTATGGAGACAACTCCTGATACAACTTAAGAAAACAATTAAGATTCAGCGTAAAAGAAAGGAAATAAAACGAGATTCTGGCCTATTAAAATTGTAAATCTCTGAATTCAAACTTTCAGTATAACTTGTTTAGCTTTTTTTTTTCTTGTCTCTAAATTTAGACTTTCAACAGGAAATTTTTTTTCTAATATTACTAAAATAGAGCCCTAAGACTTTCAGTAATCAGTAAGGTATTTGGATCTTATATTCGTATAACTCATCAACCTCAGATACGTACACACACAAACACAAACATGCGTATGACTTACAACTTAATTACATACAAAATTTCAAATCATATGAAGATCTTAACTTACACACACATACAAAAAAAAAAAAAAAAAAGGAAAAAGAATTCCATTTTTTTTATCTCACTGAATATCAATTGTTTTCTTGAGTTGTATCAGAAGTTCTATGCATTTCTTGCATAGTTATGGCAAGATCAATAACTGGAACTAAGGTAATCTCTCACATTCTGCTAGAGAAGAAACGATAAAAATGATAAACCCCACTGGCCGACACCACAAATTCCACCCAAAAAACCATATATCCAGAGACGCATGACCATGGTGTTTGTTGCCATTCAAATAATACGAAGCCCTTAACTCTCTCGTTCAAATAGCTGAATGGACTTTCAGGCCAGTTATCTGGTAAGGTTTTGGCTTCATCCTGAACACCAGCGGTTCCGTCTCGTTGTTGAGCTTTTGAAAGTACGAGAGTTCATATCTTTGCCATAAAAAGTTTCGAGCGTGACCCTAATCCTTCTCCAAGTAGAAACTCTTGAATCACCATCCAAGACACGCCTATTTTTATATAGAAAAGAACCTAAAAATATGATGAGAGATAAAACTGAAGCCGTCCCAGCAATAAGAAAAAGGCCCCAAAAGCTGTCAAGGCCAATACTGTTGCTTGATACTCTTGGATTTGAATTATCTTGGCAACTACTCTCTTGACTAACCTTTCTTTTTCAATGCTCATTATCTTCTCTTCCTGTGAAACGTCATGTACGAGAGGTGAAAGTTTCGGAAACACCTGTAAGCAAAAAAACGAAATCATGTGAAAAAAATCAAGTCCAAATAATAGACAAGTGTTATAATTTATTAGAGAGTAGTGATGAATAATTACTATGTGAAAAAACCATGGTTGAGAAAGAGAACCACAAGCTTGTGTCAACTTGATGCGAGGGAGGGCCACAAAAATCTTCATTAATTCGATGCTCAAGCACCCAAATGACAAAGCCAATGAAGACGAAGAAACAGGTTGTTGTAAGCCATGTTAAAATGCATGAAACAAACATGTTGGAATAATGGTATTGGATGACTAGTGAAGGTAGGCTAGTCAATTTTCTTGTGCAAGTTAGGCAAGTTAGGCAAGTTAGGTATATGTCATTTCTTTTCTTCCTATATATATGTTTCATCTTGTAATTGTTAGACAATACAATCAATGAAATACACATCAAAATTCAATATGGTATCACAAAACACAGCTCTAAAGCAGCCACGAGGTCAACCATTCTAGGCATGGCTTCTCATTCAAAATGGGAAAATCCCAACCACCCGCTCTATCTCCACCACTCGGATCAACCTGGTGCAATCCTTGTACCACAACCATTGGTGGAAGACAACTACAACACATGGGTTCAATCCATGAGTATGGCCTTAACGGTCAAGAACAAACTTGGTTTTGTTGATGGGACAATCAACAAACCAAGTGAGGACAATTCTGAGGAGCTGCAGCAATGGAATCGCTGCAACAACTTGGTCAAGACATGGCTACTAGGCTCCATGTCAAAGGAGATTTCAGGGAGTGTCATCAACTACAAGGATGCTCAACAAATGTGGACCGATCTGCAGGAGAGGTTCTCACATGTGAATATAGTTCAGTTGTTCCATGTTGAGAACGAAATCCATGATTGCGTCCAAGGCCATTTGAGTGTAAGTTCTTACTTCACTAAACTTAAAAGTTTATGGGATGAACGTGATACTTTGTGTTCCATTCCAGCATGCAGTTGTGGAACAAAGAATGAGATGAACTCATATATTGAAACTCAGAAAACCATGAAGTTCCTTATGGGATTGAACGAATCGTATGCTACGGTTCGAAGCAATACCCTTCTTCTCAAACCACTGCCTACGGTGATGTAATCTTAGCCTCGGCCTACCTCATCAATAGAACACTCACTCCACTTCTCCAAGGTAAAACACCCTATGAAAAACTGTTTCACAAAGCACCTAACTATTCCCATCTAAAGGTTTTCGGTAGCTTGTGTTTTGTTTCTACACACG
Source organism: Crataegus laevigata (assembly GCA_963580275.1). Classification (NCBI taxonomy): domain Eukaryota; kingdom Viridiplantae; phylum Streptophyta; class Magnoliopsida; order Rosales; family Rosaceae; genus Crataegus; species Crataegus laevigata. The sequence goes on from OY756949.1 coordinate 3,955,732, forward strand.
CCCAAAAGCCCTCTAAATTCGACTCTCGTGCAATTCAATGCATTTTTCTTGGGTATCCTTATGGTCAAAAGGGTTATAAGTTGTTTGATATAAAACACAATAAGACTTTTGTTTCTAGGGATGTTGTATTTTTTGAAGATCATTTTCCATTCCAAAACTGTAATACTTCCGCTGCCCCATCTCCATCAAACACTACAACCCCACCTATCACGTTTGACTTGACCTCTCCCATTGAGTCGCCTTCAAACCTTGCACTCGAAGAAATAAACACCACATCTCCCACACTTGCCGACACCACATCACTCTCATCTCTTTTACCCACTACCATTCCACCACCAGATACATTATCAACACCTCCACCTTCACCTTCCCCTTCACCTACCCTACACTCTTCCCCACCTCCAACCACTCCATCACCAGACCAACCCCCTCCACTCCGTCGTAGCACTCGACCAACCAAAACTTCCACATTTTTGCAGGACTTTCATGTTGAGGTGGCCCTCCCATCCCGTGTTGCTCCCACATCTTCCACAAGCATGGTTCAATCATCAGGTACATCTCACTCCCTATCTCGTTATTTATCCTATGACCGTGTATCCCCCACTCACAAAATCTTTCTCACCACCCTCACCATTATCAAAGAACCCACCAGTTTTTCGTCGGCTGTTCAAGATCCAAAATGGCGTGACGCCATGCAAAAAGAAATTACTGCTCTCCATGACAATCGCACTTGGACTCTTGTGCCCTTACCACCTCACAAACGTCCCATAGGCTGCAAATGGATCTATAAGGTGAAGCTTAAAACTGATGGTAGTGTTGAACGCTACAAAGCCCGTCTCGTTGCAAAAGGTTACAGTCAAATCGAGGGACTTGATTATCGGGAAACTTTTGCTCCGGTTGCCAAACTCACCACCATCCGTGTCCTCCTCAGCATTGCCTCCATACGTGGCTGGCATCTTCATCAACTTGATGTGAACAACGCATTTTTTGCATGGTGACTTATACGAGGAGGTTTATATGTCCTTGCCTCCTGGGTTCGGACGAAAGGGGGAGACACGAGTATGCAAATTACACAAATCCATTTATGGTTTAAAACAGGCCTCAAGACAGTGGTTTATCAAGCTGTCTAGTGCTCTCAAGACTGCTGGTTTTCATCAATCATGGTCAAATTACTCATTGTTCGTCCGAAATCGTCAAGGCAGTTTCATGGCATTACTTGTGTATGTTGATGATGTGATACTCGCAGGTAACAATTTGAAAGAAATTGAAGAGACTAAACTCTTCATTTCCCAACATTTTAAGCTAAAGGATTTGGGAAAACTCAAATATTTTTTGGGGATAGAAGTTGCAAGATCTAAACAAGGGATTGCCTTGTGCCAACGCAAATATGCGCTGGAGATACTAGAAGATGCTGGGTTCCTTGGTGCGAAGCCATCACGATTGCCGATGGAACCAAACTTGTCCCTTACACACACTGATGGTACGCTTCTACATGATCCCTCTTCATACAGGCGACTTGTAGGGAGGCTGATTTACTTAACCATCACGAGGCCTGACTTGACTTATGTGGTTAATATGTTGAGCCAATTCATGGACAAGCCGCGACAACCACACCTTGAAGCAGTGCATAAGGTTCTCAGGTACATCAAACAATCTCCCGGACAGGGAATTCTTTTGCCTTCTACAGGCTCACTACAATTACAAGCTTTTTGTGATGCTGATTGGGCTCGATGTAAAGACACTAGAAGGTCAATAACCGGTTATTGTATCTTCCTCAGGCAAGCACTGATATCTTGGAAAACGAAGAAGTAAAGCACAGTATCTCGTTCTAGTGCAGAAGCAGAATATCGTTCTATGGCCACTACCTGTTGTGAAGTTATATGGCTAAGGAACATTTTGAAGGACTTGGGAGTGAATCATGCACAACCAGTCACACTGTTTTGTGATAATCAAGCTGCCATGCACATTGCTTCGAACCCAGTGTTTCATGAACGAACGAAGCATATAGAGATAGACTGTCACTTAGTACGTGAGAAGATTCAAATGGGAATAGTGCAAACAACTTACATACGGACCTCGAATCAACCTGCAGACTTGTTCACCAAACCACTAAGCTCAACGCCCTTTGAGGTCTTACTTAGCAAGTTGGGTGTCATTGACATCCACACTCCAACTTGAGGGGGAGTGTTAAAATGCATGAAACAAACATGTTGGAATAATGGTATTGGATGACTAGTGAAGTTAGGCTAGTCAATTTTCTTGTGCAAGTTAGGCAAGTTAGGTATATGTCATTTCTTTTCTTCCTATATATATGTTTCATCTTGTAATTGTTAGACAATACAATCAATGAAATACACATCAAAATTCAATAAGCCACAAGTTCCATGTCAAAGGCTTCAAGAAAACCCCATGTAGTTTTGCTCCTGGTGTCTATGATTATCAAAACCATTGCTACACCAGATTCTGTGTAGGGCGTTGTAAACTCCACGTAAACCTATTTGAAAAATTGGGATTCGGAGGGAGCATTGCTCAAGTCAACACCTCGGTCTGCAACACAGATGATCGATATACAAGCTTAAAGAACATCACAATCAGTCAACTAAACTGAATTCTTCTAATTATAAGGTTTTTAAATACGGAATAATCTGAACAAACCGAGTTTCGTTGTGGTCAGTAATATTCTTGGATTCTTGTATACTGAAGTGCCAGAAAGTCAAGCTTCTAGTTTCAAAAATGCCTGATTTGCTCAAAAAGACATATGTACATACTCAAGACACCAAAATTCGTTTTCGCAAGCAACCGTCTTTTTAAACATGTCAATTTATACCCTAAATCCTAATAAGAGGCCGCAGCGCTTTATAAGAACTAATGAATTTTTAGCTTCTCTAATTTTTTTTAAAACGTGTCTGTTAGTACCCTAAACCCTAATAAGAGGCCAGAGCTCTATAAGAACTACGATCATTAACTCGTCTGGGCCGGGCCATCATATCCAGCCCGCCCTCATTTCGTATTGGGCACGCATTGATTAGGTGCAACCGAAAACTTAATTTGTGTGTGCCACAAGTTAACGTCCCCATGTACATGAAAACTGGCATGCATAAATCATAACACATATTATTGTTTCAATAAAATATAGAGAGATTATATTCACACATCTTAAATTACTTCTTTCACATTTTTTAAATTTTTTTTATATTTTTCTATCCAGTGTTAGTGGTATGTAGAAAATATTAAAAAATTAAAAAGGTGTGGAAGAAGTAATTTGGGGTGTGTGAATATAGTCTCTCTAAAAGATATAAATATATTGACTTGAGGTGTACATATAAAACAAATTAATTAACATAATATCCCAAAAGGTTATATACAATGCTACCATATTAATCTTCCCCCTCCCAGTGTGTTGAAGATTCAACTAGCAAAGACCCAAACTTTAGCTACACTAACTTGACCAAAATCGACCTCACATATATATGAGTAATGCTATTCATATCATGTTTTTGTACCACATTTTCATACCATGTGCCTTAGGTGGCATTTAATGTGGGCAGCCACATCATTTGAATTAACCAGATTTTTAAATTTAGTTCATTATTTAATATGATATAAAAACATGATATGAATAGCATTACTCCAATATATACATGGGTGACTATATTATTGTCATATAATAAATTTACAAACTTGTACATGTTAATTAATTATTGGTTTCCTGAGCTCCTTCAGGAGTATTTGGTATTTCACCAACAGGTGTTCCTTGCTCTATGAAGAAATGTGAGTCTCGATCTGTGTCGTTTGAACAGCCTGATTCAGGGCTTGGCGGGCAGGTGGTGTTATTGTTTGGTGAAGCCTCAACAGCTGCAGCTCCAACATTAGAGGATGTTCCATCTCGAGCGCCACTCTTTCTAAAAGTATGAGAGCTGAGGTCTTTTTGGTCAAAGAATCTAAGCATGACCCTAATTCTTTTCCATCCCGAGGCGTCGGTTGTCATGAAAATGCGTCGATGCCTATAACAGAAGGAGGCTGCAAATATGATAAGAGTTGATAATGAAGAGACCCCGGCAATGAGGAAGAGGCCCCAAAAGCTATCAAGGCCAAGACTGTTGGAATTAGAAATGGTCGGTTTTGTATCCGAACATGTGGTATCTGCTGTGAACCATTTGTTTTCAATGTCCTTCATCTCATCTCCCTCAGTCAAGTTGAGAATCGCCCTCGAAACATCTGACACAAGAGGTGAACCTTTTGGAAAGACCTGTACGGGAGGGACGTATATTATTAGACACACGAGTGGATTTGTAGTGTGTATTTTGTGTGTGCGTGCGCGTGTAAGGAACATATTTATAATACACAATATACAACAATAATGTGATTCATGTAGGTTTACTTGTGAGCGAAGTAAAGAGGGAGCGCTTACAAAGCCAAAGCCATCAGTTTTGAATATGGGGCCAATCATGGTGTATTTAGAGCAATATTTTGCGAGAAAAAGCTTCATGTTGGGGGTTTCATCAATAGCAGCAGCAATACCTCCTTTTGCACTCCCGTTTGTTAAAAACTCATTACATTGTGCTGAAGAATTATAAGGCCTTAATTTGGAGGGATCAACGTGATTTTGTAGCAGAAGTTCGTGGACGAAAGAACCCTCAATGTACCCGATATACTCCCCCTTCTTTATAAGATCGCTTAAATTCGTAAAAGTTGGCTGAAGTTGTTGAACTGTTAATAGAGAAGTTAGACTGGCTGTATAACTTTGAGTCAGTACCAGCACCACAAACACCCATACAATCACCACAAACCTTGCCAAGTTGCTAATCACCGTCTCACCTGTAGATTAATCAAAGTAAAAAAATTGTGGATACAAAAATAATTAATTGTTGAATTTTGAGTAGTATATAAATATGATTATGAAGTTGTATAGTAGTATTTACGGTGTGCAAAAACCATGGTCGAGAAGGAGAACCAAAAGCTTGTTCCGACTTGATGCAAGGGAGGCCCTCGAAATTCTTCGTTAATACGGTGTTCAAGAACCCAAACCACAAAACCAATGAAGACAAAAAAGCAAGAACTTGTCAGCCAGAGGTCCCATGTCAAAGGCTTCAAGAAGATCCATGCATTTTTGCTCTTGCCGTCTTTCAATGGCACTACCATTACCACTCCTGATTCCGTGTATGGCAATGTGAAGTCCACATACAAAGACCTGTTTGCTCTAATTGTTGTGTCCGCTGCCAACGCGTCGAACTTCTGTGACATAAAACATGATAATATATCACATCACCAAATTATGAGTACTGCAAATGATCATGAAAATTGAAAAGAATGAAGAAAATCAAGTTCATAATAATTTCACATACCCCAAGAAAAACTTCATTGACCAAATCATTGTAATTGCCAGCACTTGTACCATCAGGCTTTGCGAAGGGAATCAAGTGATAAGGAACGGCATATGGCAATTTTCGCATTGCAGCATCAAAGACGTCAATACAGAACCCGGAAACTTCGGTTGTATTGTTGGTAGGATCAGGTACCACCCTTACAAACTCAGCAAAACCATCAATCACGGGAACTCCTACTCTCAACCTTTTGCCATATGTCGGGTTCTCCCATCCCTTGGGAACCGAGGTAGAATCTCCTGGCCATAAAATAGGTCCCAGATTCGATTTAGAAGTTGAATATGTAGTATTTTCTGCGTTTGTGAAATTCAATTTTTTCACAAGTCCACTCTGTGGTGTCCAAAACCCAATTCTTCTTGCATGACCATTAACATTCACCATTTCAAAGATGGAAGGTTGTAATTGCCCATCAACAAAACTGAAATTCCCAGCGAGGCCTATAAATTTAGTACTTGCCAAGGACTTGCGAAGTTCTGGACCATTTAGAGAGAGCCCCAAAGCTTCAAGATCAGTTGATGGGTTGGTGGAACCATTCATCTTTTCGAAGCCGAAGTTCCTAGTCCCAACATTTTCAACTGCCATGGCTAATGCAAAAGCAGCATCATAAGCCCGGAGTGCAGGAACATCTAGTTCAGCATCAATTATGCTTGGGTTTTCCTTTTGAAATTTCTTTTTCCATCGAACTCTAAAATCCCTAAGCTTCACCGTTTGGGGTACATAAGTCCTCACGCCCAATGCACCTTCCATTGAATAAAGGACTGAAGAACTCATTGCAGTCATATGATTGGTTAGCCCACCAGTCATGATCCAAACATAGCCTTCATCCATCATTTCCAACTCTTGCGCCTTGGCGAAAAGGCGATTACCAAGAGAGGGCAACATGTGCACAATGAAGACTCTCGTTTGCATCGTCATTAACTTGTAAAGCTCTTCCACAATTTGATCATCACTGGCCCCTGGAGGTATGACACTTCGATATGGGATACGAGCTTCAACTTCTTGCAAGGCATCGGCCAAGTAAGGTATTACTCCCTCACCGAATTCGTTGTCCACATAGATTGGCACCGCTTCTCTCCATCCAAAGGCCCCGATGATAGCACTTATAGCTTTGACTTGAGAGGAATCATTTTGCACAGCTCGGAAAAAATATGGACTCCGAATTGAAGTGAGGGAAGGACTTGTAGCTGAAAATGACATTATGGGCACATGGGCTTCCTCTCCAAGATCAATTACAAAGTTGGCTTGCATCGATGATTTCGGTCCTAAGATTGCTTGCACTTGAAGATTCTTTATCAGGTCTAAAGCTATTTTTCAATAAATAAAAAAAAAGCACAAGTTTCAGTTTTTCTTCTTTTCAAATAAAAATAGTCTTATCAGATAAAAAGCTATATACGCATATATGGGAGTCAAAATTAAATTGCAAAATTTAAATGAAACCACAAGATGAGAGAGAGAGAGAGAGAGAGAGAGAGAGAGAGAGAGAGAGAGAGAGAGAGAGAGAGAGAGAGAGAGAGAGAGAAGGAGAGGGAGAGAAACCTGCAGCAGCTGCATCGACAACGTCGTCTCTCGAGTCTCTAATGCTCAAGGCCAGCCTAGTTGAAGAGGAAGCACGGGAGGTATAAAAGTCGGAGAGGGCCATTTCGATGCAGCTCAACCAAACTTTTGTACTTGATGAATCAAGGTCATCAAGAACCACACCAACTTTCACTGGGATTGTTGTGTTCTGTGACGTCTGTCCCATGACCAGGGAAAGATTAATGCTTAAAGAAATAAGCAAGAAAAAAGAACAAACCAGGTTGGTTCGTGTCCTCCTCTTCATGTTGGTATGCCTTTTTCAAGCTCCGGTTGTGTTATTCAACAGAAATAAACATATGTATATATATAGAATGGAAGGATTGCAGACCAATATAAATCTGTCAAGATATTAAAAGAAATAAACCCTTCGATTGGCAAGTTTCCGTTTACCTTGACCAAATCAAAGTGCTACACGTGATGTTGAATGAAACCATACATTACCAAATCAAAAGATCCAATGAAGTCGATCGACAAAGACCGAAAAATACAGAAGAGTAATTATGTTAATTTGTTTTCTTCATCCCTCGGATCTTTCTGGAAGATTAGTACTTAGCAAGAGGTTAAGCAACCGGTCTGGACTGATTAGTCAGTTTTGACTTTTAGCTAGATCAAGATGCTTTCAGGAAATTTACAACTTTGTGTGGTCCACCAAAATGTACATATTTGATTTATATGCTCAACCGTTGACCCATTAATCAAATCATATGCTGCCTGTCCAAGTAATACCTGACTTGTTATTTCAATGTTTTAGGAAAAAATATAAACTCATATATAGTTGGCTGGAATATGCTTAAGAAAATGAGTATTGGATTTCCCTTCTTTTTCTTTATCCTCAAGAAAAAGAGGATTCGAACTTAGAGCATCTTCTAATATTGGGAAAATAACTAATTAAGAAAAATATTGCTACTATGGGAGATGCATCAACTCGGGCTATTAATTTATCTACTCATGTTTTGGCCTCATCACTAATCACTACTCATACATCAACTCAGGAAGTAAAAAATTTGAAGATTTAAGAGCCGGCCGGCATGACAAATATAACATCATGGCCTGATGGTCAAATAAGGAATCAAAATTAAAATAAGTAGTTTTTCCATGTAATTTCCTTGATGGTGACTGGTGAGTCCTCACTTTAACAACCAAAATCTTCTAAAATATCTAATTATCGAAGTGTTAAAAATTATTGAGAAGCTGAAATAGAAATATGGAAATGAAAATTTTATTTAAACTCATGTAACTTCTTTTTACACTCAATTTAAATTTTAAATATAAATTGTCTTTTTTATCATATTGCATAATTACCATCAAGTAAAAAAATGAAATTAATAATAAAACCAAAATTTATCAATAAACCCACACACTATAATTAAATCTTACCATCACTCATCATTTATCATGCGTTCATTCTAGTTAAAACCCAAATCGCTTTTATAGAGGAAAACAAGTTTTATTTTTTTATCGATGGATGATGATTTTGAAGTTTTGAATTCTCCAACCAAAGTATGACTCGATTTATGAAAACTTTTTATCTGTCTGATTTTATTTTATTTTTTAGAATGTTGAAAATGAGTATTTGAGTTTCAACTTTTTCTTTTTCGTCAATCCAGGCTAGTTCGTCCTCCTATACCAAACCCTTTCACTTCAACTTCATTTTACATTTATTGCCGTTCTGATTGACATTTGTTCTCTTTCTAATTAATTGCTTGGGGTAGTGCATGTTAGTGAGTACAGGTTAGATGAATTTCTTTCATCAAATAAAATTAAATAATTGCAGCAAAAAACACAAATAAATAAAATACAGCAGTCATGGAAAATGTTATAATGTTCTATGGAGCTCCAGTAGAAATTTGAAATTTTACCAAAAAAATCAAATAAGATGTAGTGAAGCTAAAAATTGCAGAGAAAAATTTGAAAAAAAAAGAAGCTCTGTTTCTAAAGAGCTCAAGCTGGAAGGGGAGACAAAGGACTCAGATGATTTTTGACTTTCGAGTTTCTTTAAGATTCTATTTTATAATGGGTGTAAAGATAAAATGCATTTTAATTGGGTTTGGGAGAGTACTTTAGATAATAAATTTGATTTTAAAGAGATATTAATTCTTTAATTAAAAGAAATATAAGTTTAGATAGTAAGTTAGGTATAAAAAATAGATTAGATGAGTTCAAATAAAATTTCTCATAAGGAAATCTTCAACGGAAAGCAAACAACTGCGGAATCTGGGCTGTTTTTGGTAATAGGAATCTGGACTTTGGACTTTGTACTTTGAAGAAGAAAGCACAATAATATTCCAGTGTTTGAAGTTTGAACTTTGAAGAGGAATTCGGGAACATGAAAGAGTCAAGTCATGGAAACAGTAATTAGTCTATGGCTCTATCATATACTTGTTTTTATAAGACATTAACTATTTTACGTGTAGTTGGAACTTGGAAGTACTCCAGTCCAGTTGCCTCCTCCCTCCTACCGGAGACATTTTAAAAGATACAACCTTCTGAAATGAGGTCAGACTTGGGGAAGGTGGCAAATGGCAATGGTGTGCTTGACTCGCACTACAAAATTAGGGTCTTAAAATTAAGGTACTTTTCAGTTGCTGAGGATCACTCGATTATAATAAAAAAAAAAAATTTAATTAACAGAAGTCTTTTTTTTTCTATTAAAAAAAAAGAGGTAATTTATTTGACGTAACAAAATAATCATAAGGTAATTTACTTAACGTAACAAAATAATCTCAATCATATGATTGGATCATTTGAAATTTTGTGCTTTTACGTATAGAGTAGTTGTCACACGCTTACATTTGTGGCAATTTTCTTGTTTGTATTTTATTTTTCTAAAATAAAAAGTCTGTAACCACTTTTCTTATGTGGGCTACGTCTGTCTTCTAATTTGTTTTTGTTTTTAAATAGAAAGAGAGATGAAGAAAGTAAGAGAGAACGTGGGATATCTAGGCAACTTCAAAGGTGACTAGTATGTTAATTTGTTTATGTCATAATTCAGAGGAATTTACTATTCATCTTTTCTTTGGTTGTCTGATATCTAGGCAGCTTTGGAGATGGCTAGCATGTCAATTTGGTACCTATTTATCTTTTTCAGATTCTCTAGCTGCTTTTTGGGATGCCTATGTACGTAAGCCTTTTTCTAAACAGTTGCACAATCTCTGGATTTTTGCAGGTCTTTCTACTATTTTGGCTATTTGGAAAACTCGAAATAAGTTTATTTTTTAGGGTCGCCCAATCTATTTTTGTCGTCTTTGCATGTATATTAATTCTAGATCATTCATGGTGGGAAGTTTATTCCTAGTTATTCTCAAGGTTTTGACACTCGTATCATTTTTTCTTTGGGAGATCCAACCTATCCCTCAACTATTCTTCATGTGCTTTGGTCCTCTCCTTGGTTTCCTTAGATTAAACTTAATACATATGGTTTGTCCAAAGGAAATTCCGATCCTGCAGCTTGTGAATGAGTTTTCAGGGATTGTCATGGTCAATTTCTTGGTGGCTTCTACCAAGAGATTGGTTATCACGACTCTTTCTTTACAGAATTATCAGCAATTATTATTGGTATAGAGTTTGCATATCAACGGGGTTGGCATTACCTTTGGTTGGAAAGTAACTCTTCTAGTGTACTTTCTGCTCTCCAATCAACTGATTTTGATCCTCCTTGGCCTCTTCGTTCACAATGGTCTATTTGTTTGGATTACATTCGGAAAATGACTGTCTACGCCTCTCACATATATCTCAAAGGAAATGTTGTTGCGGACAATTTTGCTAACATGGGCTTGTCTTCTCCAACTTTAGTATGTCACGATTCCCCTCCTTTGGTCGCTAGTACTGCTTTACTATGTTGGCTTTCCTGGCTGCCATTTCTCAAATTAATCTGCATATCGGCATACAGGTTTGACTCACTTTCTTGTTTTTTTTCTTAAACTTGTGATGTTGCTTAATCTGCTTTGCAGGTTTCGACTTTTACATTTGGTTTTAGAAGGGTTAGGTTTCATGCCTCCCCTCTTTTTCTCGTATCTTTATTGTTTTCATTTATAGAATGGTAAGGTTTATGTCCCCCCCCCCCTTCTTTTTCATGTACTTTTTATCCATTTTTCTTGTATTATGAGGGGTTAGGTTTATGTTCCCCCTGACAAGGTGTAATTTCTTTTTCGTTATCAATAAAAAATATAATTAAAAAATGTGGTATTGGAGAGAGAGAAAAAAAAAGTTTTGTTTTTTTTTATTTTTTAAACAAAATATTATTTTGTGAAATTACGTTACTGTCCTTAATTTTGTTGTTGTAATAAAAGACTAAATAGTCTTTTCACCCTCTTTGGTGACAAAAAGATTTCTATTAATATGTAGTTTAGCTATATTATTTACTACTCTAATGTGGTTGCTTTAATTTATTATTTTTAACAAATGATATTATCTAAATTAAGGGAAAGAGGGTGGATTAGTCTTACAATGGACTAACAATAATAATATAGTACTAAAAGACAAAAATTGTTTTTGCTGATCTATGCTTGGAAATGAAATGATCATCACGGATGTTGAAATATGAAGAAAAAAAAAAGTCAAAACTATGAAATTATATATTGACTCAAACTATATGCGAATAAAAAAAACAGATATTGACAATAGTCAAACTATTTGTGAATAATAAAAAACAGATATTGACAAAAAGTTACAAAATAATTTGTACAATATCAAGGAACTTGTCAAAGCATTTTTCAATTAGTTATCAAATTTACGAAATCACTTATTTGAATGCAGTTTAATAGTAGATAGAGTGTTGAGTTTTTATCCATATATTCCGAGTTCGAACCCACTTCCTCTCACACAAAAATTATTGTAATGGTTTTGAATCACTCCCCTTCCCCTTAATAATAATAAGTTTATTTAAATAAAAAAAACAAACAAACAACAACAACAACAACAACAACAACAAAAGGAAATGACTTATTGATTGGTAATATCAAGTGATATCTGAATGTCACGCTAAAAGTTAGTCACCACAGGAAACTCTATCCAAAGTTCAATTGATAAGTAGAGGTGTTTATTTTGGGTGATTGTGCAGATTTAGTCTCTAAACTATCACCTCAGTGAAAACTAGATCCCTAAATTATTTTTTCAGTAAAATAAATTTCTAAATTCATTACAATTGCTAATTTCACCCTTACTATTATATTCAAAGCTATTTTATCCAATTTTTCGTCAATTTAAATCGCTTGACATACTTTAGAGTGTAATACCGTCATTTTCTCGCCTATAAACCCTTAACATTTCATATAGGTTGAGAATCTAACGTCTAATTTACCCTCCAAAGTTAACGTACACTATTTCTTATGTAAAACTACCAATTTATCCTCTAAAGTTAACTCTATACACTATTTCTTTATGAAAAACTACCAATCTACCCTCCAATATGTATTATAATCAAGTAATGTAACTTAAATTGACAAAAAATTAAATATTGTAGTTTCGAATATAATATTAGAAATGTAATTGATAGATTTTTATAATTCAATACCTTATTTTTCTAAAGAAAAAAAAATTAATTTAAAGACCTAATTTTCAATAATTCATTAACTAAATTGACAATTGCCATTTTGCAGCTCGTACAGTTTAGGGTTTAAGCCTTTACGGCCTTCCCCACCCCTATAATTATCAAGAAAAAAAAAACAAATATAAGAAATTAAGTAGAAAATGGTGATACAAATTCCAATCAAATAAACTATACAAGAGAACTAAGTTTGCTTCGGAACCCACGTCACGGAGTTAGAAGGATTTCTCCTGGCTGTCGCGGAACTGTGTCGGAAGTTTGAGCCTCGGACCTGTTCTGTTCACCCATGCGTGGGTGAGCTCCTTCAGCTGTAATCAGTATTTCTGGGTGGTCTGAATGGCCTGAGGCAGGGCTTGGTGGGCAGGTGCTGTAACTGTTTGGTGAATCCCCGACAGCCGTAGCTCCAAAATTGTAGGTTTCTCCATCTCGGGAGCCACTACTCTTTCTAAAAGTATGGGAGCTAAGGTCTCTTTGGTCAAAAGTTCTAAGCATAACCATAAATCTTCTCCACACTGAGTCACCTCTTGTCGCGATGAAGATATGCCAATGCCTATTAAAAAAAGAGAGTGCAAATATGAGAAGAGCTAAAGATGCGGAGACCCCGACAATGAGGAAGAGACTCCAAAAGCTATCGAGTCCAAGACTGTTGGAATCGGAGATGGTGGGTGATGTATCTGGACATGTGCCTTCCGGCGCGAACCATTTGTTTTCAGCATCTGTTGTATCATTTCCCTCATTCACGACCAGGATCGCCCTTGAAACATCTGGCACAAGAGGTGAACCTTTGGGGAAGACCTATATAGGTTTGCACCCGAATAAAAATAAAAAATAAATAAAGAAAAGGAAATCATATGACGAACATTAGAATGATAAAACTATCTCGAACTCGCTCTTGTACTGCGTAGATTTGGTACCAAATCGCTAATAGAGGTGAGACTCAATGATGCTGAACTTGAATCCTACCCGTATTAGTAATTCGGTACACAATGTATAAGCAGGTGACACATTACTTCTGAGAGAAGTAAAGAGAGAGCTCTTACAAAGCCAAAGCCATCAGTTCTGAAAATTGGGCCAATCTTGGTGTATTTCTTGCAATATTTTGCAAGAAACAGCCTAATGTTGGGGGTTTCATCGATAGCAGCAGCAATACCGCCTTTGGCACTCTCATTTGTCAAAAATACGTCACATTCTTCCCTAGACGTATAAGGCCGTAACTTGGAGGGATCAACACCCCGCTCTATCAAAAGGTCGCGGACGAAAGAGTTCTCCTTGTACCCAATATACTCGTTATTGTTTATAAGATCGAGTATATTCGTAAAAGTTGGCTGAAGTTCTTGAGATGTTAACAATGAAGTTAGACTCGCCGTGTAACTTTGCGTTAGTATCAGCACTACAAACATCCAAACAATCTCCAAAGACCTTGCCAAGTTGCCAATCACCCTCTCTCCTGTAAATTGATGAAGCAGAACATGATGATACAACAATTAATTGTTGAATTTTAAGTATAACTATGAAATCTTTCAAGGTTGTACTAGCTAGTACTTACGCTGTGCAAAAACCATGGTCGAGAAGGAGAACCAAAAGACTGTGCCAACTTGATGAGCAGGAGGACCGCGAAATTCATCATTGATACGGTGTTCAAGAACCCACACCACTGAACCAACGAAGACGAAAAAGAAAGCACTTGTCAACCAAAGATTCAGTGTCAAAGGCTTTAAGAAAATCCATGCACTTTTGCTCTTTTTATCTTTCATTGGCACTACCATCACTACCCCTGATTCTGTGTATGGCAAGGTAAAGTCCACATACAAGGACCGGTTTGCTCTAATTGTTGCATCTGCTGCCACTGCATCGAAATTCTGTCACAGATTATTAGTATTACAACTAATGATAATTGTTAAACAAAGTGAACTGCACACTAGTTTCTAGTACTACGTACCCCAAGAAATACTTGATGCACCAAATCATCGTAAGTGCCAGCACTTTTACCATCTGGATTGGCGAAGGGAATGAAATCATAGGCAACATTGTACTTTAATTTGCCCATTGCAGCATTGAAGATGTCAATGACGTACCCAGCAACAAGAGTCGTATTAGTGCTAGGGTCATGTACTACATTTACAAATTGAGGATAGCCATTCTCCACCGGAACTCCTACTCTCAATCTTTTGCCGTTCGTCTGGATATCCCATCCCTTAGGAACTGAGGTAGAATCTCCGGGCCATATAATAGGTCCAACATTGGATTTAGAAGTTGAATAAGGACCACTTGTGTTTGTCAAGTTCAATTTTTTCACAAGTCCACTCTGTGGTGTCCAAAACCCAATTGTTGTTGCATCACCATACACATTTACCATTTCAAAGACGGATGCTTGTAATTGCCCATCAACAAAACTGAAATCCCCACTAGGGCCTCTAAATTTAGTACCTGACAAGGATTTGCAAAGCTCTGGACCATTTTGGGAGATCCCAATTGTTTCAAGATCATTTGATGAGTTGATGGAAGCATTAGCCTTTTCATAGCCAAAGTTTTTAGTCCCAACATTTTCAACTGCCATGGCTAATGCAAAAGCAGAATCATAAGCCCAGCGTGCAAAAACGTCTAATTCAGCGTCGATAATTGTTGGATTCTTCTTTTGGAATTGCCTTTTCCATCGATTTCTAAAATTGACATATTCTTCTGTTCTGGGCACATAAGTCCTCACACCCAGTGCACCTCGCATTGAATTGATGACTGAAGCATTTGTTGAACTCAAAAGATTGGTTAACCCATTGGTCATTATCCAAACATACCCTTCATCCATCATCCCCTTCTCTCGTGCCTTGGCAAAAAGGCGAGAGCCAAGAGTGGGCAACATGTGCACAATGAAGACTCTAGTCTGCATAATCATTAGCTTGGAGAGCTCTGCATCAAGCTGGTCCTCAGTGGCTTCTGGAGGTATAACACTTCGATATGGGACACGAGCTTCAACTTCTTGCAAGGCATCTACCAAGTAAGGTATTATTCCCTCGCCATAATCGTTGTCTACATAGATGGGCACAGCTTCTCTCCATCCAAAGGCTTGGATGATAGCACTTATGGCTTTCACCTGAGAGGAGTCATTTTGTGCGGCTCGGTAAAAGTATGGACTTCGAATTGAAGTGAGGGAAGGATTTGTTGCTGAAAATGAGATGATGGGCACCTGGGCTTTGTTGCCCAGATCAATTACAAATTTGGCTTGCATCGATGACTTTGGGCCGAGGATTGCTTGCACTTGAGTATTCTTTATCAGGTCTAAAGCTGTTATATCAACATAAGGCACAAGAAGTTAGCTACAATGCGTCTTTTACTTATGACAGAATCATAGAGTGAAAGTTGTTGCAAACTGAAATTAAACACAGGGTCTACAGAGAGAGAGAGAGAGAGAGAGAGAGAGAGAGAGAGAGAGACCTGCAGCAGCTGCCTCGACAGTGTCTTCTTTGGAGTCCCTAACGTTTAAAACCACCCTGGTGGAAGAGGAAGCGTGAGAGCCGGTATAGAAATCTGAGAGGGCCATGTTAATGCAGCTCAACCAAACTTTTGCACTGAGTGAATCAAGGTCATCAAGAATCACACCAACTTCCACTGCGATTGTTATGTTCGGCGACTTGTGTCCCATAGCCAATGAATTAATGCTTAAAGAAACAAACAAGACGAAAGAACAGACTAGGTTGGTCAGTTTCCTGTTCGTCATGGTCGTATCTGCTTCTGGATGGAAAGGTAGCTGTCCAAAGATACTTGGATCGGTATTTCTGATTCTAATGCATTTATAACATACAGAAAACTCGGGGTGTAAGATACATGGTTAATTACATAACAATTTCTGGTCGTAAATTACTAATACTTGACAACTTCTTGTTGGAGTAGCTCCAAGATAAAATTTGTCAAGAACTAAAAGAAACAAATGAAGCCTGTGTACGTAAGTTTCATTTACCTGGACGAAGTCGCCGTACAAGCTAAACGTGATAGTGAAATGCATACTACAAGACCAAAGTACAATTAGAATAATGATGTCCAACTGTTTTCTTACTCCACAAATAGCTTCCGGGAAGCAATGAAATATTAAAATTATATTAGCATAGTAATTTTCAAGGTTAAGCATCAATTGTTCGGCTTTTTTAATTTTTAACAAGATGATCTTTTCAGGAAATTTACAAGTAATGTGGACCTCATCGAAATCTTCATCGTAATGAAGATTTCGATGAGGTCAGCCTCATCAGCAGCGATAACTGGTGATTCATGCGATCTGTGTCGCGGCCGAGGAAACACTAGCTAGAAGAAACAAGGAAGAAAACATAATGAGAGAGGTTGGTTCTTTTCTTCAACTCCATGCAAAGGTAATGGGTATGGAGCCTGAAAGTATCGTGCCAACTTGATCCGAGGGACTGGAGGGCCACGAAAATCTACAGTACACAGTGCTCAAGAACGCAAACCACGAAACCAGTCCAGATGAAAAAGCAAGGACTTATCAGCCAGAGATCCCATGAAAGAGGCTTCAAGAAAATCCATGTATTTTTTATCATGTTATTTATTGCGAAGATATTTATATGTAATTTTGGGACGAAAATACACGATTAATTAACCATTTCAAGCAATTTCTTTGCACTCTCTCCGTCTGCATAACGTGTTGGAGTAGCAGACAGTTAATACATTTAATTGTTAATTAATAAGGAACTAAAAGCCTCTGCAGGTTCCATTTACCTTTGACCCAAACAAAGTAATACTTTTTTTTTTTAAATGATATTATCTACTCTAAAAAAAGAGGATAGGCTTAGCCTCACAATAGACTAGTAATAATATGGTTCAAATTCGTTTTTGGCGAGAATCAAACTTAAGACCTCCCACTTACAGGTGAAGAAAAATACTATTAGACCGTAATACTAAGTGGCAATAATACGTGTTTTTCAAACACAAAAAAAAGTACATTAATACTAAGGTCAATTTTGTTTTGAATCTCCAATTGCTAAAATGTCACCAAAAAAAATTTGATCTACATGTTACACACTTGATTCTGCACAATATTTTATGTTAGATAAAAAATTGATCTACATGTTACACACTTGATTCTACACAAGATTTTATATTCGATTCTCGTTAAAAGTGAATTTAAACCACATATTGTAGTGCTAGCTCGAAACATGCACGTTTTTTTTTTCTAAGTGTAGCCAACTACACTCTTTGGTTGAAGACGGTGCTTTACCACAATGGCGAAAAGCAATAATGTGCACCATAGTGCATATTCAATCCTCACTAATCCCACTACCCTTAACATTTTTTTTAATGGGACTACCCATAACATTTTTTTATGGCACCCTTAACATTTGTTAAAATTCAGTAAACTAGGAGATTTTTTTTTTCTTAATTTTATTATTATGAGGGAAAAGATTTCGAAACTATTACAATAACTTATAAAGGAATTTCAAATCTGGAACACATGGGTAAAACCCCAACAACGTATCTACTAAGACATTAGAAAGATGCAAGTTTGGATATACTTTACTCGGCTAGAATTTCACATTTTAATTACCGGACAAATTATTAGATTATAATATTGATTTTCGAATTTTGTTTTCTTTAATTCCTTGTTCTTTTTTGCTCAATTGTTGTGCATAATCGTTATACTGATTACAAAGCAGTTTCTAGAGCTTTGTAGTTTACGTTCACGAAAAGCAAATCATAGAATTGCCTAAAAATGCAAGCACTTTACAAAGACAACGTAAAACTAATTGGAAACGTGAGAACAAACTGTGCTCATCCAAACTAACTTTGAACAAGGCAAGTACTGAAAGGGTTAAGGGGTTGAGAGAAGATGAACAACCAACGACGTCGTTTCAAAAATCACTACTACGAAATAAACGAGATGCAATCGTTTTACTAATTAATCCATACATGTACAAGTTAACTACTTCATATCAAGAATATCTTCCGCCTAAGAACTGCAAGTACACGAAGCAAAGAAAAGAGCGATCGAGCATCACCTAATCCATGTCGATTTACCAATACAACCACACACTGTAAATGGAATAACACGAATCCAATTGCAAATTACTCTTCCCTTGTTGCGGGATCCATCCCAGTTGAAGGGCTGTCCGCAAAATATTCTTGGTGCTTCACATTGACGCCATGCTGCTCAATTGAGAATAACAAGACGAGCACTTTAGTTAAACGAAAACTAACATAGAAGCAATAAGTGAAAACAAAATCAGTTTAAAAATCTAAATAGGGCCAGGCGATCTAGATTGAGCTATTCTAGAACTGAACACGAGACTTTACTAACATTGAAGGTTCTACGAATCCCACGCTTCTACAGAAAACGTACAAAATGCAGGAATAATATAGAAGAGAACAAAAAACCCATTTGTAAGTTCAAAAGGCTCTCCAGTTTTGAAAGAAATAGAGGAATACTGAGGTGCATGAAAAAGGTAGCCTATCAAGCTAAAGCAATTCGAAAGAGTGTAGTCATTACCTCACGCAGTGCCCTTGAAAGGTCTTCCATCGTCAATATTAGACGCTTATCCTGTTGCAACATTAAATTTACGACGTCATGTGATTAAAATTTAGATAAACATAAACACACATCTCACCAGAACAATGATTGGAGTACCTTTTGTTGTTTGTCTCTTTTGTCTTTGACTACAGAAGCTTGTCTCGCTTTGCATTGCCTGTTTAGCGGCATAAGCATGTAAATATCTTCCCCAATTGTAATACCTTATAAACTGGACCAACAGCCTACTAGTGCAATTATACATTTCTTGTCCAATATTCAACAAATCATAAATGTGAGCTTGTGTCATGAGGCAAGAGGTGAATAATTTAGTGACTTACTGAAGAGCATCAGTTGCAACCTCAGAAACAAACTTTTGCGTGGCGACAGCTACCAGCCTGATTCTGAGAAGAGAGTACAGTACACACTTCAGGATACTTACATGCAAAGAAATACATCCAATTCAAATTGACGAAAAACAAAATAAAACTAGCGGCACTTTGCCATTGTCAGCTCAAATGGAATTTACACCGAATTTCCTCTACATTAATGGTTGCAATGGTGCAATCTAATCTATGTCAAAAATTACAAACTTTCACCCATCAAACAGGTGACCAGTTAGCACAAATTTGAAACCGCTAATTGGAACGAAGGCTAGGAAGCAAACGAACGAATGTATAACATAGCTACGGTTCCCGCACCCAAAGGAAAAGAAGGAAACAGATCACAGACAACAATGAGAGTCTCATACAAGTTACAGACTCTACCTACAGCTTAATTCACATAGCATGAGTGTCTAATGAACTACAACTCTGAAATTTTCGAACACAAACATACTGTACACTTAACAAAATCAAATCATACTTAACAAACTAAAATTATTAATCTCAAAACCCTAACGGCAACTGAAATCTCAACTGAGCAAATTGCAAATCGTCCCAAAATTTGAAATTGGAAGAAGTACCTACAATCGAACGTCGGGGCACTGGAACCCGCTCTTGGCCAAGTAATGCTCCACGAGCTCGTCGGGTATCTGAAAGCAGAAAAAGTCAGGATTGTGATTTCGATTTGATCGGAATTTGAAGGAAAAAATAAGATTGGAAAGTAGGGTTTTACGGTGGGGGTGTAGTCCATCAAGGAGGCGAGGAACTCGGTCAGGGCGGCATCATCGTCGTGCTTTCCGCCGTCGGTCGGTTGCTGGCTCTGGTTTTGATTTGGGTTCTGGTTCATCTTCTTTCCCTCTCTCTCTCTCCAAAATACGATCTTTCGTGATGAGTCTTCGACACTGATTTGCAGATTTAATGGCCTATTTTATAAACAAGTAATTTATTTAACCGGGTCGGGTTGTACCTATTTCCTCATCCAACTATCCGTTTTGGTTACTAGTACGACAGACCGTGCAGTGGCACCCAATAGGACTGTTGATTGTGTTTCAAACTTCCAACTAGCCGGTGTAAAAGAGCCTTTCCAAAACAATCCCACTCCTTTGTTAAAAGAATAGCAGCTGCTTCAGCTTAATCCAATCACAAATGGACATGTATGCAATAAGTGAATTGGAAAGTACGATTGAACACGTGTCCATCTGTGATTGATGGTTTATCAACTGATGTTATTCTTTCAACAGTCTTTCTAAAAGCGGTTTTACAGGACATATTTGTCACAACTTCGAAAAGCTAAAAATGTTTTCTATCAACTAGAAGGCTTTTAACCACGTTTGATAACATAGTGTATGGGTCGTAAAATTCTTTTTATGAAAGCAAGGAAAAAAAAAAACACCTTTATCTCTCAAGTGATTTTTTAGGAAGCATTTAAACTTATAATGAGCATTTCAACGTGTTTACAACAAAAACGCTTATAAGCAAATGCTGCTTGTAGTCCCACGTAAAAAGTCTTAAACAAGAAGTGCATCAATATTTTGAATAAAAATCTAAGTGTGCTTGAAACTTAAAAAGCATTTGTTAATTATTTTAAAAACACTTCTAAACAAAAACACGAGCTCTTATTTCACCCAAATAAGAGAAGCAACACAAATGAATATTTTGAGGTACTAATAACAATTCTATAAAAATCTGAGGAGCGGACTTGCTATTTTAATCCCAGGTTGTAAGGGACCAATATAAACACTGATAAATCAAGTGAATGAAAAGTAGCTCCACCCCCTGCCAGCCAAACTTCTAACATGTTCAGCTGGGGAAGAAATTATTGAACAAGTAAACTCTACTTTGAACACGTTGTTAAAAAAAAACCCAATGTAATCTTCGTATCAAGATTCCGGTTAACAGAGAAAAACCAGGATCTTCACGAAAAAGACTTTGACACCTTTGCATCACACTCTGCAGTCTGCACCGACGAACCAAACAAAAATGAAAGGGGCTCTACGCGTCTACTTATTCTGGGTATAACGCTGGATACCTTGGACATCTACAATCCCAGGAGGGAAGACAGGATCAGTAGCTGCTCTAACGGCAACATTTGCCACGGAGGTAACATTCACTGGAGGAGTAAAGAGAGGCCCAAGAAGCGGAAGCTGGCTCAGAGGTCTTGTATATTGAAACAGCTGCAGTCATATGTTTGAATATAAATCAGATGATATATCTTTTTTTTTATCAAGTTGAGGACTAAATGCAGAATATATGAAGAACTACAACTTTACCATCTCAAGTGGATAACCAATTACACCGAGAGGTAACTTTACGCTGCCAACGCTTCGAGTCCCATAAATAAATCCAGGCCTCAAAATCACTCCTGCAAATGGCATTTCGAGTGTTATACATTAGAAGTGTCCAACATTGTAAGAAACATAAGCCATATAACTAGTGCTTCAGTCTCCTGTGCTTGGTTTCAAGAACATAGTAACTTAATGTTTTATGAAGATATTGATTGAAATTAATGAGATGAGATGTAACAGTTGGCTATAGAAAATTTCTCAGATCTTAGCCATCAATCGAAAAAATGATGACAGAGTAAGAAACCTCACCTCCGTAAGGGAATTTGGTTAGTAGCTCTGTCTCTGCAGCTCTCTAGATTGACAAGATACAGTAAAGGATGTGTGTCAGATAAGATTAGACATGTTAAGCATTTACAAGCAGACTCATTATGCTAATTCTTCCAGCAGCCACTAAAAACTAGCGATCAACATACAAGTAAACTTAAACAAAGCATGGTACCTTTCCCTCATAATATCCCCGCAATAAGTAATTTGCCACGCCAAAATCAACAGCAGAGACATAAACAAATCTTTTCACACCTGCGGATCAACGACAATTGTCTAACGAGTAAGCCAAAGAAGTAGCCCGATACAAAAATTAAAATTAAAACATATATATGTATATATACCTTGTTCAGCGGCAGCTCTAATTGCATTGATGTTAGCAGTCCCATTAATCTTATACATGTAAGAATTGGAGCCAAACCCACCAACACAGGATATCTAGGACAAGAAACCATATTAGGAAAAGGAACCAAACATCTGATCCATTAATGAAAGCTAAGCATAAAGAACAAAAGGATAGACAGTTTTCATTCTATACAATAAGCACATTCTGAACCAAAATTTGAAGAAGGGGGGAGGGGAAGGACAATATATCACATGGTTCGAGAATATGTCAGTAAGTGCAAGTGTCTTTACTACGTATTGGCGGGATGGGAATAAGGTTAAATAGAGCATTATGGGACTTCATACCACAGACGTGACACCATCGAGGGCATCCTTCCATGACTCAGGCGATAGAAGGTTTCCTGAAAATGGGAATACCTTTAAAAGGTGTTTCTACATTAAAAAAGAAATTATGGATCGTCAATAAAATATTATTGCAAGAAAGTGAACCTTGATGCCAGGTCATACTGTTGGCCCATGAATCATGTAATTTTGACCTACCAGACCTAAGAAAAAAAAATAAGATAGCACTAAAAGTGAGGTTCCAATATCGAATCAACAAAAAAAATCAAATAAAAGGTGATACAATCACAGAGGTATAAAGTTTTCCTTATCGTGTATGCAAAAGAATTAGGTAAAATGATCTTCGAGTTGGAAACAACTACTTCACAGTCTGATAGTATTGCGTTCTTATATAGCATACAAGCATTGAGATGGGTACAGGCCTAAACTGATCAACACTAATGAACAATTCATTGCCATCAAGTTAACACCAGCACGCAGATACCAACCATCAAATACATAAAGATGAGTTATACCTGCTAAGGCTAGCGACAGAGAAGCCCCGGTCCAATGCTTCTCTACAAACATGTGAGCCAACAAATCCACTTCCACCCAAGACAAGCAACTGTATTAAGAAGCTTAGAAGTCAAACAACATAACACTATAGCATAAAGATAATAAAATTATATTAAAATATAACAGTTTCAAATTTTCAATGCCTTTCGCAACAAGATAGTACCTTCTCAGTTGGCGGAGGGGGAGTGTTTGCAGTCTCTGCTTCCTCAACTTTGAAGGGTTCATCAACCTTATCAGAGCCTGTTGTCAGATACCTACCATTCTTCGGTGCATCCGATACACTGAATTTACAGAAATCAGAAAGTAAGGAAAACCCAATTCTCCTCCAACTATCTTTATTTTATCCATTTTTCAACCACAAATTCAACAATGTAGAACAACCCATAGCAGTACAAATAATCCGAAATCCGAACAAAATTATTCATGAACCCAGATGATCAAATTTTTTACGGAACCCAAAAAAAAACAGAAGTAGAAAACGAAACCTAATAGTCTAAGATCCCAATTAGTAAATTTAAGGCTTTTGCATTAGTTTCCCAATTCCCACGCTTTCTCGACAGCCAAACACTCACTGCATAATAATTCGATAAACAACAGCACCAATAGATTCAATACCAAAAAAGAACAACAAACACATTCAAAACCATAAATTAGCAGTGCAGCTATACAAATTAAGTATTAATTCCGATTATATAAAAAAAAAAAACAATTGAAATAAAAAAACTTACAGGTGCCTGGGAAGTGATGATCTTGTATGGATCAACCGCGAGACGACCGCCCTCATTTTTAATTCGCGCTTACACACAGTCCCTTTTTCTAGGGTTTCTTAAATTTTGGTTCTTCAATTTGCTTTCTCGGAGAATGCCCGGAGCGCAAGTAACCGGAAAGTCCGTAGCTTCTTCTTTTACGGACAACAAGTTTGGTTCAGAGAGAGAGAACAGATGGCGCGTAACTGTGGAGACAAGTGGTTCGTGCAAGGCCTAGGGAAAACGCAACGTGCACACACTCACACCGCAAGCTTTGTGTTTCACCTTCGCGTGGCGCAAATATGATTTTTTTTTTTTTTTTAACAAAAAAATTCCAGTATTATTTAATTTAACGAAAAATTATTTTTTTACACTAAAAAATCAATTCTGATACTATTCACTTTACCTTTTATTTTGTTCTTATCGTTAAAACTCAAAATTTTCAAGTCATTTTCATTAGTTTTGTTTTTTTTAATTCAACGTTTTTTTTTTCTATTGCTGTCATGTCATTTGATTTGTAAATATTATTTATAAATTTATTTTCCTTAACATTATTATTCAATTAAACTACTCCGATTTATTTACTAGGATTGAGGAGTGTAAGAGAACGAATACACTACTCATGACCAACTGGTCTAACAAAAATTTGACTTCTCATACCACAACTCGCAATTGTACAATCTCACAAACAAAGCACCTAAGTGACTTAATCTCTGGCTCTCTGTGTAGTTTCACACTGATATCTTTAATTTTAAGGAAAACTAACGAAAAGTTCAAAAAAAAAAATTCTTTTAATGAAAAATCCTTTTTAAAGATATAATGAATAGTATCAAAAAAGATTAAAATGTGGTTTTTCGTTAAAAGTGAATAATTTCGGAAGTGTATAAAAAATCTCTCTTAATTTTAATCAACCAATGTCTGCATAGATGGGCTACTTTTCAAGATGGATCTACCGAAGTTCTTTTGGCCCAAGACCTTCTTGGTTAGTAAAGTGGCCCAATTTTATTTGGATTCTCATTTTCTGGCCTTGAAAACCTTTTTGCTTAGTCTACACTGGCCAGGATTTGGAGCCAAGCTGAGACGGGCTGAAATTTTGAGCCCAATATTGTTTTGAGAGGAGTGTGGCTCCTTAAGACTGAGGAGGAGTTCCTCCTCAATTTACTTCGTGTTCGATTCACAAAACTTTGCATTTATAGTTGGAACCATTTATATCATAAACACTTTGTAATAAATCACCTCGATCTTCAATTAAAACTAAAATTGTTTAGTCAATCAGCTGTGATAAATAAATAAACGACTCATAGTGCTCTTACGGAATCCATCCACTGAGGAGCCAAGTTAATTCTTACTGTTTTCAGTTCCTTCATTTGATTGAAACAAAGATTATGGGGTAAACCTTTCTATTAAGTACTTATATGTATTGTAACCAAAGGAAGTTCTTCTCCGCACATTTTCTTCAGAGTGAAAGGTTATAATTTAACTAACTAATAATTTAGTTAAAGCTCAATGGTTTACACGTAAAAAATAATGTTCAGATAAGCCAAGCTCGTGTAACCAAATCTCAAAAATTGAACATTTTATTAAAAGAAGCACTCAATAGACAGTATCGCGTTTTAGTAGCATAAAAGAATCACTAAGCAGTGTCAAATCAGCATGATCTGATAAAAATCTTAGTCCAACTCACTCAGATCTTAATAGTTACGAAGGAAACCAGATTTGATATATTCCTCCACATATATATCTCTAATCCAATTTGTTCTACTGGCATTGGCATCCATGAATCCATTCCAAAAAATGAACCTGTCCAGTGGCCTCCACTGTGCATGTTGACTCTTTGGCGTTGTGAGTGAAAAAGGAAGAAAAAGAACATCCTGCAAACCCTGATCTTTTGTGAATGCCAAAGGCCAACACAGTGGAATTGAAAATCTGATTAGAATCATAATTTGGAATAAATAATAGGAAACAGAATTTTGGAATTTTGAATCCATCAAATTTTCACACCATGCATGGATGCAGATATGCAAATATGCAGTAGTACCATGAGAGAAACAGAAAGAGACATTATCCGAATATTAGCCAAAGTCTGTATAGGCATAAACTAAGAAAACTACTCGAGTCTGCCCTAGCAGTAGCCTTTACTTCTTAAGCAAATCTCTACTAAATCGATCTACGAAAATGACATAAAACTAACTTAACTCTTAATATATCTGAGAAATATAACTTTTAAAAGTGTGAGAATATATGCAGCATCCAGGATGTTGCAGAACTCACTGCCCCAATTTAAGATTTAGTTTTTGTCCAATGTATGTATATGCTTAGGTACATGAGAGAATTTGCTTTGTAATATTTGGAACTCTCACGGTGCATGTTTTGAGAGAAATAGATACAAAGGTATAGATTACAATCGAAAACAGCTAAGAATCCTTCCAAAATACTGAAGAAAAACATACCTGGAATGGAGTGATGAGACTGATGTTTCTACAACAGGCATGTCACTCCTTAGTATTGTAGAAACAATCGCCTCTTTTATTTTTTTTCCTTTGAGCAAAAACACGTATATGTTATATTTCTCAGAAAATTATACAATACGTGTGTGTGTGTGTGTGTGTGTGTGTGTGTGTGTGAGAGAGAGAGAGAGTGATTTGGTGCAATGCAGTATGTGACGGCTGATGTATGAGCTACTGCTAGTTCCCTTGTCTAAATCAAAAGGAGAAGCATATATTAAAAGGATAAATACGTCACAAACCACTCAGGTAGTGGGAACAAGTGCCCCCTTTTTCTCCTTGTTTCTACGTTGGGGCAGAAGATTCCAACACTAAACCCTCACCATGGTTTCTTTCTTTCTGTTAATTAGATTAGTTTGGACGCTAACCTTTTGTTAAATATGAACAAATTTTGGCTTAATCATCGTGCATCCTATCCAATGTATCCATTACAAGTACTGTACTATCCAATAGATTATTACTATAATAATATATTTCACATCGTTCGGGCAATCCCTTCGTATGTATTTTAATTAAGTCGATACGATATTATTCACCTCTTTTAGTTTTAGACATATAAAGTTTAATTAATTATAGAACTATCATCACTTACCAATTAATTACTTTTTTAAAATAAAGTGGCCGGGCAGAAACCCTAATTGGTACTGCACTCAGAGTTGGTGATGTCAATCTATATATATATATATATATATATATATATATATATATATATATATATATATATATATATATCTACATCTATCTATCTATCTGTGTGCGCGCCCAAATCTGCAAAAGCTTTTTTATGAAAAGATATGATCCTTTCCGGTAATAGTTTTTTAGGTACAAATGAAAACAACTAATTAAGTGGTTAAACAGGAAGGTTAAGTACAAAAGTTGAATGGATCTGCTTAATTATCTGTTGAGTTTTGTGATGGAAAGAAAGGTCATACAAAAGTTAACTGTGGGTATTTATATATATAGACACACAAACTTTTTAACAAGAGGGATCCCTATTTTATATATATATATAGGCCCTTTAACAAAAGGGATTTTTTTTTTTTTTTTAAATAGGGACACCATCTTGACCGTTGGATTGGCTTTAATAAAATTGTGTAATTGAGATTAAAATATAGACCACACAATCTTAACCACATATTTTCATTAAAATCAAATTCAACGGTTAAGGGGGTGTTCTTATTTTTATTTTATTTTTTATAAATGAAGATCCCTCTTGTTAAAGGATTCCTATATATCCTAAGTGGCCTTCAGTGACAGAAAGGGAATATATATTTGACGTGATGAAGTAAAAATGGTCTCAAATCGTGTTTAAAGGCTTATTGCTATATACTAATGGTTTAGGCTTATATGCACGAAATTAAACTACAATTAATGTAGAATATGGAATCCATGCCACAGCACAAAAAGGAGAAGGGATTTGTTAAATACTTAAAAAGCGTTGATTAACGTAAAACACTTTGGTACATGTCGTGCTTATGTTGATAAAGTTCATATTTAAGCAGTAATTTGGGTACCAAATGTCAGAAAACAAGGAAAGAAAAAGGTTAACTTTCCTATTAAGTTTGCGTGCAATGCATGCCCCATTTTCGTTCGTAAAGTTTTGCAATTAAACAATGCATATTTTGGTTTGAGATCGCTGGGTTACAATTTTTTATTAACCCATTTTGATTTCTAACTATTATGAAACTTGTATAATTCTGGTCACTGTATTTATGTCTAAAATTGATTTTGATCGATATATATGTTTCCATTTTGTTAAAAAAAAGACATATATATATATATATGTTAGCAATCATAGTCTTTCTGTTAATAAAAGGTGCACAGTTGGACTCGTGAGTCATGAAAGATGCTTAAAGATGATAATTACAACATTATGCAGCCCGCATGCATGCCTTCCTAGGACGAACCAAACAAATAATGAACTCATCTTACTCATCTTTGATCCCTCACAGTATATGAGAAACTCGTGTATTGTAACAGAAAAAGTAAAAGTAAAACATTTCGATTATCATCTAGATATAATTCAAACGTTACGTACAATTAACTACTAATTTTATGTGTAAAGCATCCGCATGCGGTTTTTCTTAGGTTTTCAAACTTGAGACCTTTTCAGATACTCATAAAGTGTTAAAATACATACACAGATAGAGATAGGGTGGGAAAACGCCGGGCCAAGTGCCGGAGGCAATGGGACCTGCTTGGCGGAGAGGGTAGCAAGCAAAGCATAAAGTGGTGGCAAGCAAAGCATAAAGTGGTGGCTGTGTGATCATGCTGATGCTGACAGAGGTGGGGGATATATTACAATGGCAACGCACCAAAAAAATCATGATCCCCCACATCATAATTTTCTCAATGTTCCCTGGCCCCTACTCCTATGTAGTCACTGTCTTTATCCACCTGAGCTGCTTGGCTTACTAGCTAAAGTCTCTTTACTTGATCAAATAATTGATCCTACGAAATTAAAATGGTTTGATTTGATTCCATTGTGGGCTAAGCCTTACAATCGACTAGCAATAATGTGGTTCAAATTTTCCTTTTCCGTGAATCAAGCATAAACTTCTTACTTACAAATGAAGAGAAATATCACGACTGTGTTACTAAGTGGTAGCCGACCCTCAATCCAAATCTACAATTAACACTTCCGCAATCAAGTGTTAACTATCTTATTTCTAATATTCAGCAACAAAGCATGTGACGATTCCACCACTTACCAACTAGTTTACGACTGAAACTCGCATGCAACCTCTTTCATACACCCATATCCCTCTATTCTCTCCATGTATCAGCCATGCAATATGTTTCATACACTTTTATCTCTACCTCTCTTCTTGTGTTTTCTAGTTAACCCCCTACGAAAATTCAATTGGCAGCTTTGTAATTCTGGATCTCTTAGTTCATACAGCTTTTGGAAAACGAAAGTTAGCTTTCCCTTCCCTACACAACCAAAACCCAGCTGTCTAGCATTATTTGCCTATCATTTATGATATTGATAGCACAAAAATGTTTAGATCGTGGAATATATTACTACTTCAGCAAGAATTACATGATTAAGACCTTACAATGTCTATGCCCTAATCGTGCTTAAACTTTTATTTTAAGTAGATTTGTTTGGGCCCAAAATGACAGTTTGAGCTAAGCGTGAAGTATTTCTCGGCCCAGAAGGAGATGCTGCAGGATAGTCGATTTATGGGCCGACTGAATTGAGTCGGCCGAGTCCTAGCAGGAAAAGGATTTATCTAAATAACGATAAGGGAAGCGAAATCCATCCGTGAAGACGAATAGTCCCAGTACGATAAGGAGTCTCGGTGAGAGTCCTAGCGGAAGAAGGAGTGGCCGAGGTAAGGTCCGATTGGGGTAAGGAGTCCCAGTCCGAATAGAGTTATGATTCGATCAGAAGGGAATTCGGCTCCTATAAATACAGAAGCAGTGGCAGCGTGCAAAAGGGCTCCAACTCAACACACAAATCTGCCCTGCGCAATTTCTCGCTCTACGCGAAACCTCTCAACACCTTTGAGATTTTTATTTTCTTTTTCGCCTTCACACCTTCAGTTTGGATAAACAGCACTGTGAAGGCAACCGGTAAACATCTTCAGTTTGGATAAATAGCATTGTTGCCGTAGAACCAGCCGTCCGCGAAGCATCTTCAATTTGGATAAACAGCACTGTGACAGGGTCGACTGGTTATCTATCCAAGTCTCGGCCGACGAGGGTTTTCGGATCCCCGTCGACAGAGGTGTTACTGATACTTAGGCTCGGTGCCTCAACGCCGAGTTATTTTATGATCGCATATTCATAAGTGGGTTTTAGAGTTCGGCACTTGGACGGCCGAACCACGTTCATTATCAAGACCTTCATCCGCTTTGAGTATTTGTGCCCCTATACTCTAGTATCGATTCGGCGTGATTTTACCTTCACTAATACGGTGACTGTTGCCGAATCAGAAGATGACGAGCCTTGAACTTTGTAATTGGTAGCCTTGTCTTCAGGCTTGAGGACCCTGAGGCCGAGACGTGTTCCTTTCTCGGCCATAGTTGCAAGAGACAGAAGTTAGCCGCGCGCATCCATACAACATCAAGACATTTTTACTCATCGGTCAAGCTCGGCCGACGAGTTGGCACGCCCCGCACACATTTGAAGGACGTAGTTAGCTTACTAATTACTCGGCCTGCGCGCCACGTAGGCTAGGTGATTTTTGTAGTCAACAAGACTACAAAGTTAAAAGAAGCATGTTTAAGTGGAGAAGTGGGATTCCTACATAAACAATTATGGTAGTTTGAAATTGGACACACCATTCACACCATCAATGAGATCACTAAGCAAGTGATGCAAGTTTTGCTGCCACTTAACCACCAATTGCCTATTCTTTTCTATCCTTATCCAATGATTGTTGTCATTTTCATTGGATACACGCAATCTCCATTTCCGACCAATTAACTCAGTGGGATTTTACTGTGGCTTCAGATATTGACCCGAGCATGAAGCAAAACCTTAAAGCAGGAGAATGGTGTAGGAGTGCACTGTTATTACGACATTCTAAGCAATCATGTACAAGTGCACTATTATTACGACATCCTAAGTAACTCATATAAGATGTGTAAATTATTTTTTTTCACTAAATATTGTAAATGATAGTGGTGTACTCATTTCATATAAGTTGATCTGCTAAAACAATGTAGTCGTTAGACTTTGCCTTACAATGAAATTCAATGTGAAATAGTAAAAAATGTTTAGTTACATCATCCACCCAAAACATTCCGTTCTAGAAACGCTATTAGTGTAGGGTTAGAATAACAAAGTATATATTCCTCATCCCATATCTCTTAAAGTAACGAGTACAAATTAGTGTTGTTAGTTGAATAATGTTCTTCAAGTACCCGCACTCTTATCAAGGCAATAAGTTAATTGTTCTCTTCAAATTAAGAAATTCTAATCCATTTTAGTACAATATTGACAGTTTTAATCATTGGCCAACATATTGACCCAAAATAAAAATTATATTGGAGCACTACTATATGTTGTTTTCTTCTAATTTAAAAAATGTGGAACTGGACTCATTTTAAAGTACTTTTGAAATTAATCCTTAGAGAAATGAAAGTGAATCCTAAAAAAATACTTAAAGTGCTTCATACAAGAAGCATACAAGTAGTGTTTTTTTGCTGAAAACACTTCAAGTGCTTTTGGAACACAAAAACAATTTTACGAAAAACGCTTTAGTCAATTTAAAAGTACTTTCAAATGAGTACTATATATAGCTTTACAAGGATGGATATCTTAATAAATTTGTTACAATATAAACTTCCAAATAAATAAAATGCTTAAAAGGGTCATCTAATAGTATTGTTCCATTGTTAGACTCTTGTACATTAAATTTTAAGATAATGAATCTGAACCGCACATCATGACAAAGTTTATTTTGATCGATAGTTTAGAGTCTTTAAACTCACAATCTAATGAATTTAAATATTTTACTACAAAATATGATTAAAAAAACGTTAATTGATGCCATTGAATCTTCTTCAATTCAATCCATTCGACAGCTAAAATTAAAGAATATTGTGTGAGAAGTAAAAAGAATAACATCATGCAATATATATCCGTATCTTGGCCCCAAGAATCATTGGTTCATATATTTTTTTGGGCCCAGAAACCCTTAATGCTCCATCGGCATGATCCAACCGTGAATTACACACAACCAAAAAAGGCCAAATCGGTTACACCATTGGAGAAGGCGTAGAAAAACACACCTCGCCCCTGCTATAAATACCGTAAACTCACCACCTCCATTTTCATCAGCTCAAATTTCCTCACCTTCTTTCCATCTACTCAAAAACCTTCCTAATTTCCAAAACTCAAATTAAAAACAAAAATATGAGAACTGTAATAGCCTTCTCTACTGCAATTCCAGCAGCGAAATCTCCAGTGGCATCATCACTGCCGCCAACTCCTACAACCATGGGGCAGCAGCAGCGCTCGCCGTGGCACTCTCCGGTGCCCTACCTCTTCGGAGGCCTGGCGGCGATGTTGTGTCTGATTGCTTTTGCTCTGTTGGTCCTGGCATGCTCTTACTGGAAGGTTCCGAGTCGGCTGGAGGACAGAGAAGGCGGCGAGAGTGACTTGGAGAGCGGCGACGACGAGAAAGGCGACGGGTCGAATAAACCAGTGAAGGTGTTCGAGGAGAAGATTTTGGTTATCATGGCGGGGAATGAGAACCCAACTTTCTTGGCCACGCCGGTTTCGGTTTGCTCGAAAGCGGCTTCTTTCGGCGGCCGCGATGAGAAGGTGGTGGACGGTCAGGGCATGAGTAAAGACGGAGAGAACGAGGAGATTTCTGAGAAAGTGAAAGAGGAAATGGGGTCCCATGATCACGAAGAACCCGAAAATATTCGAAACCGAGACGATGAATCGGAGACTCAGCCGAGGAGATTACAAGAAGAGGTCCAACATGAAAACCAGTGAGCTCAACTCAGCTTGCTCAGTTTTCAGTTTTGGCATGTTTACGAGAGAGAGAGAGAGAGAGAGAGAGAGAGTGCTTTGTTCTTTCTTTTTTCGGTCTCCTCTGTTTTCGTCGTCGTCTTTTCTTTTTTCTGGTGGGATTTGGGGAATTTTCAAGTTTTTGATCCGGAAATGTAAATTCTTGATGAGATGTATTAGTTTTGATGAGAATTAAAATTAAAACATATTTAACTAGTTGATGTTAGAGGTTTTTGTTCTTGTCTTCCCACTTTAATTTCTTAATTAGTGGCGTATTGTGCTAATTAAGAATGATCATTTAGGGCCTGTTTGGTATCTTATTTGAAAAATTTTATCATTTCTCAAAATATTTCTTAAGAACATTTCTTGAAAACAATTTTTTTTAAGACTCAAAAACTTGATTGGTTTGCGATTTAAAAATTTTAAATCTTACGACTTAAACTTGATTGGATTGGAGTAGAGACGAAAAAAGTAAAAAAAAAAGAGGAAAAAGAAAGAAGAAAAGAGAGATATATATTTGGAGTGAGAGGGGAGGAGGGAGAGAAAAGAAATGAGTGAGTTTAAGTTTAAAAACTCTAAAAACTCACTTTTTATGTTTTTAAAGAATAGACTATATTTTTGAGTTAGTCTTAAGTTTAGTTTTTAAAAATAATCATACCAAACAAGTTTTTAAAACCTAAAACTTGAAAACTGTTTTTGAGTTTAAAAAGTTTGATTCAAGTACACTACCAAACATGCCCTTATCTTTCTTTGCCTTTCTTCCCCGTGCATTTTTTCAAGCATAGGAAAGGCATGGGTTTGGAGCACAAGAAGTTCTAATGAAGCTGAGTTTCATCTAGATATCTTGAGTTCAAATATCATGAGCGACAATGACGCAAAATTAGGAATTGAAAACAAAACTAGTTACCTATCAAAACAGTGTTATTTAAATCTTCGCTTTGAATACCACTAACTCAAACATTATGGGGATGAAATTGGTATAAAATGTTGTGGTGTCATGGAATTATGTTTTAATGGATACCTTTATAAAGATACAAATATATAATAGGAAAAGGAATAAAGTAAAGAAAATGAAGGCGTTCTCAAAATGAGTGTAACTAGAACATCTAAGCAGTTGTTTCTCAAGTCTATCATGCACATATAATATTTCGTAAATAATCGAAAATACTGATACGTTACATTCCCGTAACATAAGTTATTAATGAAAAAACGGTACACCTCCCAACTCCTAATTCGATGTCTAGAAATTTTAGGGTTGGCTTTGTTCGACCTAAAGGCCTCGTTTGGAGGTGTACCGTTTTTTCATTAATAATTATGGGGATTGAAACAGTGTTATTTAAATCGAACCAACAGTGTTATTTTAGGGTTGGCTTTGTTCGACCTAAAGGCCTTGTTCGACATAAATAATTTGGTACTAACAGAGATCCAGAGGTAGCAGATTGAACGATCCACACCAAGCAGATACGAACAGAGAACTGGAGGTAGCAAATCGAACCCAAGTGGGTACTGTGACCTTCGTTCCTGGGCATTGCGACTTTCGTTTTTCAGCATCGTGACCTCCGTTCCTGGGCATTGCGACCTCCATTTGTGGGCATCACGATTCAAATATCTGGGTTTGTGGCTTAATTGCTAATTGATTTTTGTTGGTGTGGGGATTAAATTCAAAATCGGGATAGATTACATGTGGGAGTTGGAAGTCTGAAGCCGAGCTGCGTTGAGTTGAAGCCTAGAACACAAACCCCGTATCTGTCACAATTTGTTGTCGTTTGCCAAAACCCAAACCCGAGAATCTCACTTTTGGAAACCTGTCGTTGCACCCTCTACTTCACCCTGTACCACTTGTGTGTGCTCCGCGCCGTTGCTTGACACCATCCACCCACGTTGATGTAATGGCTGTTGGGTTCTTTTTGCATTTGACAACTTTGGTTTTTTTTTTTCTTTCATTAATCATCAAACTGGGTTCTTTTTGCATTTGACAACTTTGTTTTTTGTTTTTATTCTTTTTCTTTTTCATTAATGATTAACTTTTTCTCTTAAAAAAATAATAGTTCTAAGTTCTCTTAGCCGGTACAGTACAAAACACAGTATAAATAATATGACTATTAATATGATACTATACCAAATGCCCAATTAATTAGTCAGTATTATCCGATGACAAATTATCTTATCTGATTGAAATAGTTAGTACAGTCCGAGCTGCCAAACGAGGTCAAATAATTAAACCGAATTATGCTAACCTGGAGCAATCATGGATCAAAGTTTTTGTTTACTTGAACCTCAAGGAATCTTCTATACGCTACTAAACCTTATGCATATGTTAGGCGTGAGGGAATTCCTTGTATTTATGTTAAGACTGAAATTCACATTTTCGGTCCAGTTAATGTTTGGACCCAATTTTGCGTGACTTGACCCATATATTATAAGTTGTTGGATGAGAGAAATATTAAGGATCAGGATTGGTTTCCGGATAAAGGTTGAATTAATCGCATAATCTATCTAGATTCAGAGTCTTAGTTGAAGATGACGAGACTTGGTAGTGATAAAGTTTTGGGCGAGAACAATTCTAAGTATGTTTAGAGAATATGCCTAGAAATTGGAATATTATCATAATTTTACAACTCAACAGACTTGGTCATCACAAAATTGCAGCATAGAGAGGGTCATTCAACTCAACACATAAACCCAAATGCTCTACACAAAACCTCGTTGTACATGAAACTTTCTCACACCTCCGATAAAAATACTAACTTGGCGAACCTAGTGCAAACGATCTTGAACTTAGTAGTGAATTGAATAACCTTGTCTTCAGATTCCAAAACTCTAGGCTGAGAGTGTTCCTTACTCAGCCGTTGTTGCTCAGTGCAAAAGGTACCAACGCACTCGACACCACACCACCACATCCATTTTACTCGTTCGACCAAGCTCGGTCATAAGTTGGTACAACCACATTTACAAAACTCATCAATTGTTCGACCTACACCCCACGTAAGTTTTATAATTTCTAAGGTCAATAACTACCAGAAATGCTCTCCTAAGGTCCTCATTTTGAGGACCTGTGAGGTCCTATTTCATTTCAACCCTTAAAAATTAATCTGACTGTGAAATAATCCAAAATATGATGTTATCCCTGTTACAACATAACAAAATAATAATGTTGTAACATGGATAATAACAAAATATGATATTATCCCTGTTACAACATAACAGATATATGACATTCACGTCTGAAACTCTTCTTTTTTTTTCTTTTTTTTTCATCAAAATTATTATTTTGTTATGTTGTAACAGGGATAATATCATATTTTGAATTATTTCACAATTAGATTAATTTTAGGGGTTGAAATGAAATAGGACCTCATAGGTCCTCAAAATAAGGACCTTAGGAGAGCATTTCTGCAATAACTACATAAAAGAACTCCCCAACTCACATGGAAAGCTTCTAAGACCATCTCCAAATGAGATGTCAAAAATGTCACATAGACATATAACAGTAAAAAATGACGTACCATTTACATCAACTGAGATGTCAAAGCTGACATAGAAAAAAGGCTAAGATGATATGAACAAAAAGATATCAAATTTGAAGCTGCTTTCAAATATAGTTTTTGCTATTTCTAAAAGCATTACACTTGTCTTACATTAAATGTTAGCATATTTAATTATTTTTAAACCAACAGCAACTTAATTTTTATTATTTTTATTTAAAAAATATAAATAAAATAATAAATTTTAGTATATCAGGTAAAAATAAAATATTGACAATACATCAAATTATCATTTTAATCATCTTTTGAATTTTACGTCCCTTCTGAAAAAGTTCTAATTGATTGAACGCATGTTGTAGTAAGACTCCAAGGGTGCGTTTGACAAGTTGGATGGGCGGATTCAGATTGGAGCACGAGAAAGCTGAGGTCAGACTCCGCCTATTTCTTAGGAAGCATGAAGGAGATACACGCGTAAGTGTCTGATTGGGTACGGGTCCATTGGAAAGCTACGCGTAGGCACGAGCCTTTGGATTGTCCGGAGCGGCGCCACGCGAAGGCTCAGGTGTACATTTGTAACTGTAGGCGTGCAGGTACAATATTCTTATTGGAGTGCGGTCCATTAAGTAGGTAAAGGACCGGACCAACAAAATAAAAACCACTAGCCCAATTGGGCTGTTAGAAATCACATTAGGCCCGACCCGAATACAAAATTCGTCCTTCGACTTGGATTTTTTTATTTTTTTATTTTTTATTTTTTATCAAACTGAATTTTACTTGAAATTGGTGGATGCAAAATGAGCTCTTAGAATATGGATTACAAAGAAGAGACATTTTTTTTATTTACATTTTTAGAATATATAATTATGAATTTTACTTCAACCAGGGAGATGTGAATTTAAAATTTTATTTCACTTTTTCTTTAAATGACGGAGTCTACTCTCTAAAAGTGTAATTTATATTTTTCAACCAATATAAAAAATTTATATTATATCCAATGAAGAGCTTTTCAATCAAGAAAAAAATATATATAATACCCATTTCAAAGCATTTGAAATCTCACATTGGCCATTGGAGATGCTTGTCTAATTGTAATTCTCTTCGCACTCTCATAATATAAAAACAAAAAACAAAAAACAAAAAACAATATTGGCAGAAAATGATTAAGAGTTTGTTTGAAAGTATTTTGAAAATGGCTGAAAGCATTTTTTATAAAAATATTTTTTGAAC
The DNA here is from genome assembly GCA_963580275.1 of Crataegus laevigata. Taxonomy (NCBI): domain Eukaryota; kingdom Viridiplantae; phylum Streptophyta; class Magnoliopsida; order Rosales; family Rosaceae; genus Crataegus; species Crataegus laevigata. The sequence goes on from OY756949.1 coordinate 3,993,405, forward strand.
CAAATTTTAGTAAAAATAAAATAGAATTTTAGAAAAGGACTTGAAATGCTTCTTATAATGAGCACACAAATGGTGCTTATTGCAAAAAGCATTTTAAGTGTTTTGAAACCCAAAAATATTTTATCTACTTTCAGTTATTTTAAAGCACTTCCAAATAAGTCTCAAATTTAAAACTTCGAATGCTCGTCTAAGAAAATAAATGTAAATTTCTTTTTTTTTTTTGTCAAAGGAAACTTATATTAAAGACGAACAGAAATGTTTACATCAGAAGCCAAAGTGTTAAACAACCACTCAGGCTCAAACTAAACCCACGAATGCACACACCCCACACGCGTGACAAAAGATGCCACAAGATGCGCCGCCTGATTACAGACTCGAGGAGCGTAAAGAAACTCAATAGAACAGAAATGTTGCTTACTAATAGAAATATCCCACAAAATAGCCTCCAAACAGGCCCCAAGTTGTAGCTTTCCATGAATCATATCCACAAGAACCTTGGAATCAGTCTCCAGCATAATTGATCTGAACCCCCACTCCCTTGCCGCCCAAATAGCCAACCTTACTGCTTCTGCTTCCGCCATAATGCTTAAATCACAAAGGACCTTCCCCGTCCCACCTGCTCCTTTAAAAATACTTGCAAAGTCTCTCGCCACCCACATGCGTATGCCGACACCAAGCACCATCACAATTTATCTTAATAATTCCAAATGGTGGCTTAACCCACCCATTTGAAATGGTCCCATTTGCCCGCTGCCCAGTACCAGTACACGGCTCAATCTCTACACCACTACTCACAATCTCCTCCCATTGTTGCCGAAGGAGATGCAAGGCAATATGGGGTTCCACCATAATCCGCTCAAACACCGCACTGTTACGACACTTCCATATTCTCCATAAAACACATACCACTCATCGCATAAGCTCCCTCGCCTCCTCCATCTTACCGTACTTATCGCATAACCAAATCCAACATTGCAGAAAATTAGCACCCTGAACCGTGGTAGTATCTAATTGAATTGGGGATCCAAACCAAAACCCGCGAGCAAATGAACATCTAAAAAATAGGTGAACCTGAGATTCCTCCTCACAATCACACAGGGGGCAATTAGTGTTCAACCGAATTCCTCTACGGAACAAGTTAGTACGAACATCCAAAATATTCCGACACCCCCGCCAAACAAAATGCCGGAGTTTGGGAGGAACTTGCCAACTCCAAATGTTTTTCCATACCGAATCTACCTGCGTAACCAAACTAGATTGCCCAATCCCTTTCCGCCCAAATTCCCCATTTTTCTCCATTTCCTGAGCTACTAACTATCTTGATTTCACCGAATAACTACCATTACGAGTATAGTGCCAAATAAGACGATATGAGCACCCAAATTTGCTTAACGGCATACTCAGGATAATCTTCGCTTCTTCTTCACTAAAGCACCTCTCAACGATCTCACGGTTCCAGGTTCCATCAGCAGACACCAAATCCGAAACCAACTTAGGCATTTCGATGTGTCTAGAAATAGGTCGAAAGGTTCTTGGCGTAGGTAACCAAGGATCCCCCACAACCTGAATATTTTGCCCATTACCAACCCTCCATCGCAACCCAGACATCAGTAGTTTCCTTCCTTGTAGAATACCTTTCCATCCCCACGAGGTTCCACGACCCACTGGCGTTGCAAGAAACAAAGAATTCGGGAAATACTTTGCCTTCAATATCGTAGCCAACAAAGACTCCGGATTGCAAAGCACACACCACGCCACCTTAGCCAACATTGCTAAATTAAAAGCAATGATCTCTTTAAAACCCAAACCTCCCGATGCTTTACTATTCGCCACCTTTTTCCAAGCCAACCAGTGAACTCCTTTCTTTGACTTCGAATTTCTCCACCAAAAAGGGGCAATAATTTGCTCAATTTCCTTCGCCAATTTCAGAGGCAATTGAAAACAGGACATGGTGTAAATAGGTAAAGCCGCAACCACACTTTTAATAAGGACTACCTTACCTGCCACCGACAAAAACTGCTCCGCCCACCCGTTAATTCGTTCATCTAATTTATTTTGGACATCTTCAAATACTTTTTTCTTAGAAGCTCCAAAATCTGATTGTATACCTAAATATTTCCCAAAACCCTCCTTATGTGTAATCCCCAGAACATGTGATAAATGATTCTTCAATCTCAAAGAGCATCCAATACTAAAGTGGATAGAACTCTTGTCCAAATTCATAAACTGACCAGAACCCATCGCATACCGCTGTAACAGACATTTAATATTCAAACCCTCAGACTCCGTTGCACGACAAAATAAAGCAGAATCATCCGCAAAAAGAACATGAGATATAGGCACGACACTAGAAGTCACGGTCATACCATGTATACGACCCACCCTCTCCTCATACTTAATTAAAGATGAAAAACCCTCTGCACAAATGAGGAACAAAAATGGGGAAAACAGGTCTCCTTGACGAATCCCTCGCCGAGGTAAAATATGCCCCGTAGCCTCCCCATTAACAACCACATTATATGACACAGTCTGCACACATTCCATCACCCATTGGCAAAAGATATCATCAAAGCCTAACTTATGCATCATCGCATTCAAAAAAGGCCATTCAACCCTATCATAGGCCTTTGCCATATCTAATTTCAACGCCATATAGTTAACACTCTCTTCATCCCTATGCTGCATAGAATGAAGAAGCTCATAAACCACCAGGACATTATTAGAGATTTGCCTTCCAGTTACAAACGCCGATTGATTCAGACTAATCACCACAGGAAGAACCTTCTTCAACCGATTAGTCAGGACTTTAGAAATAAGCTTATAGACCACATTACAAAGAGAGATTGGTCTAAACTGAGACATTTTCGTTGGGCTCGCAATTTTGGGGATAAGCACAATATTAGTATGATTCAAATCTTTCATCATACGTCGAGAAGAAAAGAAGCAGTTGACCATACCTAACACCACCCCACCAACTGTCTCCAAATGATGCTGAAAAAAACCCGCATTAAATCCATCCAGACCCAGCGACTTAGTAGGATACATCTGATAAAGGGCACTTTCAATTTCAACGTCACTCACAGGACCAGTCAACATATTATTTTCCAAAACCCCTACCCTACACGGCACACAATGTAAAAAGTCCATACTCTCTGCGTTCTAGTTCGTAGAAAAAAGGGACTTAAAATAATCAACAACAATACCTTTCAACCGACCTGGATCCGTACACCAAGTCCCATCAACCTCTTCTAAGCCTCTAATAGCATTACACCTTCTACGTTTCATGGTTTGTGCATGAAAAAACCGGGTATTTCTATCATCTTCTCGCGACCAGTGAACACGTGACTTCGTACGCCAAAACAATTCTTCCCGTTGAACAGCAATGCGAAGGTCGTCCTCCAACCGACTTACGAATCCCATCGAACTGCGGTTGCTGATAAGCTTCCCTAAAAGCCTCATTCAATCTACAAATCCATTTCATCAACTCATTTGCAACCCTCCGTAATCTTAGAACCAAGCTCTGCACAAGGTTACCTCCATCCACTTCACCCCAGCAAGCACGAACCACCTGATCGCATTTTTTGTCATGGTTCCATCTGGGATCATACATAAATCGAGACTTAAACCGTGGTAGCTCTTTCTCCGTAAATAACACTAACATAGCATGGTCCGACCCCTCCAAAACCACATGCTTTAGCACTGTATTTGGAAACATTGAATCCATTCCTTGGAAGCAAGAGCACGATCAAGACGTTCCTGAATAAGTCCATCATCCTGTCTATTGCTCCACGTATACGGATACCCAACAAACCCCAAATCTAATAGCTTAGCTTGAGCCACAAATGAACGGAAAGATCTCATACTCGCCACAGTTCGCTCATTACCACCCACCTTTTCCGTTGTCAATAATAAATCATTAAAATCCCCCACAACTAGACACGACTCCGAATATGAAAAAACCCGGTCCTGGAGCTGCTCGAACTGCGTTGTCCTCTTCCTTTCATCCGTACTCAAATAAACAACCATCAACCGCCATTTACAACCCCGTACCATATCTTGAATCAAAACCTCAATAAGAAAGTCTCCATACTTCACCAAAACCACATCATTTGCATTCTTCCAAAACACACATAAGCCACCAGCAATACCTCTAGGCTCAACCGTATGCATGCAAACCATGCCAAGCCTATGCTTCAAATAACTAAACCGACGACTATTATTTTTAGTTTCCAAAAGAGCCACAACCTTAGGGGAGTGGAGCCGATTTTGCTCCAACAGAGCATCAATTGTCAGGTCTCCCCCGATACCCTGACAATTCTAACATATAAGCCTCATTGCACTCGCGGAAACCCCTCGTAGGTGGCCCCCGCTTGGTCATAAACAGACCGTTGACTCGTATGCACCCGTTACTCACCATACCCAACCCCCACAATCTCAGTCCCCACCTCATCCCTTCTCCGTTTCAATCCTCCCATCGAAAATGCTTCAATAATCGGCAACAAATTGAAAGGATCCGAATCTTGGGACCCCAGAACGTCTCCCATATCCAACGTAGAATCACCTCTACCAACCTCACTCCCAAACACCTCACCTTGAAGATCCACGGTTAGTATATTAAGGTCAAAATCCCTACTTGGTTACATGACCTCAAGACCCCTCCCAATAGCCTCAACCCCCTCCGGGTGACTGAGTAATTCAACCATCCCAGCTTCCAGTGCAACCACACCGCCTCTACCTATCAACCCCGCATCGAAAGCATGTTTCCTCTCCAAACGGTGCTTCTCTTGTTCCTCTTTTGCCAACTCTAGCTGACGACGTGTCTCTTGTTCAAAAGCATTCACACCCCGCCCCCGCCAACGATGGAGAAGACAAACCACTCATTCCTCTAACACCCCTGTGCCCATCACCACGTCCCCCAATACTATTACCCTTCAGGTTAACCTCAACATCCAAACCTTTGAACGCTATTAAAGCCTCCACATCCATCTCAGAAGCCTCCTCCCCAAGCCTCTCTGTCTTACACCAACGAGTTACATGACCCACCTTCCCGCAAATGAGGCAATAATGTGGGAGACCCTCATATCGAAAGTCCACCCAAATCGACCCATCATCAGGGAATTCAACATTGGCCCCTCGCATAAAAGGCTCTCACACATCAATAGATATCCTAACCCTTAAAAAACGCCCTATACAATCCCGCCCATCATCCTTATCAACCTTTAACACCACACCAACCAAGCCACCAATAGCCCGAGCCACCGCCTCCGTCATATTTAAAGGCGGAACGTTGTGTAAATGCACCCAAAATGGAGCCAAATAAAGAGGTTCTGCCCACCTCCCATGCCGAGCCCCATCAACAACGAAGACCAGATCATCTCTAAACAACCAAGGTTTCTCAGCTTCCAAGACCCGAGACATATCCCTATGCCCTACGAAACGAGCCAAAAAACGCACCCCACCCAAGGCTCGAATAGAAACCCCCTCCCTTCCTCGCCACAGATTAGTAAACTGATTGATAAAACCATTTTCATTCACTATCTTTTTTGAAAAAACCTCCGCCACAATACTGTAGTGGAACCCCAATAAAGCCCCCTCCACCGCCTTCTTCTCAATCCGAATGCCACCCTTTTCCTTGTCAGTCAAGGATAGACTCACCCCAAACCTAGCCGCCAAGCCCTCCATATTCTGCATGCCCGCCATAACCACTCTCTCAGCACAGACGACAACACCCAAGCCGAATCAGCCTCTCCCCGTACGTAGACCACTCAAACCAGGTGACAAAATATCTAGCAACACGATGGCGCCCTAACCCTAGAACAGCGAAAAGAAAAGAGCGCTAAACCCTAGACTCCGACTTTCTCGGAAAAGCCTCCTTGCGAGGCACAATGTAAATTTCTTATTAGGTAGAAAATCTATATAGCAATCTCATTAAAAGCAAGCACAATTTATTGCCACTAAAATTCGAATCCAAAAATTGCAAAAGTAAAAAAAGTCAAACTAAAAAAAAATCCAACTACGATTGGCAGTTACAAAAATATTAAATGCGTTTTCAAAAAAGACTAACAGTGTGAAATGACGTTATCATATTTTTCTGGGTATATAAGGAAGAACAATGTAGCACTCTTGAATGCTAAATTGACAAAGAGAAAGATGAAGGGACAGGCTTTCTTCCCTCTGCTTATAGTCCTCCTCTTGGTTTTATCTAATGGTAAATAGAATTCTCATACCTTTGTTTTGTACATGATTATACTCTAAATTACTTTAATTTACAAAAAAATGTATTTCAATTCAAGTTCAAGGACGACAGACGCATTGCATTTTTTAAATCCCTTCGTTCGTTTGAGAGAAATTACATTAATTAATTACGTGTTTAACATCGTTTTAACATTTTCTTGTTTGCGGATTAGGTACATTGCAAGGAGAGGCAGAACAATCATGCTCCAAGTCCATCCCTCTCGAGGGTTGCTCAAAAGAGGAATGTGTCTTAGAATGCGTTAGAATAATTGGCAAAAGTATCAACGGTTGCTGCATCGATGAACATACATGTTGTTGCATAGAATAATGTATATTTCTCCATCATCGACTGAGGAAGTAATTGATAAAGTATAAACTAAGAGCTGATAGAGTAAATGATTATGTCTAAAAAGTTATTTCGACTTATCAATGAATAAAACTCAGCCCAAAAGCTTGCTCATGTGATTTTTATTTTATTTATTTTTAAATACAATGGCATATTTATGCAATTGGGTGGGCGAATAAATTGATCCAAACCGTCATTAACGAGATTCAAACTCAAAACCTTTCAATTACAGGTTACAAGTGAAGAAAAATATAACTCGACTTTAGTACTGAGTTCCTCTCATATGATGAATCGGAGACTCAGCCGAGATTGCAAGAAGTCCAACATAAAAACAAGTGAGCTCAACTCAGATTGCTCTGTTTCAGTTTTGGCATGTTTACGAGAGAGAGAGAGAGTGCTTTGTTCTTTCTGTTTTCGGTCTCCTCTGTTTTCGCCGTCGTCTTTCCTTTCTTTTTTTGTCTGGTAGGATTAAGAGAATTTTTATGTTTTTTTGTCCGGAAATGTAAATTTTTTATGAGATTTATTAGTTTTGGTGAGATTTAAAATTAAAACATAACTAACTAGTTGATGTTAGAGGTTCTTGTTCTTGTCTTCCCATTTTAATTTTTTAATTAGTGGCGTATTGTACTAATTAAGAAGGATCATTTATCTTTCTTTGCCTTTCTTCCCCACGCATTTTTTCAAAGAAATTTTAACGAAAAACTCCTAGTATTGTTCACTTTAACGAAAAATTATATTTTTACACTAAAAAGTCAATCTTAGTACTATTCACTTTACCCTTTATTTTGTCCTTATCGTTAAAACTCAAAGTCTTCAAACCATTTTTCATTACTTTTCCGTTTTTTTTTTCAAACATAGGAAAGGCATGCGTTTGGAGCATAAGAAGTTCTAATGATGTTAGAGTTTCATCTCGACGTCTTGAGTTCAAATATCATTGAGCGATAGTGACGCAAAATTAGGAACCAAAAATAAAACTAGTTACCCTCTCTTCTCGCTCCCATGTTCTTTCTCCCTCTTCCTCTCTCTTTCAATTAGGCAAACAAAGTAAAAAAAAATTCACACTTTGTGAGTGGGCATATATACTAGTGGATTACAAAGAAAAACCATATTTTTATTTTATTTTACATTTTTAGTATATATAATTATGAATTCTACTCCAGAGATGTAAATTTAAAATTCTATTTCACTTTTCCCTTAAATGACGGAGTCCACACTCTAAAGGTGGAAAAACGAAATTTTATATTATGTCCATTGAAGAGCTTTCCAGTGAAGAAAATATAGATAAAATACCCATTTCAAAGCATTTAACATCTCACAGTGGCCATTGGAGATGCTCGTGTAATTGCAATTCTCTTCACACTCTCAAAATGAAAAAGCGATATTGAGAGAAAATGATTAAGAGCTCGTTCACAAATGATTTTATAATAACTAAAAGTGTTTTTTTATAAAAATATTTTTGGAACCCATTTGGAGTAAAAATACAAGTGAATCTTATAAAAAGACTTGAAATGCTTCTTACAAAAAGAACATAACTGGTGCTTCTTGCAAAAAGCACTTTAAGTGCTTTTGAAACCCTAAAAATATTTTCTCTATTTTTAGTCATTTTAAAACACTTCCAAACGAGCCACAAATTTAGGATTTCAAATGCTCGTCTAAGAAAACAAATGTACATTTCTTATTAGGTAGCAAATCTGTAGAAAACAAATGTACATTTCTTATTTGGTAGCAAATCTGTATAGCAGTCTCATTAAATGCAAGCACAATTTAATGCCACTAATTCAAAATCCAAAAATTGCATAAGAAAAAAAAAGTCAGACTCAAAAAAATCCAATTACAATTGGCAATTACAAAAATATTAAATGAGTTTTCAAAAAAGATTGACAGTGTGAAATGACCTTAATCACCCTTTTTTGGGTATAAAACAAAGAACAATGTAGCACTCTTGAAAAGAAGTCGAAGGAAGAAAGTTGTTGGGCAATTGTATGCGCAAGGGTGCACATTGACAAAGACGAATATGAAGGGACAAGCTTTCTTCCCTTTGCTTATAGTCCTCCTCTTGGTTTTCTCTAATGGTAAATGAAATTCTCTTATCTTCGTTTCATTGATGATTATACTCTAAACTACTTTAATTCACGAAAAGTGCATTTCAAATTCAAGTCTAAGGACGACAAAGACATTGCATTTTGAAATTCCGTTATCCATGACAGAAATTACGTTATTTAATTACATGTTTAACCTCGTTTTAACATGTTCTTGTTTGCGGATTAGGTACATTGCAAGGAGAGGCTTTATGCTCCGAGCCCATCCCTCTGGAGGGTTGCTCAAAAGAGCAATGTGTCTTAACCTGCGTGAACATGGGTCGCCCAAGTATCAACGGTGGATGCATCGATGAACATACATGTTGTTGTAAAGATGCTAAGAGCTGATAGAGCAAATGACTATGTGAATAATGTTATTTCGACTTATCAATGAATAAAACTCAGCTCAAAAGCTTGCTCGTGTGATTTTTATTTTGTTATTTTTTATAAATACAACGGTATATTTATGCAATTGGGTGGGCAAATAAATTGATTTGAACCACCTTCAACGAGATTAGAATCTAAGACCTCTCAGTTAAAAATTATAAACGAATGAAAATATCGCTCTATTGTAGTACTAAGTTACTCTCATGTGATATTGAGAGGATGCATAAACAAATGGGAAAACTTTTTTAGGCTTTGCACAGGAGGATGCAGAAAGAGGTATTAGCCCAATCACACATATCTATGTTATCGATATTTCTGTAGAAATATAAAAAATAGATACATAACAAAGAGGGAGGTTGACGTCTAAACTTCACTGCATAACGGAGTAACGGAGAAATTCTTAAAATAATTCGGCTAAAATCGACATATTTCATTGATATTTCTGACATTTCGGTTAAATATCGTAAAAACTCTTATAATTCGTGACATTCTCTAAAGTTTCATTTTAAATTTTTATTATTGCCATCAAAAGCAGCCGATATTGAAATTGATAATGAAATCTCAATCGACACCGATAATTTAAACACTAGCTACCACAAAGAAAAGAGAGCTTAATATAGCATTTGTTCTCAAAGACACAGATAAGGTGTTTCTTCCCTCTGCTGACAGTGCTCCTGCTGTTCTTCTCTAATGGTATATTAACATCCAATCTCTTCTTAATATCGGGTTCTTTCTCTATTTTTTGCATTTTCTAAATTGTTTCGTGATTCTGTGCACTTCGAAGAGAGGCACGAAACTGCTCGAATGCTCCTATCCCTGTTAAAAATGCTCAAAAAATAAATGTGTCTTAGCCTGCACCACGACTATAATCAAAGTTTCATCAATGGTGGTTGCATGGATTACCATACATGTTGCTGCAAAGATTTAGAATAGCGTACTCGAGCTCCTCTGCCCGATTCCCCTTCTTCTAGTATCGCCTATGTCCGAATAAATGGTTGCACCCAAACAATTCAAAAAAATAATCTCATTCGAGGATGCATAGCAAATGCAACAATGTTTTTGAACTAGACTAAGGGAGGAGATAGTTTGAACCCAGACGCGGTGGATTTAAGATAAAATCTTATTCACCAAGACAATCCACCCACTAGCTAACAAATGCAACAATTAAACTTCGTCAACAAACGCTTTGATCACTTCTTACCAGAAACTTCATCCGGGGTTTTGGTAGTCATCTGATCAACTGCATGAACTGTGTTCTGAAGCTCCTCCCATATGGCTTTGTACACCATCCGCTGCCTATTCACAGCCGACTGTCCCTCAAACGACGAGGAGACGACATCAATGACCACATGTCGGCCATCCCCACTCAGATCTTCTACGCTAACCGATTCAGCATTTAGCTCCTCCTTTATCTTTTTCTTCATGGACTCTATGAGGGGGGAGTCGATGGAGCCAGCATTGCCCACGCTCGAGGCTCGAGGACTGAATCTCCTCACACCACCATATTCCAATCTCATTTTGCTCCTATTTTCATTGCTGATTTCTCTGTGTTGCAGCAATACCAACTGTGTTTTCCTTGGTTGAGAAAATAAGGATGGCAGAGCTCGACTGTGTTGCAGCAATACCAACTGTGTTTTCCTTGGTTGAGAAAATAAGGATGGCAGAGCTCGACTAAGGGCGCAGGAGGCTGATAACATGTATGGACGCACCATCATTGACTTCACCGCCATTCTTCCCTTTCTACACTTCTACTTGAAACCCTAAATCTCTAAGCTACGTATGGTTGCACTCCGTTCTTATGCAAGAATTGAGCACCTGCACAAATATGATGGTGCAAATTAAAAATGGAAAGAATAAATCATATAACATCAAGTTTTGCAAAGCCAATTTTATATGAACATTACTCCCTGCAAGTTCAAATAACAGTCAATATTAAACCATACTGGGATTGCTGATTGCTTCTGAAAGCGCTTCTAACTATGTTTGGCAAAAAAACATAAAAGTGCTTTTACCCATAATCTCTTTTTGAAGAAGCACTTGGAATTTTAAAAAGAAACTCAACATGTTTATAATACAAGCTCTTCTAGTATAAGCGCTTATGAGCATTCCCAAACAATCACCTTATAATCTGTTTCGAACTGCTTTTATAATGCTTAAAAGCGTTTTCAGATAACCAATAAAAGGGCTTCTTTTAGCATTTGGCATAAGTGCTTTCAAGAGAAGCAGTTCCAAACTGCCCTTAAACTACACAATCTCCAATAAGTTGCAAAAGGGTCCAAATTTTGGCTCGTTTGGAAGTGCTTTTAAAATAACTGAAAGTGTTTTGGTGAAATTATTTCTAGGTTCCAATAGCACTTGAAGTGTTTCCTACAAGGATTCACTTGCATTTTTACTAAGATTGGTTCCAAAAGCACTTTCATCAACAGTGTTTGGAGTCATTTTAAATATACTTCCAAACGAACCCTCTATCATTAGCTATAAGCCTGTACCAAATGAAATTATCATTTACCACGTGTTGCTGAATCCTTCAACTAAATTCACATTAATCTTCAAACTCTCACTACCAAATCCAGTGATTAAACTAATTAACCATATTCAATTAAATCTTGAGTAAACCCAGCAAGAGCAATCCGCTATTGAAGCCCTAAAACAGTCAAATCAGATGGAAATTCCACAGCAGAGGTTAAAAAATGTAAACTTTACAGCAATTCGTAGGTTTTATTTACAGAGTCATAGAAATTTACTTACCTCGCGGTTTGAATACGCTCGATGCGAGAGAGAGGTTGGGAGGAACAGAGCGGCAGAGCAAACAAGCGGAACGAAAGAGGGGAAATCGGTATGCTAGGGACTTTCAAGGGTAATTATGTAATTTTAAAAAAGAATAATGGAATATTTACTAGCAATTTGATCTGAGCTGTTTAATTTTCTTTGGGTACAAATCCGACAGTACATTCAATAAATCTAAAACATATGCTTCCACGGATGCCTTTTTTTTTTGGGAAACATCGGAGGCACGAGGTAAATATATTGATAAGAAAAAAGAAGTTACACATAATTAGGAGGACATAAACCTTACTCTTCATATAACAAGAAAAATGAAATACAAAGAGGGGGGACATACACCTTACCCCTTTTGAAAGAGGAAAATACAGGAAAAGAGGGGGGTGGGACATAGACCGTACCCCTCTTGAAAAAGAAAATACAAGGAATAGGTTGGGTGGACATATGCTCAAACTCTTCTATAAACCTTAAAAGGTAAGAACCTGCAAGACAAACTGCAAAACAAAAAGGGAAATCCAAAAAGATTAGGTAAAAAATGAAGTCACACATCAAGAAGAGGAGACAAACCTGTAGGCTGGCATGCCCAAAAAATCTGAGCCCAGAAGAAGAAAAATCTCTATATGGGGAGCGGAATGCCAAACAAGTGAAGATGAGAGAAACCCTAAATTGGCTAATTTGTTAGTAACAACATTACCTTCTCGAAATATATGAGAGTAATGGAAAATCATGTTCTACAATTAGAGAATACAATTGTTTTAGCGTGTCTGGAGCAACCAAAGGGGAGAGAAAGATCCATAAGCAAAACAAGATATTACACTAGAAGAGTCACTTTCAAGCCATAAATTTTGCCAACCTCACGCTTGATCCAATTCGACCGCAAGGATGACAGCATGGAGCTCCGCATAGAAAGAAGTATGATGACCCAAGCTTAGGGAGCTGTAGTAATAATAGGCCATCCAAGCTTTAAGAGAGATGTAGTTTTAAAATAGCAAAGATCATACAAACCCAAACCACCTTCATTCTTTGGTGCACATATCTGATGCCAAGAAACGGTAACAAAATTCTTGGAGGTCACGTCACCAGACCATACAAAATTGCAAGCACATCGCAAAAGAGACCTCAACAAGGAAGAAGGCCACTTATAAACAAAAAAAAAAAACTATGCAAGAACATACTCTGAAAAACTGATTGAATGAGTTGAACTCTTCTTGCCATAGATAAAAGTTTCCCCTTCCAACCTGTTAACTTAGCTTTAGCTTTACCTGCCAAGGCTTAAAGATGACTCATTTTAGGCTTGCCACAGAAGATTGGAACTCCTAAATAGACAAATGGTACTTTGCCTTCTTTGAATCCCAAGTAACTCTTAACCACAACTTTGCGATGCCTTGAAGTAGAGCCCAAGTAGAAAGTACTTTTTGCCTTGTTGATAAATTGACCAGATGCCCTACTATATCTATCGAAAAAAACCTTGCAAATTATGCAAGGTGACACCATCACTTCTACAGAAAATGAATAAGTCATCTACATAGAGAACATGAGAAGGAGAGATACAACCTTTTGGAGCAAAAATTTGCTTAGTAAGCCCATCAAGTTGAAGACGACTCAGACCCCTTGATAAAACCTCCTTAACAAGACAGAAAAGTAACAGAGAGAGATGATCCCCTTGGCGCACTCCTTAAGAACAATAGAAAAAACCATGCGGGGGAACCATTGATTAAGATGGACAATTTAGCATATCTTAAGATAGTAGAAACACAGTCCATAAAACAAGTGGAAACCCCAAAGTTAGTAAGCAACCGCAATAAAAATGACCAATCTAAAGTATCAAAAGCCTTAGCTATATCAACTTTAACTCCCATATTACCATCACGAGATTTTTTGTCAAACACATTGAAACATTCTGAAACAAGGCCAATATAATATGTGATACGTCGCCCAGGTATAAAAGCAGCTTGTTGTGGAGAAATAATGAGTTGAACAACATGAGAAAGACGAGCTGCCAAAATTTTGGGAGTAATCTTGAAGAGAAAATTCGCCAAAGCAATTGGTCTAAATTGCGTAATGGAAATAACGTCTTCCATCTTCGGTATCAGAACTAAGAAATTATTGTTGGCATTAGGGTATAACCAATTCGATTGAAAGAATTGCTTCACAAACTGAATAACATCAAAGCTAACAATATCTCAACAATGGTGATAGAAAAAACTTGGAAAACTATTTGGCCCTAACTCACTGGAAGCATTTGAAGAGAAAACTGCCTCCTTAATTTCCTCATCAGTAGGTAATGCAGATAAAAGATCATTTTCAGAATCAGTGACCATTGGCTAAATGAGCTCGCAAACCTCATCAATACCTGAAAGAGTGAAAAAAGAGTCGAACAAGGTCTGATAAAAATTAACAATATGGTTCTCAATCGCCTGCGGATCAGTAAGAAGATTAATTCCATCAAGAATACAACTGATACGAGAGCTGGAGGATTTAATACGAGCATAGGCATGAAAGAAAGAAGAATTTCTATCCCTTTCAGTCAACCACTTAACACGAGCTCTGTCTTTCCAAAAGGCCTCCTGCATTTTAAGAGACTATTACTGTAGTCTTGGCGATGATCTCCTCTTTGAAAAGATCATTATTGATACTTTCAGTTGAAATTCTCTGTTGAATCATTGAAAGATTATGCCGAGCATTAGCCACTCTATTATGGACATCACCAAAAACAAAAAAGTTCCATTGGCGCAAATAGATTTTTGAGAGCTTTCAATTTTTGCAGAATGATAAATATAGGACAACTATAAGCAACTGTATTCCTCCAACACTGAGTTATAGTTTCTCGAAAAGATGAATGTTAAACCCATACTGACTGAAAAGGGAAAGGACAATGACCACCAATCAAAACTCTAGAATCAGAAAAGATAAGAAGGTTATGATTTGAGACTACCTTTGGCAATGCTATGCATTTAGAGTGAGGCCAAGAATCAAATTAACTTATATCACACAAAGAACGAACTAACCTTCTTTCTGTGCGACCGCAAAACCTCCAACCATTAGACCATGTAAAAGATGCCCCATAAGTGGCTTCCACATATGCCACTTAGTACTACAGTATAATGGCATTCCTTTTCACTTGTAAGTGAGAGGTCTTAGATTTAATTCTCACCAAAGACGAATTTGAACCACATTATTGCTAGCCTATTGGGAGGCTAAGCTCATCATCCTCCCCTATAGTGTAGATAATATCGTTTGTTCAAAAAAAATATTGTTGCAGTCCAATTAGATTAGGAATGTGATTATGTAAATTTTAGTGTATCTAAAAGTATCTCTTATATTCCTATTAGGAGTGATTACATATTAAGAGTTGTAATCCTAAAAAGGTAAGGAATTAACCTTCCCTACTACTATAAATAAAAACACAATAGGGTGGAATAGAACACACCTTAATTACACATCTCTCTCTTTCTCTCTCTAGACGCACATTCCCTCTCTCTGGCCTCCATAATTGTTAAGTAAATTATGCCTACAACACGTTATCAGTATGATCTTGACACTGCGCCAAAGAGAGTTTGATCTTCAATCAGGGGAGTATTACGTTTTAATCATTCTTTTTATGATTAATTTATTATTTTATTGAATTGGTCTACATGCTATTGATTCAATTGAATTTTCCTATGTTGAACGTGATACAACACATTTGAGATGCAATTCTAATTTTCCGAGAAAGATCTTCTACAAATTCAAAGGCCTTTGTTGTTTTCTGCCAATCAAGTACGCTTAAAATAAAGAAAGATATTTGAAACGACCTTGAAGCATGAAAACATTCCCCATGATACATGAACCCCTCTATGTTTATATTTTCCTTACTATATATATATATATATATATATATATATATATATATATATATATTTTTTTTTTTTTTTGTTTCATGCATTATGCAATTATATTTACACTAAAAAGTTAATCATGGTACTCTTCATTTTACCCTTTATTTCATTCTTATCATTAAAACTCAAAGTTTTCAAGCCCTTTTTCATTAATCTTCCCTTTTTTTTTAAACCCTAACATGTCGAGAAAAAAAAAATCTGCGTTGATTAACCCTAGGGTCTGCAGCCTTCAGTCTAAATCCCTGAGTCCAACACGATGTGATTTATTTACTGGGCACTTGCCTAGCCTTGGCCCACACGACGCAAGCCTTTGGCTTGCTGGGCTTGACCATCCCAGCCTACGTGTCACCAAGCCAGCCTAGTAGGTTGGGCTTCTTTTGCCTTGAACCCAACCCATGGCCAACTATTAATGGGCCTGAATCGTGCCCCATTTTCGGCCCAAAGCCTGCAGCTGCTGCTGCTTGGCTCCCTTGCCTACGACCCCTGGCCTGAAGCCACCCCATAGGCTGTATACTGTAGCCGAACCTACATGGCACCCAACCCAATTTTTTGGGCTATGGTTTTTTCAACCAAATGTTATTATATAGCATTTCAAATAATTTTAACCTAAATGTTATTATTATATTTGCTTCTACGATCGACCCCGTTTGGTCTTGATCTATTAAATTAATTAAAAGTGACCAGTAGTCCATTAATATGACAAGAAATCCAAAATTATTAACCTGGAGATCACTTTTGGACAGTAACGATTCAATAATTTATTTTTATTTCTTTGAACCATTGACATCTTTTCGTAGTCCCGAATCGCTCACACTTGAGTTCATCAACGTTTTTCATGAAAACCAAGTCTTGGAACTCGAATGTTCTAACTTTGATGCTTATGGATGATTCATTCCCATAGCACCAATCACAATCTTGTTCATTCCAATTTAGTGGATTATCAAACCGTCACAAGTTCGATTTTCTTGATTTGGACATTTTTAATAGAAACCACTTTATGTAGGGTACAAGACGTGATTCTACACTTGACTATCAAGAAACTGAGAAACCATTGAAGCCAACAATGGCATGGAAAAGCTAAATAAGCCTCCGCCATGATCTTTATTTGAAGACTTATGCTTGAAGCATTACAAACGAAAATACCTCCCGTATGAGGATTCCATGGCTCTTTGGCTTGCTCCTACGAACTGTCTAATTATGAAAAACATTGCCTAAAGCACACCATGATTACGTCTATAAATGAGTACAATTTTGTAGTTTATAAATCCAATCGAATTTTGACAGGAGAATACTTTTCTCATCCTTCCTTATTTCTAACTCGCTCCTGAAGCAGCAGTGTAGAAAGCGGAAGTTTACCAAATTCTCGGATCTGATTCCTACCATAAACGTGAGAGAAAGGTATAGATCCAGTTCGGCTGGTGTCTACCGAATGGCTCAAACCCATTTCGGTCAGAGCTTACCAAATGGTAATGCCCTGTCTAACACCTCACCCCGAAATATTTATTTTGGGGAAATAATATGGGCGATAGGCAGAAACTAAACTATTACTTAGTTTACTACCATTAATCCCGATTCACTTCGTCAATTTCCTAAACTTCACAATCTAAGATTTATGACCAATTAGTCTCATTCTTTCACTTCAATGATTTAATTTCTTACAAAACTATCCACATTTTTTATATACCAAACCAAACAATTAAAATATGGGGTGTGCTATCCACACACCTCTTTTTACTTCTCACACACCCATATTACTTTTTGTCCGTTAGATCTTCTTCAATTCATCCGATCCGACGGCCGAAATCCAAAAATGTGTGAGAGAAGTAAAAAGGGATGTGTGGATATCACACCCCTAAAATATTAACTTATTTCACTAACATTAGTCACCAATCTCCAAATAAATTCCTTCATCCCACAAGTGATCCATAACCATTATTCTTTTATCAACACATACAATTTCATTTTCAATTAAATGCCATTTTCTTCTCTTAGATCCAAATCTCCAACTAACAACAACCTTTCGATTATTAACCTCACTTAATTTATGGCTGCATCTAATTTCCCGTTAGACTGCCTACGTACCTTAAACAGGGGTCAAGCCATTCGTAGTTCACATTCCACTTTCTAGCTCATTAACGTTGTTAAGTGACTAACCATCACAATTTCAATCCAAACAATTAATTCACAACAAATGGATTTCAAATGTGGACTCAAATCATTGTACTTAGCTTAAAATAACAATATCGTCATTTGGCCATGCGTCACCATAAGTGGCGGTCGGCCGCCCCTACTTGCTAGAAAATTCAACTATTTAAAAAAAAAAAAAAAACTACCAAATTTTACAGGGTTGTAGATATCAATGAGTGGAGCAAGTTTCATACATGCGGCCAAGTCCAATTTACCCAGGAAACACCTCAATTTCAATAAAATCCGTCGGAATCCTAAAATTTGGGTGGCCCTGATCCATGTTCTCTGGTGCTCCGTCGCCCCATCCAAGGCTTGGGACATGTTCCTGGGTTCACAAAGAGTTCATTGATAGTGGTGGTGGTCAAAGTTACCTTCAAAATTGGGTCTAACGACCCACGAACCCGCCGCACCAATACTGCTCCATTTCTTGTTTCCAAAGCTACATTCACCCAATTTTTGAGTTGAAATAGGACAAGGGAGGGTTGTAAAGTATTTCTTATGAGATGCCAAGAATTATTTCACCGAAATTCGACCGGAGAGAGCCTCGAAAGGTAGTTTTTTCGTCGGGGCGGGTCATTAATAGAGGGATGGGTCGAGGAGGACTCGGGTTCCCTCATCTTCTCTTCTCTCATTTCCCTCATTTCCTCATTTCCTCTCCCTTCCCTCATTTCCTCTCCCTTGATTCATATGTGTCCCTCATTTTTCTGTCTTTACTTTTCCATCACAGCCACACACATGGCAGAATCTCAGTGCTACAGAAAATCTGGAGCTTCTAAAGGGGGTTAAATTTTAAAAAATGTCCTTGACTTTAAACATTAAAACCTTCTTCGTTATAACTCCGTTTCACGAACGGTTTGCGTCTACGCGTTCGTGAGATCGAGCTCTATCAAATATATTAGGAAATTCGATAAAATATGTGAGGATAAAATACATCCTCGTATAATTCAATTTAGCCTACTAGGGCATTTTCACCTTTTCCACTTATTGATTTAATTTACAACGCAAATTAACAAAATTCCTGGAAACAAAACTTATTTCCCAATTCTACTTTTATACCCATAAATTGATTTATTTTCGATTTTCTCCACATATCCATAATTATGAATATATAATTCATATGTTTAAATTTCCAGGGTATTACACCCTACTTCGGTAGAAAAGCACCGAAAGGCATACGCTGCTTCAGTACATGAGCACCAAACGGTACTTCTCTGCTTCAACAGAGACCTACCGAATAGATCCCTCCAGCTTTGGCTGGAGCCTACTGAACCCAATTCAGGTCTGTTTCTCTCACAATCTAATTTCGAGTTTGATTTTACAACAAATGGTAGAATCAGGGCATGCCAAGGTCATCACGCTTGAAGCGTGATCCTGGGTACCTAAGACCTAAAACTTCAAGAATAAGGGATAGTATTCCCAAACCTTCAAGAATTTATTTCTGTCTTGATGGAATAAATCATTGGTTATTCACATATTCGTGCCCCTACCAATGTTGTTAAGGAATACCATTCTCGTAGTCAATATGTGAGATTGATTTTGCTCCGCCAAACACCGTTGAAAGAGCAGAATTTTGACATGAATGGCCTTGTTGGCCGAATCCATCCTAGCAACTTTAGTTTACTTTGTGAACATTTTTCCATGTTCTTGGATTCAAGTTTGGTGTATGTTTTACTTATGGATAATTTTATTGATATTGTCCTCGAATACGAGTTAATTGAATCATGTTTCTTAACACATGTTACCCAATTCAATTAAACACGTGATTAGGTAGGAATGCTGGGAGGTTAGTTGTCTCGATGAATGTGATACTACGCACACTAACTTTACACCTAAATCACATCTCTAACAACGAATTTAGGTCTATCCAAATTGATTAAGAGCATTGGCACGCTCCTCGTTGTATGAATGATATTGAATTACCATTTAAGGGACCTTAAATTCTCCCTGTCGTTGAGTTTTTATGGATATTCGAGATAACAATGATCATCAATGAAACCATTGAAGAAAATAAGAGTGAAATATCTTTTCACCACCTCCAAAAATGAGCTTGAAGCTTTGATTTGAGGCCAATGGGCTGCCTTCTAACTAGGGCACATGCCACATGTAGCTAACTTGGAGCTGGATGATTCGAGCAGTTTACTTGTTTTGGCACGACCTTTTGGACATTTAGGTCGAACAATAAAGCTATGACACATCTCCTTACCCGAAGTAAAGATCTTGTACCTACAAGCACACTTTGCCGAAGCTCGCTCGTTTGGAAAATTTGATTTTATATCATTCCTCACAAAGATATGAAATGACTCTCTTTCACAGTGGATTCAAGGGAATATATGTGGATTAATCCAACCAAAATGCGGACCATATAAATACTTATGGTTTTGGTAGATGAATCGACAAATTGGTCACATGTTTGTCCGCACACATTACTGCTAAACCTCATGGCCGATTAAGAGCTCACCACCCTACTTATCCTTTTAAGTCCGGGAGACTAGATTATTAACCAATGACATGTGGCCATGTGACAAGTAAATAGAGGTTAAGGTAGTTACAAAGGTAGTTGAGGATTGAGTTTGTTAAGAAGGATAAAAGTGTAATTGAGAAAGGTTGTTAGAGGGTAATATTGTAATTGCGGATTGTTATTGGTTATTATATATAACCATTCAATCTTTCATAGTCTGTAAGAAAGAGCTTTGTAAAGAATATATTGATCACTACAAAATCCGAGAGAGTCTTTCTTCTTCGATTTGTGTCTCCTTGGTAAATTGAGATTTCTAAGCTTGGTTAATATAGATAATGCCGGAGAGTTTATATCGATAGTTTTTTATAAAGTATTGCATGTATTTTGGGTTTATAATTGAATATCAAATTCCCATTTTCACCCCAAATAGCCTCGCCTAATGATTATAAAGCGCAATTTAAATGATCGCCCGGATTTTGGTGAACGTACCAAGTTTTCAGTTTTTACCTAGGGCTATGCAATCTTGTACGCAGCTATATTGGTCCACCTTGAGACCCATTGCCACCCAACCATCTCGACGTTACAGTTGGTTACTGGGTACGAACCTAACGATTTTCGTATTTATGTATTTGGGTGTGCATTCCATGTGCCAAGTTGCGCCACCGCAACATACCAACATGGGTCCTCAAAGAAGGATGTGAATCTTTGTTGATTATGATTCTCCTTCACATTCGCTCTCTTAGAGCCCTTGCATGCAATCTCTTTACCGCTCATTTGCTAGTTGTCACTTTAATAAGACAATTTTCCCACCGTTAAGGGGAGATAAGAATGTCAACGTTCCTATAGAACGACACGAAGTTGCGTGGATATTGCCCACTATGTGTCATCTCGATCCCCGTACCACACAAGTATGATAAGCAAGTGCGACGAATTATAGCTTTCAGAATGTTGCTTTAGACGTATTCCTCTGATCTAGCTGAAGTGACAATATCATATACTAGTTGTAAACATGCCTACAAGGATAGATGTACTTAATGGACGTCGAGTTAACATCCCTGAAGGGTGTGCCGCCCCTGTTGGACGGTTTGGACGCCTCTGTTGGATGGTTCGGTACACCAATGGATAGCCAATCAATTTGTCTTGGCCTAGAGCATGATAAATCACTTAGTTCGTAGGATTCACTTTCTTAGAAGAGGAAGACACGACACAACAATGAATCTAAACTCGATCGCTATCTCAAATCATTTCCATCTCATGAGATTAATCCAGATTATTCTCGAGACTTGTTTGTGGTCCAGTATACTAATTTGGATGAGCTAAATGATTGAAATGAGATTAACATCGATGATGTTTTCACTTATATGGTAGCTACAGACATAAATAAAAAGTGACGAAATCGAACCGTGTTCTGTTGATTAAGTGACAATGTAGAATTGATTGGACAACCAAAATAACAATACAGGTCAAATTCCTTTACCAAAGTGTGTTTGGAGCTGTCATTCCTACACTGCCCAAGGTAACCCTGTTGTGTTATAAGTGGGAAAAGAAGCGTTATGAGATGAATGAAATAATACGATATGATGCACACCTTACGGCGCAAGATTTCTCTCAAACGTCCTGTGATTGGTAGCAGTATTATGAAATATGGTTAGTGTTTTCTCCATAGGGATATAGATGGTTAGTGTTTTCTCCACTAAATTGGTACTAAAGACGTACCTTGAATGTACTACAAGGGAAAATCCCAACGCATCTTAAGTAGATCCAACCCCCTGATCCTCGAAATGATGCTTGCCTTGTTGTTATGCTGACGCAAGCTACTTATCAAACCCGCACAAGGCAAAATCTCCAAATGGTTATTTCTTTACTGCTAGGGATATTGCAATATCTTGGAGGTCAACGATATGACCTTAGTTGTGAAGTCTTCGAATCGTTCCAAAACTCACCTTACTTCACTACGCCACAAGTGAGACATGGTTAGGAGTAGGGGTGGGTTTGAAAAATCGAAAACCGAAAAAATTGAACCGAGGCCGAAAAAACCGAACAAAAAAAAAATCGAACCGAAAGTGTAAAACCGGACCGAACCGAACTAAACTGAAGTATAGGCAAAATGCTGCCGTTTCATATTTAATTATAAATAAATATTATTTTTTCCTTGAATGGCGTCGTTTAGTCCAATTTGTAACGTCTACCTTCTTCATTCTGAAACCCTAAACAAAACCGAACCCATTCCCTGTCTCTTATTCATCTTCTCTGTATGTACTCTCTCACTTTGGACCATCTCATTCCCTACTCCGCCGCTCTTCCACGTCGTCGTCTTCCTTCCCAGCGATCTGCAACCTGTCTCACATCTCACCATCGCCGTCTCACTCTCAGTTTCTCACCCCCGTGACCGGTAACTTGCGACCCACGACTTCCTCTCGCCGTTTCGAGTCTCGAGTCTCGACCCACAAATTCCCTTATTTGCAAGGTTAGTCTCTCACCCGTTGATGTGTTTTGCATTTTTTTTTCTTCAATTTCATTGGTTCTAATGAATTTGATCTGTAGCTTTTCAATATCATAGTTTTACAATTTGTTTTTGGTATGCTGGATTTGGTTAGGTGACTTCATTTCTGAACACTGTCAGACTATTAGTTGAGGTTTGATACTTTTGTGAGAGTACATAGGGTTTGATTAATTTGTTTTGAGTATGCTGTTGGATTTGGTTTTGCAGCTTTCACTCTAGGGTTTTCTCGGGATAATGTGAGCCTTTTCGAGTCCATGGAGAGAGTGGGGAGTGTCGATGTGGGTTATTGGAGACATTGTGGTGGGGGGGGCTGTTGGGGAAATTAGGGTTATTGAATTGGGTAAATTGGGTATCGACCGAAGGCAGAAGGTGGAGGAGAATTGCTGCTTGCATCTTTGGTTGCATCTTTAAAGATAATAAACTAATTTAAGGGAGAGGAGTAGCTTCCTCAATTATATTAGGGTTTTCCTCGTTCTCAGTTAAGCAACCTGTAATTAACCAGTAAATAATAAGTTATGGAATTTGTATGTTCTTGCTCGTGCCTTCCACTTCAGTCTTCATTCGTATCTGTTTGTTCAAAAATTTAAAAAAGAAAACATAATTATAAATAATCAAGTTTTACCGGATGAGGATTGCTGATTGCATCTTTATGACTTATGAGTTGCAGATTACTTTCCAAATGTCAAATTAATTAGTATTTAGGTGTCAATACTTTCGAGTAATATGACGAGGAATACGAGCTCAACGGCTAAATTTCAAAGAGAACCAAAATATGATTCTTTCTATTATTTTTGAAGGACATTGTTGGTGAATCAACTCCACTTCAACTCCCTATGGTGGCAACTCAACAAACTCCTCTACTCATGGTGGATCCAAAAAATCCTTCAATGCAACTCCAAAAGAAGGCTGCTCAAGTGATCAAGTAAGTAAATAAGACACTTTCTTGGATTCACTAAAAAGTCATGAAAGGTCTAAAATTTGGGAGCACTTTGATAGGACAATTGAGGGAGGTAGAGTTAAAGGGGTGTGCAAGTATTGCAACAAATCGTATATGGCCGACACGAATAAAAATGGTACAACTAGTATAAGAAATCACTTAGCTAGATGTAGGAGCTACGATCCTAATAAGGAAATATTTGCTGCAAATAGGCAAAAGATCTTAACCTTTGCCAGGACAAAAGATAAGTTGGAAGCTATAGGTTTTTCTCAAGTGGAAGTTACTAAGGCTTGCATTGAGATGATAATTATAGAGGAGTTACTTTTTTCTTTCGTCGAGGGAGAGGGTTTTCGTCATTTTTGCATGCATGCGTGTCCTTTGTGGAGAGTACCTAGTCGTAAGACAATAGCTAAAGATGTACTTAGCTTGTTTTACTCTGAAAATGAGAAACTGAAAAGTCAATTGAAGACATTTAGGGTGTCTAACAACGGATACATGAACTTCTATTCAACAAACAAATTACATGGTTCCCATCGCTCATTTTTTTTATGATGATTGGATGTTACATAAAAAGATTTTTAACTTTTGTGTAATTCCAAATCATAAAAGAGAATCCATTGCTGAACTTTTGGAGAAGTGTTTGGTGGAGTGAGGCATAGAGAAGGTGTTAATTATTACAGTTGACAATGCTTCAACAAATGATTCCGGCTTAAGAGATTTGGTGCACCGAATAAGTGGGTGGGGGATTCCTAATGCACTTTTGCATGATGGAAAATATTTGCACATGAAGTGTTGCTCATATTCTTAATTTAGTGGTGAATGATGGGATAAACATGTTGAATACCGCCATACAAAGCATTCGTAATGCAGCTAGGTATATAAGATATTCCCCTCAAAGGTTGGAGAGCTTTAAAAGGTGTGTTGAGAAAGTAAGAATAGAAATCAAAGGGCTTGTGATTTTAGATGTCCCTACTAGGTGGAATTCCACATTTTTAATGTTGGAATTGACTTTGAAGTTCAAGATGGCTTTTGATAGTTTAAAAGTAGATGATGGTCATTACCTTCCTTACATTACTAAAGAAAATCATGATAATATAAGGGAATGGCCACCTTCAACTTATGATTGGAGTGAGGCGGGAATATTTGCATCCTTTTTTAGACCTTTCTATGAAGTCACTTTAAAAGTGTGTTGTTCTAAGACTCCAACAATTCATACTACTTTTGGTGATTTGTTTAAGATCAAAAGTCTCCTCCTTGAAAACAAAGATAATGAATTCTTGTCTATGATCTCCATGATGCAAGAAAAATATGACAAATATTGAGGTTCAATTGAGGATATGAATCAATATGTTTTTGTTGCACTTGTGCTTGATCCTCGCCATAAATTGGAGATGGTGGTTGATTATTATGAGATACTATATGGCAAGGATGAGGACAAAGTTGAAATTGCAACCAATGCGGGGAAAGATTTGATGTTTGATCTTTACAAGATTCATGAAGTGTTATCTTTTGATACACAACAAAGCACAAGTAGTGGTGGTAGTTCTCAATCGGCAACTACAAATGGAGATCCTTTATCAAGCATGACAGAGATTGAAAGAAAGTTGAAAGAGAAAAGTGAAATGAGAAAAGCAAAGAAAGCCCATATTGTGCACAATGATTTGGATAGGTATCTTTCGGATCCTAATGAAAAGGAAGAATAGGCAAACTTTGATATCTTGAATTGGTGGAGGGGTGAATGGGCTTTCTAAGTATCCTATTTTGGCACGGGTTGCAAAAGAGATTTTAGCTATTCCCGTATCAACCATTGCTTCGAAATCCTCCTTTAGCACAAGTGGACGAATAATTGATCCATATCGTAGTTCTTTGAGTCGAAAAATGGTGGAGGCTTTGATATGTACACAAAATTGGCTTAGGTCAATTCATGTAGCATTATATCATGAGTCAACGATTGAGGAGATTGAGTTTTGTGAAGAAGTTGAAAAAAGTAATTTTACTTATTGCATTTGGTTTTGTTAGACTATTTTAATTAGATACCATGTTGCATGCTTGCCTTATATCATGTTCTTTCTTTTTTTATTTGTATGTAGAAATGGCAAGTGGAAGCTCAAAGAAATGTGCTATGTTGCCTCCTAGGCTGCCTAGGCGTTGAGCTTGAGCTTGAGGACTTAGAAGATTTTATTTGTGCAAGACATGAAGTGATGAAACCTTGAAGGTTTATTTGACTTGTGTGATGTTTAAATTTGGACTCTTTGAAGACTTAAACTTGATTGATGATTCTAGTTGGACTTTAAATGTTTATTTTCATTGTCTTTGATTCTAGTTGGAATTCTTATGTTATGATTGTTGGAGATATTAAAATTTAATATTTCAAATTTTTTCATTTTTTAGATTAATTAGTAACTTCCTTCATGAATACTGAAAAACCGTGAGCCCATCCCTGATGAGATGGAAACATGTAATCAAATCTTTGGTCCCCCAAACAGAAAAAGATCATGTATCTTTTCATTGCAGATAGCGAAGCATGCATAGACACACTGACATATGTATCTAAATGACAAAATCCTGAGTCATATTTTCTATCTTATCTTATGATTGTTGTTTTTCAATTTTTTTGAGGGAAAAAAAAACCGAAACCAAACCAAATAAAAATCGAACCGAGAAAAAAATGAACCAAACCAAAATTTTGGTTCGGTTTCGATTTTGGCAAAAAACCAAACCATTAAGAACCGAACCCAGCCCTAGTTAGGAGTTATTGTTGAGCATTTCAAAGCACTTGTTGTTTTTCATCCATTGTTAAGTCCCAACAACGATCCATGAAGATTATGCCGCATGTATCAACCCGACCAAGACATGATACATCAATGAAGTCAACACCAAGACATATTGCGTCATCTACATTAGTAAAGCATCAGGAGATTGAAGTCATGCACGCCGATCCCAGACAACCTTGCTGACCTCTACACGACCTCACTATCTAAGTCAACCTTCTAGATGTTGTTCGAGGAATTGGTATGCCTAACTATTCATATGCAATGCTTGTAGTTCTCATTTGGAAGTTATATCAAAATCAGGGAGAGTATCCAAAAGTATACTCACTAGACGTTAGGCACTAGTCGGGCGGCGGACTAGGGCCTAGTGCCTAGGTGGCTAGGCTGGCGCCTAGGCGGACTAGGCGGATTTAAGTAAATCTATTATATTTCATGTAAATAAGTGTCTGTTTATACTTAAAATATATATAATTTCATTCTAAACTACAAAATAGAATGACATATATATATTAGGAAGTATTGGAACATAATTAAAACATGGGGAACATGCATATAATGTGTATTCATTTAAGCATTTAACAAGTCTCTTACAATTTATTGAAAAAAATAAAATGCAAAATGAAAGTTATCTATTTCTTGCCTAAGTGAGTCGCAACCTAGGCGGGTGCCTAGGTGGTCTAGGCTAGGCGCCATTTCTTAATTTTCAAACGCCTAGGCATTAATCGGGGCGGTAGCCAACTGCCTAACGCCTAAGCGGGGCCTAAGCGGTGCGAGATGGGGATTTTTAGAATAGTGCTTTATCCGAATATACTCTTTTTCCCTACAATTAGGAGCATTTTTTCTCACTGGGTTTTTGCTACCTAACTAGGTTTTAATGAGGCACCCATCCTAGGCTCATCGTATCCTTGTGAGCTCTTCTACTTATGTCCAAAAGACATATAGTTTTGACTTAATGCAACTTCTCACTTTTCTCATTAGTCTATGAGTTTTTCTTGCACCTTGGGTTTTACCATAGCGAGGTTTTGTGAGTTTAACCTTTTTATGCATTATTCCGTTGATTTGAGACTCGCATTCGCTCATTGTGCTGACGACTTCATCAACTGTACTTACTTCATCGCTAAAGACCTGATGCACCATTCACTTGAGTATTTACACACTCAAGGAGGAATGTTGCAATCCAATTAGATTAGGACTGTGATTGTGTAAATCCTAGTGTATCTAGGAATATCTCTTATATTCCTATTAGGAGTTGATTACCTATTAAGAGTTGTAATCCTAAAAAGGTAAGGAATTAACATTCCATACTACTATAAATAAAGGCACAATGGGGTGGAATAGAACACACCCACAATTACACATCTCTCTCTTTCTTTCTCTCTCTCTCTCTCTATGCCGCACATTCCCTCTCTCTCTGGCCTCTATAATTATTCAGTAAATTATGCCTACAACAAAAATAAAATAAAACCATATTCTTCTATGTATTTTCTTCTTCTCGTGCCTCGGAGCAACTCCAACCTCCCAATTGCTTAGGTGATTGAAGACCCTAAAACCCACAAAATCATTTTCACCTTAAGCTTAACCAGTCAGGCTACAGAGGAGAGAAGAAGAGCCCGACTACTCAATCGGGCAATTAGAGCAGCTCTAGCGTGTGCTGGAGCTCAAGGGACAGGCGAGTGAACAGGGCCAGAGAGCCCGAGCAATTAAGTCTAGCGTGTGCTGGCAAGGGAGCCCGAGCAGGCCCGAGCGAGAGGCCGGTGGAGAGTTGCCAACCTGAGAGCCCGGAGTAGGTTTGATGCAAGGTTGACGTGAAGGCGACGTCAGTCACGTTTTTTCTTCTGTTTTGCCTCGGCGTCTGTTGGATCTCAACCCACAAACTTGCCAGAGTTTGCTTCAATGACATGACAAAAAACTGGGCAAGTTTTCAGAGAAATTGCAAGGGGTTAAACCTCTAGTTTCAAACTGAAAAACCACAAATCTTGTCCCAAGTAACATTAAGACATAATGAAACAAGATTTGCATAGAGAACCTCACATGGGTTCAAGTTTCAGATCTTGAAACTCTTGGCTTCAATGGTGGTTTACACCGTGATGGTCCGATGACGTATGCAACGATATAGCAAGGATCCTTTAGTCCCAGAGATTAAGGTTTCATGGTTTTGGAGTTTGATTTGTTTAATTTTCAAAGAGGAAAGTGGGTGAGAGCTCTCAGAGCTCTAGAGAGAGTGAGTGTAGAGAGAGAGTGAGAAAGGAACTTTAGAGAAAAATGGAGATAAGTGAGAAAGATGAGTGGAAAGAAAGGGAGTGACGTGAGGGAGAGGAGAGGTGCACGAGAAATTCCAAGCAATTGCAAAAAATATTATTATTTTATTTACCTGTTGCCAGAGCTATTCAAGTGTAGGGGTGGAAATGCAAACCAAGAAATTACTGTTCATTAAGGGCAATTACTGTTTACTGAGTGGATTAAATAATAAATAGCCTGAGGGGATGGCTCCCACACTGGAACTGCTCTTATAGTCCAACCTAGCGTCTGAAGCCATTTGACGTCAGCTGATGTCAACAGGGCCGGTCCAGAGATTTTTGAGGCCCGGGGCAACGCTAAAAAATGTGCCCTAATTTCATATAAGAAAATTATTTATTTTCACACGTAAGACATCGATAAAATTATACTTAGAAAAGCACTTCAAACTCAATAATTTAGAAACACATAATTTATTTTGTATCGAAAGAAGAAAACCAAAAAACTTTGTGTTTAAAAGTAGATAGATGATGAGTTTGGTTTTCCATTTGAACTTTTAAAGTGTTTTTGTATAAATCGTGAGGTATTTTTTTTCATTTACTAATCTTGTCAATATGGGACTAAAAAAAAAGAAAACTAACGAAAAATCCAAAAAAGACTTTAGTTTTAATGACAAAGAACAAATAAAGGTGTAGTGAATAGTACCAAGGAAAGGTAAAAATGTGGTTTTTCGTTAAAAGTGAACAGTGCTGGGAGTGTTTCGTTAAAACTCTCAAAATAATGATGTTTCCAATTCTTTAATTGATATGTATAAGTAATGAATATGCACTAAATTAAACCTTGTGATGACAAGTCATATGATTTGCGAATTTGTTCTAAAAATTTAGTCTACGCTAGCTGGTAACTAAAAATAAATTAACAACAAAACAAAAATTCATAAAAATTGAAAAAATAAACACGCACATAACATTTCGAACTTAGGACCTCTCGTTAATTTTAAACAACAAAAACCATTGCTTTTAATTAAACTTATCATTTAACCAAATTTTATAAATTAATTTTCTTATGAAAAAAAAATTGTAAAAATTAGAAAGTAAATAAACACTTATGGTGTTTTGAACGCAAGACCTCCTCATTAATTTCAATTGACAAAGCCACCACTTCTAGTTAAATTTCTTTGTTATTTAACCAAGTTTTATAAATTTATACTTTTATAAAAACATATATAAATATACAACCCTTAGAATTTTGGTGCCCTCAATTTTTTTGGACTCCAAACGATCGCCCTGCTCGCACTGGGTCTGGGCCGGCCCTAGATGTCAATCATGTTATAATTTTTTTGCACGAAATGCATGTGCTTCACGTGAGCATGAGTGGTCCCACATAATGCAGGCGAGCACTCAGATCCACGCCAACATGGAGTGTTGATTTTTTAATAAATTCAAAAGAAATATATGCAAAAGTGTTTGTCCCAAGTGGCACAACATGCATTCTTAGATTGCAAAAAAAATGTCATCCAACGTTTCATATTAATTCTGTTAAAAAAAAGTTTAAAAACCATAAAAAATACAAAAAATGCAAAAAAGAAAACGAAAATTTTATTTAAACCCATTTAACCTCTTTTTACACCCCACTTAAATTTTAAATGTTAATTGTGTATTTACCCTATTGCATAATTACTATTAAATACAAAATGAAATTAATAATAAAACTCAAATTTATCAATAAACTCAAACACTATAATTAAACCCTACGCCCTTCATCGTGGGACGATCGTCCGCCGAGTTGCTGTGCAGAGTAGTGAGATTCCAAGGGCTTGGAGCATTTATTGTACCTGTATGTCTGGGTAACCTTGAAGTTTAGCATTTATTGTACCTGTGTTTTCGATTGCAGATGTATAGAGGTGCAACAGCAGTTTTGGAAGACATGAAAAAGTACCTTTGATTTTCAGTTTTCTTTCTTATTCCATTATTGATATGCTTATGAAAAATCTTTTTACGTGGTTATCATCTTCTTTCAATAGAAGACAACTTAAAATGGTTTTTCACAAGCATTTCGACAATTTATCAGTAATAATAAAAGGTCTTATATTTATTATTGTATTGCAGTTATCCTCTGAATGATGCAACCGAAACAGTCAACGAAATTGGATCATCTATCAAAAGAGTTATGGGGGGCACAAGTGGGATGCTGTATTCAACTTCCCTTTTTCTTCAATAAAGTTAGACACAATTTTTTAAGTTTCCCTGCATTTAGCCTGACATGAATTTTTACATCTCTATTCTTGGAACAGGTATGATATATTTTGTAAGGCAGCCTACACTCAATTGAAAGCAAGCACCCAATCAATTGTCACCTCAAAGAATGAGGCTGAAGCGCTTAAAGCTTCCATGTTGCAGTAAGTAAATATGGTGGTATATTGTTGAAGAAATGGGTGTAAAAATAAATCTACATATTAAATTAGGTTTATGGGGGTATATTAGGTATTAAATTTGGGTTTAAAGAGATATTAATAGTTTAGTTAAAAATCAAACGGGTGCAAAGAGTAAGTTGGGTGTAGAAGTAGGTTAGATGAGTTTAAATAAAATTTCCCAAAAGAAAAAGAAAAAGTAGGAGAATATGAACCGTGACATGACTGAGACGAGATTGTAATTTCGAAGAATAATACGTGACGTGATGAGATTGGTTAAAAGTCCTATTTGAATTTATTTATTGAAAATAATGAATTTGAAGTCTTACATATTAGGACATATCTCATTTTTTTACCCTAATGTTTAGTGGTTTTCAACATTTAGTACATCAATTTTTTTTCATCCCAGAGTCATACCTAAAGTGTAAATTTTGGGACAGTCTCATACATCTGTTAGTCAAATTGTTAGTTCTCCCGTTAAGTGATGATGTGGCGCCCTGATTGGGCATCACGTGTCATTAAAAATATTAAAATAATTATTTAAATAAAAATAATATTAAAATTTTATTTAAATAAAAAAATATTTAAAATAGTTTTATTAAAATATTTTTTTCTTCTTCTCTCTCCTCCTCCTTCTTATGGGTTCGATTTCTTTTTTTTTTTCTTTTCTTCCTCCTCCTCATTCTCCTTCTTCTTCATTCTTCTTCCTCTTCCTCCTTCTCCTTCTTCTTCCCCCTACACGCCCCACCCAGATCCCTTTTTTTTTTCTTCTTCTTCCTTCTTCATTCTCCTTCTTCTTCCCCCCCCCCCCCACGCACCCACCCAGATCCCATATTTTTTTTCTTCCTCCTCCTCCTTCTCCTTCTTCTTCTTCTCCTCCCCCCCCCCCGGTGCACCCACCAGATCCCAGATTTTTTTTTTCTTTTCTTCTTCCTTCTTCTTCTTCTTCTCCTCCCCCCCCCCCCCCCACGCACCCACCCAGATTTTTTTTTCTTTTCTTCTTCTTCTCCTTCTTCTTCCTTATTTTTCCTTTTCTTTTCTGGGTTCCCTTTTTTTATTTATAATATTTTTTTAAATAATCATTTAAATATTTTTAATGACACGTGGCGCCCAATCAGGGTGCCACGTCATCACTTAACGGGAGAACTAACAATTTGACTAACGGATGTATGAGACTGTCCCAAAATTTACACTTTAGGTATAACTCTGGGATGAAAAAAACTTGATGTACTAAATGTTGAAAACCACCAAACATGAGGGTAATAAACTGTCATTTACCCTCCGTATTAATAACGTCGTCTATTCATAATATTTATATGACTGTAAGTGGTGGATTGACATGATGATTAGTGTCTTCCTTTTCAACCTCTTACCTCCCAAATTCAAAAAAAAATTCCACTCCTTTTAGTGTAAAATAATTATCATGTGTGTCTAAAAATAATAATACATAAATGACTAATATCACGTAATGCTTCTATTAAAATATGATAATGTTAGAGAGACTAAATTTTTAAACCAAATTATGTGACACTAATTAAAAACAAGCAAGCTAATAGACACTTAATTATAATACTACAACTACATCATTTAATTTGTAAATTTAGTATTCTTAGCATTACCCATTAAAATAATCTAAATATCATATGACGTTTTAAATGAATTTTGATGACTGAGATTGGAAGAGAAGAAAACTTGACAGAAATCGTTTTTCAAAACGTTTTACTCGTGTGCACAGCGATTGCACCAAATCCTCTGATTTGAAATATATGCCGACACACATAACAAATCTTTTCGAATTAGATGTGCATTATTAGTAACATTTTTTTCATGTGTCGCAAATCATTTTGTTATTTGCTATCTACCCGATAGTTAAGGTGTGTTCACTTTTTCCATGCATCGCAAGTCATTTGTTATCCATCCGTGGTAGTTAGGGTGTGCCCATACGACTAGAGCCATTCTCAACGTTCTCATACGGGGTGTCCTATCTACACTCTTTTTTACTTTTTACATATTTTTGTTAATTTTTTTTGTTCAATTCATCTAATTTAACAACCAAAAATTTAAAAAAAATGTGAAAAGTAAAAAAAATGTGTGGATATCACATCAATTCTCATACAACTAGAGATCACGCGACAATTGAATGCAAGAATTACACGAGTGTACTCTCTTCTAAATAGTTCAGGTTTAGTCATAGTGGGCCTCTTCGTCCTTATAAATAAATAAAAAACTAATGAAAATAACTTAAATATTTTAAATTTTAACGATGAAGATAAAATAAAAAATAAAGTAAATAGTATCAAAATTAATTTTTTAATATAAAAATATAATTTTTTTATTAAAATAAATAATAACAAAAACTTTTTATTAAAATTCTATATAAATAATAGACCTCTCCTCTCACAATCAGTTGAATTAACTCTTACGGTTAATTTTTCAGGCGCAAGTTGGCGCATCATTAATTCGAACGATTGATACATATTACTCCACAAACATCAACGGTCAAAAATACATCTGGTAGGAGTAGCCCTAGGTTTCCTACACACAGCGTATGGCCGCTCCATTGACCACCAGCCTTTTGAGCTCAAACTCGAGCGCCGCGTGGGTCACCCACCCACAATTATTGTGGGCCCCACAACTACCCACGCTATCGACACTGCAAAAAAGCTGAAGCAAAGGACACTCAGAAGCCAATGAAGACCATCTCCCGTTGACCCCACATTATGGCTAAGCTTCGCCCACGTATCGCCCCCTCATTGGTCCTGACCTAGATATCCAGGGCCCACAGGATAGACACCACACACTGAACCCAAACGCACAAAAGGAGAGAGAAAGAGAGAAAAAGAGAAAGAGAGAGAGAGAGAGAGTATTTGTGTGTGAGTGACAAGAGTGAGTGCTTTTTAAAATTTTACGAAAACTATTACATTGCAGCAGATTTCGGTCATGACGTCGAAGCTCTGCGACTCTTGCCAATCGCCGACGGCGACTCTGTTCTGCCGCGCCGACTCCGCCTTCCTCTGCGTCAACTGCGACTCCAAGATCCACGCGGCCAACAAGCTCGCCTCCCGCCACCCCCGCGTCTGGCTCTGCGAGGTCTGCGAGCAAGCTCCAGCTTACGTCACCTGCAAGGCCGACGACGCCGCCCTCTGCGTCACCTGTGACCGCGACATCCACTCCGCCAACCCTCTCAGCCGTCGCCACGATCGAGTCCCTGTCACGCCGTTTTACGATTCCGTGAACTCGGCTGCAGACTCGGTCCCCGCCGTCAAATCTGTCGTCAACTTCCTCGACGACCGTTACTTATCCGACGTGGACGGAGAGACCGAGGTGAGCAGGGAGGAGGCCGAGGCCGCCTCGTGGCTTCTCCCGAACCCCAAGGCGATGGAGAATCCAGATCTGAACTCGGGGCAGTACTTGTTCCAGGAAATGGATCCGTATCTGGATATGGACTACGGGCATGTGGATCCGAAACTTGAAGAAGCTCAGGAGCAGAACAGCTGCGGCGCGGACGGCGTCGTTCCGGTGCAAAGCAAGAACATGCAGCCTCAGCTAGTTAATGACCAGAGCTTCGAACTCGACTTCTCCGCCGGCTCCAAGCCCTTCGTCTACGGCTACCACCACGCTCAGTGTCTGAGCCAGAGTGTAAGTCTTCTCAATTTTCTCCGTTACCAAACAGATCCTAAGAAAATTTTGCATTCAATCTCTGATCCTCTGCTTTGCGCCTCAGGTATCATCGTCGTCGATGGACATCAGCGTCGTGCCGGATGACAACACGGTGACCGCCGCTGTGGAGACATCGCATCCGGCGGTCCAGCTCTCGTCCGCGGATCGCGTGGCGAGGGTGCTGAGGTACAGAGAGAAGCGGAAGAACCGAAAGTTCGAGAAGACGATACGGTACGCTTCGAGAAAAGCGTACGCGGAAACTCGGCCGCGAATCAAAGGCAGGTTCGCGAAGCGCACGGAGGCGGAGATCGAAGCCGAGCGGATGTGCCGCTACGGCGTCGTTCCGTCGTTTTAGGTTAATAATGTAATTAACCGGTAATCAAGCTTTGTAATTTCGTTTTTTTTCCCGGGAAATCGGCTGTGGGTGTAAATTTTGGTCGGAGATCCGGTGTACTGTACGATCCATGGAATCTTGGCCGTCGATTTTGTACAAGATTTTCTTCTGCAGTAATGAAATTTTAATTTGGTATTGGGGCGTATCAGAATCTGGATTGCTATTGGTTTTGGTGATTAGCATTAGGTTTAATTTACTATATTAGGGACATTAAACTATTAATTTACTATATTAGGGAACTATTAAACTATTAATTTACTATATTAGGGAACCTTAATTCGCTAAAGCCCTCATGCTTTACTTATTTTATTGTTAATTATTTCTTTTGTTCATAGTGATTTCTAAGGTTTTCCATTAAGGTCGGAGAGCAGGTGAACAATGTTTTCTGGGTCCCATTTGAATGAGGTGTGAGAGACTCACCAACTCTTATGGTACGTGTAGCTATATTTTAAATTAATAAGTATTATAAAAATAAAAATCAATATGTTGACTACAAAAATCACCTAGCCTACGTGGCGCGCAGACCGAGTAACTAGTAGACTAACTAAGTCCTTCGAATGTGTGCGGGGCGTGCCAACTCGACCGATGAGTAAAAGTGTCTTGATGTTGCGTTGAGCGCGCTGCTGACTTCTACGTCTTGCGATTGCGGCCGAGGAAGGAACACGTCTCGGCCTTTGGGTTCTAGAGCCTGAAGACAAGGCTGCTATTTTTACGAAGTTCAAAATCAAATTCGGCTTTCAATGTGCCGAATGTAGTAACCTAGTAACACCTCACTTCGCCGAGAAGGCTAATGAGATGACCTCTGCCAAAAAAGATTCGAAAATCCTTCTTGACCGAGACTTGGATAGATAATCAGTCGGCCTCGACGCAGTGCTGTTTATCCAAACTGAAGGTGTTCCGAGGTCGGCTGATTCTACGGCGGTAGTGTTGTTTATCCAAACTGAAGATACCACCGGTTGCCTTCACAGTGTTGTTTATCCAAACTGAAGGTGTGTCGGCGAAAAAGGAAATAAAAAATCTCAAGGTTGTTGAGAGGTTTTGCGTAGAGCGAGAAATTGCGCAGGGCAGATTTGTGTGTTGTGTTGGATGTCAGACTGTTGTACTTCCCCTCTATTTATAGCAGCAAGAACCTCCACGGACGGGCTAGAAATACATTTCGATTAGAACTCCTCAACCCAATCAGATTAAACTTCGACCAATCCTAATCTCCATAGAACTTTGAATCAAACCTCCAAAACAAACCAGGTTCATCTTTATGTCTTAGTATCCTTATCTCGTTTAAGAATATGCCAAGATAATTCATATTAAAAGATAATTATTATGACAAAAACCACAATATTATCCTTTAAAAATTATCTTTACTTCTTATCCAACGGTTGGGAATTATGCTCATTCAATGGTCTTGATTACGCGAGCCAATATTGTAAAATCGGGTCCAAACACAATGTTATTGTATTATTAGTTTGAAATAATATAACAGTGTCTTGAAAAAGATATAAGCAAATGTCTAGGCTTTGATTTTTCTCGATCTTATCATCTCAAGTAAGGCAGAAGTTCTGCACGCATTCCTACAACGACCCAATTATGTAATTAAAGAGTTAAGGTTTTATCTTAAAATCAATTGATCACATAAAAAGTAATTTAATTATTTATAAGTACATATAGAATCTCTTATTTCTCTGATATGTGGTTCATACTCTCAAGACTATATTCTGACCGCGTCTACCTTTTCTTAATCCCACCTAATGAGTCTTTGACCGACCAATAATGTGATTCGCGTTCGAGCTAAAAAAACTTAGATCTTGTTTGGCACATCGTATAGGACACCGAATAAAACTATTTTATACGAATCCGATGGTTGGGGCACTTTCATATTAAATAGTCACTGGATAAATAAGCAGGTAATTTAGTAAGCTCCACGGCGAACTAACAATCTACTCCAAAAGCCATGAATAATTAGTTGAGCTCAAAATAAACTAAACACTAATCCAAAACCAAGCCTTGCATGATCATCATCATCATCATCATCATCCTCTTCGTGATGCCCGTTAGCTCGTCGTCTTCTACACATGCACCAAATTATGTGATTCCAATTTTTGATATGTTGATATGAGTTTTCCACCTTTCGATTCCATCCCCAACAACTCTAGCGAGCTCTTCACCTCTAGTGAGACCAATCTCATCGTCGTCGAGAGGGTTTGATTTGACAGGCTCACCACTCCTTGTCCATTTGCC
Organism: Crataegus laevigata; assembly: GCA_963580275.1. Taxonomy (NCBI): domain Eukaryota; kingdom Viridiplantae; phylum Streptophyta; class Magnoliopsida; order Rosales; family Rosaceae; genus Crataegus; species Crataegus laevigata. The sequence continues at coordinate 4,030,899 of OY756949.1, forward strand.
GACCCTTCTTTCCGGTCAATCTATCGACCCACCCCTCCTCGTCCATTCGCTGACTCTTCTTTCTCGTCAATCTGTCGACCCGCCCCTATAGGGGTAGGCAAACAGGCCCTAGGCCCATGGGTTGGGGCGGGTCCAAAAAATCTACATAGAAAACGGGGCGGGGTGGGTTCATGAAATTAGCGGGGCGGGGCGGATCCAAAATTTTGAGGAAATGGGCCCCCAGCCCGGACCATTTCCACCTCTGATATATTAATATCACTTAAATCAATTGAGTCCCATTTCTCAACCCCATCACAGATTCACAAGTCTATCTTTCTCTGAGTCTCAATCTCAGATTTGGCTCAACCTTTGTCCCCATCTCTCTCGCTCATCTCTCTAAATCCCAACTCGATGTCTTTGTCTCCCGACTCTGGTCGTCGAAGATGGCGTCGATGATGACATGAGGCTCCAGATCTGAGATGCTCTGAGGGACTTGAGGGATAATAGAGATCGAAGATGGACGATGATGGCGTGACGACGATAGCGAGCTTGTCGATGACGATGGGTTCTAGACCGACAAAATGGCGCGAGGGATGTGTTTTCTGGTGACAGTCTCGAATAATACAGTGTTGAAGGTGGGTTTTTGGACGTATGGTCTCGACTTGAAAAGAAATCTATGGTTTTTGACCCATGGACCTGACTTGAAGAGGAATGTGTGGGCCCAACTCGACGGAGGAATCAACATCGGTTTTTTACGACATCAAAGAACCCGGTCCTAGACTATCGTCACCCATCACCGCCGTCACGACCACATCACAGCCATTGAGGACAGTATCATCCTGCTAAATTTTATGTAATTTGTTAATTAAGATTTATTTATGTTTATGTGAATTTCTAATATAAGTATTTAGAGTTTTTGAATTAGGATTGCCATGAGTTTCTCGTAGATTCTATTTTAAGTTTTGGAATACAGATATTCAAGATTAATCCTTGCGAGTTCTAGGTTCTATTCTAGTTTTTTATTTTTTATTTTTTGGTTGTTTATGTGTTGATTAGTGTTTCTTTTCAATTTTGATGTTTTGATACTTGTTTGGTTGGTTTTGTCTGTGTGCATGATCAAATGGGTTTGATTTGTTGTTTTTGCATCTGGGTTTGCTTTGATTTGTGGCTTGTTGTGCAGCTTCTGTGCTGAGGAAGACAACCTTAACGAGGTTTGTCCCTTCTATGGCTAACGGAAAAAAAAATTGATATTGGACCCGTGGACCTGGCCCGTTTTGGCTCATTTCAAACGAGTCGGGTTAGGTCTGGTTCCCAATTCTGATATCCCATTACCCGACTCGACCCACCCCGTTACTATTTACAACGGGTAAGAGTCAGTTCCTCTAAATTTGGGCCCAACCCGACCCGTGCCCACCCTTGCGCCCTTTTCTCATCTACATGCCCCATTCGGCCATTCCCCTGTTGTTTTCTTTCTATACCCTTTGCTTTTCCAATTTTTGTTTTTGAATTTATTTATTTATTTAGTAATATTTATGTTTTAAAAAAATTATATTCGGTTTTCTTCTTTTTTTTATATTCCATTTTAACATCAATTATTATGTAAAATTTTTAGAAAATTATTATAATCCGACGTATTATCCGATGTACAGATTAATCCGACATAACACTAAATGCTTGATTAATTTAATCAGTACAATCCAGTAACTATTTATTTTATCTGATTAAAATAGTCAATACAATCTGAGTTGACAAACGAGACCTTAGCAGTTGAACTTGATTATTATTCAACTTTTCTTCTTTCATAATTATATATTTATCAATATATTAATTCAATGTCAAAGTTGGCATCTCCCACCAAACTCCATAACTCTTTAAATGAAATAAGTTGAATAAATATATAGACTCATAGTACTCCCGTTGTATATAAAACCCAAAACTCAATTGCTGAATTAGTAGCACAATATTTCATACAACGAGTCTCTATATCTATTCAACAGTACTGTGAGTGTATATTATTCAACAGTGAGTCTATATATTTATTCAACTTATTTTATTAAAATGAAGAATACATTTCTGTAGTCTACAGTTTTGTTGAGTTTTTGGTTTTTTTTTTTAATTACCACTCACTAAATTGTAGACTTTTATATATAGAACACTGAAGAAAATTAATTCCTAATGATATCTGATTGTTCAAGGTATAACATGCCCGCCTTGGTAAATTGGTAATGATACCTGAATGAAATCGGGTAAGATACAATTAATTTCAACAGTGAACTCACTTTTTAATTCCTTACGTGTTAGATACGTCAGAAATAAAAAGATATTAATCATTTTGCATCAATTCCTAATAAGTAAACACGCCAATAGAGCTAAATTAAGAGAGTAGATCAGTTTGCTTGAAAGCGTTTCCACCACATTTGCACACCCTTATTCATTCCTATCTTTTGAATTGAACGAATCAAACGAGAATCAAGAGTTTTAAGTAAAAAGAGTGCGCCGAAGGAGAAAAACGGGGAGCGGATATTACTTCCCAAAAAGAAGACCTAACATTTCAAACAGTTATATAACAAAAGAAACACTAGATTTACAGAAAACATAAACACTTTACATACACATTGACATTTTTCTGCTACACTTACCAAGTTCTATGCTAGAGGCTGATGACATGTAATGCATATTAACAGCCCGATAAGTTTCGATTATGTCTCTCTATCCTTGTTACAGTACATTGCTAGCACAGGTTTTTCTAAAACTTTACCGAAATTTATTGCAACCCCCGCCTACCAATCTGGAGCTCTGGTAGGAATCCAAGCATTTTGCGCCGCAAAAGGTGGTTAGCCAGAATTGCTTCGTGAGGAACCCCCTTGGTTAGCCAGGAAACGCACAACAACGCATGTGATGTTATCTGCACTCCCCCTCTGATATGCTTCCTGCATTAGCCTCTCCGCTGCCTGCTTTGGGTCCTGAATTGGTTTGATCATTGCGACGGCCTCCTGGAAAAGAAAATGAAGGATCAGTTGCCGTATAATCCCAGCAAAGGAAGGAAAGAGAACACCACAGCCACCGCATCGTGTAGTCAAGTAGTCAAATACGGAACAATAATTTTTCGGCTTTTGCAGGCATGCTGCCATTCACCTGCCCTATCAAGTCCATAGACAACAAGTACAGAATGGTAAATAAACTGAAAAGTCGGGGGCAAACCTCATTGGTGACAACGTCCCACAGTCCATCACTTGCAAGGATAAGGAACTCAAGAGAGTTGTCAATCTTTTCTTCCTGCCAAAATAAAGCAAGTTAAACAGATATCCCAAAAAGCATCAGACAAAAATATATAGTGTGTGTGTGTGTGTGGGGGGGGGGGGGGGGGGGTGGTTACAATCTGGAGACATGTGCTTTTGACACCCATTTTGCAATGCATTTCAACGATCCAAACCATCTATATTTTAGTACATGAGAATTTAAAATTTTCTACAAGAACCGTGTTTTGATCAAAACACTCTTGAACACCACCATATGTGTATGCATCAATATATTGACTATTAAATATCAACACAAAGGATCAAACCTGGATTTCTGGATCAGCAACAACATACTGCTTCAACAGCCTATCACCAAATGCACGAGAAACAGCAAGAACACCTCCAACTCTCCAAGTTCCTATTATTACAATCTCCGTTGTCAAGAACATACTCATATGCAATTTCATGAGAAATCTTAAAACAATGATAAACCTTACCAGCCCACATAACAAATCCTCCTGCATCCTCAATCCGTTGCCGCTCATCGGTCTGGTCTGGCTTGTGATCTCTTGAAGCAGCGATAGCTGCAGGATACAATAGAATAATATTAAAGACCATGAAACATGTGAACACTATAGAAAATAGACAAATGATCAACAAAACTCGCTATAAGGATAAAGTTGCAGAACACTATATCCTTTTAGGTCAAATCATTTTCTTCCATACAGAGCTAAGATATTAGCGGTCAAAATTTCTCTCTCTATCCAGCGGTTATCCAATCTCACCAAACAAATGAGACACGACACAAAAGTCCCTTCACCCTTGAAATTGTAGTCTTTGGTACAATTATTATGCTAAAACACAATGGAAGTGGGACAGTGCAAAGGCTTACCGTTCCCACCCCTGCATATCACAGCTCTAGAATCCCCAACATTTGCAACAAGCAAACGGTCACCAACTAGGATTGCAGTAGAAGCAGTTGACCCAGCATCTCTATTCTGATTATTTTCTGATTTCAGAAATTCAGAGTCGGTATGGCTGTAAGCATCAGCTGCAGGAACAGGGAAATATTAGTTCTGAATCCTGTTATTTACTTCCAAAATAACAAATTGTAAAGCATTAATTAGAAGCAACCATAACGTTTCTGGTTACTAGTAAGAAGACAAACCTATAGCAGATCTGGTGTCAGAGATAAATTTTGGATGACTGATCAAATTACTGAAAAGATTTTGCTTGACATACTCAGCAGCACGTGCACCTCCATGGCCTAATTCAATGCAAACGCGGCATTTTCAGATTACCTATCTTCTTATTTCCAAAGGCATGCTATGCAAGTATATGATGATCAATCTTCTTGTTTTCAGAGGTATGCATGTATATGATGATCGATGTATATACATATACTAACAACATATGAATATATATCTTCTGTGTGAGAGTATGCTTATGAACAAATGTACTTATGAACTTCTAATAACCAACCAGCCAATAGCACATGAACCATGAACAAAATGACAGCAACAATAAAATAATAGAAAGAATGATTACATAGACAGTCAAACCAGGCTGTTCCATGAAATAAGATTCAAGTCTAATTAGCATTTTGAAGTGAATTAAGCATGTAGAGCTTCAAGTATCCTCCCTAGAGGTTCATCTTGTCAGAAGATCAGCACGACAGTGTGGTAAAGAAGATATTCCACCGGTCCAGCTAGAATAGCTCAAACCCCAAGATTATGAAGCAAAGTAAAATCCAGTAAACATTTGTAACGACAACTACAATATTATTGAGTTATCAAATAATAACCCAAAGAAAACGAATGAAGATTATACCAAAAATAGAAGGATGGAAATTAGCAGAGATCAAATACATATCCACACACCCACATGCATCTACCTAATTGTGTATACAACCCATCCTAAGCATGATATTATTTACACTTATCAATTTGTGTGCATGGGCATGCATGTGCGTGTAGAAAAAGTGAGAGAGAGATGTATATACCATCAAAAACTCCAAAAAGACCAACTACTTCTCCCTCGACACCATCAATTCTTGTCTCATAAAAGTCTTCCATAGAAGATCTTTTCCCTGGAGAGCTTGCATACCCATAGCTGAACTTTCCATTCTGACTGTTGCCACGTTTAACAACACACTTAGTGAGATAAATCCCAAATCATGGTTGAAAATTCTACGTAACAGAAACAGTGTTGAATTAAAAGGGAATATCATTATCCAATTCCAATCTCACATTAAAGAAACAAATTTCAGGGATCAACGCATGAAGGGAAAAAACCGCCTAGGCAACTCTTGAGCAAAATTGGATATAAGCTCCAAGTTTCCCATATGAGTTCCATTCTTATACACACACTAACACGTGGAGAAATAAGCTGACAAATAAACACAACTCTCTAGCAAATCTGGATGTAAGCTCCATGTTTCACATGAGTTTCATTCTCACACACGCACATGCGGAGGAGAAAAAAACGGCTATTTTGCGCACAATCATAACGCCAATGGAAAGCTTTTTTCTGCCTGTCCACAATCACAATATTCCAAAGAATACTGTTCCGAAGATCCAGCAAACGCAAATCATAAAAATGAATTTGCACAACCTTTACGTTTGTCCGTGACGAACACGACAGGCCGTAATTAGCAGACGTACAAACAAGGGCACATCCCGACATGAAAAAACATATTTCAAGCTTCGATCATGCATATCATATCATTTTCCTCTCTTGTTTTTGTCAAACATCTTTAAATGATTGGTGTATAAATTCTATCACCCTTTGCCTGAACTATCCAGTTAATGTCAAGATATATCGCACACTTCAGAACTAGCGGAACATCCAAATCACCAACACCAAGACCAGGAAAACAACATAGGTCATCTCACGAAGGCATACAATATACAAAAAACACATCATACCACCCAAATCACACGCCAAAACTTCCTTCAAAATTAGAATACACACATTCGTTATGACATAAAACCCAAATCGAGAATTGCTTCCTGGACGGCTAAAAAATGACTTAATAAATGTACCAATGAATCACAAATCACAATAATTACACAAAACAAAACACAAAATCTAAAACCTCCCCATCACGAATGCGAAAATAGAAAGAAAATATGACATATGAATCATGATTTAACTCACATGCTTACCAAACACAACAAAATACAAATAAAAATCAACAAATAAATCAAACATATTGCACCAAAACAAACTACAGCAATCCATAGAAATAAAAGGTAAAAAATTTAGATCCAAACAAAAAATTGATAAAGTGGAAAAGTAAACGACCTGAGGCCGCCACCGCTAACGGGTGGATCATCAGCATGGACCTGGGTCGAAGGTGACAAAACCGAATTGAGATAACCCATCTTCTTCTTCTCGCTCGAATTCTCAAATTCCCCACTTCTTGTTTCTTTGAAAATAATGAAATATTGAAGAAAAACAGCCGCGGCAATTGCTATATATAGAATTAAACGACCAATTGTTTCCACGCCAAATTATAATTAGCACTAATCACTTGAGGGTCATATCTGAAATCATAAATTCCCAAAATTTAACCTGCAAATCACGCCAGAAATCAAAATATAAAAAAAAAACCCAAAATTTCTCAGATATTAAGAAATTAAATTTGATTAAAGACCCAATTCACGGATCTTGATGACGTCAATGTAAAGATGTAAAGGAAGCACCTTGGAAAATGAAGGTGAAGTTTAGAGAGAGAGAGAGAGAGAGAGAGAGAGAGAGAGAACCTGAAGAGAAATGAAATGGAGGAGTCATGGATCGAGGAAGAGAGAAGTGACAGAGAGGTAGAAATTTAGAGAGAGAAAATAAAGGGGAGGGAAGAAAAGGACGACGAGAGTGATGAGAGACGAGCCAAAGCGGATTCTCTCTCCCCTCTACTATTTTTGGTTTCAGTTTTTTTGCAAAAGCAAGCAGAGGAGGAGAGAAGAAGCAATTATTATCATGGGAAATTATAGGAATAGCCACTTGACTTTAATTTAATTGGAATAATGAACTCTTAATTAAAAAATTTCAGGTATTTATCTCTCAATTCATTATAAATGAGTTATTTTTTGTCAACTTCGTTAAAATTTTAGTCAAAATAAGTAATATGTAGTGCATGTGAGACTGAAATAAGGCACAAGTATAAAAAATTAAATAAGAAAATTGTAGTAAGATTCTTCCAACTTTAATTTATTAGAGAAATGGTCTCTCAATTTTATTTTAATTATAGCAATGGTTCCTCAACTTTAACTCAATTATAACGATAGTCATCCAAGAATGATTCATTTTGAAAGAAGTTCTAACATAATTGGCCAAAACGATCATAGATGCACATTTTAATGAATTAAGGCCTTAATGGCCCAATAATCATGAGCTTGAGGTTAAAGTTTAGGGACATAACTATAATTTTCTATAATAATTACTGGTTATTAAAAAAAAATTGAGGAAAGAAAAAAAAATACAAAGTTCATGAAAATAATAATTTTGGTGATTAAAAATGAAATTAAGATAAATAATAAGGGGTTAGTTTTGTTTGTTGGGTTCGTACGAAAAAGTGGAACGAGTCATACGAGTCGCCTCCTGCATAAAGAGAGCTTACACGTGGAGGCTTGAGAAAGTCAAATATAATGGAAAAAAATCCTCCTTGAATCTTTTTTTTTTAAATTTCGCAATCTCACATGTTCATAGTACATTATACAGTAAAAAATTATTTTAAAATTTAAAATTAAATATAAATAGTATCTAATGAAAATTAACCGTAAATATACGATGAATGAATAAAATCACGGGATCCTTAAAAAAATAATTCGGCGAACATCCTTTTCCAAATATAATACCAAAAATGAAATGAATATAAACATAAATGCAAATGCAAATGTTATGACTTTCGTTTTAAGTCATTTTCTTTTGAATTTGACTAATTCTTTGGTTGCTTGTTGGAGTGGGTTTAGCCGTTTAGGGTTTTTTTTTTTTTTTTTTTTTTGGGGAAACTAGGGTGGGTTTTCTGTTATTTGCATCAGTAAAAGTTGGACTTGGATCCTCTCCGGATCCCCTCCATGGAGATCCTAGGGATCAAGCCACAAGAGCCGTTCATAAAAAATCATGCGGCTAAAATTAAATGATTTTTATATTTTTAAAAATAAAGCAGTTTCGTTTTGCGTAAAAAACATTTAATTGTAACCGCACGATTTTTTATGAACGACCCATGTGGCTTGATCCCTAGGATCCCCATGGAGGGAATCCGGAGAGGATCCAAGTCCGTAAAAGTTGACTTCTTTTTGGCGAATCAAATTATTATATTTTATGTTTATGAGAGAAATTTCGAGAATGTCGTTATATTAGGGCAGTTTTTATATAAGGTGAAATAAGTGTGAGTAGAGTAATACAAATGAGAGGAGTCAGCAGTGGGCTGGATTCCTTCGGACTTAGAAAACGTGCACGCTGAGCCTGACGCAGTTTGACGCGCAGTGATACTTGATTGACGATTAAAATACATATAGGTCTCATATTTTAGTGGAAAATATTTTACGAATGATGTGATTTGAAGAGTGTTTCGATACAACTTTTTCTTTTATATTTACTATATAATTTAACATGCATGAAAACTTTCTATTCACGTTAACTATTTGGAAAAATTTAGCCCGCATTGGTGAAAACCCCTTACTTTTGCAATGAATACGAAAGATTTATTGCATAAACTCAATGAGATAACATATTTTGGTTGAGAACATCTCGAATAACATCTTGGTTGAAAACCCCTTATGGTTGTTCTATATTTGTTTTATAAACCAATTTACAAGGAAAAATAAGGCAAATTAGTAATCACAAAACATAATCAACCATGAATCCACCAAATCAGGTAGAAATTAAGTAGGATATAGAAACAAATTAGAACAAAGAAAATAGAAGAAGAAAGTTCAAGCTCTCCCTCTCTCTAAATGTGCAAAGTTTGCCATCCAAGTCAAAACTCAATTAACACATGCATAAAACAACCAACACTAACTTAATTATGTTAATATTATATGCTTAAAATCTTAAAATTGAAGGTAATTATACTAATAGTTTTAGCTAGTCTAAATACTAATAGTTTTAGCTAGTCTAAGGAGTAAGTATCTAAACAAATCATATGTGCCAATTTTCTTTTGACTTGTTTTGTGAGAATTTGAGGAGTTAAACCAAATATTGAAGGATGGAAAAATTTTCATTTATGATTAATGAATTTTTATCCAAAATGGTCTATGAAATTGTCATGACTCCTTATTTTAGTCTTTGATAATTAAAAAAAAAGCGGTCCATCCACTATAAATTATTAAGGTCTTTCCGTGAAAAATCTTTCAATATCCACGTTAAATTGTTACGTGAACAACCATGTGACCCCCTTTTTAAGGGTATTTTTGTTGAACTAACCCCTCTACTTAACTAGAATATTGACAAATTTTTAACAGAAGTAAAAAATAGTTTATGGTAGACAAACTTAAGGACTAATTATATCAATTTTCATTGTCAAAGATCAAAGTGAGGAGTTATGACAATCTTAAGAACCATTTTGACTAAAAACTCTTAATTAAAAAAAGGAAAATACATCTTCTCAAAATCTATACGAAAAGAAAAATACTGATTTAGCAGTGAGTGCATAAGATGATGAGATTTTTACACCAAGAAAAAGATTATATTAAAAATGAATTTACAAAATGAGTAAAAAAAGAATATAAATTTTAAGACAATAAGCAAATATAACGTATATAATTTCTTGATGTGTTATCCAAATGTCATGCATTACAACTGTAAGGTTGCACGAATCACAACTTATGTTCTAAATTTAATTATTTTTCTTAATTGAAACCTGCTCTAATTTTTTAAGCAAAAACCCCACATTGGATCTTAATAAATATTAAAAACACCAGCCGACCAAAAAGAAACATTAAAAACATCTTAATCATGTACTTGTTACGAATAAAACTTGTATTAAAAAGGATTGGAAGGTCCCTTTCCAACTACATGGATTACCTATCCATAAAATCCGAAAAATCCCAGATGAACGAGGACAAAAATATGATGCTACGTAACATTGTATCATTAAGCTCCAAGGGCGTGAATCATTGAATTCACCGACAGAAACTAGCGGGTTGCTTTCGTTATGAAAATTCTACCATGCTCTGATATATTTAGAACTTCATCGTATACGAAACATTCAAACCACTTTCACTCTTGTAAAGTTGTTATTAACAGGTCAAAGTCGCCCAATATGCATCAACAGCTAAGGGTCATACACCGGCAATGACGAGGAGTTGCCCACGAGCAGTGATGAGGGGCTTCCGACACGCGCACTGGCCGACCGTCTTCAGAAAGATCGTTATCGTCTTTTTCGAAGGCTTGTCAATGCAAACGAAAGATCGTTATCAAATTCTCAACAAACGAGAGCTATAAAATCTTCTACTACTTTCTGGTTCTCCTTGGTTCCCTTGCGACAAGGGCACGACGCTGAGGCTGAGGCCGGTGGCCCGTACGTGCGGCCACAGTCCGTCGTGGTCGTTGAAACAGCCTCTACGGGTTCTCGAGGGTCAGAAAAGATCGCATGGACAAGAAGAAACGAGAGAAAAGTGGTTTCGAGCTTACTGCTCGAAACCTAAAGTTGAAAGCAAAATAATCGATCTCACTAACAAAATTTACTGCTCGGGAACTATTTCGCCTTTCATTTCGAGTGCGAAGTACTCCTTACAGTATATACAATTTCGGAACCGTAACGAAACAGGCAAGAATTAAATTCGACGAAACTTGAATAAGACTATACCTAATCTCAAAAATCGGAAGAGCTGCGGTTTTTTTCCATCTTGTGCATAAGTCTAGACATACAAACAAACGTGGTTTCTGGAATTTTGCCTTTAAAATGAATGATTAGCGATGAAACGATGTCTAATGTAAACTTATGAACCTCGGGCGTAACTGCCATGCGTATAAGCATTTCCGTCCACACCTCTGGGGCCAACTTTATAGCCTGACGGAGATACTGAAACCCATTTACAACCCTCATGACCATGGTGTGTGCCTGCAGAAACAAAAGTATATTGGATAAGCAATCTCACTGTACAAGATAATACTGCAAGTTTCCGAATCCACTTGCTTCTTATTTTTTTGCCTACTATGGTGGAGTAAAAGTAACCAACCTCTGAATCAAGTGAGCCTCTGGATTCAGGCTTCTCATCGAACATACGACCAACAACTTCATCCTCAAGAAAAGCATCGGCTGCAGCAAGTATATCCCGAACAATGAATACACGCACCCTCTCACCCTTCTTAGAGAGAATGAAGTGGAAAAGATCTTCAGTGGCGGCAACAACTGAATGCATGTCAAATGATTTACTTCTCAACGGATTTGGAGTACTCCCCGCAGAATTTGGGGACTCCTCAGCACTCTCAGAAGCCTGTTCAGATATTGCTGCAATCTGGAATAACATATAGATCCTGATTAACACATTGAAAGTAGAAAGAAATGCAAATACTTGACTAATTAATATTGTAGTAAACGGAATAATAAGTTGTTATGCACAAATACAAGTATGCTTTAGGCAACCTACCAGGCGTTCTAGCCTATTCCACCTTATCGATCCATCATTGCGTATAAGAAGTTGTCTTAAAATTCTTCTCATATCAGGATTTGGGTCAGCCAGAAGTCTTCCAATCACAAAAGGATATGAACTCTCAATAACTTTGAAATTAGGATCAAGGACTTTGGCGGTGCCTTCTAGTGATCCCAGTGCTCTTATTACCAGGGCATAGTCCGGAGGAAGAGAGAAGCTAAATTCATACATAACATCGTAGAGTTGGTCCATTACTCCCTGGAATCCATTGCAACAGTTAGATCTAAGGAGATAATTAATTCTCCCATAAATTGCGGTGTTTTAATAACCTTATGCTGATTTCCATAATGAAACACTTGAACAGATAACTAGCAAGTATGCTCATAGGATAGATAAAAGGAGTGGAAGCACAAACCTGGAAATCTTGAGACTGTCTAGTCCGGTCATTAAAGGATGCTTGCAATGCATCCGAAACTAATTGTATATCAACCACTTCAGGAAGGAATCCCAATGAAAGAAAGTCATTTGCCAAACCCAGGGAGTCTCGATTAACAAAATGCACAAGCTGAAAGATACAGAAACTTATCAAATAAAACAACCATAAGTCAATTTGCCGAAATATTTAACATCATACAAAAAAGAACAAGCACAAAACCGATTAACAGAACGAAAATCCACTCGTGAGGCAACCAAATACAAACTCCTGTTGTTTTTGGGTGTCCAAAGAAACTCATCAAAGATGATAAAATATATATACATAAAAGTAATCTGAAAAGTATCAAAGACGATAAAATTCAAGCAAAACAAAGCAACGTATGAAGCTATATAATTCCTTTAGAGTCAACAAGAAGTATCACTGCAATCTAAACACTAACATATTCAAGAAATGATGTGGGTAAAGAAAACTGGACCCCCAAGAAGTATTAAACATTCATAAGTTGATAACAAAGCTAGATTAACAAAAGGTAGCTGCCACTCAGCCCATCTTCCCAACCTCCCATGCAATTCAATAGTTTGGTTAACATCAGTACAAGGCATCAGATGGAGCTGAAACATAGCCATGAATAGCTTAATACTAACAAAGGCCATAAATGCATGCTTAAAAATTCTACATTGAAAAAAAAAATTAAGCTACACACATGAATGTTTTGGACTTGTGCCCCGAGAAAATAATTATTTGATGGTTCTTACCACTTGAATAAGTCCCACACGATAATGTCGAGGAATTTCACCCATCATTCCAAAATCAAAATATGCAAGAGCACCAGTATCAGTAGCGACAAGGTTACCCGGATGTGGGTCAGCATGGAAAAATCCCACCTCAAGCAATTGTCTCAAAGAGCAGTATAATCCCTATAAGGAAAGATTAAAAGGATGAGATATTTTAACAACACAGCCAAATTATGTGATGTACTAGTACATAAGGACAACTTGTAAGCCCAAGCAGGCCCAATCAGCTATTGGACCAACCTCTAATTACCATTTATCATATTCTTTAACTTATAAGTGAAGTTCATTTTGTTTCATGTTACGTTATTCCTATCGAATATATGACTATAGTTGGTTCCAAAACGGTTAAAAGTTCACCTGTCTAACATGTGACTTTCTAAGGAGTTTGGATGGCATTAATAGAAGCATCTGCAAGGGCGGGCCAAGATTTTTCCAGTTTTGTTATAGCCTAGAGTAGAAGACTTCAAGAGCAAAATTAGTTAGTTTTGCCTAAGCACTATTAAACCAAATCTGATCCGACTTTCTTATGGCATTTGAATCTATAAACACTCTTTGCTAATCTGTAGACCTACACTTTATCTTTTCTTTCTATAAATTAAAAAGTGTGAATGCACTAGATGTTGAGCGATTCCTTCCAAATACCTGGTCAATTAATCCTTTTCTGTTCAAACCAGCCCTCTCTAGGCCAATTTCATCTGTAAGCTTAATTCCATCAATCCACTCCATTGTAAGCACACCCCTATGGGTAAAATCCCAATATATTTTTGGAACTTTTATACAGTTCGCCTCATTATGTTTAATACTTTTTCCAGCTGTAGGCTTTGGACTGGTCTTTTTCCCACCACCTGTCGATCACAAAGAAAACATCTACTCATATAACAGCTCGTTTTGTAGAGAATTAACATAACAAAGGACATGATGAATTCTCCTATAAAGCCAGTCCAATACATTTCGTCCATCTGGCATAGCACACTAATTTTATATACTAGCTCCAAAAAATGAGCTAAAGCACCAACTTATAGAATAAATTAATTCTTATAACTCAAAATTCAAATGAACTTATTTAATTTTTTATCCATGTTTCTTTTCTAGAAAGAAAAAGAAATCCATGGCAAAATAAGTAAAATGTAAGCATTTCAAAGCACACATGAAGATATTGCTATTAAAAACTTTAAAATGGGCTGACATGGCATGTATTTAACATAGATTTAAAAACCTACACGAGAGTATGAGGAGATCATCATATATAATGAAAGTGGGATTCACATAAGAGGCAGAACTATTGTGGAATGACTTCTGTATCTAATACAGTGCACTCGTTAGTCATTACAAACGTACAAAACCTTACTTGGGTCTGAACTATAGAGAGAGGCAAAACGGTCAGCATTCTTTGCCTCTCGGATGTAATCAATTTCATCAAACATATGCCTCACCTGTAGAGAGAAGGGGAGGGGAGGGGGTTGGAAATCACACACAAATATATGTTTAGGCATTAGATAAGATTCAGAAGTTTAATTTCATCTACAAAATGGAGACATAGAGAAACGATGAAATGCATTCTACATGAGACGAAATCCACAACGCACCATCTCATTCACGGCCACTAGTAGATCTTTGCGGGCCTCGGCAAAACGCTTTAACTGTCCCCCAATCATATTGAACAACAAGGCGTCAAGGGTCAATACAAGTGACATACCCGGCCTTTGTACTTTGACTGCTACCAGCTCCCCCGAGTGCAAGTGAGCTGCAAAACTTGAAACAACAAAATAAACAAAATAAACATTTCCTGAATGGTTCTCACAAGCATGTATTTCTTTTGTTGAACATCCATGGGAGAAGCGCCACCAAATCAAAGGAAAAAAAATTTCCACAAAGAAAAAGAGCATGACATTAAAATGGAGCTTTGTAACCTTTATAGACCTGCCCTAGGGATGCTGCTGCAATAGGCTCTGGGCTGATGTCGGCAAAAAGTTTTGAAATGGGAGCACCTAGCTGAGATTCAATAGATTTAATTGCAACACGCGTTGGAAATGGGGGTATTTGATCCTGTTAGGAAAGGGTTCGATAATAATGAATAAGTAAAGAGATCTATAATACCGAGAGCTATAACATTCAATCACATAACCATTATCGTGGGTGCCTGAGTGAGAAAGAAGCTAAACCTGTAACTTAACAAGCTCTTGGCAGTATATAGTTGGCAGTATGTCTGGTCTGGTGCTCAAAGCCTGCCCGAGCTGTGAATTCAAAGTTCAAACATAATTGGATAAACTAGGTACATCTTGCATTGCACAATTAGAAAGAAACCGAATGACATAAGATTACATTTATTAGATATTAACCTCTCAATCGGGGAAAGAAAATGTATATTGAAAATTTCATAACAAAGAAAGTGGCTTACCTTGATGTAGAAAGGTCCCAAGCGAATTAAAGTTTCACGAAACTGCAAGATCACATTAATCATTTCAGATATATATATATATATATATATATATATATATATATATATATATATATATATCTAATTTTAGGATCATAAAAGGAGAATTACGTATATCTAACTACACACCAGCATCACTAAATCAATGCAGAAGTAAGCACATGCAACACCATATCATGTAAAATATATAAATAAATGTATCCTGTCGATTACCTTGACAGCGCGTTTCTTTATGTCATGGACAAAGAATTGCCAGATCGTGAGCTTCACCACATGAAATGAAATAATTGCAGCTCTATACAATGCCAAAAACGGACCAAAACGGTAGACAACAGAAATACTTTTGGAGCCTGCATCAAGAGCGTGCCCGAATTCACTTTCTAGTGATTCCTTCCTCAACTTTGCATACTCTGCAGACGCCATTTCACCATGCACACTGGTGGAAATACTGCATAAACCGATGAACACGAAGCATTTCAGAATTCAAACAAGAGAACACAAAACAAATGCCTTGAATTCCATACACACAGAATACTCGTAAACTTACGAATTTTGTTGTAACAATTGATGCGGAAACAATTTTTCTTGCTTCCATCTAGTTTCAACATAGTTATTGAATCCCAATGGTATGCATTTTCGTACTACGGTCTCCATGTTTCTGTCATGGCGTAAAGCTGCACAAAAAACCCAACACATAGAATTACTCGTAGCTTAATACATTCGTGTAGAATTGCTCATAGCTTAATCCATTCCCCGAATGTGATAATCACCATGAACTTACTGATGCGATTAGGTAACCTAAGTGTGCAAATTCGTTACAATTAACCAAACAAATCGAGAAATTAGGAAATAAGAAATTGGATTGGATTATGTCGAATGCGATTTTCTTCCCGCATTTTCTCAGCAACCAAACGGACAATAAGTATTATCTAGACGCAGGAAAATGGAGTGATCATGCGAGCGATACTTACTCTGGGTTAGCAGAGTGACATGGCGGTGGCGCTTGAGCGCGGCAAAGACATTCCTCATCGGCGGGGAAAATACAGTGGAGCAAAAGCTCACGAAGCCATCACAGATCTTATAGATTTGCAGTATGCACCGCAAGTGTTTGTAGTATTGCTCCAGTGAAACGGAAACCAGAGAGAGAGAGAGAGAGAGAGAGAGAGAGAGATAGAGAGATTGCTTGGAGACCGAGAAAGCTGCCACTTTTGACAGTGAACTCGACACCTCTTACGGACACCTAACCAGTAAACCGCCTATACGGGTCTTTGTTTTTGCGTTTTTCTTCTTGTAGTTGGTTCCTTAAGGTTTTAATTTGGATTTCGGGGACGATGACTCTAAGGGTGCGTTTGGTAAACGGGACGGAACAGGGTGGGACGAGGCGTTCCGTCCCGCGTTTGGTACGCCTAAAATGAGTGGGACGAGACGTTCCACGGGACAAGTTTTGGATGATTTTTGGTTCCACCTCCCCCCTGAAACAGGGTTGTTCCACGTCTGTGGGACATAAATTTTTAACATTTTAGGACAAAAATGCCCCTTGTCTTTTTCAAAATTTACAACATCTGTCCCGTCCCGTTCCGTCCCGTCCCGTCCCGTTCCGTCCCGTCCCGTCCCGTCCCGTCCCGTTCCGTCCCGTCTGCGTACCAAACGCACCCTAAAGAATGTCCAAACTTGAGGTTTTAATTTGTTTACATGTTAAATCGTATCAATTTATGCATTATGATGATTTTTTAATTTTTATTAAACTATGATGTTTGGTCATGTGATATATGAAAAACTCGTTTATAAATACATGTAATACAATAATGTTATAACGTGTATTCAAATTTTATATCGTCTGCATCAAGAAAGATTAAGTGATTTATATGTGTAAAACTTACATATTCATAGCACGAAGCATTTCAAAGTCTCGAGGGGCTTAAAGCATCTCTAATGGAGGATATTAAATATATGAATTCTCAAAAATTTATTTGAAGGATGATGTAGCAATTTGAAGTTAATGTCAAAATTTCTTTTGTTCTAAAGAACGTGTTAATTATTAATTTATTATATATCGGTTTGCACTACTATGTTTTTTAAGGAAAAAAATTATTTAAAATAGTTAAAAGTTGTAGCCTATTAGCCCCTAGACATTAAATAATAAATTTGACTCTATCTTCGTTTGCCGTAAAGAAATATTGTTAGAAAGTAAAGAGTCAAATAACTCAACTGCCATGTTAATTATAGCATCTCCCCTAAAGAAAATCTTGTCATTCGGAGATAGTCTTAAGAGTAAACCCTTGCGGGTTAGTTCCCAAAGTGGACAATACCTTACTAGAGCGTGAGTCTCGAGGGGCTTGTCTAGTAAGAAACGGTGTTGTGCCTAATGTCTTTTTCACTCATTTTTTGTTGGCAAAGATGGACATTGTTAATAAGTAGTGTAGATAAGTAGACCGTGGGCTTTGAGGCCGATAGGAAGGCCCAATATTAAGCGGGCCTATTTTGAAACTTAATCGGGTCAAAAAGACCCGAAGCCTGCTCCGTCCCAATTTGCCTGTGACACTCACGCTCCCCTCTGTCTTCTAGTAGCTTCAGTAAACCATCGAGCTCGAAAACCCTCTCTATTGCTGTGCTTCATCTCTCCATCTCTCTCTCTCTAGAACCTCATTGTTCCCATCAAATGGAGACTCCGCAGCCGGCGTCTCTGCGGCCATGGTTCCTCGAATTGGTGCCGATCGTGGTGGTTCTCCTAATAGTAGCTCACGTCCTCGCTCTGGTACTCGCTAATTTCCTTCCTCTTCCTGATTTTTCGCTTCAATTAGTGCCTAAAATCTGATTTGTCGTCGTGTTAGGTGTACTGGATATACAGATTAGCTACTGAGAAGGAGAGGCAGCCCCAGAGGAGAAAAGCACACTGAGGAGGAACAGGTTGATTTGTGAAATTAAATAAATTTAAAACCCTAATTTGTTGATTTCTTGTGGATTAGTATTAATTAAGTTTGATTAAGAGCAAGTGATTGCTGTTAGTTCTCTGTGTACTAATAGATTGTGGATTTCTGAGAAATTTATCAATTACACGGTATAAGAATTGGCAGAAATCCATATGAGTGTTGTTAATTTTTTTTTTAATATTTAACTACAGTTTTTTTTATTTGTGCAAGTATGAGTTCAGTGTATTTTACAACTAGCTTCTTTTCGGGTTCGAAGAAAATGTATTAGAGGGATGAACAATATGTTAGATTTGGATGCTATTTCCCATCAAGCTTATAGCTTTGTATATGCTTCATTTGGTTGCTGAGTAATCCGAGGGACAATGTTCTTATCGTTCAAATTACCTAGCAAGACGGGCAATTTACAATGTGATGGTACCAAACTTGCTGTGATTGGTCCTCTATAACTTAACCCCGTGTCAAAATGATCTGTCCTTATACGATCATGCTGCACTGGTTTCCCAGTCATTTTTAGACGTTGGTGTTGTGCATCGCCTTAGTTCTACAGCCAGTGCTGGCCATACAGTGCCGGCCAATCCAATGTTGCAGAGGGTTAACTGTCTGGTTAAACTTAGGATGCGTGCGTCTGAATGAATTTACATGTTATGAAAGGTACTTAGGGGGTTCTTTTAGTTGGAAACTAGATGGATGATCCTAATGTTCAAGGTGTTTTTATGTGTTCTGGATTGTAACCCGCACCCTTTCTTCTGAGTTATTGGTCTGTGTGTCGAGGCTTCTTAATATGAGTCGGAATTTGGTGTGTTCAGATACTGAAAATGTCATTACAAATCTTGACATGCCGAAAAGCTTTTATATCATGTCAGGATGTGCAGCTGTTATCTGTCTGTTGAGTTTTACCTTCTTTCTCTTCGACTTTTGCGATATGAAACCATATTACTTGAAACAATATGAGAATCAAACTAGTGAGAAAATGTTTTCTTTCTGTAGATGAATACCAAATTCTGGCTTTTGCGGGATAAGGCTTTGTTGTTGTAGATGAATACCCAACCTGAATGTTTGGATGTTATCTTACATAGCATATAACTCGACACTCGTGTATTCTTCCCCCGAAACATTATAGGAAGCGTTTTCTTCTCTGTTTTGGTCGTGTTTGAATTTTTGCACGCCAATTTTCACCTCTTGCACGTTCTTTTTAATTCCGGCCTTTGAATCTCCTTCAATTCGTTCAATCCAATGACTAGAAAAAGGAGGGGTGTGTGGAAGTGAAATAAGAGTCTATGGACTTTTCCCTTGTCCCTTGGATTCTATCATTTCCAATTTTTATTAGATATTTAAATGAATACAAAAAGCAGTTAGAAATTAGTTTTGAAGTTAACAATTGTAAGCCGTCTATAAAGTCTCCATCCCTCCCCAAAGGCCGTTAAGTCGGCATGCCATATACGACGGAAATTAGAACAATAATTCTCCGAAATTGACATCTAAATATGTACGTTTGTACCATGCTGTAACTAATTCTTTTTAAATTAAGTAAATAATAGGGCTTCATTATTGAGAAATCCAGATTCTCACCGAATTTTCGATCTCGATAATCTGTGAATCATATCCGTTCATCCTACATATCATACATTGTGCGATCTGAAATTATTTTAAATATTTTTATTTACAATTAAATACAAACAGTACTTGATAAAAACTGACCACACGATGTATAATGAAATGACACAATTTATAGATCCCCAGGATCCTCACCAAAATGATTCGGAGAGGATCGTGTTGGATTATTGGGTGGTGATATTGATACACTCATTTTTATCTCTCACACATTGCTTTTAATTTATGTTTTTTTTTTAAATTTATTTAATCTAACGACCGAAAATTGAGAAGATGTGTGAGTAAAAAAAATGTAAATAGCACAACCTAAATTAAATTGTCATGAATTGTTAAAAAATAGTGTCGTGATATAAACAGGCAACATATTGACTTAAAACAGAACATAATAATCAAATATGATACCTTAAGCATAAAAATGTCGTTCGCAAGTGATTTACTTTTTAATTATTAAGTAAGTCATATACTAAAATACTCTAATTTATTAGGTTATAGTCTCTATAAATATGTCTTATAATTTAGTTTAAAAAATTAAAAGTTAGTTTGGTATTGTTGTGCTTAAAAAAAATAAAAAAATAAAAAAAATTGCTTATGCCGTGCTATGAAAATAAACAATTGTTGTAACATCCCATATCGACCAACGAAGAAGGGGTGATGTGCCTTATATGTACATGCCTACCTCCATATAGAATGAGGCCTTTTGGGGGCTCACTGCTTCAAATTCCATGGGAACTCTGAAGTTAAGCGATTTTGGGTGAAAGTTCTTAGGATGTGTGACCCACTGTAAAGTTCTCGTGCTGAGTCTCTAGAAACAAAACCGTGCGGGCCGGGCCCAAATCAAATTCCATGGAAACTCCGAAGTTAAGCGAGTTTGGGTGAAAGTATTCTTAGGATGTGTGATCTACTATGAAGTTCTCGTGCTTAGTCTCCAGAAACAAAACCGTGCGGGCCGGGCTCAAACTGGATAATATACTTGTCATTTGAAAATTTCATTAAATGAGTATTCATTACTATGCTTTGACAAAAATTTTTTTTATATTTTTCTACTTTTATTTATAGCAGTTTTTTTTTTCAAAAAAAAAAAAAAATTTACCAAACACATTTAATGTTCTAAATTTTTTAATATTTTTTTTAAAGCATCATAATCCCAAACCAACCATAATTTAATCAAAACGTAGCATTTAGTTTTGTTACTATCTCAACTAGGGATGGGCAATGGTTATGACGGACGGGTAACCGTGATTATTTACCCATAACCGTTTATGTTCATACCCGCATAACCGTTTACCCGTTGGGTAATTATCTAAACGGTTATACCAATACCCATAACCGTTTATAAACGGTTAACCATACCCATTTACCCATAACCGTTTAATATCCGTTTACCCATTTATCCTTTTTAGGTCCCGTTTATCTTCTTTTTTTTACGATTTCCCTTTTTTTCACTCGTCTACATGTTTTTTAACAATTTGAAAATTTTAAAAAAAAATTGTCATAATTTTTTTTTTAACAAGTAAACACCGTTATAGGTATATTCATCATACATTTTAGTATTTTAATTTTTTAAGTCCTTATACCATTCCAATAATTGAAATAATAGTTTACGGATGATATTTCTAACTATTACCAATGAAGGTAATATAATATTTGCTAAGTATTCTTAGGTTACGAAACATGTTTAGAAGACAACCCATAACGTAAAGTATTAACATAATATATATATATATATATATATATATATATATATATATATATATAATGAGCTACATTATATTATAATTAGCTATATAAACCATGCACTATAGTCAATAGCATTGATCTAAGTTTTGTCCAATAGAAAACATGGTTTGTGTTAATTTTACATATATAAAATAAATGGGTAAACGGTTACCTGTTTATAACCGCGGTTAATACCCATAACCGCCCATTTAAATTTTGCAGGTAAACGGTTATACCCATAACCGTTTATTTATCTAAACGGTTACCCATAACTGTAACCGTTTAATTTAAATAGGCAGATAACCACGGTTACCCATAACTAATGGGTATTTGCTCATCCCTAATCTCAACAATTCTATTATTCGTTAATAATAATTTCATAATTTGTTTGGTTTTGGTACTCTTAAATCGCCATAACCAGCTAGATTACTCATTTATGACTACTCAATTATGCAATATTGAGAGTCTAGTGCACAAGTTGACGTCGGTGATGTTCATCTCTGTGCCTAGGGAGAACAATTATGCTGCTCACTTAGTGGATAAGTTTGTATTTAAGGAGAGTCGTTCTTTTGTCTGGGACTGCATCGACCCGAATTTTTTGTTTAACATTTTAGCTAAGGATATAAACATTCTCATTCGTTTTTAATATACTCTATCTTTAGAATAAAAAAAATATGCCACAAATGTCACAAATGTTTCAATATCGTAATCACATCAACGGATTACAATAAATAATACAAACATTGATTGGAAGAAAAAAAATTACAAACATTGATACCAGCTATGGAGGCCGTCAGCACGAGCCACCATGTGCCACGTGTCAAATTTGAGCCACGAAATCAACGAGATACTTTTCAGTACAATTGGAACATAAATTAGTACACAGCATGTCGTCCATAGTTGAGCGAATTTCTTTTATAGTCTCTATAATTATATAATGATATGTAAGCTACAAATTTTCAGTCATACAAAAAAATCTCTTCAAACGAATATGAATTCTCCAATTGTTTGACATTTTGTTATATTTTTTTTTCCGAGTACGGATATTTGTTTTCTTAGTTAAAACTTGATAGTTGGCATGAAAATCAGATTGTCAAGGACGAAAATGTTCAACAAGGATCCTCGTCGGATTTATTCCCTAGAAATTTTGTAATTGTGTTTGTTTATTGTATATTATGCGGTAAAAAATTATTTAAAATTTAAAACTTAAAATTCAAAACATACATAATGCTTAATAAAAACTGACCGCACAATATACTATGAACAGAACCGATTACAAAATTCCTAGAATGTTCAGGGAACGGATCCTAAATGGGTGCGTTTGGTACGCGGGACGGGACGGGACGGGACGAGGCGTTCCGTCCCGCGTTTGGTACGCCTAAAACGAGTGGGACGAGGCGTTCCACGGGACAAGTTTTGGATGATTTTTGGTTCCACCTCCCCCCCCATGGAACGGGGTTGTTCCACGTCTGTGGGACAGAAATTTTTAACATTTTAGGACAACAATGCCCCTTGTCTTTTTCAAAATTTACAACATCCGTCCCGTCCCGTCCCGTTCCGTCCCGTCCCGTCCCGTCCCGTCCCGTCTGCGTACCAAACGCACCCAAAATGTTGAGGAGGCGAAAGCCCTTTACATAAAGTTGTTAACACGTGTCGCTTTCCAGATGCTCAGATTCGCCAAGTCAAACGGTTTGTCAAGGCCGCCGTCCTAGGGAGTAGGGACCATTTCTCAGTTTTTCACATTCCCAATTCACCTCCGGAAGTCCCCCTATTGTGTTGAGGAATTTACAGAAAATGCCCCTTATTCTTGCTTTACTCTTAAGAAAAGTAGAAATTAGGAAAAACAAAAGGTTTATCAAAGTCAGTTTTCAATATTAAATAGAGAATTTCGTTTCCTAATAAAAATACAAGACATAAATTTGTTTTAAATATTAATTTTTTTGTGAAATAATTTGGATGTTAAAATCGTATCTGGATGATGCTTAAAAAAAATAGTCAAATTTATATTTTTGTAATTACTAAATTACTTATAATTTTTATTTGCGTTCAATTTTAATTAGAGGGTCATAATAATAATGTTCTCAAATTTTAATTAAGAAGCACAGTTTTATTAATATGTAGTTTAAATATAATTAAATGGCGAGGAATCAAATTAGAAAAAGAAATTCAATATTATAAGAAAATACAATTTCTTAGTTGTCATGCATGATAGAGCATCACACCTTATTGATTACATGGAATCAAAAGAGCAACCACGCTTAGATTTAGAGTTAATTATATAGTTCGCTTTAATGAAAGTGTCAGGCAGTCATCCGCACATAATAAAAGTAGAAATTAGTAATTTTGCAATTTTTTGCTCCATACGACGTATCCTTGCTTTTCATAACAAATTCAAACAAAAATCGAAACAAAATGGGGGTGTGTAGATTTCCACTATCAAAATGCAAGCATGCATTTCATTTTACTTTAATAAACGGTAGAGTCAGTGAGGATCGAACATGCCTTATAATGCATAAATATTACTGTTTTCTATCAATGCGTCATCTACAAAATGTAATCATGCATTTTTGATACTTGAATTGACAACAAGAGGGACGATTATTTCCAAAATAAAAATAATTTTATAATACAAAATCATTTCACCAATTGCATTTTAAAATTAAGTTTCAATTTAGTTTTCCACTATTTTAAATTATTAAGTTTTAGACTGTATTTAAGTTCGAGTATGCCTCTCGTTATAAAAAGTTAAGCACACTAACTATAAAATAAATTAGGTACAATGGGACATTATTTTATACAATAACACATGGGAGTTTATTGGTGCATGCAATTTTATTATTTTTTATTCAATTATATGTATTCTAATTCTTTGATTTGCTACATGCGGATTTATTTGATCCAAGGCATGTATCAAAGTGAGTGTATGAGTGTGTCTTTTTTTCCAAGAGTCAATGGAAGGTTTAAGCAGAGACTAAATTTTCTACATTAAAAATGGGTGTGGTCCTTCTGTGACCCTAATAAGTGACTGATACATATATATTATTTTAACTTTTCTTAATTTTAGTGTCACAAATTTAATATGTGTCAAACACATATTGGGATCATAGAGACGCCAGGAGCATGTTATGATGATAAAAAGAAAATAAAAATGTGAATTAATGGTTAAAAATGAAAAATAAACAATTAAATTGTTTTTATGATGTGGTATTTTTTTTCTAAAATTTTAAAGTTAATATTTTTTAGATCTTGTAGCCCTTTTTGATGTAGGGTTGAAGGTATGAATATCATTTCTTATAAATAAATTTATTTTAATTAGAAAAAAAGATTTGAGAACAACGACTCTCTAAAAAATGGGACTGTTCATCAACTTTAGTCTCTTCATGTTTTTTACATAATGTTTTATGATGTTGATACGAGAATTAACTTTGAACTGAGATAACAAAGAGTCTATAAAGAGTCCCTAGTATCTCTTGAGAACAAAGAAATAAACACACTACATATAACCAGCATTACTTGCTTTCCGAAAGAGGAGAAAAAAAAACAAAAGCATATATGATCCGTGTAAATTATTTGTCCCAGATGCGATGAATAATCAAATAGGAAATAAATATACAAAATTAGCTGTCTCTGAAACGATGGCAGTCTCGTGGTTTTCTCCAAAAGAAAGGGCATTTCTGTTTCCCTTGCTATTATACACCTCGGTGGCCTCGACAAATGAGGCGCTCGCTTCTAAACAGAGAGACGAGTCACTGCCACCATGTGTCCGACAAAGCAAAAGCACCGGAGCTCCGTCGCCGACCACGCCGAAAAATGCTCCAAATCGGAGGATTCTACAACCTCCACCGCCGACTGGATCTCCGAGTCCGTCCACGGCGGATCCTTGCGCCACGTGGACCTCACTACCGGAACCAACGGCTGGGCGTCCCCTCCCGGCGACCTATTCTCCCTCCGCACCAAGAAATACTTGTCGAATAAACAAAAAGGCCCCGCCGGCGACTACCTACTCCAGCCGTGCGGCACCGACTGGCTCAGATCCAGCACGAAACTCGATAACGTACTCGCCCGCCCCGATAATCGCGTGGCCAACGCGCTGCGGAAGGCTCAGTCGCAAGGGAAGTCGATGAAGAGCTTCATTGTCGCCGTGAATCTCCAGATTCCCGGCAAGGACCAGCACAGCGCGGTTTTCTACTTCACGGCGGAGGATCCAATCCCCGCCGGCTCTCTTCTCTACCGGTTCATCCACGGCGACGACGCGTTCCGGAATCAGCGGTTCAAGATCGTGAACCGGATCGTGAAGGGGCCGTGGATCGTCGTGAAGACGGTGGGGAATTACAGTGCGTGTTTGCTGGGGAAGGCGCTGACGTGTAATTACCACAGAGGACCCAACTACCTCGAGATTGACGTCGATATCGCGAGCTCGGGGATCGCGAAGGCGATTTTGCGACTTGCATTAAGGTACGTGACGAGCGTGACGATAGACATGGGGTTTGTTGTGGAGGCGCAGGCGGAGGATGAGCTGCCTGAGAACTTAGTTGGCGCGGTTAGGGTATGCCAGATGGAGATGTCGTCGGCGACGGTCGTGGACGCGCCTCAGACGACGATCGTAGCGCGTGGATTGAGTTTTGCGTCGAAGGTGAATCATCATAAGTCCGGCGACGACGACGACGACGACGATTGAGAATCTTAACCGCCGGTAGCTTAATTTTTTTTTAAATATTTTAAAAAACGTTTAATTATTATTTGTTGTTAATTGTAATTTTCTCTTGGTGGGTTCATCCCTTTTTTCATGGGGATTGATGTGTAGATAATAAAATTGAAATCGTAACAACAAATGAAAGGAATTGGAACAAATTGTGTGGATTTTCATGACCTATTAACAGGGATCGTTGTCGTTGAATTTTGATCTAACAGTTACAATTATTATAATTTTTAGAGAGACTATTTATAGCTGTTGGATCAACGGTTCGTGTTAGTGGGCCGTGGACAATGCAACTGATTTTTCACTTTTCAGGTGTTTTTTAGGTTTCTGGATTAATATGAAAAACACAAATTTCAACATTTAAACTCTTTTAATGATAATAAATAGCGTGGGGAGTAAAATAATTAGAGGAGGATTGTCTGCCCTCCTCCTTATCGTGTTATCTTGTTTGTGTGGTCACGGTTAAGCAACGTCAACATTTTATATTACTATTTATTTTTGTCTTATTATTTCTATAAAAAAAATAATATAAAATGTTGAAGTTATTTAACCGTGACCACATAAAACAGGAGGGCACGGAAAGAAGGGCAGACAATTCTCCTCCAAAATAATTCTCACGGATGTAGAGATCCTGGTAGTGGGGATATGGTAACGGTAAACACGTCACAAAAGGCACGAATGCGGGCTTTCAAGGGAGGTAGATTCTCTGCCCATCCACTTTCCATACATTTCCATCCTTCCTCTATTTGTGCGGTCATGGTTAAATTACGTCAACATTTTATATTAATATTTTTATAGAGATAATAATTAATAAGACAAAAAATAATAGTAATATAAAATGTTGATGTAACTTAACCTTGACCGTACAAATAAAAAAAAATGAAAGTGACCACACAAATAAAAGAAAATGAAAGTGTATGAGAAGTGAGATGGCAGAAAATCTACCTTTATTTTTAAGTGGTTCCAAAAATATTTTTATCAAAATCGGTCATTTTGCGTGTAATGACATTATTTGTGGTAGTACGATGTACCCCAAGGCCTTGTTTGGTAGTGTGATGATGACAAGACTATTCCATTGGAAATGATTCAGTGTCATAATGTACATTGGTTAATTTATAGAATTTAGAAGTAAAAATAGACCTCATCCCTAAGAATTAGGGATTATGATTTTCTCCTCTCCTAGCCTACTGTTGGGATTGGTGGGTACGAAGGCGGCAACTGTGGTAGTACCTTTTCCCAAATGAAATAAGAGGTCAATGTGTTTCCGATTAGGACCTTTCGGCCGTGTCTGAGGGAAGTTTCTATCGATGACGAACAAATTTGATATGCTTTTTACTTTATTTATTTTTCCGTAATCCATATTATTTAAAAAGATCATTGGTTCCTAGTCACAATTGTTTTTTGTTTTCTTTTTTCTTTTTTCTTTTGCCAACTTTCAATGTACTTGGCTGCTATCTTCGGCAACTTTCAGTAAGTTGTAATATAGAAAAGAAGATGAAAACGAGGACCACTTATCAAATATTGTATGCTAATTTTTCTCGTTTTATAGAGATTTTTTAGTGTTTTCGGTAAATTGGCGCATACTCTATATGCCATTGTACAAGTGGAGGAATACTTGAAAAAAAAAAAAAAAAAAACTCCTTCCACTTGTGTCACATATAGTATAATGACATGTGTTCTGAACATATTAAAAAATTTATGCTCGTTTTACATGTGAATCACTAGTTCATTAATTTTTGGAGCGAAAACTGTCATTCCTTGTATAAATCTTTGAGATCTTGGAAATTGTTTTATGTTGAGACAGTGGACTTCAATTTTGGTTTTGATCTTCTTGTTTCCACAAGCTTATGAGAAAAAAAATAGCCTTCCTAATTTCGCACACTTGGAAATATCATGTTTGTGCGTGTAAAGTGAATTCAACTATTTATGTTTGTGAAACTTACAAATGAAGAAACAATGCAAGAATGACAAACCTTACCACTCTTCTTTCACACTATTATCATGCCTTGTGTGTTTTTCGAAAGATTTTTCAGTAGCGTGTCATAAAAACGGTCTGTCAAATCAAGTATTATAATACTGGAAGTTGAATACTGAAAAAAATAATTTTAACTACTTATATAATGACACTTAGTGTACCAAATCGTTTCTCAACATTGAAAAATTTCTCGTGTATTGCGATGCATTATTTTGTCTCGTGGGATTTCATCCACACAAGAACAAGTGGACTCGTGAAGTCTATAAAGCATGGTGGAGTGCTGGCTTAGGCATTAGTAAGAGCTTGACCCACCTAATTCATCGACATTTTCTTTCTTTTCTTTTTCCTCCATCTTTTTAATTTCTCTTTGCCTTTCCGAGACATTTACGAGTGACAAAAAGGAAAAAATGAACAACTTTTGCCTCGTCGTGTACAAGGGGAGATGCAAAGTTTGAGTTATGTTGACGAGCTGCGTTTTTGGTAAAAATAAACGACTTTTGACTCGTGCTTGGTCTTCCTCGAAGAATTGTGTGTAACATTCATGATGATCTGTAGCGGCTTTGGTTTTGTGTCGGTTGGATTCGTGGCAATGGCCATGCATGTGCACCACTAGTTCTGATGCATGTTTCTTGTTGTTGTGACCTGAATTAGTGAATCAATTTCCAAACCTCTATCATCAATTTTAAAACTTAAGTCATCAATATCAATTCCCCTTTCCCATCCTCCACATCCATGGTTTTATTCCTTCCTTCTCCTACCCTTCCCAACTGGCTCCGGGTTTCCTCGACCCCACATATTTGTGGATATTCAGTCACTTTTCTTCATCGGGTTTTGACGCGATTCTCTCGGGAAGTGCATACATTTCTAAGACGATTTTTGTCAAACTAACCACTTCACTTAATGAGGATATTGACATATTTTTCATAAAATGATCAAAAGGTTTACGGTGAACAAACTCAGAGACTACTTTTATCGATTTTTATTATTAGAGAACAAAGTGAAGAGTTATGTTAATTTCATGAAACATTTTAGTGAAAAAGCCTAGAGCAAAATAAACCTAGGGTCCCCCATAGCCACTAATTATTCAATATGCCAATTCCTTTGTTCACACCACCACCTCCCATGGATCAGAAAATGCGTTTTGCTCCGACTCGGGTGTTCACACTGCCATCTCCCATGAATTTGTCCTCGGCGACTTCGTTGCCTCTGGTGACCTTGTTGTTGCCTCGTGTTAACAGTTTAGAATTCATGTAATAATACATGTTATAACTATTAATAATATATGCATAAATTTGTCATTGATCCATGTCATATTATAACTATTTGACATGGCTTGCTAGTGCTGCTATTATAATGCTTACTACATAAGGATGTCAGTGTAGGACATCCCTGCATGTTGGAACTGCAGGAATATGGAATCGTGAATTTTAATTCAAGTGGTAATTAGCAAGTCAATGGCGGTCCACTCTAACTTTGATATTTAAGTCGTTGTCTTACGCTAATTACTAAAAAGAGTTTAATTAGGCCTGTCTTATCAGTTCAATCAACCCAAAAAAATCCAAACCCGAAAAAAATAAAAAAAAATAAAACCAAATACTAGTGTAGTATTTTGCAGACAGAGACAGATTTGGAGAAGATATGTATGGCTGAGAGAAAGCAATTCCTGTCAAATATCGTTGATCAAGTTTTCCAAGCTAGGAACTACGCAGTACGTACGCTTATTTCCTGGTTGCACATTTAGATGTCCCTTTTACAAGTCAATACTAATTAAATCATCCCTCGATTACAAAATCATAATATTCAGGGCAACGACTCATACTCTAAACATCGTACGAGTAATCACTTTGA
Source organism: Crataegus laevigata (assembly GCA_963580275.1). NCBI lineage: Eukaryota > Viridiplantae > Streptophyta > Magnoliopsida > Rosales > Rosaceae > Crataegus > Crataegus laevigata. The sequence goes on from OY756949.1 coordinate 4,061,163, forward strand.
ACCTCATGCTATACGCTATACGTATTATGTGTCACATAATTGGTATTAAAATGTTTAGATATAGTTGGTGCCAGTAGGCCAAAAGGAGAGATTGTTTAGTGTGTCCAGAACACTAGAGTGAACATCACATGTCATTATACAATTGGAGGGACGATTGAATTTTTTTTCTTTCTCCATTTGTATAATAAGGATGTCCCTGTTATACAAAATTTAAGGGAAATGCTAGGCAGACTAAATTTGTGGACAAAATTTTATAAACTAAATGATATGGAAGTTGATGATTATATTATTACTTAAAAGTTGATAAACATGCTCGTTTCTATTGGTAACACATCATTTAGTTTGTAAATTCAGCCGATGAATTTAGTTTCCCTAGCACTTTCCTAAAATTTATGGCGTTGGGAACCAAAACGTCATTAAAGGATCTTACCCATGAAGTTTTTTTTTTTTTTTTTCCAAACGATCTCACTCTCTCCCATGATGTGTAGTTTAAAAAACGTCATGGGTAAGATCCTTTTGATGGCGTTTCTGTTCTAAACGACATAAGTTTTACGTCATTAAAATGCAGTTTTCTTGTAGTGTAAGTGAGACCACACCTTTAAAAATTTAACCCCATTTTCATAAAAAATAAAGCTAATTTTGTCTTCTTCTCTATTTTTCTCTTGACTTGCTTACACGAGATCGGGAGTAAGTGCAAAGTACGATTACGCTTGTAAGCTAGGAGAATTCTTATTGAATTGAAATAACAATTATGGCTATTAAATAGCCTTACATCAAAACAGGAATGGGAATAATAGCTCACGATTTTACATCAAAACAGGAATGGGAATAAACAGAAAACAAACTTGTCCCTCAAATATAGGAGGGTTATTAGCACGATCTGGAATAAAACCCTAAAAACAAGGAACCTATCAACTAGGAAATCCCAACAACTTCAACAATAAATCATTGGCAACCAGCAGGTGCAAATCCAACCTTTCCACCAGCAACGTCATACACTACCTGCAACCTCTTCTGTTGAACGTTCCCAATAATCCCAACCATCCTATCATTTTTGTTTCCGGCAAACGCCAAGCAAAACTGCGAAGCACTCTGCGGGACTATTATCCCCGTTGCGTCCACGTCTACCGTAACCCCATTGCCAAACACAAACCCTATCGTTGGAAGGGTTATCGTTTTGAATCCACTGAAGTCGTAACACGTGTCCAGCAGGGAAGAAATCGACTTTGCAGTTGGGTACCTCTTCATCGCTTCTCGAAATGCGTCCCGCAGCGCTGTGTACGCTGTGGCTGGGAGGCGAGTGATGACCGTCCCCGAGTCGATGATTGTCCCCGAAGTCGAAAATACTGAAGCCGAAATTGGCAGTTGACTTCCACCGATGTTGATGCCGACCAGTCCGAGGCTGTAATACGACGCGCCTCGAGATAATTTTGTAAGCGGCGTGAACTTGACGGCGTTACCTGAACGTCTGTGGTCGGAGTTGCCTAAGCTGAGGTAACCGGTGGAGCTTGAAGTGGAGGGGAGGCAGTAGGAGAAGAATCTGTTGTACTTCTGAGCGGTTTGTTCAACGAGGGAGATCTTGCTTCGACCGAGACCGAGCAAACCGGCGATGCCCCTAAATAAGCCTTGGTTATACTGGCCGCAGCCGAAGAGGAAACCATTAAAAACATCTGTTGAAGTCAAAGTTAACTTCTCGCTGGCAAAGTAGCCGACTGTGACGGAGCCGTCTCCATACAGTTCGCCGTAAACACAGGTGGAGGCGGAACAATTGCTAGCGACACGGGAGGCTGCAAGTTGAGAACACGCGGCGGACTTGCAGGAGATGTTGGAGTAAGAGGTAGAGAGAGAGGGGTCGAAGATGGGATCGTTCTGTTGGTAACAAGATCCAGAACATGGTCGGCACTGTGTCCAAGTGAGACTGCTGCCGGTGTCGAATACAAGCGAGAGGTGCTTCTGGGGCGAGCCCAAGCCGACACTGACGAAGTAGTTTCCAGCACCAAGTACGCTGCCGGACTGGGCGGGAATCACGGTGGCGTCGGATTGTGCAAGTGGGTCGGGGATTCTGTAATTTTTGTTTGGGTTGTTGAAATGGGAGTGGATTGAGTTGACTCGGGCTTCGTCTTGCTTGAGGATTTGTATGTGATATTCATCTTGATCGGAAGGGTTACTGTTTGATTTGAGTTGGTGGACTTGGTTGCATGGGCCATGTCTGTGGACCACTTGCAGTACGGATGCCGCCTTATTTTCAGGACCTGAATTGAAAAATGTATAGGTTTGTCATTATATACTATTTTTACGTAGTTCTAATTACTTTTTTAAAATACAATATGGATATGGGAACAGAATGGTGACATGAGTTTTTTTTTTACACATGTTTTTGTAAAGGGAACTTTAACGAAAAACTCTCGGTACTGTTCACTTTAACGAAAAACCACATTTTTATACTAAAAAGTCAATCCTGCTACTATTCACTTTACCCTTTATTTTGTCCTTATCATTAAAACTCAAAGTTTTCAAGCTCTTTTCATTAGTTTTCCTTTTTATAAAGTCTCTTCGTAATGTATTTCAACTATCTGAATCGTCTATTTATTAAGTCTTTCTTAAAAAATCTTGTCTACCAAAAATCACCTAGATATGAAATCATGTGATTGTTGGATTAACGATTTAGATTTTTGTTTTTGTAGAACCGTATTCGTCAATTTTCTTCACTAAAAGATAGACGGTTTAAATCGTTAAAATACATGACGGTATGAGTGCAACATAAAAAATAGAAATATATGATACAAATTTTACCCATAAATATAAAGATACCAAATGTAACATTTTGACAAATAGATTTATTTGAAAAATTAAACTTAAATATGCTGACATGTAAATATTTCATTACTAAAATACTAAACGTGGATAAAAATTAAAAAAAAAACTTAAAATAAAATAAAATTTCAATCGATGGAATAGAAAAATGAGGAATTTAAACCTAATTTTTCTATTAAATATTTCCATGCACTTAGTACTCATTCAACACCATGCATGCAATGATCCATATATAAAGCAAGTAGAATACGCTCCATTGGGATTGGAAAGACAACATATGCGTGCATGGATAGAGGAGTTAGCTAGAGAGAGATATGGGGTTGACCATTGGTGAAGGGTCTGCAGGTGTTTGCTGGTAGAAGAGAGTTGACAGTGAGAGTATGTGAAAGAGGGTGGGTTTTTGTATCTCTTACTGCCAAAGAGCAGAGAATTAGGCATAGAAATGCAGATAAACCAATGTAAAATCTAAGGAACGAGGAGGAGCTAGAAATGGGAGTTGCCACATGGATAGCAAATTAGGAAGTCTTCTTGCTATTTCCTCTTGATTATGTTGCTCCTGTAAGCATACGTTCCCAACCTTATATACTAACTAGAAATTTGGACGATATGCAGGAATGGCAACCGTGTTGTCGGGTTCAATATTTTTTTTGAACAGTACATAGTTTGATTAATTGGTAATTACCCACCACCGCTCAATTAGTCAAAGTCCACATACTCCATAAATACACCAACATCCTCAACACGTTCAGGGCCAACCCTAATAGTTTTATACACACCAACGTTCTCAACAGGTCCAAGTCCACTCTAAAACTTTGTTTTGCCCACCCGACGTAACATTGATCCGGTAATTTCGTTGTATTCCTCAGAGGAATATTAGAGAACATTACTCGAGTTCATCCGATTGTGATTAAGAAGTCTCGTTAAACAAAGAAATTTTTTATTTGAACCATATTTTGTATCTCAACACCCATCTTATTTTTTATACCCACATTGTATTTGATTTATCTATCATTATCTCTTTGCACCCAACGTTATTTCCGAAACCGCCCTTACTTATCAAAACTCAACTCAATCAAACTTCTTTTTACACCCAACTCAATCTACTTAAAAATAAAAAATAAAACCCTAACTAGTCCATCATCTTCATGGAGCAAAGCCCATTATCTCTCTCTTTAAAAAATCATTCCATCTCCCATGGTTATCATTTTGCACCCCCCATCTACTCCTCCGTAGTCATCCAAACCTCTTCCTCTTCCTTTTCTTCATCATTTGACATCTCTAAATTTCTAGAGCACTAATTAGCTTAATAATCGATATGAGCTTCTGGTTAGAGTGTTTAATGAGTTTGGTATGTTTCAATTAAATGAGAATCTTCTAGCCTCTATATTCCTATATCAATGAATATTTTTAGGCCAAGGTACGACTATAGCAGCTACGAGAAGCATGAGTCCGGCCGACGACTTTATAAGTTAAAAACTTCACAACACGCCCAGAGAGGGCCAAGGCTCAACAAGCCACTCGAAAGCTGAAATACTACCATAGTGGCTATGTGGACTCCCCTGCTTTCTCCAAGAAGCATGTATCCGGCCGCCGACCCTATAGGTTAAAAATTTTGCAATATACCCCGAGAGAGCTAAATCTTATGAAGCCATCCAAAGTCGAGATTCATAATTGTAGTAGCTACGCGAACTTGTCTGCTTCAAACGGAGACAACGAGTTCGGCCGCCGACTCTCTAAGTTCGAAATCTTGCACTTTTTCCTCTTGCAGGTAAAGCTTTAAAAGCCCCAAAGACAAAGCTAAAACCTAAGTGACATCATGGGATTGGCTACTTCATTGAAGCAGCTCATCCAGCCGACCGTCCTAGGATAAAGTTTTACAAAAAACATGACGAAATAAAAGGATGAAGCAAAACAAGGAAAATTGTTTATTAAATTTCTAGCAAATTGATAAATCGGCTTGAAGGGCAACAAAGTTTGAATAAAGCAGAACAAAAAGGAAAAGAAGAAAATACCTAAGTCTAAGCATAAAGACTACTTCTTGGCAGCCTGCGCAACTGCTGGTTCCTCGATTGCCACGCCTTCAGCGGGCGCACTGCTTCTAGCAGCCAAAGCTTCCATCAGCTCATCCTGAGCCGCCCTTGCCTGGACTGCCTGACCCTCAGCTGCTCCACCAAAGGCAGCCTCAAACGAGAAATTAAGCAGGTTAACTGGAGAAATTGAAAAAGTCTTGAAGTCCTTCTCGGAAATTCATAATTCGGCGGCTTGCCTTGAAGATGGTCTACATAGCCAAGCTTGTAGAAATTGGCCAGACAAGAAGCAAGCGCCACTTCGTGACCAGCTTTCTCATTCTTCAGCTGCATATTCTCCTTAACAAGCCCAATGTGAGCACCCTGTAGCTTATCCAGTTCATTCCTCAGGTTCTCGCTAGCAGACAGTGCACCTTGCAGATCCACTTCCTTGGATTCAAGTTTACTGGCAACCTTCTGGAGACGAGAAATTTTAGCATGCATGAAGACAAGCTCTTCATCCTTGGTGAAACAAGCAGATCGTAGCTCCGAGTTAACATGCTCAAGGTCCTCGACCACTGGAGAAACACGACTGACTTTCTTCTTTGCAGCTTTTAACATCGCTTGAGTTGCGTTAAGCTTAATCTTTAAGTCGATGACCTCCTAATGAGTGATATCCAGCTGCAAAAAAAGTGGGGGTAGAGACATCAGACACCTTCAAAACGACGAGTTCATATTCGAGCTTCTTGATTTTTTCAGCAGCAGAGTGAAGCTGAGCCACCAACGCCACTTCGGCCTCCTTAGCACACTTGATAGCATCTTGATCAGCATGCATAAACTCAGCTGCTAGGATCAAAGTCTTATGCATTGTGGCAATCAGGGATGACTTCTTTGAGTAGGCGAGATGCTTCACAAAGGAGTCTGAGAGAATGACAACTTTCCCAACACTGTCAACAAACTTGGCGCATGCATCGACGTCCTTAAGTAGGTCAACCTTCAGCAGCGCACAAACCTCAGGAAACTTTCTAGCCTCAGACTCGGTGGATCTCTCACAATTGCCCGTGCGAGCAGATTTCCCCTTCTCAATAGGTGAATCAGTCACGAAAGAATGACGAACAGGCCTAGGCGTCACCTTAGCAGCAAAATCCACATTTCCGCTCTTCTTAGCAGTGAGCCTTTTAGAAAACGGATTAGACTTAACTCCCGATAGACGTTTCGATATAAACCCGGACATTGGGGGCGCCACCGAACTCTTCTGCTGGGTAAGTTTCTCAGTAATGGACGTGGTCACATTCGGAACAACAGGTTTCACAGGCTCAAGCTCGATGGACTTTTTCGTCCCCTTTAGAGAAGTCAAGTCAATGACAAGCTTCTCATCAACTGACGAGTTCCCACGAGCATCATAAGAGGTCTTTGGCTTTTTCTCCACTGAAGGCTCACAAACAGGTGAGGAAGACATTTTCTTTCCACCCTCATTCACAACAGGCTCTACAACAGCGATCGGGTGAACCAACACCTCATCCTTTATCCGCTTTATCTATTCCTTCGGAGGTAGGCCACCTTTCTCCCGATGAAGAGGGCTGAGCAGCCAGTGCTACTCACGATACTCAGCAGGAATGCCCAAGGTGACGTGCACTTTCTTCATATCTGTCGAAGTCCTTGGAGTTGAGTCAAACTTCAAATCTACACAAAATGAGAAAGACGATCAATAAATTGAAGTCATGGAGTAGCTCAGCAAAAAATTAAGCAGGATAAGAATGAAGCAGTTCACTTACCACTGATAAAGGTAGTCGGGACACACAGCTCAGGAGAAAATTCAGACTCTTACTCCTCGCTCACCTCTAAGGTGTCTCTAGCCCACTAATGATCACCTTTGCAAGAAGCATCGAGCAGCCTATGGCGAGACCTCAGCTGCCCCACACATTCCTTGTGCCCAATCTTGAAGAAGTACCAGAACTAATTTATGGTTAAGCCAAGATAAAAGAACCTGCTAAAGTTTGAGAATCTCACCATCGCACGAACTACATTTGGGGAGCAATGAGCATGCATGCATTTCATGGAACAGATCACCTCTTGGAAAAGATGTGGCATGGGAAAAGTAAATCCCAACACAAAGTAATACGGATGGAATTTGATGGCCCTCTTCCTAGCAATGGCGCCCTCGCCGCATGGTTCATGGCTGCTGTCATCTTTCATCCGCTTTATGCGAACCCCTAAAGGAATCATATGCTTATACGATTAAAAAAAACATTTAGAAGGCAGCTCGTGAGAAGAAAAGAAAAAAATATATAAAAAAAAACATAAAATGACCACAAGCGCATCGCCCTTACGCCAGGCCCCGTAGCCCTTACAACTTCTCTCGGCCTAGGCCGCATCCGTAAGCCTGGCCCCAGGACCCATTCTCTCACTCTCTCTCTTGCAAGCAGCTTGGACAAGTTTGGGGGGAGGCCCACGCCTCATCTCTCATTTTCCTTCGCTCTTAGCGTGCATCGCAGATGACCCAATGCCTTTCGACCTAGCGCACTAGCCAGAGAGATCCGACCTGTGCCGGTCTCTTTCCATCGCCATCCATCTGTACGAGCCCCTACCTAGCAGCCCTGAAAATCCGACTTAAGCCGACCTTACTGCATCGCAGCACCACCAACACCTCGGCTAAGCCAAGCCGACTTGTGCCATGCCACCAAGCAGTCCTAAGACTCCCAAAAAATTCAAGAAGAAGAAAATTAAAAAATTTCTTACCTTGGTACGACACAGATAAGAACAACAACAACGAGAGACGATTCTTTGCAAGAACAAGAGAAGAAGAACGCTAGGGGATGGATAAGAAAAATTTCCTCTAGCTTATCTTCCTTGTTGGAATAATGATTGCTCGGTTCTTGTATTAAAATTTATTATGCCCGCCTTGCCTCGGCCCGTTTCTTTTAAACCTGTGTCCAATCTGGTTCCTTCAAAATTAGGCTCGGCCCATGCCCGTCCCTAGTTTGGAATTCTATTTCTCGGCGATGCTTTGCTTCTGAGGCAGTAGTTCAAGCAGGATTATAGGGTCTTTGTTTGGTTTTTATGTTCTGGGCTCAAAACTTTGTTTTGAGGGTTCATATCTTTTTTTTGGCTTTTTTTGTTGTTGTAATTGGCTCTCTTTTATTTGTAATTTGGTGTGCTGTTAGTAATAAATTTACATTTTATAAGGGAATAGGTATTATGCATACTTATCCATGAATACTAGTTTCAAATAACTTTTTCATACCTTGGTTGGTTATAAATATATATGAATCACACATTCATTCATACAATAATTGAATGTGGTGCAAAAGGGAAGTTAATAATGGTAAAGGTAATCAATGGTTCAAATTTTAGGGTTTAGTAAATGCGTCACGTCGTGTTAACAGTTTAAAATTTATGTAATAATACGTGTTATAACTAATATATATATATATATATATATATAGACACATACATACACACACATAAATTTGTCACTGATCCATGTCATATTATAACTATTTGACATGGCTTGCTAGTGCTGCTATTATAATGCTTACTACATAATGATGTCAGTGTAGGACATCCATGCATGCTGGAACTGCAGGAATATGGAATCGTTAATTTTTGTTCAAGTGGTAATTAGCAAGTCAATGCGGTCCACTCTAGGTTACTAAAAGAGTCTCTAACTTTGATATTTGAGTCGTGGTCTTATGCTAATTACTAAAAGAGTTTAATTAGGTCTGTCTTATATTGCAGATATAGACAGATTTGGAGAAGATATGCATGGCTGAGAGAAAGCAATTCCTGTCAAATATCGTTGATCAAGTTTTCCAAGCTAGAAACTACGTAGTACGCAAGCTTATTTCCTGGTTGCACATTTAGATGTCCCTTTTACAAGTCAATACTAATTAAGTCATCACCTCGATTACAAAATCATAATATTTAGGGCAACGACTCATACTCTAAACATCGTACGAGTAAACACTTTGAACCTCATGCTATACGCTATACGTATTATGTGTCACATAATTGGCATTAAAATGTTCAAATGTAGTTGGTGCCGGTAGGCCAAAATGAGAGATTGTTTAGTGTGTCCAGAACACTGGAGTGATTATTACATGTCTTTATACCATTGGAGGGACGATTGAATTTTTTTTTCTCCATTTGTATAATAAGGATGTCCCTATTATACAAAATTTAAGGGAAATGCTAGGTAGACTAAATTTGCAGACAAAATTTTATAAACTAAATAACATGAAAGTTGATTATTGGATTATTACTTAAAAGTTAATAAACGACATGGCAGTTTCTAATAATCCTATCTCCTATCTCTTACTCTAACATTGATGACGTTTCTGTTCTAAACGACATAAGTTTTACATCATTAAAAGATAGTTTTCTTGTAGTGTAAGTGAGACCACACCTTTAAAAATTTAACCCCATTTTCATAAAAAATAAAGCTAATTTTGTCTTCTTCTCTATTTTTCTCTTTACTTGTTGCATTGATAATTTAATACTCATTCATGTTAACAAAAGTACGCAACTCAATATGAATATAAACCTGAGATCGGGAGTAAGCAAACAAAGAAGGGGCAGGAAAACTTACTAACTCAACTAGAATTTTGTAAATATTTCAACGGGATTAATATATATACTAAATTTTCAACTTGGAAAAGGGCGAGAGAGGGTATGTACCCCTTTTACTTATACTTTCTCAAGCTCTAAACACATGACAATATTCTGAATACACCTCAAAATTATTCTCGGCATACATACGCAACATTACTTAATATCTTTTTTTGGTTGTGAAACCAATATTTATTTTTAATTAACTAGCTGTAGTACCAACACATAACCTATCCACTTTGTTTATGTGTATAAGTATTACAATTGTATCTGTTGGTGATCTTTAATTAGCAATGGTTCTCCTAATAAATGTTAGAACCAAACAAGGATATCAAACAACTTTGTAAGTGGAAAGTACGATTACGCTTGTAAGCTAGGAGAATTCTTATGGAATTGAAATAACAATTATGGCTATTAAACAGACCACGATTTTACAGGACCTAGAATTGTGGTAAGTGACTAAGTCATAAACAGAAAACAAACTTGTCCCTCAAATATAGGAGGGTTATTAGCACGATCTGGAATAAAACCCTAAAAACAAGGAACCCTATCAACTACGAAATCCCAACAACTTCAACAATAAATCATTGGCAACCAGCAGGTGCAAATCCAACCTTTCCACCAGCAACGTCATACACTACCTGCAACCTCTTCTGCTGAACGTTCCCAATAATCCCAATCCTCCTATCATCTTTGTTTCCGGCAAACGCCAAGCAAAACTGCGAAGCACTCTGCGGGATTATTATCCCCGTTGCGTCCACGTCTACCGTAACCCCATTGCCAAACACAAACCCTATCGTTGGAAGGGTTATCGTTTTGAATCCACTGAAGTCGTAACACGTGTCCAGCAGGGAAGAAATCGACTTTGCAGTTGGGTACCTCTTCATCGCTTCTCGAAATGCGTCCCGCAGCGCTGTGTACGCTGTGGCTGGGAGGCGAGTGATGACCGTCCCCGAGTCGATGATTGTCCCCGAAGTCGAAAATACTGAAGCCGAAATTGGCAGTTGACTCCCACCGATGTTGATGCCGACCAGTCCGAGGCTGTAATACGACGCGCCTCGAGATAATTTTGTAAGCGGCGTGAACTTGACGGCGTTACCTGAACGTCTGTGGTCGGAGTTGCCTAAGCTGAGGTAACCGGTGGAGCTTGAAGTGGAGGGAAGGCAGTAGGAGAAGAATCTGTTGTACTTTCGAGCGGTTTGTTCAACAAGGGAGATCTTGCTTCGATCGAGACCGAGCAAACCGGCGATGCCCCTAAATAAGCCTTGGTTATTCTGGCCGCAGCCGAAGACGAAACCAGTAAAAACATCTGTTGAAGTCAAAGTTAACTTCTCGCTGGCAAAGAAGCCGACTGTGAAGGAGCGGTCTCCATACAGTTCGCCGTAAACACAGGTGGAAGCGGAACAATTGCTAGCGACACCGGAGGCTGCAAGTTGAGAACACGCGGCGGACTTGCAGGAGATGTTGGAGTAAGAGGTAGAGAGAGAAGGGTCGAAGATGGGATCTTTCTGTTGGTAACAAGAGACAGAACATGGTCGGCACTGTGTCCAAGTGAGACCGCTGCCGGTGTCGAATGCAAGCGAGAGTTGCTTCTGGGGCGAGCCCAAGCCGACACTGACGATGTAGTTTCCATAACCAAGTACGCTGCCGGACTGGGCAGGAATCACGGTGGCGTCGGATTGTGCAAGTGGGTTGGGACTCGGGCTTGACTCGTCGAAACGGTGGTGGATTGAGCCGACTCGGGCTTCATCTTGCTTGAGGATTTGTATGTGATATTCATCTTGATCGGAAGGATTACTGTTTGGTTTGAGTTGGTGGACTTGGTTGCATGGGCCATGTCTGTGGACCACTGTCAGTACGGATGCCGCCTTATTGTCATAACCTGAATTAAAAAAATGTAAAGGTTTGTCATTACATACATTTTTTTTTGAAACAAACGATATTATCTACATACTTATGTAGTCCCAATTACTTTTATGAAATACAATATGTATATATGGGAACATAATGGTGACACGAGTTGTTTTTACACATGTTTTTTATGGATCCCCTTCGTAATGTATTTCAATGATATGAACTATTTATTTTTTTAGTTTTCTCTCAAAGCAAAAAATGACCAAGATCTGAAATCATATGACCGTTGAATTAACGATTTAGTTTTTTTTTTTTTTTTTTTTTGTAGAACCGTATTCGTTAATTTTTTTTTACTAAAATATAGACGGTTTAAATCGTTAAAATATATGACGGAATGCATACAAACTTAAAAATAGAAATATATGATACAAATTTTACCCATAAATATAAACATACTTAATGTAACATTTTTTACACTAATAAATAGATTTATTTGAAAAATTAAACTTAAATATGCTGACATGTAAATATTTCATTACTAAAATACTGACACGGATAAAAAAAAAACTTGATCAAAAATTTAAAAAAAAAAGATTTCAATCGATGGAATAGAAAAATGAGGGATTTAATCTAATTTTTCTATTAAAATATTTCCATGCACTCATTCAACACCATGCATGCTATGATCCATATATAAAGCAAGTAGAATATGCTCCATTGAGATTGAAAAGACAACATATGCGTGCATGGATAGAGGAGTTAGCTAGAGAGAGATATGGGATCGACCGTTGGTGGAGGGTCTGCAGGTGTTTGCGGGTAGAAGAGAGATGACTTCAACTGTGTAAGTACGTGAAAGGAGGTTGGTTTTTGTATCTCTTTCTGCCAAAGAGCAGAGAATTAGGCATAGAAATGCAGATAAACCAATGGAAAATCTAAGGAAGGAGGAGGAGGAGCTAGAAATTGGAGTTGCCATGGGTAGCAGATTAGCAAGTCTTCTTGCTATTTCCTCTAGATTATGTTGCTCCTGTAAGCATACGATCTCAACCTTATATACTAATTGGAAATTTGGAAATGCATACAGGGATGGCAACTGTGTTGTCGGGTTTAATTATTTTTCTGTTGAAATCATGATCAATTGGTAATTACCCACCACCACTCAACTCAAAGTCCATAGAGACCATATACAATGATGGATGGAGGAGATGGCTATGGTAAGGTGGTGGTGCCGACACGGTGATAGAAGTAGTGATAATGATAGTCATTACATTCTAGTGGGTGATGAAGTATCCTAAAAAAAATTAGTAAAAATAAAATTCATCAAAATCTATGGGGAAGAGGTTGAATTTGTCACAACAAAAAATTACCATAAAAGAGCAAAGTCCATTAAAATCCAAAACAATTTAAAATCCATTTTTTCCCAAATATTTAAAATCCTTTAAAATAAATGAAATTGAATACACCTTAACTTTTGTAAACTCACAAAAAATTATAATTAAATACCGTAGGGTTTTTATAGACTTTTTAAAAGTTATAAAAAGTTTTTATCCAATACACGATGACTCTTGTTGACTCTTTAAAGTCTATTTATATTTTTTTTTGTCAAACCTTAAAAGTATATATTAAATACCCTTAGATTTGAGAGTCAAGCAAAACCCATCAATCTCCATATACAACGCACTCCCTTATTGTACAAAACCGTTAATTAGTTAAACATATAAATTATTAAAGGGTTTTCTAATTTTATGTATATGAAGATAATGAGAGTTAATCACAAGGGCAATGGACAAGCCAGTGTACACAGTAGTAGTGCACTAATTATCTCAGTGCACTTGGAATTTGTATATAACCAAAGCCCATGTCAAATTTCCAAAGTGCATTGGTCACATATATGAATTTTCATTGGGATATCCTCGGGCGTAGTTCCAACTTCCACATATATGGATGCCCTTTCTAAGTCATGAGTCGTCCACTTATCTCTACCAAGACTAAGATTTCTTACAATTGTTCAATGCAATAAGAAAATTCTGAACTTAATTCGAAATATACTGCTTACTTTGGGATTACTTTAAGAAAGTGTCATCCATATAAGCACATAAAAGTATTAACATGTAAACAATCTACGTCATTTTTGTGTATGATCCAAACATTTCCATGTTTAATGATTATTTTTCAGCATTAGATTGATATGTCATTAATTTTGGTTTGATATACCGTTAATGCACTACAAAAAATATGGGCATTGTGCACAATAAGTTATTGTACCCTATGATGCCGAAGGGTACCAATATATATGCCCATAAAATAATAGCAACAATGTAGCTACAAAAAAAATATATGTGCCCTCTATGGGCGTGCTCATTGGTTGTAGGGCACAATACCGCGCTTGGTGGTCAAAAGATTGAGCACAATAGGTTGCCTATTTGTGCCACAATTTTGACAGCCATGTCGGACGACAGACCCCACTGTATAGAGCACAATTTTCAAATCGTGCCCAAAAGGTTATGTTTAAAAAAAATGTTAAATTTTGAAATAAAACAAAAAATTTAAAATTTTCATAAAATCATACATAATTTACAACAAATCTCACATAATTTATGACAAATCCTACGTAATTTACAACCAAGTCCTTTAGAAATCCCATTCTCCACTACAGGCGTTGGACCTAAGTTCTTCATGCAATGAAGCTCACTTAACCACAATCCCTTCTTGCATATAACTTTTAAAAAGTCCCACAACTTATTCTGAATTGAAAAACAAATCTTTACAGAATAGTCAAAAGAAAACACGAAGAGCTAAGAACAATATATTGAAAACAGAGCAAGACTTTACATCTTTGTGAAACATCTGCTGCAATCATTGCAGCATATGGGGAAGACTCATCTCTGTCAACTTTCATTTTCATGCCACCTGCATATCTATATATATATATATATATATATATATATATATATATATATATATATATATATATATATTAAACTTGTATGTACAGAAGGGTTCATAACACCAAACTCCAAAATAAGACTGAAAATCTTTTGTTGGATGAATAAGTTCATACTAGCAAGAGTGCCTGCGCTATGCTGTAGGTTTTGAAACTGTAAAAAACATGTAGAAAGTTATAAATACACGAGTGTAAACACGATTTTTTCTTGAAAAAAATCAACAAGAACATGTGTTCAAAATATATTTGTATTAATGAATTTGGGTTACAATCTCTTTGTAATTTATCCTATGATTCTATCTTCGTAAGATATGGATTTGTTGATGGGCTGTTGATCCAAAGGGTCGTTGGGGCTTGATCCTTAGATGAACAGTGGTGTGGATTTGTTGATGTTGTATTGATCTGAAGGGGCTGTTGGAGCTTGATTCTTGGGATGAACAGTGGTGTGGATTCGTTGATGTTGTGTTGATTCGAAGGGCCGTTGGGGCTTGATCTTAGGATGAACGAGGATGATCTTAAGAGATTTGACGATGAACATTGATGTTGTGTTGGTCCGAAGGGCCGTTGGGGCTTGATTCTTGGGATGAACAATGGTGTGGATTTGTTGATGTTGTGTTGATCCAAAGGGCCATTGGGGCTTGATCTTAGGATGAACAGTGGTGTGGATTTGTTGATGTTGTGTTGATCCGAAGGGCCGTTAGGGCTTGATCTTAGGATGAACGAGGATGATCTTCAGAGATTTGATGATGAACGTTGATGTTGTGTTGGTCCAAAAGGCCGTTGGGGCTTGATTCTTGGGATGAACAATGGTGTGGATTTGTTGATGTTGTGATCCAAAGGGCCATTGGGGCTTGATCTTAGGATGAACAGTGGTGTGGATTTGTTGATGTTGTGATCCAAAGGGCTATTGGGGCTTGATCTTAGGATGAACAGTAGTGTGGATTTGTTGATGTTGTGTTGATCCGAAGGGCCGTTGGGGCTTGATCTTATGATGAACGAGGATGATCTTCAGAGATTTGATGATGGACGTTGATGTTGCGTTGATCTAAAAGGCCGTTGGGGCTTGATCTTAGGATGAAGAACGTTTCTTCAAGGGCCGTCGAGGCTTGATCTCGAAGAACGATGAACGAAAAACGAACTTCAAGAGAATTCTCTTCCAATTTGGGAGTAGAGAAATGTGTTGGTGAATTGGTGAATGAAATGAATGGAATGGCTTCCTATTTATAGAATTCCAAAACTTGATTTTTGGATTTAAATAATCAGATGAAATAATTCGCTTCTATCAGAGGTTGACACGTGTCCTGTTTGATGGCTTTTCTGACCCTTTTCGATTTTTCGTCGAGTCATACACTACGTGTAAAATTTATGTGACACGTGAGCGTTGAAATTTTAATTATTGGTCAACATTTATTTTACTAAAATTTTCAATGTCTACAAATGCTCCCACTTCAAAGTGTGTCGTATACATGTGTTTGTCACGTGTAGAATATGCGTTTTGAAGTCTTTTAATGTAGACGTCGATCCAAGGGCCATCAAGGCTTGATCTTGGATCGGGCTGGGATCTCCTTCAAGTGCCGTTGAGGCTTGATCTTGAATTGGGCTGAGATCTATTCAACTTTGCTGGGACAAATTGGCACGTGCATTTGTTGTGCTTGTTAACTTTCCACAGGCTTCAACTTAAACTGGTTTTGATTCAAGGGTGATGGACACTTGATCTTGAATTGGATTTGTGATTTCTCCAAGGGTCGTTGAGACTTGATCTTGAAGGTTGATTCAAGGGTGTTGGACACTTGATCTTGAATCGGGTCTTGATTTCTCCAAGGGCCGTTGAGGCTTGATCTTGAAGGTTGATTCAAGGGTGTTGGACACTTGATCTTAAATCGGGCTTTTGATTTCTCCAAGGGCCGTTGAGGCTCGATCTTGAAGGTTGATTCAAGGGTGATGAACACTTGATCTTGAATCGGGCTTGATTTCTCCAAGGACCGTTGAGGCTAGATCTTGAAGGTTGATTCAAGGGTGTCAGACATTTGATCTTGAATCGGGATTTTGATTTCTCCAAGGGCCGTTAAGGCTTGATCTTGAAGGTTGTCGGACCACGAGCGGCTTCACATGGTAAGTGATCTTTGGCTTATTTGAGGATGAACCAGCATGTGCATTTGTACGGCCTATGCTGCATTCTTCTTGCCTTTATTTCTTTTGCATGGCAGATAGGCACGAGGTAGAAGTGTTGGTCTGTTTCTCTGTTCAATCTTTCCAAGTGCTGACCGATTGCTTTATTTCTCCTTGTCCCGTAGGCAAGAGCAAGGGTAAAGGAAAATCATGCCATGATATATCTTTGCCTTTAATTCTAATGATATGAGATACTTTTACTTTTCCACAGGTTTATTCTTGAACTAGGCTAGAGAGTTTTTTCTTCTGCTAGATTTTCTAAAAGTTTGAGCTTACCCATTTATCTAGAGTTGAAGTTGATTTAAGGGTGGTGAACACTTAATCTTGAATTGGACTTGTGATTCCTTCGAGGGCCGTTGGTGGCTTGATCTTGAAGGAAAATGACCATGAGCGACTCTACGTGGCAAGCGATCTTTGCGATCCGACTTAAGAATTTGAAGGTCAAAACAAGTCCATCAAATCCAGAGTACGTCAGATCTTGATGATATGAAATACTTTTGCTTTTGAAGAAGTAGCGGACCGTCCGGCACATGTTTCGTCGTGCTTGTTTCTACATGCTTCAATGTATCATTTTTCCTTACCTTATCTGTTTCTCTTGCAGAAGCGGCATCTTCTTTGGTTTTCTCCCATATATGTGTGGCATCTTCTCTAGCAGTATTTGCTTTTCTGATGCAGGAGTGGAATGCAAACACTAGGTAAGAAATCAGGGAAGGGGTTCCAGGCAGTCGGTTCTGGATCGGAGAGTTGATTCCAAATGCCGGCTGATTGCTATCTTTCTCTTTGTCTTACAGGTGAGAACAAGGATAAAGAAAAGGAAGGGGGAAAGCATGATATGAGATACTCTTGTTTTTGAAGAAGTGGTGACGATTTGCCAGCGTTGCACAACGAAGCTTTGCTCTTCGGCGACGGTGCTAGCTCATCGTTGATCCTTCTGCTTCAATCTTTTTGCATAGCAGAAGTAGTGCGTAACCTTTGCCTTTGAATGGTGAGCCACCACCGTATTAACTGTGTTGAGGTATTTGACGAAGGAATTCGTGACCTTGACAACAATTGAGGATGAGTGCTCCAGAGCAATGGAAGATAAGAAACCAGGCAAAGGTTATGGGCAATAAGTTCCAAATCGAAAGTTTGTTTTCAGGTTCCGACTGATTGCGTTCTTTCTCATTGTCTTGCAGATGAGAACAAAGACAAGGAAAAAGACAGGGAGAAAGTGTGATATGAGATACTCTTGCTTTTGACCCTGATGATATGAGGTACTCTTGCTCTGGTGTGATTTATTTGCAGAGGTATTCCAGGGGATGATGAATACTGAGTATTTCGAGAGGTTTTGTTGGAAATGCATTCTGGAAGAGCTTGGCATTTTTGCAGGTTTGCCTTACAGTAAATGATGAGGGTTGGCCTATATAGGGATTTCCAAGTAGTCGGTAGTGATACGTTCGTTTACTCTTGTCAGCGATAGTGGGTAACTAGAGCAGTAAGATTTCATGCGTTTTTAGACCCGTCCGTGAATTCTGCAAAGCTGAGACAACACGTGAAGGGTGGCGACAAGCTTTTGAAGAGGTGACGCCTCTTCGATTTCTGGGCAAGTAACTCTTCGATTTTTGAACAAGCGGCAGAGCTTTTGAAGTTTGGAGGATGGTGCCAAGCCTCTTTGATTTTTCCCGTGACTTCCTCAAAGCTGAGATTGCATGTGAAGGGCGTCGACAAATTTGAAAATATCTAGCTTTTGATTTTTTTTTTGGTAGCAGCGCCTCTTTGATATTTGAACAAGTAACCCGGCTTTTGAGGTTTGGAAAAAGATGACAAGCCCTTCTGATTTTGTCCGTGACTTCGGCAAAGCTGAGAACACGTGTGAACAGTGCAGACAAATTGATCCGGGGAATTCAGCTTTTGAAAAAGTGGTGCCTCTTTGAATTCTGAACGAGCGGCTCTTCAATTTCTGGACAACGCCTCTTCGATTTTGGAGCAAGCAGCTCTTCGATTTCTGAGTGGACGGTCTTGTTGCTTCTTCTTTTTATGGAGGCATCGATTGCTTCCCAAAGCGCGCTTGAGAATTGCTACTTGCAGAAGTTCCCCTCTTGTACCTTTGAGATCTTGATTTGTCTGATCTCTTCTTTTCTTCAAAACCTTCAGAAAATGTCTTGCCCATTTGACCGTCGTCTTGACTTGAACGCCGGGGAAGAGGCTGTGATGTCTTCTCCGGACAACGTATGGCACCCATCATTTTTATCCCTAAATGGTTCTCTTACAGTTGGGGATTCGGTAATGAAGAATGATATAATAGCCACGGTGGTGGCTAGAAATCTTCTCACCCCTAGAGACAACATGGTGCTTTTCAAGCGATCCGATGAGCTGGCTGTCCAGGACTCATTGGCCTTTAGCATCCAGTGTGCAGGCTCTATATCGAACATGGGCCAACTCCTTCTTGTTCGCACTCGCCAGGTTGAGTTGCTGATGGCGGAGGTGGCGAGTCTTAAGTAGGAGGTCAAATGGCTTAAGCATGAAAATCGAGAGTTGCACATGTTTGCCAACAGCTACTCGACGAGTATGAAGAAGAAGCTTAACCAACTGTAGGAATCTGATAGTCGGATTCAAAGTGATCATCAGATGTTTATGGCTTTGTTCTAGAGGCATCTTTTGCCGTCATCGTCTGGAGGTTCGCCAAGTGTTGAGGCTCCAGATAATCAAACTCCAGTCTCTCATCTTTCTGCAGCTCCGCCGAGTAATGAGGCTTTCTCCAGAGAAATAAAATAGACTTCATTTCTCTCAATGCTTTTTTTTTCTTTTCTTTTTTCTTTTTTGTCAAATGCCGCACACACACATATATATAAACACATACCGCATCATAACTTTTTTTATGTGTGCCAGATGCACCCAAAATTTAATATATATTTTCCTTAATAATGTGCCGCACCACCATCTTTTATTTTCCCCTTTTTATTTTTTTATGCTTTCCTGCACATGGTGCCATATGCACCGCTCCCCCATTAATTCATTTTTTCACGTGGACGGATCCACCATTCCATTCCTCTTTTCATCATTTTTCTTTTTCTTTTTACATTTTGTCTATCTTTTTGCATAGTGTCGCACCAATATGATTATATATATATATATATATATATATATATATATATATATATATATATATATATATATATAGGTGTGTGCTGCATGGGATGAAGAGCGGCCACCTGCCGCGGGAGAGGAGGAATGAGATAGAACTCGATGGAGCAAGGAGGAGGAAGAGGTCGTGGCTGATCATCATCGCTGGGCAGAAAGAGGAAGCTTACAGCTGTGGTGGTGGAGGCTCGAGGGTGATGCGGGTGAAGGACAGAAGGAGCTGCATTTGCTGTGGTGGAGATAGCGGAGGAGGGTGCGGATGACGGAGCCTGTCATTTGAAAGAACAAGGTGCAACTGTAAGAGTTCCAGGATTCCGGCACAGACGACGGAGAGCTCTCGGTTTCCACCTTGGATCTGCACTGCTTAACGAGCGCATCTGTTTCTCTTTGCTGTGGCCTTTATGGGAGGAAGACGAAGCATTAGCAGTTCCACATCTCTATCACCTCGTCCCCATCTCTAGCTGGTTCAGGCGCACCACATCGGTCGGAGTCGATTATGGAGCGGAACAAGGGAAGGGGTTGGAGGACTTTCACCACCATGATTGTGCTGATCGAGTTAAATTCAATGACATCTGCAGAAACAACTTTACCTTGCAGGTTATGGAGTCCATCGCGGAAGGAGAGACCACCTGGCTCAATGTGTGACTCATCGGGAGTAAAGCAGGGATAAACTCGGCGATGGAAAAGACAGTGACTTGGGTCAAGGTGTTCTTGGGGAGTCTCTGGTGATCAGAATGTTGTGGCCTGACCCGGGTCTATTTGAGTTGGGGTTCAGCTGGCAATGGAGATGTCGTGTGCATGGTGCGCTGGAGTCTCGAGGCTGTCTTCATCAAACGACATGATAGTCGACGGAGAGGGCTTGCAGAGCAGTCGGGGGAAGACTCCGCGAAAAAAACGGCGATGGCGTTCCCGAGAAGAGGAGTTGCAAATGGACTCGAAAAATGAAGACGAACAAGTGGGGTTCTTGGTGCATGCAGAAAAACACATGCAGATTCTGCTTCAACCTCTCCTGTTGTAGCTCTCCATAGGTAGAGTTGCCTTTGTCTTTGCTTCTGACGGTGGGTTCAGATTTAAAGCAGAGGTCCGTTTCCATAACGATCTCGGCGAGTGAAGGAGTAGGAAAATGTGGGATCTTGAAGCTTTTGAAGTGAGGCTTAATGGTGGAAGGAGGAGATTGGAGATTGAAGCCAAGAAGACGGGTAGGCCGACGAGTGTCCAGTCAAGCCCAAGGCCCATTCACGGAGTTGCATGCGACTTGAGAAATCGGGCTTGGATTTGGAAATGGAAAGAAAGCCACTGGGAGAGGGCAAAGACGCAGATGGGTTGCTAAAATGGTAGAGAGACCGGGCTTTGATTTAGGCTCGCTTGAAGTCGAGTAAAGATGGGCCACGGGAGTTGATGGCATGAATCATGCTAGGCTGAGACATATTTCCTTCCTTTTTCATTTTTTTTTTGTAAATACATATGTATTTCTTTTTTTTCTTTTCATAAATACATAAAACATATGTAATTTTTTTTCTTTTTTTTTGGTAAATACATAAACATATGTATTCATCATTTTTTTACAGGTGCTCCTCGGATTCATGGATTTCCTTGCGGTTTTGACGGAGTGAGCAGGATGTGGATGCCAAAGTGTTGAGCCTCGTGACCGGCTAGTCGTTTGACAGCGGTCACTGAAGTTCTTCACCGGCCTGGCTGTTTGTGACGGAGTGAGCAGGACGTGGGTGCAACTGTGTTGAGCTTTGTGACCGGCTAGTCGTTTGACGGTGGTCACTGAAGTTCTTCACCGGCCTTGCTGTTTGTGACGGAGCGAGCAGGACGTGGGTGCAATTGTGTTGAGCTTCCTAAACGGCGGTCCCTGAAGTTCTTCACCGACCTTGCTGTTTGTGACGAAGCGAGCAAGACATGGGTGCAACTGTGTTGAGCTTCCTAAACGACGGTCACTGAAGTTCTTTAACAGCCTTGCTGTTAGTGACGGAGCGAGCAGGACGTTGATGCAACTGTGTCGAGCTTTGTGATCGGCTAATCGTTTGACGACGGTCACTGAAGTTCTTCACCGGCCTTGCTGTTTGTGAATGAGCGAGTAGGACGTAGGTGCAACTGTGTTGAGCCTCCTGAACGGCAGTCACTGAAGTTCTTCACCGGCCTTGCTGTTTGTGACGGAACGAGCATGATGTGGGCGCAACTGTGTTGAGCTTTATGACCGGCTAGTCGTTTAATGACGGTCACTGAGGTTCTTCACCGGCCTTGCTGTTTGTGATGGAGCGAGCAGGACGTGGGTGCAACTGTGTTGAGCTTCCTGAACGGTGGTCACTAAAGTTCTTCACCAGCTTTGCTGTTTGTGACGGAGCGAGCAAGACGTCGGTGCAACTGTGTTGAGCTTTCTGATCACTAGTTGTTTGACAGCGGTCACTAAAGTTCTTCATTGGCCTTAATGTTTGTGACGGAGCGAGCATGACGTGGGTGCAACTGTGTTGAGCTTCTTGAACGGCGGTCACTGAAGTTCTTTACCAGCCTTGCTGTTTGTGAAAGAGCGAGTAGGACGTGGGCGCAACTGTGTTGAGCTTTGTGACCTGCTAGTCGTTTAACGGCGGTCACTGAAGTTCTTCACCGGCCTTGCTATTTGTGATGAAGCGAGCAGGACGTAGGTGCAACTGTGTTGAGCTTCCTGAACGGCGGTCCCTGAAGTTCTTCACCGGCCTTGCTGTTTGTGACAGAGCAAGCAGGACGTGGGTGCAACTGTGTTGAGCTTCCTGAACGACGGTCACTGAAGTTCTTCACCAGCCTTGCTATTTGTGACGGAGTGAGCAAGACGTAGGTGCAACTGTGTTGAGTTTTGTGATTGGCTAGTCGTTTGATATCAGCCACTGAAGTTCTTCACCGGCCTTGCTGTTTGTGAATGAGCGAGCAGGACGTGGGTGCAACTGTGTTGAGTTTCCTGAACGGCTGTCACTCAAGTTCTTCACCGGCTTTGCTGTTTGTGATGGAGCGAGCAGGACGTGGGTACAACTGTGTTGAGCTTCTTGAATGGCGGTCACTGAAGTTCTTCACCGACCTTGCTGTTAGTGACGGAGTGAGCAGGACGTGGGCGCAACTGTGTTGAGCTTTGTGACCGGCTAGTCGGTTAACGGCGGTCACTGAAGTTCTTCACCGGCCTTGCTGTTTGTGACGGAGCGAGCAGGACGTTGGTGCAACTGTGTTGAGCCTCCTGAACGGCGGTCACTGAAGTTCTTCACTAGCCTTGCTATTTGTGACGGAGCGAGCAGGACATGGGTGCAACTGTGTTGAGCTTTGTGATTGGCTAGTCGTTTGACGGCGGACACTGAAGTTCTTCATCGTCCTTGCTGTTTGTGACGGAACGAGCATGACGTAAGTACAACTATGTTGAGCTTCCTGAACGGCGGTCACTGAAGTTCTTTACCAGCCTTGCTGTTTGTGAAAAAGCGAGCAGGACGTGGGCGCAACTGTGTTGAGCTTTGTGGCCTACTAGTCGTTTAACGGTGGTCACTGAAGTTCTTCACCGGCGTTGCTGTTTGTGACGGAGCGAGCAGGACGTGGGTGTAACTGTGTTGAGGTTTGTGATCGGCTAGTCGTTTGATATCAGTCACTAAAGTTCTTCACCGGCCTTGCTGTTTTTGAATGAGTGAGCAAGACGTGGGTGCAACTGTGTTGAGCTTCCTAAACGGCGGTCACTAAAGTTCTTCACCGGCCTTGCTGTTTGTGACGGAGCGAGCAGGACGTGGGTACAACTGTGTTGAGTTTCTTGAACGGCTAGTCGTTTAACGGCGATCACTGAAGTTCTTCACCGGCCTTACTGTTTATGAAGGAGCGAGCAGGACGTGGGTGCAACTGTGTTGAGCCTCCTGAACGGCGGTCACTGAAGTTCTTCACCCGCCTTGCTGTTTGTGACGGAGCGAGCAGGACGTGGGTGCAATTGTGTTGAGCTTTGTGATCGGCTAGTCGTTTAACGGCGGTCACTGAAGTTCTTCACCAGCCTTGCTGTTTGTGACAGAGCGAGTAGGACGTGGGTGCAGCTGTGTTGAGCTTCCTAAACGACGGTCACTGAAGTTCTTCAACAGCCTTGCTGTTTGTGACGGAGCAAGCAGGACGTGGGTGTAACTGTGTTGAGCTTTGTGATCGGCTAATCATTTGACGGCAGTCACTGAAGTTCTTCACCGGCCTTGCTGTTTGTGAATGAGCGAGTAGGACGTAGGTGCAACTGTGTTGAGCTTCCTGAACGGCGGTCACTGAAGTTCTTCACCGGCCTTGCTGTTTGTGAAGGAGCAAGCAGGATGTGGGCGCAACTGTGTTGAGCTTTGTGACTGGCTAGTCGTTTAACGACGGTCACTGAAGTTCTTCACCGGCCTTGCTGTTTGTGACGGAACGAACAGGATGTGGGTGCAACTGTGTTGAGCTTCCTGAACGGCGGTCACTGAAGTTCTTCACCAGCCTTGCTGTTTGTGATGGAGCGAGTAGGACGTGGGTGCAACTGTGTTGAGCTTCGTGACCGACTAGTCGTTTGACGGCTATCACTGAAGTTCTTCACCGGCCTTGCTGTTTGTGACAGAGCTTGTTCCAGTGCGTGGGGTTGTGCATAAGGCTATATCGGGGTTTCGTTGTGTAGTGCCTTTTGATCACAGTTTTCCCTCGGTGGTGTGTTACCATGTGGTGCTGTGCAAGAGACTGCACCGGGGCTTCGTTGTGTAGTACATTTCGGTCACAACTTTCCTCAGAGGTGACGTTGCCGTGCACATCGACCTTGCCGCATGTCGTTGCTGCTTGGAGCTTGTTCTAGTGCGTCACTTTTACCGTGCGGGGTTGTGCGGAAGGCTATACAGGGGTTTCGTTGTGTAGTACCTTTCGGTCATAAATTTCTTCAGAGGTGACGATTCTGTGTACATTGACCTTGCCGCTCAAGCTTTGTGGCTAGTTTCTTCTTCGTCGTTGTGGCTTCGTCATTGTCATCCTTCAACGCTCACGAGATTTCTTTCGCATGTCTTTTGCTCGTCTTTGTAACAAACTTTGTAGCCACATCATTCCTTCAAAGAAATGAAGTATTTACATTGATGATATTACTGTACTTAAATTTTGAAGTTTCAAGTTGCCTACGTACCCTTCTAACGAAAGGGATCAAGTCATAACGTAGTTCAAGGAGTGATAATTTTTTTTTCATCATTTTTCTTCTTTTTTTTCATCAATTTTGTTTTTTGATGTTTGCCGTACACAGTTTATGGTCTTGTGGGCTAGGAGCGTGGTTCATTCTCAGGCGTAGTATCGTTTCAAGAACTTGCTGTTTATGGGGCTAATCCTCAAGTCATTTTCTTCCACGATCTTGTAAGCACCGTTTATGTAGACTTATTGTACTACGTAAGGTCCATCCCACTTTGAGGTGAATTTGCTTCTCGTCTTGTGCGTCGTGATGATAGGCCTACGTAACGCAAGGACAAGATCCCCTACTTGAAATGACCTTGGGCGAACTTTCTTGTTGAAGGCCTTGGACAATCATGCTTGATAACACTCCAGATGCTACTGAGCTTCGAGCCTCTTATCATCTAGCGCTTCTAACTCTTGAAGACGTAACTTTGCATTCTCTTTGTCAGTCAGTCTTTCTTGTATAACCATCATCAGCGAGGGAATCTGGCTTTCCAATGGCAAAACCGCCTCTACGCTATACACGAGCGAATATGGTGTAGCTTGAGTAGGTGTCTGGTACGTCGTCCTGTATGCCCAAAGTGCTTCGCTCATTCTCTCGTGTCAGTCTTTCTTGTTCCTACCAACGACTTTTCTCAAAAGGTTGCATAGAGTTTTGTTGAATGCTTCTGCAAGACCATTGGCTGGGGCATGATACATGGAAGACTTATGCTACTTGAACTTGTATTTGTCACAGAGTTCGTCCTTGCGTCGGTTCGAGAACTGATTTCCATTGTCAGTAATGATGTAGCGAGGCACACCATATCGGTGGATGATATGCTCCTTGAAAAAACGGACGACAGTTTTTTTCTTGACTTCCCTTAGGGGTATGGCTTCAGCCCACTTAGAGAAGTAATCTGTTACAGCTGGGATGTAAGCTTCTCCCGCAGATGACTTTGGTGTGATCGGTCCCATGACGTCCAATCCCCATGCGTCGAATGGCCATGAAGCAACCGTAAGGTGTAATGGTTCAAGCGATTGATGTACGAAGTTGGCATGGAACTGGGAGGCTTGGCACTTTTTGGCGTATTCCATGCAATCCCTCACCATGCTTGGCCAATAGTAACCCATTCTTTTAACCTAGAAATGTAGCTTTGGCCCCGACTAATGCACCCCACATACACCTGAATGTGCTTCTTCCATGGCTTGACTGGCTTCTTCTTCACCTAGGCATCTCAGAAGTACTCATTCAAAAGAGCATCGGTAAAGTGTTCCCTTATAGTAGAGGAAGCGATGTGCTCGTCGATGTATTTCAGAGTAGTGTCTGGGGATCGTCTGGAAGCCTTCCTTGCTCTAAGTAGTCGATCAACGACTGTCTCCATTCTTCAGTGTTGACCAAAAGTACTGAGATGACGTTTGTGTCATTTAGCAGTATTTCAGTGGCAAGTGGGATCACCCATCTTTGGCAAACTGGCACGTTTACAACTTCTTCTAATCCTGGCGTCATACTCGAGGCTAGGTTGGCGAGAGCATTTGCCATTTGATTTTCTTTTCTTGGCACATATTCTAGTGTCACTATCTCAAACCTTTGTAGCAGCTGAGTTGCCAGCCGAAAGTATGAGACGATATCATATTTCCTCACCTCATACTCGGTCAAGAGTTGATTGATTATGAGGTTGGAGTCGTCATGTACCTCAAGGGCTGTGATTCCCATGTTGATTGCCATTTGGAGGTCGAGGATCAGTGCTTGGTACTCAGCGATGTTGTTGGAGCATAGTTGGAAGGAATAAGACAGTATTGACCTTTGCGATGACATGAATATTACTCCTGCCCCCGTACCATCTGCTCATGCGAATCCGTCGAAGAACATCGTCCATATTGGGAAGATGTCGATGTAAAACACCTCCTCGTCAGGCAAGTCGTCTGAGATTTTCCAATTGGCTGGGATCAGATGGTAAGGAAGTCTGTAAGTGCTTGTCCTTTGATGGCTTTAGCTGGAACGTAGATGATCTCGTGTTGATTGAGAAGCAACGCCCATTTAGCTAATCGCCCTGTCAAAACTAGTTTGGACATGACGTATTTGACCAGGTCAGCTTTAGCAACCAAGTGGATGGTGTAAGCATGCATGTAATGTCTGAGCTTCTAAATGGCGTGTATCAAGGCAAGGCACATCTTTTCTATTGGGGAATAGTTCAACTCGACACCGGTGAGAGTTCGACTGAGGTAGTAAAACACTTCTTCTTTTTGGGATTCATTTTCTTATGCCAAGAGTGCTTCTACTGAACTTTCTTGAGCGACAATATACAATATGAGCGGCTTCCCGGGCACAGGTGCCCCCAAGACAGGTGAGCTTGACAAATACCTTTTTATGCTTTCGAAGGCATTGTGGCATGCTTTGTCCCATACAAATGGAACATCTATCTTCATGAGTCGGCTAAACGGTTGACAACATCCTGCTAGATTGGATATAAATCGTCTAATGAAAGCGAGTCATCCTTGCAGACTTTTCAGTTCGTGTAAATTTCTTGGCTCAGGCATGCTTTGAATGGCTTTGATCTTTGATTGGTCTACTTCGATGCCACGGTGCTTGACAACGAAGCCGAGGAACTTTCCAGAGGTGACGCCAAATGCACATTTCATCGGATTCATCTTGAGATTATATTTTTGCAGCCTTTTGAACACCATTCGTAAATCCTTCAAGTGGTCTAATCTCTTCTTTGTCTTGACCACCACATCGTCCACGTAACATTCTACATTTTTGTGTAGCATGTCATCGAAGATTTTCTGCATTGCACGTTGATATGTAGCTCTAGTATTTTTTAGACCAAATGGCATCACCTTGTAGCAGTATATACCTTTTGGAGTGCGAAAGGCTGTTAGTTCCTCATCTTCGAGGGCCATGCGAATTTGATTGTATCCAGATGAGCCATCCATGAATGACAGTGCCTCGTGGCCAATGGTTGCGTCCACCATGATTTCGATGATTGGCAAGGGAAAATCGTCTTTCGGGCACACATCGTTGAGGTCTCAGAAGTCCACGCAAACATGTATTTGTCCAGATTTCTTAAGGACGATAACGATGTTAAAGATCCACTTGGGGTATTACACCTCTCGAATGAAGCCTGCTTCAATTAGCTTGTCAATCTCAGCCTCAATCTGTGGGATGAGCTCAGATTGATAGCGCCTTTGAGACGGGTGTGTTCGGTTCTTTTAAGGGCGTCTTACCTCGTTTGGCTGTCACGAGTTCGCCGTTGTTCTCACCTCTTTTTATCTCCTTTGCTTTGTTCTTAGAGGAGATTTTGATGGGTGCGGAAAAGGTCTTGATGAGGGTAGCGTCAATGGTAAAAGCTTCCTCGGTGGGCTTCTTTCCACAATTGTCCACCTTTGGAGTAAACACCTTATCCTTCTTGAAGTCGGTGATCGGCTCTTTTTTTCCATGATGAGCAATGCTTAGCTCCATGTCGTGAGCGCGTGTGGCTAACTCTTCAAATGTTCGTGGTTTGATGCCTTGAAGGATGTATTTTAATCCCATTGCATACCCTGAACGCACATCTCGATTGAGGAGATTTCTGAGAGTCTGTCCTTGCAGTCGAGGCTCAGAGTGCGCCATTGGTTGATGTAATCGACAACTAGCTCGCCCTCCACTGCTTTATGCTTGTCAGCTCCAGCATACTTACTATGCGATGAGTGCTATAGAACCGGTTCAAGAAATCTCGCTCTAATTGCTCCCAGCTATTGATGGATTCAAGATCTAGATCTGTGTACCAGTCGAATGCATTTCCCTTCAGAGAGTGGACAAACTACTTCACGAGGTAGTCTCATTCCGTCCCTGCGTTGTTGTAAGTTTCGACAAAATGGGCAACGTGCTGCTTTGGATTTCCCTTCCCATCGAACTGCATGAACTTTGGCGATTGATATCCCCTTGGCATCTTCAGGTTGTCAATTTTCTTAGAGTAAGGCTTCGAATACAACATGGAGGTATGCGACCTCCCTTCGTATTGTGCCTTGATGGTGCTAGCGATCATTTGTTGCAGCTGTTGGATAGACATAGATCCCATGAGTGTCGTTGCTTGGTCTGTCTTCTCTTCGATTTCTTTTGTCTGAGGTTCCTCATCCTCACCGCCTACCATTTTGTCGTTGTTCTTCATTTCCAATTGGTTGACAAGTGTGGCGATTTGTAAGTCTTTCTCCTCCACAGTCTATGTGAGCTTTGCAATCACTTCATTCATTTGAGCCAGCTGCTCCTCAATCGAAATCGCTCCAGTGGTCATGACTTGCATGGCTGTGCTGCTGCTCGAGTTGACGTCAGAGAGTAGGGACTCGAGGCACTTCCTTGGGATATCTTCCATTGGCGCACTTAGCGAGGCTAGAGTGATCACGGGCTTGTATTTCGGGTGTTCGTGAACTTTTGGCGAAGTTGATGCAGAGGGGGAAGATGCGGCAGAAAGAGCTCTTGCCTTGCTTGGAGTTGTGATGCCAAAAGTGCCACCGCTCGTGATGAGGATACTCTTGTTCTTCGTGTTAGTTGTGGGAACAGTTTGAGCCCTCCTTGATGCCATATGTGCCCTCTTTTGCGGATTTGAAGATAAAGATGAAAGCTAGAGATGGTCCCACCGGGCGTGCCAAATTTGTAAACACGATTTTTTCCTGAAAAAAAATCAACAAGAACACGTGTACAAAATATATTTGTATCAATGAATTTGGGTTACAATCTCTTTGTAATTTATCCTCTGATTCTATCTTCGTAAGATATGGATTTGTTGATGGACTGTTAATCCAAATGGTCGTTGGGGCTTGATCCTTGAATGAACAGTGGTGTGGATTTGTTGATGTTGTATTGATCTGAAGGGGTTGTTGGAGTTTGATTCTTGAGATGAACAGTGGTGTGGATTCATTGATGTTGTGTTGATTCGAAGGGCCGTTAGGGCTTGATCTTAGGATGAACGAGGATGATCTTCAGATATTTAATGATGAACGTTGATGTTGTGTTGGTCTGAAGGGCCGTTGGGGCTTGATTCTTGGGATGAACAATGGTGTGGATTTGTTGATGTTGTGTTGATCCGAAGAGCCGTTGGGGCTTGATCTTAGGATGAACAAGGATGATCTTCAGGGATTTGATGATGAACGTTGATGTTGCGTTGATCCGAATGGCCGTTGGGGCTTGATCTTAGGATGAACAAGGATGATCTTCAGGGATTTGATGATGAACGTTGATGTTGCGTTGATCCGAAGTTCCGTTGGGGCTTGATCTTAGGATGAAGAGCGTTTCTTCAAGGGCCGTTGGGGCTTGATCTCGAAGAAGGATGAACGAAGAATGAAGAACGAAGAACGAACTTCAAGAGAATTCTCTTTCAATTTGGGAGTAGAGAAATATGTTGGTGAATTGGTGAATGAAATGAATGGAATGACTTCCTATTTATAGAATTCCAAAACTTAATTTTTGGATTTAAATAATCAGATGAAATAAGTCATTTCTACCAGGTGTTGACACGTTTCCTGTTTGATGGCTTT
This sequence comes from Crataegus laevigata, assembly GCA_963580275.1. Classification (NCBI taxonomy): domain Eukaryota; kingdom Viridiplantae; phylum Streptophyta; class Magnoliopsida; order Rosales; family Rosaceae; genus Crataegus; species Crataegus laevigata. Next base: position 4,091,316 of record OY756949.1, read on the forward strand.
TCTGACTCTTTTCGATTTTTTGTCGAGTCATACACTACGTGTAAAATTTATGTGACACGTGAGCGTAGAAATTTTAATTATTGGTCAATATTTATTTTACCGAAATTTCAATGTCTACAACGAGTCTTGTTGACATTTTTTTATGAATACTAATTTGGAGTGAGAAATTGTGTTTTTGTTTTTGGCCTTTTAGATTTTGGGGTTTAAATAATATTTTTCTTTTAAAAATATTTTAAGATATTTTAAATCTAATTCAAGTCCCTATTTTTGAAACTTACCATATTTAAGTACTTCTACCCAAGGTTTTAAAAAAAGCTAGGCGCTAGTCGGGCAGTGGACTAGAGCCTAGGCAGCTAGGTAGAGTTTAGGCGGGTGCCTAAGTGGCCTAGGCGGATTTAGGTAAATTTCTTGTATATTTTGTAAATAAATGCATACTGACATTTACAAAAAAATATTCTTGTATATCTTGGAATAAATATATTATATATCATATAAATTAGTTAAATTTATTTTATAGTAGATGATTAAATATTGAGAAATACGTTATTTAAAAAAAATATACATATAAACATAGGAGTATAATATAAGATTATCTTATTCTAATCATAAAAAGAAAAATAATAAAATAATATAATGCAAGAGTGTAATATGGTGTTGTTTTAAAAAGAACAAATAATAAAATTTATATAATTTATTTACAAGGAGATAGTGGGTAATTATTGTTTACCCTTTTATTTTGTTATAAGGCAGAGGCTGGTGCACTTCACCACGCTAAACTAAGCATTTTTTCAGAGACTTTTTCACTTTCCCAAGTTCCCTGCTACCCGTTCACATCTTTTCATCTGAAATACATCTTTTCATCTTTTTAGACTTTTCCTACATCTTCTTCTTCATCTTTTCAAACTTCTCTTTTAGCTCTCCGCTCCATCTTCTTCTTCATCTTTTCACTTTTCTTCTTCTTCTGACTTTTCAAACTTTTCTTCTTCTTCTTCATCTTTTCAGATTTTCTCTTTTACCTTATCTTCTCAGTTTCTATACCTCTATTTTTTTCTTTGCTGAAAACCCACAAATCAAACATCGTAAATATCTCCCTCTATCCCTCCAAATTAAAACAACTCCCTCAATCCCTTCATCTCTCCACCGCACATCTCCTTCTATCCACCACCGCACTTCTCCGTTTTCATGCACAAAAGTCTTGGATTTGCAATATTGGTCAAATCTAAGATGCTGCACAACGAGAGACATCTAAATGTTCTAGATTTGCAGTTTGCACAAACACAGAGCGGAGAGACGAGGAACCGCCTACCATGCCGCCTAGCACCGCCTAGTCGGCCCCCTAAACCCTCTCCATTTTATTGAACGTTTTGCCCAAAATTGCCACAGAAGCCCACCGCCCAGCACCTAGGCGTTGCCTAGGCTGATTTTTAGAACACTGCTTCTACCACATTGATTATTCATATATTTACCATTCCAAATCCTCTAACCATCCATACTTAAGATATTTTTTACTCTAATTATATTAATAGATAAAATTTATTCAAAATTCAAGTTCTTATATATATATATTTTTAAAGTCAACATCAATACAAAAACAATCTATATTTAAAAAAAAAAATCATAGGTACAGAAGTATTGATGATTTGGTACGCAAGATATCGGTACATAAGTTTTTGTAAACTATATGACGTGATTTTTTATGATTGGATTATTATTGAAGTGTTTATTAATGTGCTTCTTTCCTATTGGTGACATGTGACGTATGCAAATTTGGTCTAAAAAATTAATTTACCTATCATTACTCATGGCAAAACCCATGCACAATAAAGAATAAATAACAATATATGATTTTTCTCTTATTCAAAACTTAATAATAATTATCAATGATTTATAACATTTTTGTTGTTAAGGGAAGGGAAAATGTTCTAAACTATTACAATAATTTAAAAGAGGGAAAGTTTCGAACCGAAGACGCGTAGATGAAAACCCAACACCATATCCACTATGATATTGAACCATATGCAAAGTTTGTAATGTATCAATAAGTTATACAATTGTAGTACTAGTTATACATAAACTTTTGTGTAATTGGAATACTTGTCATGTGGTGTAACTTTTCATGTGTTATGGTGGACGACATAATTCATATTTTCCACTTGTGGAGAAATGTAAGTGATATTGTAACACCACATAACAGGATTCCAAATACACCAATAACGTACCCAAAATACTGACAACATGAATGTAAATGTAAAGTTAAATGTAACAATATACGTTTCCACAAAGCCCTAGTCCAAAAGAATCCCTATTTGTTTTTGTAAAAATGAGAATTAATTGTGTAGCCCATTTTATATCAAACTTCAAATATTCAAATTGTTTATTTTTTTAAATGTAACAATATATGTTTCAGTTGAGGTCTTTCTTCTTTAAAAAGAGGACCAGCTGGTGGCTTTGCCACTTCAATCCACCATTCCAGGAGTCGGAAAAACTCACATAAGCATTTTAGCCTTCCTCTAGCCACCATCGTGCGATTCACCAGTGACAGGAATTGAATCCATGACTTAGATGTGGAATACGGACCTAGAATTCATTCACAACCACTTAGCCACCCCTTGGTCGTTAGTTGAGGTTGTCTTGATAACAAGGCATCAGCGTAGAAAGTGGTACACAAGCATGGGGCATATTCTCAACTCAGCCAACAAAAATCCAAAACTCTAGTCACTTAGTACTACGATCTAGTGGTATTCCTCTACTTATAAATGAGAGGTCTTAGATTCGATTCTCGCCAAAAACAAATTTGAATAGAGCAAGACCTTACATCTTTGTGAAACATCTGCTGCAAGCATGGCAGCATATGGGGAAGACTCATCTCTGTCAACTTTCACCTTCACGCCACCTGCATATATATTAAACTTTTATGTACATAAGGGTTCACAACACCAAACTCCAAAATGAGACTAACAATCTTTCATTGAACGAATAAGTTCATACTAGCAAGAGTGCCTGCGAGATGCTGCAAGTTTTGAAACTGTATAAATTATGTAGAAAATTTTAAATATACATGATAAGCCACACTACTAATATACATGTGGAAATCTATCTTCAATAAGAAACAAATGAGTAGTGATGAACTTCTTTAATCTAATGGGTTTGTTTCTACCCAATTCAATTCAATCCATTGGTATAACTCTTCCAATTGAACAAGAATAGCAAATAGGAAAAAGCAGAAGAAATTAGGAGTACCTGGTCATGGGGCTTGTCGCCAGCGAGTACCTGGTCACGGGACTTGTCTCAGCTGTAAGAAGCAATCAAATAGTAGATATGGAATGTCAATAATGAAACCGCACAAATATTCCCCATAAAAAAACATGCTTCCAAGTGTTCAAGAAAAGACAACAAAAAATGAGATTTTCCTACCAATGTATCCAATCAACAGAAAATTGAATAGCTTTACACATCTGATAACATTAACAGTTTCATTTGCTCCAACAAAAAGAGTTAGCATTTTTCTATTGGTACAACTAAACGTCCAATGTACCTTAATAAGAAAAGGAAGCAAATCCAAATCAACACGAGGAACCATAATCGTAGAAGAATGTTCATCATCTTCCTGGAAAAGAAGAAAGAAATTTAGTAAATATCATTTCAGGAAAAAAAATTATTCTTCCAACATTAATAAGACCTCTAATAATGTTGTATATGCTTCTAGAAATGAAAAACCAAAAGTATTAATGGTAGATTAACTGCTTACAAGTACGAGAAATAACACGAAGGTAAAAGTAAACCTCTACAAACAGATTAGTTACCTCAAAATAAATCGATTATCAGTTAATGCAACTTTAGAAATAACACGAAGGTAAAAGTAAACCTCTACAAACAGATTAGTTACCTCAAAATAAGTCGATTATCAGTTAATGCAACTTTTCCTGGCCATGCCATGTTGTTCTCCCATTTTAGGACAGGCCGCTTTGGTGCTTCCTGCTGGAACTAATGCAAAAAATTCTCTCCTCATAAAGGTTTGGACTTTGTGATGTTTGGTACGATTTTCTTCCTTTGTGAATCCTACATAAATAAGACTAGTTCAACTTGAGCTTCCTAGAACAATAAGGAGAATTACTTTGCAAATTTAGCAGGCATGCACATAAACCTATAACAAAAATGTAATACCTGAGACATCTGTAAGATCTCACATCGCTCAGGGGTGAGGATCCTGTAAGCCTTATATGTATATTCTCACGTCTAGTTAGCACGAGTCTTTTTGGGAGCTTACTGGCTTTGAATTCCATCGAAACTCCGAAATTAAGCGAGTTCGCGCGAGATCAATTCCAGGATGGGTGACTCACTGAAAAGTTCTCGTGTGAGTTCTCAAAAATAAAACCATGAGAGCGTGATAATGCCCTAAAGCAGACAATATCGTGCTGTGGCAAAGTCGAGCTTGAGCCGGGATGTGACACATCCATACACATTGGACATTAAAAGCAGGAAAATGAAAAATTTGGAAAATCATGACAAAGGATATCTTAATTGAGCCATAGTTGATATTCTTAGTTACTTCTGTTGAAGACATTTTGTAATAAGGGAAAAAAACTCAACTTTTACTGAATGGATTTTTCAATGGTTAACGTTACAGAATAATCTAGTTGAAGCTGATGATCATAAGTATATCAATTAATTGCTATACATGTCATAGTTATCAGAAGCCTTAATTCAAACATCTAAAGTTGGTAAAATAACACGGGTATGAAACCCACTAGAGAAGTTCATCAACATAAATATAGGTTTTGGAATGGAGGTTCCTGTGGCTGCGCCAAAATTTTACAGAAACAAAAACCAAATTACTACATTTGCCAGATACTAATGTCAAAACGAAAGTTTTACCGAATCGAACAAGAAAACAAAATTAGCTTCAACTGCCCAATAACCAAATTCAAATTCCAAAATTCTAAAACATCAGGTTTCTAGGTTCTAGACACAATAAATAAATAAATATACATACAGATGGCTACTATAAATTCAAATATTTTTTAAATCATTTGATCCCAAAACTAAAAGTTTTTATTTTGAAAAATCACTTACGTGTCTAGAACAGCCCACGAGGAGAGGATTGTTTTTATCTCTTGGATCCAGTCCAATTCCGGCAATCTTGGTCGGAAAACTCGCGGTCACCGTTTCTTGATCTGAAATTTAGAAAATTCGGCTACAAATTTGTAAAAACTAACTTGGGGTTGGAAAGTGGACGGAAAGGGGATTGTGGAGGTACAATTTTACGATCGTTGATGATCGGTGGACGGCGGCTCTGTTGCGCGTTAGAGGAGAGGGAAAGAAGGGGAGGAGAGAAAGAAGGGAAGGGAGAGGAGTTAGGAGGTTTGTCTCAAAGCGAGAGAAAGAAGGCGAGGGAGAGAGGAGTCGGTCAGTTTAATAACTTCACTTTATTATTGGGCACAATAATTTTCTTTTGTGCTTTGTGATATTAATAATTAATTATATGTATCTTTGTGTGTCTCAATTTATATGCAGGCCACTGAACAGGTGTGGGGAGAATGTTGCCAAAGGTTCAATTTTTTTTTTTTTTTTTTTGTTTCTTTTCAGTGGTTATCTCAAGAGATTCGATTCTCTTTTATGTTAAGTGAGACCCAGAACTCAATTGCGGGTGAAATAATTAAAGTTGGTTGCAACCAAATTTTTTCACAAATTATAACATTACCAATTTTCCATTGACATTCAACATTCCGCAGAATCATCGCTTTAGCTTCGAATGCAAAGGAGTTGGGAAATAGGGAAAAAGTAAATGTAAGGAGTTGCAAATATAAAAAAAGTAAATGTAAAGGAGTTGGAAATAGGATAAAAGTAAATCTAAACAGTATAAAAACAGTTTTTATTTGAATATATTAAATTAGAGGGCACAAAAGCTTTTATTGTGTGTTTGTAAATTAATAAAAAAAAATCCTATCTCTGACATTATAAGGACAAGCAAGCTGCACACAAAATTTTGTGTTCGCATTTTAGTAGACACAAATACATGACACAAACTAATGTGCTTTTTAGTTAGAGGGCACATTTGAGATTTTTGGTGTTCAATGGAACTTAAAAGGCACAAATATGTACTTGTGTTCAAGGAAAATGATAAAGGCACAAATCAATTGTGTTCCTTGCCCATTTTTCTTGTAGTAATGTGATCAACGTTTCTTTTAAAAGAAATACAAGGACATAAACCTTATCCTAATAATAAAATATGAAAGAATAAAGGGCGAGACATAAATCTAATTCTTATGAAAGCAAAAATAAAAATACAAGAAAAATAGAAGGAGAGACATAAACTTGAGCCATCTTGGAAACAAAAGAAAAAAGAAAAGAAAAGAGGGAGATGAGCTTTGACTCATCAATTTCCAAAATTAATACAAGTTAACAAATGTTTTGGATTTGACTCGAGAGTGGATCGAGCTGACTTGATCTTGGTCTTGATTTAAGATTTGAACATGAGAGTCTTGGTTTTTTGTTGGTTGAGTTGAGAACATGGCCCATGCTTGTGTGCCACTTTCTACGCTGATGCCATGTCCTTAATTGAAAAATATATTCATGTTGTAGGCCTATTTGATTGAGCGATTTAGGGTCAGAGAGGGAGAGGGAGGCCGGCCACTTTAGAGAGAAGAGAGAAAGATTTAATTGTGAGGTGTGTTTTAATTCACCCCATTGTGCCTCTATTTATAGTGGTAGAAAGGACAAACCCTTTCCCATAAGGATTACAATACTTAATGAGTAATCTACTCCTAATAGGAAGATAAGATATATTCCTAATCTATTAGGATTTACACAATCACATTCCTATACTAAATAGGACTGCAACACCCCCCCTTGAGTGTGTAAATACTCAAAGCACCATCGCATCAGATCTTCAGCAGATAAGGTTGAATAGTTGATGAAGCCATCGGCATAACGGGTATTCGCGAGTCTCAAATTTATGTTGAAGTATGCATTTGTAAAAACTCACAAAAACCTCGCTATGGTAAAACCCATGATAGGCAAAACCCATAGGCTAAGGAGAAAGTAAGAAAGTATGCATAATGTCTAAAACATTCGTCGAACTGGACGAAGGTAGTGAACTCAACGGAGTATGATCATCCCAGGATGGGTGCCTCGTTAAAACCTAGTTAGGTAGCAAAAATCCAGTGGGAAAAATGCTCCTAATCGTAGGGAAAAAGAGTACATTAAGATCATGTGAGTATACTTCTAGATACTCCCCCTGAGTTAGACATAACTTCTAAATAAGAGAACTACAAACGATTTAACTCAGATAATTTACGCATACCGATTCCTTGGACGAGCTTCTGGAAAGTAGACTTGGGCAATGACTTGGTGAAGAGATCGGCCAAGTTGTCTTGAGAACGGATTTGCTTGACTTCAATGTTCTGATGCTGCTGCTACTGGTGTGAGTAAAAGAACTTTGGCGCTATGTGCTTGGTGTTGTCTCCCTTGATGTATCCCTTCTTTAACTGCTCGATACATGCTGCATTGTCTTCAAAGATCGTCGTAGGAAGGTCAACGACTGATGTAAGACCACTAGTACTTCGGATATGTTCCATAACTTCTCTCAGCCAAAAGCATTCAAACGTTGCTTCATGTAGGGCGAGAATCTCAACATGGTTCGACGAAGTAGCCACTAGTGTTTGCTTGGTAGACCTCCAAGATATAGCGGTGTCTCCAACGGTAAAGACATAACCCGTTTGAGAACGTGCTCTATGTGGGTCAGACAGATATCTAGCATCTGCATAACCAACAAGGCGAGAATCATCCCGAGGACCGTAAGGGGCGGCAACACTCGATGATTCGTGGGTATAGAACAAGCCCAAATCCGTTGTACCCTTGAGGTAGCGAAAAACGTCTTTAACACCATTCCAGTGCCTGCGTGTGGGCGCATTGCTGTATCTTGCCAAAAGATTAACAGCGAAGGAGATGTTGGGTCTAGTGCACTGAGCCAAGTACAATAAAGCCCCAATTGCACTCAGGTAAGGAGCTTCGGGTTCCAAAATCTCTTCCTCATCCTTCTTTGGACGGAAGGGATCTCGTTTAGCATCTAGAGTCCGAACGACCATTGGTGTACTCGAAGGCTTCGCTTTATCCTCGTTAAAACGACGCAACACCTTTTGGGTGTAGTTCGATTGATGTACTAAGATTCCATCCGAACAGTGCTCGATCTCCAGGCCGAGACAGTATCGAGTTTTTCCAAGATCCTTCATCTCAAATTCCGATTTCAAGTGTGCAGCAATTCCCTCAAGCTCTGCAGGAGTCCCAATGAGGTTCATGTCGTCGACATAAACTACAACGATTGCAAATCCGGAATGTGACTTCTTTATGAACACGCATGGGCATAGTTCATTGTTCACATAACCCTGACTTGTCAAATATTCACTCAGACGGTTATACCACATCCGCCCGGATTGTTTCAATCCGTAGAGTGACCTCCTCAACCTAATTGAGAGAGTGTTCCGTGGTCTAGAACTATTTGAGCCAGTCAATGGAAGTCCTTCTGGAACTTTCATATATATTTCCGTATCTAGATCCCCATAGAGATACGTGGTTACCACGTCCATAAGCTGCATATTCAGTTTTTCGAAAACTAACAAACTGATTAGGTAGCGGAACGTTATGACGTCCATTACGGGAGAATAAGTCTCCTCGTAATCAATTCCAGGGCGTTGAGAGAAGCCTTGCGCTACGAGGCGTGCTTTGTATCGCACTATTTCATTCTTCTCATTACGCTTCCTCACGAAAACCCACTTGTAGCCAACGGGCTTCACGCGTGGTGGTGTAGGAGCGACTGGTCCAAACATTTTACGTTTCGCGAGCGAATCGAGTTCGACCTGGATTGCTTGTTTCCAGTTTGACCAATCGGTTCTACGTCGGCATTCATCGACGGAACGTGGTTCAATGTCATCGCTAAGCATGATGTCAGTAGCTACTGAATACGAGAATGCGTCATCGATGATCATCTCATTCCTATTCCAAACCTCATCCAATACTGTGTAGTGGACCGAAATCTCACGATTCTCGGGAGGCTGGCATGTTTCATCTGAAGCATCACCGTAATCTAGAATAACCTCATGCGTTGGAACGGATGAGTGAGCGATGGTCGGATTCAAACTAGGGTCACTAGTTGGTGCCATTTTCCTCTTCCGGGGTTGTGAATCCTTTGAACCAGGTGGTCTACCACGCTTCAGGGTCGGAGCAGATGATTGGCTAGCCGCCAATGTACCGTGCCGCGTGAAAGTTGCAGCCTCCCCTCCTTCGGGGACGGTCCGGCATTCCCAGGCGGGTTGTTGACGTACACGGGGTACATCTATCTTTGCAGGTGTGTTTGCAGCGGGTATATATGATCTTGTCACTTTAGCTAGATCATTAAAAGCATTTGGCATGCTTTGAGCAATGCTCTGAAGATCTATAATTCGACGCACTTCAGTTTCAGACTGAGCAGTGCGGGGATCTAAATGAGACATAGTGGGAGCATACCACGTCAATTTGCGGCGTTCTACGGGAACGTTAGCATGCTTATCTCCCCCTAACGCTGGGAAGATTGTCTCATCAAAGTGACAATCCGCAAAACGTGCGGTAAAAAGATCTCCTGTCAAGGGTTCTATGTATCGAACAATTGATGGCGAATCATAAACATAGATTCCCATTTTTCTCTGAGGACCCATTTTGGTACGTAGCGGCGGCGCTATTGGCACATAAATGGCGCACCCAAACACCCGTAAATACGAGACGTCAGGCTCGTATCCAGTGACCAACTGTAACGGTGAATGTGGTTGGGTAGCGGTGGGCCTCAGACGGACCAACATGGCTGCGTGAAATATTGCATAGCCTCAGGCAGATACCGGCAGTTTGGTTCTCATAACCAAAGTCCGAGCTATCATTTGAAGGCGCTTTATGAAAGCTTCTGCCAGGCCGTTTTGGGTGTGAACATGGGGTACAGGATGTTCCACATCAATCCCTACTGACATGCAATAATCGTTAAAGGTCTGTGACGTAAACTCTCCAGCGTTATCCAATCGAATCGACTTAATCAGATAATCAGGGAGGTGAGCCCTTAGCTTAATAATTTGAGCTAGGAGTTTAGCAAACGCGGCGTTGCGTGTGGACAACAAGCAAACATGTGACCATCGTGTCGATGCATCAACCAAAACGATAAAATATTTAAATGGTCCGCAGGTTGGTTGGATTGGTCCACAGATGTCCCTTTGAATCCTCCGAAGAAATTTAGGAGGGTTGTGAATAATCTTTGTATATGAGGGTTGAGTATTCAACTTCCCCAAAGAACACGCTTTGCATGGTGGGAGTCCAACATGAGGATGTAACTTGTGTCCGTGTGATGATTTGAGGATACGGCGCATCATGTCACATCCAGGATGTCCCAAACGGTCATGCCAAAGCAACAAAGTGTTGTGGAACTCAAGCATAGGGCCGGCCACACTGTGGGCTTCTATGCCCTGAATGGTTGTGATGTATAACCCATTCGGCAAACGTTCCAACTTCTCGTGAATACGCTTCTGGCCATATTCGTATGAAGTGATACAAAGAAATTCAGAACCATGATCTTCAGTGGTTTCAATATGATATTTATTATCTCGAATATCTCTAAAACTCAGCAACGTTCTTCCGGAACGTGGAGAATAGAGTACCTCCTTAATGGTCAAGGTAGTACCATTAGACAACATGATACGGGCCTTTCCGTATCCTTCAACCAGGTTGGATGGACCTGAGAGAGTTGTCAAAGGAGATTTCTGGGGTATTAAGTTAGTAAAATAGTGTTTTTCACGCAAGATGGTGTGCGTGGTTACACTATCTGCCAGCCAACTAACTTCCCCACTAGACATACCTAGAAATAAATTGATTTAATTGGTCACATGCATAAATATAAGTCCATTCATTCAATTAAGCAATTCGAGAAAAATAATATCCATTTAAATAATAATCCATAATTCAAAACATATCAAAACCAAACAAATTATTCCAAATACTTAGGAAAATTGTTCAAAATTTTAAACCATAAACCTAGATAAATAGGAGGTAGGGCCGACCACTCCTAGTGGGTTCGGCCACTAGGGGTAAACACCCTAAAAAACATGTCTAATTTATTCTTCCATAGGGGCTGACGCCTCCTGAAAATTCGATATCTCCATGGATGTGGTGGCATCTTCCGGACGATCCACAGCTGCAAAGTTAGACTCACGATGTGCATGATACTTGGCAATAGCCTCAGGGGAAGCTCGGCATACGCGTGACCAATGATCCTTTTATCCACAACGATAGCACATGTCCAGTGCAGTAGAAGCAGACTGACCGGGAGCTTTGCCCTTGTTCTTGAAGTTTGGGACCTTAGGGGCGAGTGGTGGACGCTGATGGGTCGCAATCCTTCCCTTAGGTGCGGCTCTCTGTTGACCTTGGGCCCGTGGTGGAGCTTGCTGCCTCTTACCACGACCACGACGATTCTGTCGTCGTTTATGGCTACTAGAAAATATGGCATGTGCTTCAGGCACAGCGTTCGAGCCAGTCGGTCTAGCTTGATGATTTCTCATCAAAAGCTGGTTCTGCTTTTCAGCGAGAAGTAAAACAGAGATCAAATCCGAAAACTTGGTGAATTTCTGTGCCCTATATTGTTGCTGCAGGACAATATTGGTGGCATGGAAGGTCGAATAGGTCTTCTCCAGGAGATCTGATTCGGTGAGTTCCACTTTACAGAATTTCAACAATGAACGAATCCTACAAACTTCAGAGTTGTATTCATTCACAGACTTGAAGTCTTGGAAGCGAAGATGCTGCCAATCGTGTCTTGCTTCAGGCAAGTAGATGTCTTTCTGGTGATCGAAACGGTCGGCCAGAGCAAGCCAGAGGGTGCGTGGGTCCTCCTCAGCGAGGTACTCGGTCTGCAGTGCATCATGGATGTGTCTTCGAATGAAGATCATTGCAGTAGCCTTCTGAGCTTCATCAACAGGTTTGTCGGTGACGGGTGCCTCGATGGTGGTTCTAATACCTTTTGCAGTTAGATGGAGCTTCACGTCTTGAACCCACTTCAGATAGTTTCTTCTAGAGACTTCTAGAGCGGAGAAATCGAGCTTGTTCAAGTTCGACATGTCCCTAAAACAGAGGGAGAAAAACGTGAGTAGTCATATGGTAAGCCATAGACATATATCGTAGAACATGCAGGTTCTTTAGACATGTATTGGTTTAAATCATGCATGAAAACTACAGGTTTCATGTGGTATGTTTTGAATGAAAACTTCAGGTTTCAAAGGCACTAAATTTGAAACTACAGGTTCAATTTAGTTTTATGAACAATTAGTTCATAATGAGAGGTGATGAGTCGATTTTATATTATATATTTAACCCTATTCTTAGTATATTTTAGTTAATATTTTGAAAGAATTTTGATACTTTGAATTGTATTTCTAATATAGGACTTTCGACTTCCTCTGGAGCAAAACATGGTCAAACGGATGAATTTTGGAGTAATTCCAGTTGGAGGACGTTCGTGAGTCACTTAGCTTGATTGTATCAAAATATCAGATTTTTCTACTGAGTGATGATTTTCTGGCAACAAAATAAAGGAGCGATGCGCAGTGCTGGAAACGTGACGTTTTGGGCTTGAATTGCGTTTTTGGAGCCCAAGATGACCTCGGATGTGTTCGTGGCCTTCTGAAGATGTGTTTGGAACATCCTGATCTTCAAAACAAGCTATATTGGGCCGGATTTGGAGGAGATTTGAGGCTAAAACGTGGCTGGACAGTTTCTGTGCAGATTATCCTAACTCAATTAGGACTTTATTTTATTATTTTATTTATTATAATTAGTTTCCTAATTAGATGATGTCTAGGGTTTTTTGGCGTGGGGATTGGTATGCTTTATAAGCTTTCTTGCCGTGCCTAGGTCAAGGGAGTTAGAGAGCTAATTATTATTCAACTTTGGAGACAGAGGACTTTGCTAGGGTTCTTAGAGATTTTCTACTTTAAGGTGTTTTCTATCCTTGTTTTTAATATTTTGTTGATGGTTCTTCGTAACTAATTTTTGTTTGCTAGGGCGAAGCCTTGAGCCTTAGCATGAATATGTAATTTTATTAATTTGCTTATGAATGGATGCATGTTTGCTTTGAATTATTAATCACCGCATTAAACTATCTAATTGTCTTAGTGATTCGCGACCATTAGGGTTTTTAGACAAGTAATTGGATGCAATTCGGTCGGAATATCACCGGAGGATTGAGTATTGCTTCTTGTGATTGATAATTGTAAGTTCATCTAAGGCGAATATCACGCTCTTAGGGGTTGCATGGTTTTTCAAAAGGTTTTCACAAAGCATAATGAGTCTTGCATGTTCATATTTGATCTGAATATCACAGACGGATTGCATGTTAGATATACGTTCTTGCTTGAATATCACGAGGAGAATATGTATTAGGAAAACCTAACCTTCAAAGCATGTATGTAGAAACTCATAAGTAGTTGGTAAAATTATATAAGATTGTTAAAGGGGACGGCGGAACCCTAGGCTTTTACAAATTGAGTTTCTTTAAATTGTTTTCTATTTAATTTCTTTTGTTTTTATTTAAAATTCGTTTTTATTATTTTTAAATTCAAAATCAACTTTTTCCAATCTTTGTTTTCAAATATTTAATTAAGATTTGGTTTGCATAAATTATTCATTCAATCCCTGTGGAAAACGACCTTGCTTGAACTATTATACTACAACTACCTTGTACTCTTGCAAGTATTTTTTAAGTGTTTTATCCCTACTTTTGCAGGTGGTAAAATACCTATCAAGAGGTTCCTGCAAGAAACACAGAATGCAATATACAAATATACATATAGTGGATTTGAGGTTCTTCGGGAACTCAAGTGTGAGAGCTTCGTTACTACGAAAGTATGTGACGGTTCAAAGTATAAAAATAAATTATTGAATCGTTAATGTCCAAAAATGATCTTCAGGTCAATAATTTTGGATTCATAATCAGATTAATGAACTGCAGGTCAATTTTAATTAATTCAATAAATCGGGCCATACGGGGTCGATTGTAGAAGCAAAATAATATTAAAATAATATTGTTGGGTCGAAAATATAGCCCCAAAATAATTTGGGCATGGTTTTGGGTGTCTTAAGTATAAAACAAGTCCCCAAAATAATTTGGATGGTGGCTGCAGGCCACGGGTAGGCAGGAAGGCCCGCAGCCGAGCTGGGTTTGGGTTGATAGGGCGTACGGGGGAAGGCCCAGCGAAAGCTGGCCTTCTGGTTTGCGCGGGAAAAGCCAAGCCACCAGGCTGGCGTTATGCGGGCCGCAGGGTGAAGCCCATGTGCAAGCCGTGACACAGGGGAGGCCCAGGGAGCTGGGTTTGCGGGTATTGGACAGAATGGATGAGGGCTGCAGGCCCGTGGTCAACCAAATTAGGCTAAAAGCTTGTGGTGCCCTAGCAGCAAAGCTGCTGTCGATGTCCAGAGGGCAGATTGCCCATCATGTGCCGCAAAGGGTAGTGTCAATGTGCCCAATATTTTCGAAATTGTTAGGGTTCTACAAGCCCTAATATGCTTCTAATTTAATTTTATAATTTGACTCACAAATTCCACATAGCAATTTAATTTTGCGATGCATGAAACAAATATATATATTGACAAATATATAAACATATACAATATATATATATATATATATATATATATATATATATATATATATATATATATATATATCGAAAGGAAAATATAAACATAGAGGGGTTCATGCATCATGGGGAATGTTTTCATGCTTCGTGGACGTTTCAAATATCTTCATTTATTTTAAGCGTACCTGATTAGCAGAAAACAAATAAGCCTTTGAATTTTGGTGGATGAAAGTCTCCTCCTACGATGCATCAATTCCTTAGCTTCTGGCAAGAGCGTGCTGATAATGTGTTGTAGGCCTATTTGATTGAGCGATCTAGGGTCAGAGAGGGAGAGGGAGGCCGGCCACTTTAGAGAGAAGAGAGAAAGATTTAATTGTGAGGTGTGTTTTAATTCACCCCATTGTGCCTCTATTTATAGTGGTAGAAAGGACAAACCCTTTCCCATAAGGATTACAATACTTAATGAGTAATCTACTCCTAATAGGAAGATAAGATATATTCCTAATCTATAAGGATTTACACAATCACATTCAGGACTGCAACAATTCATACATCTTAAAAAATAAAAAAGGGTTTGAATCGTCTACAACTAGTTTTCCTTTCTATCAAAAAGTGGGGACCCTTTTAGATAAAGGCTCTGTTAAAGCAAGTATTATTACATTTAAATTCACAGTTATATCCATGTTGTGAGTATTTTGAGTAAGTTTTTGGTGTATTTGGAACCCTATTATGTGGTACCACTTAAATTTCGCTGAAGTGGCCCTTGTTTCTCTGGCCGCACCCGAACAAAAACCCGTTAAAAACATCCGTCGACGGCAGGCTCAGCCGCTCTATCCCGAAATATCCGATGGAGTAGGACCGGTCTCCGTACTGAATGGTGTAGATGCAGGTGGAGGTGGTGGAGCAGCGGGGGGTGTATCCTGTGGCTGACCTCAGCGGGGAACAAATGACAGAATTGCAGGAGACGTTGATGTATGAGGCGGAGGTTGCGGGGTCGAAGATGGGCTCCTTCTGGTCGTATAACAAGAACCAGCACATGGGCAGCATTGGGTCCACGTCAGATCGCTGCCGTGTTGAAAATGAGGGAGAGCTGCTTCTTGGGGGAGCCCAGGCCGACATTGACAATGTAATTGCCCTAGGCCACTACTATTCCGGACTGGGCCTGATGGTGGTGGCGGCGAATGGACGGAGTTTTGGATTCGGGCATGGGTAGGAGTTTTGGATTTGTTCTTGTTGATTCGAGAGCATGGTCCGTCCTTGTGTACCACTTTTAGTACCGATGAAGATGATTACTCCTTATTCTCATCACCTGAATTCAAATAGATGATTCGCAATTAGTTACACAAAGTACTTTTTGAGGAAATACTTCGAATTGTAATATAACAATTTCTACAAACTTTTTTAACAAAAGCACTTTTCAAAAAAAAAAAAAAAAACCGCTTAACATTTTCTTATAACGGATGGGGTTTGTGAAACATTCATCTGTCTAATCTCTATATTATTCGCATTATTTCTTAAATGACGGCACCATGCATCAATATGGAGCTTAAATTTTCTGCACTCAAAACTCTATTTGGCTTCTCACCTTATGGCCGTCTTTGTCGTACCTGCTTATGTGGCCATGAATAACCAAAGAACATGCATGTTTGTGGATATATTAATTGGTTTAGCACCAAAAGAAAAAAAAAATGTTTTTATATCGTATGATTTCATGTTTCTGTTGAGTACATTGTCGAATTTAGTTAACTAATTGTTTCGTGTCTGTTCATTGCGTAATGTTTAATTGTGTTTTGCATACAGGAGTTTAGTTATCAATATTCACAATTATTTTCATACATGTGTGTGTATATATATATTCATATATATCCTTAAGCAGTAAATAAGCTTTAAATAGATGAAATAGTCACGTGATAAGATAAATATATGTTGAAATGTGAGGCGTGAAGCCAAGTTTCTCTTGTGATCAATAATATTGTGTAGACATGATTCATATGTTTAATATGCTATTTAAACATACAAAATTGACATAGTTATTCGTAATCTCTAATAGAACTGAGTCTTACCATTATATACAAGATCACCTGAGAATATATAAACAAATATGTCAATTTTAATCTATATATGTATGTGTGTGTGTGTGTGAATTTAACATGCACCATTCCAATTACTCCATGAATGCAGGTGTAAAATCAAGCAGAGTACGATGCATTAAGATTGAAGAGACAACATGAATGCATGGATAAATATATGGAAAACTTCATTTTTAATCCTTAAAAAAGATGAGTTTTAGACTATAACTTTGTATAAGATTAAAATCCAATTTTAGTTCTGGTACATTTAATCATCTCATTTATTATTTATAGGCTAAATTTTTTTTGTGGTCCCTGTGGTGACACGCTACTTTTAATGTGACCCTTGTGGTGAAAAAGATATTAATTAAACCCCCGTGGTGAGTCTTGTTAGCAATTGAGGTCCAAATCTAAATTTATGTTAGTCTTTCGTTAAATAAAATCATGTGACTATCACATGTGGATCGGTCAAAATTAAGTCTATTTATTTTGGAAAAAAAAAATGATTGGATTAAAATAAAATTACAAATAAAAGAAACTTGTAAAGATAAAAAAAATAAAAAATAAAAAACACAACAGTTCCCGTATCTCATCTCAGCCTCATAGCCACCGCCATAGCCACTAGTGGACCTCCTCCACCGTCACTAACCATCACCCCAATTTGATAGCACAAGTATCTCAATTTATATAATGCAGAAAAATCACATATGTACAAGAATAACTTAAAGAGTTAAAGACAATGAGTGAAATGCAGTATATCTGCATTCAGACGGGTGAAAGGGATTGCAGAAAATTCAATCTTCTGGTCCGTCTTCCTCATATAAACTTCAAGAGCGTAAGAAAGTTAAGAATTAAAAATCAAAGAAGATTAAGAAAAAAAATTAAAATGTTGTGTACTGGCCGACTAGGGCCTACATAAAACCACATTCCCAATTAAAGACAAAACTAAAAGGCATTTATGCATTCAAACTGGTACAAATTGATACAAGAATGAAAATTCAAGTAAGACTAAGACTATAATTCATGATCAAAGATGTGTTGGCATTGAAAAAAAAAAACAATGGTATATTAGAAGTATTTTTCCATACAAAATTAAATCATACCTAAGAAATTATGGGTGACTTCACCTTTACCTCTTCTCCTAGCCATAACGTGGTTTTACAGGTTTAGTTGCAATCTTTGCGTTCAAGCTTTTTTTTTTCTTTTCTGTAAAATCTAATTTCAATTAAACCATAAATTATAATAGATGTCCATTGAATAAGATGTAATTTGGATTGAAAGAACGAATTTGACCCTTCATGTGATAGTCACGTGAGTTTATTTAACGGAAAACTAACGGAAATTTGGATTTGGATCTCAATTGCTAACAACACCCACCACGAGTGTTTAATTAAAAGTTTTTTTTACCACGAGTATCACATTGAAAGTGGCAAGTCACCACAGGGATCACGAAAAAAATTTGGCCTTATTTATATTTTGATGTTTTATTTATTTATTTTTTAAAATTTATTAATTTAATTTAAATTTAATTTTCATTTCATTCATCATAATATATTTTAATGTCTCCAATTAAGCAAACTAATTTTTTTATAATATATATATATTCCAATAACAATTTTGTATGTTCTTCAATGAGGTACATTAATACATTTGAATATTTTGGTATATCTATAGATATAAATATGTAAATATGTTAATTAAATATAATGCATTTCGGTACATACATTTTGGTACTTATATTTTGGTATTGACATTTAGGTACATTAATTCAATATAATATATTTCAGTTCATACATTTAGGTTCATTATAATATATTTTGGTACAAACATTTAGTTATAAGCATATAGGTGCAAACATTTCAGTACAAAAAAGTCAATTTTATATATTTTGGTACAGTCATTTTTGTAAATTTATGTATATACATATTTTTGTATCACAAATTTCGTTTAATATTTTATCATTTATGTTCATTTATAATTAAAGAACTAAATATGTGCATATTAATAAAATTAAAATTTAATGTGGAGAGTGTAAGATCCCACATTGCCTAGGAGAGAGGATCCTCTAAGCCTTATATGTACATGCCCACCTCCATATAGCAAGACGCGCTTTGGGAACTCACTGGCTTCAGATCCCATAAGAACTCTGAAGTTAAGTGAATTTGGGCGAGAGCGGTCCTAAGATGGGTGACCCCTTGGGAAGGCCCAAGAACCCAAGAACAAAACCATGTGGGCCGGGCCTAAAGCGGACAATATCTTGCAATGCTAATCGGGATGTGACAATTTGGTATCAGAGTCACTCCCTAACCGAAAGTGTGCCGACAAGGACGTCGGGCCCCTAAGGGGGTGGATTGTAAGATCCCACATCGCCTGGGGGAGAGGATCCTCTAAGCCTTATAAATACATGCCCACCTCCATATAACAAGATGCGTTCTGGGAACTCACTAGTTTCGGATCCCATAAGAACTCCGAAGTTAAGCGTGTTTGGGAGAGAACGGTCCCAGGATGGGTGACCCCTAAGGAAGGCCCAAGAACCCAAGAACAAAACGGTGTGGGTCGGGGCCAAAGCGGATAATATCTTGCTATGTGGATTGAGATGTGTCGCCTAGAGGAGAGGACCACTTGTGCCTTATATATACATGCCCACCTCCCTATAGCAAGACTAGTTTTGGGAACTCACTGGCTTCGAATCCCTTAGGAACTCTGAAGTTAAGCGAGTTTGAGTGAGAGCGGTCCCAGGACGGGTGCGCCACCCCCCCTGCGCGCGGGAATGCCCAAGAACAAAACCGTGCAGGCCGGGTCCAAAGCGGACAATATCTTGCTATACAGACTGATATGTGACAAAGAGATTAAATACAAATACACATTAAATAACAAAAATGGAATATAAATTTTAAAGTACACTTTAAAGGATTAAATTGAATATGTAATGGGGTTTGAAATTAAGTTATATGGGATTGACCTTTGGTGGAGGGAATGCAGGTTGCAGCTGGTAGAAGAGATTTCACTTCAACAGTGTCAAGATGGGTTTTGTTTTCTCCTTCAGCCAACGAACAGAGAATTAGGCATAGAAATGCAGAGAAACCACTGCAAAACCTAAGGAATATTAACAAGGATCTAGAAATGTGAGTTGCCATGGATATAAGTTATAAGAAACCCAGAATTAATATGTTGCTTCGTGAATGTAAGCATACGGTCTCTTCCTTATATACTGACTGGAAGACAGGGATGACATTCAACTGGGGATCTTGGGTTAATTTACATAATTTCCTCTCTGTTTAATTTTCTTTTAATGATAAGTATTTAGTTTGATCAAGTGGTAGTTACTTACTCACCATCCAATTAGTCAAAGCCTTATGGAATTACTTTGTTGGTTGAGTGGAGTTACAGTAGTTCAACCTAGATTCCATATACCATACATACCGACGTCCTCAACACGTTCAGGTCACTCTAACCCTTTGTTTTCTTTTCATCAAGGCCCACTCGACCTTAACATTAATTCTGTAATTTCTTTGCATTTCTTCAAAGGAATATATATAAGAACATTACTCGAGTTCTGTTCACCCCATGTGATTGAGGAAAACCATTTATTTTCCATTTATTTTCTTAATTACAGTTAAACTAAATGAAATAGAATACACATAAACTTTTGCAAACACACAAAAAGTTTTTTATTTTTTTTATTTTTTATCAAACAATGGATTAGATGTTGGATTAGCTAACGATGTGGTTCAAACCCACGCCGTCATGCAAGGGCTTAACACATTTCCACCACTGTGATAAAGGGCCACTTGCTACAAAAAGTTATAATTGAATACCATAAGATTAGGATTGGAAAAAAAATACCGAAAATCCCAAACCATACCAAAACCAAACCGAAAAAAAATACCAAACCAAAAATCCCAAAACACTTTGAATAATTCGGTATTCCCGAACCGAACTTTACTAATATAACATACATGTGTGTGTGTGTGTGTGGTGTTGGAATGTGTAATGATTATTATTATATAATTACAATCACTAAAGTGTGGTGTGGTGCTAACAAAAGTAGGATGGATGGGTCACGGGTGCTTGTTTTCTAGACAAAACTCTATCTCTCTGTCTCTCTCTCTCTTATTTTCTATTTTATCAGTCATCTCTCTCGTATTGTCTCTCTCTCTTTACAACCCATAAACCACCTAACCCTTTATCTCTCACTTATTTTACATCTCTTCTTTCTCGTATTCTCTCTCTCTCTCTCTCTCTCTCTCTCTCTCTCTCTCTTCAACCCAGAAACCACCCCTACTCACTTCAAAACTGAAACCACCATTCCTTCCACTCAATCCAAAATTGAGCCGACATCCTACTCACTCTCTTTAAATTCATTGTGCCTTTCTCATCTGCCTTTAGTCTCAGACCCTTTCTCTTTCTCGGATTCAAAGTTCAGCAGCCACCTACCATTTAACAATCTCACTCTGACGAACTGTATCTACTCCGACCACCACCACACCTCACGGCTTCATCCCCACCTCCGGCTCTTTCCAGTGATTCTCTGTGTGTTTGGGATTTCAAATTAAGATTAGGGTTTCGAATTAGGGCCTAGCGTTTCGAATTAGGGCTTAGGTTTTCGAATTAGGGGCTCGGGTCAGGGAAAGGACGCAAGTCTCTCTCTTCACTCTGTTTTTCTCTACCATAAATCTTCACTGATTCACAGTTCACTATCACTATGTCTCTTATTTCAAGTTGGATTTTTAATGCAGGTTCAGATGATTTCAATCTCAATATAGATGATTTGGATTCAGATGCAGGTTTGGTTTCAATTAATTCCGAAATACTGAAAATATTTCGGGAGTCCCAAAATTTCGATTCAGGATCAATCATGAGATTTTTGTCCCAAAAATTTTCGGTTCGGGATTTGATATGCCACTTTTGGTTTGGTATCCGATACCGAACCAGCCTTACATAAGAGCACAGTCGCGAATTGTAGACTCATTTGGTTTGGTATGCCACTTTTGTTGACTCCTTTAAAGTTTATGTCAAAACCAAATATGAAAACAGTCGCAAATTGTAAAGGCACAAATTCGCGCAACCTACAAAACAAAGGGCACTGTAAGCAAGCCTAAGACCGGAGGAGGAAGGTGTGTGCTGGCCAAAAGCTCTTTGACGGTGAAGTTAGTAAGCAGTTTTAGACTCAAGCAATGAGCAATAGAATTAGAGTACAGAGATTGCGTTACCTAAGATGAAGCCCCGACGAGTATTTTTATATCGTGGGGAGAGAGACATTTTTAGGATAGAATCCTCGTTATAAGCCAAAGAACCCTAGAGGATATCTAGAAGTATATATTGCAGTTGTGATTACTTGCGGCGCACACCAATTCCTAGATTGTAAGGACTTTAACACTTATAATGATCTAATTGTGTCCATATGTGGATCAGATCGCGTATCTTGCGGAACAAGCATGGTCGTTCCAACCGAGTCACTCGGACTTCGCTTATTGCCCCAGAACATGGTGATGGTGGCACCATTGCTCTGTCTGGTTCAACACTCAAAGCTGGTGAGTTCATGACCAGACTTTTGAGGTAGCGATATTAGGATCAGTCTTACTCCGGTCCTTGAAAATCATGGTCCCAAAATTTATATATATTTTTTGTCAAACCTTAAGAGATATCGAATTCGAGAATTAAGCAAAGTCCATTAAACTCCATTTGTAATACACCTCCTTATTATACAAAACTGTCAATTTGTTTAAAACATATAAATTATTAAAAGATATTCTAATTTAATAGATATTTTACAGATAAATTTTATACTGTAATTTTGTAAATAAAATGTTCTAGATACAATTATATATATGAAATGATGAGAGTTAATCACAACGGCAGTGGACAAGCCCGTGTACACAGTAGTAGTGCACTAGTTATCTCAGTGCACTAGGAAATTTTGCATATAACCAAAGTCAATGTCAAATTTCCAAAGTGCATTGATCACATATATGAATTTTCTTTGGGATATCCTCACGCGTGGTTCGAACTTCCACATATAAGAGCATCCATGAGTAGTCCACTTATTCTACCATGATTAAGATTTCTTACAATTGTTCAATGTAACAAGAAAAGTTTGAACTTAATTACGAATATATTTGCACTTTGGGACTACTTTAAGAAAGTGGCATCCACATCAGCACACAGAAGCATTAACACGTAAACAATCTACATCATTCTTGCAAAATTTCTATGTTTAATGATTATTTTTATTATCTTGATATCCCGTTAATTTTGGATCGATATGCCGTTAATGTGATCAACATTTCTTTTTGAAGAAATAATGGGACATAAACCCTATCCTAATAATAAAATATAAAAGAATAGTGGGGGAGAGAGAAATAAATCTGACCCTTATGAAAGAAAAAATAAAAGTACAAGAAAAACAGGAAGGGAGACATAAATTTGACCCTTCCCCAAAACAAAAGAAAATTACAAGAAGGGGGGGGGGGGGGGATTGTGGCGATATAGAGCTTTAACTCTAATCAATTTCCAAAATTAGTAGAAGTTAACAAATGTTTTAGATTTGACTCGGGAGTGATAGAGTTGACTCTGTCTTGGTCTTGATTTAGGATTTTTTTTTTAGCAAACGATATTATTTATACTAAGGGGGATGGGTTGAGTTTAGTCTTACAATGAACTAACAATAATGTGGTTCAAATTCGCCTTTGGCGAGAATCAAACCTAAGACCTCTCACTTACAAGTAGAGGAATATCACTAAACTGTAGTACTAAGTGACTAGAGTTTTGGATTTTTGTTGGCTAAGTTGAGAACATGCCCTATGGTTGTGTACCACTTTCTACGCTGATGCCATGTTATCAAGGTGTTGGAGCGGAAAATTTCGGGACCCCTAATTCTCCACCAACAAGTGATCTTGAACACGTTGAGAAGCCTTGGACACCATCTTCGCTTGTCAACAATGAGAGTGGGGGGACTTGCAAGAAAACACTCCGACGCTCAAGTCAGTTTTTATTCAAGATGCCTGTAGAATATAGAACGATCTTACCTCTCTTTTCTCCTCCCCCCCCCCCCCCCATGCTGATGGGATTATTGCCTTTTTATAGGCATTCAAGTCTTGGGCTCCAAGTTCCACTCTCCTTCTATGTCTCCATATTCCATGAAGTGGGTATTATGTTGCTTGATTGTAGCTCCACTCCTCATGTTTGGTGTGCTAGTGGCTTATGTAGTGGAGGAGTCATTTTTGGCTCCCACATTGCCCCCTTTTTTCTCTGCAAACACATATCGTTGAGGGTTTGTAGAGAAAAAATGTTTCTTTGTGTTTCTTTGCAAAAATTCGTTTGACTTGAGATTTCATCATTAGTTTAGCCTTCAGCTACGATCATATGGTCTTCGACCATGAGTTTGGCCTTCGGCCACGGTCATGTTGGTCTTCAACCATGAATTTTGGGTCTTCGACCATCGGTCTTGAGCCTTCGGCTCTTATTCAATCTAGGTCTTCAACCCACGATCTCAAGATCTTCGATCACCAATTTTTATTGTAATAGTATGCCCTCAGATGATTAAAATTCAAATAACATCAATAGTACTAATGAACATGTGTAAGATAGAAACTCTTAGCTATTGGGAACTTCGTTGTTGTCGAATTAAATGGATTTCCTTTGCTTACAACCCTTGAGTGCTTGCTGAATAAGTGCCTTTTCAAATGCAAATGTAAGCATTTCCACTTCCCTTCCATATTCTCACAAATTGGAGCAATTCACTGCAATTCACTGCCAAAACAACTCCAACAATCCTCATTAGCCTTGTCAATATTAGGCCACGACATTAATAGTGAAATACTTATATAATTCATTGCCATAACTGATAAAGTAAATGATAAATAAGTTGAGATTCTTATCTTTCTTTGCCAAAGAAAAACCATGAATTGCATGAATACGAAACTAATTAATAATGCGATAGTTCTTATCTGTTGAAGCAAATTTAGTGCATTTATTCTGCTTTCAAGCTTTGAGTGCTTGCCGAATAAGTAACCTCATTTTTCTTCGTAGCTTTTGACCTTATCATGCTTGTGCATTATTTGCCCATGTACATTTTTGGTATGCAGCAAAACTTCGTTCTCTTTCTTTTCCTTCCAAAGAGAGATTGTGGATTGCATTGATCTTAATTTACAATTGAAAAGAATGAAGGAACTCTTATCTTTTAGGCAATTTCTTTGCCTTTGTTGCCGACGCCATAGAAAAGTTGAGAGTGTGTTGAAGCCTTTCAATATTTTCCAAAACTTTTCCATCTTGCATGCATTCTTTGTCTTCGTGGTGGTGTTAGGAGTTTTTTTGGGAAATCGTAGATTCATCAACAGCTGTCAAGTTTCGAATAAGAACCCGATCACCACTCCACGACAATATATAGTTAGACTGCTTCCAGAAATAGTTTTTTTGTGACTTCTTTAGGCAATCCCATAACGGTGTCAACCCTATCGGTATCACTGGTTCTACAAATGGAAAAATCAATGGATGTTGCAGCATCAAATCGCCAACAACATTGAGCGTAATTTCCTCCTCTATCTGGCTATCGATCACCTCCTCTGGTATGACATAAAGACAAACCTCTGCTCTGCGCCAACTACCTTTTCTTTTTTTCTGTTTTTAAGGTTGGTTTCCAGTACAGATCCTATAACTGCTGCTTGACCACCAGAATAGCCCTGATAAAATTCCATGCTTCTTCCTTGCAGGATGGTTTTTCCCTTATTATCCCTTCATGCACCACTACCGTGTCTGCAGTAATCAACTGTGTAGTAGGAGCATCCCCATTCAATTGTTCTCTCACTTTGGAGCCTTGAAATAATAACGTCTGCTTTGGCCTTAGCTAGAATCATGACCAATTCTTTAGGCTTATGCATCCTTATACTTTTTTTTCATCAATATCTGCAGTCATGACTGAAATGGTATCCCATCTCCGCCAACGCCGATCCGAGTATTATCTGAAATGATGTCTCGTTTGAGTTTCTCATTTGTAGGTATTTCAGCCTAAGACAACATGTGTAAAGTTAGTTGGTCCAACGTTGAATTTTGAATCCCTGCTTGACACTAGGACTCTGAATTGATTACCACGATTAGTATTGCTGATATTCAGGATCATATATTATCATAAAAATGTTATTGCTAATTTATTGTTGGTAAATACTACATAAATAAGCAAATAAGTCCTTATCTCCTTGTTCACATGGTACACGATGTGCCCAAATTCTCGGTTAGTCTCACGTCCAACAACCATAACGCATTTCTGACTTTCCTTCACTTTTGCTCCCATTATAGCAATTAAAAATAATAATGGTATAGCTCAGCCAAATAAGTACTTCAAGCAAATAAGGGGCGTTAGGCAATTACATAATAAACATTGAAATTTGTATGCAAATAAGCCTTAACGAAATTATCTATGCATGTAAACATTTTGAATAATCTACTATCATGCGAAAATCATTATGGATCAGATAAGAGGGTTCTTATCTTGCTGTTTACAGAAGTTTGTGTGTGGCCATTAGTCGTTAGCGAACGCTTCACTTGATGTAATTCACGACTGAATGCCTTTCCTTCATTTTCAACCCTTCCTGCTAATACAGAATTTTCTACACACTGGTCTTAATGAGTTTGTGACTTTGATCGTTCGTTAGCCATTGAACGCATATTCGAAGTCTTGGAATCATGCCCCCATCCTAGCTTGAACAACATCCATGGAGCAGCCGCAGAAGATGGAGGCTCGTATACTGCCGAAGTTGGTTGGCGGCTGCTAAAGGACTCAGTCGCCTTTTCTCATAATCTGATTGGTTTGCTTTTCTACAATTAATAATCATCATATTACCATATGTAAACTGGCAGAAGTATTATAAGAGAGGAAGTAGGAGCGCTTCTCTATTTGATGTCTCAGCCTGTGCCCCCATGGTGTCGCTGGGATAGACATCATTTCGTTCGCTTCTCAATTTGGCTTTTTGTTCAAGTTCCCACAGACGGCGCCAACTGTTGGAGCGGAAAATTTCGGGACCCCTAATTCTCCCCAACAAGTAATCTTGAACACGTTGAGAAGCCTTGGACACCATCTTCGCTTGTCAACAATGAGAGTGGGGGGACCTACAAGAAAACACTCCGACGCTCAAGTCAGTTTTTATTCAAGATGCCTGTAGAATATAGAACGATCTTACCTCTCTTTTCTCCTCCCCCCCCCCCCCATGCTGATGGGATTATTGCCCTTTTATAGGCATTCAAGTCTTGGGCTCCAAGTTCCACTCTCCTTCTATGTCTCCATGTTCCATGAAGTGGGTATTATGTTGCTTGATTGTAGCTCCACTCCTCATGTTTGGTGTGCTAGTGGCTTATGTAGTGGAGGAGTCATTTTTGGCTCCCACACAAGGCGACCTCAACTAACCACCACGAGGTGGCCAAGTGGTTGGGAATGAATTTCAGGTCCGTATTGCACACGGCACGTCCTGGATTCGATTCCTGTCGCTGGTGAATCACACAATGGTGGCTAAAGGAAGGCTGAAATGCTTCTGTGAGTCTTCCCCACTCCCAAAATGGTGGACTACCGTGGCGAAGCCACCAGATGGTCCTCTTTTTAAAGAAGAAAAGACTTCAACTGAAACATATATTGTTACATTTAAAAAAAAATAAACAATTCAAATCTTTGAAGTTCAATATATAATGGGCTACACAACTAGTCCTCATTTTTACTAAAAAAAATAGGGATTCTTTTGGGCAAAGGCTCTGTAGAAACATATATTGTTACATTTAACTTTACATTTACATCCGTGTTGTCCGTATTTTGGGTAAGTTATTGGTGTATTTGAAATCCTATTATGTGGTGTTATAGTATCTCTTAAATTTCTCCATAAGTGGAAAATATGAACTATGTTGCCACCATATATAACAAATGAAAAGTTACACCACATGACAAGTATTTTAATTGTGGAGCCAAAAATAATTTCAAAAACTCTAGAGGCGACACGTGGATTTTTATTCAAGAAAGACAAGATTGCCCTCAATGAATGGGCAGGCTTCTTAGATGCTCCCACGCGCAGTTCACATCCCTGGAGGACTCAGTTGTTGAACACAACTGTCCACAGCTCACCTGCCCTTGGCAAGGAATTAAAGATAAGGTTTAAATACCTAAATCCTATCTTTAATACATTCATACTTGAAGAATAACTTCAATCAAGTAAGTAATCCTAATTTATTTAAATTAGAATAATTACACTATTATCTCAAGATATTATCTCCTATTTAATATCTTGGGAATAATTAGAGAATATTTTCTCCATTAAACCCTATATGGCCAGCCCCTAGCCTATAAATACCTCATATTCTACCAATTTGAGAGAGCTTTTTGCAACCCTAAAAAAGCTACTCTCACATAGAAACTAATTTAGGCATCGGAGATCCGTTCACTTAACCCCCCCCCTCCCCCACCTCGTGGGCGCGTGAGGCTTAGGTCTCTAATCAAAGGTGTTGATTGTTTTGCAGGTGCATTTTCGTCAAGACCGAAGACGGCGGAAATTTACACAAAAGTTTATGTATTTTGAGGGAGACTAGTAGTACAATTGTATAACTTATTGATACATTACAACCTTTGCATATAGTTCAATATCCTAGTGAATAGGGAGTTTGGATAGTCATGAGACTGTTTTTGGCAAGGACGTAGAGAAGACGGGGCTTTCCTGCCATGACAACTTTTGCAGCTTATTGTGTTATTTTAGCGTCTTGTTAAACAATCCAGTGGCCGTAATTTTCCACACTACACCGACCACAAAGGTCAGTTTCTTTGGGCTGTCCTCATGCGCTTATTTCCTGCATGCACACGTAATGCCCTTTAGCAATTTGGTCGTCAGTCGTCAGTCGTCAGTCGTCAGTCATCAGTCATCGCCACTAGCTCTGATTAAAATGAGGTTAACTGTCGAAACTGTGCTCAAATGCCAACATTAGAAAACCAAGAACATATTGTAAAAGGTAAATTTTATTTAAATTCATGCAATCTCTTTTTACACTTAACTTAAAATTTTGAATGTTAATTGTCTATTTTATCCTATTGCATAATTACTATTAAATACAAAATGAAATTAATAATAAAATTCAAATTTATCAATAAACCTAAACACTATAATTTAACCCTACGATCATTCTTTAGTTATCCTACGTTCATTCTGACTAAAACCATAATGCATAATTACTATTAAGAATTGAGACAAATGACTGATAAATCATAGGCATTAGTTGTAATGTTTTCAGAACAATGGTGAGAAATGATGGATACAAAGGGCTTGTGAGGGGGTGGGCTCTGAGAATGCTTTTCCATGCCCCGGCTGCTGCCATCTGCTGGTCCACATATGAAGCCTCAAAAACCTTTTTCCAAGATCTCAATGGTAGTAGTAACCAAGGTCTAAAATATTAATGATATCGGAAATATCGGTAGTCTAAAAATACGAAAATTTTGATGGAAATATCGGGATATTATCGATATCGATAAAAATTGAATAAAAACCACGAAAATTGTAAGAAAAACTTGAAAATTTTTATTGAAACTTTGCAAGATGTTTATTTAGTCAATTATCTATTAGTTTATCACAAAAAATTGGAAGGAAATGCATTGCATGATGGATTTAATTGATTTAAGTTGATTATATAGCGAGCTGGCAAACATTGTGAGTGTAGAAAATATGTAAATATTTTAGCATATTTTCACAAAAACATAAGTGATATGGTGGTCAAGGTGTTGAAGGAGTAAAATGGGAGGGGTTCGAATCCCGTTGGTGTTTTTTTAAATATAGAAATTTAAAAAACACGAAAATTTCGATGGAAATATCGATGACATCGAAAATATTTGTAGTCCAAAAACACAGAAATTTCGATGAAAATATCGGGATATTATGGATATTTTAGACCTTGGTAGTAACATCTGCTGGTCCACAGAAATGGTGTTCTTGTAGAGATGTGGAAAATTGAATTTTACTTGCATTTCACATTTACATGTAATTTGAAAATAGAGCAATTGAGAATTGATCAGAACTTGTGCACAAGAAAAACATCCGGTGTTACCCTCCTTAATCCGCAATCCTCGACATTGGCAATTTTTAGTGTCCCATTCCTCTTCAGCAGGGCAATAATTCTACTTATATAAAGGAAAGCTAAAGTAAGAATCTCTTGAACAAATATGGCAAACTACAGCGAAGATTTCTTGAACGAAATGATGAACTTACACCGTAGCAGAACCTATCGAGGAGGTATAAGCATGTGCCTTTCCTATCAGAATATGAGGATTGTTGTTCACCTGCTATATGGGACGTGCATTGGGATTCTTAGCAAACATGAAATTTACACAAGCTCGAAAATCTACTTAACAATAGTGAAAGTGGTACTTGGTTTTGAGCAAGGTCTAAAATATCGATATTATTGGCAAAATATCGATATTATTGGCGAAATATCGCCGATAATATCGTTTTTTTAGTGGGCAATATTTTCACATTTATCTACTTTATTATCGTCAATATATCGGAATATTATCGATAATATCGGGATATTAGGCAAGATGAGATAAAAAAACATAATAATTCAGTGTGTGTGTGTGTGTGTGTTATTCAAGAGAAAAAAAAACATAATAATTCATATAACATATAATATAATATAAATCCCCAAACGGGTCAAACCATATATATATGTGTGTGTGTGTGTGTATTTATAAATCTCAAACTTTTAACAACTTTTGAAAAGACAAAAAGTAGTGGTTGTCCGTGGTTTCATACTCAAAACCGTGTGCCACTTCCAACTCTTTCACATTCCAAGAGGTGGAGTATCAGATCATCACACCTTTTTTGACCATTCGAAAATTGAAAAACCTCTATTACACCTTTTTGTTTCTTCTTCTTCCCTTAGCCCTTTCAGAGCCTTTCTAGAGCCCTTTCAGAGCTTCAAACTGATTAATGGATCTGCAGCATGTGCCACTTCAAATTAAATATTAAATACCTTCTTTCTCTCTCATTTATTCACAGACAGTAAGCTGTAGAGGATCGTCGAGTTTTTGCTGCTACGTACGACATCGAAAGTTCCAAATTTGTTACATTTGTGTAATTATTATTTTATTGTTGGTCCACGGCTCCACACAGATTCTATTTGACCTTTACACAAAAGGTTCCATATTTAAGGTAAGTTTACAAACTTATATTTATATTATTGTGGTTTAGTCTTACTTTACCAATGTGGTTTACTTCAATTTTCGCCAAATTAATTTTCATCAATTTTTCATAAATTTGGTTCCTACGTGTAGGTCATGTGCTCTCATTTTATTTATTTTTTAATGTCGAATTTCACTTACTTCCGTTTGAATAAAAAAATAAACTTAAAATTTGGACAAAAGTTAGAATTGATAAATAAGCATGCATTAATCCTCTTATTTGGATGTGTAAACATAGAAATTTAGAATTTTCTCGTCAGCTACCCATCTCCCCATAATGGGATATTGGGCCGACCCTGACTAGTGAAGATTGGAGCTGTGACCTCGATCAAGTTAAAAAAAAATTGATTTCATATCCAGGGAAGAGCAATTGGAGAGACCAAAGTTGAAATAAAATTGAAATTTGGGACCTCTAATTCCATGTTTAAGATCTATGTAGATAGTTGTCATTTTTGAATTTCTATGAGTGAGATTTAAAATAAAATAATAAATAAATAAAAACTCAACCATAGTGGTCACCATTGTTAGTCCCACCACCGTTGCCACCCCACAACCACCACCACCACTTGCCATCATCATCGATGCTGCCACCTCCACCCACCATCGTCACCGTTGCCGTCGCCAACACTCAACATAATTATCGTTGATGCCACCATTACCCACCATCACCGCCACTATCATCATGACTTATTATCATCATCGTCGTTATCGCTGCCACCATCCGCCATCTTCATTACCGTCGTTGACACCACCACCACCGCCGCCAAAGCTGCCACCACCTCCACCCACCATCATCACCACCACTACCACCTTTGTTAGTACATTTCCTAACTACTATCTCTCACATTGAATTCTATATTTCAATTTCCTTATCCTTTTAGGTTAGCAAAATAAGAAAAATTCACAAATAAGAAAATAAGAAAATAAATTTTGAAAAAAGAAAAAAAATCACAAATTTTAGAAAATAATTTTCATCATTTTACAATTCCTTGAAAATTTTTAATTTCTTCATTCAAACATATTAGAATTGTGGTAATATCACACTAAGTGAACCACTTTTCATTGATGCAAGTCCCCTACTTTTTCACACACAAAATAATTATTATTGCATGGCTTGATTTTGCATTATTTCTGACTTATGTTGTGAGACTAGATATAAAAGAATTATAGTATAGCAACGACATAAAGTACTTTAATTTTTTTATTTTTATACAAGTTGCTGCTTGCATACTTGAATTCTTTTTTACCTATTATACACACAAACCGATTGTCACTATATATAGTTTGTGCCAATTCGTCTATGTATAATTATGTATTACTATTACATTTTCTGTTATAAAATTTGCCCTATATTGTTGCTGCTGCTGCTGCTGGCTTAATCAATCTTTTTAGCCAGCCAATTAAGCAACTATTCACATAAGCCCTCATGCTCAGGGGCACCCTGCAGGGGCAAATCCGATTTTACGACCACCGACATCATACACCACCTGCAGCCTCTTCTGCTGAACGTTACCAAATATCCCAACGTCGCTGTCGTCGTCGTTCCCCGCAAACGCCAGGCAAACTTGATCGACACTCGCCCAGTACAATATCCCCGTTGCGTCCAAATCCAACGTCATCCCGCCCTCGAAAGCAAACGCGATCTTCGGATACGTCACCGTTTCGACGTTGCTGAAGTCGTAGCAAGTGTCGAGAATAGAAAGCGGTGGAGCCGAGGTGGAGCTCTTCATCAGCTGCCGAAACACGTCCCGCAGTGTCTTGTACGCCGTCGCCGGCAAGCGCGTGATCACCGTCCCGGAATCTATAATCGTCCCCGAGGAGGAAAAAACTTTACCGGAAATCGGTAATTTTTTTCCGCCAATGCTGATCCCGACCACGTTGAGGCCGTAAAACGACCCGCTGTCGGAGACGTCGACGAGGGGTGTGAATTTCACGCCCTTGGAAGAGCGGCCGCCTTTGCCGAAGCTGAGGTATCCGGTGCCGCTAGATGTGGATGGGAGGCAGTAGGAGAAGAACCGGTTGTATTTCAAGGCGGATTGCTCGACGAGGGAGATGTTATCCCTGCCAAGACCGAGCAAACCGGCGGCACCCCCGAAGAGGCCCTGGTTGTTCTGGCCGCATCCGAACAAAAACCCATCAAAAACATCCGTCGACGTCAGGCTCAGCCGCTCTTTCCCGAAATACCCCTCGGAGTAGGACCCGTCTCCGTACTCAATGGTGTAGATGCATGTGGAGAGGTAGCAGCGGGGGTTGTGTCCCGTGGCTGACGCCAGCTGGGAACATGTGGCAGAATTGCATGAGACATTGACGTATGAGGCGGAGGTTGCTGGGTCAAAGATGGGCTCCGTCTGGTCGTAACACACACCAGCACATGGGCGGCATTGGGTCCACGTTAGATCGCTGCCTGTGTCGAAAATGAGGGAAAGCTGCTTCTTGGGTGAGCCCAGACCCACGTTGACAATGTAATTGCCCGAGCCCACTACGCTTCCTGAATGGGCGGGGATGGTGGCGGCGGCGGATGGACGGGGTTTGCCGACCGTGGTTGTGGATTTTGATTTTTTGGTGTTGAATCGGGAGTGGATTGAGTCGACTCGGGCTTGGTCCTGGTTGAGGATTTGGGCATGAGTTAGAGTTTTGGATTTGTTCTTGTTGATTTGAGAGCATGGTCCGTGCTTGTGTACCACTTTTAGAACCGATGAAGATGATGACTCCTTGCTCTCACCACCTGAATTCAAATAGATCGATTACAATCGATTACAATCAGTTATTTAAAAATCATGCGGCTACAATTAAATATTTTTTACATAAAACGAGACTGCTTTATTTTTAAAAATATAAAAATCATTTAATTGTAACCGCACGATTTTTTATGAACGGCCCTTGTGGCTTGATCTCCAGGATTCCCATGGAGGGGATCGAGAGGATCCAAATCCTTCTTTTAGTATATATTTTAATTCAATTCACTTTTCATAATTTAAATTAACTTAGTGTAATCGATTAGTAGCATATGAAAAACATAATCCCTTTTGTTATTGGTGTTAATATAATCGTGTTCGCATCAGATAATAGTAAATCCTGGCTCACTATTTTCATATTTGGTTCCGTACGTATCACCATCATGCATGTTGAAAATTACATCAAACTACCAAAACCTTATTACTTTCCAAAATAATATAATTTTATGACTTTAAGTTTGTACCCATTTTTAATTTGCAACCTTTTTTTTAAAATTTGTACCAATTTGCTTTTCAATTTTAATTTGTACTTATATATTAATTTCTTTTTGTCCCTATATTTTTTAAAATTTTATTTGTATATGTACCCATTTTTAATTTTGGTAAATGTACCCATGCTAATTATATGTATTTAGTTTATGTTTTAAAATGTATCAGTAGTTATTTTTTAAAATATGTTAATAATTACGTGGGTACATTATTTTCTTGCTATAATTTTGTGAAGAACAATATTATTCTTGTCACATCCCGACCCGCTTCACGGGCCCGCTCTACTACCATAGCACGATATTGTCCGCTTTGGGCCTCGACCACGCCCTCACAGTTTTGTTTCTAGGAACTCACGAGCAACTTCCCAGTGGGTCACCCATCATGGGAGTGCTCTAGCCCCCTTCTCGCTTAACTTCGGAGTTCCTACGGAACCCGAAGCCAGTGAGCTCCCAAAAGGCCTCGTGCTAGGTAGGGATGAGAATATACATTTAAGGATCACTCCCCTGGGCGATGTGGGATGTCACAATCCACCCCCCTTAGGGACCCGACGTCCTCGTCGGCACACACGCGGCCAGGGTTAGGCTCTGATACCAATTGTCACATCCCGACCCGCTTCACGGGCCTGCTCCACTACCGTAGCACGATATTGTCCGCTTTGGGCCTCGACCACGCCCTCACGGTTTTGTTTCTAGGAACTCACGAGCAGCTTCACAGTGGGTCACCCATCATGGGAGTGCCCCCTTCTCGCTTAACTTCGGAGTTCCTACAGAACCCGAAGCCAGTGAGCTCCCAAAAGGCCTCGTGCTAGGTAGGGATAGGAATATACATTTAAGGATCACTCCCCTGGACGATGTGGGATGTCACAATTCTAATATTTGTTTTTAAGTATTTATTATATTTTAAAAATATTATTTGAATTTGTTTAAATTTTATAATTTGTGGGACATTAAATGCATAAATACATGAGTTAAATCTCTTGAATGACTCAATCAAAATATTTAAACAAACAAAGTTTCAGTCTAATAATTAAGTTGATTAGAGACCGGAACCAAAATGACCCTAAAAAAAACTTGAACATATTTATTAACCTTTGGCGGAGGAGCTAGGGCTGCATGAGGTTGCTGGCAGCAGAGAACTGAGTTGAACTGTATGAGAAACTGGATGGAGTTCAACTGCATGGGGACGCTGGTTCTCTTCCAAGGCAAAGCCCTTCTCCAAATAGCTGAGAATTAGGGTCAGAAATACAGAGAAGCAAAGTAAATAGTTCATGAGGGAGGTGGAGGAGGAGCTAGAAATACTGGGAGTTGCCGCCATGAATATCGAAAACTCTTTCCAGAATTCAAATTATGGTGTTGCTCCTAGTCCTACATAGCGCAACCTTCTCAGCCTTATAAGCAAATGGGAAAACTATTGGCGTCTTACACGTCACCCTTACAACTTGACATGAGACCAATTGATTGATTAGGTTTTTTTTCAAAAGGGTAGATATGACAGTGTGTGTATATACGGCGTATATGTACGTACGTATTTAGACTGCGTGGCTTCAGCTTCACGTTCTTTGCTGAATTAAGTCCAACTATCCCGAATCACATACACATATATTGACATATGTAGCACGCTTAAAAGTGAGTGGCAAATACTATAGCCTATACGTGAGGCAACCCTCTCACCGTTTTGTTCATATAGTATAAAGGCACAGCATCGGCCTTTGCTAAAAAGGGTGAGACCTTAGGCAACCACCTTATTTACCTCCCCCTTCGTCATTTTACCTAAAATTTCATCACGTGATTAGTAAGCTGGATGAGAGATAAACAATATTTATGAACAGGACGTCTCTTAATTACTACAATACCTACACACATACACAACTTGTGAATACATGGTGTGTATTTAGGTATAGTATATTGCACGACCTGTAATGACATATAACTGGATGATATATTGAATATCAAGTCTATGCATTCGACTTGTTTGACTTTGTTTGTAATTGTACATAGTTGTTGGTCATATAAAAGTAGTCTTCATTATGTGACTGGTTAACGTAACGAAAAATATAAATACATATGAGCCAGTGTATTTATAATTGTATGTGACTTGTGCTATAGAGGTATTTCTCCCTATTCTAGCGTAGAAAACATCGACTAGCACAACATGTTAGTTGATTTATATCATTTCAGTGGATCTAATTCCCTATTAATAGCTAGGGAAGGCACCTAAATTATCATCCACTACTAGTTTGTACTATACCTTAGTATATTATTGCATGAACATGGTTTTCTTGTTAATTATAGGCAAATTAGCAACTTCATTAATTATTGCATTCATTTCAGCCTTCCAGAAGAAATATGTACATATATATATACACACACACATATATATTCACCATTTGTACAGTATTTTCCAGCACTGAATTGACTTGGGTCAACGTTGTCAATTTTCAAGCCAATTGGAATATATTAGGGTTTTTCACTCGCACTTTGAAAACGATAGATGGGAAGCCAATCAATTATTCTGCACTTGATTTTTCAGTAGTGGAGACATGCTGGAATGGCAGCCCAATGGAATCATCACGTTTTCGGTTTTCCATGATTTAACTCCCCCAAAACAAATATATATGATGAGCGGATCTTTATAAAGGTGGCAAATCAATCCATTAGTTTGTTAATGGATACCTATTAAGACTCGTTTAATTTTGATATAGATGTGAGAATGATAGTGAGGATGATGGTGTTA
The DNA here is from genome assembly GCA_963580275.1 of Crataegus laevigata. NCBI lineage: Eukaryota > Viridiplantae > Streptophyta > Magnoliopsida > Rosales > Rosaceae > Crataegus > Crataegus laevigata. The sequence goes on from OY756949.1 coordinate 4,128,175, forward strand.
GGTGAAATCAAACTACATGAGTCTTAATGTGTACTCATTAACAATCTAATAAGTTAGTTTGCCACCTCTAGATCCATACATGATTGTTAGACAATTTATTTAAGGCCCACTCCGTCTACTTCTAGATATTCTTTCAAAGATCATGTTTATAGAAAATAACTAAACACAAAACCATATAATGGTTGGAATAAGGCTTTAGGGCCGTATTTGGTAATTTTTTCACTACAAATAAATATCTTAATAATTTTTTTGTCTAATTTTTTTGTAAGAATGATCAATAAATGATGTTCTAAATCGATCTGAACATGAAATACATTTACGAAATGGACCCTACAAAAACTTTTGTAAAATGGTGGTGTAAAAAAAAATTTTGATACGAATCCGTCCCATATATATTAATTTTCTAAGTGGCAACCCACCCACCCCAAATCCACACCATCCCACTATAACGTACTCCACAAGTTATATGGAAGTGCAAAATCTAAAATTGATGCATTCATTTTCATTATCCCATGTAAATCTTTGGCATGCTATTGCTTATTTTGTTTCCAATTCTAACGTTGAAATAGAAAATACATCTTATCGATTGTTCATATTAAAAATTCGACAACATACTATGATTAAATACAAGACTATCAATATTTCGAATTCAGAGTTTGAGAAAATATTGTGATTAAAACGAAGACTTGTATTGACAGGATAATAATTATTTTTTGGCGTAATTGTGCAACATGAACAATAACTTTATGAGTTTACTTTGTCATATCCCGGCCCGGGGTCCACAACATCCCTGGCCCGACCTCTGCCGTAGCACAATATTGTCTGGATTTGGGCTCCGACCACGCCCTCAAGGTTTTGTTTCTGGGAACTCACACGAGAACTTCTCAGTGGGTCACCCATCATGGGAGTGCTCTCAAGCGCTACTCACTTAACTTCGGAGTTCCGATGAACTCCGAAGCCAGTGGGCTCCCAAAAGGTCTCGTGCTAGGTAGAGATGGGAATATACATATAAGGCTTACAAGATCCTCTCCCCTGGGCGATGTAGAATGTTACAATTCACCCCCCTTAGGGGCCCAACGTCCTAGTCGACACACCACGACCAGGGTTTGGCTCTGATACCAAATTGTCACATCCCGACCCGAGCTCGACTCCACCGTAGCACGATATTGTCCGCTTTGGGCCTCGAGCACCCCCTCACAGTTTTGTTTCTAGGAACTTACACGAGAACTTCCTAGTGGGTCACTTATCATGGGAGTGCTTTCGCGCACTACTCACTTAACTTCGGAGTTTCGACGAACTCTGAAGCCAGTGGGCTCGCAAAAGGCCTCGTGCTAAGTAGAGATGAGAATATACATATAAGGCTTACAGGATTCTCTCCCCTGGGCAATGTGGGATGTTACATACTTGGTGCATAATTTTGGCACACTTGCACCCAACAAATATTTGAGTCCTCGAAGACCACACCCAACACTAAATTAAAATTATTGGATGAAAATTAACACCCACCAAGGTTTATTCAATTCAATACTACTCCATATAATACTTCTTCTTTATAAATCTATTATGTACTTGACTATCCTCACTAATAAAAGAAAACTAACGAAAAGTCCAAAAAAACTTCTCTTTTAATGAAAAGTTATTTTTAAAGATATAATGAATAGTACCAGGAAAAGGTAAAAATGTGGGTTTTCGTTAAAAGTAAACACTACCGAGAGTGTTTTGTTAAAACTCTCCACTAACAAAGCAATATTAGCACAATAATAAGTAGAAATTTTCTTATGATTATAAATTCATGCAAAAGAAAAACAGATTTCTAATTAATATGTGCCAACAATTAAGTTAGACCATCTCTAATGGTGGACTAAAAGCCAAATTACCCCCCAAACTCACTCTAACCCAAAGAGAAAATTTGGGCTAAATGCTAAACCAAGGCCAGATTCCCCTCAGAATTTAGCCCAAAAATCGGTGTGGGCTCCACCAAACCGAGTGAAAATATTTATCGGAATTTAAATTTTTTTTATTAAAAATGTTCATAAAATTAATTTACGATAGTCTACATATTTATTTAAAAAAATAATTTAATTTAAGAAAAAAAAATAGCCTAAGCTCATTCTTTAATAATCCCGTGCTAAAATTTTAAGCTAGAATGGTTGGAGCAGAAAAACTGTTCCTGGGCTAAAAGCTAAATTTTTCGGGCTAAAATATTTGACTTTTAGCCCAACCATTGGAGATGGTCTTAATTCATCAATTTTTTTTCTTCATCTATGCAATGAAATACCTCAAAGAAGACGATCTTTTTGTAGTTAGTTGTATTATTCCATCCCATGAAGACATATCACTACAAGAATTTTAACTATAAGACACCCTTTGCATTGGTATGGATTAAGAAGAAAGAGTACTGACTTCGGTGGTAATTATCAGTAGCCACCATGCAGTCACTGAATAAGAGTCCCATGTCCTATGTAAACGTCTCCATTGTAACAGACACCACCATTTCTACATCCGTGTACAAAGGAATAGTACAAGTCTCATTATATTAATTTTTTTTAAATTTATTTATTTATAATTAAAAATAGTAAGTAAATATTGTCAGAGAAAATATCCTTTTGGCATCAGTGTCCAGATTGCATTTTTTTTTCTTTTTCAAAAGGGCGCGTACTGAGCACCCATTGCATTGTCTAATCCCATTATTAATGTAAGTGGCTTTTGATAATATTTAATATTTTTGCAATCAAGTCCTCCAAGACAAACTTGCAACCAAGCACTACAATTTCTTAGTATACATCCATCCATCTTCCATTGACAGTGTTCTTGAACAACCTGCAAAATTATAAGGAACAAAAATAAAAGCTAGTAAGATAATATCATCACTGCTCTAAAAATTCCTGCCTAGCGCCGCCTAAGTCCCGCCTAGTGACTAGGCAGCTAGTCACCACCCATATTAATGTCTAGGCGTTTGAAAATTAAGAAATGGCGCCTAGACCAGCTGAGGTCCCTGTCTAGGCACTAGCCTAGCCCACCCAGACCCGCCTAGGCACGTGCCTAAGTTGCGACTCACTTAGACAGAAAATAAATAACTTTCAATTTACATTTAATTTTTTTCAATAAATTGTAAGAGATTTGTTAAATACTTAAATGAGCACACACTATATGCTTGTTCCTCATGTTTTCATTATGTTCCAATACTTCATAATACATTGGGTAAATTACATGGAAACCCCTCAGGTTTGAGGTCTATTACAACCCCATACAACATCTTTAAAACATTTCAGTTTTATACCTCACGTACTATTTTATTTTAAAATAATACCTCCGTTACATTTTTCATCAATTGATCTGTTAAGTGCTGACGTGGCTGCCAAATGTCTGCCACGTGGCAAATAAAATAATTTTTAAATTTTTTTTTAAAAAAACCTAAATCTTTAACCAAAAAAAAAGGTTAGGAGACCAAACCCATTGCCCAACCCGTATCCCATGTCCCTTCTCAACCTTCGACCCCGTAACCCCTATCCCCTGCCGGCGACCCACCTCCTGCTTCTCCTTCTTCTTCCCCCCGTCGCCACAAAGCCCAGATCCCATGGGATGGGATTTTTTTTTCTTCTTCCTCCCTCATCCTCTTCTTCTTCTTCTTCTTCTTCTTCTTTTTTTTCTTCTTCTTCTTCTTCTTCTTCTTCTTCTTCTTCTCTCCCCCCCCCCCCCCCCCGGCCGCAGGGAAGCCCATATCCCAGGGGATGGGGTTTTTTTTTTCCTTCTTCCTCCCTCCTCTTCTTCTTCTAATTTGAATTGTATCATCAACCAAATCTAAATCGGCCACCGGGAATACCGAACACATACGATCATATTATTCATAAAATTAAGAACTTTTTTGAGATGCAAACCAAACATAAATCGACCACTGTGAGCGATAAGAATTGGACTACAATACAATCAGAACAATTCGAATCGAAAGATTAGAAGCAACAAACTAAACTCACCAAAGCCATGCTGTTCCGGAAAAACGTTTCGCTCAGACTTGAGATCTGAAACATGCAAGGCCAAAAAAAAAAAAAAAACTTAGTTATCAGCAATTTGATTACAGCAGGAAAAGAAATTGGTAGATTGGAAGAGAAGAATTTTCATTCAATTTTCTCGAGAAACTTCTTCTTCCCCCCGTCGCCGCGAAGCCCAGATCCTATGGGATGGGTTTTTTTTTTCTTTTCCTTTCTTCTTCTTCTTCTTCCGGTTTTTTTTTTCTTCTTCCTCCCTCATTTTCTTCGGGATTGGGGATAGAAATGTGGATTTCAATTATTTTTTTTGGTTAAAGATTCTGTTTTTTTTTATAAAAAGAATTAAAAAAATTATTTTATTTGTCCCGTGGCAGACATTTGGCAGCCACGTGACATATATGTGGCAGCCACGTCAGCACTTAACGGATCAATGGATGAAAAATGTAACAGAGGTATTATTTTGAAATAAAATAGTACGTGAGGTATGAAAGTGAAATGTTTTAAAGATGTTGTATGGAATTGTAATAGACCTCAAACCTGAGGGGTTTCTATGTAATTTACCCTAATACATTTGTCATTCTATTTTGTAGTTTATGATGAAATTATATATATTTTAAGTATAAACAGACCTTTATTTATACAAAATATAATAAATTTACTTAAATCTGCCTAGTTCGCCTAGCCGCTAGACTCTAGTTCGCCGTCCGACTAGCGCTAGTGTATTTTAAAACCTTGAATATCACATAATCATACTAAATTTGAAATAGTATACAAACAACTAAAACTAATGAAAATCTACCTCCATAACAACTTTGTTTGTACCATACTTGACCAACCTCGAAACTACTAAGCACCGGTCAACATTATACTGTCAAGGACCCACAAGAGTTTTCCTCCAACCAGGAGGCCAATCACAACGCGACACGTGTCAACATCAGAGACCAATCACAGCACGACACGTGCCAACATCAGAGGCCAATCACAACATGACACGTGTCAATGTCAGAACAAAGCTAGAAACTCTTCTATAAATAGGGATCATTCTCCCACAATGAATTCCTAATGTCATTTGTACGAAATCACTCATTAGAACTCACAAAACGAGAGCTTGAACCTATGTGTTTGTGTGAACCCTTCACAATTAATGAGAACTCCTCTACTCCGTGGACGTAGCCAATCTGGGTGAATCACGTACATCTTGTGTTTGCTTTCCTGTCCTATATCTTTACATACTTATCTGCACTAGTGACCGAAGCAATCTAGCGAAGGTCACACATCTGACACTTTCTATTGTACCAAAGTCCTCACTGATTTTGTGCATCAACAAACTTCATAGTTCATATTTGAATAAATCACTTAAGATTCGATTGTTAAATCATCTTCTGCACTTCTTTCTTTCTATCAAGAAAGTTAACAGCACAAAAAAAACCACAAAAAACATCATAAATTACTTAAAAGAGCAACAAAAATTAAATAGTCAGAATTTTTTTTAAAAAAAAAGGAAAATGATTATAGCGAAAACTAAATAGTTATGCCTCTCTGCATCCTCCTCAATACCAAACCTTTTTGTACTCTTAACACTTTTCACTGCAGAACAACAATCCATCGTATGCATTAACAAAAAATTGCATGCAGAGGACGTGAATTAAAAATAATCCATGAAGATCCAGGCGAGATTTGAAAATATACATTCAGATCTTAGAAGATATGAACTCAAAGTGGAAAAAAAACTTAGACCTGATCTGATACAAAGAGGGGAGAGGGGGGGGGGGAGAGAGAGAGAGAGAGAGTGATGCATAAGCGGTGTTGGCGATGGTGCGTAGCTGATAGGAATATGGAAAGGATGGGGTTGGAAGAAAGGAGCTTCAAGGTTGAGAGAATTTTGGTTGGTTTCCAAAGATGCCGAAGTTATCAATTATTCCTTATTTTTATACGTTCAAGTGTTGGGTGTTTCGTATACAGGAAGCTGCGCTACACACATTACAAGACTGCAAGAACCTTTCATTTGATATTTTTTGTTATTAATTTTTTTGGAGGGAGCGTTTTTAAATAAAAGTTATAAATTCCATCCCATAAAAATTAAAAGTTTCAACCGAAAAAGAAAAAAGAAATAAAGAAACTTAAAAATATCTAGAGAGATAAAGCAAAACAATAAAAAAAGATTTGTATAAACGAGTTTGGCACCGATGCACAAACTCCAATACATTTATTTGAAATTGTCACGAAGAGGAAGGTAAAAAAAAGGCCAAAATTCCAATTGTTAATCACATTTCTATAAGCCACACCGATTGTCAGTGCCACCTATAATAAATGTATTGGATCTTCATTAGTGTGTAAAAAAAGGCGTTCTATAGCGAGAATTCTTATTCATGAATTTGTCGCAACGCAATCTAGACTTGAATTATCGTTTATGAATTTATGACTTTTGACATCATAATAGAGTGTTCATAACAATGGGACAGCCTTAGTTATCAAAATTAAATAGAATGGGTGGTCAATATCATAATGGATAAGGTGGTGTGTTTCTACTCATGCATCTCGAGTTCAAACTCTTTCTTCTCCTAATTAAATTACTATAATAATTTTGAATCTCTATCTTTTTTTTTTTAAATAATAATTTAAAAAAAAAATCCAGTCCTGCATAGTTCCCTTCTTGTTTGATTGTTAATTGCACATCAACGGTTTATGGTGATTAATCATGAAAGAAAAACAGTGGGAATCTTTAATCGGAGAGGGAAAAATGATTGATATGTTGGAACTTGTCAGGTGTGGGTTGGACAGAAGTCGAGTGTGTTTTTTTTTTTTTGGAAAACGACAGAAATTGTAGTTGATGGCGGAGAAAGGCAGGAATTTATAACTTGACTTCGGTCATCTTGTAGTTTTCGGAAAAAGATAATCTTGTAGTTTTTTCATCAAGTTCATCAAAATATACAATTTAATTTTTTGAAATTTGATTTAACGATTATAAATAAAAATTCATTTTAAAAATTATAATAACTTTAATCGTTAGATCAAATTTTAAACATTCAAATTGTGTGACTTGGTGAAAATGATTGGGAAATGATCTTTTTCCGTAGGTTTCAGCAACCAGCATGCAACATTTTAAATTTTTTTTTATCAGACTTCGTACTTTCTAGGAATTGGGATGGCTTAATTATTATTATTATTATTTTAATTTTTCATCCTTGTGCGTTATGCCTAATTTTTTTTTTGTTGGAAACTGTCCATATGCCTAATTTTCCCACTTTGATATTGAGAGTGCACCGTGCACTATTGAAAAATATGAAAAGGGTGGTTAAAAGTACCAGTTCACATCATCATCTGAAGTTTCTAATCTGAATCTATGGCAAAAATCTTAGCGACCCATTACACCAATATTATATCTCTAGGAATTCATGTGGAGTATAATCGTCCTTTGTTAAATAACAAAATTTGCATTGATATAGTGTTGACTATTGATTATAACACGTTGATAAGTTGTTTTGTTGATAATTTATATATCAATATTATACATTATTTATCGACAACTTATCTTTTAATAAAGAACGAACATATTGTTCAGAGAAGAATTGACTATATGCATGTCATTATATATAATAAAGTTACTGTATAGTTTCTAAGATGATTCCAAATCTAGAATATATACACACACACACATAATTCATGTTAATGTAATGTAGTTGGAACAGAGTCAATGTTTGGTTATAATTTCCTAATGTAATGTAATAAAGAACGAATATCTTGTCTAGTGCTTAGTTGATTAATCATCAAGGAATTATCCAAACAACTACATAAGGATGAATTTTTCTTTGAATTCACACTCTTGGTAGTCTTCATGTGCTTATTTTCTGGTTGCACATGGATGTCACCTTTGCAAATCACCACCCCTTTTTAATACAATATGATACACTAAGAAATGACACTACTCTAAAAACGCATTTTAGAACCATTTCGTGTTTAGAGTTAATTAATTTTATTTTTAGCATAGTTTAGTAGTTATCTCTTTGATTAAGATGGATTATTGCTCACTGTGTAGATAACTATTTGAAAACATATTGAACTTACCTCTGAAATAAGAGAACTTTCATGCAACTGGAATGTTGTGGGAACACAATATGTTGACTAATAGGAACACATGCATCACACATACAACTTATTAAATATGACTACTTTATCCTTGACGGAATACACAAATCATTAGTCAAATCCTAACGGGCTAATAGGCCACATACTCTAGGAAGGTCCTAGAAGCCCACAATCAACATGCCCCAAGACCCAATTCATTGCAAACAATCCAAAATCGATCACCACTGAACCTACGCATATCACTTTGATATGTAATGAGCTTATTTATCAGTCTCTTAGAATGACAAGACTCTCCAAAGAATATTTAGGAATCTCATAAGAATATTTCTCCATCAATGTGCATACTAGATAACTTTTTGATAACAAGTTCAATGAACCTGAACGCTATGGTTAATTTTTCAGTTTTCTATAAATACCTTAGGTCAACCACTTGATTCCAATAATAAAAAATCTCACCACTCTTAGTACTTCCTACAATCTTTCTAATTAAGGAAGCAGAGATCCTTTGGTTAACACTGGTGTTAGTCTAACTCTGTTTGTCTCTTTTTGTGTGTGTAGTTTTCGTCAATTAAATCTGATGTGGAAATTTGCTCCCGCAGATACAACAATAGAAATATCCTTTAACTAATCATGCAATGACATGTGAATTTTGTACAATGCGTGATTGACGTATGGTAACTTACCAATATCATCAGGATGTAGATAAGTTCCCTCCTATACCTTGATTTCCTCCAATGTGAGGAGTTCCTTTGAAACCTCTCCACTTTTCCAAGTTCTCAAATCAGAAATTGTTTTCATATACACACAACTGCCTTTTTGCAACAAGTTCACATTAGTAGACAAGGCAAGTTGGTGATTCCTTGGAACAAAGCCTATGTTCATTCTGAATCAGAGATTTGGTTTGATCAATTTACAAACCTCGAACATTCCGACTCTTTTATTAATTTCTAAACTTATTGAAACAAGAATTTGAATCGTTACAAGAAATAGTGCGTACAATAGTATACAAATGTGAAACCAATTTGGTATTTTGAGCAAAGATGGTGAGCCAACTTGTGCAGCCAACAAAACCGAATCATGGTTTTGGAGAGGAGCATCATCATAGCAGTCGCCGATATAATCGAAATCATGCATCAAAACCATTAAATTAGCAACAATATCCATCCTTCTGATTTCCTTCCTCAAAACTGCCAATACGAAATATATCTATTTGCAATGGGGATGGGAGCGACCTTCGGCTTTGGAAGAAAACACCTCATTCTTGATTTATATCCAACTCCAGCCGGCGACTCTTCTCCCACCCTTTTCCCTCATAAGCCTCTTTACACTAGCTTTCTCACCCCACCTTTTGAGATGTCCATACATGTCGGAGAGAAGAACGTAAGTGCAGTGCTCTTCCGGTTCTAGGTCTAGCAGATAGCTTGCAATTTGAGTAGCTAATTCAATATTCCCACAAGCCCTACAGGCACCAAGTAAAGTCTTCAAAACCATTGCGTCGGGTTTAAATGGCATTGCTTCAATCAGGTCTTTTGCTTCATCTAGACGCCCCGCGCGCCCGTATAGATCTACTGCGCACGCATAATGCTCCATTCGCGGGGTTATTCCATAATCGGATTCCATAGATTTTAGGAATTTGCTGGCTTGTTCTACCAAACCCATGTGGCTACAAGCAGTTAGTACTGCAACAAAGGTTATATGATCTAGTTTCACCTTTTCCTTCTTCATTTGGAAGAAGAGGTCGAGTGCAACATATCCCTGCCCATGCTGTGCATATCCGAAAATGATTGAGCTGTCTCTGGGGGTCTCTTCAAAGGATTTTCTAGCATCCTCAATGATCCCACACTTTGTGTACATAAATATCAAAGAACTAGCGACATATTCATTGGACTTGAGCCCTGATTTGTGTGCCAACGCATGAACCTGTTGACCCAGTTGGAGGGTTGCTAAATCCGAACTTGACCTGAGAATAGCTGAGAGAGCATAATGATCAATCTCTACCTCCGAATATCTCATATCCCCAAAGAGTTTCAAGGCATCTTCATTTAAACCAATTTGTGAGAATCCAGTCAAATTCCCTCTCCACTCCAAAAATGCAGGACAAACCCAGAACATGTGATTGACTAATTGACCACATATATTATATTGATCGACCAGATACTCACATCTCGCAATATTGAAACAAACCGATTACTAGTTGCTTGTATATGTCACAAGTATGGTTGTAAAGCAAATGTCACAAGTATGGTTGTAAACATCACTCTAGCTAAGTAATGGGTTAAAGTGATTTTCTCAACCATACTATTGTCTTCCATACCTTGTCACTCACTTAGGTCTTTTGTCAATCTTTCTTCCTTGTTTCTAGGAACCACTTTACTTGTTATTAATATATGTCTTGTCCACTTGGTAAGACTAATTTGGTAGTGAGGTATGGCCGTTAGCCTTCCTCTTGTAGTCCTCTTTTCTGCTTTCTATAAGAGTTGCCTTTTACTCTTAAAGCATTATGAAAAATACAATACAAGATTTGAAACCAAAACTCAACATGGTATCAGAGCAGGAACCATAGGATCCTGACTCTGTCCGTTTTTTCTTCTTTCTTTTTTCTTTTTCGTTTGCTCACATTGAAAGAGATGGCAGAAGAAAATGTCTTTGGTGCTGATAGCTCCTCATTAGCTTCACCCTCCAACTTAATTCAAGGGGTTGAGAACAACCCAAATCAACGACTGCGCTCAGTGCTACTGAACGAGTTCAACTACTTGCCCTGGTCAAAAGCTGTGTCACTTGCTCTAAGAGGAAGATCAAAACTAGGATTTATCAATGGAAGCTCGGAGTTTCTAGAATCCACTTCATCAACCTATGATGCGTGGCACGCTACTGACCAGCTGGTCATGTCCTGGATACTTAACTCTATGGAGCCAAAGTTGTCTGAGCTATTCAACTACTCAGAATTTTCCTTTCTTCTTTGGGAATCTATCAAAGACATGTACGGTAGCCAAAACAACTCAGTTCGCATCTTTCAACTAAAGAAGAATGTTGCTAATCTGAAGTAAGGTGACCACTCTTTTGTTCAACATCTTGGAAGCTTGAAATCCATGTGGAAGGAACTCAATATGTACTGTCTACACACGATTGATTCCGCTGTGCTCCTGAAGAGGGTTGATGAAGACAATGTGTTTCAACTTTTGGCAGGCTTGGGAGCTGAGTATGAAGACCTGCGTAGTCATTTGTTAATGACCCCAGAGCTGCCCTTATTTACTGGTGTGTGTCATGTAGTCCAGAGAGAGGAAACTCGACGAAAAGTGATGAATGTTGAGCCCAAATTCCACTCGGAGGCTAGGGTTTTCACAACCAATCACAATGCGGCTGGTGATAGAGTGCTTGGGAAGAAAACAGACAAGAAATGTTCTTATTGCAATATGAAGGGACATTTGAGAGAAAAATGTTGGATACTACATCCGGAGTTAAAAACTAAGTTTGATAGGGAAGGCCGGATGATTAAAGATGTGAAGGAAGTCACTCCAAATGCCTTACACTCAGCTTGTTCCTCAGCTGATAGGATCACAAATATCTCAATAAACCCCATTTCCTTGTTCAATGAGTTTGCAGTTTTTCTTCAAAAGAAGCAAGGAAACATTGAGTATGAGAAAGTGATGATTGAAAACCTTATTGCAATGCTAGAAAAATTTGCTGGATTCTTGACTGACTCAGAGAACACATCAAAATGAGATATTCTAGGTATAATCAATGTTATTTCCACTGCTTTTAATGCTAATGTTACACATGATTTTTGGATTATTGACTTAGGTGCCACTGATCATATAACTAATAAATCCTCTAGTCTACATGAATTTCAAAAAACTAGTGATCCAATTCATGTGTCTGTTGCAAATGGGAAAGGGGAACCTATTCTAGGGAAAGGGAAAATTAGATTGCTGAGTGAGCATACTGATTCCCCTGCCCTCTATGTACCTTCATTTCCTTTTCAGCTCTTGTCCATAGGAAAATCACAAAAACTTTAGACTGCCTTGCCATATTTTCCCCTCACAATGTTATGTTTCAGGACCAAATTGCATAGAAGAATATTGGTGAAGGGTTCTTCTTAAATGGACTCTACTACCTCTCAAAGCAGTTCAAATTTGTCAAAAAGCTCAATGTCAACCTAAGTCAAGCTTAGGAACACAAACTCTGGCACCAACATCTTGCCCATCCCTCAGAACCTGTGATGACCAAGTTGTTTCCCATTTTTTGTAAAAACACACTTGAGTGTGAAACTTGTCAAATGTCAAAAGCCACTAGCCTTCCTTTTGTTTCCTCTAATTCTAGAACCAGTAGACTTTTTGAGGTTGTTCACTTAGATATATGGGGTCCTTTTCATGTAGAATCCTTTTATAGGTACATATATTATGTTACATTTGTTGATGACTATTATAGAGTGACCTGGTTGTATCTTCTAAAGTTTAAAAGTGAGTTATTTGATGCTTTTAAAGACTTTCACAACCTAATCACCAATAATTTCTCATCCAAGTTATATATGTTAAGATCAAATAATGGCACTAAGTACACTTCCAATAACATAAGTAGTTACTTGAGCACCCATGACATTTTACATCAAACTAGCTGTGTTGGTACTTCACAACAAAATGGTATGGCAGAGAGAAAGAATTGAGACTTATTGGAAAAGACTTGACCACTTATGATCCAAATGAATGTTCCCAAAAAATTTTGGTCTCAAGCCCTACTCACTGCCACTTACGTCATTAACAAACTGTCAACTCGTGTTTTGAATACTAAATCTCCCTTCGAAGTCTTGAAAGGCAGGTTTATAGACTTGTCTCACCTCAGGACCTTTGGTTGCACCTGTTATGTGCACATTCAAGCTTCACATCGTGATAAACTCAACCCTGGGTTGTCAAATGTGTGTTTATGGGATACTCCAGTTTTCAAAAGGGTTACAGAGTGTACAACCCTAATACTGGGAAGTTGGTAGTTTCTAGAAATGTTCAATTTGATAAATATTCACCTTATTTCCACAAAAGTTTGGAGACTAATCCCAATAGGGACAATCTTATGGACCTATTTCCACTACCTACTCCAGCAGAAGTTCATGAAGTCACTCCTGCTCATACCAACACTGAGAATTCTCACCCCACTGAGAATGTAAGTGAGAGTATGCCTAGCTCCTTAGGATCATCAGAACCTGAATCAACTCAGCAAGCTATAAGTGCACCAAGGAGAAATCCTGCACGAGATAGACATCCATCAGTGAGGTTGCAAAAGTACATTACTTACATTGCGAGGCATCTTATATCTGCAACCATTTCTTATCACAGATTTTCACCATCTCATGCTTCTTTTCTTAACAAATTATCCAACACTTTTAAACCAAGGAATTTTCATAAAGCATCATGCATGCCCGAGTAGCAAGGTGCTATGACTAAAGAGCTCCAAGCACTGAATAAAAACCAGACATGGAGTGTGGTGGATCTTCCAAAGGGTAAGAAGGCAGTGGGAAGTAGGTGGATATATATGACCAAGTTCAATTCCAATGGAAGCATTGAGAGACACAAGGCACGGTTAGTAGCTCAAGGTTTTACACAAACTTATGACATTGACTACGAGGAGACCTTTGCTCCAGTTGCCAAAATGAACTCTGTGAAGGTATTGTTATTTGTGGTAGTTAATACTGCATGGCCTTTTATTCCAAATGGATGTGAAGAATGCATTTCTTCATGGGGAGCTTGAAGAAGAAGTGTAAGTGAAGTTGCCTCCAGGTCATCCAAGAGAAAAGGAATCCAACAAGGTCTGCAGACTTAACAAAGCCATATATAGTCTCAAACAATCCCTTAGAGCATGGTATTTGAAGCTCAGTTCAGTTCTTGACGTTACAGGGTTCAAAAGGAGTCATGCCAACTCTTCCTTGTTTGTTCGAAGTGGTAATATTGGCAAATTAATGGTACTTACATATTGGAATTGAGGTGGCCACCTCTTCAAAGGGGTTATTCTTGAATCAAAGAAAGTATGTTCTAGATCTTCCGGATGAAGCTAACATGATAGAGTGCAAGCTAGCTTAGACACCCCTAGCTAACAAACTTCAGTTGCATGAAAAAGGTGAACCTCTCTCGGATCCTAGTGTTTATCAGCGAGTGGTTAGGAAACTCATTTATCTCACCATTACTAGGCCTGATATTTCTTATTCAGTAAGCCTAGCCAGTCAGTTTATGCACTCTCTTACACTAGTTCACTAGGAAATTGTAAAAAGATTACTTCGTTATCTCAAGAGCTCAGTTGGTAATGGTTCAAATCACATCATGGTTTACACCGATGCTGACTAGGCTGGAAATGCCATGGATCAAAAGTCTACCATAGGTTTTTACACATTTGCTAGAGTTAATCTTGTCACTTGGAAAAGTAAGAAGCAAACCATATTGCACGGTCCAGTGCAGAAGCTGAGTATAGGGCCATGGTAGCGACAATATGTGAACTTATATGGCTGAAAGGTCTTATTTCTGATCTCGGTTTCACAAGCAACACACCAATGTCTTTGTTTTGTGACAACCAAGCTGTCATGCACATTGCCTCCAATCCAGTGTTTCATGAGAGGACTAAACATATTGAAGTTGATTGCCATTACATTCGTGCTCAAGTTCAATCCAAGGTGATAGACAGTGTTCACACGAAGCCATGATCAACTAGCTGATTTGTTCACAAAAGCCCTAGATTTTACTCAATTTGAGCATTTGTTGTGCAAGTTTGGATCAATTAACACCCTTGATCCAGCTTGAGGGGGAGTATTGAAACAAACCGATTACTAGTTGCTTGTATATGTGGTAGGAATTATATCGCACCACAAAGTAGCACACAATAATCCTATTGATTTTCCTTATTAACACTAAAATTTGTCGATTGTAGCATATGAAAATAAGGGTCTTTCCCGCAGAAGATTGTTTTATCCAAATACTTAAAATGTCACACAAACTGGGCTATGTCTTTACAGACCAGCCACTGAACAATAATTATTAGATTAACTTACACTTATTCAAAGGCAACGAAATTTTATACAAATAAACTAGACACATAGATCTACACTCACACAAATTTTTGAGATTTTTGGAGTTGATTTGCTATTTAAATTAAATCGGACAAAACAGGGCAGAAACAAAGTTTAAATAATTCCAATAGATTTTAATTCACAAGTTAAGAAAAACGAGTTAGGGGAAATGCTATCCACCACCAAATAATCATGTAAACATGTTATGTTTCATTCAAACTCCTTTTATTTCCGGATGAAGATGCTCAAGTTGGCTCAATGTTAGAACTCAACCTATTACTCTTTCTTACGTAGTATGTTAAGAGAATGGCGTTTTCAACTTAACTTAGTCCCTAGCATGCAATCTAGAATGGCGTGTTCATAGATTTAACAAGTAGAAATCATTAAGAATGAAAAGAGTTTGAGTCATAACAAGGCATCGTAAGTACTGGCGTTGTCTTACTTATCCTAGAAATCGGTTCTCATGTTAACCACAATTAACAAGTGCTACTCTAGAACATATGTAGGTCCTCATTCAACAAGGGCAGGCACACATATATTCATAGCATTAAAATCCTAGATATGCTCACTATGTATGCATCCATAGAAACACAAAAAGAATTCATCAATGACATAAGTAGTGAAGCAATTTTCATCCTTTCATAAAAGTCATTCAAACGAAATATCACAACAAACTTACAATCATATTCAGGGCTTCAAAACAACCCCTAACTACTAAAAATTAGTTACACATTATTCTCAATTTAAACCAAAAATAAAACATGAGTTTGAGAAGATAGAACCAAAATAGGAGAGTGCAAAGATTTCTTCTTCCTTCCTTCCCTTGCGCTGCAACCTTTCCTTCTCGAGCTCTCTATGTTGCGCTCTCTGTACTCTGCCTTTATTTTGTGCAGTCCGTGTATTGCTGCTGTGCAGCTTCTCTCTCTGCGCTGCTCTCTATCTTTCCTGTCTATATTCCTCTCTCATTGTTTTTCTTTATCTCTGTCCGTGCACTGCTCGTATGTAAAATAATAACCTCTGTCCGTGTGCTTTGTATCATTTTCCTTGTTGTGCTTTGCTGTTTTTCTGCTTAGTTCCTTATTGCCCACTGCCTTCAAAAACACAAAGGGCAGCTGTGTTCTTTTTTTATTCTTTTAGCCATGCTGCCTTTGCTTCTCAAACTTGAGGGCCGTGTGCTTTCTCACGTGCTTTCCTTCTTTATTCTTTCTTTTAGCCAAATGCATCTCCTCCCATGTGCTCTTTGCTTTACACATGCATTCATCAAACAGCACTCAATTGCAACAAGTGGAATGCTGAAATGTGGCTGCCACTACTTCCACTTAATCCTTTGATTTCCGTCACAATATTGGCTGCCAATTATTAAAAACCTTTCAGTGTTAAAATGCTCATAACTTCTTGTAGAAAAATGATATTAACAATCCGTAAAATGCTCCAGAAAATAGACATCCGTAGTTTTTCAAGAATATAAGGCTCATTTTCTAGTTCATTCTGAGCTGTTCGCAACTTGTTCCCAAAGTCAACTGATCTGCACAGGCAATTTTGACGAATTTATTACTTAAAATCTTACTTGTTCTATTTTTCTTTTCTTTACTTGTTCTATTTTTCTTTTCTTTGCTTGACAAATCCTATAAAATGCAAAAACAAAGTAAATAGCTCAAAAATATAAGGAACTAACTAAGAAAAGACAAGTGAATTTGAAGTAAAATATATATAAATATGAGTTTATCAATATGTCATAAGTATGGTTGTAAAGCAAATGTCGCAAGTATGGTTGTAAACATCACTCTAACTAAGTCATGGGTTAAAGTGATTTTCTCAACCATACTCTTGTCTTCCATACCTTGTCACTCACTTAGGTCTTTTGTCAATCTTTCTTCCTTATTTCTAGGAACCACTTTACTTGTTATTAATATTTGTCTTGTCCACTTGTTAGGAGTTAGGACTGATTTGGTAGTGAGGTATGGCCGTTAGCCTTCCTCTTGTGGTCCTCTTTTCGGCTCTCTGTAAGAGTTTAATTTTACTCTTGTAAAGCATTATAAAAAAATACAATACAAGATTTGAATCCAAAACTCAACACGCAAGTATCCACCGATTCGTATTTAGTAACTATGATCTTATTTAAAAATGAAAGAGAATAATATAAACTCAAGATAACAGCCATGTCAATTTGCTCTCTGTACTCTAATCACTTAAAACAAAATGTATTTGACACACCCCGATCCTAAAATTGAAGGGTGTTGGCCGTCACGTGGGAGTGACGTAGCCAAAAGTGTCAGCGGAAGAACAGATATGAATGAAGTGCAGAAATGAAAGTCAAATGCGATAATTTACATATAGAAAAAGAGTAAAGTAAAACGGAAGTGAAACAGTTTAAAACACAGAGCCATCCTAGGTACAGTCCAATTTAAACATTCACTAAAGTAACAGAAGAAATCCTACATGGATGGTGGTCTGTCAGAACTGCCTCAGTGCCTCGATAGTCGTCCACGTCACCGCTACGTAGAACCTAGAAGAGCGCAAAACAGAAAACGTGAGTGGGCAAAAACAAATACTTTTCCAAAACCATTTCAAAATCCGTATATAACCCATCGCTGTAAATCCTGTATAGTTTCCCAGAAAATAATACGTATATATACTCATATACGAAAACATCATCCGAAAATCAAAACTCATCATCAAATCTCAGAAATAGGCCATGTCGATATACCAACTCAAAGCAATCAATATCAGGCAGGTGATATAAATCAAGATGTATCACTAATGTCATGTCAGCTGGAGTCACCTCTAGTGACCTGTATGGCTGAATCTATAGCTCATCAATCACCATCAATCATTATCCTACACACGAGTCAGAACCACCTATAATGGTCTGTACGACAAGCTAGGTGTATAATATTATGCTCAGTGCTACGATCACGTGAAGGCAGTGCGACAAATCACAGGTCACCTACGAGTTGGAACCACCTATAGTGGTCTGTACGACAGGCTTGCACCTGCCTTGGATCCAAGGTGAGCGTACGGTGCGGGAGGTGAACGATCACGTGAAGGCTAGGCCCTATTCTAGCGGAGCACAAACACCCGAAGTGCAGGTAAATGAGCTATATCACAAATCCATCATCATCACTATCACTAATTATCATACTCACCTGACTTACCTGGCCGTCCACAGTGCCGGAGCATAATGAATGCAATCACAATCATAATTATAAAATATAATTGGCATACGACATGGCAATTCGATTATAAAATCCATTCAATTCGTAAATCATTCAAATCAATTTATGGGAAAAAGCAGCTATATATATATATACTGAAAACAAAAGCCCACTCACTGGTAAGTCGACGGGTCGTATCCCCCGAGCCTAGCGTGGCTGCGCTCGTCCTTTGGATACGTCTCACCTATATGTGAAACAACTGTAAAACCGTCATTTAATGCACATAACCGAACTACGGAAATAACTTCTCATACGAAGGTCAATTTTTGGTATACGAATATACCAACGCGACCTACACGACGTCACGAACACGTAGAAATTTTTAGAATAATTTTTTGGTGTGGCACGTGCCCCCACACCCCAGGGAGGCCACGGGTCCACACGCCCCCTCAACCTTGGCTAGCCGGACTGGTTTTTCCGGCGGCCGGTTTTTGGGCAATTTTTCAAATTTGAATTTCTCACTCATTTCTCAACCTTTTTCTTCCTAAATGCTCTAAATTAAGAGGAGAACACGTCTATACCTTTAAAAACCTTGAAAAACGGCTGGAAATTCGTCGGGGAATTTCTCCAAAACCGGCCTCTTTGGTTCTACACGATCCCGACATCCAAATCCTTCCAACGAAGGTCTCCGAGGCTCGTGAGGATGGTCTAAGAGTAGTGGTGATCTTGGTTTCACCTAAAACGTAGCCATGAAAAAGATGGTGAACAGTACTCAAATGATAGCTTACGGTTTCAACATGTTTTCGAAGGTTTCCAGTCCTAAAACCACTATATATAAACTCCGCAAGTTTCAAGGATCATAAATATGCTTACCTTAGCTTCGATCCATGTCGAGATGGTGTGGTGTGGTGTCGTCCGTACGAAGAAATATTGAGGGAGTGTGAGAGAGTTCGAGAAAGTAGGAGAGAGAGAGAGAAGCAGAAATTGATGCACGTGAGTGCATGGTGTGCGTGTGTGTTTGTTTTAAGGTCATCAGCCATTCTCATCATCAGCCCAATTTATTGGGCTTAGTGTTCAAGACACCCAAAAGCCTATAATAAAACCCAAAACGCACCCGTTCATAAATAAACCGAGAGTAAAAACGTCGTTTCGCGTCGATAATATATAAAATCGGGACGGGATGTTACAGTATTGGTCTTCTATGTTAATTGACAACACAAAAAATATAAGGTTTTACAAATGTATGTTAAAAACAACCTTCGACATTGAGCAATGCTTCCAAAGTAATACCATTTGGCTATAATTGCCTTTCAATTTTTCTCCTCCAACCAACAAAACTGTCCCTAGATTGCAAGTGTTTTCACTCCTTCAGGCATTAGTCATCGGACAAGAGGCTCGAATTTCGACGTCATCACTTATGTTCACGTCGATGCTAGCAAGTTTCAAGAATGACTCAGTCCAGCTCTGGAAAAAACTAACTTGGTCCTATGCAAAAATCTCCACTTGTTTTCTTTTTCTGCCATCGGTTAGCAAGACGGAATGAATCCGATTGAAACAGCCCTCTATGTGCTAAGTGATTCTAGTAGTACTGATTATCAAAGGCAAACGATGTTTTAGGCTCGGGTGCTCAGACTAGACTAATTTCAGGGACTAAACTAGACTAGCTTGGCTTGGACTAACCAGTACTAAAATTATAAAACATTTGGTGCAGTGTCGGATTAGGACTAAAATTATTTTTTTAATTGATTATAAAAACTAAATTTCACATTTTGATCTGAATAATTAAATTTAGACTCCTCCAAATTATTTTTTCTTTTATTTTTTTCAATTGATGAACTTCAAGATAATCATGGTAATTCTAATATATTACAAAAAAAATAAATTAAGTTCATCAATTTCTCTTCTTCACGCCTCTCCATCTCTGTTCATCTGCCATGGCCTTGCTAATCCCATCATCATCCCAATTATGAAAAAAATAAATTGCAGACATGTTTTCTTTTCTCCCAACGATCTGCAGATCTAAAGCAAAACACGATGCCCACCCTCCTCCTCCAGCCACAATTCAGCAACCGCGATCTACAAATATGTTTCCTCTTCTTCCAACATTATCTTCAAAGCACCCAATTCCCCCAATTCCCATATCAATCCAGTAGAGAGGGAAATGGGATACTTGTTCTGGATGATGCTCACTCAACGATCAATGCTTTGATGAAGAACAATACCTGGCTCTCACCAGTTCACGCAAAGGAGGCATTGTAGTGAAAGAATATTGAGGTGTAGTGAGAGAAGGCAGAATAGTGAGGTTCTTACCAATACATTGCTTTCGCATGGGACTAATTTAGATGACTTAGTGAGGCACGGAGTCCCCACGAGTTCAGACTAATCTCATTTAATTTAGTTCGTAATCATACCAAATATGATATATTAATCCTAGCTAAGGAGGTAAAACAAACGAGGCCGTACTGCACATGAATGTAGTGGATGACAAATCTGATTCATTTGTAGTATTGAATTATTGATTTCACTTATGTGCCGGGTTCTAACAGTTTGAAAATCGAAGAAAAGATTTTAATTTTCAATCCAAAAACTTCATACTTTCTTTTCAATTTTTTGAAACTTTTAGAATACGTATTATCTCGAAATATCTTAGAAAATAATTTAGGGTTCCTACATTTTACAAGTTTGACTCAGTCTATTAGTATGTTTATAACAAGGAAGAAAATAGAATTTCTGCATTGTACAAATTTGACTCAGTGTAATAATAAATTTAAAGATACTTGGATTGGTTCGGCATCAACTGTCGCAAGCGTGAACTTTGGTTTCTCGCTTATGTGCTATATGGATATGATCATGGGATTGCTTGTCTTGTCACTGTCTCAATATAGATGGATCCAAAAATGGTTCACTGAATGAGAGCTTATTAATCAAGAACAAATTAATAGAGTATTCATGTATTTTTCATTCCTAACTTGCACTACAAGAAACTGCTTTTTAATGACAAAATTTATGGCATTTAAAACAAAACTGTCATTAAAAGATCTTACCCATGATGGTTTTTTTTTTAATTTCAAATGATCACACTCTCTCTCATGACATGTATTTTAAAAAGCGTCATGGGTAAGATCCTTGACACTCTGTTTGGATACGGTAAAATAAAACAGAATTTCACTTAAACTTGGGAATTTGGGATGGGAAAGCAGTTTTCCCTCGTTTGGGAACCTTGCAGCGCGAGAAACGCCAATTTCTACGGGGAAAAAAGGGGGAAATTGGGGATGAAGAATACCGGCTTTAATTTCTGTCTAAATAGGTGGAATTTCACAATTCCAACAACGAAGAGAATCCCGAATTCATCCGTGGGGAGATTTTGTGCGCGCCAAACTTCAAGATTAGGGCGCCAAACTCGGAAGTCTATCGCCAAATTTCACAACAAAAGGGCTGCATGATCTTCACTCTGTTAACTCTCCAATCTTCGAAGGGATTTTTGCTCGTGCAATCATCTTCTTCCTCTGTTCTAGGTCAATGTCTCTACTCTCTTCTATCTTGAATTATTTTTAGCTTTTTGGGTGCGATCTTCCTATAAGCATCATGTATTTCTAGTTTCATTCCATCCTTATCTGTGTGCGATCATGTATTTTGGGGTGCGATCTTATTACTGTAAGCATCATGTATTTGTGGGTGCGATCTTATCTGGGAAGGGTGAATTGTCTGATTGAATTGCCATTTGGGTGCGATCTTATTCTGTTTTATTTTCTTCGATTGAATTGTCTATTTGGTCTGTAATCAAGGACGGAGCCAATGAAGGCTCATTGGGGCCATATGCCCCCACTCAAGTTATTTGTTTGTTAAGTTGTCGACTACAATTATACAATATCCAACATACCTTTATACTGCATATACTTCATATCAATTATTATATGAGCAAAAGTGCTTTTGTTCTGTCATTCAAACCGAAAAACCTCTCTCCCGCGTAATCATGTATTAATATTTTTCTTATCACTTTGCCACTTTCCACTACTACACTGAATTTTTTGTAACATTGAAATTATGATACATCATCATTTGAAATTATATCTATTATCATATTGGGTATAAACTATACTGTAATAAGGTTTTCCTAATTGATTTTCGAGTTGCCCCCACTAGAAGAAATTTCTAGCTCCGTCCCTGTCTGTAATTAACCTTATCTGGGAAGTGTGGAAGGTTTTTGGTGATGGTGGTGGTGAGGGTGAGGGAGGGATCATTTAAGTGCTTAGGTGGATCTGGCTTTACCTTATTTAATATTCTGTATAATGTCCGTGGTATGTTTAGAAGATGCATCAGTGAATGTAAATGTTTCAGTGCACATGATTTTAAGCTGCAATGTTTTCCTATTTCACTTCGTGTTTCTGAGAATGCTTCAGTGTGTATGTGTCTGTGTACCTAAGGCTTCTCGTAATATGAATGGTATGTGTGTGCATTTGTGTTTTTTTTTTCAACAATTCCTGTCCATGAGATTTGAACAGTTAGGACGCCATTGGCGTATGGTATTTGTTTGTGTGGGTAATTAACTAGGAGTTGGGACTTATGGAACCTCAATATCTTTTTAATGGACTGAAAACAGGGTAGAGAAAAGGTTAGGACGCCATTCCTCATTAAGGTGCCATCAGTAAATTTGTTATCCTATTTATTTCAGGTGCAAGATTTACACTTAATAACCCCTAATTACTTCTTAGAAGTAAGTGGTGGAGTGATACAACCTTTCTCGTACCAACAGGTTGGTTGATTTCACCGTTCGTACTTAGTATTCCAGAGTGATCTAACAAGTTGTTGCTGGGCTTGTGTCCTCTTATAGAAGTCTGCATTTGCTTGAACTGAATCTTTTATTCTAATTTTGGCATGCTTTTAACCAAGTCAAGTGCATTTCTTTTGCATATTGCATGTGTAGCTTGCCATATACTATCTCAGATTTCCTATTTCTGCATTTCTTTTGCATATTTCCTGTTTCTGCATTTTACATGTAAATCTCAGATTTAGCTTGCTCTATGTGAATTATATGAACGTATAAATATGAGATGATACTCGGATTGTTACTATGAATGTGTCTATGAGTGACTTAACGTCTCAATAATATATTTTTTATGTTAGGAGCAATGGAAGGATCTGATAGAAAACCAATATGCAAACAAAAACCAAGGAGAAAGAAAGAGAACCAAGAAATTGAAAATGAAGGAGAGGACAATAATTATTTTAGATGGAATGTAGATATGGAACGTGCTTTGGCTGACATTCTTCGCGAAGAACGAAGATTGGGAAACAAAGGAGATGGTGGTTGGAAGACAGCCGCTTATAATTCTGTTGCAGCCATATTATCTGCTCAATTTGATATTCATATAACTGCTGATAACATTCGAAATCGTGTGAAGTCTTGGAAAAAGTTTTATGCAATAGTGAGTGATATACTAAGTCAGAGTGGATTTAATTGGGATGCAACCAAAAAGATGATAACTGTAGATGAAGACCCTGCCTGGCAAGAGTATGTGAAGGTAACAAATTCATTATTTTTCTTCTGTGTGTGTGAAATTCTTTTAATTGTTCTTATACTTATGTTTTGCTTTTTGATCTTTTATGTTTTGATTGGTAGTCACATGTTGTGCTAAAAGCTTTCGTTGGAAGGTCATTCCAAACTGGGATGATATAGTGGATTTATGTGGCAAAGATAGAGCCACGGATGAGGATGCTGAAACAGGTGTAGAAGCCGTTGAGATTATGACTCCTCCACATAATGAACCTGATCATATAGATTTGGTTGGTGATGCACAAGGTTTAGAAGATATTGAAATTATTAATGAGATTTCACCTAGTTCAGCCAATGGTCAAAAGACTCAAAGCAAGAGAAAGGCAGCAAGTTTTGTTGATGTGCCTTATACAAAAAGAAAATCAACCACCCTAAAGATGTGATTGCAGATTCACTTGCCAAGATGGCTTCATCCTTTCAAGACAATATTTCTGCAGACACAAAGAAACTTGATCCAACATAGGTATATGATGAAGTAAATGCAATACCAGATCTCAGCGAAGAAGAACAAATCAAAGCATGTGCTTGGTTGATCGAAAATGACAAGCAATTTATCATGTTCAAGACTCTCCCAATTGAGAAGAAAAAGAATATGGTATTATTGCTTACTTCACGAGGCGCATAAGATTGTTTTCATTATGTTTCTCATTTTAGTGTCAGTAAGACATTAGTTAGAATAAAAGTCTTGCATGTCACGAATGTTGGTTGACATTTGCAAGTGTGCTTTACAGAGATTTTCCTACTTCAATCAACTATTATCATATTATTGCAAACATTTTTTTCCAATGAAATATTATTGCAAACCTTTGATAAGTTCTTAATTGCTGGAAAATTTAGATAGTTTTGCCTTTAGTGCGGGTTTGGCAGCCCCAATCTTGGGGGTTTGATGACCTTTATCATTGATGACTTTGTTACCAGTTTAACATTTTTCTTTTTTCAAATTTGTATTCTTCTATGGAATACCAATTCTAGGGAATATCCAAACAATGAAATTTGTAATTCCCTTCATTTTGCAATTTCCATGTATCCAACAGCCAAACACTGAAATTTCAATTAACAAGATTTCAATTACTGGGAATTGTAATTCCCGTCATTTAGAATTCTATGAAAATTTAGAAATTCTCCATCCAAACATAGTGTTAAGGATGTTTTTTTCCTAAACGATGTGAGTTTTACGTTATTAAAAGATAATTTTCTTGTAGTGTAAGTGAGAGCACCATTAAGAATTTAACCCCATTTTCATGAAAAATCAAGCTAATTTTGTCTTTTTCTCTATATTTTTTTTCTTTACTTGTTGCATTCATAATTTAATACTCATTCATGTTAACAAAAATATGCAACTCAATATGATTTTAAACATGCAGATCGAGAGTGAGTAAACAAAGAAGGGGGAGGAAAACTTAATAACTCAAATAGAATTTTGTAAATATTTCACAATATTAATTTATACACTAAATTCTCAACTTGGAAAAGGGTGAGAGAGGGTATGTGCCATCCCTCTCCTCTGATTTATACTTTCTCGAGCTCTAAACACATGACCGTATTCTGAGTACACCTCAAAATTATTTTCGACATACATACGCAACATTACTTAATATCTTTTTTTTGGTTGGGAAACCAATGTTTTATTTTTAATTTACTAGCTGTATTACTAACACATAACCTATCCACTTGGTTTAGGTGTATCAGTATCACAATTGTATCTGTTGGTGATCTTTAGTTAACAATGGTTCACCTAATAAATTATTGGCAACCAGCAGGGGCAAATCCAACCCTTCCACCAGCAACGTCATACACTACCTGCAACCTCTTCTGTTGAACGTTCCCTATAATCCCAACACTCCTATCATTTTTGTTTCCGGCAAACGCCAAGCAAAACTGCGAAGCACTCTGCTGGAATAATATTCCCGTTGCGTCCACGTCTACCGTAACCCCATTGCCAAACACAAACCCTATCGTTGGAAAGGTTATCGTTTTAAATCCACTGAAGTCGTAACACGTGTCCAGCAGGGAAGAAATCGACCTAGCAGTTGGGTACCTCTTCATCGCTTCTCGAAATGCGTCCCGCAGCGCTGTGTATGCAGTGGCTGGGAGGCGAGTGATGACCGTCCCCGAGTCGATAATTGTTCCCGAAGTCGAAAATACCGAAGCTGAAATTGTCAGTTGACTCCCACCGAGGTTGATACCGACCAGTCCGAGGCCGTAATACGACGCGCCTTGAGATAATGTGGTGAGCGGGATGAACTTGACGGCGTTATAACCTGAATGTCCTTTGTCGGAGTTGCCTAAGCTGAGGTAACCGGTGGAGCTTGAAGTGGAGGGAAGGCAGTAGGAGAAGTATCTGTAGTACTTCCGAGAGGTTTGTTCAACGAGGGAGATCTTGCTTCGACCGAGACCTAGCAAACCGGCGATGCCCCTAAATAAGCCTTGGTTATTCTGGCCGCAGCCGAAGAGGAAACCATTAAAAACATCCGTTGAAGTCAAAGTTAACTTCTCGCTGGCGAAGAAGCCGACTGTGAAGGAGCCGTCTCCATACCCTTGGCCGTAAATACAGGTGGAGGCGGAACAATTGCTAGGGACATGGGAGGCTGCAAGTTGAGAACACGCGGCGGAGTTGCAGGAGATGTTGGAGTAAGAGGTAGAGAGAGAAGGGTCGAAGATGGGATCTTTCTGTTGGTAACAAGATCCAGAACATGGTCGGCACTGTGTCCAAGTGAGACTGCTGCCGGTGTCGAATACAAGCGAGAGTTGCTCTGGGGCGAGCCCAAGCCGACTCTGACGATGTAGTTTCCAGAACCAAGTACGCTGCCGGACGGGGCGGGAATCACGGTGGCGTCGGATTGTGCAAGTGGGTCGGGGATTCCGTCATTTTCGTTTGGGTAGTTGAAATGGGAGTGGATTGATTTGACTCGGGCTTCGTCTTGCTTGAGGATTTGTGTGTGATATTCATCTTGATCGAAGGGGTTACTGTTTGATTTGAGTTGGTGCACTTGGTGGCATGGGCCATACATGTGGACCACTTTTAGTACGGATGCCGCCTTATTGTCATGACCTGAATTGAAAAATGCCGCCTTATTGTCATTACATACGTACTTAAGTAGTCACAATTATTTTATGAAATAAAAAATATATATATATATCTACATATGTGTGTGTGGGGACAGAATTGTGGCACCACTTTTTTTTACACACGTGTTTATGGGGCCTATTTCGTAATGTATTCAATGATCTAAACCGTTTATCTTTTAGGTCTTCATCAAATATCGTGTCTGCCAAAAACCATTTAAATCTGGAATCATATGATCGTTGGATTAACGATTTAGGATTTTTTTTGTAGAACCATATTTTTTTCATTTTCTTTATTAAAATATGGACGGTTCTGGTCGTTAAAATACATGATGGTGTGGGTATATTTTATTATTAAAATACTGACACGGATAAAAATCAAAGGACCATAATAAAAAAAATGAAAATTAGGGATTTAAATCTAATTTTTCTATAAATTATTTCCATGTGCTTGCATTCATTCAACACCATGCATGCAATAATCCGTATATAAAGCAAGTAGAGTACGCTCCCTTGAGAGGTTGAAAAACAACATATGCGTGCATGGATAGAGGAGCTAGCTAGAGAGAAATATTGAATTAACCTTTGGCGGAGGGGCTGCAGGTGTTTGCTGGTAGAAGAGAGTTGACTTCAACAGTGTGAGTACGTGAAAGGAGGTGGGTTTTTGTATCTCTTACTGCCAAAGAGCAAAGAATTAGGCATAGAAATGCTGATAAACCAATGGAAAATCTAAGGAACGAGGAGGAGCTAGAAATGGGAGTTGCCATGGATAGTAAATTAGCAAGTCTTCTTGCTGTTTCCTCTAGATTATGTTGCTCCTGTAAGCATACGCTCTCAACCTTATATACTAATTGGAAATTTGGAAGACATGCAGGGATGGCAACTGTGTTGTCTGGTTTAATTATTTTTCCTTTGAAAAGTACATAGTTTGATCAATTAGTAATCATAATTTAAATAGGGTGAAGTGCCGACTTAGTCCTTGAATTATCGTCTCAGTGAAAATTAATTTTTTGAATTATTTTTTCAGTAAAATAAGTCCATAAATTCATTAGAAATTACTAATTTCATCCCTACAATTATTTTCAAAACTATTTTATCAAATTTTTCGTCAACTTAAGTCACTTGACACACTTTAGAGTGTAATACCATCATTTTCTCATCTATATGCTCTTAAAATTTCATATAGGTTGCGAATTTAATGTCTAATTTACCCTCAAAAGTTAATTTACACTATTTCTTTATGAAAAACTACCAATTTATCCTCCAAACTTAACTCCATACACTATTTCTTTATGAAAAACTACCAATCTACCCTCCAATGTGTATCACATGTAAGTAATATGACTTAAATTGACGGAAAATTGAATATAGTAGCTTCGAATATAACATTAGGGATGTAATTGGCATATTTTTAAAATTCAGGAACTAGTTTTTCTGAAGAAAAAAATAGTTTAGGGACCTGATTTTCACTAAGATGATAATTCAATGACTAAATTGGCAGTTTACCCATTTAAATATGATGGAAAATTTAATATTATTATTATATTATATTTATTAATTGAGTGGAAATTAGAAGTAATGTTTTTTGGTGAAAATGCATGTCTATCCTTATGAAGAGTTACAACTTTTGACTCTTCATGAACAATCATATGTTTTCCAAAGAGGCAACCAGTCGGTTCCCTAATCTAACATTTAATCTAACAAATCTATCGTTTGACAAAAAAAAATTCTATAAATAGGGAAGCCCCCTGTAGTCATTGAACAATTTTTCATCATACATATAGTGCTCTAAAAGTTAGAGAGTCTCATTAACCATAGTGGGGCGTAAACTTGTCTTAAGGACAGAGTGTCCAACACTTGCCTCGACCGCATTTTCAAGTTTTTCTAATCCATTATGTCATGTTCATTTAACATTGGTTACTCATATGCATGCATTACTTTGATACATAATCGCATGAATTATTTCTTGATTTTCTATGTAATTATATAACAATTAAACCATAGTTTTCCAACAATCTTAAGACAAGTTTATTGGTTTAATTGCTATGTTGGTTTAATTGCTTGGTCCTGTATATGGGCATGATCTTTCTTTCAGACTTAATTCTATCATGTTTTGTCTTTATAGATTAATTTTTGCGGTAGAATTAATGGTCTGGTAAGTAAATTTTTCACACGGCAATGGCTTTGATTCAAAACAGTCTCGTCAATTTAAAGAAAACCATTTATTTTCTTAATTACAATTTAAATACATATCATATTTGATAAAAACTATTACATGATATGTTATTTAGTCATCTATATGTACAGAATTGACAAATATTGTAAGAATCTTAGGGGGTTTATTAAGATTTATACGGACTTCTATTGAGTTTTTAAAGTGATAAACTTTCACGAATTTGGTAGAATTTGATTGTGTGACATCCCACATCGCCCAGGGGAGTGATCCTTAAATGTATATTCTCATCCCTACCTAGCACGAGGCCTTTTGGGAGCTCACTGGCTTCGGGTTCCGTAGGAACTCCGAAGTTAAGCGAGAAGGGGGCTAGAGCACTCCCATGATGGGTGACTCACTGGGAAGTTGCTCGTGAGTTCCCAGAAACAAAACCGTGAGGGCGTGGTCGGGGCCCAAAGCGGACAATATCGTGCTACGGTGGTGGAGCGGGCCCGAGAAGTGGTTCGCCCCGGGTCGGGATGTGACAGATTGACTATTGTAAACTCCATAAAATTTATTGGGCTTTTAATGTACTTTTGTGTAAAAGAATAAAGGAGTTAAATGATGGCCTTTTGCAAAAATTTAGAGAGTTCAATGCTAGAACATTTTAGAATTATGTGGTTTATCATGTATTTTTTAATGATCAATTTAATAATAAGCACTATTATGTTTTAGTTTTTACTATTAAAATAGTGATCATGACTATGACAAAGTGGTCTTATGAGATGGTGGTAACAACGATGATGGTGAAAATGTCATGCAGTACTTGTTGACAAGATGGTGGTAGTAAAGTTCGTGTTTTTGGTGACTATGATAATAGCAGGGGTGGTGATTTTGGTGGCATGTGGTGTTCGGGTGGTGGAGAAGTAGGGATGGCCCGATGGTGATGATGGTCGTAAAGGTGGCGATGATGGTGATGCTAGTATCGGTGGTCATTGTAGGCATGGTGATGTTGCTCATGGCAATGAGGGTGGCGGCAATGATGGATGGAGGAGATGGTTATGGTAAGGTGATAGTGCCGACATGGTGGTGGAAGTAGTGATAATGATAGTCATTGCATTATAGTGGGTGGTGAAGTATATCCTCAAAAAATTGAAAAAATGAAATTCATCAAAATCTTTGGGGAAGAGGTTGAATTTGCCATGACAGTAAAATGACCATAAAAGAGCAAAGTCCATTAAAATCCATACCTTAAACTTTTGCAAACTCACAAAAAGTTATATTAATTGAACACCGTAAGATTTTCTTGGACTTTTTAAAAGTTATAACAAGATTTTATCCAATACATGATGACTTTTGTTGCTTCCTTAAAAATCTATTTGCATTTTTTTTCGTCAAACCTTAAAAGTAGATATTGAATATCCTTAGATTTAGGAGTCAAGCAAAGTTCATCAACCTTCATATACAATACACCCCCTTATTGTACAAAACCATCAATTTGTTTAAAACATATAAATTATTAAAAAGATATTCTAATTTAATAGATATTTTACAGAGATAATTTTTATATTATAATTTAATAAATAAAATGTTATATATATATATATGAATATGATGATAGTTAGTCACAAGGGAAATGGACAAGCCTGTGCACACAGTAGTAATGCATTAATTATCTCAGTGCACTTGGAAAAATTGCATACAACCAAAGTCAATTTCAAATTTTCAAAAGTGCGTTGATCACATAAGTGAATTTTCATTGGGATATCCTCACGCATAGTTCCAACTTCCACATATGCCCTTTCTAAGTCATGAGTCGTCCAGTTATCTCTACCAAGAGTTGAGATTTCTTACAATTGTTCAATGTAACAAGAAAAGTCTAAACTTAATTATGAAATATAGTGCTTACTTTGGGACTACCTTTAGAAAGTGTCATCCACATCTGCACTTCACACATAAGTATTTACATGTAAACAATCTACATCATTTTTGTGTATGATCCAAAAATTTATATGTTTAATGATTAATTTTTAGTATTTGATTGATATGTGATTAATTTTGGACTGATATGCCGTTAATGTAATTAACATTTCTTTTTAAAGAAATACAAAGACATAAACCTTATCCTAATAATAAAATATGAAAGAATAGAGGGCAAGACATAAATCTGATCCTTATGAAAGAAAAAAATAAAAATACTAGAAAAACAGGAGAAAAGACATAAACTTGAACCCTCTTGAAAACAAAAGAAAAACGAAAAGAAAAGAGGGAGATGAGCTTTTACTCTAATCAATTCCGAAAATTAATAGAAGTTAAAAAATGTTTTGGATTTGACTCGGGAGTGGATCGAGTTGACTTGATCTTGGTCTTGATTTAGGATTTGAACATGAGAGTCCTGGTTTTCTTATTTAGGATTTGGACACGAGAGTCTTGGTTTTTTTGTTGTTTGAGAACATGGCCCATGCTAGTGTACCACTTTCTATGCTGATGCCCTGTCCTCAATTGAAAAATATATTCATACATTTAAAATAAAAGGATGGTTTGGATCGTTAAAGTTCAATGTATAATAGGCTTCACAATGAGTCTTTCTTTCTACCAAAATGTGGGGATCCTTTTGGAAAAAGGTTCTGTTGAAACATGTATTATTACATTTAAATTCACATTTATATCCATGTTGTGAGTATTATGAGTAAATTTTTGGTGTATTTGGAATCTTGTTACATGGTGTTACAGTACCACTTAAATTTCTCTATAAGTGGAAAATATCAATTATATTGTCCACCATAACACATAAAAAGTTACACCACATGACAAGTATTTCAGCTACACAAAAATCATGCCTTACTGTGACCCTGGAAAATGATGGATCCAAAAACAATTTCACAAAAAATCTTTCTAGAATTGGAAAATACTTTTAAACGAGCTCTAAGTTAATTCGTTGATATTTTTTTTCATATGTACAATGAAATACCTCAAAGAAGATGATGTTTTAGTATTACTTACTATTACCAATGTGGTTTACTTCAATTTTCGTCAAATTATTTTTTATCAATTTTTATAACTTGGCCTATATACGTGTAGGTCATGTTCTACCATAGTTTTCTTTTTATGTTCAAATTTCACTTTTCTTTGTTTAGATGAGAAAAATAAACTTAAAATTTAGACAAAAAGAATTCATACATTAACATGTACCAATTTTCTTGTTTCGAATCATAAACATTAAAAAAAAGGTAAAATACCGATTTAGTCTATGAACTATCACCTCAGTGAAAATTAGGTCTTTGAATTATTTTTTCAGTAAAATAAGTCCCTAAATTCATTAAAAATGACTAATTTCATCCATACTATTATAATCAAATCTATTTTATCCAATTTTTCATCAACTTAAGTCACTTGACATACTTTAGAGTGTAATACCGTTATTTTCTCGCATATAAACCCTTACCATTTTAGATAGATTGTGAATCTAATGTCTAATTTACTCTCCAAAGTTAACTCTATACGCTATTTCTTTATGAAAAATTACCAATATACCCTCTAATTTATATCATATGCAAGTAATGTGACTTAAATTGACGGAAAATTGAATATAGTACCTTCGAATATAATATTAGGGATGTAATTGGTAGATTTTTATAATTCAAGGACATTTATGAAAAAAATAGTTTAGGAACCTAATTTTCACTTATGTTATAATTCAGGGACTAAATTAGCAGTTCATCCTAAGTATATATTAAAATACCCTTGAATTTAAGAATCAAGCAAAGTCCATCAACCTCCATATACAATACACCCCCTTATTGTACAAAACCACCAATTTGTTTGAAACATATAAATTATTTAAAAAAATATTCTAATTTAATAGATATTTTACATAGATAATTTTTATATTGTAATTTAATAAATAAAATGGTCTAACTACATGTATGTATGAATATGATGAGAGCTAGTCACAAGGGCAATGGACAAGCCAGTGTACACGTAGTGCACTAACTATCTCAGTGCACTTGGAAAAATTGCATACAACCAAAGTCAATGTCAAATTTCCAAAAGTGCATTGATCACATATGAATTTTCATTGGGATATCCTCACGCGTAGTTCCAATTTCCACATATATGGATGCCCTTTCCAAGTCATGAGTCGTCCACTTTATCTATACCAAGATTAAGATTTCTTACCATTGTTTAATGCAACAAGAAAAGTCTGAACTTAATCACGAAATATATTGCTCACTTTGGGACTACTTTAAGAAAGTGTCATCCACATCAAACACATAAGTATTTACACGTAAAAAATCTATGTCATTTTTATGTATGACCTAAAAATTTATATGTTTAATGATTATTGATTATTTTTCAGTATTTGATTGATACGCGTTTAATTTTGAATTGATATGCCGCTAATGT
Source organism: Crataegus laevigata (assembly GCA_963580275.1). Taxonomy (NCBI): domain Eukaryota; kingdom Viridiplantae; phylum Streptophyta; class Magnoliopsida; order Rosales; family Rosaceae; genus Crataegus; species Crataegus laevigata. Next base: position 4,161,626 of record OY756949.1, read on the forward strand.
GATCAACATTCCTTTTTAAAGATATATGGGGATATAAACATTACCCTAATAATAAAATATAAAGAATAGAGGGCAAGATTTAAATCTGACTGTGACATCCCACATCGTTTAGGGGAGTGATCCTTAAATGTATATTCTCATCCCTACCTAGCACGAGGCCTTTTGGGAGCTCACTGGCTTCGGGTTCCGTAGGAACTCCGAAGTTAAGCGAGAAGGGGGCTAGAGCAATCCCAGGATGGGTGACCTCTTAGGAAGTTGCTCGTGAGTTCCCAGAAACAAAATCGTGAGAGCGTGGTCGGGGCCCAAAGCGGACAATATCGTGCTACGGTGGTGGAGCGGGCCCAGGAAGTGGTCCGCCCCGGGCCGGGATGTGACACTGACTCTCGTGAAGGCAAAAACAGAAATACAAGAAAAATAGGAGGGAAGACATAAACTTGATTCCTCTTGAAAAAGAAAAGAAAAGAGGGATATGAGCTTTTTACTGTAACCAATTTCCAAAATTAATAGAAGTTAACAAAGGTTTTGGATTTTTCTCGGGAGTGGATCGAGTTGACTCGGTCCTGGTCTTGGTTTAGGATTTGAACATGAGAGTTTTGGCTTTTTGTTGGTTGAGTGGTGAACAGGGCCCATGCCTGTGTACCACTTTCTACGCTGATGCCCTGTTATCGAAACGACCTCATTGAAAAATATATTGATGTATTAAAAAATCAACGATTTGGATAATTAAATTTCGATGTATAACGGGCTCTACAATTAGTCTTCCTTTTTACTAAAAAGTGGGTACCCTTTTGGATAAAGGCTTGTTGAAACATGTATTTTACATTTAGGGTAAGTTAGAGAGATAAAATTTGCAAACTAAATTAGAGTATCAACGCTTAAGTTATAATTCAATCATCAACTTCCAGGTCATTTAGTTTACAAAGTTTGGTATACAAATTTTGTCTTCATAACATTATCCTGACATTTAACTTCACATTTATATTCATGTTGTGAGTATTTTGAGTAAGTTTTTGGTGTAATTGGAAACCTGTTATGTGTTGTTACAATATCACTTAAATTTCTCTATAAGTGGAAAACATCAATTATGTTGTCCATTAAAACACATGAAATGTTACACTACATGACAAATATTTCAATTACACAAAAACCATCCTTTATTGAGGATCTGGAAAATTATGGACCCAAAAACAATTTCACCAAAAGAACTTTCTAATATTTTAAAAACACTTTCAAACGAACTCTAAGTTAATTCGTCGATATTTTTCTTCATATGTACAATGAAATACCTCAAAAAAGGTGATGTTTATGTAGTTAGTTGCATCGTTATTACATCCATGAAGATGATCTTTTAGCATTACTGTAACCAATGAGGTTTACTTCCATTTTCGTCAAATTATTTATTATCAATTTTTGTAACTTGGCCTCGACGTGTAAGTAACGTGCTATCATAGTTTTCTTTTTATGTCCAAATTTCACTTTTTTTTTAATAAGAAAAATAAATTTGAAATTTGACCAAAAGTCAAAATTTATACATTAATATGCATTAATTTTCTCGTTTTGATTCATAAACATAAAAGTTTAAAGTTTCCAAGTGAAAATAAAATCTCGAAATTTGGGATCTCAAATTTTCAAGTTTAAATGTCATTTCTGAATTTTCATGAGTGGAAGTTTTAAAAACTAAAAAAAATAAATTAAAAAAAAAAACTAAACTATTAGTGACCATTCATCGTCAGTCCCATCACCGTTGCCGCCACACCACCACCATTAATTACGAGCATCATCATTGTCGCAATCTCCATCCACCATCATCGACGTTGTTGCCGCCACCACTTGCCATCACCACCGTTCCCGCCACTGCTACCCACCACCGCCACCATCGATCATTGTCATCGCCGCCCCCACCACCATCATGACCAATTATTATCACCGTTGTTACCGCCATCACCACCCACCGTCATCATCGCCATCACCGTCGATGCCGCCACCACCACCCACCACCTCTGTTAGTACATTTCCTAACTATTATCTTTCATATATACACATTAACTTTTGTATTTGAATTCCCTTATTCGTTTAGGTTAGCTAAAGAAGAAAATTCACAAATTCAAAAAATAAATTTTCATCATTTTGCAAATTTCATAATTTTAAAAAGGAAAACTAATGGAAATGGCTTGAAAACTTTGAGTTTTAATGATAAGGACAAAATAAAGGGTAAAGTGAATAGTACCAGGATTGACTTTTTAGTGTAAAAATGTGATTTTTCGTTAAAGTAAACAGTACTGGAAGCTTTTCGTTAAAGTTCCCATTTTAAAATTCCTTGAAAATGTATTTTTTTATCCAAACTTATTAGAATTGTGGTAATATCAACTAAGTGAACCCAAATTTTTATTGATGCAAGTCCCCTACTTTTTCACACAAAAAATAATTATTATTGTCTGGCTTAATTTTGCATTATTCCGACTTATTGGGTGAGACTGAATACGGATGAATTATAGTATCGCAACGACAGAAAGCACTTTTATTTCTTACTTTTATACAAGTTACTACTTGCATACTTGGAATTCTTTTTTACCTATTACACACACAAACCAATTATCATTATATATAGTTTGTGCCAATTCGTCTATGAGTAATTATGTACTATTACATTTTTTGTAATAAAATTTGCCCTATGCTGTTGCTACTGCCGGCTTAATCAAACTTGTTAGCCAGCGTAATTAAGCAATTAATCAAATAAGCCCTCTGGCTCAGGGGCACCATCCGATTTTTCCACCAAGATAACAGCCATTTTAATGAAAAACAATAACATAAACTCAAGATAACAGCCATTTTAATTTCCTCTCTTTACTCAATCCATCATGCTTATTCACAGGGACGGAGTTAGAAATTTCTTCTAGTGGGGCAACTTGAAAATCAACTAAGAAAACCTTATTACAGTATAACTTACACCCAATATGATAATAGAGATGATTTCAAATGATGATGTATCACAATTCCAATGTTATAAAAATTTCAATATAGTAGTAGAAAGTAGCAGAGTGATAAGAAAAATATTAATACATGATTACACAGGAGAGAGGTTTTTCGGTTTGAATGACAGAACAAAAGTACTTTTGCTCATATAATAATTGATATGAACTATATGTAGTATGAAGGAATGTTGGACATTAGATACCTATATTTTTTTCAAAGATAATGCGTGTGTATTATATAATTGTAGTCGGCAACTTAACAAATGTATCACTTGAGTGGAGGCATATGCCCCAATGAACCTTCATTCGCTCCGTCCATGCTTGTTCATCGTCCAGACGACGCCAAACCTACCCAGACTCTCTCCCTCTCTGCTAGAAGCAGCCGCCCTAGACCATTATATTTATGTAGTCAACTTCTTTTCTTCTTTTTTATTTTCCTTTTATTATTGAATATTAATCCTTTTTTTAAAAGAATATTGAACATTAATCTTGATTGTTCAATATATGGTTGGCTATACTTTTGTATTTCATGGGTACAATTTTATTCTACATGATATTTCATTCTAAAATATCTATTGGTACAATACATTTTGTGAGTACAATTTCATTATATATTTATATATATAGATATTGATATGGGTACAATTTTTTTTTGAAGAAAATTAGGTAAAATGGTTGTGGTTGCTGCATTTTTTTATGTACCATATGTATGCTTACTAAACAATGTGGTACATTCTTTTCCTTGAGGTGTTTACATGTACCCATGAGGTTTTTTCTCTTATCTTTATTTTTATTTGGGTACAATGTTAATTATATATATTTTTTGTAATTAATTTAGTTTATGTACCCATTTGGTATTTGTGTGTTGTGGGTACGTACATTTTTTTTTATGTTCGTTGGTACTTTTTTTGTTAAGTTCATGGGTACATTGTTTTTGGGGGTAAATTATTTCCCTTAATACTACTTGATAAAATTTGCAGAAATATGGGCACTATATTTTATTGTAGACTTTTTTTTTAAAGTCTCATAATCTGTAAGTTGGTAGGTCTACGATCCAATAAATTTTGGAATTTTAAATTTCATAATTTTTTAAATATTGTTAATTAGAGCCATTTTCAGATTTAAAAAAAAAACAAGAAGACAAAGTGTTTAAATGTTGGACTTAATCAACATTTTTTAGTTTAAAATACAAAAAAAATGACATGGAAATATAACAGATACTAAAATGTTGAGGTGTATAAAGTCAAAGGACTTTAATAGAAAATTAAAAACTATAAGGTTTCAATCTAACAATTGAGATGACCAAGGACCGCAATTAAAATGACCCTAAAAACAACTTTAGACATTCGGCAACTCTTCCAAAGTAGTACCATTTGGCTAAAATTGCCTTCCAATTTTTCTCCTCCAACCAACAAAACCATCACCAGATTGCAAGTGTTTTCATTCCTTCAGGCATTAGTCGTCGGACAAGAGGCTCGAATTTCGCCTTCACCACCTGTCTTCACGCCGATGCTAGCAAGTTTCAAGAATGACTCAGTCCAGCTCTGAAAAAAACTAACTTGGTCCTGTGCAAAAATCTCCACTTGTTTTCTTGTTCTGCCATCGGTTAACAAGACAGAATCCGATTGAAACAGCCCTCTGTGTGCTAAGAGATTTTGGTAGTACTGATTATCGAACGCAAACGATGTTTTAGGATCATTTTTTACCGTTGTAGACGGATTTGCGCCTGCAGGGCACTGCTTCATGAGCCCCTCTGCATAAACTTTGTCTAAGGATGTGTCAATAAGTGTGAATTTTCCTTTGGGGTCCTGCTTGAACCGGTCTCTGAATGCGCTGCAGTGAGCTAATCCAATAGTGTGAGCTCCTGAAATGTCGAAGCGATCAGTAGTTGCTACAAAGGCTGAGTGGTTACAGCTAACAGTCGATATACATTGTGATTATGGCAGCATGTCCGCTCAAGACACACACAAGAGGACTCACATTCAAGTTCATCAAAATAGTCCCATGTGGAACCCGAAGGCAAGGGTCTCATTTGTGCGTGTCTTGGGCAGACGAGTGACGTGTCTACATAAATAAGATGGTACCTGATAGGGTGGCTAGGTCAACCAAAGATAGCCCTTTGGAAGAGAAGAGCTTAATCATCTCATCCATTGTAAAACTTGTATCTACAATATTAGGCCTGACATTTGAAGCTGCAGAAACTTTCCCATCTCTCCTACCTGTTGGAATCTGAACCACAGGTCCCCCAGCCTGTTTTGTACTCAAAACAATAAATACACCCAACCAAAATATATACACACACACAAAAATAATAATAATAATAAATAATAAAAAGTCTAACCGGATAATTGGTCCATATAGTCATAAGGTATTCGGAAGCTAGCTCATGTTGTAAAAAAATTTGAATCCATGTGGTAGACTTTTGTTAGGATTTAAGCCCAGAATTGAAGCTTCCATCATTGCTTTGTTAATAGCTTGCACATGAGCCTCACATTGCTTTGTTTTCAACTTCAATTCACGATTTCATTGCTTCAGAATGGGGAGCGACTGTGAATGAGAGTTTGCGTTATGAACCATGAATGGAATGGATGAAATGATCATCTTAGCCACACGTGTGAGACTCATGTGCAAGCTATTAATAGAGGAATGAAGGAAGTCTTAATTTTGGACGTAAATTCTAACATAACTACACCATAGGGGGTTTAAATCCGAGTGTTTTTTACCATAGGATTATCTTTCAAATACCTTATGACCACGGAGACCATTTATCCAATTAGGCCTAATGAAAATTTAAAAAAAAAGTTGAGGGAGATGGAGATCTAACATATTCAACAGCATCTCTAGCAGCAAGAGCAACAATGTCAGCACAAGAAACAGTTCCGGGACAGAAGATTTCAAGCAGTCTTTTCGCCGAATCGATCACTGCAAACCCTCCCAGAGATGTGTTTGCCGGATCACTTCTCTCAGTCCCAGTTCCTTGTAGAAGCACAGATGCATCACAACCCTGTGTTATTCATTTGATTAATATCAAGTCGAAACTGTCAAATTAAAGGCCAAAAGTCACGAGTGTCGCGTGACAGAATGAATACTTTGGTTATATAAGTTCGTTTAAAGGACTTTCAATTATAAAATGCCGGTATTTTGGGGCGTGACAGGAAGAGTACTTAGGTTGTAAAAGTTGGTTTTAAGGACTAATAGTCCTAAAAGGACGGGGTTTTGGGGCGTGACAGAAAGAATGCGTAGGTTTGGAGGACTTCTAGTTGTAAAAAGGCCGAGATTTTGGGGCGCGACAGAGAAGAGTACTTAGTTATATAAGTTAGTTTTAGGACTTGGAGCGGTAAAAGGGTGCAATGCATCTAAGAGAGCAAGAGAAATCTAAAGCAGGGTTTGTTTACTTTACCTCCACAAAGCAATCATGGAAGAGCAGACGGAGGAGCTTCCCGGGGACGGTAGGGTCCAAGTCGGAGGCCGATGTCACTGTGTTTCGGACAATAAACTCGGCAGAAGGGCATGAAGCTGCGTAGAAATTCAGTGCCAGGTCTGCAGTGGAAGCAGAAGCAGCAAGAAATAACCAAATTAAGAAAACACCACAATGTGTGCAAGAGAAGGCTGCCGACGTCTTCTCCATCTAGGGTTAGTTTCATCGACCCTAAACATAGAAATGCTCAAGACATTGACTTCTTGTACAATGTATATCGTTCAAAGTTCCCAACTTTTTAGAGAGAGAGAAGAGAGAAGAGAGAGAGAGAAATAGTTGGCCATGTGTAAACAAACGGAGGTGTATTTAAAGCTGCATTCAAGTTGATTTGGTGATGGCAGGAAGTAGATGGAATCACATTACTCATTATTATCTATTCTAAAATTGAAGGGGGAGAGGCACTGTAGCGGCCTCATTCTTTGCCACTCGATTTCACTCTATTTACAATAATGCCGACCAAATTTGCCTGGGTTGGGAGGTTAATTCTCAAAATTTCAGAGGGTGATTTTGTCCATATGGTTTAGGACGGAGCCACTCGATTTCACGTTATTTACAACAAAGCCTTCAGGTTTGGGCTGATATTGGGGCTGGGTTGGAAGGGCAATTGTGTCCTGTGCGTTTGAGACGGATTGGGGTGGGTAGGTTTGCTGTCATTCAGTGAGGCTGATAGGATTGTAGGGCAAACAGGAGGCCATGCCGCCTCTGAGATAGAGATAGAGAGAGAAAGAGAGAGAGACGGGGACAGAGCGAGAGAGAGGGATTTCAAGGATTTGCAAATCCTTCCTCTTCACACAGAAGCTCTGCAAATCAGTAGGCCCAGCCTCTAACTCTCATCCCCAGATCCCCTTCATACTGGAAATGAATTCCTTCCCCTTCAGTTCCTCCGCTCTCAAACCTCACATTCTTCCTCTCACAAATACCAACGAAGAACATGATCAAGGACACACAGGCGCACCAACGCCTCCATTTTCCGGCGAAACATCAAGACCAAACCACCACCACTTCCTCCATTCTGCTCAGGACACACAGGCGATTGCCTTTCACTGTGCAGTGGCTCCTGACACTGTTCATTGGCTTCTCCTACGAGACAGCAGGGGTATGCAAAGATCATAATAGATGGGCTTTTTTATTTTATTTTTACATCATTTACATAATGCTCTTAAATTTCAAGTATACATAACATGGAGTAAGGTTATAAGTTATAACTCATCATCATCAACATCGTATTTATAACAATGTTGCAAAATGCATTCTGATTATCAGGTATATCAATATGGAAGAACTAGAGCAAGTCCTCCATGAATACGGCTTCCATGGTGAATTTTAATCTTTCTAGGTACACCCATATCTATATCCCAAACAACTGTTATTATGTATCAGTTTGTTAGAGTCAACAAATGTTAGAGTTAATTTATATAATTTATTTTTTGCTTTCCAGGTACAACCATATCTCACTCCCTCTGGTACTCTCTCTCTCTCTCTCTCTAAAATCTCTGTTTGGTTTCTACCAATATGTCAATTTGTATAATTTATTTTTTGATGTGACTGAGATTTGGTGCATTTGATTTGGGTTATGGTTTGAGATGTTATTTGGAAGATTTCATTTTTGAGTTGGATTCATGGTTTTTGCTTAAGATCTCTTTTTTTTAATTGTCGCTGTAGCTTGCTGTGCATGTGATATTTTCTTCCATGTCAAATATTATCCAAATTCATTACTGCATTTCAAGAGCTTGCGACTTATAACTTCGCTCCCAACTCCCAAGTGAGTCTTAGATATCAAATCACCCTAATAACCTTTCTAAATACGTTAAATGGTGAAAGTGAGAAATGGTGAATAAAAATGGTGGTGTGGTACATCATGTAGAATCTTTTTGGTGAATTCAATTTGTCTTTTTTCTTCCCCTTTCTGTTAATTTAAATTGGGATTGGCTACTGATTTGTTTTTCCAGATTAGGAGTAAAAGAGAAATCATGTGCATTTCACTGTTTTGGAGCATTGCAAATAAATACAATACACAATCAAATTAGGAAAAGATAAAGGAACATGCTTGATGACTGATTGGTTTATGGCTTAGTAGTATTATTTGTGGTGTACAATTTTAGTGGTTGTGCTTAAGGGTAGATGATGATGTAGGATGGAGATGGTTTTTAGAGAATGTTGGATATACATTCGTTAGAGTACATTAAAGTAGTTTTGTGTTCCTGTGAGGTATTTGGTATTCCTCATCGCTGAAAGATATTCTTGGGGACGGAGAAGACGATGGTGGCACGGCAGAGTATGACTGGGATGTTGAGAAATTGGAGCTCTTCTGGGGCCATATCCATTTGGATTTGCAGGGTCTGATTGGAGGAAAAGAAACAAACAAAAAATTGGCTTTTGGATTGATGTGGTGTTTGATTTTATTTATTTTTTATTCCTGCATGTTTTTTTTTTTTAATTTATTGAATTAAAACTTTTTCGATTTAATATTTGTTTTGCATCAGGGGAGGTAGTTACTGTCATATAAGTCTATGACGGTATGTAATGTGGCACTTTTCTCCTAATTTGCTTTGTACTGTGATTTCTTTCTTTTTGATATTGGAAGTGTTGGTTGTAGTAAGGAAATAATGAGTTTCAACTGTATACGAGTTAGGTTCAATAGTATACAACTCAGTTTTTGAATAACACTCGGGTAGTTTTCGAATAACAATATTACTACATAGTTTTCTAAATGCCAATTACAGCTCTAAATTTTGTCTTAAGTGGAGTGTTCTTACTAATGTAGCATTTTGTTAGCACATCTGTGTGTTTGAAGATGATATTTTTTATTGCTATACTTATTTAGTGCTGATGGAATGATGTTTGGAGCACTTAAGACCTGCCCGCTCTGCTCTGGTTATCTTCGATATTCTGGAGGCATGTACCTGTGCCAAGGCTACCTATCGGCATGGAGTAAGCGTTCTTACTCTACTTAGGAACCTGAACGTCTTGAAGGGAAGTGGAAAATCCTTTAAGTTATGGAGAATCAATATGTTAATAAGGTATTCAACTATGGTTAATTTCATGTTGGTTTTGCTAGACAAGTTATGAATTGAGTTTTATTTATTTATTTTATTTGCAGTGGTTTAAATCACAAAAGCTTGCAAAACCTGTGCGGGTACTGCCTCCATTAACACCTAGCAAGCCTTCTGGTGGTCAAGGCCAATCTCAGTCATCTAACAGTACAAGCTTGGCGGATTTAAAAGTTGCTTTTTGCGGAGTACCGAAAGAATCAACGGTATGGTCTTTTTGTTCATTTTAATTTGCATTTAGTTCTTATTATCTGTGGAATTATCATCTTTTTTTCCTTAATGTCAGTTCTGTCTATCTATTTCATTGAGGGTGATATTGCAGGAGGAATGGAGTAGAAAATTGAGGGTGTAGCTGGAGTGGTTCATTCAAAGATCAAGAAAGGCATGTGTTTTTCATGGATATAATTTTGATTTAGTGCTTTCTTTGGGTTGCGGCTGTATCAGTAAAAGATGCATAACTTTAGTTATTCTTGCTTAACAGATTAGCTTAACAAGTTAAAGTGCAGATGCTAATTGCTTAGTTGTGAGTGGAGCATTTGATGATGATGCTGAGATGAGAAAAGCAAGGTTAAGCTGCTATTAAATTGCTGGTCTTGACTCTTGGGTATGTTTCTATCTTGGTTCCTTTTTATCTGACTAGATTAAGTTATGTTTTCAGGAGGATGAAATTACCAATCATTAGGGAAGATTATCTGGTTGATTGCTTTAAAAGACAGAAAAAGCTTTCATTTGATATTTACAAAGTCGAAGCTCTCGATGAGTCCTCTAGCATGTTCACTGTCAAAGTGAAAGGTCAAAGTTCTGTTCATGAATCTTCTGGTCTGCAAGATATAGGACATATTCTTGAGGATGGAAAAACCATCTAGAACACAACTTTAAGCATGTCTGATTTGTCAACTGGTGTTAACAAGTGTGTTCAATTTATGTTATGATCCCACATTAACTACACTTATGGGAGTGTAGGGGTTCTTAAGTCCTTGGGGTCCTCTCACCTATTGGACTAGTCTTTTGGGTTGGGCTCTTCCCTTGGGCTTGAGTACCTAACATTGGTATCAAAGTGTTATGAACCCAAAATGTAATTGAGGTTTATGCTTTAATTGAATTGTTAAGAATTGTTAAATATGCCAGCTGGCATTTTAAGAAGTAGAGTCTGTATAAAAGGAGCCCAGCTCCCACAAATGTAGCAGATCAGAATTTAGAAAAGAAATCAATACAAAAATATTGGAGCTCTACTCCTTCTTCTCTCCTTCCCTCTTCTTCCATAGCTTTCTTGTGTTACTTGAAGGTTGATTAAGGGAATTGAGAATTGGATCTTATCAATGGTATCATCCTTCTCGAATCCTGGTTTCCCTCATGTGCACACCCACCCGACCCGTCTCCCTGCCATGGATGTGCACCTCACAACTGCAATTGACTCCTTCGAAGTTTCGATGCGAGCTGCAATCCGTGAAGCTATGGATTCTGTACGCGACGCCATTCACAAGGCTATGCATCATGTGCTCGCAGAGATCCGCCGTGAAATTGCTTTAATCCGCCGTGACTTGGCTCTCGGCGTCGACGGAGATTTTGATCCAGCCTCGATATGCTCCCAGGCAGCTGAATCGATCGTGGTCGGTCACCAAAACCCTCACACTGGAGACGCCAACCCGCTGCGAATTTCGTCGACAATCCACGACCATTCCATTCCGCCATTGTTCTCATCCTCCCTGATGTTGCGAGCGCTGGCAAATTCGGCCGTCAAGCCACACTCGAACAACTCCGCTGCATCTACTGTTTTGTTTCCGGAATCGAAGACGATGATCTCTGCTCCGCCGCTACTCCATAAGCACTCGTTCTCTGATACTACGAAAACTGGACCTGAGGTAGTTCTTAATTTGAGTATCATTTCAGCAACTCCAGAGGCTAAATTCTCTTTTCTTATGATTGATAACTACGGTGCATACCTGAAAGATAAATTTGGATGGGTTAATTGGTATCTTGTGGGTAAGTTTGTGAAGAAGGATCTGTGTGCTTCTACCCTGTTTGATGAAATGTCTAAGTGACGGGGTGATGAAAATATGGGAACACTCTTCAATTTCATTTACTATCTCATACATCACCTGCAAAGGCTTATTCCTTGTCATATCACCTCCAATCTCAATAGTGCTTGTGCAAACCAGTTGACTATATATGAGCCATCCTTCCACGTCTATGTTGCATCGCAGTCATTGTGGAGCATTCTGGATGCCTTGGTATATTTGAAGCTCTTGATATATGGTTATTTAGCTCTCAACTTGTCAGGGTCCTGCATTAATAACAGTATTATGAATACTCTTAGTGGAGCAGGAATTGAATATAGGTGTAAGTGTGTTGCATCTGTGCAACTTTGCCGGCATGTTTCTCACAGATGTTGGTTTTCCTATCTGGAGCAGCTAATCCTGAAACATAGTTCTGCTGCTAATACCTATTGTCAGCTGCTTCCTTTTCATAGTGACTACAATGTGAAGCTTATTGTTCTTGATCGGCTGACTGAGCTAAAGTCTTCTCATAGAGAAGTTGTAGCTGATATGTTCATGGGCGTGCTGAGGGCACTTTCTAGTCATAATCTTGACATCAGGAGGAAGACCCTAGACATTGTTCTTAGCTTGGTTATTTGCATGAACATCAATGAGCTTGTTCTTATTTTGAAAAGGGAAGTTGTTAAGACTCATACTGGAGAGCTGGAAAAGAACAGTGAATACAGGCAGATGCTTATTCAGGCTATTCACTCTTGTGCAATAAAGTTCCCAAAAGTGGCGAGCACAGTGGTACATCTGTTGATGGAATTCTTAGAAGGCAGCAATGTTGCTTCTGTTGTTGATATGATTGTTCTTATCCGAGAAATAATAGAAACCAACCCTAGAGTAAAGGTATCTATAATAACAAAGCTATTAGACACTTTATACCAAATCCAAGCATCACGAGTTTGTTCTGTCGGCCTTTGGATTTTTGAAGCATGTTGCACGTCACTTCCTGAATTTAAGGGTGGAACTGCATCAATTAAACGGTGCCTAAATGAATTGCCTTTTCTCTCGGTTTCAGAAGAAGAAAGTAATGATTCTTCACAAAAGGTTCAGCAAGTAAACTCCATGACCGTGTCTTTTAAAAGACCTATTATTCTTGCTTATGGAACTTATGCCACACATCATGCTGCATCTGGAATTGCTTTCTCTCCTCCAACCCTTTTTCAAGGATTCGTGGCATCTGGGAACTTGAGATCCCTGCTTCTCACTAGTGAATTTTTCCTTGGGACAGTTGTTGCATACACTATGACCAAGCTTGCCCTGAGATTGGAAAGGGTCCAACCATCAAAAGTTGAAGTGAATAAAGCATTTTCACAAGCACTGTTGATTGTTATCTCTATGTTGCAATTAGGACAATCTCCAGTTTTTCCACATCCAATTGACAGTGATTCTTATGCCGGGATGGTCCTCTGCATAAGATTGCTATGCAATACTGGTGATGAGGTCAGAAAAATATGGTTAAAATCTTGCTGTCAAAGTTTTGTTGACATGCTTTCAAAAAAACAATTAAGGGAGGCAGAGGAGATAAAAGCAACAGCTCAGATTTCTCAAGCACAACCGGTTCGATTATTACTACATGGAGCTATTTCAGGTGCGCTTTATGCAGGACACATTCATAGCTTGTTACAGAGGGAATGCATTACTGAATCATTTCTTCGAGGTTTGTCATGGTTGCTCCGATTCATTGATAAATGGATACATAGCATGGATCTTGAAAATCATAAGCTCAATCCTCGTATTGAACACTATGGATGCATTGTGGATCTTCTTAGCCGTGCTAATGTATTAAATGTGGCTGAAAAGTTCATCAGAGATATGCCTACTCAACCTGATGTGGTTATATGGGGATCTCTGCTTTTTACATGTAGGATTTATGGGAACATAGAATTGGCACAGTTAGTTGTCAAAAGGACTGAGGTGTTTGAACCCCAAGGTGCTTATGTTAATTCACCAAGAGACGCTGAAAGTCCCTTAATTTGGGATGTTGGTCATGGTCACCAAGATGCAGTGGAAGTTCTGTTACAAAACAATGCTAATATTGTTGCTGAAAATAATGACAGTATTACACCTTTGCAGTCATCTGTTTTGGGTGGTTCACTACCATGCTTAGAATTCTTGGTTCATATTGATCATCCAAATATGCGTATCACCCCCTGGAAAGTTGCACTAATATTGGGACAATGGGTTTCTGATATTAAAAAGGACACCAAAATACCAGTTTACTATGCTTTGATCAAATTGCTACATGACAAGGACCTAGCTGTGGTCTATTTGTTTGCATAGTGAAGATGCTAGTTTTTCAGAAAGAGAATTCATCAATCATCTCCCTATCTATTGGGATTCATGGCTTAAGTTGATTAAGGAAGTTCAAGAGCTTGACTCGAAGAAGGCTTGGGAGGAATCTGCCAATGAGTGCCTTCTGCAGATTCAACTTCTTGTTGCTTTGAGGACAGCAGCTAATTGGGAGGACTTCCACATTTCCATTTTTAAGCCTTGAGGACAAGGCTAATTTTCAAGGGGGGGAATATTGTTATGAACCCAAAATGTAATTGAGGTTTATGCTTTAATTGAATTGTTAAGAATTGTTAAATATGCCAGCTGGCATTTTAAGAAGTAGAGTCTGTATAAAAGGAGCCCAGCTCCCACAAATGTAGCAGATCAGAATTTAGAAAAGAAATCAATACAAAAATATTGGAGCCTACTCTTTCTTCTCTCCTTCCCTCTTCTTCCATAGCTTTCTTGTGTTACTTGAAGGTTGATTAAGGGAATTGAGAATTGGATCTTATCAATGGTATCATCCTTCTCGAATCCTGGTTTCCCTCATGTGCACACCCACTCGACCCGTCTCCCTGCCATGGATGCGCGCCTCACAGCTGCAATTGACTCCTTCGAAGTTTCGATGCGGGCTGCAATCCGTGAAGCTATGGATTCTGTACGCGACGCCATTCACAAGGCTATGCATCCTGTGCTCGCAGAGATCCGCCGTGAAATTGCTTTAATCCGCCGTGACTTGGCTCTCGGCGTTGACGGAGATTTTGATCCAGCCTCGATGTGCTCCAAGGCAGCTGAATCGATCATGGTCGGTCACCAAAACCCTCACAATGGAGACGGCAACCCGCTGCGAATTTCGTCAACAATCCACGACCATTCCATTCCGCCATTGCTCTCATCCTCCCCGATGTTGCGAGCGCTGGCAAATTCGGCCGTCAAGCCACACTTGAACAGCTCTGCTGAATCTACTGTTTTATTTCCGGAATCGAAGACGATGATCTCTGCTCCGCCGCTACTCCATAAGCACTCGTTCTCCGATACTACAAAAACTGGACCTGAGGTAGTTCTTAATTTAAGTATCATTTCAGCAACTCTGGATGCTAAATTCTCCTCTTTTGACTGATAACTATGGTGCGTACCTGAAAGCTAAATTTGGATGGGTTAATTGGTATCTTGTGGGTAAATTTGTGAAGAAATATTTCTATGTATTGCATCTGTTTGATGGGTAAATTTGTGAAGAAATATTTCTATGCATTGCATCTGTTTGATGACATGTCTAAAAGAGAACGTGCAAATGTCCATGTGCTTAGTATTATGAGTTATCATATGGTTAAGTTGATACCTTCTTGGCATATTTTTCATGATGAAAGAAAATTAGAGGTCATGACTTGCAAAGCCCTCTCAGATCGTTACATTAATCTCTCTGCCCTTCGTATTACTGGTGGTGCACCTGTGATTGTGGCACTCTCTTCTCAAGATGGGACAATTTTATCACTCATCGGGATATCGAGCCTAGAAGAGTGGGATGCATTCAATGAAGTTTTTTGCAATTGCCCAAGTTTGTTGTCCATGGAAGCTACCATAAAAGTGCTTCAGTTGATGGGGCTGTTGATGACAAATAATGGTATGGTAGGAAGTAACAGGGTAGTCCAAGCTGCTTGTGCGATAGTTGAAGCCATTGAGACTCAGGTATGCGAGCTCACTCTTTTGAATCAAAAGGCAGCAATGGTTCTTCAAAAGTTGTTGTCTGCTGCTTTTAGCATCAATTCAAGTAGCCAAATTTGTTCGGATATTCGAAGGAAGTTAGAGAATGACTTTATGCTCTCTCTGCAATCTGTGGTAAGAGAAGGGGGTAAACTGCAGCCTATTAGGCCATTGCCGTGGTACCCTGAGAATCATGCTGATTTCTCTGTGTTGTTCACTAGTAATCTCGACTTTCAACTGGTATGGGATCCCGGAGATGCATCTGCTAAAGCTGTAAAGCTAATGCTCTATCTCCAGTGCGAGGATGGCAAGCGAATGGGTTCGAAACAGTCATGCTTTTGTTCGAGGCAGTGTGGTGGTGATTGGCATCATGAAGCTATGCCATCCCTAGTATATTGGCTTGAGGTAAGGTGGGTTAGGACATGGGAACCACCCCATGAATCTCAGCACAAATTACATAATGACAAGGGAGAGAAGCACATGAATAATCCTTTTGATATTCAAAGACTTTTGCAAAAATTAGTAGTTTCTTGGTACATAAGGTATTGCTATTTTGCACAACTTCCAACTAATATTGTTGCTACTTGCTCCAAAAGTATGACATTTTGGATGACCTGGTAGATTTTGTTATCTGCAATCTGGGTATTGTCAGCCGCATCTCATGCACTATTCATAGTCAGGCAAGTTGATGGTTCAGTCCAATTGATGTTTGGCAACAGAGAGACATTGCTATATGAGATTGAGTGGTATAAAGAGAGCACCTCAAATGAGCAGCTTAGTTGTCTTGCCATCCAGCTCCACTATTCTGAGTTCAATTTGGGAACAAATAATGAAATAAACTGGGCCCAAGAGCAGAAATGAGCATGTGTTATTGTAGCTCTGTTTCTTATTGTTGGTACAAATGTCTCCATTGTACAAGGGAGCTCTCTTCTCCAACACATGGTTGAAACTTTGGGTCTGCGCAACTCCTTTAAATCTCTCAGATGGATGCACCAACTGCAAACTACTGAATCCAAGTTAATAGACCAGGAGAGTGAAACCCATAATAGGCCACCTTCATCTGTTAATCTTTCTGTTTGTGTGTGGGGTGATGTGGACTGTATCGAAGTTTGTGACATTAGAGAATGGCCTCCAACATCACCATTGGACCACAAGTTGGGGAAAGTTGTTCTTTTGCTTGAAGAGTCATATTTGGCACTTGGACAGGCTTATGAGGAGGATGGTCAGTTGCATCAAGCTTTACAGGGCAGGAAATGCATGAGCCAGTTTGAGTTGGAAGATGAGGTCCAAGATGATCTCAAACGTGCTACTAGAGAATTCACAAAGGTTAACAATGACACAAACAAGCTCAGCCATATTCTTCAGCTCACAGGATTCAGTGACAAGCTCAATATAGTAGAACAAACAGTTGGTACAATTAGAACCTTTCATTGGGGATAAGCAAGCAATTGAGAAGTACATCCAGTTCTTCATTTTAACCTTGAGGACAAGGTTGTTCTTAAGGGGTGGGCAATGTTATGACCTTGATTAGCTTAATCATAGTTAGTCATTGTATTAGTTATTTAAATGAGACTATTACAGGTAATTAGGAAAGTTTGTTAAATTCTGCTAGCTGGCATTTGGGTTCTGAGTACTATAAATAGTCTAATGTGTAATAGCTTTTGCCCAATGGTTAATTGGAAAAAAAAAAGAAATATAAACAAAAACAATTAAAGAGTTATGCTCTTCTCTCCTCTTTCCCTCTTCCTCTCTATCTATGTGTTACTTGCAGGTTGATTAAGGGGCTTAGAGATTTGGATCTTATCAATGGTATCAGAGCCTAGGTGCCCGACGCTGCGGGTCTTGGTGACGTGACGTGCCGCCTCGTGATTACCGCCTTGGGAGTATGGGCTCCAAGGGACTTGGTGACGAGGGACTGGGCGACGTGATTACCGCCGTGGGCGTCGAGTTTTCCGAAGGGTGGTGTAATGTTATGATCCCACATTGACTACACTTATGGGAGTGTAGGGGTTCTTAAGTCCTTGGGGTCCTCTCACCTATTGGACTAGTCTTTTGGGTTGGGCTCTTCCCTTGGGCTTGAGTACCTAACAGTTTATTCTATCTTTCTTGCTCACATATTTGAACTCTTTATTTTAGTGCCTATTATCTCAATAAAAATTTATAATATGCGATAAAAATTCTTATTTATAATTCTCTCTTGCTGTCTCTCTTTTCTATGTAAAGTTACTACATTCTCCAAATTATACAAGATGATAAGAGTTCAGACTGCTATGTGTTCGGTAAATGGGGACGAGTGGGGAATGATAAAATTGGAGGAAGCAAACTGGAAGATATTGTGGAATCAGATGCGATCCATGAATTTAAACGTTTGTTCCTTGAGAAGACTAGGAATTCGTGGGAAGCACAGGAGCAAAAACAAAATTTTCAGAAGCAAGCTGGAAGATTCTTTCCATTGGATATTGTACTGCTTCTTCTTTGCTTTCATTTATATTTTCCTGAACTCTATTTTTTGTTCTTAAATTAATATCTGACTAAAACTTGGATTTTTCAGGATTATGGAGTTAATAAACAGGTTTCCAAAAAAAACCAAAACAATGCAGACAGTAAATTGGCTCCTCAGGTAGCAGAATTGATGAAGATGCTTTTCAATGTTGAAACGTACAGGTTAAACAAGTTCTCTTCTTTAAATGTTTGTTTCTCCCCCACTCCGTCTTTTTATTTATCTATAACTGTGAGACTGAGAACTAAGTTTTGCAGAGCTGCCATGATGGAATTTGAGATAAATATGTCAGAAATGCCACTTAGAAAACTGAGTAAAAGAGAATCTTTTCAATTTTCTGCAGCGCTCAAATTATATTATATTATATATACACTAAAAGAGAAACTGAATTACTGTTCATAGAGCAGTGTGATTCTGTTTTTGCCCCTCTTTCATTTTTGTTATTTCAACTGTGCTGATTTCTATGTTTAAAAACATCGGGGTAATGATAAAATCTGGGGTTGTAATAAGTAATTTTTTTGTTTGTTCTTTATCGTAGAACTATATATTGGAATTGGATTGGGTGTTGTTGCTGGTGTTGTACTCTTCATGGATATTTAAGAGGTGTCGAGTGATTTACTGTGTCTAGGCCAGCTAGCTCATGGAGATCTTCGTGGATGGTAAGCAATGAAGCTCTGAGATCTCTATTTCTTTTTGTTTATAAGATTTGATTTAGTTTCTTAGTTTTGTCGAAATTGTATGTTTACTGTTCTTCATAGCTTAATTCTATTTTTTCTGAACTAGGTAAAAGATTGTATGTTAGTTTGATTAGGGTGGAAATTTCGTATTTCTGGTGATCTAAATTTTTGTTCTTTTTGTTTTTTTTGAGTGATTATAGTGATCATTGAATGAAAGCGTGATGTTCAAAGCATGAAATTTGGTATTACTTTAGTCTAAAGAAGGATTTCAATTGCACTGTTCGAATGAACAGTGTTGTAACCGAATTTCAATTTATTTACGGCCATGACATTACTTTAAAGAATGGGCTTTGTGGGTTTGGATGGGATTTGAGGGATTAGATTTGGGGTTAAGTTTTTGCTGTTTGCAGAGAGATGAGGGGTGTCCGAGAGAGGATTTAGGAGATTTGGTTTAGGGTTTGTAGAGAGAGAGAAGGGGGAAGATTTAGGCGAAGGATTTCAGGGATTTGATTTAGGTTTTCGTTTCTGCCACTTTCAGAGACAGAAAGATGGGACAACGGTGAGAGAGATGAGGATGCAGAGAATCAAAGCGACTCTTTTGCCCCCTCCGATCCAAATCCAACGAACGGGATTAGGGGCGTTTTGTCATTCAGCAACCTGGGGGTTCGATATTGTCAAGGGTTTTCTGGGATTTCTGTCCCTTGCAGAGAGAGAGAAAAGTGGGAGAAGTATGGGTGGCGTCGAGGGTTTTTTAGGATTTTGTCCGTTGCAGAGAGATGGAGGTGGGAGAAGTATTGGTGCTATCCCCAAGGTCCACCTCTTTCTCTATCCTCTTCCCCCCTCCTCTCTTAATTCTGATTTGTGATGGAGCCCTTTCTTTTCCTTGAGCTGATGTTGTCTTACTTGATGAACGACAGCCCATTTTGGTCTGTTAATTTTGCGATTGCAGTTTATTTTTGGGAATTGATTGATGGGTTTGGTTTCAGGAGTGGGTTGCATCTGATCTCTGGGTTGAATTGATTGATGGGTCGGTATTTCTAACATTTTTGTTTACTTTTTGGTCTGTTGGTGCATGTTTCCTCTTCAGTTTTCTTTCTTAGAAAGCTAAACCACCACTGCTCTCAAGTTGTCTCTTGCCAATCTCCTCTTCTCTGCACCTCCTCCGAAACCCCTCTGGTAAAATTCATCCCCAATTGTATTTTCTCTCTCTTTCTGCGCATTTCAAAAAGTTTCAGTTTTTCGCGTTCTTAAGCTATATGTCTCTGAAAGCACCATAATTTTGTGTTTAATTTGGATTTTTTGTGTTGGGAATTCTGAATTTTGTGTTGAATATTGATTTTTGTGTTTTGAATTTTGAATTTGTAGCCTAATCTTCCAGCGGAGTTACAACATCCAAATTTGCATTTGTGTATGTAATGACAACAACCCATCCAAATTCTGCATTTTTCCAATAAATTGTGTGAGAAAAATGAATTATGAGGAAATTATAGCAAATTGTGTCAGGCTTTGGCCATCAAATTCCCCATACAGATGATTAATCATTTCCCATCTGTGCTCAATTTGGTTGATGAGAAAATGATTAAAAATTGTATTTTTTTTGTTTGTTTATTTGGTGGTTGAATTGTGAGTATGGACTATGTATTAATTTATATTTTTTTGGGGGGATTTTGGATACAAAGGTCATTGCTGGCTGAGATTACTGTGAGTTCAACATTTGTTTTTCTTATGATTTTAAGGCTTTTAGATTAAAAATGTTAGCTTCAATACCTTGATATATGATCGAGTACTAGATTGGGAAATGACACCAATAAAATCTGGGAGTACAGTGACTAAGTCTTACTTCGTTCTTTATCGTAGCATTATAGATTCGAATTGGATTTGGTGCTGTTGAAAGTTGAATTTTTTTTAAATATATAAAGAGAGAAAATATTTAATACCTGTATAAAACATGATTGGATGATAATTCGGCGTTGGGTCTTTGTGTATCATGCTTTTGTTCTTATTTATTGTGAGAGTAATTTTGGGTTTTAAATTAACTTATGTTTTGGGGATTTTGTGGGAGTCGGTTTTTATTGGAGAATTTATTATTATTATTTTCTCTTTTAGATTTTCTTATGATCTTAATGTGTTTGTTTCATTTTCCTTTTTCTCTCCTCTCAAACCTCTCAATCTCTCATTACTTCAAGGTCTCGAAAGGGTAATCGTCGACGCAATTGGAGCCGCAGAACTCAGGCGAGTTCAATTGCAGACGCTTTACTAACTTCCAACATCTTCTGTTGCCCATCGCCAATGGGAACCCTATCTCTCTGAGGGCGCGAGACATGTAATTTTTTTCATTCAGTTTTTATCTGGGTATTTTTTTAGTGGCTGCCATTATGTGATGATCCAGGTAAAAAGTTTGATTTTTATTTTTATGTTTACAGGCTATATCTAATGTTGATGCTTTGCTGAAGAAGTATGGGGCTGACATTACGGTTAGGGTAAAGGTATTATATTGTCTCTTAACTGGATAGATTTTTATAATTTCCTGGATCTACGGTCACAATGCTTTTTATAATTTCTTAGATCTATTCTTTTTGTTCGTTATGATTATGTTGAATGTTTTTAAAGTTAAATGTGCCTTATTCATGCAGTTAAGGCTGGTGTATTCAAATCCCGCAGCATCGCGCAGGCATATTACTAGTCTATTCTAAAATTGAAGGGGGAGCGGCACTGTAGCAGATCAATTCTTTGCCACTCGATTTCACTCTATTTACAACAATACCAGCCGAATGGGACTGGTTGGGAGGGTAATTCTCAAAAGTTCAAAGGGTAATTTTGTCCATATGGTTTATCAGGGAGCCACTCGATTTCACGCTATTTACAACAAAGCTGTGAGGTTTGGGCTGATATTGGGGCTGGCTTGGAAGGGCAATTTTGTCATGTGCGTTTGAGACAGATTGGGTGGGTTTAGGTATGCTGTCATTCAGTGAGGGTTTCGGGGATGGGAGGCCATGCCTCCGATAGAGAGAGACACACACAGCGAGAAAGAGACAGAGGGAGAGGGAGACAGAGCGACAGAGAGAGAAGGAGAGGGAGGAGTGGGGATCCTCGATTTCAGTCGGTAAGTTCTCTCTGGCTCTCAAATTCAGTTCTCTAATTTTTGAATGAAAGTAAAACCAGGCAATGCGAAGCACTGCAAACTGATGGCGGGAGATAGAGAGATTGAATTAGGGTTTTTGAATCGCAGAGATGAAGCACAAAGACTGAAGAATTATACGACGACTTCTGTTCTCCTTCCTCAGAATCCAGGAGACTGGTACGCTCATTGCCTCCCAATTTCTTCTTCTTCTTTTTTTCCTTTTTCAATTACCAATTTCCCAGCAACTCAGGGTTTATTCCCGTCTTTTTCTTCAGTATTTTTTTCTTCTAATTTTCAACAATTCGTTACCAAAATTTGATGTTATGGTTATGGATCCCACTTTCTGTTTCTCAAAATTGTTAATAGTTTTTTTTATGTATTTTTTGCCTTTTTGTGTGGAATTTTGAAGGATGCTGAGTTATTTGTCTGTATTGAATCTTGCTACTTCGAAACCTTTCTTTTAGCTGTAAATAAGAACTGCGCTTATGTTTTGTCACAGATCCTGAAGAAAACTATAGATCTGCATGCATCTACATCTTCAGAGAATTCTAACTGTTGTTCTGGTGAGAAAATAATCTCAAAACACATGATGTGTAGTGGACTTGGCTGATAATTCATTTTGATTATGTATATGCATAATTAGTAGCTAAGAAAATAGAATGGGGAAGTATACAAATGGATTTGATTTGATTCTTGGAGCTGACATATATATCCTCAATTGTTAATTTTTATCATGGTTAAGCAGCATGACCATGACTATATTATTTGCCACTAACTAAGAGAGTGCACCTGCAATTCAAGCCCTTAATGTGTTCTTTATTTATTTTTTTTCTATTGAAAGTCATTACACAGTTGAAATTTTTTTTTCTTAACTTTTTCAGGCTGTTCTTTTCCGTGATTTTAGAAATTGAGGATCCATTTGAAAGACAGTAGTACTGATAGAAATTAGGGTTTAGGTACTTTTAATCATAATCCATGCCTTATGTTCTCATAATTCATCATTCCAGCGTTGGTGGTGGGTACCTGATACGGTACCTCTGGCTCTCTTCTTCACCGCAACAAGTTGCCAGAAAAGTAAGTCCAAATCGTGATGCATAATTTCCTTTCATTTTTTAATTAATTTATGAATATACTTTCATCATAATGTATTTACTTCTTGGGCAGTGCAGCCTTTAAAGGAAGTTATACATCCATCTTTTCCCTGGTACAGGTATAGACCTCTGTTAAATTTGATTTTCCTAAGCATTTTCTTTTATTTAAGGTCAAAACTATTTATGAGTCATATTTATCATCGTCATGCATAGAAAAATGTAGTCATTATTTCTCTCTCTCTCTCTCTCTTTCTCTCTCTCTCTCTCTCAAAATTAGTATATTTGAAGTCACTAATTGACTAAATCCTTTGTATTTTGTTTGAATGCAAATGTCTACTTATTAGTTCATTTATGATATTTATTTTGAGTGTTAAACTATTATTCTCATAATTATTTGAATTATATTTCTTACCATAGTAACTAAATAATTTTAAAAATATAAACAGGAATTAGTATGCAGTTTGTTGAATCCGAGTGATATTTATATATGCCATCATTTCATCTGAAAAACGTGTTTTATGCTTGGTGACAATGTGTTTTTCAGTTTGCTGCAGCCAACGTCCAATTCCATCTAAATGGGGAAAAGGTCCAAAAGATTTCCACTAGATCCATCAAGCGCATGATAAAGCTTTTGAAATTTCTGTAAGTAATTATTTTATTTGTTCCTTTGAAGTTTGCATATATGATTTTGTGCATTTATAAGAGTTAAAATCAAGTTTTCATCATATTTGATATTTATATATGTCTCGAAACAGAAAGTTACTCGGTCCTAATGCGTTGTTCATTTAGCTGCAGCCAACATTCTGGTTATATGTAAACGGGGAAAAATTCCAAAGCTTTCCACTCGAATATGTTTACAAGTAAGCTTACATATATGATTTTGTGCATTTGTAACTATTCAAGTCAAGTTTTCTCCAAATGTGATGTTTTTTGTTTCTATCTTTCTGACCATTCAGTTGCTTTCTCCTTCTTGGGATTATTACTCTACATTTGAATTTTGAATTTCCGCTCAATTCAAATATGTTGTGGAATTTCATACTAATTTATTTTTTCTGATTTGTAATGAATTTCTGGTTTGAAATCCCAGCATACACATGTGGGTTTTGGGATTTAGAGGGTATCTTTCCCTAACTTACATTCACCTACCTCATCATCCTTCGATTTTTTTTTTTTTTTACTTTGTGTGGTCAATAGTTATCTAAAAAATTATGGGTTTTATTCAGTTCATTTGTAACATGATTAAAATCTGATCTTTTAGTTGTTTTCCTACTTATATGTGGTTATTAGCACAGTCTAAAATACCGATAATATCGGCGAAATATCGCCGATATTATCGGTTTTTGAAGAGATCGATATTTAAACACATATCCATAAAGTTTTCGTCAAAATATCGACGAAATATCGAAAATATCGATAATATCGCGATATTTGCGATATTATCGATATTTCTCTTGAAAATGAAACGGGGATGGTGAAGGTGACGGCGACGGAGAGTTGGAGAGCCAGGGGTTGAGACTCCGATGGTAGGGGACGGAGATTCATGATGTAGGCGGCGGAGGGGAAGATGCGGACGAGGAGGAAGGCGAGGGAGGGAGGTCTGTGCATGTGGGAGAAGTTCTGTGCGGGAGGGAGGGAGGGAGGTCTGTGGGATGGGAGGGAGGTCTCCCGGAGAACCTGGGTGTGGCGTGTAGAAGGGAGGGACAGAAGAGAGAGACGGAAGGGAAAGAAGAGAGGGAGGAGAAGGGAGGGATAGAAGAGAGAGACGGAAAGTGGGTTTTTTGGGCACCGATTTTGGTTTTGTGGTTGGGGGTTTAATCACAAACACACGGCTTGGTTTTCTTGGGGGCCGCGCGGGGGGGGGGGGGTGGTGGGGGGGCACGTGTTAAAGTTTAAAGGCTTCAAAGACAAAAGGAAAAAGAGAAAAAAAAATTATAGAAAAAGTGGAATCTGTTGATCTTGATATACTTTATTCCAAGGTAACTTCTTGTTCTCTCAAGTTTGAAGACAAAAGGAAAGAAATAAAAAAATATATAGAAAAAAGCGGAATCTATTCATCTTTATTCCAAAATGGTTTTGTAACCCTGTGTGCGTGAGTGGTTTTTTGGGTGCGTGCGTGAGTGGTTTTTTGGGGGGGGTGGAGGGCTGTCAGCGTGATGTGTGGCAGTGTGAAGGGAAAAATATTGTAAGTCACTCTATGTGGTACTAAGTCACTCATGTATCTTACCATGTAATGTATAACGTGTAAAATATTGTACTAATTCATTATATATAAATGATTATGGTGTGTTTAAACTTCTTTCATTAATTACTACATATTTTATACACTCACAATGTTTGCCAGCTCGCTATATAATCAACTTAAATAAGTTAAATCCATCATGCAATACATTTCCTTCCAAATTTTTGTGATAAACTAATAGATAATTGACTAAATAAACATCCTGCAAAGTTTCAATAAAAATTTCCAACTTTTTCTTACAATTTCCGTGGTTTCCATTGAATTTTTATCGATATCGATATTATCCCGATATTTCCGTCGATATTTCTGTGTTTCCGGACTACCGATATTTCCGATATTATCGATATTTTATACCTTGGTTATTAGTCATGTTTATGTGATTTTTTTTTTTTTGACAAGGAATTGTCTATAGCAATCTCAAATGGCTTTATCAAATACAAAAATTATATTGGATAAGGTGATTTCAGTCACACAGCCACTCACCATAAGTTTGTTTTTTGGTATGTACTCACCACAAATGTTTGATAAGGTTTTCTGCCTCTATTTGTGAATTCAATTGCTGTTTCTATTTGCAGATATAGAAACCACTGTGTCATGCATGGTCTCTGTAAAAGGTGGTCTGTAGATCCATAAAAATATACCAGATTGCCTAGTGTCGTGTCGGGTTAAGTGTTTAACGGATAAAAGATTGTTTTCAGAGTTATAGATGAGTTGACCGGAATTTGATTCGGCTAAAGTGACTTGGTTTTTACACTAGCCAAGCTTGAGTGAGCTTAAAAAATTCAAGCCTAATACCGAACTCAAGCTATTTTGAGCTATTTTTTATAGTAAATTTGCTCATACAAAACTTTGTAATATCATGATAAGTTTTAGACTTAAGCGCGCTAACCTATCAATTTTTTTAATATTGTCACATATTGTGTTTCTGATTACTTTCTGTTTAACATTGGGCACAAATAGGTGAAGGCTTTGCGTGATTGGACAGACTTTGCTTTGCATGATTGGGAAGATAATGTAAGGGCTTTGTTTCGCCAAGGCCAGGTAATAATCTATAATTGGCAAGAATTCATAAAGCCTTCTGGTTCCTCTTAATGATCGAACTTCTCTGCATCTTGCTGGCTGCAGACCTATATGACACTCAATGACATCGACGCTGCAGTTGAAAGCTTCAAGAAGGCACTAGAGTTGGAACCAAATGATGGTAAGTGGTGTTACATAATCTACCTAACTTCGTACTGGAAAATAGGCTCTTTTATGAACTAAGGTTATTCTTTCTTTTAATTGTTAATATTTGCCAAGGTTAGGCTTCCTGGGATTAGATAGCTTTTACAGGATTGTCATGCCAATCTTGGAATGCTTTATATGTTATTTTCTTTCGGACTTTTAGTTAAAATAAAGTTGCACATTTTTTTCCAACGGCAAACCAGATTTTGTGGGGACCTCAATGGACATTAACTCGACTGTGGTTGGTTTTTGACAATCTGCTGCGAATGATTAAACCTCTATACTTTCAAAGTTGATGTCCTAGACCACCAATACGATATACTATCAATGACACTTATTTACAATACTTCTAATGCATTTGACATTTTGGGTGATGTTGTTTTCTCATGTAGACAGAGAAAGAGGTCGATCAAGGTTTCGTCGATTTTGGTCAACTTGGGCTTCCCCCAATGTCCAGTAAGGTATCAATCTCTTCCTATCCTCACGCTTCTTTGGTTTTTGCTTTGATTTTTTATGGAAGGTATGAGATTTCTTTACTCATATAGTCAGCTTGCCCTTAATTATTCTTTCACTATATTTGACTGTTGTAGTCCTCTTTTAGCTACTCAAATGACACAATAAAATCCCAAGAAAAATTTTCTTACTCTGTAATTTCCCTCTGATCCCTCGCTGATCCCTTCTCTCGCCTATGTCGTCTTACTCCACCGTTTGCGTCAAGAAAGCCCGTGCATGCTTTTTTGGGTGGGGATTTCAGATTTCAAGGGGGAGAGAAACTGTGCTTCGTTTCGATCGGGCTGAGCCTCTATCTACAAATCGAGGCCCTGGTGAAGCATAAGCATTACAAGCTTGCGGTAGGTTCTAGGTCACCTCTTCCGTCTCCGATAAGCTCTCCTATATACATCAGTATTAAAAGAACAGTTTTCAATATTTAATTTCACCATTTTCTCACATTTCCTGTTGATTGTCCCTCGAATTTGCAGGGAAGGAAGAAGGAAGGAAATGCCGCGAGGTACGTCACCAAGTCACAAGCTGTTAAGCAGCTTCAAGTCAGTCTTCCCCTCTTTAGGTCTGTCTCTGGTATTCAAGTTGTAATTTGTGTATTTTCACATGATTATTGTAATTTATGTTAATCTAAGGTTTAGGGTTTGTGCATTATTTAGATTTATCTATTGAATTATAGTATGATTTCTTAATACATGTGCATGCAGTTGGAAATTATAGGAAATTTTGTATTCTAAAGGGCGTGGTTCCTCGGGAGCTGAAGAAAAAGGTGAAAGATAAAAGGTTAAAATCTCTGGAACCGTTTGGAGAGTGCACAACTTGAGGATCTCAAGCCCAAGGTAAAAGGTTAAAATCTCTGGCTTCCTTTACTGATGTAAGCTTGCATGAAAGAGAGAAACAATAACAAAAATTTTATCTGAACCCCGCGTGTTTTTTAGTTTTGCTCGGTGGATTCAGATTCATTTGGGTTTATATGTGATTATTTTTTTTTTATTAGTACAACTATTATATTGCCTCTTGACTGAATGTATTTTTATAATTTTTTGGATCTAAGGTTACAATGCTTTTTTATTTATAATTTCCTAAATGTATTCTTTTTGTTCATTCATGATTATGTTGGATGTTTTTCAGGTTAAATGTGTCTTATTTATATAGTTAAGGTTGATGCATTCAAGTCCCGCAGCATCGCGCGGGCATATTACTAGTCATAACAAAAAAAAAAGGGTGGAATAGGGTTTTGATTAGTTCCTCAATCAAATATTCTGGATGATCTCGAGGAACAGTGACAGTTCAAACTAGTATGGCAATGAGTAGGATGGATTGAATGGAGGGTTATGCAAGCCCTCGTTGAGTAGGGCCGGCCCTAATGCAGTGCGAGTGGAGCGCCCGCATAGTATGCCATATGTAATAAGTTTCCTATCTTGAGGTAGATGCGAGTGGAGCGACTGCACAGGGCCTCACATCTAAAGGGCACTTGAGAAAGTATTATATGACTTGTAGCCTTATAGCTACCACACTGGATCACCAACTTGGACAGGCATGCGTTACCTTGGCATCTATCTAACCCATTCCCTCCTCTCTATGTTAATCACGGGATGTGTGAGATAGACACATAGTGATATATCACTCGTCACGCGCAAGATTTTTTCCATAGGGGAATATCAAAGTGCGCCGAAAAGAAATGAACCCGAAAAGCTAAGAGCATGTTTGATACTCTATTTGAATTCAATTTTTTTAATTTAAAAACAATTTTTAAGTTTTAGGTCTTAAAAACTTGTTTGGTATGATTATTTTTAAAAACTGAACTCGAGACTAACTCAGAAATATAGTTTATTATCTAAAAACACAAAAAGTGAGTTTTTAGAGTTTTTAAACTTAAACTAACTCATTTATTTTCTCTCCCTCCTCCTCTCTCACTCCAAATCTCTCTCTCTCTCTCTCTCTCTCTCTCTCTCTCTTTCTTTTACCTTTTTCGTCTCTCTTCCAATTCGCCCTCTTCATTCTCTAGGTTCTTTTTCTCACTCTTCTTCCTCTCTATCTCCTCCATCCTCTCACTTCTTTCTCTTTCTTCCAATCATCTCTTACTTTCTTTCCACCTCTATTCTCTTTCTTTCTCAGACCCCCTCTTTTTGGATCTCTTTGTCTAGTTTAAGTTGTAAGATTTAAAAAATTTAAATCACATACCAAACAAGTTTTTTAATAGTAAAAAAAATTGTTTCAAGAAAAGTTCTTAAGAAATGTTATGAGAAATTATAAAAAAAAAATTAAATAGGATACCAAACAAACCCTAATTAACAAGAACAATGCCACAAACATTTTAAAATACACAAAATCTTGTCTAACAAGTCGGTCTATCCACTTTCAGATCGAAAACAAAAGTCAGTACATACATCTCTTGTTCTCATGGGTCAATATGGCATATGATTTGCTCCCTCTTACAAAAATTAGACACTGAATAAATTATATTTACAACTAACAGGCCTTAAAAAAGGAACAAGAAAAGAGACCAGACCTACTTCCATCCAAGTATATAGATGAAATTCGATTAAACAAACTTCGTCTGAGAGAGCCTAACGGCATTGATCAGCCAAATATTTTGAAACGGACAAATGATGAATGCCCGAAGAGGTATATAGCTATAGGAGTTTTCACAAATTTTCATTTTCGCTATCCACAGCATCTTCTTCGAACTCATCCACATCATCAATGGGAATGTCTTCACTATTCTCTTCAACAGAACCTGCAGAAAGCTTTACAATTAGTTTTAGGCCTGATTTGGTACTTAAGTGATTCTGAAAAAAAACTACTATAAAAAAAGCTGGCATCTTTTTTGTGTTTTGTAAACATTCAGCTTCAACTTTTTTCACAGTTTTGGGTGAAAAAAGCCAAAAATAGGAAGCTACAAAACCCAGCTTTGAAAACTGAAGTGATTATTTTTAAAAACTGAACTCGAGACTAACTCAGAAATATAGTTTATTATCTAAAAACACAAAAAGTGAGTTTTTAGAGTTTTTAAACTTAAACTAACTCATTTATTTTCTCTCCCTCCTCCTCTCTCACTCCAAATCTCTCTCTCTCTCTCTCTCTCTCTCTTTCTTTTACCTTTTTCGTCTCTCCTCCAATTCGCCCTCTTCATTCTCTAGGTTCTTTTTCTCACTCTTCTTCCTCTCTATCTCCTCCATCCTCTCACTTCTTTCTCTTTCCTCCAATCATCTCTTACTTTCTTTCCTCCTCTATTCTTTTTCTTTCTCAGACCCCCTCTTTTTGGATCTCTTTGTCTAGTTTAAGTTGTAAGATATAAAAATTTTAAATCACATACCAAACAAGTTTTTGAGTATTAAAAAAAATTGTTTTGAAAAAAAAGTTCTTAAGAAATGTTTTGAGAAATTATAAAAAAAAAATTAAATAGAATACCAAATAAGCCCTAATTAACAAGAACAATGCCACAAACATTTTAAAATACACAAAATCTTGTCTAACAAGTCGGTCTATCCACTTTCAGATCGAAAACAAAAGTCAGTACATACATCTCTTGTTCTCATGGGTCAATATGGCATATGATTTGCTCCCTCTTACAAAAATTAGACACTGAATAAATTATATTTACAACTAACAGGCCTTAAAAAAGGAACAAGAAACGAGACCAGACCTACTTCCATCCAAGTATATAGATGAAATGCGATTAAACAAACCTCGTCTGAGAGAGCCTAACGGCATTGATCAGCCAAATATTTTGAAACGGACAAATGATGAATGCCCGAAGAGGTATATAACTATAGGAGTTTTCACAAATTTTCATTTTCGCTATCCACAGCATCTTCTTCGAACTCATCCACATCATCAATGGGAATGTCTTCACTATTCTCTTCAACAGAACCTGCAGAAAGCTTTACAATTAGTTTTACGCCCGGTTTGGTACTGAAGTGATTCTGAAAAAATTCAGCTTCAACTTTTTTTTACAGTTTTGGGTGAAAAAAGCCAAAAATAGGAAGCTACAAAACCCAGTTTTGAAAATCTGGCTTTGTTTAATATCTGTTTTACATAAAAGTTTACCAAACACTGTAATACTAGTTTTTTTTTTCAAAAGTACTTTTACAAAAAAAATTACCAAACACTCTGCTGCTTTATTTCACAGCTGTTTATTCTCACAGCACAGCAGAAGTAATTTTTTTTTAAAACACAACAATATCAAACCAGCCCTTAGTGAAACTTGAATGAGGAAAAGGTCCGTAATGACAAATTGCAGGAGGGACCCATAAATAGTTTGTAAAAAAAACCTCTGCAAAGTTTACCAAGCAATTGACATAATAAACACTCACTTTATGAGCAGATTTTTACCTCCATGAGAACTCGGGAGTACTTCCGATGGTTGTGATGTGTTGTCAAGAAGGAAAGGAAGTTCCACAAACTGCAACAGAGATAAATAGCCGAGTTATTTCCAGCCATTCTTCATCGTACTGAATCTCATAAGGGCCTGGCTCCGATTCAATTTCAACAACCTAAAATGCCAGAAATTGTCACATGTAGAACCCATTAGCTACCAGCAATGACTGCGGGGAACATCCTATACACCACTTTCAGAATCTCATCAAATACCTGAAGAAATTTGTGTCCTGGTAGGCACTGATCAAGGGCAAGGAAGTTTGTCACTGAACCATCTTCCCCATGTTGAACACGAGCAGCAAATTTGCAGTGCAAATGAGCTGAAAACCATTAAGGTGGTTTCAGTTTTTCTAGCAATTGAGCAGCTGGTTTACTTCCAAGATTTCTTTCTTGAACCTAATGACATTTTAAACGAGATAAGTGGTTCGAAAACATACCAATCAGAGCTTACTAACTCATTTTTCCGCCAAAGTTGTAATATTTAGGGAGTTTAAGTTGTAATATTTATCAGGTAAGAATTTTACATTTTTACCTTTTTCTGGTACTATTATGTTTAAGTTGTAACATTTTTACCTTACTAACGAAAAGTCCAAAAAAACTTGTCTTTTAATGAAAAGTCTTTTTTAAAGGTATAGTGAATAATACCAAGAAAAGGTAAACATATAGTTTTTCGTTAAAAGTGAACAGTACCGGGAGTGTTTTGTTAAAATTCTCTAACTATAATGAGATAATACACACCTCATAATTAAATCAGACTCTCTTTTTTCCTTGTCTCGCCCCTCTATTTCCCTCACTATATTCACCTATATTTGTCAGTTAAACATGCCCTACAACATTTAGATATTTATTAAATTTATAACATAATGAGCATGAAATCCGTAATTATGACATTTGCACTACGTCGACTAAACATCTTACCAATTTATGAATATTTAAATGTTCAAATATCCAAAAGGTGTAAATTTTCAAAACTTTAGAAACAACATGAGAAATATTAAACCTCACCGCCCATTTTAAAAGAACCTCAAGTATTGAATGTGTAAAATGTAGTTATCCCTTAAACATGCATAGTAGTGACACAATAAATGATAAAACCGGTTTTAATTGACTTACATTTTTTTCTCTACACATTCGTAAAAAGTTCGTATAAAATTTCAACAATCTATCTTTTCACAAAAAAGGGTAAACTAACTCGTTATTTTTGTATCGATTTTGCAACATTTTACATAAAGCATCATAATACCAAGCTTCTTAAAAAAAAAAAAATTCTTGTCATATTTTCGACCCTGATAATACTTCTATTAATTTGTAAAAAAATGTGTTAAGCTGTTTCCAGTGCACTGAAAGGTTAAAAACTATTGCTTTGAAGCAAACTAAAAATATATCACTCTAACTCTCACCTCTAATGCAAGATTTTTCTTCCTAGTCTTATGTGAGTTTAGGTAGGCCTATATTTCTTATAGTTTCAATAGTACTCCTTACGAGCGTTGTTTCTAGAGTAGTGGTAGGTTCGAGTTTTCTTGTTTTGTCCTTTAGGTTACAACTTTATATACTCAAACGTTAAATCTCAAATTTGAAAAGATGGAGAGGTGGGACACGTGTCGTTTTAAGGCAATAACATTAGGATAATTATTGGACTAAAACAAAGTTGGAACACTTAGGAAACCTCCATTAGTCTAAGTTTCCAAAGATTTCAAGCAATCTCTCCTCATCAAAATGGCTCTCCTTCACCCTTTAGTCTCACATATCTTCCCCTCTTCCACTCCTAAACCATCAACACCAAAACTAAAATCAAGCCCTACACCTCTTCAATCATCCACATTAGTACTAACAAATAATAAGAGTCGTGATAACATCTTGAGTGTAGGTAAGTTTCTCTCCAGAGCCGTAGTTGCATCTCCGCTCGATTATGGCGATGATTTGAGGGAAGATGAACAAGAGGATCACAAGGTTTTGGTGACTCCTTCCAAAGAAGAAGAGCATGGAGAAGAAAGCGTCACGAGAGGATACAATTGGACAGAAGAATGGCACCCTCCTTACCTCACCCAGAACCTGCCTAAAGATGCACCTTTAGGCCTTATCGTCTTCAATAAGCGGCTCGTCTTGTATCGTGATGGCTCGCGTGAGCTTCGTTGTTACGAAGATCGTTTGTAAGATCCCCACATTGCTCAGGGGAGAGAATCATCTATGCTTTATATGTACATGCCCACCTCCCTATAGTAAGACGCGTTTTAGGAACTCACTAGCTTCGGATCCCATAAGAACTCCGAAGTTAAACGAGTTTGGACGAGAGCGGTCCCAGAATGGGTGACCTCCTGGGAAGGCCCAAGAACCCAAGAATAAAACTGTGTGGGGCGAGCCAAAATCGGACAATATCTTGCTATGTGGACTGAGATGTGACATTGTTGCCCACATAGGTAACAATTAATCTTATCCATCTCATGATTTATCACCTTTTTTTAATTCATGAAATCTAAAGTAGTTATGTATGCATATAGCTTAATTTGTTTTGTATCCTCTATTTTCTCCCTGTTTTGGTCCTCTGTTTTTCACCTGTTTTTGTTTACTCTGCTTTGTTGCCTCTTGAATTCAAACTTCATTCCTAACAAAAAGTGAAGTTCTTGGTGTTTATTTTCTTAGGCTGGCAAAACTATACGAAGGCCATTTGATCGACGGAAGGCTAGAGTGTTTGTACCATGGTTCGCAATTCGAATGCCAAGGAAAATGTGTAAAGATTCCAGAGGTATGTTTGAATTATTAGTATTCTAGTTAATCAAAAACATTTCTGTTTCATATTATATGAGTCCCCCTCTTAATTAATTTCATGATCTACACTAGTTATAGAACTTAATTGATCTCTGTTTTCGCTAAACAGCTTCCATCTGATGCTAAAATTCCGAGAGCAGCTTTGTTAATCATATGAAGTGAGGGATTCTCAAGGCGTCGTTGGGCGTGGATGTCTCACAAGACACCACCAAACACCAAAAAACTACCTTGGTTCGAAAACTTTGATAAACCCGGGTTTGATTATTCTTCGACAATCCACGAGCTCCCCTACGATCACTCCATTCTTCTGGAGGACCTCATGGATCCAGCCCACATTCCAATCTCACACGACAGGACGGGTTTCTCAGCGAAAAGAGAAAACGCGCAGCCACTGAGATTTGAGGTGATTGAAAGGAGTGACAGAGGGTTTGCAGGGTATTTTAGTCATGTGATTCATTGCAAAGGGTGTAGAAATGTTGTGAAGAGTTTTCGGGTTTGGAAAACCGGACTTTCGGGAGTTGCTGATGTGATGGTTTTGGTTGCGATTTTGGTGTCCGGGAGGCAGTGGAAGGCCCCTTTTTTGGTGGCGGCTGCTGTGTTTTCGGCTGGGGCTTATGGTTGCTCGGCCGCTGTTGCATTGAGTACTCCTAACTTCATAAGGTTGCACAAGAGGTTGTGATTTATGAGGTGATCAAAGATTTATATGTTAAATTATGAAATATTAAGAAAGATGTTTAAGGTGGATAATAGGGTACATGATTGACATTGTGGTTATTGAGTACCTCATGTGTTATATTCAAGTTCCAATATTTTAGAATATCTGGAAGCGAGTAAAAATATTTTTTAAACAAACTTTAGTAAAAATTTAAATGGATTTTGAAAAAACACTATAAGTATTTTTTGCAAGAAGCACATACCTAGTGCTTAAAAAAAAACACTTAAAGTATGTTTAGAATAAAAAATTAATTTTTATCAAAACCGTTTTTAGTTATTTTAAAGGCACTTCCAATCGAGCCAATTGTTTGAGCCTTGTCTTGCAGATTCAATTATAGCATATGACATATTCACACTTTTTTTGTTTTGTTTTGCACTCTCATGTTTATTTTTGTCGATTGATTTTTTTTTAATTTATTCAATCGAAAAGTTAAAAATAAACAGAAGTCTGCAAGAGAAGAATATGAGTGCGAAAATCACTTCTCCAATTATGTCGGTTTTTGTTTGCTTTAAAATACATAATTTTGAATTTAAAAAGCTGTTATTAAAAGTTTAAAATGTCATATCGCACTCTTTCTTTATGAAGACATAGAAAAAATACACTGTTTATGATAATTTTAAAATACTAAATAACAGATATATTAATATACATCAAATCTAAGTTGAGTGTAACTACGATGGCTCGAGTAATATACATCTACATTTTCCCTTGAGATTAAAACTCTCTCTCTCTAATGAGATTCAAGATCCATGATCTGGCAGTTTGAACTTTGAAGACATTTGAAGTGGGACTTTCACCAAATTCAACAAATTGGGTAGAAAAAGCTCGTCCTAGTGGATCCCAGCACCAGCGAGAGATGAGAGCGAAGCAGAAAAAGAAAAAAAAAAAGAAATGGCCCATACAGGTCTCGAACCTGTGACCTTCGCGTTATTAGCACGACGCTCTAACCAGCTGAGCTAATAGGCCATTTGGCAATGCTGTCAAATTCTATATACTTGATGTCTATTGGTCCGCCCATCTGAAACTCAAATACTGCAGCCCAACAAAGTTTAAAGCCCAATGTTTGGAAGTTCCGGAAATGCTTGAGGCCATATCTACTTGAAGACGATCACATTTGAATGATGCTAGCAACCTCATTTGACCTGAATTACTCTATTTGAAATTAACTTCTACACTATTTTTTAGTAAATTACTGTTTGAACTATTTGAAATTAGTCAATTAACTATTTACCATCAGATTTGATAAAATTCATCTACTTTGTCATCAAATATTGGCACGTGACTAATACGTGATTCACTCTTGAGGGTAAAGTAGTGCCAGTATTTGACAGCAAAGTGCATGAATTTTCATTAAAATTTTATGGTGAGGGGGGTAATTGGCTGATTTCAAATATTTCAGTGGCTTAGTTTGTTAAAAAAATAGTTCAGGAAATCAATTTTAACTAGAGTAATAGTTTAGGGCGTTAAGTGACAGTTTATCCTTTTCTTTGTGATTATAAATGTACAATAGGTTACTTTTACATCCGTGTGATTTGAAATTACAAAGTAATGGTACTCGACCATGTCAAGGAGAAAAGTAGCCTTCGAAAGTATACGAGTCGCAATGTTCGGTTTTCTGTGTATCACACAAGGAGAAATATTGGCAACATTCACAAAAGCATGAGACTCATGCATTATGGTCTCATTGATTTCAAGTAATTCCCACTCATTGTGAAAGCTGCATGAAACTGCCGACAAATTTGTCTCATCCAACATCAATTAATCTCACTCAGTGCGAAAGCTGCCTTAAACTCAATCAGTCATACCTATTATCTTCCTGAGAAGTTAGGTTTGTTTGTAGTGTCATACCTATTTCTTGTTGATTGACCAAACTTCAAAGATTGTGTGGCTAACAGAAGAACAACAAGCAAATAAGCAACCCCCAACCCAATTTCACACTCTCACTCCTCCCTACTCTCTCTCTCTCTCTCTCTCTCTCTATAGAATCACATATTTACATGGCTTTATTTCCTCCTTAGCTTTCCCTCTTCCTTTTCTTTCCATGTCATCATCTTCCTCCTCCTTCGCTTCCTCCCCAGTTCAATCAAACATGGCTTTATTCCACCCCCTTTTCTCCCATTCCACCTCCCTCCACTTCCACCAAACCCCCAAGCAATCACAGCCGCTCAAACTCCTCTTATCTCTCTCCCCACCAACCCATCTCAGACCCTTCATTGCTTCCAGAAAGATTAGCCTGAGCAGCATCAAGTGTGGTGCAGTTGCAGACACCAAACCTCCTCCCCTGCCACTTGACGGAGATCAGGCGGCGGCAGCGGAGGAGGATCACAAGGTTCTGGTGGGTCCAACCAGCGAGGCGGAGAGGAGGGGAGAGAGGGTCGTGGCGGATTACGATTGGACGGAGGAATGGTACCCTCTGTACCTCACCCAGGACATTCCAGACGATGCTCCTCTGGGTCTCACGGTGTTTGATAGGCAGCTCGTCCTGTACAGGGACGGCAATGGAGAGCTTCAGTGCTACCAGGATCGCTGCCCCCACAGGTAACTTTGTCTGTTGGTTCTAGATTCTTCTATATAAGCATGCAAATTAGTTTTAGTTGTTTGAGTCTCAAGTGACTAATCTAGAGTCGCAAACAGTCGTTAGTGTTGTATTAATTTACTAATTGGTTAGTGCTCGTGCATGTTTATTTCGTAACGTTTTTTTTTTTATGTATGAAAGTTGTTAGCGTCGTATTAACTTACTAACTAGTCATGACTCGTGACTCATGACAATCCTTTCTTAGCTAGGTTGGCGAAACTATCGGAAGGGCAGCTGATTGATGGAAGGTTGGAATGTTTGTATCATGGTTGGCAATTCGAAGGCCAAGGAAAATGTGTAAAGATTCCTCAGGTTTGTGACTGTATCTCAAGCTAATTACGCATTGTTAAGTGAGAAACTCAAAATGCATGGCAATTCGTGATTGATTTGGGATACTCTCATAGCGACACACTCGCCTGTTTATGTTTTTTGTATTACAGCTTCCAGCTGATGCCAAAATTCCGAAATCAGCTTGTGTGAAAACATATGAGGTGAAGGACTCACAAGGGGTTGCGTGGGTTTGGATGTCTCACAAGACACCACCAAACCCGGCCAAGATTCCGTGGTTTGAGAACTTCGCCCGGCCAGGGTTTCAAGACACGTCGACGACTCACGAGCTCCCTTACGATCACTCCATACTTTTGGAGAATCTCATGGATCCTGCCCATGTTCCAATCTCACACGACAGGACGGATTGGAGTGCGAAAAGGGAAGATGCTCAACCACTGTTCTTTGAGGTCACTGAACGAACTGATCGAGGATTCGCAGGCTGGTGGGGCAAGACAACTGATCCGTCGGCGAAGAGCTTCTTGAGGTTTGAGGCATCGTGTTCTCTCCAAAACAACCGAGAAATTGTTGATGAAAAAACTGGGGAAAAACACTACTTTTCGGGTCTCTTTCTCTGTAGGCCAACTGGACAAGGGAAGTCTATGCTCATTGTGAGGTTTGGTGGAACGAAAAGGTCCCCGATCGCGAAATTGTTTCCAAAATGGTACTTTCATCAGAATGCCGGCAAGGTTTTCGAGCAAGATATGGGGTTTCTTTCGTCGCAGAACGAGATACTCATGAAAGAAAAAGTACCAACCAAAGAGCTGTACCTGAACCTGAAATCTTCAGACACTTGGGTTGCTGAGTACAGGAAATGGATGGACAAAGTAGGGCATGGAATGCCTTACCATTTCGGACACAACACAATCTCGTTGCCCATAGAGCCTGCTGTGGTGGAACACGCACCTGCCGGACTTGTAGCCGGTGTTTCTGCATCTCCGCCGGCAAAGGGGGGCATCGGATCGATGCACGCTCCAAACTTGGCCAACCGGTATTTCCGGCATGTGGTTCACTGCAAAATCTGCAGAGATGTTGTCAAAGCTTTCCAAGCATGGCAAAGGGCACTCACTGCTATTGCCGTTGCATTCGCTGCATTGGCAATTCTCGTCTCCGGAAGGCAGTGGAAGGCCATTCTATTAGTCTCGGCAGCGGTCAGCTCAGCCGGGGTTTATGCGTGCTCGTACGCTGTGGCATTAAACACAACGAACTTCATAAGGACGCATAGGAGATTGTGAGCCGTCGATTCCGTGCCAGGGAGACGGTTTGAAATTATAAATCTGTACTTTTTATACGTTTGGATTCTCATTAGTAAGCTTAAGGTCCCGCATTTGTTGTGGCTTTCTCAAAAAATTATCATGGCCGAGTGGCCTAACTCACATCTGCGTTATCACATAGTTTCATTATCCTGTGTACCTCGCTTGCAAACGAAACTCTCGCAGCAGCGATCGTTATAGATTGGTACAACTGAAGGTTAGGGAAATACATCAAAACTCCCTACACATATAACTCTTCTATTTTGAACCGACTCTTTAATCATCTTACATATGCCGAAAAAGGATACAGGAGAAGGACGCTGTACGACCTGGTAATCCCTAATGGTAAGCGCCTAATGAACCGGTATACGATAACAAGCCTTGCAGACAATGCATACTTTTCTCGTCGAAATGATCTTCAAGCTGTGGTGTCGGTCGTGTATGGCGTGGAAAACGAATGGTGCGTAAACTGGCTTATCTCAGATGTTTTGTGCAGATCAGGCAAAGTATTCGGAATCCTTGGCAGTCCAACCGAAAAATCAGTGCCCAAACTTGAAGTTTGGGATGAAACATCAAATTCGACCTTCTCGAGTGTCTAGAAGAAACAAACAATTCAAGTTTACTCATTTGACAAGAAAACCAACAAGAACTTCTAAATAACGACATTTAGAAGTTTAAACCGTTAAAAGTTTAAAACTACCTGAAGAGATTGCTTGAAAACCTCGAACAACTTTTCGTTACGTTTTCTTTTTGAAACAAGTTCATCGTGCTCCTTCAACAGTTCATCAAACATGTTCTCTCTGCATAATTAGTGGAAGAAAATCACCATCGAAGTTTTCAATCAACAATATGCAGCAAAACCAACAGAAACACGATCATGCGGGAGATAAGAGTAATTCAGAGAAGTCCTGCCAGTAATGGCCGGAATAAGGACTGAAAATTCCTCTTTTTCAACAAGACATACCTGTACAGTTTTTGAATAAATGCTGTCTGAAGGTTCTGTTTTGTAGAATTGACCTATGCCACAGTAAGAATGAAACATATCATTGTATTTCAATAGTAACCGTAATATAAATATTAACACGTTGAAAAAGGAGGAAAATAGGCATACCAGAAAGTGCATTATAGCTTTCGGAACTAGGTCTTGCATGTTCTTTCTTACAATGTCATAATAGGATTGCAAGAGTAGTTTGGTTATAATAATTTCCGCTGCCTCATTGTCTGTCGTTTCAGTTGGCCTTAAGATGGACGGTGGCTGAAATCAGCAAGGACAAAAGGAAAAACAACGGGATCACATTTAAATCCTAAAATGAAAAAGCAGATAATAAGTTAGAATGAAGAAATAAAAT
Organism: Crataegus laevigata; assembly: GCA_963580275.1. Classification (NCBI taxonomy): domain Eukaryota; kingdom Viridiplantae; phylum Streptophyta; class Magnoliopsida; order Rosales; family Rosaceae; genus Crataegus; species Crataegus laevigata. The sequence goes on from OY756949.1 coordinate 4,201,864, forward strand.
TCTGTAAACTACAGATTTACCTCTCTCAAATTGATTGTAGAGGGCATTGACTCCGAATGACTTCGTTCACCAAAACGTCTGCCAGACTGTACAGCTGATGTCCTACTCCCAAATATAGACGGAATACCCCAAGTCCTTGTAGAACCTGTTTAACAAAATTCATTGGTCTTAGCAATGGCAGATTAATAGATAGATGTACCATAATATATGCACAAGAAACATGTTAACAGAATAAAGCAGTTTCAATATACCAAGGGAAGCAGTATGCTTGGTAATAGTAGACATGAGTTTACCAGAAGATACTGGATTCTCGTTATTCAACTGAGGACGACTTCCCTGCCAAACACCAAGACTATATTAGATTGAAGGCATCTATGAAAGAAGAAACATAAGCCAAAAGCAGCAAGGCCCTCCAAACTAGTTAATCCACAAATCCAATTTTACCCCATTTACTTGGATTCACAAAAGTGTTTTTAGGCTTTTAGCCAACTAGAAAGCTGATTTAAAAGGAAAACAGTGCTCCGAATTACAGTTTTCTTCACAAACAATCCAAATCTGATATTTAGGTAGAGAATGAACTAGTTAGAGCCTATTTTTCATGCTAAAAAAAAACGAGCAGATTTTGTTCCTCGTTCTAGCACAATGTGGTGGCTCCAGCGTTTGTCTCTACAAGGTTCAACAACCCGAGTCTTCCATTATCACGCTTCTACCATTAGCTAGGCTAATGGAAATTGAACCCCATAAAAAGAAGAAAAAGCTAGGCTAATGGAAGATCATAACAATTCAGGTGATATGGGCCCCAAAGAGTAAGCGAGGATCTCCAATTTCTTAGAGGCCTTTCTTCTATTGGTTTGGGGGGTTTTCTCCCCTTTTTGTTAACTCAGCCATCCTTTTTGTCTTTTCTTTCTCTTTTTGTTTGGACTACCCAGTTTCCCTCTTGTAATATTGTCAACTAAAAATGAAATGTATACTTGGTAAGGTAAAATTACATTCATAACTGTCTTAGCCTGAACAGTTCGAGATGTCTGGCCTTCAACATCAGTAACACCCTGAAACATATAAGAACAACTTTGAGGTATAACTGATAATTGGCAAACTCTTTTACATGAGATCTAATGATGATTGGTTGAATAATAGTGCAAAGACAATAAGGAATCAAATATGTTCCCCAGGAAAAAAAAAGGAATATAGCATGCAACTACTCTAAATCTATTGATATGAACTTGATGATAGAGATCATACAAAAAGTTCTCTTGATGAGAATGAAGAGCCAAATCACAATAACATTTTCCTTTCTCAAAATAAGAACGAAAAACACACTAAACAGAGATCTCTGTACACTATCAATAAAAAATAAAGCCACCACTGTATAGTTTGCTTTTCTGATCTTTCAGATCATATCAAAACTGAGATTTCATATTCATAATTGACTTCGGTTAATATAACAGGACTTTTGTTATAAAAATAAAACGTAGGACTGTTAGATTAAAGAAACCGAAAGTTCATGACAATATATTTGTTATGAATCCAACACACGATCAGGACTGCTTCATCGTGTTTAATAGTAAAGCAGTAACTGTTTAAGCTTTTTCATTTACATTATTATCATCCATTTCACCAATGTTGTAGAAGATACCTGTTGTGCTTTCAACTGCTGCATAGCAAGCTCAGAAGCTTTCTTCCCCCCTATAAAACGTGGATGCGAAGTGTTTATATAATCCACCTGAATGGAAGAAAGTTGGGCAATCAGCATTTGAGTAAATGTGAAAGAAATAAAACCATAGCATGTAATTCTGAGCAATCTCTTAAAAGAAAACATATATTGTCAGTGAAGAGATCAGTGCCGAGCACAATTTTGTGTGACATGACCAACAGATCTAAGAATTGATCACTTTCATTTCAAGAGTGCCAACAAACCATTGGTAGTAAGAGCCACCCAAAAACTAAATAAAGGGTTGACAGGAAATATAGGATATCATACACTGCAGAGTTGAAAATTTACTGTATTACCAAAATGTTAAAATCACAATTTTTTTCAGAAGGGTGAGTGTTTTACCAGTTACTATTGTCAACTCAGAGTGATTAGATTTTATATTCCACTATTGTAACATTATTTTGAGAGTCCATGAAATCATTTTAACAAATGCTGTACATAATTTTTAGTGAATAAACTTTAGTCTTAATTTTTCAAGGTTGACAAAGAGCTACCTCCATCTCAATAAGATTTTCTATCATTCTCTGAGCAGGCTTTGCTCCTTCCCGCAAAAAGTTTACCACGACTTCATCCAGACACTTTCTCAATACTGGAAACCTTTGCAACTCAATTACCTCACAAGCGCGGCTTATCTGCAGGGGAAACTTTATCTTACTGATTATATTTACACCTCAGGATTCATGCACACACTATAAGAATTCCATAAGCACCGCAGGTGCATAAATCATACCTCACCTTCACAAGTTCATCATAAACAAAATGAAGACACTGACAGCTTGGGTCTAGCAACCGAGCAATTTGTCTTCTTACTAAAAATTCAAATGGGACCTAAAGATAATTCAAAAACGTATCAAGCACTGTGTAGAACCAAAGGCATAGGCGTCTACCTTTATGCTAGGGAAAAATGCAAAACTACAGCATGTAATCATCATATACTCACCTCAGGCACAAATAAAGCATTTTTTGCACCAGAAGCATTTTGAATAGCCGTTCGAATATCATCATCAGTTAGATCGTCACAGGGATCCACACCCTACAATTCCTGAGAGTTAGTAGCCAATCTGATGGTACATGTCTTACAGTGGCACATTAGTTCAACAACTCGGTGCCTTGATTACATATATAACACTACACAGTTTTCTTCAAGACAATTTTCAAGGTATGCTGACATCAAACAAATAAGCAGAAGACAGCAACTGACAACGTAGTACTCTATGGCTTTAGATTAAAACTTACAAAAAGAAAGAAAGCAAGAATTTGTACAATTAATAAAGGTCATTAAAGAAATTGCATGTTTAGAAAAACTATAGTGCATCGTACCTCCAAGCTTTTTACAAAAATTGACTGGAGAATGTAGTGGATCCTAGCACCTCCTGATAATTCTTTGGTTGACATCTCCCGACTTTTTCCCTCCAACATGGCAGCAAAAGCTGTCCATCGGTGAAACAGAGAGAGAAGGAACATTAACAGCATCAGTGAAAACAGCTAAAACGAAAATAACAACAAACAAGGTAGTACTTGAACAGCATGCTCTATTAGTATAAATGCCCTAAAAACAAGTTGCTTAAAATCATAAAAAACCATGACTACAAAAATTAAAGAAGACTAGAAGACTTTAGAGAAAGGCTTTCACTTTAAGTTAATTTCAGTTGAGCCACATGGTTAAGTCCATGTGACATCATTGGTATTCTCCACAAACACATAGTTTCTCAGGTCCAGTAAAGTTCATATGATAAGGTATGTGTACTAACTTAGTCTGAGAAAAAAAATTAGAGAAATTAAATTTACAGTATTAATATTTCTCACTTGTGCAAATTGTTGTGCATAACTTGTGCTGATCCTCAGAGTCTCTTAATAAAACAAAAATAAAAGATGGGCTGGATTTCCTTCCAGCTCTACTGCACCCTAACCCCATAATTTCTTTTCACTATCACATGCTTCATCACCAGTCACAGAAACACCTCATAGCTTTCATTACTAAATCCTCTCCGAGAGGTTGGCTAAGGTAATACAGTACTCTCTCCCTATGACAAATATAGATCCAATTCTTGGGTAAAAATGCTAACAGAATCAAGAAAGATATATTAAGTGATACTTTGAGGCATATCATCCATGATTCCAAGTCATGCAGGCAAGTGAAAGATTGACATTTAACAAATAACGGAAATAGAAATCTCACCTTCACAATATTTTGTTAAAATGTTCAACAAAACCACTCCCTGCGCCATCTGGTTCAGGACAAGTGACAAAAAATGGTTACAAACAGATAAAAAGTTAAGAGTATATCATCTATGCCAATAACAAGAGAATAGTTTTTGAATGTGAATGCATGTGTCTATGCACTTCGCTATGTGTTCCATCAATACTAGCAAAATATCTCTATAGACTGGTCATAAATAAAAAAGGAAGAGGACAAGGGCACAAGGGGAGTGGACTTGGACATAGTGTTTGGATGAGAATGCAACACTTCAACCATTTAGGGACCAGTAGTTTTCTAACTCTCGGCATGAATTAAATGCAGTAGATAATACCAGCCGCTGATAAGTTGTTTTGCAACTTACTTTAGATTCTAAAGGTTGCCCATATGCCTGCAGTTCTTTGGAAACAGAAACCATTTGAGAATTCAACCGAGCCTTCAAATCAGGGAGAACCCTTTTGATATGCTGCTCCAGAATCTAACCCATAAAACCAACCGTGACAACAGTGCAAAAACAAAGAGAGGACAAAATAATATAAACAAAAACAATACATAAGCACCTAAGAATTTCATTTCCCCTTAGTATAACTTTGCTATGACTTTGGTTCATAGTTCATACCAACCTGATTCAGCCTCCTTGCTAACTGGGGCATGCCGCAACGATCCGAGAGGTTACTATATACCTTTAACATGTGTGGCATACAATAAATGTTAAGTGCCAAGACAAACAATTATCATTATTTTCACAATATAATATACAAAGAAAGCAAACAGTACAGGGTGCTCATTGAAGAATTTCTCCTCGTATGCAAGTGCAGCAGCAATCCCACGGTTTTTATTGATGTCCTGTGACACAAGAATAACACTTAAGCAATAGAGCCTGAACCTTGCACCCGCATTTTCTTCTATAACAATAACATTTTAGCAATATACTAAATAAAACAAATGCATGCTATAATAATAATAATAATATATACATATATACACAAATGTAGATATAACTTTAGCGTAACAATTCATACCTCCTGGCTACGATTCACAACACCAACATAACCGAGCTTTAGCGGAATAACTTTCCCAAGCAAAAAGTTACAGGCATCGGTGCCCCTGTCCATTATATCAAGCTACAGATAGAACAACATTGTCATATTGTACAACAACTGAGGCGTGTAATAAACCGGAGTCTAAGAGGTGAACCACAAACCTTGGTGATCACACCGATTGTGCGGAAACCTGTTAATACATTTATGTCAGTACATTATGCATTGGATGTAAAAGTCGAATTCAAAAGTAAAAAGTGCAGGTACCATTCGGGTCGGCTTCTCTAGCCATCTGAAGCGCATCAGAGGTTGCCAGATCGGAATTCGCAGGACTAACAGCCAAAATAATACAGTATTGCTGTGTAATATAGTCCATAATCATCTTCCTAATCATTGCTTCTATGTCTCTCGGTTGATCTCCCACCGGAACTTTCGTGATTCCGGGCAAATCAACCAGTGTCATATTAAGCACATTCGGAGAGGTAATCTTCAGCCGGATTTGCTTATCCGAAACCCCTTTGTTCAACCCGGCCTCCCTATCCGTCTCGGCCTGCGCCGACAAAACAATTATCAAAAAAAAAATATAACTACTAGCAGCAATGTTGAGAAGAAGCTCAATCCGCACCTGAATTTCGCGGCGGATTGCGGAGAAATCGTAGAAGCGTTTTCCGGGCAAGTGGCGGAACTCGCCCCACTCGGTGTGATCATCGCCGAGTTCTTCCGAGCGATACTCGAGCATGAGCACGAGCGGGCGGCGAGTGCAGATGTCGCGGCCGCGGGGGAGGAAGTCCCGGCCGACGAGGGCTTCGAGAACGCTCGACTTCCCGCTGCTCTGGCTTCCCACGACCGCCACTTGAGGCAGCGAAATCTGCAGCTTGTCGCTGACCACCGGCGCGAGAATGTCCTGGAGCTTGTTGATCATCGAAATTAGCGACGAGCCGATCGTCACTGAAGGTCTCGGACTGGTCGCCGAGGAGTAGACTTCCCTAGCTTCTTCTCCCATGGTGTGATTTTAGAGAGAGAAAACTTACACTGTGATTACAGAGAGTGTGGTAGAGAGAGAAAGAAGAGTTGCAGAGAGTGTGGTAGAGGGAGAAAGAAGAGAAAGAGGGGGGGGGGGGGGGGTTTGAAGTTGGTTAGCTGGTGGTTCTTGGAGGAGAAGAAAGCAGACAGCGGAGGTACTGTTTCTGTTTCTCCAAGGAAAATGGTGGGACGCTTTTCGGTTTATTTTGGGTTTAGATGAGGGATGTGAGCCGTTGGATCTTAGGGTACACCGAGTCACGAGTCACCGATCCCACACAGGATCCTCTTACATTTTTTTACTCTAGTTTGAAATGGAGTCCAAGCGCAACCCCGAACGATGATTCTCTCCTGAAAATGTTAGGAATTCAAATTGTGTCTGTTTATTGTATGTACATTATGCGATAAAAGATTATTTTAAATATTTGTGTTTAAAATAAACATGAATAATATTTGATAAAAACTAACCGTATAATGTATGATAAACAGACACAATTTAAAATTTCTCCAAATCCTCACAATGAAAATCCAGATCCTCATTTCCCAACCTTTTCAAGTGTGAAATGGCTTGAGCTAACTTTTTTGGTTTTTTACAAGTGATATAAAACATTACGGTAAAAAGTGTTTTCAGATAATGAAAATTTGAATTTTTTTATTTTTTATTTTTATTTTTTGAGAAGCACGCTGATGAAAAGCTTTTCGAATGAACTGATAAACGACATTTGAAATGATTAAAGGAGTTTTTTGAGAAGCACAATGACGAAAAGCTTTATAGATAAACATTAACTCGTTTGAGAAATATTTTTAAAATGGCTAAAAACAATTTCTATTTTATGAAACAAAACTAGTAGTATTGAGATTTTAATAACAACATCGTTAATCTGGAGGGAAAGGAGATCAATGTATGTACAACAATCCAAAGGGGTCAAAAGACTCAAAATGCATCCTACACCTATGAAATTTTCGAAGTAAAATAAAGTTTAGCATACTTTATAAGCTTACAAATGATGCACATGATAATACCAAGCCTAAAATTTAAGCCATCTCTTCTCTTTTTCTTTACTCACAACGGCATTCGACGCGGACGCTTGGGCCGCCTCTGCCTGTGCCAGAGCTTTGCGAGTCTCGGTCAGTTTCCTCATCGCAGCATCATAAACCACCTTCTCATTTTTGTTTCTGATTGCCATTTCTTCAAGCTTCCCAACTCGCGCCTTCAAGTCCTTCACTTCATCGTCAAAAGCAACCAAAGCCCGCCTATCAACTTTCTTCCCCTCCCCTGATCCATTGCTCTGCTGCTTCTTCGCTGATTTACCATTCAAAGCTTCACCGTGCTTTGCAAGTTGGCTATTAATAAGACTAAAGACATCCGGTGTTGATTCCTCCTCTTCTTTTGCTGCTCTTGCTAGTGCTGCAAACTTCTTTTCACGGTTCCTCTTACCACCCCTGCTACGCTTCTTTCCTTGATTCTCTTTGCTCTCTTTACTCTCTTCGCCTTCACGGGTTTTGACAGCATGATCAAGAGATTGCTTTGGCGGAAGGACCTTCACGGAGATGGGATCTATAATTCCCTGGCCAGATGCACCTAGACCAGTTCCTTCAAGGTAACCCATGTTGGCCATCATCCTGGACGCTATGCCCCGGGTGTGGTTCTCCCACTTTGCAAATATGGCAGTTTCTGTCTGAATACCCCTCTGGAGGATTGTACTTTCAAGAAATCCTAAACCCTGCGGGGTTCCGTCTTCATAGTCACTAGAATCAGATTGGTCAGAGCTTGAATCACTTTCTTCTTCATCACTCATCTGAGCATACTCAGACAATGTTATAGCGTCCTCCCCAAGATCTGCAGAGCTTCCATCATCTCGGAATACAACTTTTCCAACCCCAAGTGCACTGTCCCATGATTCAAGTTCAGCTTCCCTCCACACACCAGTTTTACCATCTGATACTGCCCAAATATTAGACCCGACCAGTGATTGCTCCCATATTGTTGGGATATACTGTCTCAGTGAGGAAAGTGGGACATCAACTCCTGCATGCATAGGAAATAGGTGAGCATGGAGATTCTGAGCTCATTCCGAAAAGCATAAGCTGTTCTATGAAGCATAAAGGAAAAGGGTGCTTTAACTTCTGAAGCCCTGCTAGGTACGGCTACCAATCTAAAATATAGCCTGGCTATGAGCCTATGACCACCAATATCTCATACCACGCATTGTTCCAGAGGCTAATAACAATGCAAACATGGCATCAGTGGGACCATAGACAAGTTATCTGTCAATAGATAACAACATACCATGTGATAAGCGGCAGTTGGTACCAAATCGACATCGTTGTTGAAGAAAGAACTTGCAAATCTGCATTTTGATGGTTCAGCATTAGTATTTTTAAGTGGTTATATAACCTTAGCTTATTGACTTTGGAATGACACACCATCTCCATCAGGTTCAACCTTAAATCAAATGTTGGGCTTTATATTCGTAACCTTGTTGCTTTGGTTAAAATTAAAGTTTATACTCCGGTAGGATGTCCTCTCCAAAATCATTAAGAAAAAAGCTAGAGAAACGAAAAGGAAAAATTCACAAGATAAAAAGCGGACCAGAAAAATGTACGCACCATCATATTCTCTGATTTAGGAGTGAGGAAAGAAATCTTTGCAGAATCCGAACCACCCAATCCAATAACCTGACCATTATACCAACGTCCATCAGTGTGACGGAACCTACATTTCGACCCAACAGGGTAACTCGGGTCCTCCAGCGGCTCCGGCTCAACATCTGTTTCTGTTAGATCAATAGTCTCCACCTTAACACCCTCATCAACATAAGTAGAACCATCTAGCACTAAATCAGCTTCTCGTAATAACCGTGCCCGTTTCAGGTTCAGCAGCCCTTCCTCAGCATCTTTAATCGCCTGAACGATCTCCTCGTGAAGCTGCGAAAACATAACCCCCAAAACATGGTTTTCAAAAACCAACCTAGATTTCTATTTCGATTAAATCACCTAAAAACTCATCTTCCTAGTACAGTATTAACTTGCAGAGATAAGAGCTCGATCATTCACATTTCTAAATTCATATCAATTAAGCTAATTTCAACTACAAAATCCTATCAATCTGATCCATATCAATTACAAAATAATGAAAGTAATAATTATTAACGGAATTTAGACAAATTTGGCAATAATATTGCACAAATTGAAGGCTTTTCACGTTTATCACCAGCGCTCAGCTGGATTTTATCACAAAATCGTACTCCACCAAATGAATCGTAAAACCTAGCATTCTCAACATTTTCTTTCTTGGGTTTTCTCGGTAACCAAACAGAAAGTTTAGACTTTAGAGCAAGAGATGACGTACCGCGAGGAGCTCGGTACTGTTGGGCTCGGAGGCTAGAGCGTCGTTAATGGTAGAGAGAGATTCTCTTTGCTCTTGCAATTGAAGCTCCAGCAGGTTCTCCAGAACCCTCTCTTCCTCGTCTGCCATGGCTGTGTTGTTCCGCACGCGCTTACTCTTTCTCCAACGGTGAAACCCGTGTCGGTATAAAAACTGAAAAAGAACTCGGGCTCTTCCAATGGGCCAACAGTAATATATTTGGAATTAAGCCCAAGTAGAGTTTTTGCACCCCTTGGGCCCATTGAGCCCAACTATCTCGGACTCGGTCTCCTTACTCCGACACAGAGCTGACGCATTCGACAACTCACAAGAGACGAGAGAAGTTATTGAGTAGGGAAACCAGATTGGGTTTGATGAGAGGGAATACGAGGTCAAAATGGGGGCGGAGAGATTTTTCAGTATGCAGGGCATACCGCCTAGTACACCAATTGTAATAATGCAAATGGTTAGAATTTTTTTTAAAAAGATTCTCAACCAATTGCATTATAACACTTGATGTATCGAGCTGTATTCACAATACAGTATAAAATTTCTCCTAAGGGTGGTGTATGTGATGTTTTTGTGTATGGAGTCCGCACGAATACGTAGTACGAATGCCAAACTTCAAAATTTCTCTTAATACAAGTAAGCTCTACAGAAGCCTCTTATATGTGGGTCCCACCCCAATGAGAAAGTCGTCCACCTTCTCCCTAACCTCAAATTCAACACCCCATAAAATAGTATATGTTTGTAATGAGTTTGATACTTCGTGGTTTAAAAACATTAATCGTTTGATACAAAAAATAGTACAAAAGATAAATTCGGCCTAATGTACAGTCATTTTGTAATGGGCCTAATGAGGTGAAATTGGGCCCTTTTCTCCGAGAAATTAAAATTCAAACCCGCGCAGCAAGCTCAGAGTCGGTTGGCGCGGGTAAATTGGTTTCCCATTACTACACAGTGAGCAGAAAGCCCTAGGAGAGAGAAAGTGAAGCTCTGAGAAAATGGGACACGTAAGCGAGCAACACGAAGCGACGGACGGCTTGGTGAAGCTGCTGACGAAGGCGAACCACGATCTGACGGTGGTTCAGCACCGGCTCGAGAGGGAGTTCCAGCAAATATACCCGGATAATGCGAACCCGATGAAGCTGGTTTCGAGGATAAAGAAGATTCAAGAAGAATTGTCGACTTTGGAAGATCAGTGCCGCGAGCTTCTTTCGGCTAAACAGGTAATTTTCAATTTTTTTTTCAGATAAAATTGGGAAACTTTAGTTTTTAATTTTGATTTTTGGGTTTTGAAGGATTTGATTGATAATGCTAGGACGACTCTGGTTGGGAACCGAAACCAATTGCAGCGGATGGAGGCATCGACGGGAGTTTTCGCCGACGCTGATTCGGATGATTCTGCTTTTGCTAACTTCAATCAGGTTAATTTCTCGGAACTTTAACAAAAAGCTTTCGGTACTGTTTATTTAACGAAAAATCATATTTTAATACTAAAATATCAATCATAATACTATTTACTTTATCCTTTATTTTGTCTTTATTGTTAAAACTCATTTCAAGTCATTTTCATTAGTTTTTCTTAATTTCTTTTGAGTAAATTTCATTTTCATAAATGAAATTGGAGCTAGCACATATAGATTGATAGTTAGAGTGGATCGAAATTTTGTGAATCGGTCATTACACTTTACGTGATTTCGATGCTGGAATGCTGGTGCATACTGTGTTTAATATCCAAGAAATCGAAGCTGAGGATACGGTTTTTTCCCTTTGCTATGGAAATAGAATTGTGGATTGTTGTAATCTGTGATTACAGTATTTGTGTTGTTTGCTGTTGTTGGCAATACCTACGTGAACGGTTGTCTAGTTTTCCAGATGGTGTTTCGAGTATTTGCACCATTTCCAGCAAGCAACCAAGATTAATCTATGGCTCGGCAATGCTTCTAAATATATGCCCGCGCAAAGATATCTGCGGGTAGCTTTGTAGCAGAACTATGCCCTGCTACATTTTAAGCCACTTCACCTTTCTTACATTTTTTTGGTGTCGTATTTAGAAGATAAACTTATGACCGTATTGATCTCTTATGCAGGTCATCGATGAGTGGACGATTCAAGTCAGATCAAAAACAGGTAACCTCTTACCGTTAACGCTGTAATTACTGTTGGGAGGAAATTGATGATGCCGCTGGGTGTAAATATCAGTACTTAGTCAGTCATTAGGGAAGGGGTATCGATATTGGTCCTATTTGTTTCTATACGATAAGAAACAGAAGGAAATTCTCCATTGTGTTCAACTTTTTCATGAACTATGGATTTGTCAATTATGTTGGTAGTTCTCGGCCAATTTTAGGCTTTGTTTCGATCATACTCAGCCTTGCTCTTGCAGTGAAACATTGTTTTTGGGGAGATGCAAAAACTCGAGAAATGAATGCCTTTTGTTGATAGAGTTTTAGAACGTGTCTTGATAAAGCGTTGTTGGTGCAGGGGATGAGAACCACGATTCGGATTCAGAGGATATCAATCAGTTACTCTTTTCGGCTATAGTCTAAGGCAACTGCTCTCGTTCAGTGAGGTTATTGTTCATGTCTATATCTGATTACATTTGCCTTGAATATGCATTGTGTTGGAAGTATAGATAAGAACTTGTTTTCATTTCTTTGAAACAAAGAACTGTTACAAGGTGAAAAAGATGCGACTACAATTTGTATAGCGGCTTCGACGGTTGAAGTTTTCCAAGAGCAGGGATCTCTTTCAAGCAAAGCTACTGCTTGGAAACAGGAGGCTGTCCTAACCACTTGGCACGAAGGCCTGTTCCTTTACAGTCGGAGCATCGCATTGATCCCTGGAGAAACGCAAGATAGCCGGGTTTTTGTTATACACTATTTATAGCAGAAAACGCAAATGCAGATCGGAAATTGAAGACGATAGCAAGAATCACGAACAGGCTCCGTGGAGATTTGACTTACCTTTCCGGTACAAATAACACAACTTGTACTTTTCGAAGAGACTTGGCAGAGCATGTTATCGCCGAGAATAAAGAAGCCTGTTCCGGCACACCATTTGCATTCGATATGACCATTTGAGTTGCAAGAAGAACAAGCAATAGGCCTTGGTTGCTGCAAGTAGCAAAAACACCGAAGATTTAGACAACAATCAATCGATTTGTGTGGGTGACTTTGAATTGTTTCTAATCTGGGATCATCAACCGTTCATAATGCAATCTTCAACATTTACTAACAACATAATACCATATATGGCTTAATTGGATTAGTAGTCACGTACTGATAGGGTATTTGAAAGATAACTCCTGTAGTAAAAAAAAAATTGGGATTTAAACCTCTGGTAAAATCTGTTCAAATTTAGGCTCAAAATTGAAAGTCTTGTCACCTCTCCGTTAATATTTAGTACATGAGCCCCACATTTAGGCTTAAAAGATAAAGTTAGCCTCGCATCGCATGTGAGCCTCACGTGCTAACAATGAACGGAGAGTTTTGTTTTAGCCTCACATGTACGGCTCAAGTGTCAACAATTAATTGAAAGTTAACGGAACTTTTAATTTTAGACCTAAATCCTATCAGCATGACAACTAATAATTCAATTAGGCCTACCAGATAAACATCTATCTTCCCACACAGTTCCATGCAGGAAACAAGTATTTCGGTTCTACTTTGAGAAACTACCTTCTCGTAGCACCTAAACTAAACCAAATTCTATCCATATTTTATCCTTCTATCACAACCAAGAACAGCTAAAATTCAAGTGAAATGATTTCCGTACTCGCTTTCTCTCTCTTTTTTCGTTGGATTGAGTAAATCAAGAAAATGGAGCCATAAAACAAAGGGAAGAGTGCATAAGGTACATTTCATCAAGATTCAATCCAAAATTTTCACTCCATTAGGGTTTTGGTCAGCCCTTAGTTATTGAATTTCAATTAAATTTCATAAAACAGCATATTTCTAAATAAAACCAAACACAATCAGATACGAATCACCATAGAGATTAACACAGTTAATAAGAATTACCTTAGAGATTAACCATGCTTTTTCCATGCGATTAGTGAAATTAGATGAACCTTCATACGAATCCACAGCTGAAGCTCGCACGCCGCAAGCCCTTCGGAGGGCCCTCGTGCTTGTACAGTAAGGTACAACAGCCACGGCACGATTTAGAGCTCCCGATGACAATAGAAAACCGTCGTTTGGAATCGGTCCGGCCACAATCGACGGCCTGCAGGACACGCAGCTCGCCATTTTACTCGTCTTCTTCTTCAAGTTCGGGAAAGAATTTTGTTTTTGTTTTTGTTTACGTGGCGGTGTTTTTAATCGTTTTCTTGTGGACCAAAACTAACAAAAAATTTCCCTCCTTTTTTTCTGATGAAAACAAGGTGTGTAGCCCACTTTCTTGAATTGGTCTGTGGACTTTGAACCCGGATTTAGAACCATGCGTCTAATTGTGCCAATTGAAGGAGATGCCGCTGAGCCCAAGAGCACGTCCGATGCCGAGGGGAAGAAGATGAATCGCAAGGCAATTGGCTAACCCGCCTGCTGTCTCATTCAAATACATTTGTTTCTGTAATTCATAATCAAATTTATATTTTCGAGCTATATTTTGTTACGATAAATGTATTTACTTAATACATAGATTATTTAACACTATATATATCAATAAATGCATGTATCGTAGTTAGTTGTATATTTTTTTTCTTCGTTCAAATATGCTTCAATTATTTTTTTTCAATATCAAATATTATTGATATATTAATTAATGTGTTTTTATTGCTTAGATCGGAGATAATTGTACTATGAAACTGTCATAATTTTAACTCATTAACATGTTCTCTTTTCAATTGTTATATCTATAGTTTCTTTATTAATCTCAATCTTCTTCTTTCTGATAGTAATTATATTAAATATCTAATTACACAGTGATTAAGAGCGTTTGCTATTGCGTTAAATAACACTTGTATGAAAGGACCAATAACACTTGTATGAAAGGAATGAGAATGTGCATCCTGTGTAAGAGGATATGCCAAAGTCCTTTAATGCTTATATGAATTGATACGTGACACTATTTGTCTACACTATTTTTAACACACGTCTTTTGTTGGATTATTTTCGTAATGTATTTCAACTATCTGAACGATTTATCATTTAGGTATTCTCTCAAAAATTATGTCTACTAAAAATTACTAAATTTGAAACCATATAACTGTTGGATTAGTAAGGGTTGATGGTTTCTTTGTAGAGCCGTATTCGTCTATTTCTTCACTATAAATGAATGTTTTTATGATTTTGAATTTGTCTAATTTTATAAGGATGATGTATGAATGATGTTTTAAAAAATAGACGGTTTGAATCGTTAAAATATTTTACAAAGTGGGCTCAACATAAAGATGCGTCAAAAGTTGTGTAAAACAAGTCATCCCACCTACTGAAATTGCAAAGACCACATCCTTTGTAAACGTAATTGATATTTAGGATGCAAATGGTGGTAAGCAATTTTCAAGACTTTGACATCAATGTAGTTTCATTGTCATAGCAAGAGATAAGTCTAACCTACTGTGTCTCCCTTTTATTTATTTCCTTTGTTTTGTGTGTGTGCGTGTATGATTGAATATTCCAAACCAGCGGTCTGAACATAAAGGCAATCAAGGCAAAACTCATAATTTAGCAACCTAAAGTTTCACCGCACACATGACTCAGCCAGTGAATCCTATGTCAATATTGCAAAATGCTCCAAGTCAATTTACTTTTTCTTTCGGTAATATTAGGGAGACCAAATTTCTAAACTAAATTTTTGTAAAACAAATGATGTAAATGTTGATGATTGGATTATTACTTAAGTGTTAATTAATGTGCTTATTTTCTATTGGTGACACATCATTTAGTTTACAAACTTGGTTTAAAAATTTGATCTTCCTAGCATTATTCTTTCTTTCGTTCCTAGCTCCTTGGTCTCACACAGTACATTATGCTTGAGGTAAGAATTAGAGGGTTTAGAACACGTTGCAGACGAGTTTTTTTCTTCAAACGATGATCCGATCCGATGCATTATCATTTCAACAAATGTGAGACGTAAAAAGACAGAACAAATAACAAGGTCTATGGTTTTCACAATTTTTTTAAGGAAGTCACTTTTGCACATCTTTTTTCTGCGCACTAATTTTCGGTTTTTCGTTTTTTATTTTTTTGTCAAGTAATAAATTTTGTTAGATTAAATGTTAGATTAGTTATTTATAAAATTCGAACCCGAACCGTCATGCAAAACTTCAACTCATTTTCATCACTACAGTAAATGGCCACTTGCCGGTTCTTCGAATTTGGATTGAATAGTAAAGGAGAAAAGAGTGCAAAAATTATAATATATAATATGTATGAAATGGTTAAACTATCCCCATAATTAACGACATTCACCCAATAGGCCAATAGTAGTATGAAAAGTCCCCTACACCCCAAACCCAAAGTCACCATTATAAAGATCCTCCTCTTTTAAACCCTACTCTGTCCATCCATATCACACACTCCTCCCCTCTCTCCCAACAAAGCAAAACCTATGAATTACATTACTTCTCTTTACTAATCTCTCTCTCTCAACAAAGCAAAACCTATCAAATAGAGGTTCCTTTTCTGCTTTACATCCTTTGAATATCTCTTTGTTACTAGGTTGTTTCTCCATACTTTGTTGCTTCTGTATTTGTGTGATAAAGGTGTTAGAAGACTGTTTTAGATATTGTTTTGCTCCTCTGTTGATAGATTGTTTTTGCAAATCTTGGTTGCTTATGTATTTCTGTTACTAGGTTGTTTCTCCATACTTTGTTGCTTTTGTATTTGTGTGATAAGGGTGTTAGAAAGCTCTTTTAGTTATTTTTTTGCTCATATGTTGATAGATTGGTTTTGCAAATCTTGGTTTTGAACACCCACTTGCCATTCTCAATACAGCACTCCACAGGGTCGAACTCAAACCTATCATCTAATAGGGAAGCTCATGGCTGTGGAGAGGGTAGAGTGGTAGAGAAAGCTTTTGAAGAGAGGATTATATGAAAGGTGTGTGGAAACAGTAAGATTAAGACTTAGTCAGAGGTGTGTTTTATTTTTGGGGAAACATCATTTGGGGTTTTTGAGTACGAGTGAAGGCAAAGGAATGTATTTAAAGCAGCAGGTTTAGGGGTGAGTTGCAAGGTTAACATCTTGAGCTCCTTTTCTGTCCTCTGCATATACATATAGTGGGGAGCTAGCCATGGCCCGATATGATGATCATCCAACAACTGTTATATTGCTTTCATATGCGAAAATAGTTCAGAATCTTTCATTAGGTGAGAAAAAAGCTAATGCAATTTTTATAGATAGGCTAACAAAGAAGGGAGGCTTCATCTCTCTCTTTTGACTTCTTTGGCTATTTGATAGGTTCATCTATCATATATATATATATATATATATGTATCATATATGTGTGTACATATTCCATTATGCTGTTGCAGGTTAAGTTCATTTCTCTGTGTCCATTTGTTTTCACCTCAAATTCTTACTCTGAATCTCTCTAATTTTTTTTGCAATTTAGTGCCACCACCATCTCTTATCTATGAAGCAAAGAAGAACTCAGCAGATTGTATGTTACTCCTCCCCAATATTTTCTGTATGTTTTTTTCTTCAATTATTTGTTTTTGGGTTTGTTTCTTTCCTGAGAATAAGAAGAAAGAAACAAGAAAAAATTAATATTGGGTTGTTAATTTATGTTGAACTATTATATTTATTCAAGACATCCAGGGGAATTAGGTACTTAATTGATTGATTACCTGATTGAATTTCTTTGATTTTTTCTGAAATAATGTTTTTTTTAAAAATGGGGTGAGGTGGCTGCACCGAGTACCGACAGAGAGCAGGGGTAACCTGCAGCCTACAAGGATGCCAGAGAGCAGAGGAGATAGGGAAGAGTCGTGTACTTTGGAAACGGGAGGAGAGGGTGAGGGGTAGGATGAACGAAGCAAGGGGTAGGGGTGCCCGAAAAGCTGACTATGTTTTTGTCTACGAAGGCTGCACAGAGAGACGGCGAGGCAGGGATGATGAGGTAGCTTTGCTTTTGGAATTTTGTTCATCATCCTTTCTTCGGCCCTTCTGTTCTCTCCCGACTTTCTCTTCTCACCACTCATCCTTTAACCCCGATTTCCACCCTCTGCATTTCAACCTTTGACTCCAGGAAAGAGAGCAGTAGGAGACAGAACGGCTGACAAATTGGAGAGAGAAGACGATAGACAGCTGGGTGTGGCTGTGCCGAGAGGACAGGAAAAGGGCAGAGAGAGTGGAGAGGATGGAAACAGAGAGAGAGCTATGAGTTTAGTGACAGGAAGAATCAGATTGAGTTGTAATTGACATCAACTTTAAATTCTTTTTATGTTTGTGGTAGTCATACTACTTTATTATGTTAAAATTAGCTGGCTGAAAAGTAGAAAAAAACTGTACTTTAGCATATAAGAAAGATATTAGTTAGGAAAACGCAATAATAAGTTAAGTGATATTTGTGCCTGTTTGTCTTTCTGGTTTGAACTCAAGTTTCCGGGAAAATTTCACGACTCATGCTTCATACAGTAATACTAATTCCTTGGAGTGTTATTGGGGCATATCGGGTTACTGTCAAAAATTGTTAAATGCATCGTTATTTTTTCCTATGTTAGTGCAGAATAAGGTTTTCTGGTTATGATTTTACCAATTCTTATTGTGTTATTATTTTATAGTGTGTTTGTATGTTCGCTGCACATTCATGTCCAGACGTCCGTGTACGTCTATCTGTCTACAGTACACACTTGATACATATATATATATATATATATATATATATATAAATGTGTTTTGATTGTAGATTGCTATTGAACTATTCTCAGCTATTGTTGGAGATATAACACCGTCTGATGGCGTACCGAAAGCAGTGAAGAGCAGAATGGAGCAAGCAGCTTTGGATGAAATGTGTGAGGAGGGGATGGGTGAGAGAAGAATGGCAGGGTGTGGGTTTTCAGCTTTCTGCCTTGATTCAGAAGGTAATGCACTGTATTTCCTTAATTGTTTATTGTCTAATTTGCCATTTGCTTTGTTAAAATTGCCATTGATATTTGGTTCTTTCATTCAAATTGCAATGCATGTTAATAATTTGTTCGGTTGGGTGCTAGGATTAAGTATCAATTTTTTGTATATTAGGGCTTTGCATTGATTTCATTTATTTGGTTCTTGATAAATTTTTGTATGATTCATCATTTTTCTGGTTAGCAATTGTGACATATTTTGTGTTCCTTCATTAAAATTATAATAGATCTTTGTAGATTGGTTAGGTCACCTTAGGGTTAACTCTATTTCAGCTTATTGTTTTAAATTGTTGTTCACTGTTTGCTTTGCCATTGGATTTATTAAAATTGTCATAGATATTTTTTCTATCATTAATGCTCTCAAAGATATTATATTGAGACCCAAAAAAAAAAAGTCAAAAACCACCATTTACAGTTTTTATTGTTCACTGTTTGATTGACCATTCCCATTATTAAAATTGGCATGGCTAATTTTTTCCTTCATTAAAGCTGTCATGGATATTTTAAAATTGTTTACTTACCTATTAGACTTTGCTCTTAATCTTTGCAAATTAGGGGGTTACACAGTGTTGATATTTCTGTTTTTCAGAATTTTATTTTCCTTTGCTAATGAGTAAACAAAACTAATACTCCTTTTTAAGTTTATTGTTTTTAAATTAGGGTGTGTAGCCTGTTTAGCTCACTGTTAGTGTGATATTTCTGTCTTTATAAACAAAGGGGTTGAAATGTTTTCATTTTTGTGTTTCTTCAAACTTTCCAACTGTTTGCTTCTCAACAAATCAACTTCAGGTTCCTTTTCCACTTCACATCATTCGAATATCCATATGTTGCTAGGTTGTTTTTTCATTTCTGAAATACACTTATGATTTCATTCTTGATATGCATGTAGATCCAACACAACCATACAGATCAAACCATCCATCCACACAGCAGCCACAAAACAGACCATTAGTGAGGTATTTATCTATCCATTTTAAATTTTGTTTATACAAACTAATTTCTAATACAAATCTCTTTACTGTGTTTCAATACAAACTCTTTTTCCTTCTAATTTTTTGCTATGTGATGTATCCTTGCAACTCAAGTATAAGCACTTTTTCCAGAAACAAAGTCTCATCCAATAGAATCTAGAGTTCCTAGCAGCAGGTATATGCTAACCCTTTCACAATCATTTGTTTCAGTGCACTGTTTTAGAATCATTGTTTATTGTTTGGTTTGCCATTTGTTAAAACTGTAATTCATATTTTGTTGTTTCATTAAAATTATAATGGAAGTTTATAGGTTGTTTAGTTGGGTGTTAGGGAGATTAGGCCGTTGAGTGCACTGTTTCGTACACTGTTAGAGTGAGGTTTCTGTCTTTAAGAAATGGAGAAACAATCAAATTTTTCTCATATAGTGGAAGGTCTTAATTTAGACTGATCAATGTTATTTATCATCCAATCGTTTTTTATCTTTTCTATAATTTTTCGCACTCCTATCAAAATTATTTTTCCTTTGAATATCATATCAAGTGAGATAATGTAGAACATAATTCCTCATGCATGTTCTGTATTTTAATTTGTTCTGGACAGATGTTGGCCAAATTTTTTTTTTGTTTTAAAATCCATAATTTCCTTATTTGTATTATGTATACTCAACTTTGGTTTTGGCCAAAATAGTATATATATCAATATATACCTAAGTATATGTCTAAATATATGTATAGGCACCTGTATAGCTATATGTATATGTGTGCATATATAGATGTGTATGTATATATGTATGTAGGCATATTTGTGTGTATCTACATGTATGTGTATGTAC
The DNA here is from genome assembly GCA_963580275.1 of Crataegus laevigata. Lineage (NCBI taxonomy): Eukaryota > Viridiplantae > Streptophyta > Magnoliopsida > Rosales > Rosaceae > Crataegus > Crataegus laevigata. The sequence continues at coordinate 4,222,078 of OY756949.1, forward strand.
ATGCCTATATAGGTATGCTTGCATGCATGGGTATATATCAATGAAATTGGGGAAGAAGTTTTGAGAAATAATGTTAATGGTTTGTAGATGCTTAGTGTGCTGTTAGTTCTGTTTTTAGGTTGCTAACATTGTTTGTTAATTATTATTAACAATTTTTAAGGCACAGACCCATTGGTTATTGATGGTTATTGGCGCAAGGCCATTATTGTTTCACCTCTGGTAAGATTGTGTTGTTTCTTGACGATTTTTTGGTAAGGTTCATGCTGTGTGCATTTTTTTTTTTTTGGTAATTTTTTGACTCTACAACTGTTGGAAAATTCAAAGATTTGACGGTATTGAAGTGGGGTAAGAAATGAAATAAAATACTATGATATTAGAAGGGTGAAAGTAATTGTGTTAGAAGAAGCGGCTAGCATGATGGGTAATAATTTAAGTTTGTATTTCTAAAAATTTATCGTTCTGGAGAATGATTTACCTGAGTTGTTTTGTACTTTAATCTTTTACTAATTTTCATTGTGGAGTATGATTTACTTCAACTGACAACATTTCATTGTTTAACTTTTTCCTCCCTTAGATAGTTGCATATGTTTGATTTGTTAATCTTCTTATTACACATGTTGTTTCCTAATGGTGTAGGTGGGTTGCCGGATGCATGTGCAGATTACTCTAATAGACGAAGCTAAGAATGACTTAGTATTGAGTGAGAAAGAAGCTAGGGTCAGTTGGATTTTGACATTTGATTTATTCATGTTTTTTGTTGCTTGCAATGTTCTCTCATTGTTTGTTCTAAGATTCTGTGATCTTATTTTTCGTAAGAACTGACATTGGTTTGCCATATAATGTTTCAGCAACTGTTATACCTTAAGGAGGGAACACTTTTAGAAGGAACTGTCAAGAAAATCTTTCCATATGGAGCCCAAGTGAGGATAGGAGGAACTAATAGGAGGTATAATGACTTTCAAACTTACTTTAAAATCAGACTGGGTGCGTGGTTTCCCTGTTTTTTCCACTTTTGAAGAAGTGTTGCATGTGTAGAGTCTTTTGAAAGAATAGAACACCACAAAATGGAAATAAAATAGCATGGGACTTTCTTTCAAAAGGTATCTAAATGCATGAAAAAGTGAGAAGATACATAATATTGATCTTCAAAATAGAAATGAAAATTTGAACTTTAAATTTTGAAATGAAAAGCATGCAATTTTGTACTCTTACCCAGCGGTTGCTTCTCAAAATTAGCTCATTCTTTTTCTGAAGAGGGATCTATTTTGATAAGAAACAAGACCTTACAACTATTGCATTCTTTGTTTTCTTGAATTTCTTTGGTTTTTGATGGGTGATTGAGTGGTGTTTGATTGAGAAATTTGCTGATTAGGGTTAGGTTGGGGTCTGTTTGGTTGCTGGAAAATTTGGAAAGAAAATGGGGTAATGGGATTAGGATTTAGGACTTTCGTAACTTGATTGATCAAGAATTTGTCTATTTATCTCCTAATTAGATTTCAAATTTAGTGCGGTGTATACCACTCATCTCATGTTTTAATTTTTATTAAATCTCTTTATTTCTAACAGAATTAAGTTCTGATTTGTGAAATAAGTTAATAAAACATCAAAGAAATTTTAGAAAGTGTACTCTTATAAATTATTATCCTTCTAGGTAAGTGTCCCTTCGAAATTCTGCCCCACCCCACCCACCCACACAGACACCACCACCAATTAATATCATCTCCAACTGAAGCATTACCAGATAACGAGTCATATTTTACGATTAAACTCAATCCCTGATGTTATTGTCATATCTTTACAACTAACCTATGCATCGTGCTCACACTATTGCTCCAGTAGTGTTCAATAATGAGACAAAACATACTAAAGCATTGCATTGTTTGTTATACCATTTTTTATTCAGTATATGCCAACCAAAGCAAGTGTTCTAGCAAAAGAACTGGATAAGAAAAGGGTGGAAAGATTATACATGCAGAGTTTTTGAAATGTGTCTGTTGATCTTTGAAACCAATAACTTTATGTTGCTGTTTGCTTTTAGTTTTCGGTGAAAATCCCTTGAAATGGATTTATATTTGTTCATTGTACCATTACATACAGTTTTCATTTTTCCTTCCACGGATGGATGGCTTTGTATGTATTCTGGCTTAAGTTGGATGGAGTATAAAGTGCTTTAAGTCCATTTGTGATTGAAGTTATTCCCTTTGCTTTTATTTCTGTTATTTTTCTTTTGGGTTTCCACCACGTTGAGGATGGTAAAATAAATTATTTTGATTTTGGAAGTCTACTTTGTTTTTCAGCTTTAGTTTTTGGGAGAACCGAAAATGTGATTTCCTGTATGGTGGTTGTATTTGTCTGTCATTTGAAAGTAATTGAAACACAGAGAGAGAAGGGAGAGGAAAAGGATTTGGTCCTCATTTAATTCTTCTTCTATTTCATAGATTCAAAATGTGTTTAGTATCTCATTTAATTGGTGTACCTTTGCTCATTTAATTCCTCTGTGGTAGTGAGATTGGTAAATCATTGCATTTTACTAAAGGTATTTGACCTGTGTGTTCTGAAGTTTTGAGCTCATTTTGCCTCTAAAATATCCTCTTGGAGCTCTTACTGTGATCGTTCTTCTATTTCTTTTATTAAAATGTTTTACATTTCTCATTTAATTGGTGTGCCTTTGCTACTGGCAATTTAATGGTATTTGGTCCTTGGATTTGTCTGAATTGCTAAAGGATTTAGTTTCTTTGGAATTTTCAAAAACTTGGGTAAATAGGTGATATTGGTTTTGGCTCTCTGATCAGATCTATAAACCTTCTCAGCCCTTTTGGTACCACGAGTTACCCAGGTATACACACGGTTACATGGTGGAACTCACGTGTTGTAGCTTACAACCACCAGGGTGATAGGTATATTTCATTGCTTTAACCATTTTTTAACTTATAGATTTATTCGAATCGTCTGGTTTTTTTTCTGACTGCAAGTTACTATGATTTATTTTCTCATTGTATCTAGAAGTTATTTCAGTTGAAGTGACACCCTTAAAATTTGTACTCTAGACTTGCATGACTGGCCTTAATGTGTTTTTTGGATTTGCAATTTTTTTATGGGAACAGCCATATGCATCTAAATGTTTGACCTGCCTATTCTAAGTGTTTGAACTCCTTTTTAGTTTGGTCTTTCTTATTTTTGTTTTTGAGAGTATCTAATAGGCCAAGATTGCATGTTTCTTGGTTGTAGAACACCTAAATCATGTTCTGTTTTTTATCATATTGATTCAAAGAATGGCCCCTTCTCCTGCCAATCATTTGAACCTAAATGATTAAAAACAGTTCACATTTACTTCCATTTCCAAGCTGTCATTTGGTTTAAGGTTTTGCAATTTGCTTTTGCTTCTGTACATTTCAATTTGAATGTTTTTGTCAATTTGCATTTTTATTTGCATATTCCAGCAAAGATAGATATTTTTTGGCCAGCCAAAAGTATAAAATGTCAATTTATTGGAGGTGCTTTACATTTTGTGATTTTAGGGGTTTTGTTTGTAGCCTTGGATCATACATGTGTGTTTAGTTTGGTTTTGTTTTTAGTTACATGAGACCTTGATTTTTCATTTTTTTGGGCCTTTTCATTGCAGCCTCGGAAGCCCTCTGTACTCAAAGGTAAACAATTTCAACTTTCTACTTCTAAAGTGTAGCTCTTATTTAGCAGTAGGTACTCCGTTCCATACAATAATATGTTTTGTGTTATGCTGTTTCACCCTTTTATCTCTATGTGCACTTGCAAAACAAGCCACCCTAATTCAAGCTTTCTATCTTCAGATCACCAACAATAATCTCATCAAGGTCCCAGGAGGAATCACGAGGATTCAGTGCCAAATTGGTATGTACTTATGCTTTTGCAAAAAGCCCTTTTCTTGCCATTTTTCTGTTTTAGAATTGGGACCAAAATGATTATGAGTGATTTTGAAAAACACAGAGATAGAAAAAATGGCTATCAAGCAAGCAGGCCGTGAGTATTCAAACATATCAACATTTTTGCTTCAACACCTACATGTTTGTTGCTTTGCACGTTTGTGCTTGGAAACTCAGATACTAGAATGAGAACGAAACAATCTTTTTGTTTTTTGTCCGCTACTCAAACATGTACCTAACCTAGAAGATACATATTTTATCGCCTTGCCTACAAGGGCAACAACAATATGTTACTTCTATATATTAGGGAACCAAAACGTTTCGTTTCGTTCTGTTAATTGTACAATGTAGTTCAAGGTGATGTATTCAAGCCCCGCAGCATCGCGCGGGCATTTTTTCTAGTAATATACAAAGAAAGCAAACAGTACAGGGTGCTCATTGAAGAATTTCTCCTCGTATGCAAGTGCAGCAGCAATCCCACGGTTTTTATTGATGTCCTGTGACACAAGAATAACACTTAAGCAATAGAGCCTGAACCTTGCACCCGCATTTTCTTCTATAACAATAACATTTTAGCAATATACTAAATAAAACAAATGCATGCTATAATAATAATAATAATATATACATATATACACAAATGTAGATATAACTTTAGCGTAACAATTCATACCTCCTGGCTACGATTCACAACACCAACATAACCGAGCTTTAGCGGAATAACTTTCCCAAGCAAAAAGTTACAGGCATCGGTGCCCCTGTCCATTATATCAAGCTACAGATAGAACAACATTGTCATATTGTACAACAACTGAGGCGTGTAATAAACCGGAGTCTAAGAGGTGAACCACAAACCTTGGTGATCACACCGATTGTGCGGAAACCTGTTAATACATTTATGTCAGTACATTATGCATTGGATGTAAAAGTCGAATTCAAAAGTAAAAAGTGCAGGTACCATTCGGGTCGGCTTCTCTAGCCATCTGAAGCGCATCAGAGGTTGCCAGATCGGAATTCGCAGGACTAACAGCCAAAATAATACAGTTTTGCTGTGTAATATAGTCCATAATCATCTTCCTAATCATTGCTTCTATGTCTCTCGGTTGATCTCCCACCGGAACTTTCGTGATTCCGGGCAAATCAACCAGTGTCATATTAAGCACATTCGGAGAGGTAATCTTCAGCCGGATTTGCTTATCCGAAACCCCTTTGTTCAACCCGGCCTCCCTATCCGTCTCGGCCTGCGCCGACAAAACAATTATCAAAAAAAAAATATAACTACTAGCAGCAATGTTGAGAAGAAGCTCAATCCGCACCTGAATTTCGCGGCGGATTGCGGAGAAATCGTAGAAGCGTTTTCCGGGCAAGTGGCGGAACTCGCCCCACTCGGTGTGATCATCGCCGAGTTCTTCCGAGCGATACTCGAGCATGAGCACGAGCGGGCGGCGAGTGCAGATGTCGCGGCCGCGGGGGAGGAAGTCCCGGCCGACGAGGGCTTCGAGAACGCTCGACTTCCCGCTGCTCTGGCTTCCCACGACCGCCACTTGAGGCAGCGAAATCTGCAGCTTGTCGCTGACCACCGGCGCGAGAATGTCCTGGAGCTTGTTGATCATCGAAATTAGCGACGAGCCGATCGTCACTGAAGGTCTCGGACTGGTCGCCGAGGAGTAGACTTCCCTAGCTTCTTCTCCCATGGTGTGATTTTAGAGAGAGAAAACTTACACTGTGATTACAGAGAGTGTGGTAGAGAGAGAAAGAAGAGTTGCAGAGAGTGTGGTAGAGGGAGAAAGAAGAGAAAGAGGGGGGGGGGGGGGGGTTTGAAGTTGGTTAGCTGGTGGTTCTTGGAGGAGAAGAAAGCAGACAGCGGAGGTACTGTTTCTGTTTCTCCAAGGAAAATGGTGGGACGCTTTTCGGTTTATTTTGGGTTTAGATGAGGGATGTGAGCCGTTGGATCTTAGGGTACACCGAGTCACGAGTCACCGATCCCACACAGGATCCTCTTACATTTTTTTACTCTAGTTTGAAATGGAGTCCAAGCGCAACCCCGAACGATGATTCTCTCCTGAAAATGTTAGGAATTCAAATTGTGTCTGTTTATTGTATGTACATTATGCGATAAAAGATTATTTTAAATATTTGTGTTTAAAATAAACATGAATAATATTTGATAAAAACTAACCGTATAATGTATGATAAACAGACACAATTTAAAATTTCTCCAAATCCTCACAATGAAAATCCAGATCCTCATTTCCCAACCTTTTCAAGTGTGAAATGGCTTGAGCTAACTTTTTTGGTTTTTTACAAGTGATATAAAACATTACGGTAAAAAGTGTTTTCAGATAATGAAAATTTGAATTTTTTTATTTTTTATTTTTATTTTTTGAGAAGCACGCTGATGAAAAGCTTTTCGAATGAACTGATAAACGACATTTGAAATGATTAAAGGAGTTTTTTGAGAAGCACAATGACGAAAAGCTTTATAGATAAACATTAACTCGTTTGAGAAATATTTTTAAAATGGCTAAAAACAATTTCTATTTTATGAAACAAAACTAGTAGTATTGAGATTTTAATAACAACATCGTTAATCTGGAGGGAAAGGAGATCAATGTATGTACAACAATCCAAAGGGGTCAAAAGACTCAAAATGCATCCTACACCTATGAAATTTTCGAAGTAAAATAAAGTTTAGCATACTTTATAAGCTTACAAATGATGCACATGATAATACCAAGCCTAAAATTTAAGCCATCTCTTCTCTTTTTCTTTACTCACAACGGCATTCGACGCGGACGCTTGGGCCGCCTCTGCCTGTGCCAGAGCTTTGCGAGTCTCGGTCAGTTTCCTCATCGCAGCATCATAAACCACCTTCTCATTTTTGTTTCTGATTGCCATTTCTTCAAGCTTCCCAACTCGCGCCTTCAAGTCCTTCACTTCATCGTCAAAAGCAACCAAAGCCCGCCTATCAACTTTCTTCCCCTCCCCTGATCCATTGCTCTGCTGCTTCTTCGCTGATTTACCATTCAAAGCTTCACCGTGCTTTGCAAGTTGGCTATTAATAAGACTAAAGACATCCGGTGTTGATTCCTCCTCTTCTTTTGCTGCTCTTGCTAGTGCTGCAAACTTCTTTTCACGGTTCCTCTTACCACCCCTGCTACGCTTCTTTCCTTGATTCTCTTTGCTCTCTTTACTCTCTTCGCCTTCACGGGTTTTGACAGCATGATCAAGAGATTGCTTTGGCGGAAGGACCTTCACGGAGATGGGATCTATAATTCCCTGGCCAGATGCACCTAGACCAGTTCCTTCAAGGTAACCCATGTTGGCCATCATCCTGGACGCTATGCCCCGGGTGTGGTTCTCCCACTTTGCAAATATGGCAGTTTCTGTCTGAATACCCCTCTGGAGGATTGTACTTTCAAGAAATCCTAAACCCTGCGGGGTTCCGTCTTCATAGTCACTAGAATCAGATTGGTCAGAGCTTGAATCACTTTCTTCTTCATCACTCATCTGAGCATACTCAGACAATGTTATAGCGTCCTCCCCAAGATCTGCAGAGCTTCCATCATCTCGGAATACAACTTTTCCAACCCCAAGTGCACTGTCCCATGATTCAAGTTCAGCTTCCCTCCACACACCAGTTTTACCATCTGATACTGCCCAAATATTAGACCCGACCAGTGATTGCTCCCATATTGTTGGGATATACTGTCTCAGTGAGGAAAGTGGGACATCAACTCCTGCATGCATAGGAAATAGGTGAGCATGGAGATTCTGAGCTCATTCCGAAAAGCATAAGCTGTTCTATGAAGCATAAAGGAAAAGGGTGCTTTAACTTCTGAAGCCCTGCTAGGTACGGCTACCAATCTAAAATATAGCCTGGCTATGAGCCTATGACCACCAATATCTCATACCACGCATTGTTCCAGAGGCTAATAACAATGCAAACATGGCATCAGTGGGACCATAGACAAGTTATCTGTCAATAGATAACAACATACCATGTGATAAGCGGCAGTTGGTACCAAATCGACATCGTTGTTGAAGAAAGAACTTGCAAATCTGCATTTTGATGGTTCAGCATTAGTATTTTTAAGTGGTTATATAACCTTAGCTTATTGACTTTGGAATGACACACCATCTCCATCAGGTTCAACCTTAAATCAAATGTTGGGCTTTATATTCGTAACCTTGTTGCTTTGGTTAAAATTAAAGTTTATACTCCGGTAGGATGTCCTCTCCAAAATCATTAAGAAAAAAGCTAGAGAAACGAAAAGGAAAAATTCACAAGATAAAAAGCGGACCAGAAAAATGTACGCACCATCATATTCTCTGATTTAGGAGTGAGGAAAGAAATCTTTGCAGAATCCGAACCACCCAATCCAATAACCTGACCATTATACCAACGTCCATCAGTGTGACGGAACCTACATTTCGACCCAACAGGGTAACTCGGGTCCTCCAGCGGCTCCGGCTCAACATCTGTTTCTGTTAGATCAATAGTCTCCACCTTAACACCCTCATCAACATAAGTAGAACCATCTAGCACTAAATCAGCTTCTCGTAATAACCGTGCCCGTTTCAGGTTCAGCAGCCCTTCCTCAGCATCTTTAATCGCCTGAACGATCTCCTCGTGAAGCTGCGAAAACATAACCCCCAAAACATGGTTTTCAAAAACCAACCTAGATTTCTATTTCGATTAAATCACCTAAAAACTCATCTTCCTAGTACAGTATTAACTTGCAGAGATAAGAGCTCGATCATTCACATTTCTAAATTCATATCAATTAAGCTAATTTCAACTACAAAATCCTATCAATCTGATCCATATCAATTACAAAATAATGAAAGTAATAATTATTAACGGAATTTAGACAAATTTGGCAATAATATTGCACAAATTGAAGGCTTTTCACGTTTATCACCAGCGCTCAGCTGGATTTTATCACAAAATCGTACTCCACCAAATGAATCGTAAAACCTAGCATTCTCAACATTTTCTTTCTTGGGTTTTCTCGGTAACCAAACAGAAAGTTTAGACTTTAGAGCAAGAGATGACGTACCGCGAGGAGCTCGGTACTGTTGGGCTCGGAGGCTAGAGCGTCGTTAATGGTAGAGAGAGATTCTCTTTGCTCTTGCAATTGAAGCTCCAGCAGGTTCTCCAGAACCCTCTCTTCCTCGTCTGCCATGGCTGTGTTGTTCCGCACGCGCTTACTCTTTCTCCAACGGTGAAACCCGTGTCGGTATAAAAACTGAAAAAGAACTCGGGCTCTTCCAATGGGCCAACAGTAATATATTTGGAATTAAGCCCAAGTAGAGTTTTTGCACCCCTTGGGCCCATTGAGCCCAACTATCTCGGACTCGGTCTCCTTACTCCGACACAGAGCTGACGCATTCGACAACTCACAAGAGACGAGAGAAGTTATTGAGTAGGGAAACCAGATTGGGTTTGATGAGAGGGAATACGAGGTCAAAATGGGGGCGGAGAGATTTTTCAGTATGCAGGGCATACCGCCTAGTACACCAATTGTAATAATGCAAATGGTTAGAATTTTTTTTAAAAAGATTCTCAACCAATTGCATTATAACACTTGATGTATCGAGCTGTATTCACAATACAGTATAAAATTTCTCCTAAGGGTGGTGTATGTGATGTTTTTGTGTATGGAGTCCGCACGAATACGTAGTACGAATGCCAAACTTCAAAATTTCTCTTAATACAAGTAAGCTCTACAGAAGCCTCTTATATGTGGGTCCCACCCCAATGAGAAAGTCGTCCACCTTCTCCCTAACCTCAAATTCAACACCCCATAAAATAGTATATGTTTGTAATGAGTTTGATACTTCGTGGTTTAAAAACATTAATCGTTTGATACAAAAAATAGTACAAAAGATAAATTCGGCCTAATGTACAGTCATTTTGTAATGGGCCTAATGAGGTGAAATTGGGCCCTTTTCTCCGAGAAATTAAAATTCAAACCCGCGCAGCAAGCTCAGAGTCGGTTGGCGCGGGTAAATTGGTTTCCCATTACTACACAGTGAGCAGAAAGCCCTAGGAGAGAGAAAGTGAAGCTCTGAGAAAATGGGACACGTAAGCGAGCAACACGAAGCGACGGACGGCTTGGTGAAGCTGCTGACGAAGGCGAACCACGATCTGACGGTGGTTCAGCACCGGCTCGAGAGGGAGTTCCAGCAAATATACCCGGATAATGCGAACCCGATGAAGCTGGTTTCGAGGATAAAGAAGATTCAAGAAGAATTGTCGACTTTGGAAGATCAGTGCCGCGAGCTTCTTTCGGCTAAACAGGTAATTTTCAATTTTTTTTTCAGATAAAATTGGGAAACTTTAGTTTTTAATTTTGATTTTTGGGTTTTGAAGGATTTGATTGATAATGCTAGGACGACTCTGGTTGGGAACCGAAACCAATTGCAGCGGATGGAGGCATCGACGGGAGTTTTCGCCGACGCTGATTCGGATGATTCTGCTTTTGCTAACTTCAATCAGGTTAATTTCTCGGAACTTTAACAAAAAGCTTTCGGTACTGTTTATTTAACGAAAAATCATATTTTAATACTAAAATATCAATCATAATACTATTTACTTTATCCTTTATTTTGTCTTTATTGTTAAAACTCATTTCAAGTCATTTTCATTAGTTTTTCTTAATTTCTTTTGAGTAAATTTCATTTTCATAAATGAAATTGGAGCTAGCACATATAGATTGATAGTTAGAGTGGATCGAAATTTTGTGAATCGGTCATTACACTTTACGTGATTTCGATGCTGGAATGCTGGTGCATACTGTGTTTAATATCCAAGAAATCGAAGCTGAGGATACGGTTTTTTCCCTTTGCTATGGAAATAGAATTGTGGATTGTTGTAATCTGTGATTACAGTATTTGTGTTGTTTGCTGTTGTTGGCAATACCTACGTGAACGGTTGTCTAGTTTTCCAGATGGTGTTTCGAGTATTTGCACCATTTCCAGCAAGCAACCAAGATTAATCTATGGCTCGGCAATGCTTCTAAATATATGCCCGCGCAAAGATATCTGCGGGTAGCTTTGTAGCAGAACTATGCCCTGCTACATTTTAAGCCACTTCACCTTTCTTACATTTTTTTGGTGTCGTATTTAGAAGATAAACTTATGACCGTATTGATCTCTTATGCAGGTCATCGATGAGTGGACGATTCAAGTCAGATCAAAAACAGGTAACCTCTTACCGTTAACGCTGTAATTACTGTTGGGAGGAAATTGATGATGCCGCTGGGTGTAAATATCAGTACTTAGTCAGTCATTAGGGAAGGGGTATCGATATTGGTCCTATTTGTTTCTATACGATAAGAAACAGAAGGAAATTCTCCATTGTGTTCAACTTTTTCATGAACTATGGATTTGTCAATTATGTTGGTAGTTCTCGGCCAATTTTAGGCTTTGTTTCGATCATACTCAGCCTTGCTCTTGCAGTGAAACATTGTTTTTGGGGAGATGCAAAAACTCGAGAAATGAATGCCTTTTGTTGATAGAGTTTTAGAACGTGTCTTGATAAAGCGTTGTTGGTGCAGGGGATGAGAACCACGATTCGGATTCAGAGGATATCAATCAGTTACTCTTTTCGGCTATAGTCTAAGGCAACTGCTCTCGTTCAGTGAGGTTATTGTTCATGTCTATATCTGATTACATTTGCCTTGAATATGCATTGTGTTGGAAGTATAGATAAGAACTTGTTTTCATTTCTTTGAAACAAAGAACTGTTACAAGGTGAAAAAGATGCGACTACAATTTGTATAGCGGCTTCGACGGTTGAAGTTTTCCAAGAGCAGGGATCTCTTTCAAGCAAAGCTACTGCTTGGAAACAGGAGGCTGTCCTAACCACTTGGCACGAAGGCCTGTTCCTTTACAGTCGGAGCATCGCATTGATCCCTGGAGAAACGCAAGATAGCCGGGTTTTTGTTATACACTATTTATAGCAGAAAACGCAAATGCAGATCGGAAATTGAAGACGATAGCAAGAATCACGAACAGGCTCCGTGGAGATTTGACTTACCTTTCCGGTACAAATAACACAACTTGTACTTTTCGAAGAGACTTGGCAGAGCATGTTATCGCCGAGAATAAAGAAGCCTGTTCCGGCACACCATTTGCATTCGATATGACCATTTGAGTTGCAAGAAGAACAAGCAATAGGCCTTGGTTGCTGCAAGTAGCAAAAACACCGAAGATTTAGACAACAATCAATCGATTTGTGTGGGTGACTTTGAATTGTTTCTAATCTGGGATCATCAACCGTTCATAATGCAATCTTCAACATTTACTAACAACATAATACCATATATGGCTTAATTGGATTAGTAGTCACGTACTGATAGGGTATTTGAAAGATAACTCCTGTAGTAAAAAAAAAATTGGGATTTAAACCTCTGGTAAAATCTGTTCAAATTTAGGCTCAAAATTGAAAGTCTTGTCACCTCTCCGTTAATATTTAGTACATGAGCCCCACATTTAGGCTTAAAAGATAAAGTTAGCCTCGCATCGCATGTGAGCCTCACGTGCTAACAATGAACGGAGAGTTTTGTTTTAGCCTCACATGTACGGCTCAAGTGTCAACAATTAATTGAAAGTTAACGGAACTTTTAATTTTAGACCTAAATCCTATCAGCATGACAACTAATAATTCAATTAGGCCTACCAGATAAACATCTATCTTCCCACACAGTTCCATGCAGGAAACAAGTATTTCGGTTCTACTTTGAGAAACTACCTTCTCGTAGCACCTAAACTAAACCAAATTCTATCCATATTTTATCCTTCTATCACAACCAAGAACAGCTAAAATTCAAGTGAAATGATTTCCGTACTCGCTTTCTCTCTCTTTTTTCGTTGGATTGAGTAAATCAAGAAAATGGAGCCATAAAACAAAGGGAAGAGTGCATAAGGTACATTTCATCAAGATTCAATCCAAAATTTTCACTCCATTAGGGTTTTGGTCAGCCCTTAGTTATTGAATTTCAATTAAATTTCATAAAACAGCATATTTCTAAATAAAACCAAACACAATCAGATACGAATCACCATAGAGATTAACACAGTTAATAAGAATTACCTTAGAGATTAACCATGCTTTTTCCATGCGATTAGTGAAATTAGATGAACCTTCATACGAATCCACAGCTGAAGCTCGCACGCCGCAAGCCCTTCGGAGGGCCCTCGTGCTTGTACAGTAAGGTACAACAGCCACGGCACGATTTAGAGCTCCCGATGACAATAGAAAACCGTCGTTTGGAATCGGTCCGGCCACAATCGACGGCCTGCAGGACACGCAGCTCGCCATTTTACTCGTCTTCTTCTTCAAGTTCGGGAAAGAATTTTGTTTTTGTTTTTGTTTACGTGGCGGTGTTTTTAATCGTTTTCTTGTGGACCAAAACTAACAAAAAATTTCCCTCCTTTTTTTCTGATGAAAACAAGGTGTGTAGCCCACTTTCTTGAATTGGTCTGTGGACTTTGAACCCGGATTTAGAACCATGCGTCTAATTGTGCCAATTGAAGGAGATGCCGCTGAGCCCAAGAGCACGTCCGATGCCGAGGGGAAGAAGATGAATCGCAAGGCAATTGGCTAACCCGCCTGCTGTCTCATTCAAATACATTTGTTTCTGTAATTCATAATCAAATTTATATTTTCGAGCTATATTTTGTTACGATAAATGTATTTACTTAATACATAGATTATTTAACACTATATATATCAATAAATGCATGTATCGTAGTTAGTTGTATATTTTTTTTCTTCGTTCAAATATGCTTCAATTATTTTTTTTCAATATCAAATATTATTGATATATTAATTAATGTGTTTTTATTGCTTAGATCGGAGATAATTGTACTATGAAACTGTCATAATTTTAACTCATTAACATGTTCTCTTTTCAATTGTTATATCTATAGTTTCTTTATTAATCTCAATCTTCTTCTTTCTGATAGTAATTATATTAAATATCTAATTACACAGTGATTAAGAGCGTTTGCTATTGCGTTAAATAACACTTGTATGAAAGGACCAATAACACTTGTATGAAAGGAATGAGAATGTGCATCCTGTGTAAGAGGATATGCCAAAGTCCTTTAATGCTTATATGAATTGATACGTGACACTATTTGTCTACACTATTTTTAACACACGTCTTTTGTTGGATTATTTTCGTAATGTATTTCAACTATCTGAACGATTTATCATTTAGGTATTCTCTCAAAAATTATGTCTACTAAAAATTACTAAATTTGAAACCATATAACTGTTGGATTAGTAAGGGTTGATGGTTTCTTTGTAGAGCCGTATTCGTCTATTTCTTCACTATAAATGAATGTTTTTATGATTTTGAATTTGTCTAATTTTATAAGGATGATGTATGAATGATGTTTTAAAAAATAGACGGTTTGAATCGTTAAAATATTTTACAAAGTGGGCTCAACATAAAGATGCGTCAAAAGTTGTGTAAAACAAGTCATCCCACCTACTGAAATTGCAAAGACCACATCCTTTGTAAACGTAATTGATATTTAGGATGCAAATGGTGGTAAGCAATTTTCAAGACTTTGACATCAATGTAGTTTCATTGTCATAGCAAGAGATAAGTCTAACCTACTGTGTCTCCCTTTTATTTATTTCCTTTGTTTTGTGTGTGTGCGTGTATGATTGAATATTCCAAACCAGCGGTCTGAACATAAAGGCAATCAAGGCAAAACTCATAATTTAGCAACCTAAAGTTTCACCGCACACATGACTCAGCCAGTGAATCCTATGTCAATATTGCAAAATGCTCCAAGTCAATTTACTTTTTCTTTCGGTAATATTAGGGAGACCAAATTTCTAAACTAAATTTTTGTAAAACAAATGATGTAAATGTTGATGATTGGATTATTACTTAAGTGTTAATTAATGTGCTTATTTTCTATTGGTGACACATCATTTAGTTTACAAACTTGGTTTAAAAATTTGATCTTCCTAGCATTATTCTTTCTTTCGTTCCTAGCTCCTTGGTCTCACACAGTACATTATGCTTGAGGTAAGAATTAGAGGGTTTAGAACACGTTGCAGACGAGTTTTTTTCTTCAAACGATGATCCGATCCGATGCATTATCATTTCAACAAATGTGAGACGTAAAAAGACAGAACAAATAACAAGGTCTATGGTTTTCACAATTTTTTTAAGGAAGTCACTTTTGCACATCTTTTTTCTGCGCACTAATTTTCGGTTTTTCGTTTTTTATTTTTTTGTCAAGTAATAAATTTTGTTAGATTAAATGTTAGATTAGTTATTTATAAAATTCGAACCCGAACCGTCATGCAAAACTTCAACTCATTTTCATCACTACAGTAAATGGCCACTTGCCGGTTCTTCGAATTTGGATTGAATAGTAAAGGAGAAAAGAGTGCAAAAATTATAATATATAATATGTATGAAATGGTTAAACTATCCCCATAATTAACGACATTCACCCAATAGGCCAATAGTAGTATGAAAAGTCCCCTACACCCCAAACCCAAAGTCACCATTATAAAGATCCTCCTCTTTTAAACCCTACTCTGTCCATCCATATCACACACTCCTCCCCTCTCTCCCAACAAAGCAAAACCTATGAATTACATTACTTCTCTTTACTAATCTCTCTCTCTCTCTCTCTAAAAATGGAAAGACATCACCACTCACAACAAAGCAACAGCAACCTCTGCTCGCCAACATCGCCACCCACGACCTTTGTTCAGGCTGACACAAACAACTTCAGAGACCTCGTCCAGAAGCTGACAGGCTTATCCGGCGACTCGGAAAAGCTCCCCGTCACACACCCAGCAAGGCACTACCCTAAAGCACCCACAAGTCCCGGTGACCCCACCGGCCCTCGCCGGTCACCGTTCAAGCTGCAAGAGCGAAGACACACCATGAGAAAACTCGAGATTAAGCTCAGTCTCGCAACCCTACATGGCTCTCAGCCGATTCCGAGTCCCGTCACCCCACTCGGGTTCGAGTCGTTTTCATTCCCGAGTTCGGGTTCCGAGTCACCGTCGTCTCCAGCAGCGGTGGCCGAGGAGGAGAAGGCAATTGCGGAGAAGGGGTTTTATTTGCACCCTTCGCCGCTCAGTACTCCCAGAGGGGCCGAGCCGCCCGAGTTGCTACCCCTGTTTCCGCTGAGTTCACCCAGTAATAGTGATCACAAGTCTCTGCAGTCCCCCTAAATATTAAATAATTAAGCTTACATATCAAAATTCTGTTGACCAAAATATATATGTATTTTCTTCCTCCACTTGATTTTTTGGGAATTTTGTAAATACCAATATATTATCATATATGTGTGTGAGGCTTTTCTGTTCGTCGTGCATGCGAGGTTGAATGAAGTTTCTGGCTTTTAATTATTTTTTGTTTAATATATAGACGAGCTGTGACTGTCAACTGAAATTATGACAAATTATTTATCGATTTTATTTACTAAGTTATCAGTTATTATTAGAAAATAATCTATGTTAGTCTTTTTTTATCACGCGCGTGTTAATTTTTGTTCTTGAATTCTACTTTATTTTTTCACTCGTTACTAGTCTACTACAAAACCGGTGCAACGAAATATGCTGCTCGGTAAATATTATAAACTGATCAATCACATAATCCGTAAAAAAAATTGTAATGATGCAGACCCATTTTATTTTTATAATAGTTTATAAAAACGAATTTTATTTTTAAAATAGTTTATAAAAACGAAATCCAACCCTAATCATTGCCACTTAACTAAGCAAAACTTCGAGCTTTAGTAATCATGGCCGTCCGATGCCTGGGAACGGGATACTCAACGGTGGTGATCATTTGCCGCCGGGGGCTAGTTTGGTAGGTTTACGGTATGAAACCGACCAGTGCATGATTTCTTCGGTTCACATGAACACGTCTTTTGGTGTACTTGTGGACCGCGATTAAGACCAACACCACTCAATCATTGTTTCTGGTTGCTTTAATTTTGCTAGAATTTCGTTTTATGAAAGGTAGAAGTAAATTGACCAATAAAAAAGTAGAAGGAAATGAAAGTTGAGTTGAAAAAAAATGTTCAAGAAAGGCACATAATTATTACTTAAATCGTGGAGCAAAACAGAATTTCGTGACAGTTTTTAACACAAGCATATTAAACTATAAGTATAACTGATCTATATATATATATACATACACACACGCGATATTCTACATTAAATTCATTTAAAATATTGAGAAAAAAATTCGAACTTAAGTTCAGAGTAAAAAAACAATACTCTAACCAACTTATCTAAGTTTATATCAACTACAATTTACAAATTTAATCTACAACTGTCCGGAGGTTTTTGTCAAATTAGACGCGGTATTAGACTAGAACATGTAGTAGTGATATTGATATTGAATTTTGTCAGGGTCTAAAATGATTGGGAGTTTTCACATTCTTGTCTGCTCAATGCTTCTTCTTACCTACTTCTCTCTCGTAATCTTTCATGCTTGTACGTTTTTGCCATTTTGATTGGATTTCAGATCAAGTTTCTGTTTCCTTTCACATGCATTTTTCTAAGAGAACTTTCTTGTTGATGATTAGATTCTCTCTCACAAATCATAAACAAGGTGGTCAATGAATTATTGTCCTCTTTCTATTCTCATGAAATTAGGGCGTTTCTTTTGCTCAATTGTCAATGATTCCATAATAAGCCTGTCTAACTTTCTATAAATCTTCATATGATTAGCAAGAGTAATGCGAGATAGATCAACTTTTAGACCATATTAACGCAAGGTCCTTTTGACCTCAACAGGCCTAAAGGAACACATATCCAAAGGAAAGTCAAGGCCCAATGAGCATGAAAAGGTGAAGCTAAGCACTTCAAGGAACCCATTGCCTCCGAGTGTCTTGTTAGCAATCAAGCCGAACACTTCTCTGTAAAAGTGCTTTTCGAGAACTAGATGGTAAGGTGGCTTCTGACAACTTTTAGAAATGGAATCCCAGGAGCATAAAGGGCAGGCCTACTCAACCGTCAACTCTAAATCACGTGGCGGCTAAATGAGGTAACAGAGAACTACGAAGGGACGTAAAGGCTAACCAGTAGGGCGCTTAGCTACAAACTCCCACCAACCCCAGGGCTGAGCAAGGCGCTCAGCAGCATCATCCCAAGAAAGAACACAAGTGTATTGATAGGTATTTTACCGTCTATACAAAGAGATAAAGGACAACTAGCAGGTCTAATTTGTACATTTCGGCGCATTAAATGCAAAGAAAGTGATAGGTTTGAGCAAAAGGATTGAAGACTCAAAAAATGGCCTATATAAGGAAGACAATAACCTTTTAGAAGGGGTTGGACGATTTGAGAGAGAAGTTGTATTATTCTAGCTGACTGCTACTTGTAACCTTGTTCTCGATTTATATCAGAAACTCAGTGCACGTGGTCAAGTTTGAGGGGTAAACTATGTAAATCTTGTGTCTATTATCATTTGTTTGCAAAACCCATGTCCATCAAGGACAAACAGTTGACCCATTCAACCTTTGTTAGCCTCACCAGTTTTAAGTGTAAACAGACCAAATTTGCAAATCATTAGATGAGTCACCAATAAGAAATAAACATGTTACCCAACACTTAAGTGATTCAATAATCAACAACCACATAATATAACTTACAAAATATAATTTAAATAAATAATCTCCTTAGCACCCCATTAGGTCATCAACTACTAGATCTCCTAATCAATTTGCTTCATGATTTTTCAAATGTTAGATTACGGGATTGTGAGATAATTTTTTATTGTGCATTTGTCAATATATACAAAGAAAGTTTAAAAAATATATATAATACTTTTAATACCTATGTGTTAATCACCGCCAAAAAAAAAATCATAAATTGATAATAAATCTGAAATGCGTTTCAAGTAAGTATACATGTTATTAGTGTAAATAAATAAATAAACTAAGGGCTCATTAGGAAGCTTTTTTGGTGAAAATGTTTTCAGTACCAATCTTTTGCAAAAATGCAAGTGAATCTTGGGAAATCACTTAGTGCTTCATGCAAAAAACACATAACTGATGCTTATTGCAGGAAGCATCTCAAGTGCTTTTGGAACCCAAAAATATTTTCTTTAAAAACATTTTCAGTCATCTTAAAAACACTTCCAAACTAACTCTAAATTCATAATTTAGATATGGGGTTGAAAATAGACAAGAGTGTAGTAAGTCATGTGTGTGGGATGGAGATATGAGCAACGTTAGATTGTCAATTTCACACTTATTTCTCCATGTATAAAAGTTAAAGCTTCTTAATCCAGCAAAGATGGAAATCAAGGATTTATTTGGTACCTTTCAATTGCTACTGGTTGCTCTCTCAATTTACTATTGGTTGCTAAATGATAAGAGGGGGAGAGTTGCCATGAACATTGAACCCTGTGCTTATACATCAATTTGAACAGAGTAAACTTTCTTTTCATTTTTCCTTAAACCTAAACACAATTATGTCATTTCCTACCAAACTTGTTGCCACTTTGATCATTGGGGAAGCATAATATTGTGGAACTTGGATCATCCAAAGTGATTTGTCCTTAGTTATTCTCTATAGAAACTAATAATTTAGCCAACAAGAGTTGGCTTAGTTGGTAAGGTCTCTGCTTTATGTGTCGTTTCACAAAAGTTCAAGTCCCCCCGCCAGTAGTCTTCATTAGTGCGCAATTTATAAATTCATACTAGTGGCATTTGATAGTCAAATGTCACGCGTAAGTTCTTTTGGCTTGAGGTTGTGGGCTGGTATGCCCTGGCACTGGTGGTGAGAGTAACTCATCTTCCCCTAAACTTTTTAAAACCCCAGCAACTAATAATTTATAAAATTTGATATCTTCAAAGGAGATGTCAAATTTTAAATAGAAAATTTAAATTTGACATCCTATGTGGCACTTTGACTTCTTTAAAAAAAAATTCCACCTGATATGTCAAATTAAACTATTATTCTATTACATTAAACTATTATAATAAATGGTTTAAAACGAAAAATAATAATGAAATTAATAAAATGCATTTAATAATCAATTTAAAAAAGATTTGAAGATGCCGTCAATTTTGGCAGCAAGGGTAAGGGTTGTTGATTTGTGTCATGCCACATTAGATTTGGTTTTTCGGTTGAAAAACATTATTGTTGTCTTTTTTTTTACTATTAGTGCTGATTTGGACATTTTAACATCTTCTTTGGAAAAGATCTAATTTAGCCGAGTTGCACTGTATAACATTCTTATTTAAAGTGCATAATGAACTAGAAGTATAAAATCTAATTAATCTCAAAATTTCAAATTATCATGAAGGTAATTAGTCACAAACTTCATGTTGAAATTTTGAGATTAAGGCTTTCTTACCAAATTTCTTTTGAAATAAGGCAAGACATCTTAATTAAGTATGCCTAAGTATAAAGTTGATCACTCAATCCACTAATTAGGTAATGTGTTACACTAGGAAGGCTGGTGTGATCTCTTATCAGTCTAATCCCTCAGAGCCTCGCATGATTGTTGAGGATAGGTTTCAATCCCTAAATTCAGATTTAGAAACTTATAATTCGTCACCTGCATTAATCTATGTCCTATGGTAATTTGGTTAAATGGATTCAATCTCTATTTAAGGAGGTCACAAGTCTAAATTTCGTAGATATACGACAATTATCAAGGGTATGATATACTCTATGAAATCTTGGTCCATTTATACTTTTAACTTTAAGTTTGCTTATTAACCATTACGTTTTTAGTTTTTTTTTGTGTGATAGATATATATATATATATATATATATATATATATATATAATATGAAAGAACGCAGAGATTATATATATAATATGAAAGAATGCAGAGATTATATATATAATATCAAAGAATGCAGAGATGAAAAAAGGTCAAAGAGGGGAAGAAAAAAGAAAAAAAAAACGAAATCAAACTATAGAAAGTGAAAGCAACTTAAAATAGTTTTAAATTTAGTTTTTGGTTTTATATTCCTTTTCTTATACATTCTTCAACATCTCTCTCAGGTCTCATCATCTCTCATCAACTCTTATATCCCTCATTTCCCTCATGGATTTCCCTTACGTCTCTCTACGAGTAAGTCCCCCCGCTAAGGCAATAATTTTTCCATCAATTGTGTAAGGCCTTCCATAGTAGGCTGAAAAAAGTGAGTCTGATATCAATATATTGAACTCATATAAGAATTAAACTTTTTTAGTAGGGCGAAATATTCAACGTGATACCAATATATTGAACTTACGTCTAGTGTAGAAATAGTGTTATAGATATCACACTCAAGTTGCGTGATTTCTATATACAAGTATCATACTAGCTCAAACTATTGTAAAAGGCCTAACACAAAAAAAAAAAAATAACTACACACTGAAAATAAAATGATTAACAACGTTATAAAACCTTCGTAACAAATTCCTCGGACATGAAATATCCTCCCTATGAACTAATCTCTCCATGTACCAGAAAAGCTTTTACTTTAAGACAAATAAAGTCAAGCAATTCTCAAACCCTGCCACATGAGCTAGAAAAACAGCCATGATTGTGAGAGTTGAATTCTCACTTTCTCAGTGGTTTTAGGGTTTGCACATATTCTCTGATATAATCATAACATTTGTTAGTGGACTTGAGAATATGGGAATGGAATGGATGAGAAGAAGTGTGATTAGATGAGAGCATATACTGCAAAAAGCAATAAGCAATAAGCACTTCTTGGCCCGCATCTGCTTCCATATTTGTGATAGAAAAATTCTAAATCCCTTGCAGAAAAAGGTAATGCCATTGCCCCCAAAAAATCATTGCTCGTGTAAGAAAGAATTGGACCACTATTAAATTAAAAAATATTCATTTATGCTCCATTTTCTGGAGTTGAGATACTTGCCAGATCTATGTGTTAGAAATTGACGAACCAGGAAATTCGGACCATTTAAGAGAGAGAGAGACCCGAGTCATTCAAAGGCTTGATTTTGTGTGAAGTGGACCAGTGAGATGAGCTAATGAGGGCCGCATGATTTAATTTGAGTGGTCCGAATTTCTGCGTCCGTCAGTTCCGAACACATAGATCGAGAGAGGATGTCAATTCCATTTTATGCACAATTTGTTGCCTCTTGACATGTCAAAGTGCATTATGTGATGTCATGACCAATTTGGGGTGCATAGAATAGACTTGTTTGCTGCCTATCTGTTAAACATGATTTTTGTCAAACATATATATGCTTTAATGATGCATCCATGGAATTTCACAAGCCTTGTGCTCTTTTACTTCTTTTTATTCTCCTTCCAACGTGAGAGATGTTTGATTTTGTTTGAAGTGACAATATATACGATACTTTAATCAAATATAAAGTACTGAAATGAAGATTCAAACTTGAATGTAGAAAGAAGAACATTCCGTTCTAGTTAATATGATTATTTTTCTGCATTTGCACTTTTTGAATTTGTTAAGAGGTACATTTTGTACAATCCGCACGAATAGTTCAATAACAAAACACGTGTTGCGTAAGCTCGGATGCCCTAAGTTCGAATAATAACAGATGAACAACTTCTCAAGTTCAACCGTTGTCCTTGTAACTTGTTGGTTGTGTTACATCCCAAGCTCAGCGTGTCTTGGTTTCGATTAACCTCAGTCAAACAAAAAACACTATAACTAAAGATATTATTATTTACTTGAGACGTGAAATTTGTAGAGGAGGATGAACTACTCGATCTTGGGTTGGTTAGGGCATTACGGGCTTGGGCTTTCTTTCCCCGGCATGGCCCTACCTACCTTTGATAATTGTTTTCCGGCCCAAATATTTTATATAGATTCCGGCCCAACTTGATTCTACAACTTTGGGTCACTATGAGCCCAATTTCAGCAGTACCAACAAAAGTTGGTCGGTGAATAAGAAACCCAAAAGGCCGGTGCTTCTGGTCGGTCCACTTAGTCAAATGGCATATAAATCACATGGGCTGCTGGTAATTTAATTCTTTTAATAAATTTAAACTATTTAATTATAATTTTAAGTAATTCTTTAAATTTTAAATGTTATTAAACAAAGAGTTTATTTAAATTCTTAAAAATTCGAGTTTATTCAGTTATAAATTTAAAAGAATTTATAATATTCAAGTGTATTCAATTATGAATCAATCTTAAATTTTTTTTAAAAAAAATTGAGGAATTTGAGGGATTTCGCAGTAGAGTAATAATAGCGAAACTAAATTTGTAGACAAAACTTTATAAACTAATGACATGGAAGTTGATGATTGAATTATTACTCAAGCATTAATAAACGTGCTCATTTCCTATTAGTGACACATTATTTGGTTTTCAAATTTTGTCTGCAAATTTAGTATCCCTAATATTACTCTTCGTAGTGTATTCTAAGTATTTACAAGTATCAGGGTAAAATCTCACCTCTTCCCTGAGATTTCGAGAAAATTAAATTAAAATTTTATACCGAATCTCTACAAATCAATTAAACTTCATAAAATCTAAGAATTTACAAATCTATTAAATCCCTCAAAATCTCGGTTAAATACACCAATTTTAATGAAAATCACATGGTGATTGTTTATTTTCCCCTTTTTGCTCCAACAAAAAGTGAAAAAGTCTAAAATAATCAAACGTTGCACATAATTTAATCTCCTATAGCTTTCACGTGGTCTAGGCAAACGTGTTCATTGATTTGTTTTGCCTTTCACATCTTCTTAACTTATATTTACAAAATAACACAAAGATAGTTGACTATTTAATGGAGCGACTATTGACTAATATCGACGTCAACACTTTTTTTTGTCATTCGTTATGTTCTAACCTTAAGTGGATTCTCATGTACGATGAGCTTTTTAAAAGTGACATCATGCAATTTTAGGTTGTTGACCTAATACGAATAAAGTTGTGTTAAGATCAAGGTATAAAATATCGATGATATCGGAAATATCGGTAGTCCGGAAACACGGAAATATCGACGGAAATATCGGGATAATATCGATATCGATAAAAATTCAATGGAAACCACGGAAATTGTAAGAAAAAGTTGGAAATTTTTATTGAAACTTTGCAGGATGTTTATTTAGTCAATTATCTATTAGTTTATCACAAAAAATTAGAAGGAAATGCATTGCATGATGGATTTAACTTATTTAAGTTGATTATATAGCGAGCTGGCAAACATTGTGAGTGTAGAAAATATATAGTAATTAACTTAAAAACGAAAATTTTAACTTGACACAAAAATTAAAACTCTATAATTTCTTATTTCTCACCCCAAACTTAAATAAGACATTATTCTCAAGGTGTGAAAAAGAACTACATATAAATTAAACTATTTAAAAGCATGAAAAAAAAATATAATAAAATAAAAGAAACTAACAGAATGAAGTAATAAAAAAAAAACAAAACAGAATAAAAAACTAAGAAAAACAAAATAAAATAAAATAATGTGGGGTTGGAGTCTTATTGGGGCGTTGGATTTTGAAATCACATGGGATGCTGCATCCCTATGCCTCCAGTCAGTACCGAGCCGAATGGCTCTTTTCTTGTGCCCTTTTTGCATGAAACCCGGAGCCACACAGCTCCATAGGTCCTTTCAATCTGTTTTTTTTATATTTAAATTATTATTATTATTATTATATTTATTTATTTATTATTATTTTTATCTTTTTGCATGAAACAAGGAGCCACACGGCTCCAAATGTTCTTTCCATCTTTTTTTTTTAATTTTATAATAATAATAATTATTATTTTATTTATTTTTTATTATTATTTTTATCTTTTTGCATGATATCCGGAGCCACACGGCTCCATATGTCCTTTCCATCTTTTATTTTTTTATTTTTATAATAATAATAATAATTATTTTATTATTATTTTTATCTTTTCCTTCTCTCTCTCTTCTCTTCCTTTCTTCTCTCCTTTCCTTCTATCTGGATCCTTCTCTAACTCTCTTCTCTCTCATCCTTCTCTCTAGAATTTCTGAGCTTCTCCCTCCCTTCTCCAGTTCTCCCACACGGGCCACACCCACACAACACACGCACAGAGTCATAAACCTCTCTCGCCTTCCTCCTCGTCCGCTCCTCCGTCGCCTTCCACCTCGTCCGCTCAACCCTAAACATCACCACCATCACCTCATCAACTCTCTCCCTCTCTTCCTCGTCTCGGTACAACCCCGAGAAAGGGTCCGGAGGAGCTAAACCAGAGCTCCAAGCTCTCCCGTCTTCGGGTTTCGATTTGGGGCTTAGGGTTTCGATTTGGGGTTTCGATTTGGGGCTTAGGATTTGGGGTTTCGATTTGGGGTTTTGGGTTGTGTTTTTACGATCGGCCGGAGCTGTACAAGTTCCGGCCTTCTTCTCCGGTTCCTTTTTTACCGATATCTCGATATTTTCGTAAAATATCGCGATATTATCGATATTATCGATAATATCGCGATATTTTACCGAAAACCATTTGGATATCATTTAGAATATCGGGGAGTCAAAATAACGAAATTATCGGCGATATTTCGCCGATAATTTCGATATTTTGGTCCATGGTTAAGATCAATCGTTATGTACGAATATTGATGCATTGTGGTCAGACCGTATGAATCTTTGCTATGGTCAATTAGCAGTTTGGGATCATTAATGTCGTGTGTACTCACAAAGCATCGATCGGAAAATAACTAATTGATGCGTTTTTTGGCCTGCTACGTGGGGGTTATTAGAGGTAGACAACACATGGCAATGAGCAGAGATTTGAGTGACTTGTTAAAGTTGTCGAATAACAAATAATCATATCATCCTAAACTTCTCGCGTTAACGATTGACTGTATCATTCTACAAGATCGAAAAAGCTCGTGCAAAAGGTTTAACACACCTTGTTGGGGACTTTTCTGATTTGAATTTATCACACCTCAATCCTTTGGTTTGGTAATAGGCGTCAATTAAACCAGTTAATTAGGACAACGTATTCATTTTCTTATATACTTTAAAAAAACCGTAGACCAACTTGAGTTGAGGTAAACCAAACCAAACCCAGCTCAATCGAGTTAAAAGACAACCCTTCCTCTTGTCAATTTTGTGCCCAATATACCAAAGAATCTCCTCCTCCTCTCTCTGTCTGTCACACGCGCGCACATGCACACACCAAAATCCTCTCTCTGTGGCCACAAAACGCCCGTCTAGATTTCCACTTTAACTTCACTCTGTTTCCAATACCCCCCACGTTCCCTTCCCCCCCTCTTCCTTCCAAGCTTTCAGCCTTTCACTAACCTTGTTCTCTTCTGGCGTTTCATTTTCCAGACGTTTTGCTCAAAACCCAATTCAATATTTGACCGCCATGTTTTAATCTCTCGAACCCAGAAATCCCACCATGCATAACCCTTCAGTCGCAACCCAGGAACCCAGTCTGGTCTACGACCTCGTTTCGCAATTGGGTCGGTTCGCCTTCAGCTCGGGGCCTCATAGCAGCTCCGGTTCTGATGGGCACTCCTCGTTTTTGTCCAATTTCTTGTATTTCGACGCCTTTGGGGGTGCTTCAGTTGCTGGGAAGAAGCCCAAGGTTGGCGTTTCAGCTTCACTGAGCTTGAGCAGTCGCGGCGGTTTGGGAATTTGGAGGAGTTTGACGGAGTTTAATCGGGCTATACGGTTCCACTGTGACAAATTCCCTATTGGGTTTGCTTCTGTTCGCGTTGGGTCTGGGGATGGAAATGGAAATGGGTCGGATAACGGCGTTGGGGACAATAACAATGTGTTGGTAGAAGATGGAGGCGGAGTTAACGATAATGGGATTGCGTTCAATGGTGTGAAGGTGGAGAGACCCAAGAAAGTTTTGATTTTGATGAGTGACACCGGCGGCGGCCACCGTGCTTCTGCGGAGGCGATTAAGGCGGCGTTTAATGAGGAATTTGGTGATGAATATCAGGTCAGTTATTTTGAATTTGGTTAGAAAGTTTCAACTTTGTTATGAAACTTGCATTTGATTGTTTGACTTATGTAGTGAGAAATCGGAATTACATGAAAAATTTGTAATGTTACTTGACTGGTAGTTCTACAGCAATGTAATAACATAACGCCGTAAGAAATTAGATCTCAAAAACTATACATTTTTATCTGTTCCCACACAATTTCATTAGTAAAATTGAATACTTGAGGGAGAAAGCAAATGGATGGTGTGAGTGTGCATATTTGTTGATCATATTTTCGGTTAAGAGTGCATATCGCAGGTGTTTGTTACTGACTTATGGTCGGATCATACGCCTTGGCCATTTAATCAACTTCCCAGGAGCTATAATTTCTTGGTGAAACACGGGCCGTTATGGAAAATGACATATTATGGAACTGCTCCGCGTCTGGTGCATCAATCTAATTTTGCAGCAACTTCTACATTTATAGCTCGGTAAGAATTTTTTCGTTAAAGGTTACTGCTTATAATTCATTTACTCTGTTTTGCTAAGGTAGTTGTACATTCTTTTGCTTCATGTAAAAGTTGGCCAAGTGTATTAAATTAACTCATAACATGCCTTTCAAATTTCGAATGGTTATTTATTGCAGCAGCCGTTGACTATAAGTTTTAGTGATTAAAACAGGTTTCAGGAATTTAAAACATTTTTAATCATGTCTCTTATGCACTATAAGTTCATAAATTTAGATATAAATGCCGTTTTCAAGGAAATAATTAATACTGTTTTGGCAGATTTAAAACCCTGTGAGGAAAACACCAGATAGGATTACAAACGCAGAAAATGAGCAAATTTGTCTAATATTCACGAGTTTTTTTTTATAAGTTCCGTCAAATTATGGTTCAAAGATGGCTTTTCAGCAGTACGTCGTTGTTGATATCCTTTAATTATGTTTCATTTTGCAGGGAGGTTGCCAAAGGACTGATGAAATACCAGCCGGATATTATTATCAGTGTGCATCCGCTGATGCAACATGTACCACTTCGTGTCTTGAGGGGAAAGGGTCTATTGAAGAAGATAGTTTTTACCACAGTTGTCACGGATTTAAGTACTTGTCATCCTACATGGTTAGTTTTGCACAAAGCTTCCATTAGGAAAATATAGCCTATTTTTCCAAGCATACCTTTGATATTTTATGTCTTCATTTCCAGGTTTCATAAGCTTGTAACGAGATGCTATTGCCCAACAAATGAGGTTGCGAAGAGGGCATTGAAAGCTGGACTCCAGCCTTCCCAAATCAAGGTTTATGGCCTCCCTGTGCGGCCTAGCTTTGTCAAGCCTGTGCGACCAAAGGTTGGTTACTGATCAACTAAACATTTTAACCTTGATGTAATTGGTTGTACGACCACAAGAAACCAGCAAGTGGTGTGATATTAAAAGGATTGGAAATTTGAAATATGTTGTTGTAAGCTGCCAAATGGATTATGATGATTTACAGATAATATTCTCCCGTGTAAGTTACGGTGAA
The DNA here is from genome assembly GCA_963580275.1 of Crataegus laevigata. Classification (NCBI taxonomy): domain Eukaryota; kingdom Viridiplantae; phylum Streptophyta; class Magnoliopsida; order Rosales; family Rosaceae; genus Crataegus; species Crataegus laevigata. Next base: position 4,250,381 of record OY756949.1, read on the forward strand.
GCATTTATCACAGTGGTTTTAGATTGCACATTCCATGATTGTAGACGGTGCTTTTAAATAAATGCTTGTCATGTTTTATTATTTCACGGCAGGCTGAACTTCGGAGAGAACTAGGAATGGAGGAGGATCTTCCCGCTGTGTTGCTAATGGGAGGAGGAGAAGGAATGGGTCCTATCGAAGCTACAGCCCGGGCACTCGGGGATGCATTATATGACGAGAATCTTGGGGAGCCTGTAGGCCAGGTCATTGTCATATGTGGTCGCAACAAGAAGCTTGCAAACAAGTTGCTTTCGATCAACTGGAAGATCCCGGTCCAGGTAGTTTTATACTTCTGAAGGGAAAGTCAGAGTCGCAGCATTAATATTTATAAACAGAAGTTAGTAGCTAAAATTGATTGACATTGCAGGTGAAGGGGTTTGTTACTAAAATGGAGGAATGCATGGGAGCTTGCGATTGCATTATTACGAAGGTAAGTTTGTCAACAGTCGTAAAAATTGAAAACCATGACAGTCTTGAATATTTCGTTATCAACCAATTAGTCTACTTCTTTTGAATAGGCCGGTCCAGGGACTATTGCAGAAGCCATGATAAGAGGCCTCCCGATTATTCTGAACGATTACATTGCCGGACAGGTAATGGTGATTTAATTTACTTTTCCTTGTGCTGCTCTGTCTTGGGAATCCCCTCACTGGAAAATGTAGCAAATGACTGTTTCTTCTCACCGTAGGAAGTTGGGAATGTACCATACGTCGTTGACAACGGGTGTGGAAAATATTCTAAATCTCCGGAAGAGATAGCGAGGATCGTCGCTGATTGGTTTGGTCCGAAGGCAGATGAGCTAAAGGCCATGTCGGAAAATGCACTGAAGCTGGCAAAGCCTGATTCTGTGTTCAAGATTGTTCACGATCTTCACGAGCTCGTTAGACAACGAAGCCTTGTACCGCAATTATTTACAACATAACCCCATTTTCCCCCAACCAATTTTGTCTACCAGTCCTCTGATCGATCGAAACCGCGCTCTTCTCCCCTTCTCATTTCACTCCCTTGTTATATTGTTTATGTTCAAAAAAAAAAAACGATAATGTTATAATTTTCATATTAATATAACGTATCAGGCTATCAGCGTGATTGTGAACTCTTAATGTAAAATTTAGAAGATGGTGTTGCCTTGGACGGCAAGTCTTCTACTTTGCTCATCCTCCATGGCTTTTCATTGCTTGAATGGCGCAAGAAGCGTATCCCAGCAAGTGGAAGATCGAGAAGGAGCCGACGGCTGCCGAGGCCGGAGGATGTTGCCTCTATTTGGACACGAACGACGTCGAGACGCGACCAAAACAAAATCAGAAGAGTACACGCAGATGCCGCACCTGTCCGGGTTAAGAAGGTTCACCAAAATCGACCTCGTACTACATCATCTCCGGTGTTTAGGAATGGACAATAGAGTTTTAACAAAACACTCTCGGTACCATTCATTTTAACAAAAAAATTACATTTTTACTTTTTTTTATGGTACTATTCACTATGAGCTCGTTTGGATGTGCTTTTAAAATGATTGAAAACGCTTTTGGTGAAAATATTTTTAGAACCAATCCTTAGTAAAAATGTATGTAAATCTTGAAAAAATACTTAAAGTGTTTCCTGGAAGAAGCACATAATTGACTCTTTTTGCAGAAAGCACTTGAAGTGCTTTTGGAATTCAAAAATATTTTTTCTAAAAGCGCTTTCAATCATTTCAAAAGTACATCCAAACGAGCCCTATATCTTAAAAAATGATTTTTCATTAAAATAGAAGTTTTTTTGGACTTTTCGTTAGTATTTTGATGGACAATAGGTATACCCACCATCATCACCGCCATCACATGCACCACTATCACCGCCACCAAGGGTTCCTATTAGGCCCAAACGGATACCCATTGTTCAGCCCTATTGGCTGTGTTTGGAGGCTACTGGCGTCTCAATTTTATTGAAGCGTAGATCACTTGGGATATTCATATAAATTATGTTTTAGTATCTTGAGTCAGAGAGATAATTACAAAGGACTCGCTTAAACACACCCACCCATACACCCCAATGTCATGAAGTCAATTCCTCCACCCCATCAAATGTATCAATTAACAAAAAAGAAAGGAGATCTCAAGAAAAAGAAAAGAAAAGGAGATCTCAAGAAAAAGAAAAGGAAAGGAGAGGAAAGGAGAGCTTGTTAAACTTGAACGTGTTGGATTATATGATTTGGTCTATACATGCTCCAATTTGCTTAATGGTGCTGTATTTGTTTATACGGACAATCTTTCTCACAGGACATTTTATATCTACCACAAATCTTAAAAAGACAACATTTTACACGTTTAAAATCATGATTCTCTTCGTCTTATTCTGTAATAATGTGAGAGACACTTTCTATGAAGTTAGCACACTTAAAACATTAAAAGTAGAACAATAGCTGGCTACTCAAATGTCGAGTAGGGGTTGCTACTCAAAATTGTTCGATGTCGATTCATAAAACTTCGTATTTATAATGGGGATCATCATATTATAAGTCACTCCATAAAGAGCGCCTCTTCAAATAAATTAATTCAAACTAAGGTCGTTCAACTATCGAATTATACAAAAGCAGATGAATGAAATTAGTAAAAGCATTATGAATCATTGCTACAACTGATTGATGACACGACATTAGTTTTTATTCAATTTTTTTTTGTAGAGATAATCTTTACAAAATTATTCATAATATAAACGATTATGATTATAAGTACAATTTTTTTTTATTAAAATCGAAATATTTTTTAATAAGAATTCATACTCATCTTTAAGCAGCTATTAGTTAAAAGTAACAATCATATATGCACTCCATGCATTTGTACAGATTGCCACCTTGAAGGAAGTCAAGTTGATACGACACCACCTGTCACTCTCATGGAGTCATTGCTGACACCCTCATCGCTCAGCAACAAAACTGGACACTTCAGTGCAGAATCCACTTTCTTTGCCCCCACAAAAAAAAAAAAAAAAAAAAGTAAAAATCTTTCTCCTTTTCCACGATTTCAAACATCCATCGTCACGTAATTACCCAAAGAATCGATATTTGGTTCCAAAACGAAAACCCCAGGACCCTCGATCAAGGTTCATGATACCGGATTGTCCTGCTGCTTGTGGAGTTTTCCAAAAGATGTTGATTTTTTAGCCGAATTTGAGATTAACCCGGTTCGTAATTTGGGTCGAATTGGCAAGTTCTTGGGTTTTTGGTGGTGATTTTGATCATGGGTTGGAAGTACAACGCCGGTTTGGGGTTGATTGGCACAGTTGTGTTCATCTGGGTCGCTTCCGCAGAGGTTACTCAGGTTTGTGTTCATCCAAGCGGACCACGCCTTTTTTTCTTTCTTTCTTCAAGTTTGATTCTTTTTTTTTTCTGTTTGTTTTTACTTTTTATAAAGCTTTTTCTTCGGTTAAGGAAGTGTGCTCTTTATCTTGCAACCGAGTATGAATCCCCGCTCCGTTTATTGCTTTCAATCACGCATGCGTGCTATGACTCTCCCAAGTTGCAGTGCGTGATTGACTGATTGAATTGAGAGATTGCTACAGTGATATTTTAATGTTCTTCTCTTTTTTAAATGGATACTTGGTTACATTATCTTTAGTATTCTCTCATTTAACCAGATATTTGAAGGATGTGTTATTCTGTTGCTATGATTTGAGATTATTTGAGAAGTTAAACTTGTACTGTTTTTTAATGCAGAGAATTTTCAGAGAGTACAAACAGCCGTTTTCGCTCACGTACCTTGGTGTGTCTCTGATGGCGGTCTATCTACCCATATCGGCTTTGAAAGATTGGATCTGCAAATCGCTGCACCCAAATTTGGTTAAGAACTTTTACAACGGCATTATCGCGGGAACTTCTGGAGGGCTTGGTATTCCTCTTAGAATAAATGAAATGCCCCACAGTCCAGAAACAGATGTTAGAAGCTGCCTAATTACTGACAAAGATCTTAGTAATACAGAAGAAGGGCGAGCTCTAACGGATAAGAGCAAAGAAGAGGAGCCGCGCTTGCTTGAACATAGTTGTCAACTTAGTCCATGGGAAGTTGCAAAGTTTGGCTTAATTCTTACTCCAGTGTGGTTTATCACAGAGGTAACATGAGTCATTTCGGCACTTTTGGACTTCAATTCACATTTTAAATTGCGCGAGTAATTGCATTAAAAGAACCAGAAACCCTCATGGAGCTCTTGATTCGCTTCGATATGCATGGATTCATTTTTTGCTTTAAAAAAGTTCTAACTGACATATTGATATATCTTTGTTCTAGTGCAGTATCTGTCAAACTCTGCACTGGCAAATACTAGTGTTGCAAGTACAACTGTCTTAACTTCTACGGCGGGGCTCTTTACACTTTTCTTTGGAGCTCTTCTTCGTCAGGATTCCATAACTTTTACAAAGATGGTTGCTGTTTTTGTCAGCATGGCAGGTGTTGTCATGACCACAGTTGGAAAAACTTGGGCCCCTGATGAACTGCTGAGCATCTCTGAGTAAGTTTCTAGTCGTTTCTTCAGTGGCTCAGACAGTAGGAATTACTTTTTATTCACGTTTTACCATCGTTTCACTGTATCTTGTTCTTTGTTGCATAAAGGATTAGAAAGCACGCTATAATGGGACATATTTTTGGTCTTCTCTCAGCTGCGTCATATGGATTGTTTACAGGTGACATTACGTTTCAGGAATCCGGTGTTACTTGAACTCTTTTACAAATAAGTCATCAAGATCAACTGATATATCTGAGAGACAGTTAAGTAATTTTTCGATTTATGATTATTAAAGTTACTGTCTTATTCTTGCAGTGTTACTCAAGAAATTTGCTGGATCAGAAGAGAAGGGAGATAAGGCTGATGTGCAGAAGCTTTTCGGATACATTGGTCTCTTCGCTCTGCTTGGTCTGTGGTGGCTCGGTGAGTAGAATAATTATTCCATGATCTATTTATCGTCTTCATCTTCCAAATTCCTGAGGTTAAATTAGATTATATTTGCATACAGTCATGGATTTTAGGCTAAACTTGATAGCTATACATTGATTGCAAAAAAGAGAATATGAGTTGGATTATACCTCAAACCATTTACTGTTCGTTATGACTTTCGCACTAGAATACTATTGGCTTGATTGCACACAATGCTCTTTGATGATAGTTCGGGAAGAAAAGTGAAAATACATGTTTAAGTCTTTTCGTGGTTTGTAATGGAGAGGTCTCATAATGAAAAGATAGCACATGCCCTCGGGTATATCATTTTGTTCTCTTTGAGTTGCATCGCTCATAGCAATGTTTTCTCATGCAGTGTGGCCACTCAATGCCATCGGGATTGAACCTTCATTTGAGTTTCCACATTCAAAATCTATTGCCGAAGCTGTGCTGATAAATGGCTTTGTCGGGAGTGTTCTTTCGGATTTTTTTTGGTATGTAAAACTGCTGTCACATACATTTGTGGGGGGGGGGGCGTAACGATTGCACACTGATTTATGTTCATGTAAAGAAATTTCTTTTTCTAATCTTTACAAAGGCAAGCACGACTTCCTTTTCAGAGATAAATTTATAAGAGGTTGGTTCGAGTCTGTTGTGTGGTGGCCAAATGTAATCTCGAGTTATCTATACTTCCTGCTGTTTTTCGTCTATCTACAAGATGCTGATGCCGAATGCTTTTAACACCAAATGAAACTTTGACAGGGCTCTCTCTGTGGTTTGGACATCTCCATTAGTTGCAACGCTGGGCATGTCCTTGACAATTCCCCTCGCAATGGTAGCTGACATGGTGATTCACGGCCGCCATTTTTCTGCAATCTACATCCTTGGTTGCATTCAGGTACGTCGCTCCACTGTATGCATACATTCAAGTTTGTGATATCATGTTATATTCATATTGCGACGTGAGGCTTGAACTTCCGCCTTCTAACGTCTAACCTCATGTTGGTTGGGGAAGCCTATCAAGTACTGCTGAGACGGAGCTCCCATCTGCATAGCCCGTTTTTTTGCGACAGTAAGTAATACGCTGACTGCGTTTCTATGAACTCAGGTTTTTGCAGGATTTGTGATGGCAAACCTTTCGGACAAGTTCTCGATCGAGCAAGAGTTGCGATAGTGATGCATAAAAATCTCAGTGAGGTTGTAGTTTGCATGTAGAATGAATATGTCTATTACATATGTAAAGATATGCAGGAAATACCAGCTGCCCCTTACACTGTATACAACAAACTTGTATGAATCTCTCTCTCTCTCTCTCTCTCTCTCTCTCTCTCTCTCTTATTTTTTGGTGGATATTTTCATATTCTAATTTGTTTCAGTTAAACTAGAAATTGCTAAATCAAGTTTTGTCTGCACCAACAGTGAAAGTCATCACTGAAGCTTCATAAACAAATTTCAACGGATTTTCACAAAGTTTGGTAATTCATTTTTTGTTAACTTCTTGCAAGTTTGGAATGAAAAAGGCCCATTTGGCATGTTTTCTATAAGTGCGTTAAAACACTAAAAAATTCTTCTGACAATATTTGGCAAAAAAAATTATGACTTTTTATGAGTTATTAAATTATTACATAACACTTCATAGAATTTGTAAGACAACATGTTTGAGAATGTTTCTATAGACAATACTTTTACTTAAGCGTTTATTCTGAAAGTCCTTTTTGTTATAATAAGTCAATTTGTTTATAAAAGCACTTCCACCTAATCAGTGCTTTTACATAAAAATGGGTGTTTTTTTTTGTTGGAAGGAGCTTGAGACATAAAGCTCAATAATGACAAATTGTGTCAAACATAATAAATTAATACACACTATTAATGAGATTCGAACTTAAAGTTTTTTCTTCTAGAGGCAAAATTTTGACCTATTTAATGGGGCCTAACTTTTAAATTAAACAAAATAGTTTATTTTATTCCTCATCCAATCAAAATCAAGATATTAAGCAAATAAAATTAAGGTAAAAAGGGCATGAAATGATATTTCTTTTATTTTTTTCCCGGAAATTAGAGGGTCACAAAGCTGACACATGACATCGATCGAAGTTTGAATCCACATCCAACTTTACCTTTTAATCGATAAGAAACAAAGTAAAAAACCAAGCAAGCAGCGGAGAGTGCCGACCCGACGCATTGAGAATCGAGAGCGCATACTCGTATATATTAGTGGGATCAAATCGAAGAGTGGCGCTGCGAGTCTACTGCTGCAACTGCGTCTGAGAAGAAGACGACGACGGCGACGATGGAGAAGGGAAAGGGAGTGATGGGAGCAGGTCGGAGATGGGCCGTTGACTTGACTGACAACTCAACTTCGCCTTCTTCCCGCGACTTCCCCGACCCTCCTGGCTTCTCTCGCGCCTCCCTCGAACAGGTTTTTTGCCCCCTTCTCTCTCTTGCTTCTTCGTTCGATTTGGATTGGGAATTTGGGGTTGGGTTTGTTCCCAATTAATTGGATTTGGGGTTTTTGTTTTTCTGTAGGATGATTCGACTGTGAGTCGCCAGAAGAAGGATGCTGAATCTACTTGGAAAGCTCAGGTACTGATTCCCCTCTCCCTAATTTCGAATTTATTTAAGCAATTGGATTTAGGGTTTTTCAGACATAGGATTTCAGACATTTTAATTGGTGAAAGATTGTACCTTTACCTCTTAACTTGATAATAATCACTTGATCGCAAATTGGGCATGATTTAAATTGCTGATGGATTGCAATTTTAGAATTTTTTTAGCCCTGTTAATACCGATGAGAATGTGGTGATATTCGAATATTTGGGCTTTTATGGATTTCATGGTGTCTTTGTGTTTGAGCAGAAAGCGTGGGAAGTTGCACAGGCCCCATTCAAGAATTTGATGATGATGGGTTTCATGATGTGGATGGCTGGGAGTACGGTGCATTTGTTTAGCATTGGAATCACATTTTCCGCTCTTTGGCAGCCCATAAGCGCCTTACAGGGTGTAGGGAAGGGTAAGATGACTGTAACACTGTTAGACTGTTAGTCCATCTATAACTCTCTGAATGTGGGGAATAACAATTGAAAGCAATAAATGTCTGTGAAATCTTATTCTATACTTGCTTGTCTGTATTGCCTTATCATTGTATGAACGGTTTCCTATAACCATCAGTCATGGCCTTTGGGCAGTTAACATAGTGTTCATTTACTCACGAAATTTACCCAACCAAATTTGTAAAAATGATCTTGTTTGTGCATAATGGTGCATATAAACCTTTCTTTCTTGTTTGGCATGATTCGTGCTGTCAAATGTATTTTTCCTATGACTTCATACCATGTTCATATTCCCGTGCAAAATTTTTCATCACATACTTTACATGTTTGTCAGTTAATTCATGCTTACGCTCGATTTCCTTGTCAGTTGCTTCGTGTTTTCTTTTGTTGTGGTTTTGCAGTTTTTGAGCCCTACAAGGACAGCAAAGTAGATCTTATTGCCCCAAAGTTGCTCTTCATTGCCCTTAATTTGGGGGGTTTAGCACTGGGTGTTTGGAAGGTGAACTATATTTGTTCTCCTTTAATTAATTTAACCCCTACAGTTAATCTTCAAAGAATCCAGTTTATTGAATTTTGATTTTTCTTGGCAGCTTAACACTTTGGGGTTGCTTCCTACACATGCATCTGATTGGGTTTCTTCCTTACCCCCTGCTCAGGTGAAAATCTCCCTCCTTCATTTGGCATGTGGCATTTTCTTATATTACTTTGAAGCATCACATTTGTTCTAGAAATGTCAGAATCGCTTTTTTGTCCCTAGCAGTCGGTATCATGGAACCATTGTTGACTCACACTGCTTCATCCAACTTTGTTTCCGATAATGGAGTTGATTTACAAAACAGCTCCTTGTGGTGGAGAACTCTCCCTATGCTTCTGAGTTAGTTAACATAGCACCTTGGTGGAGGTAGTTAAAGAGGATAGGGTTTAGGGTACTGGAAAAGTTCGAATAGAAGTTTACTCGTGCAAAGTCGAGGTAGTTAAAGAGGGTAGTTGGATCTCGTAAGCAAGCGATGAGGTATAACTAACAAAGAATTGTACTGGAAAAGTTCAAATGGAAGTTTACAAGGAAATTCAGTCTTCCAATGGGAAGATTGCTCTTCCATTCTTACACTGTACGCACGAACCCGTGACCCATTTACAACCATATCATATGAAACACTATAGTACACTTAAGATTACAGTTAGATGCAAAAACCTGTTTATTGCACATTACATACATATCGACGTGGTAATTGTTATTTTCTTTTCAATCGGTAATTAACTTGTGCACTTCGTTTGCCCATAACGCCATTAGTGTTACGGATATCATTCTTAGCGGCTTTTCCTAGCTGGTTTCTACCTTAGGGCTCTTAATAACATTTTTCTTCTCCAAATTTCAGGAGGTTGAGTATTCCGGTGGTGGCATTCTTCGTTATTGACATCAACGTTCAGTTTGAATGGCGGTCAATCCCAAGATAAGGATGAACGGCAACTTGCAGAAGCAGGATGAGAATTTGTTGCTGTTTACCGGCCGATGGCGCATGGCTAAGCCTGGATAATGTGATTTTTCCGAGTTCTGAATGATATTACTAAGTTTTGTTAGTGTTGAAGTGACTCGATGAATTACCGTACAATCTATAGTCTTAACACTTCCATTTGTGCTATCAGTTTACATGGTGATCTGAATTAAATCATGCTTTGGGTGAGCTGTGGATTTAGCCCCTCAATTAATACACGAGTGGAAATTGGGTTACTAAATTAGTTGTTTCAAAAAATTCAGTCCTTGGAACTCTTAAAAGCCGCAACTTTCATCTTTATTATTAAATTCGAAAGTACTTTATTTTATTTTTTACCCGGTAGTATCTTACACGACAAGGTGACACGACACGAAAATAACGAGTTTCGGGTTAACACGATAACTAATCGGGTCATTATCGGGTGACTGTGGGTGACTCGTTTCGACCCGTTAAGAAAAATAAATTATAATTTTAAAGTTTAATTACTAAAAAATTTATTATAAAATACAATGGCCATATTGTATATATTAGTATATTGTATATTAAATATATATTTTTGTATTATTATTCTACATAAGTTAAAAAAAAATTAAGCTTTATTCATTCATTTATTTTTATTATGAGAGTTTCTTCTTATTATTATTAGTAGGATAAATTTTACTTAACATGTTGTCCAAAATTAAAATCAATTAGTATAGTATTAGTATAGGCAATAAGACATCCCTACAAGTATGAAAAATGTGAAAGAATAAATAAACACTCGTGATTCATCATTCTCTATGAGTAGACAATGATTACACTTAGATTATCGTTTAGCATTTTAAAACCCTCCAAACCGTCATGAATAGTATTTTTTATTTTGAGTGTAAAAGTAATAAAATTAATAATAATTATTGTAGAAGTGTAAGAAATGTAAAAAATATATATACAATCACTCGTAGTGGCAAGCTTTACAATTTTCGTGAAGGGGTCAACTTCGAAATCCGACACTATAATCCATAAACCTTAAATTTGTATTTAACCGTTGATTGTCGTTTGGGGTTTATTCTTTATATTAAATTTCATTTTTAAAATTTTCTTTTTTGAAAACATAATCTTTTGGGGAATGTAAAAAGATGAATGGTTCGGATCTTTGATATCACGTTCTGATATTTACGTGTAATTGAAATATGAGTCGATGCTATATAGTTTGTAGGGACTTTATAAACACCAAGTAATATTTTCACTAACAATAAAAATCTGAACATAATATCAATGATCCGAACCATTCATCTTCCTATATCCTCTAATAGATCATGTTTTCAAAAAAGAAAATCTGAAAAAACAAAATTTGGTGAGAAAAATGAAGTATAAATATAAACAACAATCGACGGTTAAATTTTGATCTATGATTTATATGATTATAGCGGCACATTTCAAAGTTAAGCCCTTCATGAAAGTTGTGAAGCTTGTCATTACGAGTGTTTATATATTTTTTCTGTATTTTTCACACTTCTACATTAATTAAAAAACTATTAAAGACTTTACTTAAACAATAGCCATAGAATAAATGAGAAGAGAGTCCTAATGTAGAAAGCCTCACTGAAAATATCATCAATATAACTCTTAAAGACAATATATAAAGTCAAAGTTTCAATACCATTTCTCATGGTGATTGATGAAAATTAAAGAGTTTGATTGTAAGAAAATGTGTAAGGTTCCAAATCTTGAAACATAACTCCCTTAATTTTGTAAATCTTTTGAACATTTGATATTTTATAATGTTCTAATGTTTATTTTATTTTATTTTTATTATGCTCTTATTTCAGGTATGTAAATATATAATACTTGAAAGAAAAATGTGTATTTATGTTTTGAATGTGATAATATGGTATGTATATACTTATATAATATTATGTTTTTCGTTTGATTATTTACTGGTTTAAAATATATTTTTCTTAACGGGTAACGCGTCGGGTCATATTACCTGTTAATATTATCTGATCGATTTCGGGTCGGGTCATTTTACCCGCTTATTTTAACGGGTGTTACACGACACGACCCGTTAAGATATTGGGTATGACAGAAAACACGACACGAATGCCAGGTCTTAGGTCACGTGATTTGTGCATCACTTTTGATGATAGATTTGGTGGTTTTTAATGATTTTACTTTCTTTTTATTATTATTATTATATATATATATATATATATATATATATATATATATATATATATATATATATAAAGTGTGTATTTAGAGGGTAAATTAGCAATTAGCACAGAGTCTATATCCAACGCTAAAAGCCTAAAGGCTTCTGAGTGAGATAATGACGGTTTGACTTTTTAAGTGTGTTCTTTTTAAGTCACGTGGTTTAAATTGACAGAAAATTTAGATAAAATAGTTTCAAGCTTAATGATAGAAGTGAAATTAACAATTTTTAAGAGTTTAATGACTTAATTTTCTTTTAAAAAACACCCAATCAAGACGTCAAGTAGGCGCATAAACCGAGGTGTGTTGGCTATCACTCAAATGGATAACATAGCCTCAACATGCTTGAAGATATAATTAAAACTGTCAACTGAGACATATCTACAAAAAAATTGGCAAAACTTGTGGAAGGTGCCTCAACGTCAGTGATGGTCACTGTTACCGCTACTAAGTCTTGAGGTGGCACAAAACATAAAAAGTGTGAGTCAAAGAAAAATAATATTTTTTTTCTAAAACATTTTGTGTTTTGACACATTAACCCCCTATTTCGAAAACTCGTATAACTAATATTTTCTTAGTCATGTACTAATTTTTCAGTTTATCGGTGACATAGCATACAAGATCAAATATGTAGTTTTTATAAACATGCAATAAGCGGAGACAAACATATAAAATATTCAAAAGACAAGAAGATGTAGAAAACTAGAGTAAAAAACACAACTGTCCTGCCATATTTGTCAACAAAGCATGACAGTTGGATTAGGGTTTTCAACGAGTTTCACAGAGATAGATTCAAAGTCGAAGAAAATAGAAAGGGAGATAGTGATTTATCTTTATGAGAGAGAGAGAGAGAGAGAGAGAGAAGATCCCACATTGTTCAGGGGTGAGGATCCTGTAAGCTTTATATGTACATTCTCACCTCTAATTAGCACAAGGTCTTTTGGGAGCTCACTGGCTTCGGCGTTCATTAATCGAGTTCACGCGAGAGCAATCCTAGGATGGGTGGCCCACTGGGAAGTTCTTGTGTGAGTTTTCAGAAACAAAATCGTGAGAGTGTGGTCGAGGCTCAAAGCGGACAATATTGTGCTATAGCGGAGTTGAGCTCGGGACGTGGTTGAGCCCGGGCTGAGATGTGACAGCACGTGTCGGGGTTCAATTTATGTGCTTTTGAAATATGATTTTAATCAATTAAGTGTTCGAACCGTTATGAGCAGCCGAACCGGGTCGAAAGGGCGGGTCAACTGGACGAACCGGGTCGGGTCGAACGGACTGAATGAACCGGACCGGCTGAACCGGGTCGGATCGAACTAAGGCAAACCGGCTAAACTGGTGAAATCGGTTTGGACCGGCTGAATTGATGAGACTGGTTCGGATCGGACGAACCAGATTGGACCAGACCAACCAGGTTGGACCGGGCTCACCGGATCGGACCAGAATGTACCGGTCAATCATTAGTCTGGCTGAGCCGTTTCGTTCCGGTGAACACCGAGCCGTCGAAAAGTCTCACCGATTTCTGGAGAAAAACGCTGGCAAATTCAAGGAGTTTTGAACTTTGCAGCTTCGATTTAACTCTAATTTCAACCAAAGCTCACAACTAATGCACTAAATTTGTACCGAAGATGTCAAGCAACATATTTGGACTACTATGGACTGCTGGATAGTCGGGATCTGGCTCCGATATCGTCGAATCTGTGTTGAATCAACACCAAAACCCGTGATTATTACATGAATATAATCCTAATTAACGAGGTAAAGTAATTGGTGAGGGTTAAGAGGTCTTACCGACGCTTCAAGTGGCGAGAAACTCACCAGAAAATCGAGATGATGTCAGATGGGTCCGGGACTTGGCATCGAGTTTTCCAACAAAAAATGGAATCTTTGAACTCGTGATGAGGTGAAGATGGTGATAGTGGCGGTTGATGTCTTAACTCACCATGAAACGGCATGGTTTGTTCTTTTATTTTTTTTCCGGGTTTATCGATAACGCAAGGGAGAGAGAGCTAGAGTGTTTTTTCTAGAGAGAGGAAGAAAAGTAGAGAGAAAACGAAAATCCTTGTGGATCCCAGCGACCCCACCAAGCCAGATTGAATTCTCCATAAAACTAATGGCTGAAAATTAGAAAGGTGTGTGAGAAATAAAAAGGAGTGTGGATATCATACCCCAAAATTGATATAACTTGGGAGAGAATTTTCATGTGACCGGCACATGAGGTGATATACGACGTATCCTTATACAAATTGTATAATATGTGTAACATCCCACATCACCCAGGAGAGAGGATCATGTAAGCCTTATATGTACATTCCCACCTCCAATTAGTACGAGGCCTTTTGGGAGCTCACTGGTTTCGGAGTTCACGGAACTCCGAAGTTTAAGCGAGTTTGGGCGAGAGCAATCCCATGATGGGTGACCCACTGGGAAGTTCTCGTGTGAGTTCCCAAAAACAAAACCGTGAGGCTGTGGTGGAGGCCCAAAGAGGACAATATTTGCAATGGAGAAGTCGAGCCTGGGAAGTGGTCCAGCCCGGGTTAGAACTGACAATTTGGTATCACAGCCATTCCCTGGCCGGAAGTGTGCCGACGAGGACGTCGGGCCCCTAAGGGGGGGTTGGATTGTAACATCCCACATCGCTCAGGGGAGAGGATCCTATAAGCCTTATATGTACATCCCACCTCCAATTCGCACGAGGCCTTTTGGGAACTCACTGGCTTCGGAGTTCATCGAAACTCTGAAGTTAAGCAAGTTCAGGCGAGAGCAATCCCATGATGGGTGACCCACTGGGAAGTTCTCGTGTGAGTTCCTAGAAACAAAACCGTGAGGGTGTGGTAGGGGCCCAAAGCGAACAATATCGTGTTATGGCGGAGTCGAGCCCGGGCCAGGATGTGACAATATGTGTATTAAAAAGTTAATAAATTTTAAAATAATTTTTTTCACTATTTATATAAAAATAAGTAGTGTACGACCGTATTCGCGTCACAATGAAAAATTTATCTAAACTTGCAAAAATAATCATCCAAATCAATATCCATCGTTCATTTTTGGTGGGCTAGCAACTTAAAAATCAGACGATCGACAAATCGAGCATTCATCTACTCTGATACTTACCTCCAAAGTCTTCATATTAACCATCGTCACACTCGCTAACACAACGATGGAGTTCACAGCGCAACACTTGATCTAGTACAACGACACCCAACGGTAGAGGCAGTAACAAGGCTAGGGTGGGCTCTAGCATAGGGAGAGTTTTAGTTGTTTACGGTTAAAATATTGATAATTTAGAATATTTTATTATTTTTAATTGTTATAGCTCACCCAATACGTACAAATTCTGAAAAATAAGACTATTTTTAGAAAAAATAAGAGTTAATAAATATTAAATAAATTATTTACTTTAATCAATATAAAAAATTATTATTATTATATTTGAAATTGTACACACACACACTGACACACACCACACGTCCCAATAATCTTTTTATTTGATTAGTTTCTAGGGTAGAGAGTAGCTGATTAGTTTAGGTTTCTTAGGAGTAGTCATGAATCATGATTCATCCGGTTTAAAAAAGTAGATTTAATATTTTATTATTTTAGATTTCCTAGGAGTAGTCAGCCGGTTTTAAAGAGTAAATTTAATATTTTATTATTTTGGGTTTCCTAGGAATAGTTTTTTTTTTAGCATACAAGTGAGAAAGTTATTGCTTTTTCTTATCCATAGGTAAGTTTTTGACCACTTTATTCTTATGTCTTGATGATTTTATTTGTTTATTGCTTTAATTTTAAGAATTCGTACTTTAAAAATTCAATTTCAAGTTTAATATATATTTTTTGATAGTCAGATAGATTTCTTAGAAATATGATTTATTATATAAACTTGCATTATTATTGTTCAATTTGTTAGGTTAAAGTTCAATGAAGAGTTTAAGAACTATTGATTCATTCTTCAAAAAAAGAGATGATGGTGATAAATTAGAGAATGATATAACTTCTGCATCTAATTGAAATTTGCTTTATTCATAGTTAAATTTCTTATTTTAAATTATTACTTTTAGGGTTGTTATTATGTAACTTTATGTAAGTAACAAAAAAATTTATTCATTTGATCTCCTAGTAATAATTTTAATTTATTAATAATTCCTGACCTCTATTGATGGCACTGACCCACCCATCGAAGCCCATATACGTGGCGCTCAATGGCCGCGTCTTCGACGTCACGGACGGCAAGTCGTTTTACGGTCCCGGCGGGCCGTACGCGATGTTCGCCGGAAAGGACGCCAGCAGGGCTTTGGCTAAGATGACCAAGAACGACGAGGACATCACCGCCTCCCTCGACGGCCTCACGGAGAAGGAGATCGGCGTCCTCGCCGACTGGGAGAAGGAGTTCGAAGCTAAGTACCCAGTTGTTGGCCGCGTCGCCTCTGCCTTTTATCAAGTGTTGGCTGTATCTAACTTGAAGTGAAATAAGTGCTTTTGGAAAATCTGCTTCTGTGTGATTTTGTACAATGCATCTGATCTTGGATGTTGTGTACGTTTAGATGCCATGGATGCGAATAAATAATTGGATTCATGAATCATAGCCTGTGTGCTTGAATGGTTTTTGGATTTTAGGCTGAGAGCAAATTTGTGCAGTTTACTGTATTGTGTTCATCGAAATCTCTGTTTTTGGTGTTGTATGGATTATCTGCGTTTTTCCTGTATTGGCATTTGATAGTGAGAGAGGACCTACCACCGATATAGTATCCTAAGTTAATCACGCGCTACCATAACCATATGAGTTAGTTAAATACATAACAAATTGGCTTGAGATACCACCACATTGGTGTATCGGGTGTAGGTAAGTTTCGTGTGATGAGTGCTGGTTTCGATCTAGGTTGATTTATGCTGGTTTCGATTTCTAGGGTAGCGATTTTGTTTCTAATTCTAGGGTAACGATTTTGTTCATAGATTTTAGATGGAACAATGCTTAGTGCATTCAAGGGTCATTTCACAGAGCTTATGCTTATGATTGCAGTCACTCTACCTGTGTCGCGAGGAATGTGCTCAAAATGCCTAGATTGCGGCAAAATCTTGGACAACCGGGTGTATATTTCTTTGTGCCTATCTCTCTCGGCACGTGACACGTCACTTGAGGAGAGAAATAAGATTAGCAGATACAATCTGGGTTCTCATTCTCTCTTCTGATGCACCGAAAGTTTGATGTGTAAAACAAATCAATAGTCATCATTCATTGTACTTTGGCACACAACTGACTTTAAGTTATAACCTTTCTTTTGTAAAGCTCCGACAGAGTTTTCTTTTCGTAAAGCTCAAGCTCAATGAATTCTACTGCTGCCTTTCATAGAATGGGCCATCATAACATCCACTTCCATTCAAGCATGAAACATATTGGAATCGATGGATATTTCAATATCAATGACCACTTATGAAAATGATGAAAAATATGCTAAAAAACATTGACGGAAATGATAAAATGTGTTGATCGCTAAAAAGCACAAGAAATCAGCTAAAATAATAAGATTTATGTATGTTATCAGTATCTGATTGTTATGTCGTTGATATGTGATTAATAATTTGTTGATATTTAATTTTAATTTCTTATTCCAAAATTATTAAAGTTTAGAAATTTAATTTTTTTTATTTATTTAAACGTTAATACATTAAATTATTAACTATTAAGAGGTTGAATTCGTGAAATTCCGATAGCAGTAAGACAAAGATCACGCCAAAACCCCTACACAATGGGTGGGGCAGCATTGTCGCCTGGCTGTTTGACGGGACCCGATCACTTTGATCAAAAATTTTAACGGTTTTAATCTCACATTATTATTTTTAATGTTAAAAATTTTAAGCTTTTAATTTAATTATTAATTTGTCAATTATTCCATTAAATTAAAGTTATTTGCGTCTATTTTGTACAATATTAACTTTGAATGTGCAAGTGTCTATTAATTTTCTAGGTTTCCAGGTATTTTCTTGTGAGCATATACTTTTCTTAATGCGCATGCGTGTTTATTTTACTTTAAATGCAATGAAAATAACAAAAGATTGTAACAAATTAATGGTTGAGTGATGTTTTCACAAATTCATAACTTCAAGAGCTCGAAATCAAATTGAAAATTAAGAGGACAAAGTGAAACTTAGTCAAAACTATAAGGAGCTTTCTTAAAGTCCTTCCCGTATCATTTATTAATACTTAGTAAGATTTTTTTTTTTAATTCTTATTTTACACAAACAGAGATTTCGATTAATTCACACAATAGATAACTTAATTTGTATCAAATTCATTATCTACAAGATTCAAATTTAAAATTTTTCACTTACAAATGAAAATAAATGTCATAAAACCGTGGTAAATAATTACGTTCTGAATTAAATTCATACTATACAGTATACAGTAACGACTACATAAGTCGGTCTACAAAGTCATAAGATAACCAAAAAGCACCTTCTTCATCCTTCGTCTTCCTTCAAGTCATCCCCTAAACAGAGCGCAGAAAGTCCTTGCCTCTCTCTTTCATCTAATCCAAATTCCTTCTCCATCTCTTCACTGCAATTTTGGATCTGCGTTCCCAAATTTAATTGTTATTGGGTTTATTAATCTATTAATTTTACCATTTTTTTTCTTAATAAAGTTTTAATCTTTCTGCGATTTCTAACAAATCCGACCTTCCCTTTCCCAAAGTCTCCATCAAAACATGTCGACAAGGAAGCCTTCATACGCAAACCCAAAACCCTGCAACCACCTCTCAGCTTACAAGCTCAAACATGGCTCCAGCGGCTACAAATCCCTCCAAAAATCCCTCAAATCTGCCCCCAACGGAAGAACAAGCGTTCGGATTCAGGGAACTAAGATACCCAGATGCAGTTTCTGTAATGGGTTCGAAGGTAGACTCTATATTTGCTTGATTTGCTCTTCGGTTTCGTGTTCGAATCACGCAGTTCTGCATACCCAGTCGGAAATCGGCCACGATTTGGCCGTCGATGTCCAAAGGGCCGAGCTTTTTTGCTGTGCGTGCTCCGATCAGGTCTACGATCCCGATTTCGATAAGTCCGTGATGGCTAAGCACATGCTGGACTTGCCGTGCAGCACAAACAGTGCGGATAGTATTGGGGAGAGACTGTGTGAGAGGAAGAGGCTGGGGGGTTCGGGTGTCGAACTATCGGAGTTTAAAAAGCCCGAAAAATCGGGTTTGGTGAGGGATCACAGGGCGAAATCGTGTTATCCGTTGGGTTTGAGGGGGTTGAATAATTTGGGGAATACTTGTTTTATGAACTCTGTGTTGCAAGCACTGCTACATGCGCCTCCACTGAGGAATTACTTCTTGAGTGATCGGCATAGCCGCAGAACATGCCGGAAAAGGACAGCAAACCGGCTGTGTTTGCCTTGTGAGCTTCACGGTGTTTATTCGGCGGTGTATTCCGGCGATTGGACTCCTTATAGCCCGGCTCAATTGCTTTACAGGTCTGCCATTGCTCTGTGTGTGATCTTTGGTTACAGCATATCGTGCCGAGTTTATAATGCTTAAGCTTTTGGTTTGTGGATTGATTTATATTTGATAAACACTGTTTCGGGATAGTTGCTTTTTGTCTTTGTGTCTGCAGTCTGTTGCTTTTAAAGATCCTTTGATAAGTTCAAGAAGTATCGTAGTGTTACGTTAGCAAGTGTAGATGAAGTTTAATAACCCATGAGTCGTTAAATCACTTTCCTGCAAAATGCATAATGTTTATGTGTAATTAGAAATCACATGGATTTGCTGGAAACGGTGGCACCTTTTTTGCAATGTGGGATCAACTCCTCGTCTGTGATTTGTTGCTACATTCATTGTTAGTTCTTCTATGCTGGAGCTTGCTTTTAGACTGATTAAAATTTTCTTTACTTCAAGTTGGTGGCAGCATTCGGAGAATCTGGCAAGTTACGAGCAGCAGGACGCTCATGAGTTCTTCATTTCAGTGTTAGATGGGATCCATGAGAAAGAAACCAAAGCAAGGAACCATACTAAAGGTAATCATAGGCGATCAGATGAGTTTTAGATCGTACATTGTAGAAGTAATAGATGCATGTCAAATTGTTTGTTTTTACGGTGGTCAATAGTTCGCTTTTACATATGAAGTTATCCTTTGTTTCACAGATAGTGGAGACTGCCAGTGTATTGCGCATAGGGTATTCTCAGGACTGTTGAGGTCGGATGTCACTTGTATGACTTGTGGATTCACCTCGACAACTTATGACCCGTGTTTGGACATATCACTCAACTTAGACACAAGCCACTGTTCTTGGTCAGATGCATCTAACAAGCCTGCCAAAGCGAATGGCAGCAGCTGTTCATCCACTCTTTTGGGTTGTTTAGACTTGTTTACAAAACCAGAAAAGTTGGGGTCAGACCAGAAACTGTACTGTCAGAACTGTCAAGAACTCCGAGACTCTTCGAAGCAAATGTCCATCAGAAAACTTCCAATGGTGTTGTGTTTGCATATAAAACGGTTTGAGCACTCCCTGGTCAGAAAGATGATGAGGAAAATCGACAGCTATTTGCATTTTCCATTCTCGCTAGACATGACTCCCTATCTGTCTTCTTCGATTGTCAGAAACAGATTTGGAAATAGAATCTTTGCTTTCGAGGGGGATGAATCTGAGATGTCTTCCGAGTTTGAGATTTTTGCAGTAGTTACTCATTCGGGGACACTAGATTCCGGCCATTATGTGACGTATTTACGCATACAAGACCAATGGTACAAATGTGACAATGCTTGGATTAATGAGGTCGACGAGGGGATTGTAAGAGCTTCACAGTGTTATATGATGTTCTACGTGCACAAGACGCTGTACTCTAAAGCAAACATAGATTTGCGTCACTTGCCGGTTTCCACACAGAAGGAAGCATTTCAGAGGATGGCTGGTTGCTGCTAGAGGAAATGTTTCGAATGATTATAGTGTCTACAGTTCTCCGAATAAGAAATGGGCTTTCGATATACATTCGAGGCAGTTTATGAACCGATTGAGACGGAGACTGCCTCTGCCGATGCAACCTCTTCAAGAATTAGATCCCTTTGGCCTAAGGAGATCACATCGGAAGGGCATCATCAAATTGCAGATCTCTGAAGATGATCATGATTTGAAGCAGAGATACATAAATGTATACAAACTCCATATCTACTGCTAGTGATGTGTTACTGGGTATTTTATGATGGGATTTTGGGAAAACTGATGGGACTAATTTGAAAAATCTTGTTCATGTTGGGGTTTATTTTACAAGATTTCTTGCTCAGCATTCTTTTGACTGCAAGGTCAGTCATGTACATAACTAAACTGATATTTGGAAGTAATATTTATTTTTGGGGGTTCCACTAATTATTGCCCTTCCACTTTCTAAATGTTAGTATGATTGTTAGGATATAAGTAGTCTTCATTAAACCACATTTTGTTTTATGTGTAGAAGGGATGGATAAACCTTTTTATGTATTCCGAACATGGTCACATGATTTTACTATTCGTGGAGTTCTGATGTGAGCGACAAAAGAGCTAATAGGTCCCACTGGTAAATTAGTAAAAATAAAAGAATATACATGTTATAATTTGAATGAATAGCAATATTAGGTTACGATGTTTCAAGTATGCCGAAAATTACTCATAAATAAAATAATGGATAGACTAAATGGGATAAGATTAAACACCAAGTAATAAGATGTTTCAAGTATGCCGAAAATTACACATAAATAAAATAATAGATAGATGAAATGGGATAAAATAGGATAAGATTAAACACCATGTAATAATAAGCAAGACGACGACTATGAAGTTCAAATCTTTTCATTCCTCACGTGTTCATAATCACAAAGTCAATCTCACTCTAGCCTTACTATTATGAGAAGCGACGATGAGTCAATCTCATTTCAGCATTATTATTATGAGAAGAGACGATGAAATAAATTTGTTGAAAGAAAAGAAAAGAAAAGTACATATGACGTTAGGTTCCATGTTCACATTTGACAAGTTGAAAGAGGGCCACGAAGGATCTAGTGCACAGGACCAAGCAATGAGAGTCGCCAGAGAAATGCTTTCAAGGAATCACTTTCCGATGCCCGCAGCAGGTTCTCATGGTAATGGTCAAGATGATCACAATTTCAGTTGAAAACCTATTAATATGATAAGTATATAAATAATAAATGTGCTATAAATACTTAAGGATTAAGTACTTAAAAATTCTCTAATCTTTTAGTGTCATTTCAAATTGATTTTAATTTTTTTAAACATTTCAAACAAGTACCTAATTTATCGAAAATGTCACATTTGTTAAGCCTCAGTTACATTTCTGTTAAATTAACTAGAGTTTACTTTGTTTCCAAAATTAATAGAAGGTCATAAAAACATGACCTCCACCAACTAATGGTCGTCACCACCCCCATGAGGCTATCACCTCCGAACCCAACACACAACCACCAACTCCACCCTACAACTCAAGGCCACTCCTCCAACACACGAGCAAAACAAATATAGTATAGCGGATGAGAGTGGTCAAGAAAGGTATCTACTTCACATCATCACCCACGTGGAACTTCAACATGTTATCAAAGAGGCAAATCTGGTGGATGCAATGACTAACTTAGGGCTTACAATAAGTTTCACATACTGGAAATAGAACCACATTCAATCTTGTAGGTGGTGGCCGCTAATCGATCGGGTTGTTCTTTCTCCTTTATTATCAAGATTATGATGGTGATACATCAATATTAGCCTAAGTTCTTTCTCCCCTCCTCTGAGTCTTTCTCCCTAATCACCTTATAAAATTTAACTCACCTAGGACTTAATATTTTCCAACCACCAAGTAGGCCAATCTAAGTTTTAAATGCTAGTATAAAGGCTGGGATGGAGTTATAGTGGTCGTAAGTTCCCGAGCTTCATTTTTGTTTTCTATTTTATGACACGCCCCGATCCAGATATTCCCAAATGCCAAGATAGGCACGTGCTGGCCGACCCTCAAGGGCGACGAAGCCATTTTAACATGCATGCACATTAAAACATGTGGTTAGAAAGAATATACTAATGCAAAACTGTGTTCAGAGCATACAACTAATAAGAATAATGCGAATGAATTATTATAGAAAGGTACAAACAAAGGAATGGATCCTACCCTGAAAAGGGCTCGAGATGCCTAAGCGGAAGTGCCTTGACGCTGGGATTGTGTGCCTCGATTCTAACTCCTGAGGAGGTGCAAAACAAAAAGGTGAGCGGACCAAAATTTATAATAATAATACTAATAATAAGAAAATCATTTTCTTTCTGAACATACTAGCCCTCTGTTTTGAAAACACATATGATACTACATAATAGATTTTCTGAAAACTCTAGCATGCACTGAAACACATTTGTAAAACATGTACATGTAAAACAATGCTCGATGATGGTGCTATCGCCGCCCGAAGACAATACCTATCCATCACCCAAATGTGAAGCTGTACGACACTGGGTTACGCCAATGAAGAAACATGGTAGGCCCCATCACCCGAAAGTGAAGCTGTAAGACTCCGAGTTACGCTGAAGAAGAAATATATAAAATCACACACCGACACTGATTTCGCTAGTGAAGCTGGGGGTATGGCATAAATATCTCACTCCACATTTGGCCAAAGGCAGTATCTGTCTATCACCTGAAGGTGAAGCTGTATGACACTGGGTTACGCCAGTGAAGAAACATGGTAGCCCCATCACCCGAAGGTGAAGCTGTACGACTCTGGGTTATGCCAGAGAAGAAATATATACATAGATATCCTCAACTGTGTCCTATGGCCATAGACGTCTACATACCCGTGTAGTGTGGATGTGTTGTATGATAACCCACTAGATAAGCACCGAAAACATATCTCAAAATCTCATATCAAATCCGGATCTCAAAAGCTCAAATCCTCATCTCATGAAAACATGATAATTCACATTTGTAAATCCATAGAATTCCATATATGAAAATCTCATAATTCATAACTCATATTTGGAAACCGTAATATAAATCATATTCATAATCCATAGAGTTTCATATATGAAAATCTAATATTTCATAATCTTTCGTAAAGCATAAGTGCGATAAATCATAAATAATGCATAAAATGTAAAATCATGAAACCATACTTTTCGTGAATGCAAGCCTAATGTTTTATAAAAACATACAAGTTTAGAAGAGGTTCACTCACATATATTTTGTTGCCCGAGAGCCGCTCGACTTAGCGAATATGGTGTCACTTCTCACCGATGCATCTAACCACATATAGAGACCATTTAGAGAAACTCTATTCAAACGATTGAATTTAAAAAAATAGACAACGAATTTGGACTCGGCACGTTGAAAATTCTAATGAGGGACCTCAGGTTCCCCACGAGCCGCTGCACGCACTAAGATGGGTCGCCAGAAAAGTTGCCGGTGCCGCCGGGGATGACGACATAGCACAGTACCTCGGTAGAAGCGCATGTGCTCCATGTGCCGACCTAATAATCTGGGTTTGGGTCCGGGTCGAATCTGGGTTTGGGTCTGGGTTTTGGGTTATTAGGTAAAGGCTTTGGGTCGGGTTTAATGGATTGGGCTTGGGCAGGATTACATAGGTCTAAGATTTTGGGCTGGATTTAGAGTTGAGTTTCCGGGTTGCAGGTTGGGTCGACTCGATTTTAGATTGTGGGTCGGCCAGACTCCACGAAGAAGGAAGCCAGAGCTTCCTAAGCTTCAATCATCTCCAACCTTAATTAAACCTAGTTATTCTATATACCAAAATGAAGACCAAGGAACAAGGATTTGAAATGTACCATTAGTTTCCTCGACTGTGGCTGAAGTTGGCTGGAAAAGTGCTCGAAGCTACCGGATTCCTCGTTGAAAAATTGGAGAAATTCTCCTGTGCCATTTTTGCATCAAAACTTCACCCATTCATGCATGTAGGCTCATCAATCACATTAGAACATCAAAAAGGTGAGAATGAAGGTGTCCCCGAGGCTTACCTAGGTCAGGATCGTGGAAAGCTCGTTGGAATAATTTCGGGAACAATGGTGGTGATTCGGTGTGCGTCCGTGCTCGAAGGGAGGGAAAGTTCGAGAGATTGGGTGGTATGGTATGGTGAGGGGGTGATGGAGCTTGCCGGAGCAAGGTGAGGCAATGTGATCGCTCACGGAGATAAGGGAGCTAGGGAGAGAATTGTTGGAAGTATGCCCACAAAGCCACTCATTTGATGTAATAGCTTTTGGAATACTTATTGCATTAAACTTTTATATGTTTAATGAAGGGCAAAGCTTATTGTTAATCACTATTTATTGTATCTTGTGTTTAGCAATAAGGGAATCCAAGGAATGTATTTGATCTAAGAGATAAGTGATTTAAGTAAGTTAGATTAACGAGACCTTTCTCTTATGTTCATTCCTAAAACGTTCCTAGCCATAGGATTGCCAATTGGGCATTGACAATCCGCTAAGGTTAGTATGTGTTATGTCGACTCAAGCGCGAGTATGACAAGTCTCAAGTCATTTAGTGTTGAACACTAAGACAAACACATAGGTGCTCGAAAGAGTAATCGAGTACACTGAACAACGATCAAAAGAGAGTTCAAACATACATGTCATGTAAGAACTCGATAGTTACAATATGCAAAGTAGTCCTTTGACCTGAGGCATCATAGATGTCTAATGGTTAGGTCCTTGATCTTTGATCATGTCAAATGGCATTCCATTGGAATGTCCACGACATTGTTGGGGTCAAACTATCTAGTCATGTAGGCATATGAATGCACAACAAGGGATCTCTAACCTTCCATGGTAGAAGGAGAATACTCTAAGATATGATTCGAGAGTCTTTGGCCAAAGCATAAGAATATGACTTAGGAAGTTTGTTCCAAATCTTATTCAATTGAATCATATAGGGAAGTATCACATTGGATAGTAGACATGAAACAAACTATCACTTAAACAATGTGATTAAGAGTATTGTATTAGAGAAGGACCGTATTGCATTGTAGTTGTAACTGGATAGGTTCTCCAACCACTTCTACTTAGCTTGGGTAACCATGACATGCTGCTAGGTGTCACTCATGGTTTGTGGAAGCCCTAAAGATTAGCAAACACTAATTTTAAGGGAGAATTGAAATGTGGTTTCAATTCACAATCGATCGTTAAGAGTAACGATCGCCCACTACCTCGCTAATTGGAACCTAATGGATCGTACACCGAGTAAGGATGAAAGTGAAGTAATTAAATGAAATGGATATGCAATTAAATGGTTTAATTGAAGAATGGTCAAAGTTAATTAATTAGTTAATTAATTATACGAAATGTTCGTATTGGGCTTTTAAGTTGATTTTGGGTTTCGGGGCCCAAAAGTGTTTTGGACCACAAGGCCCATTATGTTTAAGTTGTATGACAACTAAAACAAAATGGGCAATTAGCCCAATAACAAAGCATTTTCAGCCATAAGGGTGAGGGGTAGCAAACTTGTGTTAATTACAAGTTTGCCACTCACAAGAAATGAAGCATAAATTCAACATTATAGCTTTATTTCATTTAGGGTTTTTCTTGATGAAATTGGGTGAAATTATTCTCTCTATTTTCAACAAGGGAGGCCGGCCACTTAGGGAGGGATATTTAGCAATTTCCTATCCCCTAAGTCATCCATTTTATCTTCACAATTAATCTTTGGTGTAGAGACTTGGAGACATCAAGCTTTTGGTGTTTTGGAGATCCTTTTCCTCAAATCATCAAAGGAGCAAAGGAGCACTAAAAGGGAAGAAAACACAAGGAAGATTCAAGGAGCAAGGAGGTGACTTGAAGGCCCTCCACTTGGGTGAATCCCTTGTTTAAACAAGGATGAGCTTCAAGGGTAATTAACTCTAAATCCTTTCTTCTCTTTAATGTTGTTAAAGAGTTTTGGTTCACCATATACTAGGCTTTGAAAGTCATGGGTTTTATGAATTGTTTTGGATGCATGCCTACTTTAATTTTGTTAATAGTTTGCCTATGTATTCAAATGTTCTTTACATGTTCTTAGCTAGGACATAAATTTTCCTTCAAGAATATGGGGAGTCGAGGGAAAAAGAGAGAGTTCTAGAGAGAGGGAATCAGGAATAGCACCCTAGAAATGGGGGAGGTTGCCACGTGTCAGCTCAGGGGTGGTCTAAGGTGGAAAATATCTTGACTTGTAAAATTACCAAAATGCCCCTAAGCTTCGAATTCTGAAAAATCTTCGTTTTAGCTCCAAATTTGATTTTGCTTGCGCTCACGCGTCTGTAATGACGAGTAATATAAGAATACATCAAGGAAATGAATCTTACATGACACGAATCTTACATTGAAGGGTATTTTTGTAGTTTCACATTTAAAAATACCGTAATAATTAGAGATGGGTCGTTACATGTTATTTGTGAAATTTTCTATTAAAGGGAGTAGGATACTTTCATCTCTTTTTTTCCCTCCTCTCCCCTCCTATTTGAATAGTCACGATTAAGCCACGTCAATGTTTTATATTAATTTTTTTTATAGAGAGAAAGACAAATTGGAGAGTGTGATAGGAGGGAAGGTAAGGGAAAAATAGGAGGGAAGAGAATTATAGTCCGCTAAAAATTGTGACTTCTTGTTAGCACAATAACATTTAACGAATTAACTAGGTTATAATGGATGTGATATTTTCAATAGGTTTGGTCTTTGTTTGGAATGTTTCAAAACATTGAGACCAATTTAGAATGATAATAAAATGTTAAGAGGTTTTTGGTAATTAATCCAATACTTAAATATGGTAAGTTTTAGATATAGAAACTTGAATTGGATTTTGAAAACTATTCAAGTTAAAAAAAAAAAAGAATTGTATTTAAGCTAGAAAATCTAAAAGTTCCTTTTTTATTATCTCAATACAAATATGACAATAAATTTTTCAGTATGATTGGAACACATGATTACCCATCACATATTATTTTATAATTGAGTAAATAAGTTATGTTGGAATGACTATTTATACAATTAGGGTCTCTCAACTCATCAAAGTGTATAATTATGGTTCTTTTCATCAACTATGTCAAATTTTTTGTCAAAATGAGTTATATTGGAAGGACCATTGCTACAATTCAGTTAAAGTTAATGGACCATTTCTTCAATTGAATTAAAGTTGAGGGACCAATGGTAATGAATTTTTAGTTGAGGGACTATTGCTTCAATTGAGTTAAAGTTAAGTGATCATAACTATAATTTACTCTTTATAATTAGAGAGAAGTTTTTTTTTATTCCGTTCAATGAATCATATAATAATAACATATGTCGTTTTACCCGGCAGCCGCTGTGAAAAATCACTCATCACGGCGAGCAGGTGAGATGGGCACATCAATGACCTTTCTCTTGTTTTCTTCTCACTGAGTCCCCAATGATTTTGTTGCCAAAAATTCCTCACATTATACAGTATCCTATAGTAACACTGTAAAAACTGAAAACCAAGATCGGATTTTGATAAACGAAATGGAGTAAAACTGTGAAAATGTGAACATTTTACTCGAAGTCAACGTCGGGAAGGTAAGAGATACCCTTCTTCACTGTTCTTCTGCTACCTTGAAGCTATATCTACCAGGAGCCCTTTGATCTACGGTCAACCTTCCTCAGATCCATCACTGTGAATTAATAGAAAGCTGCTGCTTCTGTACTTGCTTTTTCGTTGGGTTTGTTGGAGCTTTTTGATTAAGCAGAAGCCAAAATCAAGGTCAGAAGTTTGAGGCTTCTCTGAGGAGAATCCATCATTTGGAAGAAACCCAGTTCGAGAAAAGCTGAATCTTGAACTGGGTTTTTCAATTTGAGGCAGAAAGTTCAGGAATCAGATTCCAATTTTTCAGGAAACAACACTGATCTGCCTTCTGGGTTGTTGTCACTTTCTGCAAAATTGTATCGGGAAGTGAGTAATGGTGGAGGAAGACGAGGAGGTTCTGAATCCCTCCGGCGAAATCGCGGATGAAAAAGAGCCGGAAAAAGGGTGTTGTGGAGCTCTCTGCACTCCAATTCAATGGTTCAGAATGCTATGCGTGGAACTGCATTGGAGTTTTGTATTGGGGGTGGTGGTTGTTTATGGAGTAAGTCAAGGACTCGGCGGAGCTCTTTATCGCGTCGGCACGGAGTATTACATGAAGGATGTGCAAAAGGTGCAGCCTTCTGAAGCTCAATTTTATCAGGGAATCACCAATATTCCTTGGCTTGTCAAGCCTGTCTGGGGTCTCCTCACTGATGTTCTTCCCATTTTCGGGTATCGAAGACGGCCTTATTTCATTATATCAGGTAAATATCACAGCTTCTGTTTCATGTTAATTCAAATCTCAAAAAAAAAAAAAAAAAAAAAAAAAAAAATCATGTGTTATGATGTTCAATTGATGTGCTCGAATTTTGCCTTAAATTCCCCAAGTTCTTTTATAGCTAGTCTAAACTATGCATCGATACTATGTTAGTACGTTTTATCGGACATATTGGCAGTCTGTCTTTAGTAAAGAACGGACGTCCATTCCATAGCCGGGCTATTCTAATAGATGAGAATATCAGTTGAACTTTTGCTTTTCTTTCTTTCTTTTTATTTTTTACGGAAAAGAAAATTCGAACATGCCGCATGGATTTATGAGGTGACATGTGTAGGAGTTTCTAGCTGACATGGTGTCCTGATTAGCTCATCAATGCCATGCTTTTATTAGGTTCTGTTGGTGTGATCGCAATGCTCGTTTTATCGTTCCATGCGAAGCTGCACATTGCACTTGCCCTCTTGGCATTAACAGTCGGAAGTGGTGGAGTGGCTGTCGCAGATGTCACCATCGACGCATGTGTGGCACAGAACAGTATTAATCATCCTTCTCTAGCAGCCGATATGCAGAGCCTGTGTGCCCTGAGTTCCTCCATAGGAGCACTACTGGGGTTCTCTGTTAGTGGTATCTTTGTTCATCTTCTAGGCCCTAAGGTCAGTTTGTTTTTTTCACTTGCATCTGTTCAAATTTTTTGAACTCCTTAGTTGTTCTTATTATATAGCTTGAAAAAAATGGCATATTTACCATTAGAGTTCCTTTCTCCTCCTCTTCCTTGGTAGGGGGTTTACGGCTTGTTGGCTATCCCATTTGGACTTGTGTTCTTGATCGGAACTTTGATCAAGGAACCTCATTCGCCAAACTTCGCTTACACGCAGGTAGTCCTTTTACTCGATTCTTGGTTTTTCTCTTTTTCATGCTCACGATCTAATATTGCATGTTGGGCACAGGTGAATCAGAAGTTTATCGATGCTGGCAAATCCATGTGGACAACATTGAAATGCTCTGATGTATGGAGACCATGCGTATACATGTACTTTTCCCTTGCATTGAGCTTGAACATCCTCGATGGAATGTTCTTCTGGTATACTGACTCGAAAGATGGTCCACATTTCTCTCAGGTATTCTACAATTA
This sequence comes from Crataegus laevigata, assembly GCA_963580275.1. Classification (NCBI taxonomy): domain Eukaryota; kingdom Viridiplantae; phylum Streptophyta; class Magnoliopsida; order Rosales; family Rosaceae; genus Crataegus; species Crataegus laevigata. The sequence continues at coordinate 4,280,464 of OY756949.1, forward strand.
CTAATTAGAGTGGATTTTATTACCTCAGTAATCGCTATATGAATTTAATCAGTCACATCTTTACGCAGGAGAATGTTGGATACATATTCTCAATAGGTTCAGTTGGTTCCCTTTTGGGGGCACTACTCTATCAAAATGTTCTGAAGGATCATCCTTTCCGGGACTTGCTCTTCTGGACTCAGTTGATTTACGGGGTGTCAGGAACATTAGACTTGATGCTCGTTTTGCGGTTGAATTTGAAGTTTGGCATACCCGATTATTTCTTCGTTGTGATTGATGAAAGTGTGTCTCAAATGACCGGAAGGCTCAAGTGGATGCCTCTTCTTGTACTCAGCTCAAAGCTTTGTCCCCCTGGAATCGAAGGAACTTTCTTCGCTCTGCTCATGTCGATTGATAACGTTGGACTTGTCTCGGCAACATGGGGAGGAGGCATTCTACTGCACGTATTGAAGGTTACGCGGACTCAATTTGATAATCTCTGGCTAGCCATTCTGATTAGGAACTTGCTGAGATTAGCTCCTCTTTGTCTGCTCTTTTTGGTGCCTAGAGCTGATCCCAACTCTTCGATTCTTCTGACGGAAATCGCAAACACGAAAGAGGATATTGAAACTCTGGAAACAAAGAACGTTGAGTTAGTCTCCCTTGTAAACAGAGCAGACGATCGATAGCCGGACTACGAAAAATTTATACCAAAATCGTTTTTGGTTTCAAAAGCATACTTGAAGACCAAACCAAAGTTGGTTTAGGTTGATACACAAAAGAGTTTGAATCAAATGTGCCACTACTATACGCGCGCGCGCACACATTTATTATAATTATTTCCCTCATTTTGTTTAATATTGGGAATTTATTTCATGGTAGTCCAACTATGTATTGTGAGATACATTAAGAAATTTCTTTGGATGAATTAAAATTATATCCGTTTTTCTTCTATCGCACATTCAAATATAATACTGGTATATACATACTAACTGTTCTAACTTATATCTGTTCACTTGGTTGAATTTGTCAAACAAATTTTTGGGTTGTTGAAGGGTGAAGAATAGGGATGGCAACAGTTCGGTTTGGAGACGGAAATGCTATATTTATCCCTATAACTACGAAAATTAACCATATCCATAACCGCCAATTAACTATCAGGTATTATCCATAATCATACCCACCAAGTAACGGATTTTCCATCGGTTAATGGTTATACCCATTTTCTTCAATACAAAAAATATATTCGTTCAATTGACACATGATAATTTAGTAAATATTAATTTCGTCCTTAAATATTTGAAGTATAAAATGATTTAATGAATGAATCTTGTGAATCATAAAAATTAAAGCTAAACATTGATTATGTTGACTGATCTTTAATATCTCTCATAATTACTATTGACTTGAATTTTTATAGATTTTGATTCATATAAAAACTTTTTAACTTGCCCACAAAATCCAAATCACGTAGTGCAACTTTTGTATTCTCAAAATAATGGATTCGGTGAATAATATATATATATATGTATATATATGATACAATTATATTATATATAATATAATAGTATTTATAATTATATTATATATAATTCGGTTAGGATTCGGGGGTGGATATAGATTAGGGACCCCTATAACCATATCCAAAACCGTAATCGAATATTATTCACTGTTTTTCTCCAAATCCAAAATATACCCGAATTTTTATATCCAAATCTAATTTATTCGAGCGGTTATTCACGGTTATTGATTTTAACAGTTATAATTATCATCCCTAAAAAGATAATTTGTTACTTGAGGAGAGAGAGTACCCGAGATAACAACAGTAACAACCAAGAGAAGTGAGTTCCGCACTCACTTTTTTCTTCCTCCACTCCTCCGTTTTTTTGAGCCTGGATAATATAGAGACAAAAATAAGGCGAAGAGTGAAAAAAAGAAACAATTAGGAGAGTGAAAATCACCTTCCAAATGGTAAATAAGACTAGGGTGTACATAGATTCGGTTGATTAAATCACTTATTATTATAATCTAGTGGTCCCTCAACTTGAAAGTGAAAAAACTGACTTCCGAATTTCTTAAGGGAGATTATATTCACACACTCCAAATTACTTCTCCTACACCTTTTTAATTTTTTAATATTTTTATATCAAGTATTAGTTGTGTGTAGAAAATATTAAAAAATTAAAAAAAGTGTGAGAGAAGTAATTTGGAGTGTGTGAATATAATCTCTCTTTCTTAAATGTCAAATTTGATACCAATTTAGACACATTGTGCGAGTGCGACTCAGCCCAAGTCCGGCACTCTACAGTTAATTACATCGTTATATATTTAAAAAAAAGAGAAAAAGATCTGGTTGGTGAAAGTCAACTTGGCGCCCTTCTCAGTTCTGCAAACTTGGAGGCTTGCAGCTAGCTATGAGGTTTTTTTAATCCATCTCGATCTTGAAGTTAGCTGGTTTTTCATTTTCTGAGATCCATAATTATTCAGAAAAGAATGAAGTACGCCATCATTGCAAAATTATTCAAGAAAGCTGCTGTCTCTGTGTTTTTAGTTTTGTCACGAAGAAACTCAGTTTAAGCTTCCTTCAGGAGTTTCCAATAGTTTCGAAGAAACCCAGATCGAAAACATCGAAAACACCGAAAACTCGAACTGGGTTTTGTAGGTTTTTCAATTTCAAGCATTGTTCAGGAAACACAGATTCCCAGAGTTCAGGAAACTCTGATCTGTTAGCCGAGTTGTTGTTGTTTCCTGCAAATCTGTATAGGGAAGTGAGTGATGGTGAAAGAGGAGGAGGAGGTTCTCGATCCCTCGGGCGATACTACATACGAAAATGAACCGAAAAAAGGGTGCTGTGATGCTCTCTGCACTCCAATACAATGGTTCAAGATGCTGTGTGTGGAATTGCATTGGAGTTTTGTATGGGGGGTAGTTGTTGTTTATGGAATAAGTCAGGGACTGGGAGACGCACTTTCTCGCATTGGTACGGAGTACTACATGAAGGATGTGCAGAAGGTGCAGCCTTCTGAAGCCCAATTTTACCAAGGAATCATCTATATTCCTTGGATTGTCAAGCCTATCTGGGGTCTCCTCACTGATGTTCTCCCCATTTTCGGGTATCGAAGACGGCCTTATTTCATTTTTGCTGGTAAGTGATGCAGTTTTAGTTTCTTGTTAACTAAAAAATCAATAGTTCTAGTTGGTTTTTATGTCCAAGGTTAAATATAAACTTGAGGATAGATTTCATGTTTTAAAATGCAGTTTGGGCATTATGTTGGGGGTTTGTATAGGGAATGAGTAGGCATTTAATTTCAAATGTTGTTGATTTTAGATGTGTTTCTTTCCCTTTCTTGTTCGAAATCTACATGTTATAGATCAACAAACCATTCCCTATACGAACCACGAGCAGGAAGGACTGATTGTTCATGGGATGAAAGGTCTCATTACTAGCTGGTTCATGTTTTATTTGACATTAGGTTCTATTGGTGTGATCTCGATGCTCCTAATATCGTTCCACGAAAAGCTGCATCTCGCACTTGCCATCTTGGTATTAACAGGTGGAAGTGCTGGAGTTGCTATAGCAGATGTCACCATAGATGCCTGTGCGGCAAAGAACAGTATCCTTCACCCTTCACTTGCATCAGATATCCAAAGTCTGTGTGCCTTAACTTCGTCCATTGGGGCACTTGTCGGATTCTCCATTAGTGGTATCTTTGTTCATCTTATAGGCCCTAAGGTCAGCTTCTTTGAAACTTCTGCTCTCATATTTCAATTGAAAATATCATGATTCTATCTCCTCTTCTGTGGCAGGGGGTTTTCGGCCTGTTGGCAATCCCATCAGGACTTGTAATTGTAGTTGGAACTCTGCTTGATGAACCTCGCTCACCCAATTTTTCCTTCACATTGGTAGTTTTTTACTCCTGCTGATTCTTGCTTCTTTTCAAGCTAATTGCCTAATATTCCATGCTGGGCGCAGGTCGGTCAGAAGTTTATTGATGCTGGAAAAGCCATGTGGACAACATTGAAATGCCCTGAGGTATGGAGACCTTGCTTGTACATGTACTTATCCATTGCATTGAGCTTGACCATCCTCGACGGAATGTTCTACTGGTATACAGACGCGAAGGATGGCCCGTCTCTCTCTGAGGTATTCGATTATCAATTACGAGACTGAGTTCTGGAAACTAAGATGAATATGTTTTTAAAGTTAATCATTCACATCTTTATGCAGGAGAATGTCGGATATATATTCTCGATAGGTTCAGTTGGTTCACTATTGGGGGCAGTACTCTATCAAAATGTTCTGAAGGATCATCCTTTCCGGGACTTGCTCTTCTGGACTCAGTTGATATACGGGTTGTCAGGAACATTAGATTTGATGCTCGTTTTGCGATTGAATTTGAAGTTTGGCATACCTGATTATTTCTTCGTTGTGATCGATGAAAGTGTATCTCAAATGATAGGAAGGCTCAAATGGATGCCTCTCCTCGTGCTTAGCGCAAAGCTTTGTCCCTCAGGAATTGAAGGAACTTTTTTCGCTCTGCTCATGTCAATCGAAAATGTTGGAGTTATGTCAGCATCGTGGGGAGGAGGCGTCTTACTGCATGCATTGAAGGTTACAAGGACACAATTTGATAATCTCTGGCTTGCCATTCTGATTAGGAAATTGTTGAGATTAACTCCTCTCTTTCTGCTGTTTCTGGTACCCAAATCTGATGCGACATCCGCCATTCTTCCAACAGAAATTTTGAACACGAAAGAGGATACTACAGAAACAGAGAACATTGATTTGGTCTCCCTTGTAAAGAGAGTTGATGGTTGATAGCTCAACAAAAAAAAAAAAAGAATTCATCTCCATCTCATTTTTTGTTTTGTTTTCAGAAACACATTCAGGTTGCAGATTGAATTTCGATATCTGAGATGGCCGTTAAGTATTGTCCTTAAATTGCTGATGCAGTTTGTTATTTCACTAACAGATACATGGTCCCCATATGCGAAAGCATGTCAAACTAACAAGAAGGATTAACTAGCAACAAGAAATAAAGATACTAAATCAGATTTTATATCTGAAATCATACAATCTTGTAGCATGAGTAAGGCAGTACTACTTCAACGACCATCCAAGCTAGAAGTTAAAGATACGTGAGAGGCTGAATCGGCTTCGTTTTGAGGTTGAGGCAGTGGATGATGGTCATGCATGTCTGGTGGAAGTTCTGGCAGCGGCGCTTCGAGCTGAAGAACCTTTATCACCTGCCCCGCTTTTGGTCTTTCCGTTTTCTCGGGGTGGGTGCACCATAACCCCACAAATAGCAAACATTCCATTTCATTTCTATCAAAGTTCAAATTTAATCTCTCATCCGCTACATGGAAAAGATTTCCGGCAAGGTAGTGCTGCCAAGCCCACCGGAAAAGTGGCACGTGATACTCTCCATCTTGGTAAGTCCTCCTTCCACATGCAATCTCCAAGGCTACAACTCCCAAACTGTAAATGTCTGATTCTTTACTGGCCCTCCCTCCACTTGCATATTCTGGGGCCATGTATCCGAAAGTCCCTACTACCCCTGTTGTCTGACTCCTGAATCGCAGATCCACGAGCTTCGCGATACCAAAATCACCTAGCTTAGTGCTGAAATTATTGTCCAACAGTACGTTAGCTGATTTGATATCCCTGTGAAGGACACATTGCTCTGCATCTTCGTGAAGGTAATGAAGTGCCGAGGCCAACCCTAGAGCTATCTTGTACCGGGATTCCCATTGCAGAGTTACTCGAGAACCAAACAGGTGCGTGTCAAGGCTGCCGTTGGACATGTATGCATAAACAAGCAAGCATTCTCCATTCTCGTGACACCATCCAATGAACTGGACCAGATTTCGATGAAATAAGTGGCTTATTATCTTCACTTCATTGATGAAGATTTTCTCATAGTGCTCGGATTCTGTCAAGATTCTCTTAACAGCAACTAGGCAGCCAAGATCTTGTAAGATCCCCTTATAAACTTGTCCTGACCCTCCCTGGCCTAGCCTTCTTTCTTTCGCGAAGCCATCAGTGGCCACGACTAATTCTTGGTAAGAAAACCTTTTTGGGACAGCTAGTCTCTCAAGATTCGCACTTATAGAGCGCAATCCATTGGAGCTGTGATTTCCATTCTCAAACGATCCAAGAATCCTTTTAACCAAACAACATAAGGCCACGCCAATCGCTACAATCAAGAAGGAAGCCGCAAAGACCACTATCAACCATTTCTTGTTTCCTTTCCAATTGTGTTTCCTGCTTTTCTCATGTGTAGGATCCAAACTTGAATTGAAATCCCATGAGTATATCGTGTGCCGCTCGGGGTATTTTCCGGTAGCAGCTGAAAAACCAATTGTAACGAAATTGGGAAGGCACTTGCGCAAGTCAACATTGTAAGAAAGAGAAGAATTGCCTACGAAAACAGGGTTTTCCTTGTTTGTCCAGAACACACTGAGGTTTTTAGTGGTAGCATTGTAAGTTATCCACACATTCACCTTCTTCTTATTATAATCGCTGCTAAAGTTCCAACTAGCATGAACAACAGAAGAGATCCTATCGATATTGATTCCAACATGCGGTCCGGCTGGATCCCAGTAACTGTTTGAGTAGGTATCGAACTCGACGGAAGCAATTTTGTTGTGTGACATGGTGGTGCTGTTGAATAATCCGAGAAAACCCCCACCCGAGTTAGGCGGAATTGGGAAACCAACGGGAGCAACGAAAAACGCAAACCCGTCACTATGGTTAGGGCCAGCAGCGTTGATAGTGAAGGTGAAATGAGTTGCGAAGTCTGCAAGTGACCCGGAGTTGGAGTCCCATAAGTGCAAAGGGTCTGCATATGTAGCCCGCCCAACGGACCACGTCCATGTAGGCTCTGTGTTGAGTTCAATCCCTCCTAGTACAAGCGCTGCGGCACCTTCGCAGACAATGTTCTTTGTACCAACATAAAATTGTGTAATATTGAAGGAAAGTGGCTGAGCAAAGTGAGGGAAGCAGGTTATCAAAATGAAGAAGTATTGAAGACGAAAATTTACCTCTCTGCTGCTTGTGTTGTTTAGAGACATTGCATTGGAACGCAACTGCGATTCTCACACAACTTCTCACAATTCTAATTAACCCAGGTTTAACAGAATAGGAGAGATTGAAACGAAACTAATAGCCACAAATAAACTGCTAACATTATCTAAAAATAAATGCAATTGTTCGCCTCTTTACCTTGTCCACACTTTCATACGATTTGAACATTTCCATTACAAGATGAAGACAGATCAGGGACTGCTGGGTCAGTGCAGAAAAGGATAGTGCTAAGAATGGCTACCAGTCTCCGATCGGTCTTCATCTTTACAAGAAAATATTCAAATCTTGCATGCTAGTAAGTGAAGAGAAAGTGACTGAAGTAAATAGTAATAGGCAGCTGCCAAAAGTTAGTTAGGAAAGTTATCCTTGTACTTTACTTTCTGTCAGTTTGTTAATTTTAGCCTTCCTATAAATACTCAATTGTAACTTATCATTATTCAATGAAATGAAATCATTTCTCAATATGGTATCTCTCGCCATCCTGTCTTTCGACTTCTGATTTTCTGAGAAAATTTTCGTTCTTTTTCTTACCTACCAAACAGATCGCTTCCGTTCTCTTTCGTGTTCATCCATGGCCGCTTGTGTTGTTTAGAGACATTGCATTCAAACGCAACTGCGATTCTCACACAACTTCTCATAATTCTAATTAACCCAAGTTCAACAGAATAGGAGAGATTGAAACCAAACTAATAGCCACGAATAAGCTGCTGATATAATCTTAAAATAAATCTAACTGTTCGCTTCTTTACCTTGCCCACACTTTCATACCGGATAGGATTTGAATATTTCCGTTACAAGACGAAGACAGATCGGGGACTGCTCGGTTAGTGCAGACAAGAATAGTGCTAAGAATGGTACTGAAGGGTGAAGCGGCTTGTAATTTTCGTACGAAGCTCAACAACCGTGATTCTAAGCAGTAACCTTGTCTGAAATCAACCTGCCAGTCTACTATTTTATTCTGTTAAACATGGGTTAATTAGAACTCTGTGTTTAGTGAGAATGGTGTGAGAATTGCAGTTGCGTTGTCTTCGTACGAAGAGCACGCTTGGCTTCACTGTTGTTGTCTGCACTAAACCGGAAAGGGATCATTCTACCAAATTCATCTAATTAATTAATCCAGACTTTTGAAATTTGATCAAACAGCTACAAACAGGGGTTCACTTTAAAATTTATAATAACTTTAACCATTGGATCAAATTTCAAGAACTCGGATTAGTTGATTGGATGAATTTAGTGGAAGGGATATGGAGAGGATCCCTTTCCAAATCTATCCCACTAAACCTACCAGTCTCCAATCTGTCTTCATCTTTACAAGAAAATATTCAAATCTAGCAATGCTAGGAAGTAGTGGCACCCAATTACAAAGATGTAGTGATTCAGACTTTATAAATTTGAATTCATGTACAAGCACAGTTCTAAAAAGCTTTGGGCGCTAGTTGGGCGGTAGGCAAGGACTTAGTGCCTAGACTGTTTTGTTGATTTTATTATAAAACATATAAAAAAAATATCTACCATACTTAAAAAAAATAATTGTATTGAGATAAATAAATTCAAAAATAGAATGATATGTAGATTATAAAAGAGTAGAATATATTGAAAATATGGGAACAAACGTGTTCATCTAAGTATGGGTTAATCATACTAACATTCTTTGAGATTTATCGAGTTTTCACAAAACCCTCTCACGTTTGAGATATTACACTAACACTCTCCTTACATTTCAATTCTTTTTCAAATAACCCCTTGGGTAAAAAATTTGCATATAAATTTACCAATTTACCCCTATAATGGAAGAAGAAAATTATTTTTAATAAGAAAATCTTTATAAATAGAAAAGACTAGTAATGGAGCCCGCGCGTTGCTGCGGGTCGTAAAACATATAAGTTCTATACATAAGTATGATCATATTAGGTGTTGAACGGTGGAGTTTACATTCTTGTTTACAACTATATTTACATACATACCCTAATTAGCACTATTTAAATTTCGTTGACCGTCACTTTAGAACTTCCTTGTTTTATTTTTCATGATATACATGCTTCTCTGATAAAAATAAGAAAAAAAAAAAACAGAAGTTGTTAATATAAATGAAAATTTAAGTGAGCAGGTAAAGAGAAGCGTATACATAGGCAAAAAAGTTATTAATATAAACCAAAGTTGTTAGTATATGAAAAAGAATTGCGAGCTACCTATTATTGTCCATCAGCAGCTTTCTACAAATTTTATTTTGTTGGTAGCAAAGGTTGATCAACAATGTTTTACAAAAAAATTTTCCTGCATAACATTCATAATATTAATACGTTGTATGATAGTGTTATGATCATATAAAATAAAATAAAAGTTGAACTGTTTCCTTCCAAATCAAATTTACCCACCATGAGAAAGGTTGATCTAGCGTTTCTCTACATACTGAGCACATGCCAAAGATCTCAACCATTAAAGCTAATGGCATACTGTTGAAAAAAACACTAAATTGTATAATTTCCGATGCATGTATCACGAAACTCCATATATGAATATATATATATATATATATATATATATATATATATATATAATATTCCCAAAATAAATTTATGCAGACACTATACACCGTAAACTTTCTCAAAGATACAATGTCCTGCTTCAACATTACTTAGAAGACATAATCCATTGAATTAATTTGGAAGAAGAGTAAACAAAATTTACCTTAACATCGCTATTAAGAAAATGTGCATCCTGGAGACTTTTTGGTTCAACTATAGACTTCTAGCTCCTTTAACTCAACATGGTGTACGCTGCCAATTGGGATTGCATTTTTTTCTCTAGCATTTTTACTAAATTTATAGGGCACCCATTTTTTCAGCACTTTCCTAACCAAACACAATCACAAATTACTTAATCACCACACAAAAAACGCATAAGTAAAAAATGAGAACAGGTAATGGAAACATAGAGCTACATACATAAAAAGCATTAGTGGTGCATATTTGAATGAGAAAAAAGAGAGATCTTCAAAAAATACACAAAAAGTAGCACAATCATAAATTAAAAGAGTAAGTTGAAAGAAGCTGTAATATGCCATATGGTTTCATCAAATCAAAAGGTCGTAAGCTCATCACAAACGTATTAAATTAGTGCCTATAATTGAAGTATATATGGACTGCATTTTTAGCATTTGAAATATCAACTATTTGTAGGAGTGCTACGTCACGTGTATGTGCTACTGCAATTTGTTTATGCAAAGTGAGTGTCCCAACACATGACCAATTAGGTAGCATACTTAGAACGCGTAGTATTTACATTTAGAATATATCAATGGTCCAACTATTGTGGAGCTCGAATTTATATAAGAAAGGACCAATCCAATCATAAATTAAAATGAAAACATGTAAGTAAATAAGAATTATTACTTGCTAAAGAAATCCCAGCGGTCAGTTCCTTCTTGTTGCTTCAGGGACTATTCAATTGAACTTAATCTGATCAAATTGCATCACCCAACCAAACAAACAAAAATAAAGTTAAAAAAGAAAACCAGGGGAGCTAAGGAAAAACTTGAAAACACACCAAGAACCAAAATGATATAGGAATTCTATCTTTCTATCATTTTCCTTCTTCATTTTGAAAGTGAAAATTTTGTACTCTTTACTTTACCCAAGCATTGAACTGTTATCCATTTAATCAAGAAAACTAACCTTGATTGGGACCAATAGAGTGCTTGATCATCACATTGCTGAGTTTTATAAGATCCTTCATGTTTACAGCATGTTTATAACTAAATTCATAAAAACGCTCAACATCTACATTGGAATGGAATGCAAACTGTAAATCACTATTCACAAAGCACGAAAAAATTGAAAAGAATACGAAAAACAGATAAATCAAACTTTCTAAATAAGAAAAACAAAATTTAAACAAAAAACACACTTGTAAGTAAAACAACACAAAAGAGAGTGCTCCACCATCACATCTTTTAACATGGATTTCTTTTTACGTTGGTAACCACTGTTCCTACCATTTAACTTCTCCAATTTGTCACCTATATTCGAAAGAAAATTCGAGAGTCCAATAACTTCTTATATTTCCATCATTTTCTTCTTCATTCCCAAACCAAACAATTTCGACTCTTTACTTTACCCAAGTATTGAACTTTTATAGATTCAATAAAGAACACTAACCTCCACTGGAACCAAGAGAGTGCTCCACCATCACATCACTGAGTTTTATAAGATCCTCCATGTTGACAAAACGTTCATAACTAAATTCACGTAAAGGCTCAACGTTCTACATTAGAATACAATGCAACACTATAAATTACAAACAAAAGAATACGAAAAAATTGAAAAGGATACGGTAATGCATCATTGGCAGCATCCAAATTGACAACCATAATTTTCCTGCTAGCCAAAAACAATGAAATAGTCAATGCAAACATTACAGACAAATTCAAAAACAAAAATTAAAGCCATGAAAAAACTTGAAAACCCACCCACAAAAAAAAAACCAAAATCTTATAGGGGCTTCCTTATATTAATCACATAACGAAATTACTAACAATAAAACATGAAAAAATTGAAAAGGATATGGTAATGTATCGTTGGCAGGATCCAGATTGACAACTGCAATTTTTCTGCAAGCCGAAATGATGAAATGGTCAATGTAAACATTACAGACAGATTTAAAAACAAAAACCGAAGCCAAGGAAAAACTTGAAAACCCACAAAAAAACCAAAATATTATAGGAGTCCTATTTTTCCATCGTCTTCCTACTTCAAAATAAAAACAGAAAACTCTAAATTGAGTGCCTACACATATAAAGATGGGATAAAAATTTTATATCAATATTGTAGTGTAAAAACTTTATCTCAGGAAACCTCAACATGCAGATGAGATATAACATTTGAATCAAGAATTCACAGATACAAAAACTACTTCAAATAATTTTGAAAGTAAGTAAAAAAAAAAAATTTGTTGTATGCCTATTACCTTTGTCAGACCCAAAAAAGGTTGGAAATGCCTGAAATTGGCTGGAAAAAACTTGCATCTTCGTCGGAAAAACCCACCCGCAAGCTGGGTACTCTTTGATTGAGGGGTAGATTCGAGCATGCAAAGCTCGAATGTTGTTGTTAGGACTCTCCTGAGTCGCTGGAGAATAGCAAGGGAAAAAGGAGAGAAGGGATAAGGAAGGATATATTTAAAAAAAAGTGCATATATTATCCGATCCAAGGACACAATTAGAATACGACAAACTGTGAGGTTGAGAGATTCACCCAAAACATAAGAAATATCTACATAAAAGTATTAACACACATAAATCATCTCATTTGAAGCTCATATTATGCACAGCAAGCCAAAACAAACAATTTGAAATTTAGACCAACCAAAACAAACAAAAGTTAATTACCATGAAAGATTATCACAAAATCGCAAGACCTAGGCAATCTAAATTGAGCGGGTTCCACGGGCTAGAAGAAAGCACAAAAACTATTGCCGCGGTGGAGCAAATTGCAGAAGGCAAGGTAGAGAAGACGCCATCGAGAGAATTCGAGAATGACGAATGGAGGGGATACCCCTTATGAGATCAGTGAATAGAAATAAATGAACTTTTTCCACTGCTTTCCTCGCCTTTCCACCGCTTTCTTTTCCCTGATGACCAACACGTGCAGACATGGGGCAGAAAAAAAAAATCAATTGCAGGAAATGGCGAGAGAGAATCAAAACGAAAGGCAGATAATGAAACAGCAAAGAAATGGAACAGAAAGTCCGCGATGAAGAATGCGTGTCGAGCAAGGGCAAAGTCGTCCTTTTGCTGTACAAAGGAGGACAAAATTACAGAATCAAGAGCAATTGGACGGCATTTCCGCCCTTTCACTGTTAATGAACAGTGCCAGAAGACTGGGTTTTAGTATATGTATAATATCAAATTGAAACATTAAATATTACAAAAAACAAAACTTGAAAAATCAAAGCGTCAGGAGAGACTGTACACAGTTCACAGTCTCACTACTCGGGCTGGGAGCAGAATTGTGGAGCAAACTGTACCATAATTGAACGAAAAGTGAAACCAAATTAATTTCTTTGGAAAACAATGCCCAGATTCATATTTGAAAAAACCAGAGCCACATAATTTAATAACCTTCATCTTCTCGAATTTTTATAACTAAATTTACTTGAAATCGGATTTTTCTAACTGGGTTTTAACTGTATCGAGGGGCATTGTGATCAGGGCTGACATGCCACCTGCCATGGTTGCACTGACTCCCTGAACTGCCATGGTTGTTTTCGAAACCGGTGCATATGTGTTGAGTCTGTTGACTCGTTTGAGTGCATCGATCCCGTTAACATACTTACAATCAGATACATTAGGAACTTTTGGGATTTGATTTCACACCACCTTGCACCATTAATCTCTGACTCACAACATCAATTGGAGTCCACACAAGCTGTGAAGCCGTTGATGCACTCAACCCTACAGCGGCATCGTCACAGTGGTTGGTGGCAGCTGTGAAGGCATTACTGTTTTTATAATTGTTTTTATAAATAATTAAAAAGCTTTTGTTTATTAGTTTCACATAATTAATAAGGGTAAAGTTGTTTATTTGTTATTAGAGTTTTTACTTAAAGAGTTATTTGAAAGTGAATTAAAACGTAAGGGAGTATTAGTGTAATGTCTCAAACGTGAGGGGTTTTGTAAAAACTCCATAAATCTTAAGGGATGTTGGTGTAATTAACCTATCTAAGTATTCAACATGTCCCTTACAATTTATTGAAAAAATAAAGTGCAAAACGAAAATTATCTATTTTCAATCTAAATAAGAGCGCAACATAAGTGGGCACCTAGTCAATTCCAGACGGTTATCAACTTTCAAATGCCTAAGAATTAATCGGGATGGTAGCCAGCGGTCTAGAACCTAGGCGGGCCTAGACAACACTAAACAGAGATTTTTTAAAACATTAATATACAAGAAATGTAGCTTCTTGATCCCAAACAATTTGGCTTTAATGATACAAGAAATATCACTTGAACTACATTTTTCTTCAGGCACCCCATATGAATTCTATGGTTTTCTAGTGAAAACTTTGATGCTAAAGGGAAAATGAAGGTTGTATTCGGCTGCTGCTAAATTTTTCTGTCTGAAATTCAGACTGTTCATTGAAATTTATTCTTCCTTGCATACATATATATAGCTGGCGCAGTGTGTTATTTCGCGAGAAAATTAAATGGCCTCATGTGCTAAAGCTTGACGAACAAACAAACATTAAACACATACCAATTCAGATGTTTTGTATGTGAAATCATACAGACATGTAGCAAGATTAAGGTAGTAATTTAAAAAGAAGGAAACACATAGAGAAGCTACAACCGCCTTGGTCTGCCTTTTTCGTTTTCTTTTCCTTCCGTTTGACGATTACCTCAACAGAATCCAAATTCAAATTGAATTCCGATGATTCTATAACATTCCGCTCCTTGTAATCAGTAGAAGCAGAAAACCCATTTGTAACCTGTTTGGGGAGAACCTTTCGCAGGGCCGGTCCTGAGTTTTTTAGTGCCTAGGGCCAACACTAAAAGTGCCTTTAGTCAATACGCAAACATATACTAGAAAAAAATAAGGTTTGGCATTGACAAGATATTACCTAAAACTTCTTGATATGCTAATTAATTTTTTTTATACTAATGATATTAGGAGATCGTGGAGATTTGAACACAGAATTCATGTACAAATTGTGGGAAGTTGAAGGAAAGTGGATTGGAAAAGGGAACGAAAAGATGGCTGGAAAGGAAGAAGAAACAAGCATTGAAAGATCATTGTCTGATAATTTAGGATGAAATTGGTACAAAGTTTCAGTAAAAAGGAGAAAAAATCTGCAGGAAAAAGGCCTAACAATTTTGAAACAGAAAAGAAAAATACGAGGAATATCATAAGTGGTATACACTTATTGACTGATTAAGAAGTAGTGTTACGCACTAATTAAAGCCGTCTTACCGTCTTATTGGTTGAACCTCGGCCAACCTTGTTTACTTGATTGTAGTCCGTCTATGATTATTTAAGTTGGTTAGAGCAGTGTACTCTATCTTCACACTCGAATTCCAATTCCCCTCCTTTTACTTTACGTGAATTTAGCGTCTAATATCGTTTGTATAAAAATATAATAATAATAAAAGGAGTAGTCTGCAAATAAAAATAGCGACATTTGTTTTATTTTATTTACTATACAAAAAAGGCAAAGAACATAGTGACGCTTACCCCCAAAGTCGATGCGTGCGAGCCTCTAGAACCGTAATTAAATAGTTTTATCTTCTAATCTTAGTTTAGGAGGATATTCAACTCCAAGAGACCGACCAATTCAAAGTCACTTAACAAGTGAAAAAAAGAAAGAAAAGGAACGAGACATACTCCCCCATTACAGTATATAGGCCGGCTTCTTTGGTATGACGGAGTTCAATTATGTATTCGCTTGTTTTCTATGATGTAATTTAACAACTATCAGTTAGTGTCTCGATGATGAATAATTTTTGTTTTTTTTTGACAAACGATAGCTTTCATTAGTTAGATACTTAAATGTCAGAGGGTTGTTTTCTATTATTATCGAGGTTGGATGTAATTTAACGATTATTTGTTAGTGTCTCAATGACAAATAATTTTTGTTTTTATTTTTTTTTTTATTTTTTTTATTTTTTTTTTTATTTTTATTTTTTTATAATTTTTGTTTTTTGACAAACGAAAACTTTCATCGGTTCAATTATTAAATGTCAGAGGGTAGGAGGATCTTTGGGGATCAAACTGCACTAGGATGCATATACATTATTACTTTCTACTACTACAATAAAGTGTCATCAGTGTCTCAAATAATTTTTCTTTTGGTGCGCCGGAGTTGATTGATATATTCGCCTGTTTTCTTTTATTATTGAGATTGGATGTAATTGTCTAACGATGAAGAATTTTTCTTTTGGTGTGCTGGAGTTGATTGATATATTCACTTGTTTTATTTTATTATTGAGATTGGATGTAATTGTCTAATGACTCTCCGTTACTGTCTCGATGATGAATAATTTTTTTTTAACAAACGATGTTATAGAGGAGAGGGATAAGTAGGGATCGAACCTGCACCAGTGTGCATATGCATTATTACTTTTTGCCACCAAGGTAAAGCAGTCCGTTAATAATTGTAATTATTGCCTCATATGCAAATCATTGTCACGACAAAAAATATATTGAATGATCTCGTGATATTTTTCTTGTCTAAAGATCCGAGATCATACAATCATGTGCTTGGTGATAGCGGATAATTTGATTCAATGACCTAAACTATTCGCGCCGACGAAGCTGGGAGTGATGAATGGATCGATGGAACATGAATATCATCTGGGAAGTTATACAAAAAAAATCTAATTTCGTACAAGAAATCTTAAACACAGTACTCATATATGTTGAGAATTAAGCTGCCTACTAGCTTTGGAGTTAACCTGCAGAAGCTAATCCTGTAGATGAAATCGAATGGAAGCTGAGAAGTTTGAAGAATGAAGAACTTGCTAAAACCAGAAGGAGCCGTTGAGTTTGAAATGCAACGACTAGTTTCCTTTCTGTTTTTAGAATGTCTATAGCTGGTGTTCTTATCCTTTTATTTGTACTATGTATTCCCATCTTCCTCCAGGTGGATGGATGATATCCTCCGATGACCATTAATGGCCGGAGAGGTGTACTAGGTCCCTAGAATGTAGGATCTGTTTTGACCAGCTGTGTGATATATATTTTTGATGTAATTTTCTCTTGGTGTGGTTCATCATATAGAAATATACAGACTTCTCTCTCTTGTTTTTGCTCTCTAGAAAACACAGGCTTTCAAATATTATTGACAGCTTCATCCTTTATCAAGAAACCTAATCACCATGCCTGGTACCATTTCAAACAATATATGCATATAAGTATAGAGATTAAACGTATAATTATAGGGGTGTGATATTCACATACTTCATTTTACTTTTCACGCACATTTTTAATTTTCGGCCATCGGATTAGATGAATTAAAGAAGATCAACGGACAGAAATTATCAAAAAGTGTGTGAGAATTAAAATGAGGTGTTTGGATAGTACACCCCTAATTATAATAGCTCTGAAGCTATTACATGGTGAAATCAGATCATATATATGTTGGCTTGGAGTCGCCCTTTGTTTCTATATATCCAGTCAGCATGAAAACGTCGACAAGGTAAATAACGAACAACATCGATTTTAGATCCTCAGCAGTTTATTTGTGGTTGTTAGTTTGGTTTCAACTACTCTTATTCTGTTAATTATATCGATTTCTATGGCGACGAAGTAAAAAAGCAAAGTGATTGCGGTAGATAAGAGTGCAGCACATGAAGGCGATTCTGGTCCTGATTTGTAGACCGTAGAAACCTTTACAGACGTGGAAATCTTGCCATCATATGTCTTTAGCTATGTATAACTTAATCAGGGTATGTGCATTTGGTAAGGATAAGCATGCAGACTCTTAGAAAAGGAAGCTCATAGTGAAAATCTCTGTGTTGCGGTGATTTGGGTTTTGGGTTATGTGATTTAGCGCGATGAGGTAAATCTCTATGTGTTACGGTACAAGAGATTTGGGTTTTGGGTTATGTGATTTAGCAAGATCAGTACCTTGTACTGCTTTATATTTTCACAATGAAGAATAAATATCTTCGGGTTCGATGTAGACAGGATTTTGCTGCGAAACTCATTAAACTCTTGTTTAGATAGGGATTGCTTCTCTATTAGCAATTGAAACAGATAGAGGCTTAACAAATTACACAACTACCAGGAATTACTAGCATATGCTAGTAAGTAGTGACACCGAAAAACAAAGATGTAGTACTTCAGACTTTATAAATCTGATTCATATACAAGAAAGGCAACTTGTGCTAAAGCATGACGAACAAACAAACATTAAACTGATATACCAATTCAAATGTTTCATATGTAAAATCATACGGCCATTTAGCAAGATATAAGGTAGTAATTTAAAAAGAAGGAAACTCAGAGCGAATCTGATGATATTGTGCAAGGATGTAGCTCGGTTTCTACCGACCTACATCTTCAAAGGTATCAGTAATGGATCCGTGAGAGGAGCAAGCTTGTTGTGGACGTTGAGGCAGTAGATATTCATGCATATTTTGGGGAAGTTCCGGCAAGGGTGCTTCGAGCTGAAGAACCTTCATCACTTGTCCTGCTTTTGGTCTCTCCTCGTGGTCGGGGCGAGTGCACCATAATCCCACAACTAACAAGCATTCCATTTCATTTCTATCGAAATTCATACACAATCTCTCGTCAGCCACGTCGAGAAGATTTCCTGCAAGGTACAGCTTCCAAACCCAACTGAAGAGCGGCTCATGATATCCGGCATCCTGGTAAGTTCTCCTTCCACATGCAAGTTCCAAAGCCACAACTCCGAAACTAAACATATCAGATTCCTTAGTGGCCTTCCCTCCTTTCACATATTCTGGTGCCATGTAGCCGTAAGTCCCTACCACCCCTGTTGTTTGAGTCCTGACCGGGGGATCCACAAGCTTCGCAAACCCAAAATCCCCAAGCTTAGCGCTGAAATCGTTGTCCAACAGGATATTAGCTGATTTGATATCCCTATGAAGAACACACCGCTCTGCATCTTCGTGTAGATAATGAAGCGCCGTGGCCAAGCCTAAAGCTATTTTATATCGGAAACTCCATTGCAGGGTTGTTCTAGAGCCAAATAGATGCATGTCAAGGCTGCCGTTAGGCATGTACGAATAAACAAGTAAGCATTTGCCTTCCTCGTGACACCATCCAATAAATTGCACCAGATTCTTGTGTATCAAACGACTTATTATTTTTACTTCAGTGGTGAAGATTTTCTCATGGTTCTTAATCTTGGCAAAGATTCTCTTCACAGCAACCGCACAGCCAAGATCTTGTAATATTCCTTCATAAACTTGTCCTGACCCTCCTTGGCCTAGCTTTCTGTCGTCCTCAAAGCCATTGGTTGCTGCAACTAATTCTTTGTAAGCAAACCGTTTCGGAAATGCCAGTTTCTCAAGATTCAAATCATTCGAGTGCTTTGCATGTCCATCATTCCGATTTCTTCGCTTCTTAACCACCAACAAACAGAAACAGCAAATGGCTACACCAAGCATCAAAACGAAAGAAGAAGCTACAACTGCCGTGATCAAGATTGCCTTCTTCGTTTTCTTTTCCTTCTGTTTGATGGCTACCTCAACAGAATCCAAACTGGAATTGAATTCCCATGATCTTATAACATGCCGCTCCGTGTAAGCAGTAGAAGCAGAAAACCCAATTGTAACCTGTTCGGGGAGAACCTTTCGCAAGTCAATGACAGTAAAAAGAGAAGAGTTGTCCACAAAAACAGGGTTTACGTCGTATGTCCAAAACACACTGAGGTTGTTGGAGGAAGCATTGTAAGTTATCCATGCATGACCAACGTTCCCACTTTTGCTTCTAAAATCCCAACTGCCACTAACCGTGGAGGAAATCTGATTCACGTTGATCCCCACGTGCGGCGAAGGTGGATCCCACTCGTTTATGTAGGTATCAAACTCAACAGCTACAATATGGTTTTGTGACACTGCAAGGCTAGTTGTTTTGTTGAACAATCCTAGATTACCACCGTAGGAGTTGGGCGGAATAGGATAGCCAACGGGTGCAAGAAAAAAGGCAAAACCGTGGCCAAAGTTCCGACTGTCGCCAAAATCGACAGTAAAAGTGAAATGAGTGGCGAAGTCTGTGAGCGAGCTCGTAGTAGAGTCCCATAACTGCAGAGGCTCTGAATACGCAGCTCGCCCGACACAGGGTGGCCCCAGCTGCCGGTTGAGTTCAATCCTTGTGGAGGAGAGAAAGGCATCGCCCGCGTAGCCTATTTTATTTGAGCCAAAGTCGAATTGTGGGAAGCTGAAGGAAAGTGGATTGGCAAAGGGAGCGAAAAGATGGATGGAAAAGAAGAAGACACTAAAAATGTAGCGCTTGTTTGAGTAGTGAAAGATCATTGTCTGATAATTTAGGACGAAATTGGTGCGAAGTTTCAGTAAAAAAGAGAAAAAAAATCTGCAGAGAAATTGCATATAGTTTTGGTTTCTCAAGGAAAAAGGCCTAACAACTTTGAAACAGCAAAGAAAAATACGAGGAATATTATAAGTGGCATACATTTATTGACTGATTAAATAGTCTTATGCACTAATTAAAGCGGTCTTATCTCTGATTGGTTGAACCTTGGCCCACCTTGTTTACTCTTATCTTCTTACTCGAATATCATATTCCCCTCTTTACGTGAATTTGCGTTCTAATATCCTTTGTATAAAAAAGAAAAAGCAAAAAAAGTAACCTGCAAACAAAAATAGCGACAGTTGAGTTATTTTATTTACTATACCCAATAGTCGATGCAGCTAATTAAATAGTTTAGGAGGATATTCAACTCCAAAGACCGACCAATTCAAAATCACTTAACGAGTGAAAAAAAAGGAACAGGACATACTCCCTCATTATAATATTAGGCCGGCTTCTTTGGTGTGATGGAGTTGAATTATGTACTCGCTTGTTTTCTATGATGTAATTTAACAACTGTCCGTTAGTGTCTCGATGATGAATAATTTCTGTTTTTTTTTTGACAAACGATAATTTTCTCAATTAAATTGTTAAATGTTAGAGGGTTGTTTTCTATTATTATCAAGGTTGGATGTAATCTGTTGATATACAAAATCAGTGAGGACTTTGGTACAACATAATGTTAAGTTTGTGACCTTCGCTAGATTGCTCCGGTCACCAATGTGAATAAGTACGCAAAAAAATAGAGGCAAGGAAGCAAACACAAGATGTACGTGGTTCATCCAGATTGGCTATGTCTACAGAGTAGAGGAGTTCTCATTAATTGTGAAGGGTTTACACAAGTACATAGGTTCAAGCTCTTCTTTTGTGAGTTCTAGTGAATAGTTTATTACAAAATGACATTAGGGATTATTGTGGGAGAATGATCCCTATTTATAGAAGAGTTTCTAGCTTTGTTCTGACATTGACACGTGTCATGCTGTGATTGGCCTTTGATGTTGACACGTGTCGTGCTGTGATTGGCCTCTGACGTTGACATGTGTCGCGTTGTGATTGGCCTCCTGGTTGGAGGAAAACTCTTATGGGTCCTTGACGGTATAATGTTGACCGGTGCTTAGTAGTTTCGAGGTTGGTCAAGTATGGTACAAACATAATCTAACAACTATCCATTACTGTCCCGATGATGAATAATTTGTTTTTTTTTGACAAACGATAACGTTTATCGGCCAAATTGTTAAATTTCAAAGGATAGGGGGATCGAACCACACTAGGGTGCCTATGTGTTATCGCTTTCTGCCACTACGGTAAAGCGCCATCATTTTCTCTAAGATGAATAAATTTTCTTTTGGTGTGCCGGAGTTGATTGATGTATTCGCTTGTTTTCTTTTATCGTCGAGATTGGATGTAATCTAACGACTATCCATTACTATCTTGATAAGGAATTTTTTTTTTAACAAATCAGTTAAATTGTTAAATGTAAGAAGGGAGGGTATCAGTGGCACCGGGTGCATATGCATTATTGTTTTTTGCCACTGCGATAAAGCAGTTCATTAATAATTGTAATTAGTGACTCTATATGCAAATCAATGTATAGTATGACAAAAAATATTAAATCAGCTCTTTATCTAGTGATATTTTTCTTCCCTAAAGATACGAAATCAAACAATCACGTGCTTGGTGATAGCGGACAATTTGACTCAATGACCTAAACTATTCGTGTCGGGGAAGCTGGGAAGTGATGAATGGATCGATGGAACATGGAATATCATTTGGAAAGTTATACAAAAAAAATCTAATTTCGTGAAAGAAATCTTAAACACAATACTCATACATGCACACAAATAGAGAGATTAAACATATAATTATAGTAGCTCGGAAGCGATGACATGGTGAAATGAGATCATATATGAAAGGACACGTGAGAGGAATCGGCATTTTACTGAAGCTGGGGAAGCGGAAGATCATGCATGTCGTGAGGAAGATCCGGCAATGGCGCTTCAAGCTGAAGAACATTCATCACTTGTCCTGCTTTCGGCCTTTCCTTATTGTCGGGATTAGTGCACCATAATCCCACAATTAATAAGCATTCCATTTCATTTATGTCGAAGTTCGAATCCAACCTTTCATCAGCTGCGTAGAGCAGATTTCCGGCGAGGTAGAGTTGCCAAACCCAACTCACAAGCGGCACGTCAAGTTCTCCGTCATGGAAAGTCCTCCTACCGCATGCAAGTTCCAAGGCCACAACTCCAAAGCTAAACATGTCGGATTCTTTACTTGCCCTCCCTCCCTTCTCATATTCGGGGGCCATGTACCCGAAAGTCCCTACCACCCCTGTTGTTTGAGTCCTGAACCGCGGATCCATGAGCTTCGCAATCCCAAAATCACCAAGCTTTGTGCTGAATTCGTCATCCAACAACACATTAGCTGATTTGATATCCCTGTGAAGGACACACTGTTCCACATCTTCGTGTAGATAATGAAGAGCCGAGGCCAAGCCTAAAGCAATCTTATACCGAAAATCCCATTGCAGTGCTGCTCTATGGCCGAATAGATGCATGTCAAGGCTACCATTAGGCATGTATGCGCAAACAAGTAAGCACTCACCTTGCTCGTGACACCATCCAATGAACTGCACCAGGTTCCTATGAATCAATCGGTTTAGTATTTTGACTTCATTGACGAATATTTTCTCATGATGCTCTGATTCTGCGATGATTCTCTTCACCGCAACTGCACATCCAAGGTCTTTTAACATTCCTTTGTAAACTTGTCCCGAACCTCCTTGGCCTAGCCTCACATCGTTAGCAAAGCCGTTGGTGGCTGCAACTAATTCTTTGTAAGCAAATCGTTTCGGAAATTCCAGTCCCTCAAGATCCGTATTCACAGAGGGTGCGTCGGTCCTATATACGCGCTTCTTCTTGATCATCAACCGGCATATGGCTACACAAAACATTAAAACGAAAAAAGAAACTGCAACCGCCACCATCAAGAATCTCTTGTCCCTTTTTCTTTCGTTCTGTTTGCTAGTAAAATCCAAGCTTGAACTGAATTCCCATGAATATATGAGATGTCGTTCTGGGCACACTCCTGTAGAAGCTGAAAATCCTATTGTAACCTTTTCGGGGAGATCATCTCGTAAGTCAATCTGGAGAGAAAGAGAAGAGTTGTTCACAAAAACAGGGTTTTCTTCGTACGTCCAAAACACACTAAGGTTTTTGGAAGTAGCATTGTAAGTTATCCATGCATGTCCCAGCTTCCTGCTGTTGCTGCTAACATTTGTCCAATTGGCAGTAGTTGTGGAGGAGATTCTGTTTATGTTTATCCCGACGTGCGTCGTATCCGGATCAAATCCTGTGTTTACGAAAGTGTCAAACTCAACAGCTACAATTTGGTTATTGCTATCATCGGTGCTGTTGAATAATCCGAGTTCATAGCCCGCGGAGTTTGCTGGGATTGGATGGCCAACAGGACCAAGGAAAAAGGCAAATCCGTCGCTAAATCTTCTGTTGTTACCAGTGTCGACAACGAAAGTGAAATGAGTAGTGAAATCTGCCAGTGATCCTGTACTAGAGTCCCACAGGTGGAGAGGCTCTGTGTACGTAGCCCGCCCAACCATCCATGAATTTTGTTCGTTGAGTTGAATTGCTCTGGATACCGGCGAGGCATCACCTTCATAAGACACGTTCTTTGTAGTTTGGTCGAATTGTGTTATTTTGAAGGACAGCGGATGTGCAAGGGGAGCCAAAAAACTGATGACAATAAGGATGAAACTTGCTAGCCTGCTTCGAAACATTGTAACTTCCGTTTAGCAAGTAGAACTAAACTCTTGCAAAGACGTTAGAAGGAAGAAAAAATAATCCGTAATCAAAGAATTAAAAAAAGCCTATCGATTGCATCCTTGGATTTCTGAATGAAAGACTTGGTAGAGGTCGAGGTCAATCTGAAGAATGTGATATGCAATACAATTCAGATGAGTACGAAACCAACGCGCAGCATCTCAAAGATATCATTTACTAATTAGTTATTTATCTATAATATATAAAGCCGGAGCTCTACTTTTGGGTCACGGTTTCAATAAAAATCAATAGGACAAAATTGCCCCTTAACAAAAAAAAGTCAAAAGGAGCCCAATATAATATATCAAATAATGCATGGGTAATTTGGTCATTATAAAATGTAATACAAATATAAATGGGAAGAGATAAAATAATATAAAAATGGAAGGATGAGTGAAAGTTGATGGTGCCCACGTAAAGGAGAAAGAAAAATATAATAAAAATAAGAAAAATCATGAATGTTGTGTTTAAAAAATTTAAGAGGCGTATAATGCCGGTTATAAAAAAAATCTTTCGAACGCGGATAATAATGTGATTAAATAAGTTGTCAAATGATTATTTTTTTTTAACAAACAATATTATTTACACTAAGGAAAATGAGGTGGGCTTAGTCTCACAATAGGCTAGTAATAATGTGATTCAATCAGTTGTTTATTAAATATTATTTTCTTTATAAAAAAAGGTATTTCGCATGCGGATATTAATGTGATTAAATTAATTGTCAAATGATTTTTTGTTTTTTTAACAAACAATATTATCTACATTAAGGGAGAGGGGTGGGTTTAGCCTCACAATGGGCTAGCAATAATGTGATTTTTTTTTTTTGAAGAAAGTACGATATCATTGAAAGAGAAGAAACCAATAACGTACAACCACAGGATAGGGTGCAAATAGAGGGCCTCAATAAAAACCTTGCCGGGGATTAAAACCCGATCGAAGGGAAAAAGAGTGTCCCACACCAATTAACTAATTAAGCTATCCTCAAAAAGTAGATCAACGATCACATCCGGAGGCTCCTCAAACCACGATACAGGATGCACAACAGACAACCCAACCCTAGCAAGACGGTGAGCCACCTGATTAGTCTCACGGCGACCAAACGTAACCTTCCAATCGCGACACTCAAGCAGGAGGCGTCGAGTATCTTCAAACAAATGCCCAAAGTGACCACCATGATTAGCATCGGCATTTTGAATAGCAGAAACAACCATCAAAGCATCCCCCTCAACTTGAACCTGCTCCGCACGCCACCGGCCAACAAATAAAGCGGCTTTCCGTGCAGCCGTAGCCTCCGCATGAAGCGCGGAACTCACACTAGCTGCCCTACCCATCTTTGCCGCAAGGAACTTTCCCGCACCATCCCGGACTACCAACCCATACCCTCCAATCGACCCAGCTTCAGTCCAAGCGGCATCAAAGTTACACTTTAACCAACCAGAAAGAGGGGCTGCCACCGATCAATTGTTTATTAAATATTATTTTCTCTATTCTTAATGTAAATTCTATAGAAACCTATTTTATTATGTGAATTCAGCTGCTTTAATTGGTTTATGAGGGGTTTCTTCTAGCATGATCTAAAATTATTCATTTACTTCAAATATTTGACTTTTCTTTTGTCAATTTATGACACACTCTGACCCAGAATGACCACTAAGATTCCGAATTGAGCTGTGTTGGCCGACACCTGGAAGGTGACGAAACCATAAAGTGTATTGATGTGGAAAATATGAATAAATTTAAACCTAATAGTGCCTAAATATCAGAGTGTGCTCGTGAACGGGAGTGAACCCATCTCACACGTGACTTTAGAGCATAAGTAAAGTATAGTAGAGCGAGTAAGAATTATACCCTCAGAAGTAGCCACAAATCCTGAGATTTGATAAGAATCCTCATCGATATGAACTTCATCAACTAAAACTTGGAGGGGCACAAAACAGACATGTGAGTAGACAAAATAAAACTTCAAAAACATCTTTCTTTTTAACAATACAATAACCCCTCGTTGAAATCCGTGTAATTCTCCAGAGAATACCAATACTTAGGTATATAACAATCATGCTGAAGAATGGAAAACAAAAACATACCATGTCGAGTATCTCAACAACAACCATGTAAGTAAGATGAAATAAATCAATATAAATGAATGTCAGTCGTAGTCACCTATAGTGACTTGTACGACTGATCCATATCTCATCCATCATATCACATCAATAAAGTGTTAGCGCATATCTCATTAATCATATCACATCAATCAGGTGCTAGCACATATCTCATCAATCATATCACATCAATCAGGTGCTAGCACGTGAGTCAGAGTCACCTATAGTGACCTGTACGACTCACCCACATCTCATCAATCATATAACATCAATTAGGTGCTAGCACGTGAGCCGGAGTCACCTATAGTGACCTGTACGACTCACCCACATCTCATCAATCATATAACATCAATCAGGTCCTGCACACGAGTCGGAACCACCTAAAGTGGTCTGTACGACATGCTGGGTTTAAATAAATACGCTTAAGTGCTACGATCACGTAAAGACTGTGCGAAGTATCACAAGTCACCTACGAGTCGGAACCACCTAAAGTGGTCTGTACGATAGGCTGACACCTACCTTGGAATCCAAGGTAAGCGTAAGGTGCAGAAGGTGAACAATCACGTGAAGGCTGGCCCTAGCCACCAGCAGGAGCATTAACACCGGGGTGCAAGACAATTAATTCTCCTCATATCCATTTATCACTAATTGCTATTCGATCATACCAACATTATACTCACCTGATTTTACCTTTGCCTCCGTATTGTTGCGCATCACTGTGCAAGTTGTACTAATCGCACATTAAAACATAAGCCAATTATGGTCTAGCATTTATAAGACATAAAACCACAATTTCACATTTCCTCACACAAGAATTTATAACCAATACTAACTCACCAATTCATAAGGTTCAAATCTCATATTTTTCATCAGATTCCTTCACATTGCTCAATTTACCAAACAAAGCTTTTGCCTTGATTATTTAATCTCACTTATCACATGGCTGCATCTAACGTCTTGTTAGACTGCCTACGTACCCTAAACAGGGATCAAGCCAATCGTAGTTCACAATAATTATTTACGAGTAATAGTGTATGAATATCTATACTTAACCTTCTTTTGGTATTTCATAATATATGAATATATATATATATATATATATAATCAGAAGGAAAAGATCCACTCACCTGGAGTCCACGCTGCAACCCCTAGCACGACTATCGAGATGTCCCAAATGATCCCAAATGATCATCGCCTAGCACGAATATCAAATCACATCTCAGAATCCTTACTGAGAGAATATGTAATTTACATACAACGCATCCCTACTTAATTTGATCCAGAAGATCTGTATCACGAATCTTCGATCCGTCACTTCCAAAGATACACATTATGCTTCTAGAACAATACCCCAAAGTTTCGTTACAATCCAACGGCTGGATCTCCGCCAATTGCCAAAACCAAGTGGCGGTTAACATTTTATTTACAAACTTACAATTCCAATTCGGGAAGATCCGTACGACGGATTCCCAATCCATAAATTCCTACATTCCTAAAAAATTATGACTAACGACCTATTAAAGTTTGGTGACGATCCAACGGTCGGATCGTCGGTTTATACCTTGACCTATTAATGTATCGTAGCAAATTTGGGTCCTAACGATCAATCTATGTCAATCCATTCTTAAAACTGAATTCAAGGCATTGAATAACGCTTAAAAATAGCATTGGCGGCCCTTTGTCCATGCGCCGCCATGGGTGGCGGTCGGCCGCCCCGGCTCGTCGGAAAATTCAACTTTCTCCAAAAAATTCTCAAAATTTGCAGAATTGAAGATCTCAATGAATTAAACAACTTTCATACCTGTTCCCAAGGGTAATTTGGCCTGGAAAGGCTTCAATTTCATCACACTCGTCGAAAACCCTCAAATGGGTGTGTTCCAATTCGACCTCCATACTCACTCCGACGCCTCCACAAGTGTATGGGCTTTGTTCTTGAGTTTGAGAGGGAGTCTATTGGTGGTGGTAATTGGATGAGGTATCTTCAATTCGTGACGGGATTGAACCCAACCCGTGCGCCCCATTTTGCACGGTTTTACCCAATTTCAAAGCTAATTCTAGTGAAATTTGATTGGAAATGGAAGATGGGAGATCATGGGAGGTTTCTCAAGTGGTGGATGGCACCAATTTGAGGGAAAAACCGTCAGAAAAATGCCAAAACCGGGTCGCGGGTCACAGGGGAACCCACGAGTTCCTCTCCTTCTTCTCCTCCCTCATTTCCCTCTTTACTCTCTTCTCTGGTTGGACAGTTTCCTTCTCTCTCCCCTCTAACTGGGCAGCGCCCAACCTCCCATATATTATTTCCTTCTTATCTCCACCGTCCATCACATTTTCTTTTAATCTCTGCCACACATGTGGCACTCTAGAATGTCTGAAATTTCTAAATAACAATTAAATTATCATTTTAACCCCCAACTTCAAACGTTAGTAACTTCTTCATTATAGCTCTAAATCACGTTCCGCCTGTGCCCACGCGTCCGTAGCGACGAGTACTATAATGATATACCAAGAAAATGAACCTTACGTGTCACTACAAGGCGGTCAACATGAATCGACGTACGTACCTCGAAGGGAATTTTTGTAAACTCACTTATTAAAATTATAAAAATTATAATGTTTAGGGACGGGCTATTACAATTTACGTATATAAATACATTTAAAATGTGTAAGTCGTGAGTAGCACGCCGTGATTCAAAAAATGTCATCTACACGCGTGTGAGCGTGTGCATGAAGGCTAGTTTATATATAAAGAGATAGTGAATAGTGTTTTGGTGTCACCAAGCTTCATTGGACAAAAATGCCCCAAAAACAAAAAACTTCAAAGGCATCGCAAAATAATGCATCAAATAAGGTAGGGGTATTTTCGTCCTTTTAATAGTATTTTTTTAATAATTAATTTTTTTTGTGTGTGTGTTTGTCTGTTTTTAAATTTTTTTTTTATATATAATTAGTACCTCACAATAGGCTAGCAATAATGTGATTCAATTTCTTTATTTTTAAACACGTTCAAAAAGTCTTAAGAGGCGTGTAATCTCGGTTGTAAAAAAGGTCATTCCCATGCGGATAATAATATGATTAAATTAGTTGTCAAATTTTTTTTTTACAGGTTCAAAACATCTTAAGAGACATGTAATGCTGGTTATAAAAAAAGTCATTCGCATGGGAATAATAATGTGATTAAATTAGTTGTCAAATGATTGTTTTTTTAATAAAGGATATTATCTACACTGAGGGGAGGGGGCGGGCTTAACCTCACAATAGGTTAGCAATAATGTGATTCGATCAGTTGTTTGTTAAATATTATTTTTTTCTATTTTAAACACGTTCAAAACATCTTAAGAGGCGTGTAATGCCGGTTAAAAAAAAAAGTCTTTCGCACACGAATAATAATATGATTAAATTAGTTGTCAAATGATTTTTTTTTAATTTTAACAAATGATATTATCTACGCTAAGGAGGAGAAGGTGGGCTTAGTGACACATCCCTATCCCGATGTCCTCATGTGCGTGATCCTTATATGTATATTCCCATCTCTACCTAGCACGAGGCATTTTGGGAGCTCACTAGCTTCGGAACTCCGAAGTTAAGCGAGTAGCGCACGAGAGCACTCCCATGATGGGTGACCCATTGGGAAGTTCTCATGTGAGTTTCCAGAAACAAAACCGTGAGGGCGTGGTTGGGGCCCAAATCAGACAATATCGTGCTACGGTAGAGTTCGAAGCCAGTGAGCTCCCAAAAGGCCTCGTGCTGGGTAGAGATGGGAATAAACATATAAAGATCACTCCCCTGGGCGATGTGGGATCTAACATTAGCCTCACAATGTGCTAGCAATAATGTGATTCAATCAGTTGTTTATTAAATATTATTTTCTTTATTTTTAAACACGTTCAAAACATCTTAAGAGGTGTGTAATGCCGATTATAAAAAAAAGGTCTTTCGCACGTGGATAATAATGTAATTAAATTAGTTGTCAAATGATTTTTATTAACAAACGATATTATCTACACTAAGGGGGAGGGGGTGGGCTTAGCCTCACAATGGGTTAACAATAATGTGATTCAATCAATTGTGTATTAAATATTATTTTCTCTATTCTTAATGTAAATTCTATAAAGAACAATTTTATTATGTGAATTCAGTTGCTTTAATTAGTTTATGAAGGGTTTCTTCTAACATGATCTAAGATTATTCATTTACTTCAAATATTTGACTTTCCTTTTGTCAATTTACGCATACAAATACATTTAAAACGTGTAAGTCGGGCTTAGTTATATACAAAAACGTGTGATTCAAAAAATACCTTCTGCACGCACGTGAGCGCGCGCATGAAGGCTAGTTATATACAAAAACGATGTATTAGGATAATACACTCTTGTTTTATAGAGGGAAAGAAGAAAGATTCTCATCTTTTAAGATGTTAAAACTTAAACAAACTGAAAAATATCGAAAAAGTCTGGCCGGCCAGGATTTAACGTATGGCATCTGTTTTGGCAGCACCTCATCGGTAGCTGGAAGACTTTGACAAGGTCACTCTCTGCTGGTAAAGTTTGCTTTGCGAAATTGGATCGGAGGAATTTTATACAATTTTGTTTAGACTAGTACAGAAACTTAATACTTGAGCTTTCAAGGCAATATTAGTCTAGATTAATTATTTGACCTTTAACTGGACAGCTTTCAAAGACTTTGGCACAAAAACGAACGTAGTGGCGTTTTAGGATTCATACAGTCGACTTCACTTGGTGGGTAAGGCTGTGTTATTGTTGTAATTAGGCAGCTTTGAAACCTTTCTATGTATGTTTTTTTAGTGAATTTCCGGGATTTGGTTTGGATCAAAATGTTTAATTAGTGCTAATCTAGAGGCTGCAGTGTAACCGGATATAACGTAACAGATTTAGAAAGAAAGAATAAAGACTCTGATATATTTTACATCGATGTAGGTTGGTGGCTGTACTACTTTAACGACCCACAGTGACGAAGCTACAAGCTAAGCATGCCGGCGAAGAAGCATCAGGTCGTTGAGTTTTAGGGCCTTGAGGCGGGAGATGATCATGCCTGTCAAGTGAAAGTTTCGGCAATGGTGTTTCTAGCTGAAGAACCGTCATCATCACTTGTCCCGCGTTTGGCCTTTCACTGCTGTTTGGATGAGCACACTACAATCCCACTGTTAACAAGCATTCCATTTCATTTTGATCAAAACACATTTCCAATCTCTCATCAGCTGCATCGAAAATAAGAGACGCATAATAAACAGACGAATGAATGAATTACAAACTACAAATATTATTTTATTAATGTGCGAACAAATAAACAAGACGGTTACAAATAGAAGACTACAATGTTTTGACTAACTTGTTTTTCCATACTAAACTACAAGCTATAGACATAGAGAGCAAAACACTCTTTGTTCCGACACAAATTTCATTACTTGTTCTTTGTCTAATACTTTTTATTCCCAAAGTTCATCTCGACTGTTCCGTTCTTTGTATTACAGAAACTTCAAAAGAAGAGAACGTAGCCAATATGAATCATTCACGTCAAAACTGTTTTAGATTTCAGAAACATATTTAGAGGACTAAGCTATGCTATTCAACTAACAAATTTAATAGCCCAATACATATACACCAAAGCCATCGAAAACACAAAAGAAGTACTAGAACCCTAAAACTAAGATGAAAAATTCAGACATTATTCATCGAAAATCATCACACTATTGGCCATGTAACTTGGTCATCGCAGATAATTCGCATCCAACAATTTTATCTCGAGCTATCAAATGCACTTCCTTAATTCTAAAACGACAAGTAAACAAAAAAGATTCAGAAGATATTGTAGATTGATGTAGCTTGGCGGTTCTAAATTTGACGACCCGCTCGTTAGAAACTAGACGCTAAAGATCATTGAGAGGAATCAACTGGTGCTGAGGCAGGAGTGGAATGTCATGCATGTCAGTTGGAAGTTCCAGAAATGGTGCTTTGAGCTGAAGAACCTTCATCACTTGTCCGGCTTTTGGCCTTCCCTGGGCTTGTTGGAAAATTAGTTATTATTTTATTATTGTTTATGGTTTTCTTGTAGGCCAAGGATATTAGAGTTTCTTGCCCGTCAAGTATTAAGGTTTTGCTTTAGTTTTAACTATATATAGTAGTGATTGTATTAGTTTATTTAATGAAGTTAGTCACAATGTAGCCTCCTAAGGTTTTGTAGCTGTTTCGGCAATCTTTCGTTCACTTAATAAAGTTATATTAGTTTGTATTCAGTTTGTTCGTTTGTTAATCACGCACTTTGATATTCAACTTGGTATTAGAGCATGTTTGATCTTTCAGGATTTAATCTGTTCTTGATAGGTATCCATGTTGTTTGTTTGTTTGATATTAGTTTTGAAAAAAAAAAAAACACTAACAAGCATAGAAGATTTCCATCAAGATAGAGTTGCCAAACCCAGCTCACAAGTGGCAAGTAAAATCCCCATAACACTACTACAATATTAGCTTTAGGTGTCGGACGATCCTGGCGGTTAATAAGCCATTCTGACGGATAAAAGATATCCAACACGTAATTTATTTACTGTCGGATTAAAGTTCCTTTTTGTCGGATTTAACCCTCAATATTTTTGAATTCTTTTTTAAAAAAAATATTTTTAACATATTTTGGCGGTTTTTAAGTTAATGGTGGCGGTTATAACCGACATAAATTAACTATTTTATTATTTTAGTTTTTGGCGGTTATTATTTTATTATTCTGACGGTTATAACCGACAGAAATTGACTATTATATTATTTTAAAATGTTATATTGATTATAAATAAATAAATAAATAAACAAATGGTTTAAATATTTTTTTTTTCACTCACGGTCCCATTACCTAATCTCTTAATGTTTTTTTTTTGCGACTTTTTACACATGCTATCTTGGAGTATATACAAACATATTTGACTGTTAGATCGTTGAAACTAGTTTCGTAGAATGCATATCCTATCAAATTGATAGATTTAACAAACACTTAAGAGTTAATGTTATACTTCCATTAAGTATAAAAAATTATCCACTAGTGTAAATATTTTAAATTGAAGATCGAATTTGTTCAATGCATTCTTATAGGGTCGAGGAGTGTAGCTGTAAAAAATCATCAAAATCAGAGCTAAAATAATTGTTAAATTGTGATTTTTCGTTTATAACCGTTGAAAACTTTTGTTTTGTTACCTAATCTCTAAGTGTTTGTTTTTTGTGATTTTTTAGGTATGTTATCTCGGAGTATATACAAACATATTTGACTATTGGATCATTGAAACTAGTTTTATAAAATGCATATCCTATCAAATTGATAGATTTAACAAACACTTAAGAGTTAATGTTATACTTCTATTAAGTATAAAATATGATTTATCCACTAGTGTAAATATTTTAAATTGAAGATCGAATTCATTCATTGCATTCTTATAGGATCGAGGAGTGTAACTGCAAAAAATCATCAAAATCAGAGCTAAAATAACCGTTAAATTGTGATTTTTCGTTTATAACCATCGAAAACTTTTGTTCCGTTACCTAATCTCTGAATGTTTTTTTTATGATTTTTTACGTATGTGATCTTGGAGTGTGTACAAACAAGTTTGACGGTTGGATCGTTGAAAAACGTTTCAGAGAATGCGTATCACATCAAAACGGTAGATTAAACCAACACTTAGAGTTAATATTATACTTCTATTAAGTATAAAATAAGATTTTGTGGTATCAACTAGTGTAAATATTTTAAATTGAAGATCAAATTCGTTCATTGCATTTTTATAGGGTCGAGGAGTGTAGCTGTAAAAAAAATCATCAAAACCGAAGCTAAAATAACCGTTAAATTGTGATTTTTCGTTTATAACCGTCGAAATTTTTTGTTCCGTTACCTAATCTTTGAACGTTTGTTTTTTGTGATTTTTTTACGTATGTGATCTTGGAGTGTGTACAAACAAGTTTGACGGTTAGATCATTGAAAAAAGTTTCGTACAATGTGTATCACATCAAAACGATAGATTAAATAAACACTTAAGAGTTAATGTTATACTTCCATTAAGTATAAAGTAACATTTTGCGGTATCCAATAGTGTAAATATTTTAAATTGAAGATCAAATTTATTCATTGCATTCTTATAGGGTCGAGGAGTATAGCAAAATTGAGTTGCGTTCTATTATTTATATAATTGATTAATTTTAGTAAGATAAGATTTCATTTTGTTGTTGTTGTATGGCAACAGTAGGGTGATTTCCAAACAGATTCCATAATAAATAAGGTTTTTATTTATTTTTAATTTAAAACATTTTGAAACTAACTTATCTTTCAGGTTGAAAATTTTGGATTTTCAGTCGCAAATTTTTTTTTTTTTGAAATTTTCAGATCATCATCAAAAATTTAAAATTTCTAAGTTTTAGATATTTGTACATCAATCTTTGTGCTTCTGTATATGCAATTCAATAATATTTGGTAAATATTTTATGTAGAATTATTATACATTTTGTAGTATATCAGTATATATATTAGACAAAACAAAATAGTATGTATGTTTATAATCAATCTCACGCTCAAAATAAATAAAAATAATAATCAATCACACTCTCATTTTTAATAAACGAATATAAAAATAATTAACAAAAGATATCCAATTTAACAAAGAACATGGCAAAATATAAAAAACGTTTACAAGATACACACAATTAGTAAATAACAGCAAAATGTTCAATTTTTTTTGGAATATTTTAATTGGATTATCCAAATTAACAATGAACATGACAAAAAAAAAAGTTTACAAGAAGTAGTTAATAGTTATCTATTAAACCAAACAATTATTTATTTTCGACGAAAAAAAACAATTATTTATTTAATTTTTAAAAACTTATTCTACTTAAATACATTTATTTATTTATTTATTAAACCAAACAATTATTATTTTATTTTTTAAAATAGTAACAAAATTTTGGGGGGAATTTAAAATTTTGGGAGGGAATTTAAAATATATCCAAGCTATAAAGGATATGTATGATGGAGCAAAGACTGCCGTAAGAATTCATGAAGGACAAATTGAAAGCTTCCCCATAATTGTAGGGTCACATCAAGGCTTATCTTTAAGTCCTTACCTTTTTGCATTGGTAATGGATGAGTTAACGGGACATATTTAAGATGATATTCCTTGGTGTATGCTTTTTGCAAATGATATAGTGTTGATAGATGAAACTCAGGAAGGGGTAAATGCGAAGCATAACATTTGGAGAGAAGTGTTGGAATCTAAAGGTCTTCGCCTAAGTCGGTCAAAGATAGAATATATGGAGTGTAAGTTCAGTGCAAATAGAGGCCCAAATGAGTTTGGGGTGCGGATCGGAGACCAGAAAGTATCAAAGATCAACTGCTTTCGCTACCTAGGATCTATCTTGCAAAAGAATGGAAATTTAGATGGAGACCTCAACCATAGAATACAAGTTGGATGGATGAAGTAGAATAGTGCATCTGGCGTGTTGTGTGACCGTCCTATGTCACTGAAGCTCAAGGGAAAATTTTATAGGACATCAATAAGGTCGGCGATGCTGGGCGGTGAAGCATCAACACGTACATAAAATAGGTGTAGCGGAGATGAGGATACTCAGTTGGATGTGTGGGCACATGAGAAAGGATAAGATTAGGAATGAGGATATCTGAGGCAAACTAGGAGTAGCCGAAATTGAAGGAAAGATGAGAGAAAATTGGTTACGGTGGTTTGAACATGTGCAACGAAGGCTTACTGACGTTCCGGTTAGAAGATGCAACTATTGGACAGAGGCCTAGGGACGAAGGGGTAGACAAAGACCTAGGAAGACTTTGGAAGATACTCTAAGAAAAGACTTAGAGTACTTGGATCTAACGGAAGACATGACATAGGACCGAACGCAATGGCGTTTTAGGATTCATATAGCTAACCCCACTTAGTAGGAAAAGGCTTTGTTGTTGTTGTTGTTGTATCGGCTACATGGAGAAGATTTCCAGCAAGGTAGAGCTGCCAAACCCACCGAAAAAGTGGCACGTGATACTCTCCATCTTGGTAAGTCCTCATTCCACATGCAATTTCCAAGTCTACAACTCCCAAATTGTACATGTCTGATTCTTTACTGGCCCTCCCTTCACTTGCATATTATGGGGCCATGTATCCGAAGGTTCCTACTACCCCTGTTGTCTGACTCCTGAATTGCGGATCCATGAGCTTTGCAAATACCAAAATCACCAAGCTTAGTGCTGAAATTTTTGTCCAACAGTACGTTAGCTGATTTCATATCCCTATGAAGGACACATTGCTCTGCTTCTTCGTGTAGGTAATGAAGTGCCGAGGCCAACCCTAAAGCTATCTTGTACCGGGATTCCCATTGCAGAGTTACTCGAGAACCAAAAAGGTGTGTGTCAAAGCTGCCATTGGACATGTATGCATAAACAAGCAAGCATTCTCCATTCCCGTGACACCATCCAATGAACTGGACCAGATTTCGATGAAATAAGTGGCTTATTATCTTCACTTCATTGATGAAGATTTTCTCATAGTGCTCGGATTCTGACAAGATTCTCTTAACAGCAACTAGGCAGCCAAGATCTTGTAAGATCCCTTTATAAACTTGTCCTGACCCTCCATGGCCTAGCTTTCTTTCTTTCGCGAAGTCATTAGTGGCCACGACTAATTCTTGGTAAGAAAACCTTTTTGGGACAGCTAGTCTTTCAAGATTCACACTTATGAAGTGCAATCCATTAGAGCTGTAATTTCCATTCTCAAACGATCCAAGAATCCTTTTAACCAAACAACATAAGGCCACGCCAATCGCCACAATCAAGAAGGAAGCCGCAAAGACCATTATCAACCATTTCTTATTTCATTTCCACTTGTGTTTCCTGTTTTTCTCATGTGTAGGGTCCAAACTTGAATTGAAATCCCATGAGTATATCGTGTGCCGCTAGGGGTATATTCTGGTAGTAGCTGAAAAACCAATTGTAACGAAATCGGGAAGGCACTTGCGCAAGTCAACATTGTAAGAAAGTGAAGAATTGCCTATGAAAACGGGGTTTTCCTTGTTTGTCCAGAACACACTGAGGTTTTTAGTGGTAGCATTGTAAGTTATCCACACATTCACCTTCTTCTT
This sequence comes from Crataegus laevigata, assembly GCA_963580275.1. NCBI lineage: Eukaryota > Viridiplantae > Streptophyta > Magnoliopsida > Rosales > Rosaceae > Crataegus > Crataegus laevigata. The sequence continues at coordinate 4,317,637 of OY756949.1, forward strand.
ACTATAATCGCTGCTAAAGTTCCAACTAGCATAAACAACAGAAGAGATTCTATCAATGTTGATCCCAACATGCAGTCCGGCTGGATCCCAGTAACTGTTTGAGTAGGTATCGAACTTGACGGAAGCAATTTTGTTGTGTGACATGGTGGTGCTGTTGAATAATCCGAGAAAACCCCCACCCGAGTTAGGTAAAATTGGGACATCAACAGGAGCAAGGAAAAACGGAAACCCGTCACTATAGTTATGGTAAGCAGCGTTGATATTGAAAGTGACATGAGTAGCGAAGTTTGCAAGTGACCTAGATTTGGAGTCCCATAAGTGCAAAAGGTCTGCATATGTAGCCCGCCCAACGGGCCACGTCCATGTAGACTCTGTAATATTTAATCTCTCCTAGTACAGGCGCTGTAGCACCTTCGTAGACAATGTTCTTTGTTCCAAGATAAAATTGTGTAATATTGAAGGAAAGTGGCCGAGTAAAGTGAGGGAAGCAGGTGATCAAAATGGAGAAGTATTGAAGACGAAAACTTACCTCTCTGCGGCTTGTGTTGTTTAGAGACATTGCATTCAAACGCAACTGCGATTCTCACACAACTTCTCACAATTCTAGTTAACCTAAGTTTAACAGAATAGGAGAGATTGAAACCAAGCTAATAGCCACAAATAAACTGCTGATATAATCTAAAAATAAATCCAACTGTTCGCCTCTTTACCTTGTCCACATTTTCTTACGGGATAGGATTTGAACATTTCCGTTACAAGATGAAGTGTTGAGTTTTAAGTGTTTGTTTGTATTATTATTTATGAGGAAACAACAACACAAGGTTACAAGATATATAGGACAAGGAGTGATAAACACACTAATCACCCTTAAATCACTCCTACACGCCAGCTTCATAAAACAAGGAGCATGAGGAGGTAAGGGAAAAAGCTAACCACTACTAGAAGTATGGGAAAACAGATACAAGATCTTTACAAGATATGACTAGAAGTAAGGTGACAAGTACACCCTAATAATCAACCTAATCAATTGCTCCAAATACCCATTCTTGACTTTCAATACTCCCCCTCAAGCTGGGCCTAGAATGTTGATGGAACCTAGCTTGGATAGAAGACACTGAAACTAATTTGTAGGTAATGGTTTGGTGAAAATGTCGGCTAACTGATAAACACTCCTTGTGTAGAGAGTTTGAATCACCTGAGTTTGCACCTGAGCACAAACATAGTGGCAATCAACCTCAATATGTTTTGTTCATTCGTGGAACACTGGATTGGATGCTATGTGCATTGCAGCTTGATTATCACAATACATTGACATAGGTTGCTTTATTTGGAACCCCAAATCACTCAAAAGACCATTAAGCCATATTAATTCATATGTTGTGGATGCCATCGACCTATATTCAGCTTCTGCACTAAATCTTGCAATGACACTTTGCTTCTTACTCTTCTATGTTACCAAATTTCCTCCCACAAACGTGCAATAACCCGTGGTAGACTTTCGATCTATTTGGTTTCCTGCCTAGTCAGCATCACAGTAACCAATAACTTAAGTGTTATCATTCTTCTTCATGAGAATTCCTCTTCTAATCGATCCTTTGAGATAACGAAGTATTCTCTTAACAAGGTTGAAGTGTCCTATTGTAGGTGCATGCATGAATTGACTAGCTAAACTCACAGCAAATGTAATATCTGGTCTTATGATAGTTAAATAAATTAACTTACCAACAAGCCGTTGATAGTAACCAATATTAGGCAGAAGATTGCCTTCCAAGCTAAGCTTGAGCTTGTTGTCGAGATGAGTTTGAATTGGCATGGCATCCTTCATGTTTGATTCTGTGAGAAGATCGAGGATATACTTCATTTGGTTAAGAAATAGCCCTTTACTTGATGAGGTCATTTTTATCCCCAGAAAATATTTTAACTTTCTAAGAGCTTTGATGGAGAACTTCTGTTGTAGGGAGACCTTGAGGTTTGTGATTTCATCAACATTGTCCCCCGTGATTCTTAAGTCATCAACATAGATCAACATTACAAGATTGCCAACTATTCATGTTCGAACGAACATGGATGAGTATGCATGACTTCTTTGAAAACTAGTTTTTTCAAGAACCGAACTGAGCTTGGCATACCAGGCTCTTGGAGATTGTTTTAATCCATAAATGGATTTGTGCAACCGACACACCATGCCAGGCTCATTGTATTTAGGATGTCCCAGTGGTAGCTTCATGTAGACATCCTCTTCAAGGTCACCATGTAGGAATGCATTCTTCACATCCATTTGGTATAGAGACCATCCTTTATTCACATCAACAGACAATAACACCCTCACAGTGTTCATCTTGGCAACATGAGCGAATGTTTCCTTGCAGTCCACGACATGTGTTTGAGTGAATCCTCTAGCCACCAACCTAGCTTTGTGTCTTTCAATCAATCCATCTGAGTGGAATTTGATCTTGTAGATCCACTTACTACCAACTGCCTTTTTTTCTAGTGGAAGTCTAACTACACTCTAGATGTTGTGATTAGTGAGGGCACAAAGCTCTTCCTACATGACCTTTCTCTACACTTCTTAGCAGCTTGCTTCTTAAAAGGTTTGAGGCTCGCAGTGACTGGTGATGGTGTTTAAATAGGCAGAATAAGATTTTGATACTTTATGGTAAGACATGGAACCACTGATTGGATGCCTGGCTGAATAAGTCACATAATCTTGAAGCATTGTGGGAGGGTGCCTAGCACGCACTGGATTTCTTTTGCCTGGGACCTATTGTGTTTCTTCTGTCGAGCTTTTTGGCTCTTCATAAGGAGAATCTTAATTGTGCATCTGTTGGCCAGGATAGTGATCACTAACTTGAGTTGCTTCAGCTGTAGCAGGAACATTAAGAGGTTTTATCTTGAAAGATAGTTCCTTAGCCATTGGTAAGGGAAAAAACTCAAAACATGACACCCCATGTGACTGATCATCAGAGAGCTTGTTGTAAAAGGAGTTAGTTTCATCAAATCATACATCCCTTGAAACGACAACTTTTTTTAACTCTGGACGATAATACTTGTAACCTTTTTGAGCGGATGAGTAACCAAGAAACATGCATTTGTTAGCCCTAGGGTCTAGTTTATCCCTATGCTGAGATTGAATATGAACATAGCATGTGCACCCAAAGACTTTAAGGTGTGATAGATTAACATCCATCCCTTTCAACATTTCCATTGGAGATTTGAATTCCAAGACTCGACTTGGTAATCTGTTTATGATATATGCAGCTGTCATGACCCCTTGGGACCAAAATCTTTTTGGTACTTTCATGTGCAACATTAGAGCTTTTGTTTTTTTCAAGTAGAACACGATTCTTTCTCTCGGCTATGCCATTTTGTTGTGGAGTTCCAACACAACTAGTTTGATGCAAAATTCCATTACTGCTTAAATATTGTTTAATGATGTGTGCAAGGTTCTAAAAAACACTAGGTGCTAGTCTGGTGGCGGGGTCTAGGCAGTCGCTTAGGCGGCCTAGACTGATTTAGGTAAAGTTCTTGTATATCTTGTAAATAAGACACGCCTCAATCTCGATGTCCTGTAGACATTGGGATGATCACGTGCTGACCGACACCTGAGGGGTGACGTAAGCCATTCAATTTAAGTAAAAACTCATACAATACTCGCAACATACAAAACATGGCTAAACAAGAGTATAAATAAACATAAACAGAAGAAACATAATCACACTAAAATAATATTCAGCTGCCAACATTGAAATTAGTAAGCTATAACAGAACATGTCCAGAGCATTCGTCTAATACAGATTTCAAAATAGAAATTGAGATAGGAGAGTGCTATTACATAAGATGTAATAGGAGGAAGCTAGCACAAAATCACTGGTAGGGGAATGCCTCATAGCTTAGATCGTAATCCTTGTTCCTACCTATTGAAGGGGGCGCCAAATAAGGGTGAATGGACCAGTTTGATATACATATAAGAAAACAGTTATCAACATACTAACCCCCATATTTTTATGAAAACACACATATATATATCATGATAAACATAGGTTTTCCGAACCCTAGAATGTCGTGTAATATTCTCAATTCATAACTCGCATATAATAATCACTAGTGTCAAGTGTCCACATATATCCTTCCAGGCCCTATGCCATATCCCCGTCCCTGAGCATACAGTCAGAGGAAAATATTGTTTCAGGCCCTATGCCAGCTCCCCGTCTATGTGCTAAATAGCCAGAGGAAAACACACTCCAGGCCCTATGCCAACTCCACCGTCGCCCGGAATGGAACGGAATCTATTCCTTCATCCCATAGCGGAAATTGGGACCACTAGTAATACAGAATCATCGCACATATATTTTTTGAAAAGTAACATCATACATCATTCTTATAAACTCATGCTTTTCATGCGTTCAATTCTACTAATAAAACATGCATTTTAGAAGGGGTCCACTCACAGTACTACGCTACCCAAATGCCACACCGCTAGCGAAGAAACAAATGCCACACTATAAACATCTAAGCACACAAAAGGTTCAACTCAGTCAAACTCTATTCAAATGAATTTATTTGAGAAAACAAACCTCAAAAACGGGTCCAGAACGTCGAAATTAGCTTATGAGGGGTCTCGGACGAAACCCAAAAAAGTCAACGTTGACTGGTCAAAGTTAAAGTCAATGGTGAAAGTCAAAGTCAACATTAACCGTTGACCCGATCAATGGTCAACAACTCAAAGTCAACGGGCCAGGATCAGGGTCAACTTGGGTCAGTCAAACCGGGTTTGGGTTGGATCCGGATTTGGGTTAGAGGGTTTGGGTTTGGGTTTGGGTTTAGGGTTTAGGGCTTGGGCCCTAATTTAAAGAAACCTAAAAAGGTTTCGGGTTTAGGTTACACGGGCCAAAGGCCCCGAGTTTTTCGACCCAAGGCTTTTTAAGCCAACGGTTTTGGGTTTAACTGCCAGGCCCCTAAGGGGTTTGGGTTTTAACATAACTAAAATAAAAAATGCAACAACTAGGGTTTTTGGGTCACAACCAACACGGGCCAAAGGCCCCAAACTACAAAGGCCCATGGCCTTTAACATAATTTAAATAATTATTAAAATAAAAAGGGAATACGGGCTGGGGTTTGAAACGGGCCTAAGGCCCGAAGGTTTTCTGAAAAGGCCCGAAGGCCTTTTTAATAATTTAAATAACTTAAAAATAAAAACTAAACGGGTTGGGGTTTTGGGCTGGTCCAACACGAGCCTAATGCCCAAGGTTCCTACAATGGCCCGAAGGCCTAGGCTCGACGGAAAACCGAAGAAAAACGTCGGAGCCTCTACAGCTTCGACAGACTATAAGCGGAGGTTTTAGGCTCCTATCTAAGTACCAAACCAAAGTACAAAGTGAGACGAGAAGATTTGTACCCTTGGATCAAAGTGAAACCACCAGATTTTGCTCGAAAAACCTTCGAGGCTCACGGGTTTTCGCCGGAAAGAATGGGTGTGCGCACCCCCGAGTCGATCTCAACCTAAAGCCTTGAATAAATCACGAAAATTACTTCTAAATTCTCAACCAAACACAAATCAACTCTAAACGAAGAAGATCCAAGGCTTACCTTTGCTGGAGAACAACGAAATTCGTCGGAGAATTTCTGGGTTCGCGTGTTCCTTGCTACGATGGGAGAAAAGGATAAAGAACGAGGGAGTGACGAAGGTGGGTGTGCGATGGTGTGCGTGCTCACGGGAGGACGAGAGAGAGGCGAGAGGGTTACGAGAGAAAGAGAGTGTTAGTTCGAGAGAGTGCAGAGAGATAAAGAGTTCGAGAGGGGCAGAGAGAGAAGACAAAAAGAAAGAAAGAAAGAAAGAAAGAAAGAAAGAAAGAAAGAGAGGTTACGGGGTAGGGGACATAAACACAAAAAGAGAGAGCTTGAGAAGCTGCCACGTGGCAGATTGGGACAAAAGAAATGATCCTATTTCTAGATCCAGATTGGATAAGAGATGAGGACTAAATTGTAAAATTTGTAATTATTTTGGGACAATTTCATGAATTTAAATTTTATAAAGGGGTGGGTGTAACAATCTACCCTCCTTAAAAAAAAATTTCATCCCCAAAATTACAAACTCAATAAAATAAAAATGGGTACTGATTCATCATCAGATCCTCTATTTCCCACGTCACCTTCTCGACAGCATGATTCTTCTAGAGGACCTTCACCAACCGGATAACTTTGTTCCTCAAAATTTTCTCCTGTCGATCAATGATGGCCACTGGTTCTTCAACATAACTGGCATCCTGATTTATTTCTAGCGGCTCTACTTGAATAACATGGGAAGGATCTGGTACATATTTCCAAAGCATGGAAACATGGAACACATTGTGAATCATCAACAACTTCGGTGGTAGCTCCAACCTGTAAGCAACTGCACCGATTCTCTATGTAATCTGATAAGGACCAATGTATCGAGGGCTCAACTTCCCTTGCTTGCCAAAATGAACCAAACCCTTCTAGGGAGATAACTTCAAGAACACAAGATCACCCACCTTATACTCGCGATCCTTGGAATGTCTATCTGCAATACTCTTCTGTCGGTCATGCGCTGCCTTTAAATTCCTCTTAATCATTTGAATGTTAGCATTAGTAGTGTCCACAATCTCAGGTCCTACTAACACCCGCTCAGCAACCTTAAACCAAAATAAAGGCGTTCGGCACACCTTCCCATACAGTGCCTCAAAAGGTGCCATGCCGATACTGGAATGGTAGTTGTTGTTGTAAGCAAACTCTGCTAATGGCAAATAGCTATCCCAACTACCCTTCCACTGGAGAACAGACACTCTCAACATGTTCTCCAAGGTCTGAATCGTTCGCTCGGACTGACTATCAGTCTGTGGATGGTAGGTAGTGCTATACAACAGCTGAGTATTCATAGATACATTAAACGCCCTCCAAAATTTAGAAGTGAACCTAGGATCTCTGTCTGATACGATATAAACAGGTTCACCATGAAGTCTGACAATATTATCAATAAACAACCTTGCCAGCTTCTTCAGCGAATAAGTCTGTCGGACAGGCAAGAAATGAGCGGACTTAGTGAGTCGGTCCACTATTACCCAAACATCATCCAGCCTCGACTTCGTCTTTGGCAGTCCATACACAAAATCCATGGTGATGTCTTCCCATTTCCATACAGGTGTTGGAAGGTTTTGCTGTAGTCCTCTAGGTCTCTACCTCTCAGCTTTTACTTGCTGGAAAATGATGCACATACTCACATAGTCTGCTATGTGCCATTTTATACCGACCCAGTAATAGAACGGACGGATGGTATGGTAGAGTTTGGTGTTTCCCGAATGCATGGCATATGCTGAGAGATGCGCTTCATCCAGGATTTCCTTTTTCACTACTTCATTATCCGAAGGTACATACAACCTATTTTCCAACATCAAGGCTCTATCTTCTAAGATATTAAAATCCTTTCTCTTTCATTTTTCAACCAACCGCTTCAAATCTGTACACTCTTCATCAAGTTTCTGAGCTTCTAAAACCATATCCACGAGAACAGGTCTCACTTGAAAGTGTGCTAACCAAGCTCCTTGTTTATCTGGTTCCACCGAAATTCTGGTTTCTCGAAGCGAAAACAGTAGCGGCACATGTATAGCTCGAAGAGAGGGAAACTGTCCATGATATTTCCTACTAAGTGCGTTTGCCACCACGTTAGCGTGTCCAGGATGGTACTTAATTGTGCAGTCATAATCGGAAATGAGCTTCATCTATCTTCTCTACCTCAAATTCATCTCCGACTGAGTGAAGATGTACTTCAAACTTTTGTGGTCCGTGAAGATACGGCACTTCTCACCGTACAGGTAGTGCCTCCAGATTTTTAGAGCAAACAATACTGCTCCAAGCTCCAAATTATGAGTGAGGTAGTTTCTCTCGTGAGTCTTGAGCTGCTTGGAAGCATAGGCAATGACTTTTCCATGTTGTATCAGTGCGCAACCCAATCCTGATAGTGATGCGTCAGTGTAAACTTCAAAGTCGACACCCTTTTTTCTGGAAGAGTGAGGACGGGATCTTGAGTAAGACATCGCTTCAGTTCCTGAAAGCTTTTTTCACATTCTTCATCCCACTCAAATTTTACCTATTTTCGAGTTAACTTAGTCAGAGGTAAAGCAATCGAAGAGAACCCACGAACAAACCGTCGATAATAGCTAGCCAGTCCCAGAAAACTCCTCACTTCGGTAACATTCCTTGGTTGTTCCCAATTAGCCACTGTCGAAACCTTTTGGGGATCTACATTAATCCCATTAGTAGACACAATATGATCGAGGATGCTGATCTGGCTTAGCGAAAATTGACATTTGCTGAATTTGGCATATAACCGCTCATTTCTCAAAGTTTCCAACACCATTCTTAAATGCATTATGTGCTTAGCGATACTTTTAGAATAGATCAAGATGTCATCGATGAAGACTATTATGAACTGATCTAGATACGGTCTAAAGACCCTGTTCATTAGATCCATGAACACTGCAGGTGCATTCGTCAGTCCAAAAGCCATGACACGAAATTCATAATGTCCATACCTAGTGCGGAAAGCAGTCTTCGGCACATCTTCTTCTCGAATTAGTAATTGATGATAACCTAAGCGAAGATCAATCTTCAAAAAGATTTGAGCACCTTTCAATTGATCAAAGAGGTCATCGATCCGAGGTAAAGGATAACGGTTCTTCACCGTCACCCGGTTCAACCATCGATAATCGGTGCAAAGTCTCAGTGATCCATCCTTCTTTTTCACAAATAGAACAGGAGCACCCCAGGGAGATGTGCTGGGCTGGATATAACCCTTATCCACGAGCTCCTGAAGTTGTGTCTTCAGTTCCCTCAGTTCCGCCGGTGCCATTAGATAATGTGGTAATGAGATAGGGTCTGTACCCGGAAGTAAATCGATAGTGAAATCAATTTCCCTCGTAGGTGGTAACCCTAGCAAATCCTTGGGAAAAATGTCAGTGAATCTCTTTACCACTGGTACGTCTTCGGGTCTCAACAAAGGTTTCTCATTCGCGACTACATGGGCTAAAAATCCCACACACCCCTTATTCAATAACTTAGTCGCCTGGATAGCAGAAATAATACAACTAGGAAGAATTCGCCGCTCACCTTGAAACGTGATCGGCGATCGTCCAGGTCGATCAAAAGTCACCAATTTCTCCTTGCAACTGATAAGGGCATTATGTCTGGAAAGCCAATCCATCCCTAAGATGACATCGAACTCCGCCAAGTTGAACGGAATTAGATTAGCTTCCCAAGTCTCCCTTTCTACAAAGACGGGACAATTTATGTATTCCCATTGTGCACAGAAAAGTTCTCTATGCGGCATTTGTACTAGCATATCATAGTCAAGTAGAGTAGGTCGCGATTTTAACCCTCGTGCAAATGATGAAAACACAAAAAAAAAAATGTAGCACCCGGGTCAATTAAAATTCTTGCCCAATTATCGCAGATAAGTAACCTACCCGTGATGACCTGAGGATCCTGCTCGGCCTGCTGCTGAGTGATAGCGTTAATACGCTCATGTACCTGACGTCCTGCACCACCTGACATCCTGAGCCTCTGTCTCGACCACCCCGAGCTCGAAACCCCTGATTGTTTCGTCCACCTCGGTTCTCCTAAAAGCAACTGCCTGAAGCTATGCCCCGCTGTTGTGGCTGTCTCTGAGTGGAAAATTGAGTACTTTGACTCCCACTCCCACCATAGCCCTGAGAAGAACTACCACTGTAGTTCTGAGAAAAACTAACACCGTAGTTTTGAGAGGAACTACCACCGTAGTTTTGGGAAGAATCACCACCAAAATTTTAGGAAGGATCGCTACCATAGTTCTGGGAATAACCACCACCATAGCTAGAACTTGGGTTACTTCAACCGCCATAGTTCAACACAGAAGCATAACTCTCAGGTGGTGGAGCCGAAGAACACTCTCTGGCAAAATGTCCCATACCTCCACACTTGTGGCACATGCTCGTCGATCTGAAGTGGTTGAAGGAGCATCTCAACGACTCATTGCCCGAGCCCTCACTGGACAAACCCAAACCTTGCCCTTGACGCTTGAAAGAAAAAGAGTGCCTAGGGCCAAATGAACCAGAAGAACTACCAGATTCCGCGTGCTTTGGGATCGAAACCCACGACATTCCTGGCTCTGATTCTGAGGTCGATACTGATTCTGGGGTTGATTTTGAGCCAGAGTTTGAGCCTGAGCCTGCTCCTGCTGAATAGCAGTTTCCTATCTACCTTGTTCAATTCTCAAACAAGTCTCAATCATTTCTTCATAGCTTCGGTGCAGTATTGCGGACACTGGCTCACGATAATCAGGATTTAAACAAATCAGCAACTGAACCATCATTTCATGCAGATTCCTATAAGTTCCAGAGTGGTGCCTTGACAAGCGTCGAAAAATACTGTCAACCTCAATAATACTAAGGTCGCCCTGTCAAAACTCCAGAAACTGCTATCTTCGGAATGTAGTCCAGGTCATCCTACCACCAGTTGGAATAGTTTGCTTAACTCCCTTCCACCAGATCTTAGCATTTCCTTTTAGAAAATAGGCAGCACTATCCGCCCAATAACCTACTAAACAATCCATACTTTTCAGCGTATCCTCTACCTGCTTCAACCACTCCTTAGCCTCTGGACAGGCTTCAACTACTCTAAGATCTGGAATAAGTTGGCTACGAGCAATCTCAATATACGTACGATTTTATCTACCACTGCCACCAGTAAAAGCATCCCTAATAGCATTAGTTAGCTGCTATATTCCTCTCACAAAACCATAATGAGCACGGCGAGGAACATTCCCACCAGTGGGATCCATGATTCTAAGAAGAGACAAGAAAAATTTAGGAAGGCAATAAATTATGGATGCAAGGAGAGTTATGGTTACCAATTGGTAGAATGAAATCCTAAGTATGCTCTGAAAAACTGATCTGATACCAATCTGACACGCCCCAATCCCGATGTCCTGTAGACATTGAGATGATCACGTGCTGGCCGACACCCGAGGGGTGACGTAAGCCATTCAATTTAAGTAAAAACTCATACAATACTCGCAACATGCAAAACATGGCTAAACAAGAGTATAAATAAACATAAACAGCAGAAACATAATCACACTAAAATAATATTCAGCTGCCAATACTAAAATTAGTAAGCTACAACAGGACATGTCCAGAGCGTACGTCTAATACAGATTTCAAAATAGAAATTGAGATAGGAGAGTGCTATTACACAAGATGTCGAAATAGGAGGAAGCTAGCACAAAATCACTGGTAGGGGAATGTCTCGTAGCTTAGATCGTAATCCTCGTTCCTACATCCTGAAGGGGGCGCAAAACAAGGGTGAGTGGACCAGTTTGATATACATATAAGAAAACAGTTATCAACATACTAACACCTAGATTTTTATGAAAACACACATACATATCATGATAAACATAGGTTTTCCGAACCCTAGAATGCCGTGCAATATTCTCAATTCATTACTCGCATATAATAATCACTAGTGTCTAGTGTCCACATATATCCTTCCAGGCCCTATGCCATATCCCCGTCCTTGAGCATACAGTCAGAGGAAAATATCGCTTCAGGCCTTATGCCAGCTCCCCGTCCATGTGCTAAATAGCCAGAGGAAAACACACTCCAGGCCCTATGCCAACTCCACTGTCGCCCGGAATGGACTGGAATCTATCCCTTCATCCCGTAGCGAAAATTGGGACCACTAGGTAATACAAAATCATCGCACATATATTTATTGAAAAGTAACATCATACATCATTCTTATAAACTCATGATTTTCATGCTTGCAATTCTACTAATAAAACATGCATTTTAGAAGGGGTCCACTCACAGTACTACGCAACCCAAATGCCACACCGCTAGTGAAGAAACAAATGTCACACTATAAGCACCTAAGCACATAAAAAGTTCAACTCAGTCAAACTCTATTCAAACGAATTTATTTGAGAAAACGAACCTCAAAAACGGGTCTAGAACATCGGAATTTGCCTAGGAGGGGTCTAGAACGAAACCCAAAAAAGTCAACCGAAAAGCGATCAAAGTCAAAGTCAACGTTAACCGTTGACCAAGTCAACGGGTCACAGTCAACAGGTCAGGATCAGGGTCAACCCAGGTCAGTCAAACTGGGTTTGGGTTGGATCTGGATTTGGGTTAGAGGGTTTGGGTTTGGGTTTAAGGTTTAGCCCATAAGGGCTATAGGGTTTAGGGCTTGGGCCCTAATTTAAAGAAACCCAAAAGGGTTTCGGGTTTAGGTTACACGGGCCAAAGGCCCCGAGTTCTTTGGCCCAAGACTTTTTAAGCCAAAGGTTTTGGGTTTAACTGCCAGGCCCTAAGGGGTTTGGGTTTTAACATAACTAAAATAAAAAAAATGCAACAGTTAGGGTTTTTGGGTCACAACGGTTCTTTTTTTTTTCAATTTTTTCGGTTCGATTTTTTCAGTTTTGGTTTTTTTCGGTTCGATTTCGGCCTGCTTCGGTTTTTTACCATGATTTTTTTTTGGTAAATCTGGATATTGGTACTGATCAAACCACTATCTTCATCTACAAATCACAACAACAATTATATTCATTTAGGGTTTCTAGGATTTCTGGGCTGTTATTGATGCAGCAAAATACGAAGAGGGAAAAGCTAATTTTTTTTTGTCAGAACATGAATCTTTTATCCAACACAATAAAAATAAAATAAAAAAACTTGGATTGAATCAGATGGAAAGAAACAAACACATATACATAATTTGCATCCCTGCGCATGATGTGCAACCCATACTTTCTTTGCTCTCTGTTCGTCTGTTGAATCTAAAACCAATACATAATCTGGAGCATTGAGCACACACCTCTATGCATCTCCACCCATTTTTTCTCTATAACTGAAATGAAATCTAAATATTGAATCTCATACACTAACAGCAAGTCAATAGCCGAAAATCCCTAAATCTAGAAAACCCTAAGTTACTTTTCCTAAATCCCTAAAATTGAGTACCTTTTGATTGAGAGAGAAGAGGGGATGCCACAGGGTCAGCATGCTCGCAGCCATGGGGATGGGTGCTAGAGCCAGAGGGAGGACTAAGAGAGAAGAGGGGATGCCGCAAGGTCAGCATGCTTGCAGCCATGGGGATGGTTGCTGGAGCCAGAATAATGACTGAGAGAGAGAAGAGGGAGAAATTGGAGGCATGGACATGGAAGTGTGGCTACACTAGGAATAGAAAGGAAGTCTGGAGGCTGCACTAGGGAAAGAAAAATAGAAAAAGTGAGGTTGTGCTAGGGTTTTGTTGATTTGGTTATAAATATTTAAAAAAATCTCCAAAATCCGAGAGGCATAAAGGAAGCTTCGAACCCATGCACTCCACCAGCTTGGAAAGTTTCTCTGAAACCAACTTCACAACAAGTTCCATTCTGTTATAATTGTATGACTAAACTATTTATAAACATTGAAAAAAATAATTAAATATATATATCGGTTCAATTTGAGAGTTTCGGTTCCGTTTTTTTTTGTTCGGTTTTTTTCGGCCTCGGTCTGGTTTGGTTTTTGGTTTTTTAAACCCACCCCTAATTTAAATAATTAATAAAATAAAAAATAAAAAAGGGAATACGGGCTGGGGTTTGAAACAGGCCTAAGACCTGAGGGTTTTCTAAAAAGGCCCGAAGACCTTTTTAATAATTTAAATAACTTAAAAATAAAAACTAAACAGGCTGGGGGTTTTTGGCTGGTCCAACACGGGCCTAAGGCCCGAGGTTCCTACAATGGCCCGAAGGCCTGGGCTCGACGGAAAATCGAAGAAGAACGCCGGAGCCTCTACAGCTCCGGCCGACTACAAACGGAGGTTTTAGGCTCCGATCTAAGTACCAAACGAAAGTACAAAGTGAGAAGCGAAGATTTGTACCCTTGGATCGAAGTGAAACCATCGAATTTTGCTCAGAAAACCTTCGAGGCTCACGGGTTTTTACCGGAAAGCATGGGTGTGCGCACCCCCAAGTCAATCTCAACCTAAAGCCTTGAACAAATCATGAAAATTACTTCTAAATTCTCAACCAAACACAAATCAACTCCAAACGAAGAAGATTTGAGGCTTACCTTTGCAGGAGAACAACGAAATTTCTTGGAGAATTTCTAGGTTCTCGTGTTCCTTGCTACGACGGGAGAAAATGAGAGAGAATGAGGGAGTGACGAAGGTGGGTGTGCGATGGTGTGCATACTCGTGGGAGGACAAGAGAGAGACGAGAGGGTTACGGAAGAGAGAGGGTGTGAGTTTGAGAAACTGCAGAGAGAAAAAGAGTTCGAGAGAGACAGAGAAAGAGAAGACATAAAGAAAGAAAGAAAGAAAGAAAGAAAGGGAGAAAGAGAGGTTACGGGGTAGTGGACAGAAACACAAAAAGAGAGAGAGAGAGCGCTTGGGGAGCTGCCACGTGGTAGATTGGGACAAAAGAAAGGATCCCCTTTCTAGATTCGGATTGGATAAGAGAGGGGGACTAAATTGTAAAATTTGTAATTATTTAGGGACAATTTCATGAATTTAAATTTTATAAAGGGGCGGGTGTAACATTTACCTAGCCTCGCCTAGACCCGCCTAATCCCGCCCAGTCGTCTGCCTAATATGCTTTTCGATTTTGTGATCGATTAGGACTTAATCGCGGAGGTCACCAGCCGTTCAGTGCCTAGGCGGTTGCCTAGACCGATTTTTAGAACACTGGTCGTGTGACATATATTCTGAGCCATTATTAGATCTCAAGTTTGGATTTGGGAATTGAAATGATTTTTGACAAGATTATGAAAGTCTATGAATGCTTCAACAACTTCACTCTTAGATTTCAAAAGATATAACCAAGTAACTCTCGAGAATTCATCTATGAAAGTTACAAAATACTTATACCCATCAAAAGATTCAAAAAATGGCCCCTATACATTTGAATGTACAAGTTCAAAAACTTGTTTGGTTTTATTTGAGGATGAACCAAAAGGTAACCTAGTGGCTTTACAAAAGTGACAAGTATCACACTGAATCACTTCTTTACACAGATTTGGAAACAATTTTGACAAAATGGACTCGGATGGATGAGCTAATCTTTGATGCCATATTTTTTGGTCTTTACTTAAGTTAGACTTGACTTGAAATCCCTTGAGCATTGAAGTCTCCTTGGATAGGTAATAGAGATCAGCTAAGAAAAATCCTTCACCAATCTTCTTCTTAGTGATACAGTCCTGAAAAATGACAGTATAAAGAAAGAAAGTAACTGAACAGTTTAAGGCATGTGTGATTTTTCCAACTGAGAGAAGTTGAAAAGGAAATGAAGGAACATACAAGGCTTTAGACTCAATATTGTCAGACACTAGATGTATTTTTCCCATTCTTAACACTTTAGCTCCCTCCCCATTAGCAACTGAAACATATGAAGGTGTAGAAAGTTTTTTAAAATCATGGAGCTTGTAAGATTGGTTTGTCATGTGGTCTGTGAGACCGGAATCTATGACCCATAAATCATGCAATTGATTTGTTTCTAGAGCAATTTTGAAAGCTGTCAATATACCTTGCATGTTGTCCTGAGTGAGCTTTTTCGAGTAGGCCAAAAAACCTACAAATTTTCCCAGCAAAGTAGTTGAGTTGCCATTTGCAGAGGTAGTAGCTTCATCACTCCCAGATACTTCTTTCTTCTTTTAAAGGTATGCAGCGAACTCATTTATAAGTGTGGTGAGATTTGAGGTAAAATTCAGAAGATCCTCTGAGCCTTTAGTTGACATGGATAAGGCATGATTAGCTTTGTAACTGGGGAACTAAGGCTTCTTCTGAATAAACCTTTCATTTTTCATGAAGTTTAGTTTGAGCTCAGGGTGAAGAATCCAATAATGGTCCATCACGTGTCCAGTGGCATTACAATGTTTACATTTGAGATGAGGATTTCTTCCCTTGTATTTCTTGTCACTGGAAAAGTAAGCCCTAGCTTCCGAGGCAGTCATCATGGTACCAGCATTCAGAAGTAGGTTTGAGTCCATTGCATGTGGACTGTAGACCTCCAACTCATTCCACATACCTTTTAGACTTCCAAGAAGCTAAACAAAAGGTTTTCTATCTTGTTGCATGCTCGTGATATCCCTTTTAAGCTGAAACACACGGGATACGTTATTATGATTTCCATACATCTCTTGCACAGACTTCCATAACTGGAAAGATGACTTAGAGTATCTGAATATCTTAACTATCTTCTGCTCCATAAAGTTGAGGAGCCAGGACATGACCAATTGATCTTTGCTAAGCCAAGATTCATAAGTAAGAGAGGAAGCATCAAGAGCTTCAATACTTTTATTTATAAACCCTAGCTTTGATCTTCCTCCTAAGGCAAGGGAAACTACCATCGACCATGGTAAGTAGTTGAACTCATTTAGAAGCACAAAACTCAACCTTTGATTTGGATTTACATTGATCTCCGATTGATTTTGGTAACCGGCTCCAAGTGAACGATTAGCCTCGGACTCGAGGATAGGGTCTTCATTAGCCATGGAAGAATGCTTGAAGAACAAAGCAACAAGTATCACAGAGAAAAGTTATTCCTGCTCGGATACCATGTTAAGTTTTAAGTGTTTGTTTGTATTATGATTCATGAGGAAACAACAACACAAGGTTACAAGATATATAGGGCAATGAATGATCAACATATTGATCACCCTTAAATCACTCATACATGGCAACTCCATAAAACAAGAAGCATGAGGAGGTAAGGTAAAATGCTAACCACCACTAGAAGTATGGGAAAGAAGATACAAGATCTTTACAAGATATGACTAGAAGTAAGGTGACAACTACACCCTAATAATCAACCTAATCAATAGCTCCAAATACCCACTCTCGACTTTCAATATGAAGACAGTTTGGGGACTGCTTAATTAGTGCAGACAAGAATAATGCTAAGAATGGTACTGAAGGGTGAAGCAGAGCTTAATTTTCCTATGAAGCACAATATAACCATGATCCTAAGCAATAACCTTGTCTGAAATCAACTTACTAGTCTACTGTTTTATTCCATTAAACTTGGGTTAATTAGAACTATGTTTAGTGAGAATTGTGTGAGAATTGATGTTGCATTGTCTTCGTACAAAGAACACACTTAGCTTCAATCTTCAGTACCATTCTTGGCACTGTTGTTGTCTGCACTAAACCTACCAGTCTCCGATCTGTCTTCATCTTTACAAGAAAATATTCAAATCCTAACATGCTAGTAAGTAGTGGCACCCAAAAACAAAGATGCAAGGATTTAGACTTTATAAATTTGAACTCATATACAAGCAAGATTCTGAAAGGCATTAGGCACAAATCAGACGGCTGGCAAGGCATAGGCGAGGGCCTAAGCGGTTTTGTTAATTTTAGTTAAATTTACTATATAACATATAAATACATATCTACTTGTACTAAAAAATAACATAATTATATTGAGATAAATAAATTATAAGGCAGTATAACATAATGAAAACATAGAAAACAAATATATAATGAGTGTTTATCTAAGTATTCAACAAGTCTCTTACAATTTATTGAAAAAATAAAATGCAAAATGATAGTTATCTATTTTCTTTCTAAATGAAAGTGCGACTTAGGCGGGTGTATACGCAGGCTTGACGGTCGCCTAGTTAGGTGTAGGTGACCTTTATTAATTTTCAAATGCCTATGGATTATCGGGGCAGTGACCAACCATTTAGTGCCTAGGCGAAGCCTAAATGGCGCTAGAAGGGGATTTTTAAATAGCGTGTACAAGAAATACAGCTTCTTGATGGCAACCAATTTGGCTTTAATGACACAAATTGTTCATGCTAGAACCAAAAGCCCATAGCAGGACATTCGAGTAACCACTAAATAAGCACAAAGATCATTGAACATAATTTTTCCAAAGTATAAGTATATATATCTCAACAGAGCTCAGTAGCTCAAACATTATATCATAAATCATGTTCATAGTATACAGTCATCAATCATATATACCATGAAGAATGTAAAATTGATAAAGCATGATAATTCATAAAGCTTGAAACCAATTTACTCATAAACATTTCATAAAACGTATCCATAAAATCATGCTTATCATGTATGCATTTCTAATAATAAATCATGCATTTTAGAAAGGGTCCACTCACAGATACTCCGTCGTCGAAGAGCTATGCGAAATAGGAAGGACGGAAACGTTGCTAATAAATGTACCTAAGCACATAAAGAGTCAAATTAATAAAACTCTACCATAACAATTAAATTTCAAAAAATGGATGTCATAAACAGTTTTAGGATGTCAAAAAACATAAAGGAGACCTCGAGTACCCCCACGCGCCGCCACAGGGCAGCAGCCCAGACGGCCATGCGCTGAGTTGGGTTGTTGGAAAGTTGGTCGAAAAAGTCATTGCTATGGATAGCAGCGGAGCACAGTACCTTCAGTCACACGCACCAGCCAAGACAGGCGCCCATTCGCAAGCTGGGATCTGGGCTCTGACTGGGTTTGGGCCTGGGCTTCTGGGCTTGGGCCTGAGCTTTTAGGCTTGGGTTTATTGGGCTGGGTAACCTAGCCCAAAGAAATCTGGGTTGAGGGTTATCAGGTCGGGTCGACCTGGTTTCAGGCCAAGGGTTGGTCAGTTTTTGGGCAAGGTTTCAAATGCCCATAACTTTTTCGATACTCAACCAAATCAAGTGATTCAAAAACAAAAGTTGTCGTACTTAACGAGATGAAGAGAATGGTACATTACATGACGGCTAACTAGTCGAAAACACCTCAAAATGGTGGTGGCGGTGCTTGTTGGAAAACTAGAAAAAATTACTCCGAGCTATTTTTTGCGTTTAACATGTAAGTACAATTTAAAACAAGCTTCGATCTACTCTTAAAACTCATCTCAATGGTTTCTAGAAGTTTACAACGTCGGGAAATTTATGAAACACGTCGGAGTTCGTCGGAGAAATGTGCACTGTGACTATCACAGTGGAGCACCAACTTGGCTGAGGTTTTCGAGGTTGCACGTGCAGGTGGTGGTGGTGGTGGTTTGTTGTAGAGAGAGGGCTCGGGGAGATGGAATAGATAAAAAGAAAGAGAGAAAGTGATGGGAGAGAGAAAGAGTTATATAATAATGCAAAAGAATAGAAAATATACGAAAAAGGGAAAGGGGAAATCTGGGTAGGGTGAGGAGATAAGAACATATAGGACGAAACATTAAAAATATCTGAAAACGTTTGACGTTCGAACATAGAACCTTCGTTATAAATTCAATTTCAAATTTGTTCACGCCTACGCGTTCGTGGTGATAAGTACGAAAAGAATAAATTAATTAAATAAAGACTACACTTTTCGACGAGATGGTCAAACAAAGTCAACTCAAGGGTAAAAAGGTAATTTCATAAGTCTGGCAATATGAAAATACACTAAATTTGGGACGGGCTTTCAAAATCTACCCCCTTAAAATAATTTCGTCCCCGAAATTACAATCTCAAATAAATAAGTACGGATACTGACTCCTTAGTTTTCCACGTCGCTTCATTGACTACATGGTTCCTCCATAACACCTTTACTAACGAAATGACAGATCTAAAGAGGGACCTGGGAGGTCCCAGGACCCTTCAGAAACCCTAAATTGTGCTTTGAAATTTTCTAGGGACCCCTCGTGCTCGAAGATGACGGCCAGTGCAGTTGCAGCAGCGGTGTCTTCCCGGAAAAGACGACCGTGCGAAGAAGAAATATGTTTTTTCTGTTTTAAGACTCAGCCCATAAAGCTCATTTAGGCTAAATGTTTGGTTTTGTTCGATTTTTGCTGTTTGTTTGTGGGCTTAATATTTTGCTTAGGCTTTCGGTGAGATGGTTGGCATGTTACTTGTTTTCTTGTTTCAAGGCCCACTTTTCCTTTGTGTTACTTTTTTGGGTCTTTATTTTGTAAAGTTTCTTGGTAACTAATGGATTTTACCTTTGTATCATTAAAAATAAAAAATAAAAAAAATCCCCAAAGCCCTATCATGTCCCCCCAGCAGTCTTACCCCGTCCCTTCCTCAACTTGATATTATATTCTCTTAAACAAAACTTGATATTTATATTTATTTTATGCATTCTGATAATGATTTTTCTCAATTACAAGGGATTAGCAATCTTGCTAAAAAAATGGTGGAAGAAAGGGCTGCAGCAAATATTTGCATATGTATATTTGCTTATTCAGTGGGCTTTGGTTTTACCGGTTGCAACTGCTTCAAAGGAGATGACATTTTTCGCTATGAATATCATTGTGGGTCTACTGCACAACAAAATGGAAGATCAATAGTTGCGTGGAGAGGGCATTTTTCACTATAACTTTTTTTATCTTTATTATTGGGACCCTTCCCCCGAGCCTAAAATCCTGGGTCCGCCACTGTTTGTTCCTTAGAGTTTTATCTTGTCGGTCGATGATCGCCATAGGTTCCTTAACATAGCTTGCGTCCTGACCCACCTCTAACGGTTCTAGTTGAATAACGTGGGAAGGATCCAGTACATACTTCTGAAGCATGGAAACATGAAATACGTCATGAATCTGTGACAACTCTAGTGGTAGCTCCAATCTATAAGCAACCGCACCAATTCTCTCTGTGATTCTGTATGGACCGACATATCGAGGACTCAACTTCCCTCACTTACCAAAACGAACCACAACCTTCCAGGGCGACAACTTCAGAAAGACAAAGTCACCAATCTTATACTCACGATCCCTGGAATGTCGGTCCGTGATGTTTTTTTGTCGATCTTGCGACGAGTTCAAATTTCTCTTAATCAACTGGATGTTGGTATTAGTGGTGTCAACAATTTCTGGCCCCACTAACACTCGTTCACATACCTCAATCCAGCACAACCCTGTCCAGGACGTGATGCCATGCCAATACTGGAGTGGTAGCTGTTGTTGTAGGCAAACTCGCTCAAAGGCAAATAGTTATCCCAACTACCCTTCAACTGGAGAACAGACACTATCAACATGTCCTTCAAAGTCTGCGTCCTCTCAGATTGACTATCGATATGTGGATGATAGGCAGTGCTATACAACAACTGAGTATTCATGGCATCATGGAGTGCTCTCCAAAATTTGGAGGTGAATCCTAGATTTCTATCCGAAACAATGGTGACGGGTACACCATGAAGTTTAACAATTTTATCAATGAACAACTATGCCAACTTCTCTAGTGTGTAGGTCTGTCGAACAAGTAATAAATAAGCAGTGTCATGACCCAATCCTGACAAACGTCCAAGATCGACACGTAACGTCATCAAGTATCCGTATATCTAACATACCTCACCTCCAAGGTATGGCAAAACACAACACGAGCATTGATTTACATAGTAATTTTTGTACACTTTATGGTTGCATCTAACTTCGTAGTTACACTTGAACAATCAACGCATAATTCACTATATCTTCACACAATACCATAACTCAGGGCATGCAGCATCTCAAGGAACAGTCGACGAAGCACAATAATATTCTCTAGTCATTTTTGCATTTTCACACACCTATGTTTTCCAACATCATTCAATAATCATAGCAATCAATAACACATTCAATTTATATTGAAATCTAGGGTTAGAGCGACATAGTTTGGCCGAAGCCTACATTTCTGAAACTGAAATCGAATCCAAGCAACTAACCAGTCAAATGTTGCGATTTTGAACCACTCAAAGAAATCAAGACACCAAAAGGGATTTCGAACTATCACTCAATGGAATCCAAACCAGGATACGATTCCAGACCATCACTCAACGGAATCTAAATCAGGATATGATTCCAGACGATTACTCAACGGAATCGCAGAGTAAAAGGGATTCTAGACCATCACTTAACAGAATTCAAGTGGATATGATTCTGACCATCACTCAACAGAATTGCAGAGTAGAATGGATTCCAGATCATCACTCATCGGAATCCAAGTGGATACAATTCCGAACCATCACTCAACAGAACCAAGCGAAGGGCCAATGAACATATCAGCAGCTTAAAGAAACAAATCATGGATCAAGTGCTCAATTTACAATGGCTCAATGAAATGAAACAAAGAACAAGTATTAAATTAGAACGGTCAACGAAGCGAGAAATGAAATAATGAAATGGGATATGAAACAAGTTTCGAAGCAACGAACCCTACAACAATAGGTTAATGGCCTGCTACTAGCCCTCACATTTCATCATATCATACCATCTATACAAAAGTCAACTCTCGGTCAACTGTAGGGTCCATAATCCGTAACTTCCTAAAGTCCACTTTTTGCTTCTAAAACAACCTGCTAAAATTTCATCACAATCCGACGATCGAATCTTTGCCAATTACAAATTCAAGTGGCCGCCAGCGTTTAAATTTACAAACTTAGAAATTCAATTCGGGAAGATCTGAACGTCAGATCCCTGATCCGTAAGCTTTTATGGTCCTCAAATATTACGTATTATAACATATCCAACGGTCGGATCGTCGATTCATATTTTGATCAAGTAATGTCTCATAGTGAAATTATGTTCAAACGATCAAACCACGTCATATGAATATTAAATACAAGATCAGAACATCTAAGTGAACTTAGAAAGGCATCGTCGGCCCACTGGCCACGCGCTGCCGCGGGTGGAGGTTTCCAGTGAACGGAAACCCAATTTTCCTACTAACTCCAAAAATTACCAGATTTCACAAAAATTACCAATTTTCCTACTAACTCCAAAAATTACCAAGTTTCATACCTGTGACTAATGCCAGTTTGACAGGGAAACACCTCAAATTGCCCACGAACCTCCAGAACCCTAGAATTGGGTGCTCTTGATTCGATGCCAAAACGAACTCTGACGGCCCAACCAATGCATGGACTTTGTTCCTGAGGTTGAGGGAAGTCCTTTGGTAGTGGTGGTCAACGGTAATCATTGTCGAATTTAACGAAAAAAATGAGAAAACAGCCGAAAAATCGTGGACTTTGTGGCTTCGATCTGTAAACTTGGGTTAGATCACCTCAATCGGACATCGGATGAAAGAGATACAACTGGGTCAAGGAACCAGGGGTTTGAAATCGGGTCAAGGTTGGTTGGGTGTTTCCTCTCCTCTCCCCTTTCTTTCTTGTTCACTTTTCTAATTGGCTCCCCTCATCCCTTAACTAATTGGGCCGAATCCAAGCCCTTCATTGTTTTCATTCTCACCAAGGGGGAGTTTAATTAATTTAAAAACTATAGTTTAGTAAAATGATTTCAAATGTCCGTAACAATACCGTTATAATCTAGACTCGCAAACGGTTTCGAGGTCTTTATGAAAACAATAATTGTGACCTCGAACGGTCTAAGAATTTTAAATAATTAATTTCCAAATTTCAAACTTTGTAACTGGTTTAATTAAAATCTAAATTCAAATAAATTAATATAAATTCTCGAAGAAATAGTATAAAATCTCAATAATACAAATACGTAGATTATAACAGTGAAATCTAGGCACGGGATTTCACAAGCAGTCTTGGTGAGTCGATCCACAATCACCCAAATGCCATCAAACCTCGATTGCATGCTTGGTAACCCACACACGAAATTCATGTGATGTCTTCCCACTTCTACGCTGGTATAGGGAGATTCTGCATTAGAGTCTATCCGACTTCACTTACTGGCAAATAATAGATCTTTTCACATACAATGCCACATCCTGTTTCATCCTATACTAGTAGTAGAGCGGATGAATAGTGTGACACAATTTGGTACTCCCTAGATGCATGCGCTTCATCAAGAATTTCCTTCCTCATCACTTCATTGTCCTTAGGCACAAACATCCTATTTCCCATTAGGGGTGGGCACTTGGAACCAAAAATCGAAATCGAAACACGAATCGAATTGGACCGCACCGAACAGTTTGGTTTTACGGTTTTGAAATAGTTGCAGGCAAAGAAAACGGTTTAGTTTCAGTTTTGAGTTTTCAAAATCGCATCGAACTGAAACCGCAACATATATCCTACTAGTTGTGATGTTATGTTGTGTGGGTTTGTATGCATGTATCCTTGCTAGTATTTGGCATTTTCAATATGGATCCTTACTACCATTCTTTCAATCATTTGTGCTGCTATATGTGTGGTATACATTGCGCTATCTGAACCCTGCTATGTGTGTGGTAGAATTGATAATGCTAATGGTAGTAATTTTAAGTACCTATGAAAGGCTGGATCACATATATCATTAATACTTTAACCAAAAGTTAGCCTCATTATTTCCAATAGATGGTTTCCTTCTCCAAAACAATAGATAGAAACTGAAATATGCCAATGGCAAGGGAGACATACTCTGCTTACAGATAGAATCGAAAAGTATGTTAAAAGTGATAACATCTAGTTGACATTCAAGCTCTTGACTATTTGACAAAGCATTTCATTGAAAAGTTTGAATCCTTACTACCATTATAATTGATAAATGTGTTGTATGGTTTACCTTGTAATGGTGCTAAGTTATTTCTACAGTTTTGGTGCAGTTTTTCTGCAGTTTTGATGCAGTTTTTTTTTTGTGCAGTTTTGCTGCATTGTTGTTGTTGTTTTTGCTGCATGTTCATTAATTAATATATGAGGAAAATAAGACCATCTTATGCGTAAATAGGTGTATATTTTAAATTGTACATTTTTTTTTCAAAAACCGAACCGAAACCGTTTGAAACCGCACCGCACCAAACCAAACGGTTTGGTTTTATTTTGGTTTTGGCTTCAAAACCGCACCAAACCGCACCGCAAAAAGTTTTAGTTTTGGTTGCGATTTCACTCAAAACCGCACCGTGCCCACCCCTATTTCCCATCACCAAGGCTCTATATCTCCAAATTTTCAAATCTCGCCTAAAACCATTTCGTATATGTTCCTTTAGGTTTGCACACTAATGGTCGAGCTCCTGAGTTTCCCGAACCAAATCCACCAAAACTAGCCTAATTTGAAAGTATGCCAACAATTCCCCCTGTGAATCTGGTGTCACGGCAATGCTAGTTTCTCAAAGAGAAAATAATAGCAGAACATGGATAGCTCAAAGGATGGCAAGCTGTCTATAGGATTTCCGGCTAAGTGCGTTAGCTATGACATTTGTGTGACCAGGATGATACTCAATAGTGCAATCGTAGTCACTAATGAGTCCTATCCACCTTATCTACCTCAAATTCAACTCCTTATGGGTGAAGACATACTTCAAACTCTTATGATCGATAAAGATACGGCACTTCTCACCGTACAAGTAATGTCGCCAGATTTTTAAAGCAAAGACTACTGCTCCAAGTTCCAGATCATGAGTACAGCAGTTTCTCTCGTGAGATTTAAGTTGCGTGGAAGCATAGGCGATGACTTTCTTATGTTGTATCAGAACACAACCCAATCCCGACAATGATGCATCACTGTAGATCTCAAACTCACCGTAATCGTTCAAAAGAGCAAGGACAGGGGCATGAGTAAGACGCAGTTTAAGTTCCTGAAAAACTCCGTTCATAATTCTCATCCCGTTCGAATTTGACCTCCTTCCGGGTCAACTTAGTAAGAGGTAGGGCAATTGTCAAGAAATCTTGCATAAAACGTCGGTAATAGCCAGCCAGCCCCAGAAAACTCCTCACTTTAGTAACATTCCTCAGTTGTTCCCACATAGACACTGTAGAAATCTTCTAAGGGCCCACATAAATTCCCTCAGCGGAAACCACATACTCGAGGAAACTGATCTGTGTTCTTTATAATCATAAGTTTGATCATGAGGGTCCAAATCAGGGTCTCCATCTCGCCTTATTAAAACAGCCATACTCTAGTTGTCGGTTTACTATAAGACTTACTGAGGAGCTTAATGCACGGAAGACCGAGCAAGTGGGAATAAGTTCTTCTAACTGCAGAGTTTGCCCATAAAAACAATGTGAATCGGCCTATGTTAAGATTTAACGGTGAGCGAATCAAGTCATTTTAGAATGACTCTAGCGAATAAAATGCGATTTCAGTAATGCCAATATAATTCGTTTTGGTGGGGTGTACTAAACTCACTACGTACCACATCATCGGGCAGCTCGCCTGAATGCCAAATCTTTCTCTGCTGCAAAAAAGTAACACTTACTAAACTTCACATATAGTTGATGTTTCCTTAATCTCTCCAACACCAATGTCAAATGTTTCTTGTCCTCAGCATTACTCTTAGAGTAGATCAAGATGTCATCAATGAACACAATCACATGCCGATTAAGATATGGTCTGAAAACTCTATTCATCAAATTCATGAAAGTTGTAGGTGCATTAGTTAACCTAAAAAGCATGATACGGAACTCATAGTGTCCATACCTAATGTGAAAGGCAGTCGTTGGAACATCTTCATTCTAGATCAGCAGCTGATGCTAACTCAAACAAAGCTCTATCTTAGAGAATGCTTGAGTACTCCTCGGTTAATCAAACAACTCATCAATCTAAGGCAAGGGATAACGGTTCTTCACTGTTACCGGATTAAGTTGACTGTAGTTGATGCAGAGTCTCATCGACCAATCACTCTTACTCACAAATAATACAATAATGCCCCAATAAGACATGCTGGGCTAGATGTAGCCTTTATTCATGAGCTCCTAAAGTTGTATCTTCAATTCCCTCAACTCAACTGGTGCCATTCAGTATGGTGCTGAGAAAATGGGGTTGGTACCTAGAAGTAAATTAATGGTGAATTCGATTTCCCTCGTAGGTGGTTACCTTGGCAAATCCTCATGAAATACATCAGTGAATTCATTCATCACTGGCACATCTCCAGCACACAGAAAAGGTTCACCCTGCATGACCATGTGAGCTAAAAATCTCACACAACCATTCTATAGTACCTTCGTCGTCTGAATGACGGAAATAATACTATTTTGAAGGATCCATCGCTCACCCTAAAACATGATCACTGGTCGTCCAGGCCGATCAAATGTCACTAGTTTCTCTCTACATTCGACATAAACATTGTGCTTAGATAGCCAATCCATTCCTATAATGATATTAAACTCCACAAGTTTGAAGGTAATCAAATTGGCCTCCAAAAGTTCCCCTTCGATAATAACTGGGCAATCCCTAAACTCCCACTATGCACAAAATAGATATTTGGATGGCAATTGTATGAACATATCAAAACTGAGTGATGTAGGGTGCGGGTTAACAACCCATGCAAATTGTAGAGATATGAAAGAATAAGTGGCACCTGGATCAATCAGAACATGAGCCCAATTACCAAAAAAAAGTAACGTACCAGTAATAACTCTGGGATCCTGCTCTACCTTCTATTGAGTCATGGCATTGATACGCACATAAGCCTGACGTCCCGAACTACTGTTACGGCTGCCACGAGTCTTAGCACCCTGGCTATTGCGACCCGCACAGTTCCCTTGAGCACGATTGCCTGAAGCTACTTCAGAATGTTGCAGTTGTCGTTGAGCAGAAAATGGAGTACTTGGATTACTAATACCACTATAACTTTGAGTACTCAGATTATTACTCACATCGTAACCCGAACCAGAAGCAAAATCATCAAATGAACATGAAGTACATCAATTTTGGGCTATGTATCTAAAGCCGCCACACCTGTAACACTCGACCGAACCAGTACTACAATCACCCTGATAACTCTTGCCACAGTACGCACAAGTCGCGACCATTAGATTAAAATGACCAAAAGATCGCCTCGCTATCTTGCTGCTTGAGCCCTCACTGGATGATCCTGAACCCTAACTTTATTGCTTGAACGACTGAGAGTGTATAGGGCTGAAGGAATCATAAGAAGTAGAAGGCTCTCTCATGCTCTTGGATCATAATCCACAACCCTACTGATTTTGGTTCTGAGGCTGGTTCTGGTTCCGCGACTGATTCTGGTTAAGTCTGCTCTACCTCGTTTGTTCGACCCTTAAAACTGCTTCAATCATCTCCTCGTATGATGCATAACTCTGTGGTGCCTGAAGCTCGCAGATGTCATCGTACATAGCAATCTTCAGCTGTACCATCATCTCATAAGGGTTCCCATAAGTCCCGCGGTGATGTCTCGACAATGCCGAAATGTACTATCAAACTCTGTAATACTCAGATTGCCCTGGCAAAAATTTTGGAATTCCTGTCTCTTCCTCTGATAACCAAGCCTAAAAAAGTGTTCAATGAAAAATCTCCTAAACGTAACCCAAGTCATTATAGAGTTACGTGGGCGAAAGCCTGTCACTGACTTCTACTAATATCTCGTGTTACTGTGAAGGAAGTAACCAACGGTATTTGCCCATTCAGACGCTGGGCATTTCATACTCTCTAAAGTGTCCTCTATCATTTCTAGCCAATCCTTAGCCTCCTCACAGGCTCCAACTACATTCAGCTAAGTAACGTCGTGACTCCGAGCAATCTCCATATAGGTATGACTCAGCCTGCTACTCCCACGAAAAGCATTTCGTAAAGTGGAGGTCAACTACTGAATCCCACCCATTAAACCATAATGAGGTCATTGAGATACATTCCCACCAGGAGGATCCATGATTCTGATAAAATGCAAACAAGATTTAGAAGGACGAAAGATCGTGGCTACAAAAGAGATTATGATTACCAAATGAAAGAATAAAGTCCTAAGTATGCTCTGATACCAATCTGACATGCCCAACACGACACCCGAGGGTGACGCAAGCCATTTCATGAATGCATATGACAAGAACATGTGAAACATGCATATAAATTTCACCCATAACTACGCAATGTAATATTCAAATACAACCTTAATAAAATAATATAATAAGTTCAACTATCAACATAATAAAAGTATAATGCATGACATGATCAGAGCATACTACATAGCTCGGATGACAGGATATCACTCGTAGAAGGTGTAATAGAAAGTACTATTACAAGTGATGTCAAAAGCAGAGAGAATGACAAGATATCACTCGTAGGGGAATGCTTCGTAGCTCGGATGGTACGCTTTGTTCCTAGGTCCTGAGGGGGCGCAAAACAAACTTGAGTGAACCAAGTCAATATATTAGTAGTACTAACATAGTTATTCAACAACGTACTGACCCCCAAAGTTTATGAAAACTCATATAGCAAAATAAGTAATAGGTTTTCCGAAAACCCTAGTATGCTATAAAACGTTCAATAAAATATGTATCGTATATAGTGTGCTAAATATTGGTATCAGTATCGCCTAAAGGCAGGACATTCGCCCGTAGGCAGGACATTCGCCCATAGGCAGGACATTTGCCCGTAAGTAAGACATTCACTATTAGACAGATCATTCGCCCTTAGGCAGAACATTCAAGTAACCACTAAATAAGCACAAAAATCATTAAACATAATCTTTCCAAAGTATAAGTATATATATCTCAATGGAGCTCAATAGCTCAAACATCATATCATAAATCATGTTCATAGTATATAATCATCAATCATATATACCACGAAGAACGTAAAATTGATAAAGCATGATAATTCATAAAATGTGAAACCAATTTACTCATAAACGTTTCATAAAACGTATCCATAAAATCATACTTTTCATGTATGCATTTCTAATAGTAAATTGTGCATTTTAAAAGAGGTCCACTCACAGATACTCCATAATCGAAGAGCCGTGCGAAATAGGAAGGACGAAAATGCCGCTAATAAACGCACCAAAGCACATAAAAGGTCCAATTAATAAAAATCTACCATAACGATTGAATTTCAGAAAATAGACATCATAAACGGATTTAGGATGTCGAAAAACATAAAGGGGACCTTGGGTACCCCTACGAGCCCTCACGCGCGGCCACGGCGCAGTAGCCTAGAAGGTTGGGTCGCCCGAAAGTTGGCCAGAAAAGTCACCTGCCACTGTCCACAGTACCTCTAGTGGAGGTGTGTGTGCTCCACGTGGTAGCCAAGACAGGCACCCACGAGCAGGCCCATACGTCGATTGGGATCTGCACTCCGACTGGGTTTAGGCATGGGCTTTTGGGCTTGGGCCTGGGGTTCTGGGCTTGGACCTGAGGTTCTAGAATTGGGCCTATCAGGCTGGGTAACCTAGCCCAAAAGAATCTGGGTTGAGGGTTATTGGGTCGGGTCGACCCGATTTCAGGCCAAGGGTTAGCCAGTTTCTGGGCAAGGTTTCAAATGCCTATAACTTCTTCAATACTCAACCAAATCAAGTGATTAAAAAAATGAAAGTTGTAGTACTCAACGTGATGAAGAGAATGGTACCTTGCACAATGGCTAACTCGCCGTGGTTTGGTCGGAAAAAGCCTCGAAAGTGGCGGTGCTCATCGAAAAACTGGGAATAGCTATTCCGAACTATTTTCTGCGTTTAACATGTATGTACAACTTAAAACAAGCTTCGATGTACTCTTAAATAGATCCCAAGGGTTTCTAGAAGCTTACCAACGTCGAAAAATTTACGGAACACGTCGGAGTTCACGGAGGATGGTGCACTGTGACTGTCACGGTAGAGCACTAACTTTGCCTGAGGTTTCCGAGGTTGCACGTCCAGGTGGTGGTGGTGGTGGTTTGTTGTGTGTGTGAGTTTCAGAGAGGAGAGGAAGAGTTGCAGAGAAAGGGCTTGGGGAAAGGGAAGAGATAGAGAGAAAGAGAGAAAGTGATGGGGAGATAAGGGGACAAGAATCCCATGTGGGTCCCACGGTTCACAATCTAAGAACATATAGGACGAAACATAAAAAATATCTTAAAACATTCGACGTTCGAACGTAGAACTTTCATTATAAATCCGATTTCAAATTTGTTCGTGCCTACATGTTCATGGCAATAAGTAAGATAAGAATAAATTAATTAAATTAAGACTACGCGTTTCGACGAGCGGTCAAACAAAGTCAACTCAAGCGTAAAATGTAATTTCATAAGTCCAGCAATATGAAAATACACTAAATTGGGATGGGGTTTCAGAAAAGACGAGGAATATTATAAGTGGTATACAGTTATGGACTGATTAAGAAGTTGTCTTATGCACTAAATAAAGCCATCGTATCATCTTATTGGTTGAACCTTGGCCGACCTTGTTTACTTGAGCGTAGTTCATCTGCGATTAGTCAAGTTGGCATGAACAATCCACTCGCCCTTCATGCTTGAATTTGAATTCCCTCCTTTTATTTTACGTGAACAGTAGTGAGCAAACAATAATAGCGACATTTATTTTATTTTATTTACTATACAAAAGAGGAAAAGAACAGTAGTGACAATGCAGCTTACCCCAAAAGTCGATGCGTGCGATTCACAGGGGCGTCTAGAATCGTAATTAAATAGTTTTATCTTTCTAATCTTTGTTTAGGAGGATATTCAACTCAAAGAGACCGACCAATTCGAAGTCGCTTAACAATTGAACACAAAAGATTAAGACATTACCCCCCACCCCATTACAATATTAGGCCGGCTTCTTTGGTATGACGGAGTTGATTGGCGTATTCGCTTGTTTTCTATTATTATCAAGATTGGATGTAATGTAACGACAATCCGTTAATGTCTCGATGATGAATAATTTTTGATTTTTTTTTTTTTAATGTCGACAATCCTTCATCACCTGTCTCGCGTTTGGCCTTTCGTTGCTGTTAGGATGAGTGCACAATCCCACTATTAACAAGCATTCCCTTTCACTATGATCAAAATTCATTTCTAATCTCTCGTGAGGTGCATCGAAAATCAGAGACGCATAATAAACAGGCTAACAAACGAATTACAAACTATGAATTTTGATCATAGAAACCATTACAGACGTGGAAATCTTGCCATCATATGTCTTTAGCTATGTATAGCTTAATCTGTTGGAAAAAAATTAGAGTACACAACTCTAAAACAAGTGTTGGAGCGATAACACAAGTAAACAAAATTACTTGTATTACACTCACAAAATATTACAACACACAAACTCTCAAAGACACTTTTGAAGCAATGACACTCACTCACTTTCTAGAGACAAACTCTAGATTACTCACACTCCTACTAGACTACTCTTACTTCTCACTCTCACTTGGTTGCTTGCTTGGTTTCTTTATTTCTTCCTTTGTTACGAACTTACTTCACAACATCACACACCTATTTATAGGGCATGCTTGCCGACTTATACTACCACTAAAATTTTCTAGTGCATTGATCATGCACACACATTTTTCCACCGACTTTGCTAAACCGACTTACCTAGTCGGTGAGATTGGGTTCTTCCAATTTTAGCCGAGGTTTGTGATGTTTCTAGATTCTGCCAAAAACATTTTCTATATTTTCTTAAGCCTAAGGACGGTGGACTTAGGCTTTTGTAACTTACTACCTTCTTTGCTAGAGTTTTCTAGCATATTCTCATTCATGATTCCAAATGGACTAGCCCTTAATTATTGGGCTGGTGTTGTACTTTCAACACTCTCCCTCAACACCAGCTCATTCTTTCCTCCATGCCGAGTTGACGACGGAACTTTTCGAACTTGCCGGTATTCAAACCTTTTGTGAACAAGTCTGCAATTTGATCATCTGTATTGATCTGTCTCATCTCAACCTCTTCTTGCAAGACATTTTCTCTAATGAAATGATAGTGTACCTCCACATGTTTAGTTCTTGCATGAAAGATTGGGTTTTCTGCCAAGCGAATTGCCTACAATGGTACTGCATAATCTATTGGTTGATGTAGATCACTCATCAACTGTACCAGCCATGCATTCTCTTGAGCTGCCATTGCTGCTGCTCTATACTCTGCTTCTGTGGTTGACAAAGACACCGTTGGTTGTCTCTTGTTGCACCACAAAACTACTCCAGAACCAATTGTGAAGACATACCCAGTGGTCGATCTCCTAGTGTCATGATCTCTTGCAAAGTCTGCGTCACAATAGCCAACCAACGTACAGTCGTCACCTTTCTTGTACAAGAGACCATAGTCAATTGTACTTTTTACATATCTCAATATTCGCCGAACCGCTTCTAGTTGAGGCTTCTTTGGATTTTGCATGTACCAACTCATCACACCAACTGTATAAGAAATGTCAGGTCGAGTCAGAGTCAAATAGATCAAACTACCTACCAATTGTCGATACATTGTTGCATCTTCCAAGTCTCTGCCTTCATGTGCACACATCTTGGCATTAGGTTCCACCGGTGTTGAGATTGGCTTGCATTCAAGCATCCCAAACTTCTGTAACAAGTCTTTTGAATACTTTTGTTGACATAGAAATATCCCTTCTTGTGTGCGATCAACCTCTAATCCAAGAAAGTGCTTGAGTTGTCCAAGTTCCTTCATCTTGAACTGAATTGACAAATTCTCCTTTGTTCGACAAATTTCTACCTTATCATCGCCAGTGATGATTAGGTCATCCACGTACACCAGCACGACACCTAACTTTCCTCCATTAGCCTTGACAAATAAGCTGGAATCTGCATGAGCCACTGAGTAGCCACTTTGTGTTAGAAATTCTGTAATCTTACCGTACCACGCCCTTGATGCTTGTTTCAGACCGTAAAGTGTTTTCTTCAACTTGCACACGTACTCAGGATGAGCTTTGCTTTCAAAGCCCATTGGCTGCATCATGTAGATCTCCCGATCTAACTCTTCATGCAAGAAAGCATTCTTCACATCCATCTGGTATAGATTCCAATCTTTGTTAGCTGCAAGTGCAAGTAGGACTCGTACGACTGTAAGCTTTGCTACTGGACTAAACGTTTCATCATAATCTAGTCCATACTGCTGAGAGAAGCCTCGAGCCACCAATCGAGCCTTGTACCTTTCAACTGAACCATCAGGACGACATTTTACCTTGTACACCCATTTGCAGGATATGGGTTTCACATCATTTGGCTTTGGCACCAAATCCCAAGTTTGATTCTGCTTAAGCGCAATGATTTCTTCTTTCATATCTCTTACCCATTCAGAACTCTGTGGTGCCTCTTTAAACGTCTCAGGTTCTTTTACTGCTCCATCAATTATGACAATATTAGCATATTTAGGATTTGGCTTTCTTACTCTTGTTAACCTCCTTAGTTATGATTGTGGAGTTGACACTTCCACTTCACTAGGTCTAACTTCTCCTGGTTGTTGATACAGACCAGTTTGCCAAGGACTCTTAGGTACTTCTTGCTTGACATCGTCACCATCAAGCAATTCCTCGAGCTCATCTGGACTCGATTGGATTTGGGCAGCTTGATCTTCCATATTCTCTTGCAACGTATCTTCAATCTTTTTCGAGTCGGGCGACACCTCATTTTCTGGACAACAACAAGATGATGCTTTTGCGTCTCATTCTTCCTTTATAGCTAAAGATGCTACGGCATCCCAATCATCTTCGCTTTTCTCCTTTGCGCTGGTGACATTACTCTCTGCGGGCTTTTTGAACCAGCAATCTTTCGCCATATGGCCCTTCTTTCCACAATTATAACACTTGCCCTCAAACCTTTTATTACATGACTGACCACTGTTGATGTGATACGTTAGAGCTCCCCCTGGCCGAGAACTCCCTCATTCTTGATGACTTTTTGCCTTATCACCATTTGTTTTAGATCCTCCACCAGCACGCTGCTTGAAGCTACCTTTACTTTTGGTGTAGAGCGCTTCCTTGTCACCTTTTAACGAGACCCCTCTCATTTGCTTTGCCAAAGCTTCTTGATCGGCAAGCAAATTCTCAAACTCAACAAGTGATGGTTGGGTCGGCCATCCTTGTACAGCGGCAACAAAGCCTCTATATTCAGGTCTCAATCTATGGATAATTATTCTTTTTATCCTGGATTCTATAATGGCAGCACTAGGATCTAATTCAAAAATTTCACGGCAAATAGACTTTACCTTGTGGAAATATTCGGTAATCGTCATGTTTTGTTAGGCCACTGATAACAACTCGTTCTCGAGAAGTTGCAGTCTTGTATCGTTCCTCTTTGAAAAGAGTGTGGTGAAGGTGTCCCATGCTTTTTTTGGTGTCTTGGCCTTCCGTGTGTGCTCCAACATGTCTTCCTCGACTGTGGTTTTTAGGGTGAACATGGCCTTCCCTGCCTTGATCTTCCATTTCCGCATAGCGCCACTAGTGTCTTCTTCCGGCTGCATAACTTCATTACCGCCGACGACATCCCAAAGATCTTGGCCTTGTAGGTAAGACTCCATACATGTTGCCCACGTGTTGTAATTTTTATTGTTCAGCTTCTTGATTCCTCCAACAACTTGAAGATCTCCCATTGTGTCGGCAGAACTTCGATACGCCGAACAAGATTAGCCAACAATCTTGCGAAGTACTAACTTTCTCACGATTCTCGAAACCTTCACTAGAGACGATCCCCGATCGTACCGCTTTGATACCAGTTGTTGGAAAAAAATTAGAGTACACAACTCTAAAACAAGTGTCGGAGCGACAACACAAGTAAACAAACTTACTTGTATTACACTCACAAAATATTACAACACACAAACTCTTAAAGACACACTTTTGAAGCAATGACACTCACTCACTTTCTAAAGACAAACTCTAGATTACTCACACTCCTACAAGACTACTCTTACTTCTCACTCTCACTTAGTTGCTTGGTTGGTTTCTTTATTTCTTCCTTTGTTACGAACTTACTTCACAACATCACACACCTACCTATTTATAGGGCATGCTTGCCGACTTATACTACCACTAAAATTTTCTAGTACATTGATCATGCACACACATTTTTCCACCGACTTTGCTAAACCGACTTACCTAGTCGGTGAGATTGGGTTCTTCCAATTTTAGCTGAGTTTTGTGATGTTTCTAGATTCTGCCAAAAACATTTTCTATATTTTCTTAAGCCTAAGGGCAGTGGACTTAGGCTTTTGTAACTTACTACCTTCTTCGCTAAAGTTTTCTAGCATATTCTCATTCATGATTCCAAATGGGCTAGCCCTTAATTATTGGGCTGGTGTTGTAATTTCAACATAATCAGGGTATGTGCATTTGGTAAGTGTTGAAATTTAAGTTGGTTTGAAATGTATGTTTCATAGATCAATGAATGAAAGTACAAGGCAAAATATAAAGAGAAAGAAAGGGAACCAGTTCCAACCAACCTTTCCTTAAACAACTCTAACAACTAGGAAAACCCTGAAGTTATCAACATCCTTAAATAAAGGGATTATATCAAACAACTAAAAACCTATCAACAAGCCAACTAATCCTTAATTTAAGGGAGCCATTACGGGAGCCATACTCATGTCGACTAGATCCATCAGTCACTCCATAGTGTCCCATGCATATCTTCCTATGTCTATCAGTCACTCCAATTACTTTAGTCTAAAGTAGGGGGTAAGTGGCACTGTGCAATTTTGGGTTGATTTCATTTTATTTACGAGCATACCATTGGGCTGATTTCAGGCAATAGCTGCAGTCAAACTTTTGCCCCTCGATTTTGCTTTATGTACACACTACTGCCTTTTTACTTGCTGAGAATGCCTCTGTCAGGGGTGGCTCAACGGGACCAGGAAATCTGGAGAGGGGCGAGGGGGTTAGCAAATGGGGGATTAAGCATGTAGCATCAGGGCTAGGTTACCAAGATGGTGTTTGGGTGGGTTTGGCAGTGGGTCATATGGGGGAGGGTGATGATGCACTCCGAACTCATGAAGGTGCATAAACATTACGAGTGCATCACCGTAAAAAAAATTCTTATTTATTTGTTATACCCTTCACAGTAAATAATTTACATGTGAAACCTAGGTAAAAACATGATATCTTTATAGACATTGAAATAAAGACAACCACAAATTATCATACACTCCATAAGTATTCCACATCAAAGTTTTTTGAAACTTCGAAGACACCGGAAACACGATTCGCATAGCAGACTAGCTTATAGATGATATAATAGTCAGATAACAAAGTTCTCAACTAAGGGTTTAGAGAGACTCATTTCTATGTCCAATTATGAAAGCATCTTTTGATTTTTATTGATATAAAGACCTTCTCTTTCTCCAATTATGCCTATGTCAACACTTTTTAGTTTAAATGCACTCATTTAGTACTCAGATTTATCTGATAGACCAGATGAAAATAGAGGGAAACATGGATTATATATGCATGAAGGGCACCACAACAAACGTGTGAATCTTCCTGCACCAATGGTCTCCGCAACGTTTTCCAAAACCCTCTTGACCGAAGGTAAGTGAATTTGGTGTTCTGGATTATATTGGAATTGAAATAGGTTTGGTTTCATTAACTTTTTGGGTTATTAAGTTTGTATGCTCTGATTGTTTTGGAATTTGAGTTTGGATTGGAATTTAATTTTGATATACAAAAGCACTCACCTTAAACACAGAGGAATCAGATGCTTGAGTTAAACAATTAGCTGATCACAAATTGGTATTTTTTTGGTATTATTTCTTCTGATTTTTTGGGTTTTCATCTGGTTTATTTTCTGAACATGTTGCATTTATTTTACGCTTAGTTTTGTATACCCTGCATCAGTCAAATAAATAACCTTATAGAACCAGAAGCCACTAAAATGGCTAGTGGTATATATGTTTATTTCTATGTTTTCAAATCTGAAGATATTTTTCTTTGTTTAGGTTAAATATGAAATTGGTTCCCAATTTCTTAAAACTTTAGAAATTTTTTTTTGCTATTTAGTGTGAGAATATGGGTCCAAGATTGGATTCTTCCAATTTCTGGGCAGTGAAAACAGAGTGGTGACACTAGCGAATTCCAACTTCTTTGTGGTGGAAATCATAGTTTCATTTTAGATTTTCTTTTGGGTTTATGAAATGAGTTGGAATGATGTCTCATGATTATGTGAATGTTTTCAAATCGTGAGAGAGCTTTCGGGAAAAAGGGTCAGAAATGATTTGGAGGTGGAATTTGTAGAGCCAAGACGACTAAATTTATTAATATTCACATAATCACGAGACACGATTAGATTATTAGGTTCACAACTAAATTAAAAATCAAATTAGAAAACAAATTCATGACAAGAAAAATTGTTATGATCCCCAAGAACATAGGAAGTACAAAATTTTGATGATTAGATTTTGAAATTTCTTTTTTCCCAAATCCATATCAACATGGGTTTTTGGTTGTTTTAAGGAAGTGGAAGAAGACAATGGCATCTGCTTAACTCAAAGCTTTTCTTTCAATGGTTAATTAGTAATAAGCAAGCGTATACGATATAAATTTCAGATTGAGTAAAGTTTGATGCTTTATGTGTTTAAGTAGGCGTGTGAATTTTTTTCAAGTCATATCTTAAGCGATTAGTTTTTGTACACGGTATGAGTTAGTAAACATAATGACAGGAAGAAGACTATGGTTTAGATTATTTGTGTTCCTATTCTTTGCTAGAATGGGATAAAGCTCTTCTTCTGCTCCTTACTTGACTGAAAAAACCATTCATTACAGTTTTAGGGTGAACAAAATATGCTACTTTAATTCAGGGCGCGCCTAGGCACCCTTTGAGGCTGGGCTTGAGAGTTGCCTCTGTTTTGATGGGATTTTTTTATTTTTTATTTTATTTTTTAACTCCCAAACTCAAATTTTGGGTAGGGTGTTAATTGCCTCATACTTCTTCCTTGCACTATCGTCTCTCATATTATATGTGTGTGTTGTCTGCGTGCATTGTTATAGGTGTGCTCATTGTGCTTTTCAACCTCTATTTTATATATATATATATATATATATATATATGTATGTATATATAATATATGTCTATATATGTGTGTGTATATATTTATAATATATGCGTGTACTCAGGGTGATTATTGGTTAATAATTTTTTTAATATAATATATGTGTATGCTCAGTGTATGTATTAAAAAATCTATGTCCCGTGAGGCTTTACCTCACGCCTCACGACTAGGCTGGGCTATCCCTCGGACACCTCACCCACGTCTCACACTTTTAATACACTGGCTTGCATACGCATTGATAAGTATTCTAAGATATAAATACTACATATTCTGGTGACCATAGAAAAATGTATATTCGAGTGATCATGGAACACTGTTAGTAGCTACTGATATCATAATAATTTAGAATATGGGCGTTAAATTAGCTTAAACTGCAGAATGTGGCTTTTACATTGTTATATGGAATTTCCACTAGGAAGAAAAGGCATTGAACACATTTAATTGACTGAATGTT
The DNA here is from genome assembly GCA_963580275.1 of Crataegus laevigata. Lineage (NCBI taxonomy): Eukaryota > Viridiplantae > Streptophyta > Magnoliopsida > Rosales > Rosaceae > Crataegus > Crataegus laevigata. The sequence continues at coordinate 4,356,644 of OY756949.1, forward strand.
GAAATTCTTCCTCAGGCACCAAATTGAATTAGAAAACAGTATCTCACTTTGATGCTCTATTTTCATTCAGTCAATAGGGGAACTGCAATTTCAATGAATATCACTTTTGTTGCTCTTCTATATATTTTAATTGTCTTTTTAATTTGCGATTACAGGACAAGGATGTGTTAAACGGATACCTTTCCGATTTTATATTTTGTATTTTGTTAAACAAGACAAGGATGTTGCTCTTCTATTTAACACTTTATATTTTGTATTTTATATTTTGCATGTGATCATGTCTTGGAAAGGTATCCGTTAAACACATCATTTAACAGGACAAGGTTGTTGCTCTTCTATTCTCATTCAATTAACAGGGGTTTCTGATTTTATATTTTGTTGTTTATATGCTGGAATTATAGGACAAGGAGTTGGACTCTGGATCTAACGACTTTCTAGGTCAATAACTTTTATAATATGCTGAGTTTTTATTCTAATGATTGTTATTTTTTATTGTACTCTCTCTTGATCTAATTTAACCCATATGCACACACACAATCACAATAAGTTTGGGTTCTGGTTTAGATATTTATATTTTTGGATATTGACAATTGTATTTTCTTTAGATTAATCCCAGAGCATGTACCATGTGGGTTTTTTTTTTAAATTTATTTACTAATTTTAACTTTAGCTTTTAAGTTTGAGTTTTGGTTTTTAATATTTATATTTCTGTACAATTTGATGCTATGAAAGGGTTTGATGTTTTCTGATGATTTCAATGACAACTGTTTCTTTTCCAAAAGATGATTGGGAAGCAGTTGCTAAGTGACGATTCTCCCTATCCTTTTAGAAGCCTTTTTCACTTGCTATAACTTCTATTTTTTGGTTTGTTATGAAATGAATTCCCTTTTACCATAAAAAAAAGGTACAATGCTATCAAATTTGATTTTTTTAATCATTCGAATTCTGAGAATGCCTTACGGTTAAATTTTTGCATGTATTTTTTCTTTCTTTCTAATTTTCTGATTTTCAATTTTATCTTTTTTTTTTCTTTCTCAATTATACCAAGATATTGTTTAATGCATAGACACATAAATGATTAAAAAAATGGGTGTACCAAGAGAAAAAAATGTTGGATTGTCTGCAAAGCACCGAACCAAAAAGAGGAATATAATGTGTAAATATAATTGGTTATTCAAATACGAACTTCTTTGCTTGATCGCTAGAATTTCAATAAAAATAAGATATTAGTTAGATGTTATACATGATTAAACTAAAACAAGTCAATTTGCTATACAGAAGCTCTACAAATCAGTCTTCCTTTCTTTTCTAACCCAGCGTCCTTTAATTTCATCTTCGTTCTAGAGCCCTCCCTATTTTTCACATCTCCTCTCGGACTACCTAAAGCCGAAACCAAACCTAGCTATGCAGGAATAAAATCGCAGGTCTCTGACACCCACAAAGGGTAAAACACTGAAAAGAAAATCCCCCTTTGTCCTATCATTCTCATTTTCAGAAGATATGCGGACGGTTCCATGTCTAATGTCTTTGTGGGTTTTCAGTGGTGCATATCTCGATTGACAAGGATGAACAGAAACGGATATAACAACAGTGAGACCAATATGAGATCCAACGGAAAAAAAATTAGCGACGGAGAAGCCGAGGCCTACAGATTCAAAAGGAAAAGGTATGAGCCCTGGATCTGCACTAATATTGACTTGGATTAGATGAATTTTTGAGTCTTTGCATCCGTGAATAAAGTCTGTGATCTCTATGTGATCTCATTCACTGATCCCTAGATCTTGAATTGTCTAATATGCTCATGGATGTGCTATGTTTGGTGCCGGTACAAATTGGTGAATGTTGAACATAATGCTTGCATGATGGATATGTGATTTGGGCTTGAACAAAAGTACCTCTGTGCTGCCTGGATCCTCCACCCCCAAACTTAGAATGAAAGGATAGCAATAGCCTTTTTTCACTTACTTTCAAAATTATTTTATAAGTAATTTTTGTATTTATGAGTCGCTTGATTCATTGTGGTAATTTTATATATTACATGATCGCAAGACTCTTGATATCATTAATTGTTGGTTTTGGTACTTGACAATGGAAACCGCATCAGATTTTGTTTGCATTGATTTGGGTATTTTTACGGGAACAAATGTTTATTTTTGGTCGTAGTTAGATAAGAATTATTAATTTATTTATGACATTCAAACTTTCTCAGATTTCAATTTTTATTGGGTGGTTTTGTGATTCATGGTTGTATTTCGATTTTTGGATTGTAGGTATGTGAATCCTAAGTTTAACAATCAGTACAATACAGATTAGGCATTGAAACAGATAAAACTACAGTCATGTTTTTGTACATACGGTTGCCTGTATTTTTTTGTTCTTTTAAGAAGTACACAGAAAATGCAGTCTTTAACGAAAAGATGTATGAATATGATACATGTATAACAAAGGTGTGCATAATGGATATTACAGACATTGCATAGCTTTAACATGTGTTTGCACTTTCATGGTGTACTTAGATTTCTGTTCCATATTAATTTCATATTTCATATCACATTATGCTTAAGAATGTTGTGTTAATTAAAATAGGAGAAAACATTTAGAGCTTTAGCGATTCTGATAAGGGTATTCTGGATGTTCTAGTGGATGTTGAGGAGTTTTAAGTAAAAGAAAAGTCTTACATGGAAGAGTTAGAATATAATTGCTATACATGGAAGACTTGGAATATTATCTATTCTAAAATTGAAGGGGAGCGGCACTGTAGCTACCTCAATTATTTGCCACTCGATTTCACTATATTTACAAAAATGCCAGCCAAATTAGGCTAGGTTGGGAGGTTAATTCTCAAAATTTCAGAGGGTGATTTTGTCCATATGGTTTAGCACGAAGCCACTCGATTTCACGCAATTTACAACAAAGCCATCAGGTTTGGACTGATATTGGGGCTGGGTTGGAAGGGCAATTTTGTCATGTGCGTTTGAGACTGATTGGGGTGGGTTTAGGTTTGCTGTCATTCAGTGTGGGTGATAGGATTGTAGAGCAGACAGGAGGCCATGCCGCCTGTGAGATAAAGAGAGACGGGGACAGAGCGAGAAAGAGGGATTTCAGGAATTTGCAAATCCTTCCCCTTCACGCAGAAGCTCTGCAAATCAGTAGGCCCAGCCTCTAACTTTCATCCCCAGATCCCCTTCATACTGCAAATGAATTCCTTCCCCTTCCGTTCCTCGGCTCTCAAACCTCACATTCTTCCTCTCACAAATACCAACGAAGAACATGATCAAGGACACACAAGCGCACCAACGCCTCCATTTTCTGGTGAAACATCACCACAGAACCACCACCACTCCCTCCATTCTACTCAGGACACACAGGCGATTGCCTTTCCCTGTGCAGTGGCTCCTGCCACTGTTCATCAGCTTTTCCTACGAGACAGTAGGGGTATGCAGAGATCATAATAGATGGGCCTTTTTATTCTATATTTTATTTTATATCATTTACGTAATGCTCTTAAATTTCAATTATACATAATATTGAGTAAGGTAATAACTCATCATCATCAACATCGTATTTATAACAATGTTGCCAAAATGCATTCTGATTATCAGGTATATCAATATGGAAGAACTAGGGCAAGTCTTCCACGAATACGGCTTCCATGGTGAATTTTAATCTTTCCAGGTACACCCATATCTATATCCCAAACAACTGTTATTATGTATCAATTTGTTAGAATCAACAAATGTTAGAGTTAATTTATATAATTTATTTTTTGCTTTCCAGGTACAACCATATCTCACTCCCTCTGGTACTCTCTCTCTCTAAAATCTCTGTTGGGTTTCTACCAATATGTCAATTTGTATAATTTATTTTTTGATGTGACTGAGATTTGGTGCATTTGATTTAGGTTATGGTTTGAGATGTTATTTGGAAGATTTCATTTTTGAGTTGGATTCATGGTTATTGCTTAAGATCTCTTTTTTTTAATTGTCACTGTAGCTTGTTGTGCATGTGATATTTTCTTCCATGTCCAATATTATCCAAATTCATTACCGCATTTCAAAAGCTTGCGACTTATAACTTCGCTCCCAACTCCCAAGTGAGTCTTTGACACACCCCGACCTGAAAGTGGGGCGTGATGGCCGTCACGTGAGTGTGACGTAGCCAAGTGCACAATGCAGAAGCAAGAATCATTAACGGAGTACGAACTAATTAAAACCAATCCACGAGCAACCTAAAAGAGATAGTGTGCTAGAGAGTTATTATAGTACTTATACAGAACCAGAGTGTACTAAGTCAAAGTGCAGTCAAGCATTAATAACTAAATTTGAATAACACCAATGGGTGTCCTACATAAGAATGAGTCTGTCAGAACTGCCGAATGGTCCTCGCTAGCCACCACGGGTACTCTAGCTATCTAGAACCTGGAGGGGTGAAAAAAAAAATTGAGTGGGTCAACAAAACAATCTTTTCAAAATCCTTCTTTTCTCAAAAGTATAACCTCTCACCGTAAAACCTGTATAAATTACCAGAAAATAAGATATACATATATATATCTCAAACATGCTCAACATTACTCATTATCGAATGTATCTCATAATACGCCATGCAATGCATTTCAATAACCATATAGCTACTAGATATCAACTCAGCCCTCGGTTATACATATAGCTCATAACATCTCAATCTCATTATATATATACTCTACACATACATCAATATCCTCATAAGGTCATCATCACATCATTGTATCAATATAAGAATGCTCTAGTGCTACAATCACGTGAAGACTGTGCGAATGATCGCGGGTCACCTACGAGTCGAACCCACTCAGAGGTGGTCTATACGACAGGACTGTGCACCTAACTTGGATCCAAGGCGAGCATGCGATGCGAGAGGTGGACAACACGTGAAAGATTGTGCCCCTAACTCTGGGCGTGAGCACTAATAACATGTGCAGGTTTATGAGCTAACATATTACATCATATATCGCCTGTTCTTTCTTAACAATGAATGTACCTACTTGGTACTTACCCGGCATCCTCGGTGCCAACATATGCATGAAATGTATATATGAATACTCATGCGTCAATACTAAGTTATATGCATGGCGATAAAAATGTACTTTTTATTTAAAAGCTGATTATGGGAAAATCATTATATAAATATAGGTTTATACAGAAAATAACTACCCACTCACTGATAGGTCACTGGGTCGTAGCCCCCATGTCTAGCCTGACTACGCTCGTCCTCAGAATATGTCTCACCTATATGAGAAATTACTAAAAATACGTTATTTAAGCACATATACGCAACTATGGAAATAACTTCTCATACATAGCTCAATTTTGACATACGAATATACCAATGCGACCTACTCGACATCACGGACGTTAACATTTTTTTACAATAATTTTTGGGTGGCCCACGCTCCCCCACGCGCCTGCCAGGATACGGTGCAACGCGCCCCTACGCGCGGCACGTGCCTGGCACGTGTCATCCCTGACCTTCAGCCCGCCGGACTGGCTTCACCGGCACCGGAAAAACTCGCCGGTTTCTAGGTTATTTTCAAATCGCCATATCTCATCCATTTTTCAACCATTTTCAATGCACTTTATATCAAATTGAAGATCTCGACAAGACGAACAAAACCATACTTGTCTCGACCCCCAACTCGCTGGAGATTCGCCGAAAAATGGCTCGATAATTCTGGCCAAACTTTCGAACTTATGTTCTCGTTACTCCGACGTCCAAATCTATCAAACGAAGAACTGTGAGCTTCCTTAGGACCTCCTTAAGCTCCCTATAAGCTTAGAATTCCATAAAAATCATCCATTAATTTTTGCATGAACAGTACCAAATCGGAGCTCGAGGTTTCGACGTGAAAATGACATAGTTCTCACCTAAAATTGGGTGTCAATGTACTCGTAGGGACCTCAGGAGTATGAATATGCCCTTGGTTGCTTCGATCTGTGAGGTTTAGGGTGTTCTTGGCTCTTGTCCGTACGAAAATGGCGAGGAAGAGAGAGATATTGAGAGATGAGAGAGAGAGAAGGTCTGAGAGTGATGAGAGGTATGGAAGAGAGGGTGTGAGGTTATGTGTGTGGACCAAAACCATCCAAATCAAAGGATATAAAAATATTTCATTGGTTCCCATTATTGAGGGCCACAATCATTGTGCTTTTCAACCTCTATTATATATACATATATAGACATATATTATATATACATATATATATATAATAGAGGTTGAAAAGCACAATGAGCACACATATAACAATGCACGCAGACAACACACACATATAATATGAGAGACGATAGTGCAAGGAAGAGGTATGAGGCAATTAACACCCTACCCAAAATTTGAGTTTAGGAGTTAAAACATAAAATAAAAATTAAAAAAATCCCCTGAAAGGTGCCTTCAATAATCTTTTAACTTGATTAATCTAATTTTTTTTCTTTTAAATGATGGAGTAACCGATCCAAGCCCATTTCAAACTCAAGAAGAGATTGAAATTGGGGAATGCTCACTGAGGCTGGTAAGGAATTGAAATTGGAAATTAAGAAGTGACAACTTTTGTTTGATCGAAGTGCAGAGTCATTGGATGGAAGTTTTTTTGCGGTATATAGTTATAAGGTCAAGTGCTCATTGAGGCCTTCTTTTTGCTGTAGGTAAGTCAAAGAAAGCTAAGAAATAGAAAAGGAAGGATGGTAATTCATTTGAAACTCAAGAAGAGATTGAAATTGGTGAAATGCTCACTAAGGCTGGTAAGGAATTGAAATTGGAAATTGTGAAGATGACAACTTTCTTTTTACTGTAGGTAAGTCAAAGAACACTAAGATAAAGAAAAAGGATGGTAACTCATTAGAGTTTGTAAGAGGTAATTTTCATTAGACTTGGCATTTTGGACCAGACTTGTTAACCCGACCCGACCCGACTCGTTAATATTAGTATTTGGGTGGATGCTTAACGGGTCGAGTCAGGTCTGTAATGGGTGAACTCGTTAGCAACCTATTAAATAACTAGTCACTTTGGGTCAACCCGTTAGACCTGTTAGTTGAGGATGTTTTAGTAATTTCAATAAAGTCTTAACAATAAAAAATAAACTCTATACTAAATAATAATAATAATAATTGTTAACTGGTGTTAACGGGTAACCCGTTCGCTTAACGGGTCGGGTTCGAGTAACCCGTTAACTTAACCGGTCGGATTGAACCCGGCCCAAACCCGATAAACTCAACCCGTTTACAGGTCTACTTTTCACTAATAGATTGTCTCGCATCACCTCATTTTATACTTATGCTACAAGGATTCAGGACTCAATTTTGGATATATGTGCAAGTGCATTTTAGCCACATCACCATCATCCTCAAATTCATACGAAAAACTCATGTAGATTGTATATAGCTTGGACTTAGAAATCTGCCATTTTGGATGTACATAGGATGCAAATTGAAAGACTTATTTTACTAGGTGAATTCAGCTATTTTGATTGGTTTACGAATTATTTAGATATAGGTGTGTTGAATTGTAGTTACGATTTCGAAACCCGCAGCGGAGAGCAAGCATTTTTGCTAGTGTTTACTAAAGGGGAAATGGCATCTTCCGGCTCCCAAAATACAAAGAAATAGGGAGGTCTTGGGTTCGAGGTTGTAAATTGGTGAGTCTGCTTGATTGTGGTCAGAAAAGGTTGAAATGCCTTTGTGAGTATTTTCGGACCCCGGAAGGGATTGATAGTTGTAGCTTGCCACCAGTTGTCTCTTTTTTTTAAAAATAAAAAAGGGGAAATGGCGTCAAATGACATGTTTAACTTCTATTAATCATCAAGTTACAGAATCACTTAACGTTTCTTCATTTTTTTGTGTTTTTTTTAATAATCGATATTATCTACACTAAGGAGGTGGAGGAGTGCAAGATTTACTAGAATTTTTACTCATGATTGTATCTAAAAATATTTTCACCAAAAGCGTTTTCAGTTATTTTAAAAACACATCTAAACAAATTCATAGTAAATTTAAAGTACACAATTAATTTTTTGGAGTACAATCACAATTTCTATAAAGTAAATGAATCGTTATGTCTAGGAAGTTGTTTACCTCTAATTAAATCACCTTAACCTAAAAAATGGGCCAAAGGATTGATTGTTTGTAGGCTGGAATAAAATCCCCAAAATCCCAAACTAAACCAAAAAAATCCAGATCCCAAACCAAAATTTCCAAAATTTTCGGTATGTCATCTCGAACCAAATCGAAATTTTTGGTATGGGATTCGGTTTTGCATCTACATTTTTTCAGTATTCTCATACCGAACCGAAAATAAATATTATATATATATATTATTTTTTAATTATAAGAGAATTATTTCAACCGTTCATTATTTTGAATTTAATATGTGCCGTTCATTTGTTTTTAGGTCATATCCCATTTCAAATTTCACTTCCGTTCATTTTTTTCCATCCATCGAGCTCGAAGTGCAGCCCTCCCTCACTGAGCCCTCATCTCTCATCTGATTGTCTATGTCAAATTCTGGCCAGCCACCAGCCTACCACCACACCATACTGTCGTCTCTGACTCTCTAGCCTTCCTTCACCACACAGCCACCGCTATCTCTCGCGATCTCTCTCTCTCTCGGGCAATTTTCTCTCACGAACAGAACCCGCGATCTCTTTCACCACCATACCGAGTCCGAGTCTCACTCTCACCCTAAATTAGGTAATTAATTTAGTGTTTTGAAATCTAATTTCTGTCTTCCTTTTGAAATTTAATTTAGGGTTTGGAATCTAATTTCAATCTTGAATCTTCCCTTACTGGTTTCATATGTTTATATACGTCAATTGTTTGAAGAGTGAATGTTTTTTATGCGCTGCATCTTTGCATTTCCATCAACAATTAACTTATGCAGGTGACAGAGAGCCTCCCTATTGGTTCAGTATTCTTGTTGGTGCAAGTAGTGATTTAGCTTTCTTTTTGCAGGGATGTTCAAGCAAGCAGTATACTTCTTGATGATAAATTTGAAGTGCAGCTAGGGAGCCAGAGTGATATCTGTCCTCAAGAAGGGGACACTCGTCAAAGCAGGATTACCAAGTTGTTGCGACTGCCACAGTAAGTGTTGTGTGAATAATTGTATCTAATCACTCGTCTCTTTCTGAGCTGTGACTATTCCTGGATATACATTGTCTATGAATTATAGTCAATTTTTTTACATATAAATCATAAAGTCAAGCTAGAGCGACGGGGTCGTAATTAGTTTATTTGGGAATTGAATTGACTTATGTTGACCTATTTTGGTTTTGGGATTTAGTCAGAAATGGAGGGAGGGGGTGTAAAGGGTGTGTGCCTACTGTATCTCTAGAATGTCGAATTCAAAGATTACAAGAATAATTAGGTTTGATCTCACATTTGTCCCCTAAATTTTTGAGGTTTTTATGGTTTGAGTCTTAGAATTTTTCTTGTCTCAAATTATATTATATATTCTAAAATTGAAGGGGGAGCAGCACTGTAGCTGCTTTAATTCTTTGCCACTCGATTTTACTCTATTTACAAAAATGCCAACCGAATTAGGATGGGTTGGGAGGGTAATTCTCAAAATTTAAGAGGGTGTTTTTGTCCATATGGTTTAGCACGGAGCCACTCGATTTCATGCTATTTACAACAAAGCCATCAGATTTGGGCTGATATTTGGTCTGGTTTGGAAGGGCAATTTTGTCCTGTGAGTTTGAGACTGATTGGGGGTGGGTTAAGGTTTGTTGTCATTCATTGAGGGTTTCGGGGATGGGAGGACATGCCTCCTCTGAGAGATAGAGAGAGACAGAGAGAGGGAGAGGGAGGAGTGGGGACGGATTGGGGTGGGTTAGGTGGAGTGATGCTGCAAAAAAAGCATGGGATGACAGGGAGGGGAAGGGAGAGAGAGAGGAGTGAGGCACTGAAGCTACCAAAAAGGGGTTTAGGGGTTGATTTTTTCTCCTCAAATCAAGGCTGTTATCGGTGATTGAGGGATGGGCGTTTGATTTTGTGAACAAAGCTAGCTGATAGGTTTTCTGATGGATAATTTGGAGCTTTGTTGATGTTGAGAGCATTGTTTCTAGCTCCTGTAAGTGCTTCAACTCCGATTTTTCTATTTTTTTTTAGTTTCGGTTTTTAGGGTAATTTTTATTGCAATTTGTTCATCTATTTGGTGGTTGGAGTTAAAGGTGTGCCACATTTTGGAGATGGGCTTGAGTTCGCTAACGGCAGAAGAGATCTTCAGGGATTACAGTGCTCGGAGAACCGACGTCGTCCACACTTTAATTAACAGTACTCCGATCTCTCTCTCTCTCCTCCGTTTCTCTCTCTTAATTTCCTTTTGGTTTTGGAAATCTCTGACCTTTTGGGGGATGTTGTTTTCTCACTGATTAATTGATTGTTCTGCTAAGTAAATTTATTTATTTTTGGAGCGAAAATTAGCTCCAGTAACTGAAATTTTGGTGAGTTCATTGTTCTTTGTTGCTTAGAACCGAAGTATATTCATAAAAAATAGGAGTTATAAGCAATGAGAATTTCTTGCAGGCATAGTCTCATCAAAGAATCTTCGAAGGTCCAGTTACAAACTTACAGCAACGGATTTTCGGAAAAGGTTCGTCTTTACTTTTCACATTTTTTGGATTTGTTGTGGGATTTTAATGCAGAAATGATTTTCTTGAGTTGGTATGGGAAAATGGTCAGGTTATGATGCAGGGTTAGTCCAGTAGAACTTGGAAGAATCCGTCGGGTGATTAGACCAGAATAATTTAATAGGTTTCGACTTCATTGGGGGATAATCAAAAGAATTGAAAACAAAGAGAAGAAACAAGAATGAAACTGAATACATAGTAGTCATATTAATATTCAATTATCTAGATCATGTGCTTCTCTTTGTGATGTATAAGAGATTTGAGGAATTTTGAGAGTATGATGGCTACCTAAGGTGTTGTTTTAATGTTTGTTTTGTGGTGTAGGATTCTAAGATGGAAATTATTCGTAGATGTGAACTTCAACAAGTTGTTTCCAATTTCTTCATTTCTATATATTTTGAATGATTTAGTAACTGTGTTAGGTTTCGTTATTTAGGTTATTTGAGTTCTTTCAGTCTGTAATGAATTATAATCTATATTAGCATATACTGTAAGGTTCTTCTGCCTTGCTAACATTCATGAACGTTATTTTTTAAGTGGAATTTTTTCGAAGGCATTTGCATTATTTCTTAAGCTTTTTTCATGCTTTAATTAGGTTACCTTGCTATGTTCCTTTTTTTTTATGAAACTTTCTAACAACCAGTATGGACAGCAGGTTTAGATGTCTATTTGTTGTTTTTAGAAATGGATATTTTTTATTTAACTTGACTTACTGTTCATCACAGACTATTACATCAGCACAATGGATCTCTTTGTTCCATCCTTTCTCCATGTTCTGCTACAAAGTTTTTTGAATTACTCAATTTATAAAGTTGGAGAGTTGTACACCTCATTTGCTTTGTGCTAATTTTAGTTCTCATCCGTCTTTGTCATTCTGACAAACTTATTTTGGATGTATAGTTATTTGATTTGTGGCTTTTGTTTGGTATGTAGTGTATTCTTAGTGTGTGCGGTTTGTCTTAGTAAATAAGTACATCCTATATGAGGGAAAAAAACACTAGGATCCCACACATTATCAATAACATAAGACAGAATATTAAAAGCTATAGAAGGGTCGCCTATTTTTTATTTTTCATGTTTCAGTTTGTTTTTCAATTAAATTGTCAATGTTATTTTCTTCCGACTAATGTGTGTTTTTGTTCTTTTTAATAGTATACGTACATAAAAAAGCTTCCAAACCTTCAAAGAAAGGAGCAAAATCTTAAAGAAAAATCACAAGAGAGAAACTCAGCAGGTTTGAAAATTGCTGTGACAGAGTCACTGAGCTGCCCAAGCTCCTATCCTCCTCCAACAAAACATCCAGGTATTTTTTTTTCATTTTACCCATCTCAGATTTAATCTTTGAGATTTTCCGAATTATTGAGCTTTCGATTTTCTGTGTACAGTTGAGAATTTGGATTAATTATATGATGATTTAAATTATCCTTAATTGCTTAGGGTTTGGGGGGTGGGAGGGGGAAGAAGCAGAGAGAAGCAGGACAGAAGGGTTACATCAACACTGAATTGTCGACTCTTTTATTCTTTGTAGGTGAAATTGAAGAATTTTTTATTTTTCATGTTTCAGTTTGTTTTTCAATTAAATTGTCAATGTTATTTTCTTTCGACTAATGTGTGTTTTTGTTCTTTTTAATAGTATACGTACATAAAAAAGCTTCCAAACCTTCAAAGAAAGGAGCAAAATCTTAAAGAAAAATCACAAGAGAGAAACTCAGCAGGTTTGAAAATTGCTGTGACAGAGTCACTGAGCTACCCAAGCTCCTATCCTCCTCCAACAAAACATCCAGGTATTTTTTTTTTCATTTTACCCATCTCAGATTTAATCTTTGAGATTTTCCGAGTTATTGAGCTTTCGATTTTCTGTGTACAGTTGAGAATTTGGATTAATTATATGATGATTTAAATTATCCTTAATTGCTTAGGGTTTAGGGGGGGTGGGAGGGGGAAGAAGCAGAGAGAAGCAGGACAGAAGGGTTACATCAACACTGAATTGTCGACTCTTTTATTCTTTGTAGGTGAAATTGAAGATCAATAGATCTCTTAAATTGATGAGGGGGCTACAATTCGTGCAAGGAAAAAGCCAGAGATATGCTACTATTTTGGAAGAGAATAGATAAAGAGATGGTATCCTTCCCTTCTCCTCTGGAAATGCATTGAGTACAAGAAGTATGTGCATGAAAATATAAAAATGCATGTCTTTTTATCCTATTGATCTTAAATTTAGTCCTCTCTAATGATGTGTAGTAGGCCTCAAATTCATATCTTGAAATATTCATGTCTAAAGTTCTGCAGATCTTCTGTTTTGGGATATATAATAATTTGTATAAGAAGCAATATGTCGAACTACTGCTGCTTCGTCAGAATGAGCAGTTGAAACAATCGAGTTTATTTAATTATAATTTTCCTTATTAATTTGACCATGAAAATTGTCAATTATTTTATAAATATTGGATGCTTTAATTTATAGGAAAACTAATGAAAAGGACTTGAAAACTTTAAGTTTTAACGATAAGGACAAAATAAAGGGTAAAGTGAATAGTAGCAGTATTGACTTTTTAGTGTTAAAATGTGGTTTTTCGTTAAAGTAAACAGTACCGCGGGCTTTTCGTTAAAACTCCCTTAATTTATAAGTTGAGCAGTTTGTGTTACCCCTGTTAGTCATTTTCATGCTCATTATTTAATTGCGGACATTACACTAAACGTGTTCAATCGGTTTCATAATTTCTGATAAGTTCATGCCCATTGAACGCATCAACTTTTTATATATATGTATGTATGTGTATATGTATATGATATATGTGACAGCTTGAATCAGGAGCTAGCTGCTGCTAAATGCGATTCAAAATTTCATGTATTCGTGTTAGTTTTTGACATTTTGATGGCACAAGTTTCGTTTAGTACAAGTTTCGTTTAGTATTGGTAAGATCTGTATACAAGAAGAGATCACCACAGAAGCTACAGAATTCATAGTTGTATCCTCAATTTTATCTTATGTAACTAAAAAGGTTGCTACAAAAGTTAAATAGCTTTAAGGAAAAAAGATAACAGACGACTATTAGAAGATTAGGCAGAAGAATTACATGATCAGCATCGTGGAAGTGAAAACTTAATAATGAGGATGAAATTGTCTGGAGAAAAATATAGGAGATACATTGGTACTGTATTATGCAGACGGCTATTGCTCTATATTTCCTGCTGCATCAGATTACGCCGTTTACACCATTGTAATAGTCTAGGGTTTGTTTTCTGTTTGTGGATAGACTATCCAAATTATACCATTGTAATATTGAATCCAATCTGCTACTTTTTTTTTTCCAGAAAACTTTTTGCTCGAGTTTTCTCAATTTTGTTAGACAATTTGATGATTGGAGATTGTAAACTGAGGAATAATTTTTGTGTGACAGATTAAGTCTTTCAGTTTTTATTCTGTATTTTTGTTAGTTTGGATGAAACTGTAAAAATTTTGTTATGGGTTAGTTGTGGTCTTCAAAAGCAGTGCTCCGTTTGGCATCGTTTTGAACATAACAAGGCCGCCTCCCTCCCCGTCGCTTGCAACGTCTCATCTCCTTCTGTGGCCGACTGTGGATGTTTGTCTTTCTTCTCTCCTCTCTTTTTTTTTCAATTTTTTTTATAGATTTTTGGGAAATTAAGATTGACTGCTTACTTCTTCTTTTTTCCTATTTGTTTGCTGTTTTTTTAGCATCTCACACTCTTCCTGGTGCCCCTGGTATGTTCTTATTATTATCTTAATTCTGCTCTGATATTTGTTTGTTGTTTTTTAGTGCATGAGATCAATCTTTGTTTTATTATTATTATTTTTTCAGCTGGTGTTTAATCTTTCCTGCTACATGAATTCGAAGAATTGGCTAAGAAAAAAAATTTGGTGATAGCAGTGACTTGGTCAAATTTACATACAATTTTTATTTTTTCTTGATTGGAATTTGGAAAGAATTAGTTATTCTTGGAAAGAACTGCAGAAAATTGGTGATGCAACGCTCTCACTCTGCGGCTGAATCAGACTCTTCCTGGGTGTTCACCGAGTCGGACGTGTGGTGGAGACTCGGATGCTCGCTTCCCTGACATCACTATAGATTGATAAAAGCACAGCATTTCCGATTACGTCACTTTTTTTCTATCGCCTCCTTTTCATGGTTAGCGCCTCCTCCTCCGTATTTACTCAACGCCTAATTTTGGCCCTTTTTTCTTCCTTCACTGATTTGTTCTAGAGATCGCAGATTGTTGAACCCACATTGTTATTTGGTTTATTTATTTATTTTTATCAATTTGATGTGATAGTTTTGATGGGTGTTGGTGTTTTGTGATTCTTTTGCCCGTCTGCCTGTATTTTGTGGCTGGAGATTCTTTGATTGATGAAATGAGACAAGGAAATTTGAGCTTTCTTCAGATAAAATATCTTTTTTTTTAATTCATGTTAATTTGCAGTAATTTATTTTAAAATCATATTGTTAGATTCTTTATTTATTGGTCCAATCTGTAACATATGAGATTGCTTTGTTTGATGTTTCAATCAAAATTTGATCTTTTTTTGTTGCGTGAAATTATAATGGAATTGCAATATCTTAGATTCTTGGTTGCATACACACCTTCCCACAACCATTATATTGTGTCTTGACTGGATGTATTTTTATAATTTCCTGAATCTATGGTTACAATGCTTTTTATAATTTCCTAAATCTATCATTTTTGTTCGTTCATGATTATGTTGAATATTTTTCAGGTTAAATGTGTCTTATTCATGTAGTTAAGGCTAATGCATTCATGTCCCGCAGCATTGCGCGGGCATATTACTAGTTATCTATTCTAAAATTGAAGGGGGAGTGGCACTGTAGCATCCCCAATTTTTGCCACTCGATTTCACTCTATTTACAATAATGCCGGCCAAATTAGCCTAGGTTGGGAGGTTAATTCTCAAAATTTCAGAGGGTGATTTTGTCCATATAGTTTAGGACGGAGCCACTCGATTTCACGCTATTTACAACAATGCCTTTAGGTTTGAGCTGATATTGGGGCTGGGTTGGAAGGAAAATTGTGTCCTGTGCGTTTCAGACGGATTGGGGTGGGTTTAGGTTTGCTGTCATTCAGTGAGGGTGATAGGATTATAGGGCAGACAGGAGGCCATTCCGCCTCTGAGATAGAGATAGAGAGAGGGAGAGAGAGATCGGGACAGAGCGAGAGAGAGGGATTTCAGGGATTTGCAAATCCTTCCTCTTCACACAGAAGCTCTGCAAATCAGTAGGCCCAGCCTCTAACTCTCATCCCCAGATCCCCTTCATACTGCAAATGAATTCCTTCCTCTTCAGTTCCTCCGCTCTCAAACCTCACATTCTTTTTCTCACAAATACCAACGAAGAACGTGATCAAGGACACACAGGCGCACCGACGCCTCCATTTTCCGGCGAAACATCACCACAGAACCACCACCACTTCCTCCATTCTGCTCAGGACACACAGGCGATTGCCTTTCACTGTGGAGTGGCTCCTGCCACTGTTCATCGGCTTCTCCTACAAGACAGCAGGGGTATGCAGAGATCATAATAGATGGGCTTTTTATTTTTTATTTTTTTTATATCATTTACATAATGCTCTTAAATTTCAATTATACATAACATGGAGTAAGGTTATAACTCATCATCATCATCAACTTTTGGCTTCAATCTCTTTACTTTGATTCTAACGAATGAATAGAGCGTTCTCAATTTTTCAAAATTTTCATGAATTTATTGCATTTTTTAAAGCATGATCTGACTTTATTGTAATTTGAAGTTTTTTTGATCTGGGTATGCCTTTTTTATTATTTTTGCTAATTGGATCTGATTGTTTTGGTGTTCATAGTATGGAAAGTAAAAAATTTCAACTTTGGCGAACAATTATCTCACCTGGACATATATGGGTTGATGCAAAGGTAACCGATCACTTTCTCGAACCATAAATGTCGTTGTGAAGTTGTTGTTCTTAGCCAATTTTCTGTGGATGTATCTAGGATTAAGTTGGTTGTATATAATTTAAGCATTGAAGGTGAGGTGGTGTTGCTGTCATTTAAATAATGCTTTAGATTTAGGGGATGACTTACTAATGGACTTACTGCCCCGAAATCTGCGAAAAGAGTTTATGATCAGAACCCTGACGAGACCTTGAGTGCAAAAGCCTTTCGGTTTCATAAGTCTCAACAAAATTGAATGTCAAAGGAATAAAAATCTGTCCTTAAGCATCTCTATTCTCTTGAACCAAGCATGAAATCCTAAGCACTTATCACCACAAAAAAAAAAAAAAAAAAAAAAAAAAAAAAGAAGCTGAAAAACCATGACCAAAGGCACATAACAGAGCCTTTCACTGGGTTAGAAGTTAGAACCCACCATTCCAAGCAATATCCAGCAAGGTTTCACCTAAAGGCATATGACTTTTTTTTTATGTTTTGCTCTTATTATACATTTAAAATGTCTTCCACTATTTAACAATTGTATCCTTATAAATTACCTATGAATTATCAACTTGAAAGGAAATTATAGGACATAAGAACATAGATTGAACTGTGCTTAGTATTGTTCTGTTAAACATATTCGTATAGCCAAAGGCCTCTGTTAAATAATTTATATCTGCATTATGTCCTTCTCTATGAGTCTATGATTGCAATATTACTGCTGTTCTTTACCAAAAAAATATCTTTAAAATTAGGTTTCTCAGTTAGGTTAGCGTATGTTAGTATATGTTTAAAAATTACAAAAAAAATTCATAATTCACGAACGTTCCTGGCTGGGAGGAAGGTTAGT
Source organism: Crataegus laevigata (assembly GCA_963580275.1). Lineage (NCBI taxonomy): Eukaryota > Viridiplantae > Streptophyta > Magnoliopsida > Rosales > Rosaceae > Crataegus > Crataegus laevigata. Next base: position 4,374,072 of record OY756949.1, read on the forward strand.
GTATGTTTAATTTAGCTCCCCTTATTTTTTTTGTTTTTGTTTTGTTGGGCGATGCAGTTTGATCGGATCCAGTTGTTGGATAATCCCTGAAGTAACAAGAAGGAACTGACTATTGGGATTTTTTTAGCAAGTAATAATTTTTAATTACTTACGCATTTTAATTTTAATTTATGATTTGATTGACCCTTTCTTATATAAATTTCGAGCCCCATAATTGTTGGACCATTGATATTGTTATTAGTGTTATTAGTGAATGCGTTTTGAGTATGTTAGCTAAAAGGTTGTGTGTTGGGAGACTCACTTTGTATAAACAACTTGCAGTAGCTCATACATGTGACATAGCACTCCTTACAAATGGTTGATATTTCAAATGCTAGGAATGCAGTCCATATATACTTTGATTATGAGCTCTAATTACATAATTCTGTGGTGAGCTCAAGTGCTTTTGATTTACTTAAGCCACATGGCAAGTTGCAGCCTCTTCCAACTTTGCTAATAAAGAATAAGCATATTTCAATAGCTTCATTTTTCTTTTCAATTTTAATTTATGATTTTGCTAATTTTTATGTATTTCTTGAAGATCTCTCTCTTTTTTTTTATGTTGAAATTAGAACATAGATTTTTCACATGAAAATTGAAGTTTTCCACGATTGAGAACTCTCTTTTTGTTCAAATTGTGTTACAAGTTTTATTTTTTTGTTTTTTTGTTTTTTTTTTCTTCCAGCAGGTGGACCTAAAAAAAGATCAAGTATGCAAGGGAATGCTAAGATCAACATATGAGAGGTAACTCTATCTCTCATGTTAAATTTCTATTCTGGTATTTTTTTCATTAAATATTGGTGAAAACATTGTTTAGTATAAACCTAATCACAATACTAACAAGGAGATAAATTAGAATAGAGAGGTGTTAGTTTGATTTAATGTTTACTTTAAAGATTTTGGATAATGATCATGAATTTTGGTGATATTGCATATCTACTTTTTTAACCACATTTATGCATGCTGTTCGTTTCAACTATATCAATGTGACAGCTAAATGATTTAGTTTGCAGAACATGCTTAAAAATTATAGCTTTAACTAATCACTCATCTTTCATCTCTCTCCCTATCTCTCACTCTTACAGTAATATACTGCCAGTTTGCAGGTAAATCATTTTTCATAAAATATGCATTTTACTATTCCTAGCACAATCATTTGCATAAAGTTTCAGCATTTTGTTCTAATTTTTGCAAGTTATTTGGTACAGCTATTCATACTCTGATCACAATTGCTGAGAGTCTCAAGAGCAATGGAGTTGCTGTTGAAAAGAGTAAGTTGATATTTGACAAGTGTTGTGTTTGATTTCCAGTACTATTTTGATAAACATAATGGTTAATGTTGTGGGGATACTACCCGAACAGGCATAAGTACCTCTACTGTTGTCTCGAAGCTGGATGGCGAAGATGGACGGATTGCGTTGAAGGCTCAGGTTCGTTATTTCCTTTTGATTTTATTGATCAAAGTTGTTATGTTACTCACTGATGGACTTTTGTAATAATTATGTGTTCCTAATATTAAAGTTGTCCCTCTTTCTGTGTCATAGTTGGTGATTTTGTTGGGAAAGGCTGAAGAAGTTGAGGAGACTGCTGTTCCTGTGGTTGCAGCGTGAAAGCATATATGATTCAGCAGAGTTTGAGTTGAAACTTGGATGATGAGTAGTAGATGGGTAATTCATTAGAATAATAAGGATGTGTAAATGAGAAACAGGTTTAACACTTTGCTTCCTAATGCATGTTTTCTTACATGCCATTTCATATAAATAATGAGATTTTTTGCAGTTCACAGCTCTCTCTCTCTCTCTCTCTCTCTATCTCTCTCTCTCTCTCTCTCTCTAAGGATGTGTATATGAGAGAGGTTTAGCACTTTGCTTCCTAATGCATGTTTTCTTACATGCCCTTTGATATAAATAATGAGTTTTTGGCAGCTCATCTCTCTCTCTCTCTCTCTCTCTCTCAGCTCACACACACAGAAACTGACACATTGTTAGAAAAGCTAAAGAAGCACTAGAATTTAGTGAGTCTGAAACGTTGAGGTTGACATTTAGGGTTCTCTTTCTTTTAGAGGCTGGAAGATATCTGGATATGCTTCAAATTTCAATCTTTGTGGGCAGATTTTAGTGCCCTGTATGGTTTGTGTTATGCTAAAAGCATGATTGTTTATGTTGGAGTGGTTTAAGGGAATGTCCAACTGAGTTGGGCAGTTTTTGTTCATTCTGTTAAGGTGAGCGTCTTTGGAGGTATTGTGGGTATATTGTCCGAATTGGGGTTTTTAAAGTTGAAATTTAATCTGGGATTCTGAAATTTTTTTACAACTTAGTAATTTGTGGAGTTATTCTTAGTTTTTTTCAAGAAATTTGATTTAGGTTTCATATATTTTGTGAAATTAGATAACTTTTTGTGAAGATTTTTTTTTAATATATTGTTGTGGTAGTTAAGGTAATTTACGCGGTTGAAAAAGCTCGAGAGTTGAATGTGACAAAGTAAACAGATCAGCATGTAAACCTGAAACCAAGAAGCTCAAACCCCGAGAATTCGATGGTTAGCCCTGTTTTCAGGTTAGTTTGCTTCAGTTAATTTTGTTGTAAATTAATTAATAACATATTAGAGCGAAACCCTGTTGGTTATTGTGCTTTTTTTTTATAGGTAATAATATGTATTTTCTCTTCTTTGCATTTAGCAGTAATCAACCTTAATTATGCGTCTCAAAATCTAGGGCAGCTTCTGGACCTTATTCTCAGGAAGGTAACATTTTTATTTCTTTTCCTTATCATTTGATCGGATTTTTAGTTTACGATTTCAATTTGGTGCCATTAAGCTATCACCCTTAGACCTCAAAATTCAGGTAACCCCATGATTTTAATATTGCTTCTCCTGTTTTATCTAATTATTGTTCTATGAATTGTATTCTTCAGTGAAATAATGATTAATTATAATGTCTAGGAAAAAAACTCAGGCATTGCAGTGTTTGAAATGATAAATATAAATCCAATTTGGCCATAAGCCAGTCAGAGAACCTAATTTGGGAAGTAGGTTTTAAAGTTTCAATAGTTTCGTCGTGTGTAATTTTTTGGGCTTTGCCTACCGGGAATCTAATAACCAAAGGCTTACTTATGTTTCTCAAGTGGTGTTTAACTGTATGTTTCGTTTCTTTACTATTTTCAGATGATATAAATGATCAGTTCTGTGATGCTGTTAAGAAATGAATTTTGTGATGCTGTTAAGAATAAAGGATCTAATATATTTGATTTGTTGTCTACAGAAAACCAAGGAACTTGATAGCACAGATTTACCAAGTCAGTTACCTGCTCTGCGATAGCTTTTTTCTCCCTTCTTGATTGCCAGGTGCGGATCCATGCATTGTACTTATATTTTTGTAATTTAATTATCCTCTTTCTCCCTTCTTTAGTGTTTGATTCTGAAATTAATTTGTGTGTGAGTCCCGATCTCTGTAATTTTGTGTAAAATTCAATGACTTTACCTTTTCTAATGCCTTTTTATTTTCTATTTTTGTCTTTGAGCTTCTGCTTTTTGGGTTCTATTTTTCTATTTCCCAGTCAACTGGAAATATTGAGGGGAGGGAGAGAGAAATTGCTCTGCTATAACTATGCTTCTATATTTCTTACGGGTTGGTATATTTGATAATTAGAAATGACAGCTTTACTTGATTGATGTTTTATTTTTCTGTATTCAATTTAAGGTACTATGAATTAGGACCCGACAATCCACCATATGCTGCCAAGTTCTACAACTGTTATGGGGATGTACTACCAGTTTCCATGTTTCGTATGATGACGATTGATCCATGTAATATCTCTCTTTTAAGTTTCATCATTTCATTCAATCTTGCTCTTGCACTCTAACCAAGCTTCTGTATCTCCAATAATTTCATCTCTTTTATATAAAAATGAAGTTGATGCGTAATTGGGTTTTTTTTTTTTAAGGTATGTGTTTTTTTTTTCATTATCGAATTAATATTTCCTGCTGTTGTTTATATAATTCTGAGGGGAGAGAGTTAATGGAATGGGGGTAAAAAAAAAAAACAGGGGAAAGATAGGGAAAGATGAGTGCACGGGTTGGCCTGAGGTTTTTTTAATTGTTTTGAGATTTTGTTTACGTTTGGAGTTCTTTTGCCCTAACATTGTTTTGAATTCATATAGAATTTTGTTTGTGTTTGGGGTTGTCATGTTCGTGTGTTTAATTTGGTGTTTGGTAGTTTATGTTACAGTTGTTGTCGGTTTTCTTAAAGGATAAATCCAAGCTGCCCAGTTTTAGTGTTTGTTGATATAAAAGATGAAAAGCTTGGAAGACGACTCTATAACGAATTTTGCTACTGTCTTAATAAAAAAACAGGTATTATTCTCTCTTTGTAATTGTCTCTCCTTGAGGAAAGGCATTTTGAAATGATTATTTTAAAAAAGAAATCTGACCTGTATGACTGTAAACATGCTTAACTTGATAGTGTTCAAATTATAATTTCTTTCCTAGGTCTTTGTTGTGCTGGAAGAGAGGACTTTGATTCTAAGAGACCAATAAAGATAGATGATCATGCTACATAATAGTAAAAAAATTGAGTTTGCTGATGATATTCAAAAGTGGATGAGAATTATAGTAACATGTTAAATTTATCCCATATAGCCAGTTGTTCAACACTTTTTTTTTTTTTGGATTTGTATTTATAATTTCAACAATTTCTGACATACGTTTTGGATATTTTTTTCTTTAATTAATCTTTGGATTGTGCTGTAGCTGTCTGTCTAGCATATATTTCTTCTCAGATTGTTGGTGGGGATGATGTGGTTAACTGGATTCTTGGAGTTATTTGTGATCTGAAATTACTAGAGTCGCCCTCCATTGTGCCGATATCACATGTGACTGAAAATAACATCTCACTTTCGTTTGGATTGGTAGGACATCTTTTAGTTTATGAAAGCATATTTGAAGGGATCAATTATTTTTCTTCTTTTGTTGTTGATTGAGGTGGGTTATAGGAATAAGGTTACATTTTAGAGTTGAAATTGTTAGTGTTTTTCATGATGCTCTTTCCTTTTCTTCTCAGTGAAAGAACATACTAAAGTAACAACGCAATAGTAGTGGGAAAAATCATTCTCAGGTATCTATGGATGTGATATGAATTAGGTGGATGATGTTGAAGCATCAGTCAATAAAAAACAAATAGGATCTCAGTTATTATACATTAATCCATACATTAGTGCTTGAAAGATTAGCTGCTGAAACAAGAACACACTTTTTTTTGCTTTTTTGTTTAGCTGTTAAAACACGTGCCTGGCCTGGAAGACATATTTTGCCATCTTAACTTGAAGGGCAATATAAGTGTTAAATGCATGTTGCTTCTGTTTCTCAGGAAACAACATTTTTTTGCAACTGTGTCTTTTGTAATCAGCTCGGTTGAATGTATATAAAAGCCGAATTGCTCATCTTACCGACACCTTTCACTCATCTATCCTTTTTGTTCGTTCGTGATTATTTTAAATTTTTTTTCCAGGTTAAATGTCTTATTTATGTGGTTAAGGCTGGTGCATTCAAGTCCCGCAGCAACGTGCGGGCATTTTTGCTAGTTAGTCCTAAAATCTCTCTCAAGGGAGTATAGAATTGAAATTATAATGTCGAGTAAAAGACTAAATATTCTTGACCACTTCAGTTACAAGCTCCTCATAATTAACTTTGAACTTTCGAATGTGGATTTGATAAGGGCAAGAAATCGTTTTTGTTCCAAATATTAGCATATAATATGAGAATTTGTTTGACATTTTCTTAACCCATCAATTTTGACCAAAATGTTTTCCCTCTGCTAGTAAGTTACTTCTTACGACTAGGTTGTAAACCATACAAAACCAACCAAATCAAATCGTTTTTTTTCAAGTTTGGACTTATTTTCCTTAAGCGGTATTAGATTTGACTAACTAGAATTGTTAGTTTTGATCTTAACAAAATTGACAATATCTAGTTTGGCTAAATAATATGATTTATTATTTTATAATATTTATTTTGATATATTATTTTATTCAGTCTGTTAATGAGTTTCTTTTAAATTTAGTTATCATGATGTTTGCAATTCCAATGGAAAACCCTTTGGTACGGCCATATGATCAGTTCTATTCCCCTCATCCGTCTTGCTGTGCCCAAAGTAAAACCCGTGCAGTTTTTGAAGTTAGCATAACATCGAGAGGGAGGGCTCAACCATCAACATCAAGGGGAAGAGTACAAGTATCAATAAGAAGGAGGAAACCACAAGCACCAACAAGATTAAGGGGCCGAAGAAGCCAACAATCTTTATAAACTTTAAGCTTTGCTTTTTAGCTTTTTATTTGTAACTTAATTATTGAAACTTTGGCCCGTAACTAATTTTTTTGTATTTGGGTTTGTTACTTTATTTCTTTTAAAACCTTGGCTTGTAACTAATATTTTTGCTTTTGGATCTGGTACTTAATTTATTTTTATTGCATGCATGTGTAGTAGAAATTGAACATGCAAATGCTGTTGTGCACAGATGGGCAATGGGCAGATTGGTTATGTAGTATGAAACTATGTCAAATTTGTGCACAAATTAGTAGAAACAAGTCTTGCCATTTGATTAACATATTAGTAGAAACAAATTGGCAGATTGGGCCCAAAAGCATAATATGTTAAATTTTAACCCAAAAGCCCAAAACCATTTCGAGATTTTCGATTTATCCCGAAACAATTTTGAAATTTCTGAAAATTTGGTTTGAAATTGGGATTTTCAAAAATTTCAGTTTGAAAATCAGAACAAAAGTTTCGATATGGGATCCCATACCGAACCACCCCTAATTGTTTGAGTGTGCCACTACTAGTTAAAGCTAGAAAACAAGATGAATGGATCATCATGCCTTAAAGGTATTGACTTTTAATCGAGCGGTTGTGCATTGAGTAGGAAGCTAGCTCGATTTGGTTCTTTTTATGCCTTTAGTGATGCCAGAACTTGAACAATTTTCTTACTCCAAGCAATTAACTTTGATAAACAAGAACAACGGATTTCCCTTGTAAAAGAATATTTTGAGAAGGAGAAATCACAGAGCATCTTTTAACCATAGCTTTTGCTTTTTCTTGATTTATTTCCTTTGGTTTTAACTTTAGCTTTTGCTTTAGCTTTTTCTAGATTTCTTCCCTTCTGCTTTAACTTTGGCTTTAGCTCTATTTATTTCAATTTCAAAGAGCATTTTTTAACTAGGCAGAGAGGGGAATGCTTTTCCTTTAGCTTTAACTTTAGCTTTAGCTTTTTATTTTTATTTTGGAGATTATGAACATCTTCCAATGACATGGAAAAAAGGAAAGGATTGAGTCATCTTTAGCTTTTTCTTTTTAGGTATGGTTCATGTGCTGGTAATTATATGATTCGAAACTTTTGTGCCTGCGCTTTGAAAAAGAACATTCTACAAACAAAAAACCATTGCTTAAGGCTAAGACTCACCACAACCAAAAAGCACAGACTACTCAAGTTTTAAACAACCTTCAAGACTCGGACGGTATACATTGCGCCTTCAGTCTTCTTGTGGTTTTTCTCAACTGTGTTCTTTGCGTTCAACAGTTTGTAAGGAAAGATGGCAGAATTTGTATCTTCCAATAATTATACTTTAACAGTAAGGATAAGCATGCAGACTCTGTTAGAAAACGAATCTCATAGTGAAAATCTCTGTGCTGCGGTACAAGGGATTTGGGTTTTGGGTTATGTGATTTAGTACCTTGTACCGGTTTCTGTTTTCACAATGAAGGAAAAATATCTTCAGGTTCGATGTCGACAGGGTTTTGCTGAAACTCATTAAACTCTTGTTCAGATTGGGATTGCTTCTCTATTAGCAATTGAAACAGATAGAAGCTTAACAAATTAAACAACCACCAGGAATTACTAGCATATGCTAGTAAGTAGTGACACCCAAAAACAAAGATGTAGTGATTCAGACTTTATAAATCTGAATTCATAAACAAGAAATGCAACTTGATGGCAAACAATTCGGCTTTAATGATACAAATTGTTTGTGCTGGAACCGAAAGCCTAGATGTGATAATCGGATAGAACACATTAGCTTCTTCTTGAGGGGAAATTGATAATCACCTTCAAGGGATTGCATTTTTCTTCAGGCACCCCATATGAATTCTATGGTTTTCTAGTGAAGAGTTGGATGCTAAAGTGAAAATGTTGTTTTCGGCTGTTGCTAAATTTTTACATTCGAAATTCGGACTGTTCATTGAAGTTTGTTCTTGCATACATAGCTGGCGCTGTTTGTTATTTCGCAAGAAAATTAAATGGCCTCATGTGCTAAAGCGTGACGAACAAACAAACATTAAACACATATAACAATTCAAATGTTTCATATGTGAAATCATACAGCCATGTAGCGAGATATAAGGTAGTAATTTAAAAAGAAGGAAACACAGAGCGAATCTGATGATATTGTGCAAGGATGTAGCTCGGTTTCTACCGACCTTCATCTTCAAAGGTATCAGTAATGGATCCGTGAGAGAAGCAAGCTTCTTGTGGACGTTGAGGCGGTGGATATTCATGCATATTTTGGGGAAGTTCCGGCAAGGGTGCTTCGAGCTGAAGAACCTTCATCACTTGTCCTGCTTTTGGTCTCTCCTCGTGGTCGGGGCGAGTGCACCATAATCCCACAACTAACAAGCATTCCATTTCATTTCTATCGAAATTCATACACAATCTCTCGTCAGCAACGTCGACAAGATTTCCTGCAAGGTACAGCTTCCAAACCCAACTGAAGAGCGGCTCATGATATCCGGCATCCTGGTAAGTTCTCCTTCCACATGCAAGTTCCAAGGCCACAACTCCGAAACTAAACATATCAGATTCCTTAGTGGCCTTCCCTCCTTTCGCATATTCCGGTGCCATGTAGCCGTAAGTCCCTACCACCCCTGTTGTTTGAGTCCTGACCGGGGGATCCACAAGCTTCGCAAACCCAAAATCACCAAGCTTAGCGCTGAAATCGTTGTCCAACAGGATATTAGCTGATTTGATATCCCTATGAAGAACACACCGCTCTGCATCTTCGTGTAGATAATGAAGCGCCGAGGCCAAGCCTAAAGCTATTTTATATCGGAAACTCCATTGCAGGGTTGTTCTAGAGCCAAATAGATGCATGTCAAGGCTGCCATTAGGCATGTACGAATAAACAAGTAAGCATTTGCCTTCCTCGTGACACCATCCAATAAATTGCACCAGATTCTTGTGTATCAAACGACTTATTATTTTTACTTCAGTGGTGAAGATTTTCTCATGGTTCTTAATCTTGGCAAAGATTCTCTTCACAGCAACCGCACAGCCAAGATCTTGTAATATTCCTTCATAAACTTGTCCTGACCCTCCTTGGCCTAGCTTTCTATCGTCCTCAAAGCCATTGGTTGCTGCAACTAATTCTTTGTAAGCAAACCGTTTCGGAAATGCCAGTTTCTCAAGATTCAAATCATTCGAGTGCTTTGCATGTCCATCATTCCGATTTCTTCGCTTCTTAACCACCAACAAACAGAAACAGCAAATGGCTACACAAAGCATCAGAACGAAAGAAGAAGCTACAACTGCCGTGATCAAGATTGCCTTCTTCGTTTTCTTTTCCTTCTGTTTGATGGCTACCTCACTGGAATTGAATTCCCATGATCTTATAACATGCTGCTCCCTGTAAGGAGTGGAAGCAGAAAACCCAATTGTAACCTGTTCGGGGAGAACCTTTCGCAAGTCAATGACAGTAAAAAGAGAAGAGTTGCCCACAAAAACAGGGTTTACGTCGTATGTCCAAAACACACTGAGGTTGTTGGAGGAAGCATTGTAAGTTATCCATGCATGACCAATGTTCTCACTTTTGTTTCTAAAATCCCAACTGCCATTAACCATGGAGGAAATCTGATTCACGTTGATCCCCACGTGCGGCGAAGGTGGATCCCAGTCGTCTATGTAGGTATCAAACTCAACAGCTACAATATGGTTTTGTGACACTGCAAGACTAGTTGTTTTGTTGAACAATCCTAGATTACCACCGTAGGAGTTGGGCGGAATAGGATAGCCAACGGGTGCAAGAAAAAAGGCAAAACCGTAGCCAGAGTACTGACTGTCGCCATTATCGACAGTGAAAGTGAAATGAGTGACAAAGTCTGCGAGCGAGCTCGTAGTAGAGTCCCATAACTGCAGAGGCTCTGAATACGTAGCTTGCCCGACACCGGATGGCACCAGCTGCCGGTTGAGTTCAATCCCTGTGGAGGAGAGATAGGCATCGCCCGCGTAGCCTATTTTATTTGAGCCAGAGTCAAATTGCGGGAAGCTGAAGGAAAGTGGATTGGCAAAGGGAGCGAAAAGATGGATGGAAAGGAAGAAGACACTAAAAATGTAGCGCTTGTTTGAGTAGTGAAAGATCATTGTCTGATAATTTAGGATGAAATTGGTGCAAAGTTTCAGTAAAAAAGAGAAAAAAATCTGCAGAGAAATCGCATATAGTTTTGATTTCTCAAGGAAAAAGGCCTAACAACTTTGAAACAGCAAAGAAAAATGCGAGGAATATTATAAGTGGCATACATTTATTGACTGATTAAATAGTCTTATGCACTAATTAAACCGGTCTTATCTCTTATTGGTTGAACCTTGGCCCACCTTGTTTACTCTTATCTTCTTACTCGAATATCATATTCCCCTCTTTACGTGAATTTGCGTTCTAATATCGTTTGTATAAAAAAGAAAGAAAAAAAAAAGTAATCTGCAAACAAAAATAGCGACAGTTAATTTATTTTATTTACTATACAAAAAAGGAAAGTAACAATAGTGACGATGCAGTTAATTAAATAGTTTAGGAGGATATTCATGGGGTTTTTAGATCTAGGTCCAAAAACATAGAGGGTATTGAGGGTATTCAGAAGGCTCTTTGTAAAAATTACAGGCCTCCCTTATTGGAGCTGAACAATTCGTTAACTAAAGAGTATAATAGTCTTCTTGAGCAGGAGGAAATCTTTTGGAAGCAGAAATCAAGAGTCAAATGGCTGCAAGAGGGAGATAGAAATACGAGGTTTTTTCATCTTTCTACCATCATTAGAAGAAGAAGGAACAAAATTGAAGGCTTGTTGAATGGTGATGGCGTGTGGGTGGAGGATAAAGAGGATCTCAAGCAGATTGCGGTGCATCATTTTCGCTCTCTTTTTGCCGACTCCTTTGATGGGAACCCTAATGGGGTAATGCCTAATCTCTTCCCTTACATTGATCAGTCCTTACTGCATGCATTAAATGAAGATGTGTCCCTTCAAGAAGTTAAGGATAGCTTATTCTCTATTGGTGCTTTTAAGGCTCCTGGGCCAGATGGCTACCCTGCTGCGTTTCTTCCAGAATTTTTGGGAGTTATGTAGCTCTGACATCTTTGGTCTCATTACAGATTGTTTTAAGAAAGGCTCTATCCCTGATGGTCTTGGTAGGACCCTAATCACGCTTGTTCCTAAGGTTGATGGCCCTCAAGATATTTCCCAATTTCGTCCTATAAGTTTGTGCTCTACTTTATATAAGGTAGTGACCAAAATTCTTGTCAACAGATTGAGACCCATTATGAGAAGTGTGATCAGTCCTCAGCAGGTTAGTTTCATCCCTGGAAGGCATATTACTGATAACATTCTAATCGCCCAGGACGTCTTGCATACTTTTTCCATCACTGGAGGAGCCAGAGGTTATATGGCTTGGAAAATTGATTTATCTAAAGCCTATGACAGACTCAGATGGGATTTTATTAGAGATGTGCTTATCGAAGTGGGTCTTGAAGACTTGACTGTCAAACTCATTATGGATTGTGTTAGCAAAGTGGAGTATAAGATTGTAGTTAATGGGGAATGCTCCAACAGCTTTAGGCCAGAAAGAGGGGTTAGACAAGGTGATCCTCTCTCACCTTACCTGTTTGTGTTTTGTGTGGAGAAATTGGGGCATCTTATCAGTAATGTTGTCTCTAACAAGTGTTGGAAACCGGTTAAAGTGGCGAAAAAAGGCCCTGCCATCTCGCATCTATTTTTTGCTGATGATATTATTCTCTTCTGTGAGGCTTCTACTTCCCAAGCTACGGTGGTTAAACAGTGTTTGGACACCTTCTGCTGCTTATCTGGGCAACAAATTAGCTTTGAGAAGTCACAAATTTTCTGCTCTTCCAATGTGGATAAGAGGGTTGCTGATCGTATTAGTGAAATTTGTGGCTCTCCTATTGTTCAGGATTTTGGTAAGTATCTTGGTGTGCCTTTAATCCATTCTCGAATCAATTCTAACACCTATATGGAGGTGGTGAATAAGGTCCAAAACAGACTCTCTGCTTGGAAAGCCAACACTCTATCCCTAGCTGGAAGAACTACTCTGATTCAAGCGGTAACTTCGGCTGTTCCAGTCTATGTGATGCAAACTGCCAAGCTCCCAGTTAGCACCTGTGATCTAATTGATGGGTTGAATAGGAAATTTTTGTGGGGTGTTAGTGAAGGGAAAAGCAAAACCTGTTTGGTTAGATGGAATTCTGTTTGTCTTCCGAAGAACAAGGGTGGTTTGGGGCTCAAGAGAATGAAGTATATGAATGCCGCTCTGTTGGCTAAGTCCAGTTGGCGTATGCTCCAACGGGATGATGGTCTTTGGGCTACCACTTTCAGAGGGAAGTACCTAAGTGGGGTGAATTCTGACATTCTCAAATGGCCAACTGGTAGGGTAGCTTCAAGCTCTTGGAGGGCTGTGGTTTATGGTGGTCAATTGCTGAAAAATGGGCTTATTTGGAGGGTTGGCTCCGGTACTAATATTAATTTCTGGGTTGATGACTGGCTTGATGATGGCATTCTCGCTGATAAAGCTCTGAATCCGTTGGATGCGGCTGATAAAGCGCTAAAGGTTAGTGATTTTTGCTATGGTAATTGTTGGAATCTCCCTGCCTTGAGAGCTGTGCTTCCGGAGGACTATGTTCGGAAAATTTCTGCGATTCCTATTGGTCTCAATGATGGAGATAGTGATTCTATCATTTGGAAGCATTCAAATGATGGTAATTTTAGTGTAAAATCAGCCTACCTTTCAAGTATTGACGATGATCTTCCCGCATATTGGAGTTGGAGTGATTTATGGAAGATTAAACTTCCTCCTAGGGTGCTTCATTTTTTATGGCTGACTCTACATGGGAGACTGCTCTGCAATGAACAGAGAGCCAAGAGAGGTATGACTGATAATTCCTTTTGTAACTTTTGTGATGATTGTGTTGAATCTATTGAGCATATCCTCCGCCGGTGTGATCGTGCTAAGTTAGTGTGGATGCAATTGGGTATGCATTCAATTATTCAATCCTCGACTGGTATTGACTTTAATGATTGGATGAGAATTAATCTGTTTTCGAAAAGATTGAGCTACCATAATCTGCATTGGTGGGGTGTTTTTGCCTTTGCTTGCTGGTGGCTTTGGAAATGGAGAAATTCTAGCATTTTTACTTCTGATTTTACCTTCCCTAGTCAACCGCAGTTATTCATTTCTAAAGCTGCTAAGGAGTGGTTTGAGGTAAAAAATGTTGGTGCTAGGACGGTGAAGAGCAAGATTTTTTTGGCTTGGGATCCTCCACCTCCTAACTTTGTTAAGTTGAATGTGGATGGCAGTATGAGGAGTGGTAATGGAGGCTCTAGTGCTGGTGGGATTTTACGTGCTGCTGCAGGAGTGTGGATTGCTGGTTTCACTTTAAACATTGGCGTGGGGAGTGTACTTAATGCTGAGTTATGGGGTCTTTTCCATGGACTGTCTCTTACTTGGAGCATGGGCTATAGGAAAGTGCTGGTCGAATTGGACTCGGCTGTTGCTATTACTCTTGTTTTGGATTTTAATTCTTCTATGCACCCTCTTGCTCATCTAGTCACTGCTTGCCGGGAGTTGTTGCGCCGGGATTGGATTTGCTCGGTATCTCATGTTTATCGTGAGAAGAATAGAGTGGCAGATGGCATGGCAGTTTTGGGCCATGGCCTCGACATTGGTTTGCATTTGTTTCATGAACCTCCTCCTCCTGTGGAGAGGTTGATTTTTGAGGACACTGTTGGTGTTCCTCATTCACGGTTTGTTAACGTTTAGCTGGTTCTTTTGGGTCCTTTGACCCCCAATTATACCAAAAAAAAAAAAAAAAAACTAAAAGAGACCGACCAATTCAAAGTCACTTAACGAGTGAAAAAAATGGAACAAGACATACTCCCCCATTATAGTATTAGGTCGCTTCTTTGGTGCGATGGTATTCGCTTGTTTTCTATGATGTAATTTAACAACTGTCCATTAGTGTCTCAATGATGAATAATTTTTTTTTTTTGACAAACGATAATTGTTAAATGTCAGAGGGTTGTTTTCTATTATTATCAAGGTTGGATGTAATCTAACAACTATCCGTTATTGTCCTAATGATGAATATTTTTTTTTTGACAAACGATAACATTTATCGGCCAAATTGTTAAATTTCAAAGGATAGGGGGATCGAACCACACTAGGGTGCATATGTGTTATCACATTCCACCACTACGATAAAATGCCATCATTTTCTCTAAGATGAATAAATTTTCTTTTGGTGTGCCGGAGTTGATTGATGTATTTGCTTGTTTTCTTTTATTGTCGAGATTGGATGTAATCTAACGACTATCCATTACTATCTTGATAAGGAATAATTTTTTTTTTTAACAAATTGGTTAAATTGTTAAATGTAAGAAGGGAGGGGGATCAATGGCACCAGGGTGCATATGCATTATTGTTTTTTGCCACTGCGATAAAGCAGTTCGTTAATAATTGTAATTAGTTACTCTCATATGCAAATCAATGTATAGTACGACAAAAAATATTAAATTAGCTCTTTATCTAATGATATTCTTCTTCCCTAAAGATACGAAATCATACAATCACGTGCTTGGTGATAGCGGACAATTTGATTCAATGACCTAAACTATTCGTGTCGGGGAAGCTGGGAAGTGATGAATGGATCGATGGAACATGAATATCATTTGGAAAGTTATACAGAAAAAAATCTAATTTCGTGAAAGAAATCTTAAACACAATACTCATACATGCATACAAATAGAGAGATTAAACATATAATTATAGTAGATCGGAAGCGATGACATGGTGAAATGAGATCATATATGAAAGGATCACGTGAGAGGAATCGGCATTTTACTGAAGCTGAGGCAGCGGAAGATCATGCATGTCGTGAGGAAGATCCGGCAATGGCGCTTCAAGCTGAAGAACATTCATCACTTGTCCTGCTTTCGGCCTTTCCTTATTGTGGGGATTAGTGCACCATAATCCCACAATTAACAAGCATTCCATTTCATTTATGTCGAAGTTCGAATCCAACCTTTCATCAGCTGCGTAGAGCAGATTTCCGGCAAGGTAGAGTTGCCAAACCCAACTCACAAGCGGCACGTCAAGTTCTCCGTCATGGAAAGTCCTCCTACCGCAAGCAAGTTCCAAGGCCACAACTCCAAAGCTAAACATGTCGGATTCTTTACTTGCCCTCCCTCCCTTCTCATATTCGGGGGCCATGTACCCGAAAGTCCCTACCACCCCTGTTGTTTGAGTCCTGAACCGTGGATCCATGAGCTTCGCAATCCCAAAATCACCAAGCTTTGTGCTGAATTCATCATCCAACAACACATTAGCTGATTTGATATCCCTGTGAAGGACACACTGCTCCACATCTTCGTGTAGATAATGAAGAGCCGAGGCCAAGCCTAAAGCAATCTTATACCGAAAATCCCATTGCAGTACTGCTCTATGGCCGAATAGATGCGTGTCAAGGCTGCCATTAGGCATGTATGCGTAAACAAGTAAGCACTCGCCTTGCTCGTGACACCATCCAATGAACTGCACCAGGTTCCTGTGAATCAATCGGCTTACTATTTTGACTTCATTGACGAATATTTTCTCGTGATGCTCTGATTCTGCGAAGATTCTCTTCACCGCAACTGCGCATCCAAGGTCTTTTAACATTCCTTTGTAAACTTGTCCCGAACCTCCTTGGCCTAGCCTCACATCGTTAGCAAAGCCGTTGGTGGCTGCAGCTAATTCTTTGTAAGCAAATCGTTTCGGAAATGCCAGTCCCTCAAGATTCGTATTCACCGAGGGCGCGTCGGTCCTATATACGCGCTTCTTCTTGATCACCAACCAGCATATGGCTACACAAAACATCAAAACGAAAAAAGAAACTGCAACCGTCACTATCAAGAATCTCTTGTCCCTTTTGTTTTCGTTCTTTTTGCCAGTAAAATCCGAGCTTGAACTGAATTCCCATGAATATATGAGATGTCGTTCTGGGTACCATCCGGTAGAAGCTGAAAATCCTACTGTAACCTTTTCGGGGAGATCATCTCGTAAGTCAATCTGGAGAGAAAGAGAAGAGTTGTTCACAAAAACAGGGTTTTCGTCGTACGTCCAAAACACACTAAGGTTTTTGGACGTAGCATTGTAAGTTATCCATGCATGTCCCAGCTTCCCGCTGTTGCTGCTAACATTTTCCCAACAGGCAGTAGCTGCGGAGAAGTTTCTGTTTATGTCTATCCCGACGTGCTGACAATGCGGATCTTCTATGTTTACCCAAGTGTCAAACTCAACAGCTACAATTTGTATATTGCCGTCTTTGGTGCTGTTGAATAATCCGAGGTTAGAGCCGGCGGAGTTTGGTGGGATTGGATAGCCAACAGGACCAAGGAAAAAGGCAAATCCGTCGCTAAAGACGCTGTTGCTACTAGTGTTGACAACGAAAGTGAAATGAGTAGTGAAATCTGCCAGTGATCCTGTACTAGAGTCCCACAGGTGGAGAGGCTCTGTGTACGTAGCCCGCCCAACCATCCATGAATTCTGTTCGTTGAGTTGAATTGCTCTAGATACCGGCGAGGCATCACCTTCAAAAGATATGTTCTTTGTAGTTTGGTCGAATTGTGTTATTTTGAAGGACAGCGGATGTGCAGGGGGAGCCAAAAAACTGATGACAATAAGGATGAAACTTGCTAGCCTGCTTCGAAACATTGTAACTTCCGTTTAGCTAGTAAGCATAACGAAACTCTTGAAAGACGTTATAAGGAAGAAAAAATAATCCGTAATCAAAGAATTAAAAAAAGTCTATCAATTGCACCCTTGGATTTCTGAATGAAAGACTTGCTAGAGGTCGAGGTCAATCTGAAGAGTGTGACGTGCAATACAATTCAGATGAGTACGAAACCAACGTGCAGCATCTCAAAGATTACAATGACATTTTAGTATTTTACTTAAAAACCATTAACTAATTAGTTATTTATCTTTAATTGTTGCCTACAAAAATCACCTAACCCATACGGCTCGCAGACCGAGCAATTAGTGAGCTAACTATGTCCTTCAAATATGTGCGGGGCGTGCTAACTCGTCGGCCGAGCTCGGCCGGAGAGTAAAATGTGTTAATGTTGTGTTGATGTGCGCGGCTGACTTCTACGTCTTGCGATTGCAGCCGAGAAATGAACACGTCTCGACCTCTGGGTCCTCAAGCCTGAAGACAAGGCTACCAATTACAAAGTTCAATACCAAATTCGGCTTTCGGTGTGCCGAATGTAGTAACCTGGTAACACGTCGCTTCACCGAGAAGACTAATGAGATGACCTCTGCAAAAAAAGATTCGAAAATCCTTCTTGACCAAGACTTAGATAGATAATCAGTCGGCCTCGATGCAGTGCTGTTTATCCAAACTGAAGGTACTCCGAGGTCGGCTGATTCTACGACGATAGTGCTGCTTATTCAAACTGATGATACCACCGGTTGTCTTCACAGTGCTATTTGTCCAAACTGAAGATGTGTTGGCGAAAAAGGAAAATAAAAATCTCAAGGTTGTTGAGAGGTTTTGCGTAGAGAGAGAATTTGCGCAAGGCAAATTTGTGTGTTGAGTTGGAGGTCCCCCTATCGTTGCACAATCACTCCTATTTATAATGTTGAAATACTTGCTTTGCACAGTCAGATAATGTTGCAGAGCTTAATTGTAACTCCAATTCTTGAAATTGATCGGCAGAAACCAAAGGACACCCATCAGATATATTTTCGTGGTTCTCCAAGCCTCACAAAAGCCTATCCAAACAAAAGTCTTCTCATCATCACAGCCTAGCCTACCTAGGCTTGTCATCACTATCCAAGACCATTTTTTCTTTTTAATTAGCCACCTAACCAATCTAACCCAAAGATTGGTTTTAATATTTAATCACCTACGTGGATATTTATCATCCATTTCCCATGCA
Source organism: Crataegus laevigata (assembly GCA_963580275.1). Classification (NCBI taxonomy): domain Eukaryota; kingdom Viridiplantae; phylum Streptophyta; class Magnoliopsida; order Rosales; family Rosaceae; genus Crataegus; species Crataegus laevigata. The sequence goes on from OY756949.1 coordinate 4,392,348, forward strand.
CCAATTCCAATTTGCATTATCCCCTTGACTTTTCAAACTTCATCCACCATGCTTCTTCAATCTGATAGCAGGAATTCCAATTTTACTCGAACTGTCCATGTTTGAAGATATAATGCTAGGATAACTAAAAGATAATTACTATGCCAAAAACCATAATATTATCTTTTAACAATATCAAAATTATCTTCATTTTTCGATCGACGGTGTAGAAGTATGCTTACTCAATGGCCTCAATCGCTTGGGCCGATGGTGCAAAATCGGGTCCAAACAATAATATATAAAGCCGGAGCTCCACTTCTAGGTCACGGTTTCACTAAAAATCAATAGGACAAAACTGCCCCTTAACCAAAAAAATTCAAAATGAGCCCAATATAATATATCAAATAATGCTGGTTAATTTGGTAATTTGGTCATTATAAAATATAATATAAATATAAGTGGGAAGAGAGAAAATAATATAAAAATGGAAGGATGAGTGAATGTTGATGGTGCCCACGTGAAGGGGAATGAAAAATATAATAAAAAATAAGAAAAATCATGAATGTTGTGTTTAAAACATTTTAAGAGGCGTGTAAAGCCGGTTATAAAAAAGTCTTTCAAATGCGGATAATAATGTGATTAAATAAGTTATCAAATGATTGTTTTTAACAAACAATATTATATACACTAAGAAAAATGAGGTGGGCTTAGCCTCACAATACACTAGTAATAATGTGATTCAATCAGTTGTTTATTAAATATTATTTTCTTTATAAAAAAAAGATATTTCACATGCGGATATTAATGTGATTAAATTAATTGTCAAATGATTGTTTTTTTTTTAACAAACGATATTATCTACACTAAGGGGGAGGGGTGGGTTTAGTCTCACAATGGGCTAGCAATAATGTGATTCAATCAATTGTTTATGAAATATTATTTTCTCTATTCTTAATGTAAATTCTATAGAAACCGATTTTATTATGCGAATTCAACTGCTTTAATTGGTTTATGAGGGGTTTCTTCTAACATAATCTAAAACTATTCATTTACTTCAAATATTTGACTTTTTTTTGTCAATTTACGTATATAATTACATTTAAAACGTATAAGTTGTGAGTAGCACACCGTAATTCAAAAAATTTCTTCTACATGCATGTGAGCATATGCATGAAGGTTAGTTTATATATAAAGAGAGAAGAAAAGGTGAATAGTGTTTTGGTGTCACAAAGCTTCAACAAAAATAATTGGACAAAAATGCCCCAAAAACAAAAAATTCAAAGGCATCCCAAAATAATGCATCAAATAAGGCAGGGGTATTTTTGTTATTTTAATAGTATTTTTTAATAATTAATTTGTGTGTGTGTGTGTTTTTTTTAATTTTTTTATATATATAATTAGTACCTCATAATAGGCTAGCAATAATGTGATTCAATTTCTCTATTTTTAAACACGTTCAAAAAGTCTTAAGAGGCGTGCAATTCCGGTTGTAAAAAATGTCATTCATACGCGAATAATAATATGATTAAATTAGTTGTCAAATGATTTTTTTACAGGTTCAAAATATCTTAAAAGGCATGTAATGCCGGTTACAAAAAAGGTCATTTGCACGCGGATAATAATGTGATTAAATTAGTTGTCAAATGATTGTTTTTTTAATAAACGATATTATCTACACTGAGGGGGAGGATGTGGGCTTAGCCTCACAATGGGCTAACAATAATGTGATTCAATCAGTTGTTATTAAATATTATTTTCTCTATTTTAAACATGTTCAAAACATCTTAAGAAGTGTGTAATGCCGGTTTTAAAAAAAAGTTTTTAGCACACGAATAATAATGTGATTAAATTAGTTGTCAAATGATTTTTTTTCTTAACAAACGATATTATCTACACTAAGGGAAAAGGGGAGAGCTTAACCTCACAATGTGTTAGCAATAATGTGATTCAATAAGTTGTTTATTAAATATTATTTTCTTTATTTTTAAACACGTTCAAAACATCTTAAGAGGCGTGTAATGCCGATTATAAAAAAATGTCTTTCGCATGCAGATAATAATGTAATTAAATTAGTTGTCAAATTATTTTTTTTAACAAACAATATTATCTACACTAAGGGGCGGGAGTGTGATTAGCCTCACAATGGGCTAGCAATAATGTGATTCAATCAATTGTGTATTAAATATTATATATTTTCTCTATTCTTAATGTAAATTCTATAAAGACCAATTTTATTAAGTGAATTCAATTGCTTTAATTAGTTTATGAGGGGTTTCTTCCAACATGATCTAGGATTATTCATTTACTTCAAATACACTACTACAAAAGTACCCATTAGTGTCGGTTTAAAAACCGACAAGAAACGTATAATAGTGTAAAAAATTAAGCAAAATCCGATAGAAAATGAGTGCAATGACAGATATAATAAGCGACAGCATTGCCTGCGTTAGGAAATGAATTTTTCGCCAGAAAACACTCTAAAACCGACAGAAATTGTGTCGGATATAATCGACAGGATGTATATTATATAATAAATAAATAAGAGAATTTCTGTCCGCTAAAACCGACAGAAAATACTAAAACCGCCAGAATTTTTGTCGATTTTATCCGACAAGACTTCTTATTAATAAGAATAAATAAAAGAATTTTTGTCGGCTAAAACTGACATAAAGTATATTAATAAAAAAAATATAAATCATTTTCTGCATTTTCCATATCCCATGGCATTCACCAACCGAAACCTCGCCGGAGCTCGATCTCAAAAACCTCAGGGCCCTTAAAGTCTTAGGCACAAGGGGCACCGTTGTATGCCATCTGATTGGTCTTCGGATGGTACACAGTTCCGACCAACGTTCCTCCATATTGAGGAATCCCCAAGTTTCCAATCGCACATTCGTACACGCCCTTCATCGAGCTTGGAGAAGTCACTTTCAAGCTGTTCTTTTCCACCACGAACCTCGCCACACAAACCCCACATAGCAGAAACCACACACAAACTAAAAGTCCAAGCTTTTCCTTCATTTTTTTATACACTGAAACACTCGGTCTCCAAAACACAAATACCTAATTCAGATACCTCATAACCTAATCTTCCTCCGCCATAACCACCGCGCCCTGCAAAACACAAATACCCAAATCAAATATCTCACAACCAAAACCAAAGATTGCGACTTTACAAAAATTGCTCAACAAATTTGTAAGATTATTAGAACAAAACCCAGATGATTCATCTCGAGATATGGTATGCAAAGGATCGAGAACGACGAGTTTGGGGAATGAGGCCATATACCTTTTCTTGCAGATCTAGAACCTCGATTTTTCCACTTGTATTAGGCGGATTTGAAATTCTGCAGGTGCTCTATTCGTGTTCTTGACCCTCTCCGCATATTTCTGCTCAAACGCGGCGCGGACGATATTGTGGGCTTGCATCGGTGATGGCCGAGCTAGGTTTTGGATTTCAGAACCGCAGGTACAGAGAGTACTTTCTCTCGGTTTCAAGACATGTTCGACAAAATAAAATTGGGGGCAAAGAACCGACAGAAAAAAAATTGGGGGCAAAAATCCCCCAAAATTTTGTTATGATTTAAAAAAATAAAATAATAATTGTTTGGTTTAATAAATAAATAAATAAATAATATATATTTAAAAAGAATACGTTTTTAAAAATTAAATAAATAATTTTTGGTTTAATAGATAATAACCCATGTAAAATATGCAATAAAGAAACAAAAAGATAAGGAAAATTTTATTTAAACACAAATAATCTCACTCTACACTCAACTTAAACTTTAAATGTGAATGGTATTTTTTTATCTTATTATCTAATTACTATTAAGTACAAGATAAATAAACAATAAAACTAAAAATGATTAATAAACCCATACCCAATATCAAATATTTGTCATCACACAACCTTTTGTGAAATTGGGTTCATTAAGCATTATGAGAAGATTAAGAAGACGGTATGAACTTTTTTTGGACATCCAAGTATCCAATTTTCCTTTTCATCCTCCTCCAGATGGTGATGCCTTGGAAAAAGAAGAGCGGTTCTTCAAGCAACTTGAGAAAGATGGAAGACTGACACCTCAAGGGAGAGCCATGGCTCATTACCCTATGAGTGCTTGTCACTCTAGGATGCTCACTATTATTCAAGTCTTGATTAAGAAGAAGAGTTTCGAAGCTAATTTAGTGCTAGCATGCGCAGTTGCAGTTGTTGCTGCTTTGACTTTGTCAAATCCTTTTGTTAGGCAGTTTGAAGATAGCCACAGAGAAACCCACGACTTAAATGAGGACGGGAACATTACAGTTATACACAAGCTAGAGAAGTTGGGGAGGAATAAACTAAAAGAACAGTGAAAATGCTCTGCCAATATTTTTCTAATCCCAGCAGTGATACTCTATCTGTCGCTTTTGCTTTGTAGTGCTATGAACTTGCAAGATCCTAGTGGAATTGGAATTTATCGAGAGCAATTTGTAGGGAAAAGAACATATGCTTTGATTTTGGATTTCTATTTTAAATGGGTGTAGAAACAAATTTGCATATTAAATTGGGTATGTTAGGGTAATTTAGGTAGTAAGTTTGGGTTTAAAGAGATATTGATAGTTTAATTACAAATAATTAGATCTTCAATTTAATGAAAATATTTGCACTATCTTATTTTATACTTAATGGAAGTATAACATTAATTTATTTAATCTACCGTTTTGACGTGATACACATTCTACGAATTTTTTTTCAATGATCTAACCGTCAAACTTGTTTGTATGCACTCTGAGATCCCATACGTAAAAAATCACAAAAAAAAACATTCAGAGATTAGGTAACGTAACAAAAGTTTTCGACGGTTATAAACGAAAAATCACAGTTTAACGGTTATCTTAGGTCCGATTTTAAAGATTTTTTTACAGCTACACTTCTCGATCCTATAAGAATGTAATGAATAAATTTGATCTTCGATTTAAAATATTTACACTATCTTATTTTATACTTAATGAAAGTATAACATTAACTCTTAAGTGTTTATTTAACCGTTTTGACGCGATACACATTCTACGAAACTTTTTTCAATGATCTAACCGTCAAACTTGTTTGTACACACTTCGAGATCGCATACATAAAAATCGCAAAAAATAAACATTCAGAGATTAGGTAACGGAACAAAAGTTTTCGATGGTTATAAACGAAAAATCACAATTTAACGGTTATTTTAGTTCTGATTTTGATGATTTTTTATGTCACATCCTGGCCCGGGGTGGACCACTTTCCGGGCTCGCTCCACCACCGTAGCACGATATTGTCCGCTTTGGGCCCCGACCACGCCCTCACGGTTTTGTTTCTGGGAACTCACGAGCAACTTCCCAGGAGGTCACCCATCCTGGGAGTGCTCTAGCTTCCTTCTCGCTTAACTTCGGAATTCCTACGTAACCCGAAGCCAGTGAGCTCCCAAAAGGCCTCGTGCTAGGTAGAGATGGGAATATACATTTAAGGATCATTCCCCTGGGCGATGTGGGATGTCACATTTTACAGCTACACTCCTCGACCCTATAAGAATGCATTAAACGAATTCAATCTTCAATTTAAAATATTTACACTAGTGGATAATTTGTTATACTTAATGGAAGTATAACATTAACTCTTAAGTGTTTGTTAAATCTATCAATTTGATAGGATATGCATTCTATGAAACTAGTTTCAACGATCCAACTGTCAAATATGTTTGTATATACTTCGAGATAGCATGTGTAAAAAATCACAAAAAAAAACATTCAAATATTAGGTAACGGGATCGTGAGTGAAAAAAAAATATTTAAACCATTTGTTTATTTATTTATAATCAATATAACATTTTAAAATAATAAAATAGTCAATTTCTGTCGGTTATAACCGCCAGAAAACTAAAATAATAAAATAGTCAATTTCTGTAGGTTATAATCGCCACCATTAACTTAAAAACCGCCAGAATATGTTAAAAATATTATTAAAAAAAGAATTCAAAAATACTGAGGGTTATAATAATTTTATGGCAGTTAAATCCGCCAGGAATTTCTGTCGGATATATCCGACAGAAATTAACTTTTATCTGATACTAAATAAATTATGTGTCGGATATCTTTTATCCGTCATAATGGCTTATTAACCGCCACCATCATCTGACACCTAAAGCTAATATTGTAGTAGTGATATTTGACTTTCATTTTGTCAATTTACGCATACAAATGCATTTAAAACGTGTAAGTCGGGCTTAACACGCTGTAATTCAAAAAATACTTTTTGCATGCGCTTAAGCGTGTGTATGAAGGCTAGTTATATGAAAAAACGATGTATTAGGATAATGCACTCTTGTTTTATAGAGGGAAAGAAGAAAGATTCTCATCTGTTAACTGATGTCCCAGAACAGAAACTGTCTATGAGAATGATTACAAAGTTGTTTTCCCTAATTATAAGGCCACTCAAATTAAAAGCAAGTGATGAGAAAAATCACTAAACATACAAAAAAAGACTCAAAATTAAAAGGAAAACTAATGAAAATGGCTTTAAAACTTTAAGTTTTAACGATAAAGACAAAATAAAGGGTAAAGTGAATAGTACCAAGATTGACTTTTTAATGTAAAAATGTCTCTTTTCGTTAAAGTGAACAGTACAACGGGCTTTTTGTTAAAACTCCTAAAATTAAAAGCAAGCCAACCGTTGTCCATCAGCATGAGTTGCTGATCCTACATACATAGGCTTTAACAGCAGAAATGGCTTTTGAAATAGCTTCTGTCTCTCCAGACACGTCTACTTAATTAACCATGTTTGCAAAGCAAAGCACGCACACAAATCGAATGTTTAAAACTACTGATCGACTAACAATTTTTCAGTGTACTTGAAATATGCCCGTGTAATATTTCACCCAAATTACAAGACGTACATATATAAACTGTGTTTCAGATAAATTAACGGTTACCTCATCAGTCATATAGGCATTGATGCAGCGCATAAGGGGAGGGGGGGCTTATTCAACAATGTTTTAAATATTTTGGTATTTGGCCATTCCGTCAATACTGAATTGAAATTCATGTATATTATAATGATTACAAATTCATTTCCCCTCGATCCATTTTAGAATTGTATTATTAATTATTCAACACGCATTGCATAATACGAAACAAGTCCATTTCAGAATTGAGTGATGTTTCAATCAATCATGTGCAATTCTTCAATCAATTAACCCTACGCACACGCTCATTTTTAAGGCCACTCAAATACTTTGGTCGCATTACGGGTTGGTTTGGTATTGCTGTGCTTTGAAAAAAAAAATACTTTTGATGTGCTGTGAGAATAAGCAGCTGTGAAATAAAGCAACAAAGTGTTTGGTAAACATTTTTGTAAAAGTGCTTTTGAAAAAAAAAAGCAGTATTATAGTGTTTGGTAAACTTTTATGTAAAATAGATGTGAAAAAAGCCGATTTTTCAAAGCTGAGTTTTGCAGCTTCCTATTTTTGGCTTTTTTTTACCCAAAACTGTGAAAAAAAGTTGAAGTTGAATGTTTACCAAACACAAAAAAGCTGCCAGTTTTTTTCAGAACCACCTCAGTACCAAACCGGAGCTACGTCCATTCTGCCAAAAAGGGTAATTTAGTAATTTTATCATAGTTGGCACTTAGAGTGCCTTTCTCTATGGTCATATGAAAGAATGTAGATTTTTAGTTTCAAAATATTTCTATTTCATAAGAATTCTAAATATACAAGTCAATACATGTAGGCAAGATTATATACATTATCGAATGTGGGAACGCGCCTCACGCGCGGCTCTCTTTTCGTTCCTCGCAAGGAGGAGTCCCGTAATACTCTAGGGTTTGGGAAAGTGAAGATCGCTCGATCCTTAGCCGTTCTGGTACTGTGCAAAGGGCGCGAGTTTTCAGCTGGTCTCTGGCGACCATCGACTGGTGGTGGAGGGTGTAATTGAGTGGCCGTCGGGATCTGGATTAAGGGTGGGTCGACTCGAAGTTAAGCTCACGAGTCTTATGGGGCTTACGGAGACCCGGTAGAGGTGGGTTCTACTACGGCTGAGATGGACCCACGATACTCTTGAGACTAGGGGCTGGGTTGAGGTCTCGATTCCAGAGGGGTATCCTCTCCCCCTAAGCGAGGAAGTAGCGATAGTGGCTACCCTTTTGGAATTGTCTATCTCTTTCGGTTCTGAGGTGCTATTGAAAGGGTGATAGGTGTGCAGATCCATTGGTTTTAAGGCTAAGGGAAGGAACCTGGAGCATAGTGAAGAGAGATTGTCGTTGACTGAGGCCTGTGTGACTCTTGCTGGGGGTCTAGTCACCTGACCTCCAGGAGGATTCTCCAAGCTTGCTGGATAGGAGTCTGAGGAAGCGGGATCTGGCGTGTTGGCTGCGGCTCCGAAGGGGGTTTTCAGGTTGGTAAAGCGCCTCCAGTGTGGTGCACTAAAACGAGTGCAGGGGTTTCAGTGGGAAAATTCTGGCAGCCTGGAACAAAGCACATAAGAGAATTAATTCATTCCGGATCCTGGTCCGTTGGTGGATTTTGCCTGCCGGGGGGAAAGAATCGATATTGGTTGGGGGTTGTAACACCTGTTCACCCCTGTCACCTCTGTTCTTCATGTGTTTGGGATTCGGGCACCTCTGGGGCTTGAGTCCGAATCTGCGATTTGGATTGAGGGGTTTAGAAAGGAAGAATTTGATAAGGGCGAAGCAGTTGTGATCCTCGGGGAAATGGAGGAAGCTGTGGGAAAAGGAGAACTCGAGGAGCTAGGTTCCAGATTTGGAACCAAGCTCAAACTTTCGGATAGAGAATTAGGAGGGCTAAACATTGACAGGAAGGACGTTGAGGGAGCCCTTCTAGGACTTCAATACACTTTAGTTGCGGAGGTCTTAACTGCCAAAGAGGTTAATGGAGAGGTTTTCTCTGATTGCTTTATGTCTTTGTGGAGAGGCAGAGAAGGAGTATCCATAAGAGACATCGGAGAACGGAGGTTTCTGGCACGATTTGCGAATCAACGCGACCTTTGTAGAGTACTTGATGCTGATAAACCATGGACATTCAAAAATGACTTGGTTATGGTGGCAGACCGTACAGAGAAAGGATTGAATAGATGGGCTCCTCTTTCGGTAGGTGAATTCTGGGTGCAGATTCATAATGTTCCAGTTCTTAGCATGACTCAGGCGGTGGCTGAAAACATAGGAGGATTATTGGGTAACGTACGTAAGGTGGACAAGACGAGTAGCAGGGACTGTATAGGCAGATTTCTCCGGACCAAAATTAGGTTCAATGTTAGGGAACCTCTCATGAGAGGAACATTCGTTACCTTTCCTGATGAAGGCAAAATCTGGGTGGACTTCAAGTATGAAGCTCTACCAAACTATTGTCTCATTTGTGGCATGATGGGTCACACCACAAGGGTCTGTAGGAGCACAGCGGAGGAAGATTGGGCAAGCGATGGGTCACCCGGGGACTTGGCGGAGGAATATGCTTTCAGAGGATTGGATGCTACGACGGACCTAAGGGGTAATACTCTGGGGGCTGGCCTCAGGAACAAAAACTCCACGGGTTCTAACGGTGGTAGATCTAACTCTGGCCAATGGAAAACGGCAAGAAGCGAGGAACATGAAGGGGGACGTCGGTCGGGCCGATCTTCTATTGGGTCCGGGGTGGGAAGCCACAACCAATCCAGGGACACCAGATCTCAATGTGATAGTGTACGTTCAGGGAAGATCGATGACGAAGTTATTGACACTGCGAACTCCCCGAGCAAACCACGTTGGTCAACTAATAAAAAAGGATTCGGAGAAAGCAAGCTAGCGGAAAAGATCCGCATCCAAAAAGAAGAAGTTGAGGTGGCAAGAGTGACTAGAGAAAAAGCTTTTGACGCGGGGCTTATTGGGCCAGGTGGAGTGATTGCTGAAGAAGCCGCGCATATCGTGCTTAATGAAATCCCCGAAATCAGGAGTGAGAACAGAACTCAGGGAATCACTCTCAGGCCAGTAATGGAAATTGACTTAAATAGTGATCCTTACCCCATTAATGATACGGACAGAGATGTGACGGGGAATGAGAAATCCAAGAAAGAAGAGTGCGTTCCGATCCACAATGTAGAGGGCAACCCCAATATGGAGGATAATCCCTTTGACCTTGCTCCTATCATCGAAGCAGCAATGGAGGACAAAAGAAGGAAAAAACGGAATCACAAGGAGATGAAAGACTCGGATGAGAACCCAGGCTCGGAGCGAATATCCATCAAACTAAGGAAGAGCTTATTCACAGAGGCGGAGGAGACCAGCCTTAATGGGTCCCCCAAGGATCCATGAAGATAATCACCTGGAACTGTTAGGGTATCGGGGGTGACCTGACAGTTGACAACCTCCTGGAGCAGAATCGGCTCCACACCCCCGACTTCGTGTTCCTACTTGAAACAAAAAATAACAGTAGGAACTATGTTCATTTAAGGAGGAGGCTTAATATGGATCATATGTATGCGGTTAAACCCAGAGGAATTGGAGGGGGAATGTGTGCTTTCTGGAGAAACGAGGCTCAGGTCAGTATGTTTAAATCTGAGGAATTTGTAATTGAAATTAAACTCTGGGATGTGCTTATCAACTGTCATTGGAGGTTGTTTGCTATTTACTCTAGCACTGATAGTAACAAAAGAAAGGAGCAATGGGCCAACCTAACTAAACGGATCAGCCAGGACAACGAAAACTGTCTATTTTTGGGGGACTTCAATGACATCCTGTCTAATGATGAGAAAGAAGGAGGAAATACTCGCTCTGTAACCAGCATGCGAGACTTTCGGAATTTTGTCGCAGGAAACGATCTCCTAGACCTGGGGTATGAAGGCTATCCTTTTACCTGGCGAAATAATCAAGGGGCCAAGCCAATCCAAGAAAGAATTGACCGTGGTCTGGCTACCCTGGGCTGGTTTAACCACTACCCTGAGACTTCTATCAAGCACGTGATATTGGATGGTTCGGATCATGCGATGCTATTACTATCGACGGACAAGGATAGTGGGCGGCAGAGGAGACAATTCTCTTATGATTCTAGATGGAGCAAACACAAGGAGTGCCGAGAACTGGTTAACCGAGATTGGAGGGTCAAAGGCGAAGGCTCACACGCCTTCCGTTTCTATGGGAAGATCAATACCCTCAGAAAGAGCTTAAAAAACTGGTATAAAGGCAATGGAAGGAATACCAAGAAGGTTATTGAGTCATTGCAAAGGGAAATTCGGAGCGCATATGCATCAAATGAGTTTGGCAATGCAGTGATCAAACAGAAGGAAATTGAACTGAGGAATGCCCATAAGAAGGAGGAAATCTACTGGAAGAATAAATCCAGAATCCAATGGCTGAGGGAGGGAGATAAAAACACCAAATTCTTCCATGCCCAAACGGTGAAAAGAAGAAGGAGTAATCTGATTAAAGGGATTGAAGATGTATTAGGAATCTGGCAGGACAATGAGAAGGGAGTCTGTGATGTGGCCACTTCCTACTTCTCTGACTTATTCAAATCCTGTAGACCTGATAGGATTGTGGACATTGGTGAATGCATGGATTCTCGGGTGACGCAGAATGATAACGACTCCCTCACCAGGCCAATATCGGCCGAGGAAATCTACTCGGCTGTGAAAGATATCCCCCCCACGAGAGCTCCAGGCCCCGACGGGTTCTCTGGTTGCTTCTATCAAGACCACTGGGACACTGTGGGAAGGGATGTAATCAGCATTGTTCAAGCATTCTGGCATTCTGGAAGACTACTTCGGAAGTTAAACCACACCAATCTGGTGCTCATTCCAAAAGTCAAATGCCCGAAGAATATGGCACAGTTCAGGCCCATTGCCCTTTGCAACGTCATCTACAAGATTCTTGCCAAGGTCATCACTAATAGGCTTAAGCCGATCATGCCCAAGATTATTGGGGATAATCAATCCGCATTTGTGGCGGGGAAACAGATTCAGGATAACATCCTTGTGGTACACGAAATACTGCACTCACTCACTCATCAGAACAGTCAGGAGCGGGCTGGGATGGCACTAAAGCTTGATATGGCAAAGGCGTACGACAGAGTGGAATGGGAATTTCTCCATATGATGATGCTTACTATGGGTTTTGATCCTTCATTCTGTGGAAGAATTATGGAATGCATTTCAACGGTCACGTTCAGTATCCTTATCAACGGAAAGGCGAACGGGCTCATCCTTCCACAGCGAGGTCTGAGACAAGGCGATCCCCTCTCTCCATTCTTATTCCTCATTTGTACCGAAGGCTTCTCGGCATTGATTCGCAAGAGACTAGAGCAGGGAGGGCTGCACGGGTACAGAGTCTCACCCACAGGGAGGCCTATAACCCACTTGTTCTTTGCTGACGACTCTGTTTTATTTGGAAATGCTACCTTGGAGGAAGCCAAGTCCATCCGAGAGGTACTGAATGTCTACGCCCAAGGGTCTGGGCAGATTGTAAACTTCTCGAAAAGTTCTATATTCTTCGGCTCAACAACTCCGAAACGTAACAAAAAGATTATTGAAGATACGCTTGGAATACAAAGTAAGGAGGGGTTCGGGCGGTATCTGGGACTCCAAGCCGACTTTGGACACTCCAAGAAGGCGGTATTTGCGGAAATCCGTGATAAGATCGAGTCAAGAATGACGGGATGAGCCGAACAATTTTTATCCCAAGGAGGGAAGGAAATCCTCATCAAGGCCGTTGCCATGGCATTACCAAATTATGCGATGAGCTGCTTTAAAATACCCATTGGGGTCTGCAAAGATGTGGAGAAAGTGGTTAGAAATTACTGGTGGAGGAACAACGGACAGCGCAATGGTGTCCATTGGACTGCCTGGGATCGAGTAAAAAAAAAGAAAAAAGATGGTGGCTTGGGTTTCAAAGATCTACAATGTTTTAATCTTGCCTTTCTCGGTAAGATAGGATGGCGGTTGACACAGAACCCTTGCTCCCTCATCTCCACGGTCTTGGAAGAGAAATACCACCCTAGGAGATCTTTTTTGGAAGCGGGCAGAGGTAGGAAAACATCTTGGGGATGGAAAGGTATTTTCGAGGCTCGGAAAATTCTTAAAGCAGGGATGAGATGGCGAGTGGGAGATGGAGCTAGCATTGATATCAGGAAAGACCCCTGGTTTCCTAAGCCTTCCACGTTCCTAGTGAAACCGAAGGACCGCCTAGTGGGCACAAGGGTCAAGGATCTAATTGAACCAAGCACAAATTCATGGAGAATAGATCAGATCATGAATGGGTTCAACCCCGATGATGCGATGACCATCTTATGTATACCCACAAGCAAAACTGGGGGGGAGGACAGAGTAGTATGGCATCACACGGGGAACGGCGTCTATTCTGTAAAATCCGGATATGATATCGTTAATTCTCTCATGGAGAATGGGTCCTTGGGCCGAAAAGGAAGGGGCGCCACCAGTGAACCCACTAAGTTCAGAGCGGCCTGGAATAGGATATGGAAGATGAAAGTTCCAAATAAAATTAAGATTTTCATTTGGAAGTGTTGTAACAAAGCTTTGGCGGTGAGACATAATTTACGGAGACGCCAACTGAGGATCGACAATGTCTGTGGGATTTGCAATGCGATGGACGAAACGGAAACACACCTATTCTTCCGGTGTGCGTTTAGCCATGCTTTTTGGTTTAGCTCTCCGCTCCACCTTAATTCAAAAGAGCTTGCTGGGAATGATTTCCTTGAAACTTGGGAGAAGTTCTGTCTCCAAACTAAAAACAAGGAACGGGCGGAGGAGTTGGTTCAGGACTTTGCTTTCGGCCTGTGGAGGTTGTGGAAATATAGAAATGAGGTGGTATTCAAAGGAATCACCTGTCATCCCTTGGAAATTCTGGAACTATGGAAGAAAAACATCTTCGAGTACAGGACAGCTTTATCTGTTGAGGACGAAGGCGAGGTCCAGCGGAATAGAAGTACTAGTCTGACACTGACACCCACCGTGACCCACTGGCAGAAACCAAATTTTGGTACAATTAAGGTAAACACAGATGCTGCTTGGTGTAACAAGTCACGGCGTGTGGGTGTTGGATGGGTGGCCAGAGATTTTGCAGGTGGACTTCTTGCGGCTGGCGGGTCTGGACTCGGAATGAGCGAGTCTGCTGCTGCGGGCGAAGCTGCTGCAATCCGGTTAGCACTGATGGAGTGCATCGACAGGGGCTTCCATCAGATTATCCTGGAATTTGATGCATTGGCGGTAATTCTAATGCTCAATTTCGAGGCAGCGTACGACCACAATTTTGAATGCATCTTGGAAGACATCGAGAGACTTGCCCGTAGGTTAACATCAGTGGTGTTTGCTTAGGCTCCAAGACAGAGTAATCGTGCTGCTCATTCGGTGGCCAGGTTTGTATTTAATCAGACTCGAGAGATTAGCTGGGACCACCTTGGGCCAGCCTTTTTGTTTAATACTCTCGCTGAGGATGCTAATGTTTCTATTTGTCTTTAATTTAATTCTTATCTTTGGTTAAAAAAAAATACATGTAGGCAAGGAAAGTAAATGGTTACATGCAACCATATTTACATGAATCAAGAAAAAGAAAAGAAATGGTGGTCGGCAAGGAAAATAGAAAGTTGGTGTGAAATAAGGAAAGAGAAGGCCTTGAAACAAGGAAGAAAGTTGGTGTGAAAAAAGGAAAAGAGAGAGCCTTTAGTGTGAAGCGAGGCAATTGCATTTAAAGTATGTATATAAGAAACAGAGACACTGACTTGGAGTAAGTTAATTTATTGAGGACTCCAAACTCATGAAACAGTTGGAAAGACATTTCCATGGTCTGAACATGGAGATGTCAATTTCTTGTGGAAAACAGAACATTCTGCAAGTCCTGTATTTTTGTTCTTCTCTCCTACCCCTTTTTAATTGATTTTGAATAGCTAGTGAAAGGATTATAAATAAGCCCTAGAAGTCAATACATGTAGGGCTCAGTACCAAACCGGAGCTACGTCCATTCTGCCAAAAAGGGTAATTTAGTAATTTTATCATAGTTGGCACTTAGAGTGCCTTTCTCTATGGTCATATGAAATAATGTAGATTTTTAGTTTCAAAATATTTCTATTTCATAAGAATTCTAAATATACAAGTCAATACATGTAGGCAAGGAAAGTAAATGGTTACATGCAACCATATTTACATGAATCAAGAAAAAGAAAAGAAATGGTGGCCGGCAAGGAAAATAGAAAGTTGGTGTGAAATAAGGAAAGAGAAGGCCTTGAAACAAGGAAGAAAGTTGGTGTGAAAAAAGGAAAAGAGAGAGCCTTTAGTGTGAAGCGAGGCAATTGCATTTAAAGTATGTATATAAGAGACAGAGACACTGACTTGGAGTAAGTTAATTTATTGAGGACTCCAAACTCATGAAACAGTTGGAAAGACATTTCCATGGTCTGAAAATGGAGATGTCAATTTCTTGTGGAAAACAGAACATTCTGCAAGTCCTGTATTTTTGTTCTTCTCTCCTACCCCTTTTTAATTGATTTTGAATAGCTAGTGAAAGGATTATAAATAAGCCCTAGAAGTCAATACATGTAGGGCTCAGTACCAAACCGGAGCTACGTCCATTCTGCCAAAAAGGGTAATTTAGTAATTTTATCATAGTTGGCACTTAGAGTGCCTTTCTCTATGGTCATATGAAATAATGTAGATTTTTAGTTTCAAAATATTTCTATTTCATAAGAATTCTAAATATACAAGTCAATACATGTAGGCAAGGAAAGTAAATGGTTACATGCAACCATATTTACATGAATCAAGAAAAAGAAAAGAAATGGTGGCCGGCAAGGAAAATAGAAAGTTGGTGTGAAATAAGGAAAGAGAAGGCCTTGAAACAAGATAGAAAGTTGGTGTGAAATAAGGAAAGAGAAGGCCTTGAAACAAGGAAGAAAGTTGGTGTGAAAAGAGGAAAAGAGAGAGCCTTTAGTGTGAAGCGAGGCAATTGCATTTAAAGTATGTATATAAGAGACAGAGACACTGACTTGGAGTAAGTTAATTTATTGAGGACTCCAAACTCATGAAACAGTTGGAAAGACATTTCCATGGTCTGAAAATGGAGATGTCAATTTCTTGTGGAAAACAGAACATTCTGCAAGTCCTGTATTTTTGTTCTTCTCTCCTACCCCTTTTTAATTGATTTTGAATAGCTAGTGAAAGGATTATAAATAAGCCCTAGAAGTCAATACATGTAGGGCTCAGTACCAAACCGGAGCTACGTCCATTCTGCCAAAAAGGGTAATTTAGTAATTTTATCATAGTTGGCACTTAGAGTGCCTTTCTCTATGGTCATATGAAATAATGTAGATTTTTAGTTTCAAAATATTTCTATTTCATAAGAATTCTAAATATACAAGTCAATACATGTAGGCAAGGAAAGTAAATGGTTACATGCAACCATATTTACATGAATCAAGAAAAAGAAAAGAAATGGTGGCCGGCAAGGAAAATAGAAAGTTGGTGTGAAATAAGGAAAGAGAAGGCCTTGAAACAAGATAGAAAGTTGGTGTGAAATAAGGAAAGAGAAGGCCTTGAAACAAGGAAGAAAGTTGGTGTGAAAAGAGGAAAAGAGAGAGCCTTTAGTGTGAAGCGAGGCAATTGCATTTAAAGTATGTATATAAGAGACAGAGACAGTGACTTGGAGTAAGTTAATTTATTGAGGACTCCAAACTCATGAAACAGTTGGAAAGACATTTCCATGGTCTGAAAATGGAGATGTCAATTTCTTGTGGAAAACAGAACATTCTGCAAGTCCTGTATTTTTGTTCTTCTCTCCTACCCCTTTTTAATTGATTTTGAATAGCTAGTGAAAGGATTATAAATAAGCCCTAGAAGTCAATACATGTAGGGCTCAGTACCAAACCGGAGCTACGTCCATTCTGCCAAAAAGGGTAATTTAGTAATTTTATCATAGTTGGCACTTAGAGTGCCTTTCTCTATGGTCATATGAAATAATGTAGATTTTTAGTTTCAAAATATTTCTATTTCATAAGAATTCTAAATATACAAGTCAATACATGTAGGCAAGGAAAGTAAATGGTTACATGCAACCATATTTACATGAATCAAGAAAAAGAAAAGAAATGGTGGCCGGCAAGGAAAATAGAAAGTTGGTGTGAAATAAGGAAAGAGAAGGCCTTGAAACAAGATAGAAAGTTGGTGTGAAATAAGGAAAGAGAAGGCCTTGAAACAAGGAAGAAAGTTGGTGTGAAAAGAGGAAAAGAGAGAGCCTTTAGTGTGAAGCGCCGCAATTGCATTTAAAGTATGTATATAAGAGACAGAGACACTGACTTGGAGTAAGTTAATTTATTGAGGACTCCAAACTCATGAAACAGTTGGAAAGACATTTCCATGGTCTGAAAATGGAGATGTCAATTTCTTGTGGAAAACAGAACATTCTGCAAGTCCTGTATTTTTGTTCTTCTCTCCTACCCCTTTTTAATTGATTTTGAATAGCTAGTGAAAGGATTATAAATAAGCCCTAGAAGTCAATACATGTAGGGCTCAGTACCAAACCGGAGCTACGTCCATTCTGCCAAAAAGGGTAATTTAGTAATTTTATCATAGTTGGCACTTAGAGTGCCTTTCTCTATGGTCATATGAAATAATGTAGATTTTTAGTTTCAAAATATTTCTATTTCATAAGAATTCTAAATATACAAGTCAATACATGTAGGCAAGGAAAGTAAATGGTTACATGCAACCATATTTACATGAATCAAGAAAAAGAAAAGAAATGGTGGCCGGCAAGGAAAATAGAAAGTTGGTGTGAAATAAGGAAAGAGAAGGCCTTGAAACAAGATAGAAAGTTGGTGTGAAATAAGGAAAGAGAAGGCCTTGAAACAAGGAAGAAAGTTGGTGTGAAAAGAGGAAAAGAGAGAGCCTTTAGTGTGAAGCGAGGCAATTGCATTTAAAGTATGTATATAAGAGACAGAGACACTGACTTGGAGTAAGTTAATTTATTGAGGACTCCAAACTCATGAAACAGTTGGAAAGACATTTCCATGGTCTGAAAATGGAGATGTCAATTTCTTGTGGAAAACAGAACATTCTGCAAGTCCTGTATTTTTGTTCTTCTCTCCTACCCCTTTTTAATTAATTTTG
Organism: Crataegus laevigata; assembly: GCA_963580275.1. NCBI lineage: Eukaryota > Viridiplantae > Streptophyta > Magnoliopsida > Rosales > Rosaceae > Crataegus > Crataegus laevigata. The sequence continues at coordinate 4,410,438 of OY756949.1, forward strand.
AATAGCTAGTGAAAGGATGATAAATAAGCCCTAGAAGTAGACTATAATATGTACACAAAATTGTTCAGAGGCCATGAGATCTTTATCTTTTCATAAAGTACGTGCTTGATTGAATCTAGCAGCTTAACCGTATAACAATATCGATTATTATGTCGTCCAATGGGCATGCGATGCTTCTTGCATTCTGTTTCATAATAGGACAATCCCTGGCAATAACACAACACTTGATGGAGAGCGCCGAATTACTACAAATAGACTTCATCGTGCAACAAAACAGAAGATACAAAACTTTATCACAAGAAATTCAAAGCCTTTACATATGATAACATGTGGTGAATTGCTTGCTCTTGATATTTTGGTCACCTGAGACTATGAGATATATGCTTCTTTTCTGTGTTTTGCGCTGTGTTTCGGTTAAAACTAAAATAGGGTGCTTATTGTAATCTAGTTTCTGTTCGTTTGTTTGTACAGTTACATGATTCAAAATTGTATAAAGTGTGTGCTGTTGTAGTGAAACATGTATTTCAAAGACTTCTCTCTCTTTTTTTCTTTTTTTTTTATATTTTCTTCTTGTGGTTTCCACATGTTCTGGGATTTTGTATGACATTGTAGAGACGAACAAATCGAAGATGTGCATGAGGGCCAGTTTGGGAGTATTGTACATTAAAAGAAGAATTTTATTTATTTATTGTGCTTTAAGAATAAACTTACTTTCATCATCAAGTTCATTTTTCCTGACCAAAAAAATAAAAATAAATCATCAAAATTCATTTTGTTTCATAAATTTAATTTAATTTAATTTAATTCAACAAGCGCATTAAATGCATGAAAACCGACTTACTTCTCCAAATCATAAGAATGATTACAAAGTTGTTTCCCCTCAATCCCTATAACACGCATTGCATACTACGAACAAGTCCATTTCAGAATTAAATGATTCTTTAATCAATTAACCTAACGGGCACTACACGCTCATTACAAGGCCAATCAAACTTTTGAGTAGTAAACCACGTGAATTGACAAATTAATGGCAAGTCACGAGAAAAACCACTAAACACGCAAAAAAAAAAAGACTCAAAATTAAAAGCAAGACAACCGTTGTCCATCAGCCTCAGTTACTAGTCCTAAATACATTGGCATAAATGGCGTTTGCAATAGCTTATGTCCCTCCAACCACGTCTAGTTAATTAACCACCATGTTTGCGAAGCTCACACACAAATTGAATGTTTAAAACTACTGAACCAACAATTTTTTAGTGTACTTGGAATATGGCCATGTGGTCGTACTATATTCCACTGAAATTATAAGACGTACATATATAAACTGTGTTCCAGATAAATTAATAGTTGTCTCATCAGTCATATTAGCATTGATGAAGTGCACAAGACAATCTCCAACTCTTGGCCTAGAGCCTAAAAGTTTTAGGTCAGAAACAGTTTTTCTACTCTAATCCTTCTACATTAATTAAGAATATTTAAATTCCGATTAATTTTGAAAAATCACTAAATCAATACATAAAACACTACGAAAGAATATGAGAATCATGATAGAGATGTATAAACACAAAATAAATGAAACACTACAGAATAATCTTCCCCATTGTTGGTCCGCATCAGTTCCCCACCTCGAACAATCCTTGAGGACGTCCCAAGCATGATGCAACTTAAAAGGTTGTCCTTTTGGTGTTATTATTGTCTTGTAAATTGTCATCGCTTTGTCATCCTATGCAAAAAATACATTAAAACAATTAGTTGCAAAATAATATTATGTACATGTAAAATAAAATATCAACAAAAAAACTCACAATTTCTGCGGCGCTCCTTCCACTAGTCATGTCAACCATGACTCTCTCCAAGTATGGGATCCTATACCGAAACCCTTGTTCCGATTCCCAAACCAAAATTTTCAGGAATCCCAATTTCAATCCCGATCCCAAACCAAAATTTCGGAAATCCCAATTTTCGGGAATCCCGAAATAGTTTCGGAATTTTGGAACAAATCGGGAATCCCGAAATAGTTGTGGGCTTTTAGGCTTTTGGACAAAAAGTCAAAATTGGGCCATGCCCAGAATCTGTCCGCTCCAGCCCAGAATCTGTCCAATTGTGTTTCAATGATTCCTTCAAGTCACTAGTTCTAGGATGAGTAACCAATATGATCTGCACACCCAAAACAGTAAGCAGAGCACACCAATTATAAAGTTAAGTTTTTTCCATCACATTAACAGTAGATTAAGACCTAACCAATCAGTGCACTTGATAGTTGATATTATCATTATTGCAGTGTAAAGGAAAGACAATCACTTTTCTCTTTCAAGAAACAACATGGATCAATAAAACAAGCAATATAATGAAAAAGAAAAGCAAATCTCTGCAGATTGCAAACCATCAAAAAGTAGAACAGAAGAAAACAACATGGGTCATTGCGATACATTTTCCGAACACTTGTACAACTCTCAGTAGATAGGTCTAAATCCTCGATGCTAGAAAGAAGTTGTTAATGCCAATTGTAGAAGAGTATAAAATATCCTGGTTTATAACAAAACCAAGCAGTCTATAATACGCACAGCTTAAGAGTCTCTGAGTAACCAAAACAAGCTTTTTCCTGTCAAAATAATAACAACTCTGGTGATGTAACAAACAAAACCATCAAACGGAATAACACTGGTTGATGGTACCATAAACTGATAAACATAAGTATTCACAATACTGTCAAAGATAAGCTTTAGATATGTTAATCATGAATTGTGTCATGATCCAGTATTTGAAGTAGACTTCACCTTATGTACAGATATGAAAATTTTCAGAAACACTGACAAAGGGGATGAGAAGCAAGAACATACCCAAACAATTATCAATTTCTACATAAGCATCCAATCTACATTTGTTATAAGTGTCTAACACAACAAAAAACCATGAACTCCCAAAAATTGCTGAACCAACCAAAAGTACGAAACTTCTTTATCACCAACTAACTCAATTTGCTCAGCAACCAAACAGTAAATAAAGAAAATCCAAAATTGCTTTAAAAAGAACTCGTGGTTTTTTTCGTTTAAGTTCTACTCTTGGTTTCCAAACTTCTATATTTCTATTTCATTCTACAATACCCAAAATTGATTATTGATGAATTTTTGATGTGTATTTCATGAAGAAACAATTACAAGATGAAACATATATATAGGGAAAGAAAGAGGACATTAGCCTACCATTGTTAACTTGCCTAACTTTGACTAGCCTACCATTGTTTACCAACATGTTTATTTCATGCATTAGCCTACCATTGTTAACTTGCCTAACTTGTACAAGAAATTTGACTAGCCTACCATTGTTTACCAACATGTTTATTTCATGCATTTCTCCCACTCTTCCAACACTCCCCCTCAAGCTGGATCGAGGGGATTCCTTGAGCCAAGCTTGGACAGAATGCTCATAAACTGAACCGTAGGAAGAGGTTTAGTAAAAATGTCAGCCAGTTGATCATGACTGCGAGTGTAGTAAGTGTTTATGATGTTGGCTTGAACCTGTGCTCGAACATAATGACAATCCACTTCAATATGCTTCGTGCGCTCATGAAAGACAGGATTGGAAGCAATATGCATGGCAGCTTGATTGTCACAGAACATAGACATTGGTTCCTTACTGGGAAACCCTAAATCAAACATAAGACTTTTCAGCCAAATAAGTTCACAAGCAGTGGATGCCATAGCTCGATACTCGACTTCTGCACTGGATCGAGCTACAACACTTTGCTTCTTGCTGCGCCATGTTACCAAGTTCCCACCTACAAAGGTACAAAAACCTGTGGTTGACTTGCGATCAAGAGAGTTACCGGCCCAATCAGCATCTGTGTAACCCATGATGGCAGTGCTATCATTCTTTGTCATAAGGATCCCTCGACCAACAGAAGCTTTTAGATAACGAAGAATTCTCTTCACAAGCTGCATATGAACTGATGTAGGAGCATGCATAAACTGACTCACAATACTTACAGCATATGAGATATCTGGCCGTGTGATTGTGAGATAAATGAGTTTTCCTACCAATCTTTGATACTCAGTAATATTGGAAAGAACTTCACCGTGAGTAGTGAGTTGCAGCTTACTATCCAGAGGGGTGCGTGCAGGTTTGCAATCCATTAAGTTAGAGTCCTTCAAGAGATCAAGGATATATTTCCTTTGATTGAGAAAGAGACCTTGCTGTGAAGTGGCAAGTTCAATACCAAGGAAATATTTGAGGCGCCCCAAATCCTTGATTGCAAATTTGTTTCGAAGAGCAAGCTTGAGAGATTGGATTTCTGCATCACTGTCACCTGTCACTATGAGATCATCTACATAGATTAAAACAATGACTTTTCCAACTGAGCCATTACAAACAAATAGTGAGGAATCTGCACTACTTCTTTGGAAGCCAAACTCTTCAAGGATTGAGCTCAGTTTTGCATACCATGCTCGTGGAGACTGTTTCAGACCATACATGGATTTGTGCAGTTGACAAACCATGTCAGGATCACATGATTAAGGATGCCCTGGTGGTAGTTTCATGTACACTTCCTCTTCCAATTCCCCATGCAAAAAAGCGTTCTTCACATCCATTTGATAGAGAGGCCAAGATTGATTCACAGCAACTGACAAGAGAACCCTTACAGTGTTCATTTTGGCTACGGGAGCAAAGGTCTCCTTGTAATCCAAGCCATAAGTCTGAGTAAAGCCACGCGCCACTAAACGAGCTTTGTATCTTTCAATTGTCCCATCTGAGTTGAACTTTGTCTTGTACACCCAACGGCTACCCACTGCTTTCTTCCCTGGGGGAAGTTTAATTACACTCCAGGTTTTGTTTTCATGAAGAGCTTGCAGTTCGTCCCTCATTGCAGTTTGCCAAACTTTATGTGTATTTGCTTCTTGAAATGTTTGTGGATCATGAGTATGATCCAAGGCACTAAGAAATGAGATATGAGAGGGTGAAAACTGCTTATAGGAAACACAATCTGTGAGAGGATACCTGGATGTGTAGGTGACATAATCATGTAGTCGAAGTGGGGGTTGTCGAATCCTAGAAGGATTTCGACGAATCTGGACTGGAGGCTCAACATCTGTGACTTGGGAAGGAGCAAGTTCAGGCGATAGACTTGTAGTGTCACATGATGGAGGATTTTCTTGGTAGTACGGGACACTAGGCAATGGAAACATATCACTCAAAAACTCCCCCTGATCTGCATCACTTAGTTTCTTTGAGAAATAGGACATATTTTCATTAAACCTTACATCCCTTGAAACTAGAAGCTTATTTGTGATTGGATTGTAACACTTGTAGCCCTTTTGAGTGGATGAATAACCCAAGAAAATACATTTGGTAGCTCTAGGATCTAATTTATCATGATGAGGGGATTTGTTATGAACAAAGCATGTGGAGCCAAAAACTCTCAAGTGTGAAAGATCAATTTTTCTGCCTTATAGCATCTCATATGGGGACTTAAAACTCAGTACTTTGCTAGGCAATCTATTAATAAGATAGGCAGCTGTAAGTACTCCTTGTGACCAGAATTTCTTTGGTATATTCATATGAAACATGATTGATCTTGTCTTCTCAAGAAGATCTTTATTTTTTCTTTCGGCCACTCCATTTTGTTGAGGTGTGCCAACACATGTTGTGTTGATGCAAGATGCCATGAATACTCAAGTATTGAGACATGTTATGGGACATATACTCAGTGCCATTGTCGGATCTTAATATATGAATTTTTGATGCAAATTGAGTGCCAACCAATTTATGAAAATCTTGAAAAACAATTGGAAGTTCACTCTTAAATTTCAAAAGATACAACCAAGTCATTTTTGTGAAATCATCAACAAAGGTTACAAAATATCTATATCCATCAAAGGATTCTAGTATTGGACCCCAAATATCTGAATGAATGATTTCGAACGGATGACTGGCTTTATTGGTGGATGACTCAAAAGGCAACCTGGAAAACTTAGACAAATGACAAACATCACAGTGCAACTTGTCTTTGCACAATTTTGGGAATAAGAAAGACATTACTTTTTCAGAAGGATGAGCCAAACGTTGATGCCAAAGTTGTTGATCTTGAGACACACTCGAACTGACTTGAAAGACCTTGGGATCATTAGTATCTTTAGCTAAGTAGTAAAGACCATTCAAAAAGAAACCTTCACCAATCGTTCTCTTTGTGATGATGTCCTGAAAAACAACATTGTGGGGAGAAAAAATAGCTAGACAGTTTAGAGAATTGGTGATGGCTCCTATTGATAGAAGTTGAAAAGGAAATGAAGGAATGTAAAGAGCTGCTGACTCTATGTGTTTTGAGAGTAAGTTGACCTTTCCTTTTCCTACAACTAAGGCACCCTTTCCATTGGCTACTGACACTTGAGATGGTTTTGACAATATTTTGAAATCATGCAAGTTATTAATTTGATTTGTCATATGATCCGTAGCACCTGAGTCAATGATCCAATAATCATGTTCATTACTAGCATTTAAGGCAGTAGAGAAGGCACTTGAAATACCTGGAATATCCTTATGCGAAACATGATCATGCTCAACCAAGAAACCAGCAAATTGTCCAAGTAAGGCAGTGTGATCCTTTTCTTTAGCTACTGTAGCTTTATGAGCTTCATCTCCATTGTTATGCAGCTGTTTGTTATGGAGATATGCTGCAAAATCATTGATTAGTGCTGTAGGATTGGTAGTGAAGTTTACCATTCCTTCAGTTGAAGAGGTAGCTGCATAATTTGCCTTGTAGCCATTGTTACTCAAATGTCTTTGGGAACCCTTTGTCTCCTTCAAGAAGTTTGGCTTCAATTCTGGATGAAGAATCCAGCACTTGTCTCTTGTATGTCCAAGTGAATCACAGTAGCTGCACTTCAAATCTGGTCTTTTTCCCTTATAAACTTTGCCCTCGGGACGCTTGTTGTTGGAGACATATGCCCTAGTTTCAGGAATAGGGTCTTTAGTATCTTGGCTCATTACTTTCCTCCTTACTTCTTCCCTTTGAATGATGGCACAAACACCAGTGAATGAAGGAAGTTCAGCATTCATTAAAATGTGACTTCTGAGATCTTCAAACTCTGAGCCTAAGCTTGCCAAGAGTTGAAAAATCTTGTCTTCCTCTGCTCTCCTGATCAATATGGTGGCATCGGTGGTATGAGGACGATAGACATCAAGCTCATTCCACATGCTTGTAAGGCTGCCAAGGTGTTGAACAAAGGCTTTTCCTCCTTGTTGCAAGCTCGAAATATCCTTCTTAAGTTGAAAGACACGAGCAGAATTATTTTGATTTCCATACATCTCTTTGACTTGCTTCCAGAGATGCATGGACGACTCAGAATAGCTGAAAATTTCAGCAATCCTACGCTCCATTGAGTTGAGCAATCAAGACATGACCAACTGGTCTTTACATAGCCACGACTCGTAGGTAGGAGAAGTGACTGCTGGAGCTTTTATGGCACCATTTACGTAGCCAAGCTTTGATCTCCCTCCAAGTGCGAGAGAAACAGCACGGCTCCAGGGAAGATAGTTGAATTCATTCAACAAAATAGAACTGAGACGTTGATTAGGGTTGATTTCAACGTTAGGTAGAGCTAAATCATCCATCGAGCTTTCACCTTCAGAATGTTCTCCAGCCATCTTGGCTTAGAGTAAAAGAGACTTAGCGGAAACGATCAACAGAGCCAGGTTTAGAGTTCCTGCTCTGATACCATGATGAATTTTTTATGTGTATTTCATGAAGAAACAATTACAAGATGAAACATATATATAGGGAAAGAAAGAGGACATTAGCCTACCATTGTTAACTTGCCTAACTTTGACTAGCCTACCATTGTTTACCAACATGTTTATTTCATGCATTAGCCTACCATTGTTAACTTGCCTAACTTGTACAAGAAATTTGACTAGCCTACCATTGTTTACCAACATGTTTATTTCATGCATTTCTCCCACTCTTCCAACAATTATAGTATTCAGAAACCCACCCAAAAATTACCTTTAGAAAAATACTACCAAATACCCATTAACTCCCAGATTCAATCAAAAACCCAAAAACTAAAGATTCCTCAAGAACTTGAACAAACCCAAAAAACACCAACGAAAACACAAATAATCTGACAGAAAAATACCACAAAAAATGCTCACCAGATCATTGCTGAAGGTTAGGGATTTTTGGAATTTGGGGTTTTTTTTAATCTAAAAGAGTAAATAGATGTTCTTCCGCACCTAAAAACAGAATCAAAAGAAGAAGAAAAAATACTGGGATCAGATTAACACACCAAGAAAGGGAAATCGAATAAAACACAGATGTTCATTGCAAGTTTCTCACCTTAAACAAAAATCCCTTCCAAAACTGCACAAAAGAAGACGCAGAACACCAACTCTGCAAATCTTGGAAACCAATTTTTTACGAGCACAGAAAACACCCAGTACCCTAGATTTGAAAATAGCGGAGACCCCCCCCCCCCCCCCCAACAAATCGCACACCAAAAATTAGATCGATCAAATCACGAAAATCAGGAGCTTTCCCCTCCCGTTTGCCCAATATTTTGTGAGGCAACAAACACAGTAAAGAATTCGACAGAGACGATGAGATGAGAGCTCGGTGAGGGAGGAGGGCTGCGTTGTTCGATGGAAACAAATGATGAAATGAACGGAAAGAGAAGAGTCATTTGGGATCTGTCGAACAACAAATCAACGGCTCATATTAAATCCAAAATAATCAATGGTTGAAATAATTCTCTTATAATTAAAAAATAATATATATATATATATATATATATATATTATATATATTTTTTTTTTCGGTTCGGTATGGGAATACCAAAAATTGGAGATGGAATATCGAATCCCATACCGAAAATTTCGGTTTGGTTTGGGATTACATCTCGAAAATTTCGGGATTTTTGGTTTAGGATTTTTTTGGTTTGGGATCGGAATTTTTTTGGTTTGGTTTGGGATTTTTGGGATTTTTTTCCAGCCCTTAAGATGTTAAACAAACTGAAAAATATCGAAAATATCTGGCCGGCCAGGATTTAACGTACGGCATCTGTTTTGGCAGCACCTCATCGGTAGCTGGAAGACTTTGACAAGGTCACTCTCTGCTGGTAAAGTTTGCTTTGCGAAATTGGATCGGAGGAATTTTATACAATTTTGTTTACACTAGTACAGAAACTTAATACTTGAGTTTTCAAGGCAATATTAGTCTAGATTAATTATTTGGCCTTTAACTGGGCAGCTTTCAAAGACTTTGGCATAAAAACGAGCGTAGTGGCGTTTTAGGATTCATACAGTCAACTTCACTTAGTGGGTAAGGTTGTGTTATTGTTGTAATTAGGCAGCTTTGAAACCTTTCTATGTATGTTTTTTTAGTGAATTTCTGGGATTTCGTTTGGATCGAAATGTTTAATTAGTGCTAATCTAGAGGCTGCAGTGTAACTGGATATAACGTAACAGATTTAGGAAGAAAGAATAAAGGCTCTGATATATTTTACATCGATGTAGACAGGGCTGGCCCAGGCCCAGTGCAGGCAGGGCGACCGTCCAGGGCCCAAAAAAAATGGGAGCACCAAAATTATTAGGGTGGTATATTTATAAATGTTTTCATAAGAGTATAAATTTATAAAATTTGGTTCAATGGCACATAAATTTAATTAGAAGTGGTGGTTTCCTCATGTGAAAATAATGAGGAGGTCTTGGGTTCAAAACACCACATGTGCTTATTTTTACTTTTCAATTTTTATAAAATCTTTTTATAAGAGTATAAATTTATAAAATTTGGTTAAATGGTCGAGAAGTTTAATTAGAAGCAATGGTTTTTGTTGTTTAAAATTAACGAGAGATCGTAAGTTCGAAATGCTATGTGCATGTTTATTCTTTTCAATTTTTTACAAATTTTTGTTTGGTTGTTAATTTATTTTTAGTTACTAGGTAGTAGCTATGTGGGTTGTTATTTTTAAATATTCGTTTCAATTCAAGTCTAATCTTTAATAACGAGTAATAAGTAAACCAAATTTTTAGATCAAATTGACAAATTATATGACGTGTTATCAAAAGGTTTAATTTAATAACAATTCTTTACCAATACATATCAATTAAAGACTCGAATACATCATTATTTTTTAGTCCCATATTGACAAAGTTAGTAAATAAGAAAAAAACGTCTCACGATTTATACAAAAACACTTTCAAAGTTCAGATGAAAAATAAAACTCATCATCTATTTACTTGTAAGCCCGTAGTTTTGTGGTTTCCTTCTCTCGATACAAAATAAATTAGTCTTTTGGTGGTTCTAAATTATTGAGTTTGAAGTGCTTTTCTAAGTATAATTTTATCGATATCTTACGTGTAGACAAAAAACTTATATGAAGTTAGGACACTTTTTTTAACATCACTCCAGGCCTCAAAAATCTATGAACCGGCCCTGGATGTAGGTTGGTGGTTGTACTACTTTAACGACCCATAGTGACGAAGCTACAAGCTAATGATATTAGGAGATCGTGGAGATTTGAACACATAATTCATGTACAAATTGTGGGAAGCTGAAGGAAAGTGGATTGGCAAAGGGAGCGAAAAGATGGCTGGAAAGGAAGAAGAAACAAGCATTGAAAGATCATTGTCCGATAACTAAGGATGAAATTGGTACAAAGTTTCAGTAAAAAGGAGAAAAAATCTGCAGGAAAAAGGCCTAACAATTTTGAAACAGAAAAGAAAAATACAAGGAATATCATAAGTGGTATACACTTATTGACCTATTAAGAAGTAGTCTTACACACTAATTAAAGCCGTCTTACCGTCTTATTGGTTGAACCTCGGCCAACCTTGTTTACTTGATTGTAGTCCATCTATGATTAGTTAAGTTGGTTAGAACAGTGTATTATATCATCACACTCGAATTCAAATTCCCCTCCTTTTACTTTACGTGAATTTAGCGTCTAATATCGTTTGTATAAAAATATAATAATAAAAAGAGTAGTCTGCAAATAAAAATAGCGACATTTGTTTTATTTTATTTACTATACAAAAAAGGCAAAGAACATAGTGACGCTTACCCCCAAAGTCGATGCGTGCGAGCCTCTAGAACCGTAATTAAATAGTTTTATCTTCTAATCTTAGTTTAGGAGGATATTCAACTCCAAGAGACCGACCAATTCAAAGTCACTTAACAAGTGTAATACCCCTAACCCAAATATAACCTACAATATATTGGACTTAAGCCCAGTTTCTAATTTAAAGCACAATTTTCTTAAAATGGCAAAGCCCAAAACTGGCCCAAAGGCCATATTTGCAATCCAAACCCGTACACCCTCTTTTTTTCTCCCTCATTTTTCTGCAATTGCTCTCTCTCTAAAACATCTTTTATGTTATTCTTAAAAATGTATGCTCTGAACCAGTTCCTGGAGTGTAATTTTTATTCTACGTATATGCATTTTATCAGTTTGTATGCTTTAAAAATGGCTTCGTCACCCTTGGGTGTCGGCCATCACGTTCCTACCCCGATATTTAGGGATATCGGGGTTGGGGCGTGACAGATTGGTATCAGAGCATACCTTCTATTCTAGTAATGTTTCGGCCTTGATATCATTTGGATGTCACGGCTTCCGTGAATTGATGTCCTTCGACACAGTTGTGCAACCCTCATTATGCTTGAATTGACGCATTCTATTGAAGAATAAGAAATTCGCGTCGGGATTGGGCCTCAAGTTGACTTGATTGACGTATGAATAATGTTCAACATCGGATTGATACTCTGCGATATGTATCATGTTACACCCCGCCCTGTTTAAAAAAAAATTTGGGTCTTAAATGGTGAGCCCAAGGGGCCCACCCTCTGATTTTGACCCCCTTTCTCTCTCCCGGTTCTCTCCCTCTTTTCTTCCTTTTTCTGTTTTCCTTATACTCTCTACAACTCTCTTCTTTCTTCCCCGAAAACTCACACACACAAACATACATACTAATGCTGTTGAACCACCACCATCCTCCGTTTCCCTTCTTGCATCCTTAAAGATCGACGACGACCCAAGAATCATCGAGCGTCGGTTCGAAGGACGAACTCCGGCGAGTTTCCATCACCTCCGACGTGGGTGAGCTCCGATAATACTCTAAAATGTTCCCTTTTTTATCCTCATCATTCTTTTCTGATTGTATTTATGTGTTTTGGTCGTCGAAACTATGAAGAACCCGTCATTTTCGAGGCAATTTCCGGCCAAACCAAGGGGGAGTTGGTCGGCATGCAAGGTATCATTCTCTTCGTCTCGTCGAGTACTACAACTTTTCTTTTTGTTTCACCTAATTTCGTTGAGTATTGAAGAAGTTATACTCATTTGAATCTTACCCAGTTTCTGGCGAGTCTGACAGTTTTCGAGGCGATTTCCGGCCAAACCACGACAAGTTAGACGTCGTGCGAGATACCATTCTCTTATTCTCTTTGAGAACTACAACTTTCGTTCTTGTTTCACTTGATTTCGTTGAGTAACGAGAAAGTTATGGCTTTTTGAAGGTTGTGTAGTATTCCAGCCGATTCCGGCCTTCTTCTTCCTTGGATCTGGCGACCCACAGCCCAAAAACTCAAGCCCTCGGGCCTTTGCTCAGAAAACCCACGAGCCTTAGGCCCTTAAGCATCAACCCAACTCTTTTTCATTTTATTTATTTGGTTTTCTTTTCAAAACCCAAAAACAATTGGGCTAGGCTTCAAGCCCAGCCCTAAACCCTTTAATACCTTGAACCCAACCCAAAACCTTTTAAGTTTTATTTATTTGTTGTTTTTAAAATAAAGGCATTTGGGCCATTTCTGTTGGAGGTTTTAAGCTCAAATCTCTTTTATTTATTTATTTCATTTGTTGAAACTAAACTCAAACTCTTAAAGTCCAACCTTTTTAAAAGTCTAACCTAAACCCTTTTAAACTAGGGTCTTAAACACTAAACCCTTAAACCTTTCAAACCCTAAACCCTAGTCGACTTAAACCCTTTATGTGGAATATTCTATTAGGGAAACCCTTTATGTGGAATATTCTATTAGGGAATATTCTATGAGAGAATATTTTGTCAAGGAATATTCTATTGACGTTTACGAAATTTATCCAGGACCATTCTTAGGGTAATTCGACATCCTGAATTCGTTTCCGATATTCGTTTTCTCAAATTCAATTGTTATAATAGAGTTTTATTAATTGGGCCCTTTATGTGCTTATGGGCAATTATTGGTGACGATTTCTTGTTCGCTAGTTTGCGTGACTCTTCGGCAGCTAAGTATCTGTGAGTGGACCTCTTCTAAAAATGCAATGTTTTATTTGTAGAAATGCATACATGAGAAGCATGAGTTTATGAGAATGTTTATGAGATGTATGTGAAATGATTCTATATTACCTAGTGGTCCCAATTTCCGCTACGGGATGAGGGATAGATTCTGGTCCATCCCGGGCGATGGTGGAGTTGGCATAGGGCCTGGAGTGTGTTTTCCTCTGGCTATTTAGCACAGGGACGGGGAGCTGGCATAGGGCTTGAAGCAATATTTTTCTCTGACTGTATGCTCAGGGACGGGGAGATGGCATAAGGCCTGGAAGGATATATGTGGACCTTTGACACTAGTGATTATTATGAACTGTGAATTATGAATTGAAATATTGCATGGCATTCTAGGTTTCAGAAAACCTATGTTTATCATGATATAATTGTGTTTTCATAAAACCTGGGGGATAGTATGTTGATAACTGTTTTTTATATGTATATCAAATTGGTCTACTCACCTTTATTTTGCGCCCTCTTCAGGGCTTAGATTCGAGGCATACAATCTCTGCGTCAAGATACTTTGCATCGACATCTTTGAGTCCTCTCAGTATAGGACCCACTCATTTTGTTTATTCAATTTTTATATCATTTCTTTCCTAGTATTTTAATTAGTTGTATGCTCTGAGCACGTTCCTTAAATGCTTCTTAATGTTCTATTTAATTATTATTTCTCGTGCTTATGCATTCTAAATGGCTTTCGTCACCTATCGGGTGTCGGCCAACACGTGACCATCCCGATGTCTACAGGGCATCGGAATCGGGGCGTGTCATATCCCTTTGGAATGATGGGCAAAGTTAGATTTACATCGAAGGTTTATGAAAAAGGAAATTATAAGGGCGTCAACTGTAGGCAGATTTAATATGTATCGGTGGGATAGATTGAATCAGCTTACTTAGGAAACTAGGGGAGCACTATTGCAACATACATGATCTATCCACGAAGTTTCGACATGCAAACTTCAACAAAAGAAAAGATTCAAAGAACTTAGCAAAGGATACCTTAGGGTAGTTAACACAACATGCTAAACAAAATAAATCTTGTTCATTTGAAATTGTCGATAAACTACATAAGTAGACATACATGAAAATCAAAATAAACAAAGAGGAGGGAGCCTTCACAATTTTACTCGTGCGGAGCCTCAGTACTCGGCGGAGTACCAGAAAGAAGAGGCATTGAAGGTTAATCATTTGGAGCTTCGGTACGCGGTAAAGCTCTAGAAGACGAAGGCAATAGATGCCTTTGGAACAAATCCACAAACCTATGATGATCACTCAGAATTCGACTCTCGGATTCCTGCAGTTGGTCAAGCTTTCTCTTCATACCCGTGGAATAGCTATGGGCAAGCATGTGCAACTGTCTATTATCCTGCTTGAGCCCTCTGATATCTTGTTTGCGACTTGCCACTTCCGCCATCAATGACTCAACTTGACGAGTTCGAACAAGTAAACGTTGGTCCATATTAGACACAGAAGCCGCACACTGAACACTGAAAGCCAGAAAATCCTGAACAGCCAACTCATTGGACCGTTTAGATAGTATCGTACTATTTTTGGGAGTGAGGAGATTCCTGGCCACCACAGTAGCGGTCATATCATTCTTCATTATAGAGTCCTTAATAGTAAGAGGACCAGTAAAGGATAAGAAAGATGGATGCCATGTGTTGTCTTGAGAAGGAATGGATGCCTCTTCCATAGCATTCAAATCGATACGGCAGTCGGATGGGTAAGCCATTTGCAGAAACGACGAAGGAAAAAAAAGGCACAATAAATCTCAGAAGTACGACAATGAGAGGGAAACTTATACAAGCAGTAGCTCTCTGAATGTACTCCTTGAACACAATTGGGACCTCTATAAAAGGAAGGGCAACATGACACATGTTCAAAAATTTAAGAAGCACTATACTTTGATTTTCGAAAGCTAGGTTTCCCTGGATGAAAAATTTTGGCGAACCCTACATGCAAATCAGCTCCTCGGATACCACAGATAATTTAGACAAAAGTCTCTGACAAAGTTAAGGCACGCAAACGTCGAAGTGCCAGCTACTATACTATTACATGCAAGAGCAAGAGAAATGACACCACTACTTGTTAAGTGGGAATTCCCTGTATATGTCAACTTCCGTCCTTTATGGAAAAGCAAGCTTGGGGAAAAGACCTACTCTTTCATCCTCCCCGAGAATGCATCTTCAACAGATCTACTTGTTCAAAAATCGAAGAGACACTACTTTCACCGATTTCGAAGAGCCAAACCTTCAACAGAGCTGCCTGTTCAAAAACCGAAGAGACACCACTCTCCGGATTTTGAGAGCCAGGTCTTTCTGAATAAATCTCTCGACACTCTTCACACGCAACACCAGATTCCCGGATATCACAGATAACTTTACCGAAGATATCCGACAACACGTGAACCTTGCAGCTTCCACTGTATTGCTATGACCGAGACGGGTAAAAGAATAGTATTACCACTTGTTTGAGAAATTCCTATATATGTCAACTCCATCTTCGACACCTAGGCAGACCTGTAAGAAATGTTTAACCCTTACTCACATTTGAGAGGGCACTCCCAACAAAGCCTCTCGAAATATTCAGCTTTCTTTCCCCCTGATAATATTTTTACAAACAAGCCATACCAGAGCAAGAGTACCTTATATCATCAGGGTTGAAAGCAAGAGTATCCCATATCATTATTTCTCCCTATCTTTGTCTTTGTCTTTGTTTTCACCTGCAGGACAAGAAGAAAGAGGGCAATCAGTCAGAACCCGAGATCCAACTTCCGATCTGGAACTGATTGTCTCGAAATCTTTGCTTATGTGTTTCTCTATCATTGCTCTCGAGTACTCATCCTCAACTGTCTTCAAGTTCATGAATTCCACTGGTAAATACACCATGACGGTTGATCAGATATTGGCTCTTTACATTGAGGTTGCCAAGCACGGATGGGTCACTGAGAAGTATTGTTCTAAAGGACCATTCAAATGCAAAGGGTACACACCACTTCGGCTATGCAAAAAGTTGAAGCAGAAGGGTCAACGATGAACTAGAACAAGTCACTACAGCATGAAGCTTCAACAATCTTTCGTTGGCACCACCGTCGGAAAGCAACAGTATCCCATATCATCAGGATCGAATGTACTCTAGATTTGATGGGGTTGTTTTGACCCTCAAATTCTCGAGTCAGCTCGCTCCATCGGAGGAAACCAGAAAACCTTCCAGCCAGTTCAAGAACAGGCCTGTGGAAAGCTACTTCTTCAAAAGCAAAAGTATCCCATATCACCTCTTCTCATTTTCCTTTTCTTTGTCCTTGTTGTTGAATGAGAAACAAGAAGAAGGGGAACAATCAGTAGGAACCCGAAGTGAAACTTCCGATCTAGACCTGATTGCTTGATACTCTGATTGCTTACCTTGTCTGTCACCTCATTCGGCAGATCTTCTTAGTCAGAGACTTGGGGGACTTCTACTCTATGGTTTATATCGCACCTGACCAAGCTTGAAACTACAAGTAGCTGCGAGTGAAAATGATACATTACCTTGTGCGTCAACCTATGTTCAAGATACCACACTTCTGCACTTAGAAGTTTCGTGATTTCTCAGTGGCTTGGATCTTACAAGTCCCTAATGTCATTTGTAATAAATCATTTATTAGAACTAAAAAAACGAGAGCTTAAACTTATGTACTTGTGTAGCCCTTAACCATTAATGAGAACTCCTATATTCCGTGGACGTAGCCAATTTGGGTGAACCACGTATATCTTATGTTGCTTCCTTACCTCTATCTTTTTACACACTTATCTACATTGATGACCGGAGCAATCTAACGAAGGTCAAAACCTGACACTTTCGGTTGTACCACAGTCCTTCATTGATTATGTGCATCAACAAAACTCGATACGATTTTTTTTTCAATCGTTTGTTTATATATTTATTTATTTTTTACAGTCGTTTTAATATGTGCATATACTTTTAACCTTATGTTGTTATAAATTACATATACTCTTGTTGGTATCTTATATTACACATATCTTTTGACTTACGTTGTCACATGATAATATGTATTTTTCAACCTTATAGTTTCATACGAGTTTTATACGATACTATATTATATAAGGAAGGAAAAAGGTATGAGCTTGGAGGTATGGAAGAGGAATCATTGCAATCCGATCGCGACGGAATGACAATCTCTTTTGTGCAGCCGCTCTGACTTGATTTCTTTCCTGTATATAAAAAAAAAAATTCCTGTGTTTTTCAAGTATTTTACATATAGTAAGCTATATTAAATTTCAGGGACGAAATTTTCTTAAAGGGGGGTAGATTGTAATACCCCTAACCCAAATATAACCTACAATATATTGGACCTAAGCCCATTTTCTCTACTCTCTAATTTAAAGCCCAATTTTCTTAAAATGGCAAAGCCCAAAACCGGCCCAAAAGCCATATTTGCAATCCAAATCCATCTCTTCTTTCTCCCTCATTTTTCTGCAATTGTTGTCTCTTTCTCTCTCTAAAACTTCTTTTATGTTATTCTTAGAAATGTATGCTCTGAACCAGTTCCTGGAGTGTAATTTTTATTCTAAGTATATACATTTTATCAGTTTGTATGCTTTAAAAATGGCTTCATCACCCTTGGGTGTCGCCCATCACATTCCTACCCAGATATTTGGGGATATCGGGGTTGGAGCGTGACAACAAGTGAAAAAAAAAAAGAGAAAAGGAACAAGACATACTCCCCCATTGCAGTATATAGGCCGGCTTCTTTGGTATGACGGAGTTCAATTATGTATTCGCTTGTTTTCTATGATGTAATTTAACAACTATCATTTAGTGTCTCGATGATGAATAATTTTTGTATTTTTTGACAAACGATAACTTTCATTAGTTAGATTGTTAAATGTCAGAGGGTTGTTTTCTATTATTATCGAGGTTGGATGTAATTTAACGATTATTTGTTAGTGTCTCAATGACAAATAATTTTTGTTTTTTGACAAACGAAAACTTTCATCGGTTCAATTGTTAAATGTCAGAGGGTAGGAGGATCTTTGGGGATCAAACTGCACTAGGATGCATATGCATTATTGCTTTCTACCACTACAATAAAGTGTCATCAGTGCCTCGAATAATTTTTCTTTTGGTGTGCCAGAGTTGATTGATATATTCGCTTGTTTTCGTTTATTATTGAGATTAGATGTAATTGTCTAACGACTCTCCGTTACTGTCTCGATGATGAATAATTTTTTTTTTAACAAACGATGTTATAGGGGAGAGGGATAAGCAGGAATCGAACTTGCACTAGGGTGCATATGCATTATTACTTTCTGCCACCACAGTAAAGCAGTCCGTTAATAATTGTAATTATTGCCTCATATGCAAATCATTGTCACGACAAAAAAAATATTGAATTAGTTCTTGATCTCGTGATATTTTTCTTGTCTAACGATCCGAGATCATACAATCATGTGCTCGCTGATAGGTATTTATAACGCACCACAAAGTAGCACACAATAACCTATTGATTTTCCTTATTAACACTAAAATTTGTCGATCCGAGATCATACAATCATGCGCTGCTGTCTTTACTGACCAGCCACCGAACAATAATTATTAGACTATCTTAAAATTATCCAAATGCAACAAAATTTTATACACATAAACTATACACACAGAGCTGCACTTACACAAAGTTTTGGAATTTTTGGAGTTGATTTTCTATTTAAATTAAATCGGACAGAACAGGACAGAAGCAAGTTTAAATAATACCAATAGATTTTAATTCACAAGTTAAGAAAAAAATAGTTAGGGGAAATGCTATCCACCACCAAATAATCATGCAAACATGTTATGTTTCATTCAAATTCCTTTTATTTTCGGATGAAGATGCTCAAGTTGGCTCAATGTTAGAACTCAACCTATTACTCTTTCTTACGTAGTATGTTAAGAGAATGGCGTTTTCAAATTAACTTAGTCTCTAGCATGCAATCTAGAATGGCGTGTTCATAGATTTAACAAGTAGAAATCATTAAGAATGAAAAGAGTTTGAGTCATCACAAGGCATCATAAGTACTGGTGTTGTCTTACTTATCCTAGAAATCGGTTCACATGTTAACCACAATTAACAAGTGCTACTCTAGAACATATGTAGGTCCTCATTCAATAAGGGCAGGCACACATATATTCATAGCATTAAAATCCTAGATATGCTCACTATGTATGCATCCATAGAAACACAAAAAGAATTCATCAATGACATAAGTAGTGAAGCAATTTTCATTCTTTCATAAAATTCATTCAAACGAAATATCACAACAAACTTACAATCATATTCGGGGCTTCAAAATAGCCCCTAACTACTAAAAATTAGTTACACATTATTCTCAAATTAAACCAAAAATAAAACATGAGTTTGAGAAGATAGAACCGAATGAGAAGAGTGCAAAGACTTCCTCCTTCCCTTTTCTTCCCTTCCGCTGAGCTCTCTGTGCTTTTACTTCACGTCCGCTGCCTTCCTCTATTTGCTTGGCTGCTCTCTGTGCTTATGTTTTTTATTTGTGCAGCCTCTGTGCTTCCCTCCTTTGTTGTGCCGTGTGTCTTGCTATGATTGTTGCTTCGCTGCACTCAGTGACTTGCTGTCTCTATGCTCTCTCTCTGTCCGCAGCCTTGATTAGCTGCAATCTCCCCCCTTTTTTCTGACTTTTCTTCTCTTAAATACCCCGTGTGCCTTACTGAGTTGCTACCTTCAAACAAAAGGGCCGCATGGATTTTTCTTTTGCTCTACCCTTGGCTTTTCTTTTTCGTCCCTTTGCCTCGCTGCCCTATCCGTGTATATGCTTCTATGCTCTTCTGTCCTCTTTTGTTTATTATTCATGTCCATGTGCCTCTGCATCCGTGTGTTCCCTTTCTGTCACTTTCCCTCTGTTTCTCTTTGCTGCCAACCTATATTTGCTTTGTTGTCCGCATATGCAGCTTTGGTTGTGATAGGGATTTTACCACATGCAAAAGTAGGGATAAAAACACTTTAAATACTTGCAAGAGTACAAGGTTATCGTAGTATAGTAGCTCTAGCAAGGTTATTCTCCACAGGGATTGAATGAATAATTTCTGTTAAAATCAAATCTTAATTAATTATTTGAAAATGAAATTTGGGAAAGATTGATTTTATGACCTAAAATATTAAAAACGAATTTAACTAAAATATAATTAAATAAAGTGATAAAATAAAATAAACTAAAAGAAAACAGTTTTTGAAAATTAAATTGTAAAAGCCTAGTGTTCCTCCGTCACCTTAACAATCCTATATAGCTCTTCCAATTACTTATGAATTACACATGCATATTTTGAAGGTTAGGTTTTCCTAATATATGCCTACTTGGACCCCCAACATAGAGCGTATATCAAACATGCAATCCAGCTGTGGTATTCAGATCAAATCTAAACATGCATGACTCATTAAGCTTTGTGAAACCTTTTGACAAACCATACAACCCTTAAGACGTGGTATTCATCCTAAGTGAACTTGCACATATTAATCACAAGAAACCTTCATCAATTTCAGGGACCGACCTTCGACCAAAATTGCATCAAATTACTTTTCCAAAGATCGTAATGGTAGCTAAGCATTAAGACAATTAGATAGTTTATATCGGTGATTAATAATTCAAAACTTGCATGCATAATATCATAAGCAAATTGAAAAGAAACTACGTATTCTTGCTAAGGCTCGTGGCCTCACCCTAGCAAACGGAAATTAGTTACTAACAATCATAAACAAAATATTATTAAAAATAAGAATAGAAAACACCTAGAAAATAAACTTGAATCCAAGAGTTTTGCGTTCTTCTCCAATGTTGCCTCCCAGAGCGTAATCAACCCTAATGGCTAAAAAGTCTTATTTATACAATAGAAAATAAAATCATACCTAGAAAAGGTCTTAGAATAAAACTAGGAAACCAAATAAATTAAAATAAATTAGAAAACATAATCCTAAATTGACTAGGAAAATTCGCCTAAAATCTGCACAGCCACAAAACAGCCACGTTTCTAGATCTTCAGGGCTCCAAAATAGGCCCAAAATGGCTAGCATTAAAGCTCGAGATGCCCCGAAGATAATTGTAGAAGGCCTCGAACCCAAAAGATATCATCTTGGATGCCAAAAAGCCCAAATAAACCCAAAACGTCAGTTTGACAGCACCGCGCGCTGCTCCTTTATTTCATCGCCATAAATAAACCGCTGGGTATAAAATTATGAAACTTCGACACGATCAATTTGAGAGACACACAAACATCCTCCAATTGGAATTATTCTAAAATTCATCAGTTTGACTACTTTTTGCTCCAGAGGAAGTCAAATGTCCTACATTGGAAATATAATTCAAAGTATCAAAATCTCACCAAAATAATCACTAAATTATAACTAAGAATAGGGTAAAATATATAGTATAATATTGACTCATCAGGTTGCATGTGTTTTTCTTTTCTTTTTCCCTGCCTTTGTACAGCTTTCCTTTTCTTTGTAAGCAAACCGTTTCGGAAATGCCAGTTTCTCAAGATTCAAATCATTCGAGTACTTTGCATGTCCATCATTCCGATTTCTTCGCTTCTTAACCACCAACAAACAGAAACAGCAAATGGCTACACCAAGCATCAAAACGAAAGAAGAATCTGCAACTGCCGTGATCAAGACTGCCTTCTTCGTTTTCTTTTCCTTCTGTTTGATGGCTACCTCAACAGAATTCAAACTGGAATTGAATTCCCATGATCTTATAACATGCCGCTCCTTGTAAGCAGTAGAAGCAGAAAACCCAATTGTAACCTGTTCGGGGAGAACCTTTTGCAAGTCAATGACAGTAAAAAGAGAAGAGTTGTCCACAAAAACAGGGTTTACGTCGTATGTCCAAAACACACTGAGGTTGTTGGAGGAAGCATTGTAGGTTATCCATGCATGACCAACGTTCCCACTTTTGCTTGTAAAATCCCAACTGCCACTAACCGTGGAGGAAATTTGATTCACGTTGATCCCCACGTGCGGCGAAGGTGGATCCCACTCGTTTATGTAGGTATCAAACTCAACAGCTACAATATGGTTTTGTGACACTGCAAGACTAGTTGTTTTGTTGAACAATCCTAGATTACCACCGTAGGAGTTGGGCGGAATAGGATAGCCAACGGGTGCAAGAAAAAAGGCAAAACCGTAGCCAAAGTTCTGACTGTCGCCATTATCGACAGTGAAAGTGAAATGAGTGGCGAAGTCTGCGAGCGAGCTCGTAGTAGAGTCCCATAACTGCAGAGACTCTGAATACGTAGCTCGCCCGACACGGGGTGTCCCCAGCTGCCGGTTGAGTTCAATCCTTGTGAAGGAGACAAAGGCATCGCCCGCTATTTTAATTGAACCAGAGTCAAATTGGGGGAAGCTGAAGGAAAGTGGATTGGCAAGGGGAGCGAAAAGATGGATGGAAAGGAAGAAGACACTAAAAATGTAGCGCTTGTTTGAGCAGTGAAAGATCATTGTCTGATAATTTAGGATGAAATTGGTGCAAAGTTTCAGTAAAAAAGAGAAAAAAATCTGCAGAGAAATTGCATATAGTTTTGATTTCTCAAGGAAAAAGGCCTAACAACTTTGAAACAGCAAAGAAAAATACGAGGAATATTATAAGTGGCATACATTTTTTGACTGATTAAATAGTCGTATGCACAAATTAAAGCGGTCTTATCTCTTATTGGTTGAAATATCATATTCCCCTCTTGACGTGAATTTGGTGTTCTAATATCGTTTATATAAAAAAAAAAAGGAAAAAAAAAAAGGTAATCTGCAAACAAAAATAGCGACAGTTAATTTATTTTATTTACTATACAAAAAAGGAAAAGAACAATAGTGACGATGCAGCTTGCCCCAAAAGTCGATGCAGTTAATTAAATAGTTTAGGAGGATATTCCAACTCCAAAGACCGACCAATTCAACTAAAAGAGACCGACCAATTCAAAGTCACTTAACGAGTGAAAAAAATGGAACAACACATATTCCCCCATTATAATATTAGGCCGCTTCTTTGTTGCGATGTTATTCGCTTGTTTTCTATGATGTAATTTAACAACTGTCCGTTAGTGTCTCGATGATGAATAATTGTTTTAGAATTTTTTTTTTTTTTGACAAACGATAACAGGTCAAATTGTTAAATTTCAAAGGATAGGGGGATCGAACCACACTAGGGTGCATATGTGTTATCACTTTCCACTATGGTAACATGCCATCATTTTCTTTAAGATGAATAAATTTTCTTTTGGTGTGCCGGAGTTGATTGATGTATTCGCTTGTTTTCTTTTATTGTTGAGATTGGATGTAATCTAAGGACTATCCATTACTATCTTGATAAGGAATAATTTTTTTTTTTTAACAAATTGGTTAAATTGTTAAATGTAAGAAGGGAGGGGGATCAGTGGCACCAGGGTGCATATGCATTATTGTTTTTGGCCACTGCGATAAAGCAGTTCGTTAATAATTGTAATTAGTTACTCTCATATGCAAATCAATGTATAGTACGACAAAAAATATTAAATTAGCTCTTTATCTAGTGATATTCTTCTTCCCTAAAGATACGAAATCATACAATCACGTGCTTGGTGATAGCAGACAATTTGATTCAATGACCTAAACTATTCGTGTCGGGGAAGTTGGGAAGTGATGAATGGATCGATGGAACATGAATATCATTTGGAAAGTTATACAGAAAAAAAATCTAATTTCGTGAAAGAAATCTTAAACACAATACTCATACATGCATACAAATAGAGAGATTAAACATATAATTATAGTAGGTTGGAAGCGATGACATGGTGAAATGAGATCATATATGAAAGGATCAAGTGAGAGGAATCGGCATTTTACTGAAGCTGAGGCAGCGGAAGATCATGCATGTCGTGAGGAAGATCCGGCAATGGCGCTTCAAGCTGAAGAACATTCATCACTTGTCCTGCTTTCGGCCTTTCCTTATTGTCGGGATTAGTGCACCATAATCCCACAATTAACAAGCATTCCATTTCATTTATGTCGAAGTTCGAATCCAACCTTTCATCAGCTGCGTAGAGCAGATTTCCGGCATGGTAGAGTTGCCAAACCCAACTCACAAGCGGCACGTCAAGTTCTCCGTCATGGAAAGTCCTCCTACCGCAAGCAAGTTCCAAGGCCACAACTCCAAAGCTAAACATGTCGGATTCTTTACTTGCCCTCCCTCCCTTCTCATATTCGGGGGCCATGTACCCGAAAGTCCCTACCACCCCTGTTGTTTGAGTCCTGAACCGTGGATCCATGAGCTTCGCAATCCCAAAATCACCAAGCTTTGTGCTGAATTCATCATCCAACAACACATTAGCTGATTTGATATCCCTGTGAAGGACACGCTGCTCCACATCTTCGTGTAGATAATGAAGAGCCGAGGCCAAGCCTAAAGCAATCTTATACCGAAAATCCCATTGCAGTGCTGCTCTATGGCCGAATAGATGCGTGTCAAGGCTGCCATTAGGCATGTATGCGTAAACTAGTAAGCACTCGCCTTGCTCGTGACACCATCCAATGAACTGCACCAGGTTCCTGTGAATCAATCGGCTTAGTATTTTGACTTCATTGACGAATATTTTCTCGTGATGCTCTGATTCTGCTCTGATTCTCTTCACCGCAACTGCGCATCCAAGGTCTTTTAACATTCCTTTGTAAATTTGTCCCGAACCTCCTTGGCCTAGCCACACATCGTTAGCAAAGCCGTTGGTGGCTGCAGCTAATTCTTTGTAAGCAAATCGTTTCGGAAATGCCAGTCCGTCAACCAGCATATGGCTACACAAAACATCAAAACGAAAAAAGAAACTGCAACCGTCACTATCAAGAATCTCTGGTCCCTATTGTTTTCGTTCTGTTTGCCAGTAAAATCCGAGCTTGAACTGAATTCCCATGAATATATGAGATGTCGTCCTGGGAACACTCCGGTAGAAGCTGAAAATCCTACTGTAACTAATAAATTTTGATGTGTATTTCATTGATTGTGTTGTCTAACAATTACAAGATGAAACATATATATAGTTAGAAAAGAAATGACATATGCCTAACTTGCCTAACTTGCCTAACTTGCTAACTTGCCTAACTTGCCTAACTTGCCTAACTTGCCTAACTTGCTAACTTGCCTAACTTGCCTAACTTGCACAAGAAAATTGACTAGCCTAACTAGTCATCTAATACCAATATTTCAACATGTTTATTTCATGCATTTTAACACTCCCCCTCAAGTTGGAGTGTGGATGTCAATGACACCCAACTTGCTAAGTAAGACCTCAAAGGGCGTTGAGCTCAGTGGTTTGGTGAACAAGTCTGCAGGTTGACTCGAGGACCGTATGTAAGTTGTTTGCACCAATCCCATTTGAATCTTCTCACGGACTAAGTGACAGTCTATCTCTATATGCTTCGTTCGTTCATGAAACACTGGGTTCGAAGCA
Source organism: Crataegus laevigata (assembly GCA_963580275.1). NCBI lineage: Eukaryota > Viridiplantae > Streptophyta > Magnoliopsida > Rosales > Rosaceae > Crataegus > Crataegus laevigata. Next base: position 4,436,193 of record OY756949.1, read on the forward strand.
ATGTGCATGGCAGCTTGATTATCACAAAACAGTGTGACTAGTTGTGCATGATTCACTTGCAAGTCCTTCAAAATGTTTCTTAGCCATATAACTTCACAACAGGTAGTGGTCATAGAACGATATTCTGCTTCTGCACTAGAACGAGATACTGTGCTTTGCTTCTTTGTTTTCCAAGATATCAGTGCTTGCCCGAGGAAGATACAATAACCCGTTATTGACCTTCTAGTGTCTTTACACCGAGCCCAATCAGCATCACAAAAGGCTTGTAATTGTAGTGAACCTGTAGAAGGCAAAAGAATTCCCTGTCCGGGAGATTGTTTGATGTACCTGAGAACCTTATGCACTGCTTCAAGGTGTGGTTGTCGCGGCTTATCCATGAATTGGCTCAACATATTAACCACATAAGTCAAGTCAGGCCTCGTGATGGTTAAGTAAATCAGCCTCCCTACAAGTCGCCTGTATGAAGAAGGATCATGTAGAAGCGTACCATCAGTTTGTGTAAGGGACAAGTTTGGTTCCATCGGCAATCGTGAAGGTTTCGCACCAAGGAACCCAGCATCTTCTAGTATCTCCAACGCATATTTGCGTTGGCATAAGGCAATCCCTTGTTTAGATCTTGCAACTTCTATCCCCAAAAAGTATTTGAGTTTTCCCAAATCCTTTAGCTTAAAAAGTTGGGAAAGGAAGATTTTAGTCTCTTCAATTTCTTTCAAATTGTTACCTGCGAGTATCACATCATCAACATACACAAGTAATGCCATGAAACTGCCTTGACGGTTTCGGACGAACAATGAGTAATCTGACCATGATTGATGAAAACCAGCAGTCTTGAGAGCACTAGACAGCTTGATGAACCACTGTCTTGAGGCCTGTTTTAAACCATAAATGGATTTATGTAATTTGCATACTCGTGTCTCCCCCTTTCGTCCGAACCCAGGAGGCAAGGACATATAAACCTCCTCGTATAAGTCACCATGCAAAAATGCGTTGTTCACATCAAGTTGATGAAGATGCCAGCCACGTATGGAGGCAATACTGAGGAGGACACGGACGGTGGTGAGTTTGGCAACCGGAGCAAAAGTTTCCCGATAATCAAGTCCCTCGATTTGACTGTAACCTTTAGCAACGAGACGGGCTTTGTAGCGTTCAACACTGCCGTCAGCTTTAAGCTTCACCTTATAGATCCATTTGCAGCCTATGGGACGTTTGTGAGGTGGTAAGGGCACAAGAGTCCAAGTGCGATTGTCATAGAGGGCAGTGATTTCTTTTTGCATGGCGTCACGCCATTTTGGATCCTGAACAGCCTGCGAAAAACTGGTGGGTTCTTTGATAATGGTGAGGGTGGTGAGAAAGCTTTTGTGAGTGGGGGATACATGGTCATAGGATAAATAACGAGATAGGGAGTGAGATGTACCTGATGACTGAACCATGCTTGTGGAAGATGTGGGAGGAACACGGGATGGGAGGGCCACCTCAACATGAAAGTCCTGCAAAAATGTGGAAGTTTTGGTTGGTCGAGTGCTACGACGGAGTGGAGGGGGTTGGTCTGGTGATGGAGTGGTTGGAGGTGGGGAAGAGTGTAGGGTAGGTGAAGATGAAGGTGAAGGTGGAGGTGTTGATAATGTATCTGGTGGTGGAATTGTAGTGGGTAAAAGAGATGAGAGTGATGTGGTGTCGGCAAGTGTGGGAGATATGGTGTTTATTTCTTCGGGTGCAAGGTTTGAAGGCGACTCAATGGGAAAGGTCGGGTCAAACGTGATAGGTGGGGGTGTAGTGTTTGATGGAGATGGGGCAGCGGAAGTGTTACAGTTTTGGAATGGAAAATGATCTTCAAAAAATACAACATCCCTAGAAACAAAAGTCTTATTGTGTTTTATATCAAACAATTTATAACCCTTTTGACCATAAGGATACCCAAGAAAAATGCATTGGATTGCACGAGAGTCGAATTTAGAGGGCCTTTGGGCGTGTGTAGAAGCAAAACACAAGCTACCAAAAACCTTCAAATGGGAATAGTTAGGTGCTTTGTGAAACAATTTTTCATAGGGTGTTTTACCTTGGAGAAGTGGAGTAGGTGTTCTATTGATGAGGTAGGCCGAGGCTAAGATTGCATCCCCCCAAAAACGTTTTGGTAGACAAGCTTGAAAGAGCAAAGCCCGAGCAACATTGAGCAAGTGCCGGTGTTTACGTTCGGCAACACCATTTTGTTGTGGTGTGTTGACGCAACTAGATTGATGTATGATGCCTTTGAGAGCATAAAATTGCTCAAGTTTGAACTCAGGGCCATTGTCACTTCGTATGATGTGAACTTTGGTGTTGAATTGAGTTTCAATCATTTGAATGAATCTGACTAAAATGTCTTTTGTGTCAGATTTATGCTTCATCAAATAAACCCAAGTGCTTCTAGTGTAGTCATCTACGATGGTAAGGAAATACTTGGCACCTGAAATAGAAGTAACTTGATAACCACCCCAAATATCAATATGCAATAATTCAAAACATGATTTGGTAGAAATAGAGCTCCAAGGAAAGGGTGATCTTGTTTGTTTGGCTAATGGGCAAATTAAACATTTTTCCAAATCAGAAGACTTTTTGTTAAAGAAAGGTAATAACGAAGTGGCTTTATGAGATGGGTGTCCTAGGCGTTGGTGCCAAAGCTTTGGTGAGACAGTTTGAACATTGTTGCATGTTCCTTTCTTTGATGGGTCGAGGTAGTAGAGTCCCTCCCTTTCAGTTCCCGTCCCAATCATCTTCCCCGAGCGAAGGTCCTGAATGACACAAAAATGGGTGAAGAAAACTGTGACATATAAGGAATCATATGCTAGTTTACTGATGGATATTAAGTTCAACCTAAAGAACGGCACACATAGGACATTGTCAAGGATAAGATTATGAGAGAAAACAACTTGTCCAATGTGAGTGACTTTAGCAACAGAACCATTTGGCAGTTCAACTGTATGATTTTTAACAGCTCGTGAGTGTGTAAGGAGACTAGGGCTGCAAACTATGTGATCCGTGGCACCACTGTCTAGGATCCAAATACTTTTGGTTCCTTTACATGGAAAAATGAAAGCTTTACCTGAAAGTTCTTCATGTCTAGAAGGATTACCGACTTGATTGGCAAATGATGATTTGTTCTTGTTCAACATTTGAAGGATTTGTTTGCAATCCTCCTGAGAGAACGGGAAATTGGGCACTGTCTCTTGCTTGTTATTTTGTGAAACTTGATTCCCCTTTGAAGAAAATGGACGACTGGATTCAGTCTCTGTGGCTGTTTTCCGTTTTCGACAGAAATCGAAGGTGTGGCCTTTCCATCCGCAAAAAGTGCATTTGAGATGTGCACGACAGTTTTTGGTGATGTGATTGGTTCTATTGCACTTTCCACAGCGCATCTCCTTGTCTTCCGGTGTAGGTTCTCGCGATAAATTCTTCACTGCAAAGACGGCAACCTCTGGTTGTGTATTCTTCCCATTGGAAACCTCTGCTTGGCGTTCATGTCGAATGACCAACGCATGTGCCTTGTTCACCGTAGGCAGTGGTTCGAGAAGAAGGGTATTGCTTCGAACCGTAGCATACGATTCGTTCAGTCCCATAAGGAACTTCATGGTTTTCTGAGTTTCAATATATGAGTTCATCTCATTCTTTGTTCCACAACTGCATGCTGGAATGGAACACAAAGTATCACGTTCATCCCATAAACTTTTAAGTTTAGTGAAGTAAGAACTTACACTCAAATTGCCTTGGACGCAATCATGGATTTCGTTCTCAACATGGAACAACTGAACTATATTCACATGTGAGAACCTCTCCTGCAGATCGGTCCACATTTGTTGAGCATCCTTGTAGTTGATGACACTCCCTGAAATCTCCTTTGACATGGAGCCTAGTAGCCATGTCTTGACCAAGTTGTTGCAGCGATTCCATTGCTGCAGCTCCTCAGAATTGTCCTCACTTGGTTTGTTGATCGTCCCATTAACAAAACCAAGTTTGTTCTTGACCGTTAAGGCCATACTCATGGATTGAACCCATGTGTTGTAGTTGTCTTCCACCAATGGTTGTGGTACGAGGATTGCACCAAGTTGATCCGAGTGGTGGAGATAGAGCGGGTGGTTGGGATTTTCCCATTTTGAATGAGAAGCCATGCCTATAATGGTTGACCTCGTGGCTGCTTTAGAGCTGTGTTTTGTGGTTTTCCCAGATCACAGCTCTGATACCATAATAAATTTTGATGTGTATTTCATTGATTGTGTTGTCTAACAATTACAAGATGAAACATATATATAGTTAGAAAAGAAATGACATATGCCTAACTTGCCTAACTTGCCTAACTTGCTAACTTGCTAACTTGCCTAACTTGCACAAGAAAATTGACTAGCCTAACTAGTCATCTAATACCAATATTTCAACATGTTTATTTCATGCATTTTAACAGTAACCTTTTCGGGGAGATCATCTCGTAAGTCAATCTGGAGAGAAAGGGAAGAGTTGTTCACAAAAACAGGGTTTTCGTCGTACGTCCAAAACACACTAAGGTTTTTGGAAGTAGCATTGTAAGTTATCCATGCATGTCCCAGCTTCCCGCTGTTGCTGCTAACATTTTCCCAACCGGCGGTAGCTGCGGAGGAGATTCTGTTTATGTTTATCCCGACGTGCCACATATGCGGATCAAATTCTGTGTTAGCGAAAGTGTCAAACTCAACAGCTACAATTTGTATATTGTCGTCATTGGTGCTGTTGAATAATCCGAGTTCATAGCCGGCGGAGTTTGCTGGGATTGGATAGCCAACAGGACCAAGGAAAAAGGCAAATCCGTCGCTAAAGCCGCTGTTGTTATCAGTGTCGACAACGAAAGTGAAATGAGTAGTGAAATCTGCCAGTGATCCTGTACTAGAGTCCCACAGGTGGAGAGGCTCTGTGTACGTAGCCCGCCCAACCATCCATGAATTCTGTTCGTTTAGTTGAATTGCTCTGGATACCGGCGAGGCATCACCTTCAAAAGATATGTTCTTTGTAGTTTGGTCGAATTGTGTTATTTTGAAGGACAGCGGATGTGCAGGGGGAGCCAAAAAACTGATGACAATAAGGATGAAACTTGCTAGCCTGCTTCGAAACATTGTAACTTCCGTTTAGCTAGTAAGCATAACGAAACTCTTGAAAGACGTTATAAGGAAGAAAAAATAATCCGTAATCAAAGAATTAAAAAAAGTCTATCAATTGCACCCTTGGATTTCTGAATGAAAGACTTGCTAGAGGTCGAGGTCAATCTGAAGAGTGTGACGTGCAATACAATTCAGATGAGTACGAAACCAACGTGCAGCATCTTGTTGTAAACTGAAATAGAAAGGAACGAAGTTACCCAGAAAAAATGTAGAAGGCTTGAGTGGTGAATGATTCTTGGGATGAGTCGCGGACTAAGTCGCTCTCTTTAAGACGTTTCGCGGCTCTGCCCAAAGTGTGCAAGCAGTTCACAAATACCACGTCGTCCCCAGGATAAAACAGCCCAGAACCTTCTTCTTCTGATAAAGTTCTTCCTCGCACACCGAAAGAACTTTCGAACTTACACCTTTTCAATATGTTGCTATCAATATATGAAAAAAATAAAATTTCCTCCTTCTGATTCTCATCTCCACGTTGTGCTTTAACTATATTTATATATAAATATGTGTATATAGTTATTAGCTAAAGAAAGACGTTGGGATTGTAGTTATATAAAATTAGACGTTGAGATTGCAAAAACCGTCTGCAATCAAAAGAATTATTAGTGGTATAGCCTATTGGAAATCAAAACGGACGAAAAGTAAAAACCACAACGGAACAAAGTTAAGTACCTGGAAACAAACCAACTATCAAATCATAAATTTATAAGATTAATTACAATTTACGTTTTATATTTAATATTTGTAATAAACCAAAATATAAATATATTTAAAATATTTAAATAAAACATAACTGCTCTAACAATCCCCCACTTGTTTTTATTTAAAATATATATCAAGCAACATATCATAAAGCTATGCATAAGTAAAGGTGTTTCTCAACTTGAACCCATACATAGTGTTAGTGATCCAGATTATACTAGAGTAACTTATAGTTTTGAACTCTATCTCTGACAACACCACACACATAACTTTATTAAGGTGAAGTTCAAAAAGCCAGCACTTTACGGCCATGTGCTTGTATCCCAGTATAGTGAACGCTCTAGAAACTTGCCCAAGATTTCATAGGAAGCGGCCTCACTTCCACATTCACATAGGTAAGACTATCAAGGATATTCCTGTAGCTAGATATCCCACTCAACATAGAGTATAGATCTTACTAAGAGAAAAAACATCTCAACCTAAAATCGCTTCAGGATGTCATGCTTCTTAGGGATGGACATGGAATAATATTCCAAATTAAAATTAGCAAGACTTCACTCATATCACTTGTGACTTGTTATTACCCTTTGAACCTATTTCTTAGGATCTCCAGTCTATAGGTTGGGTTGCTATCACAAATGACTCAATTTTCTATGGGCTTTAGTCCCATCCCTTTCGAGGTTTTCCAAACCTTTTCTCGTGCTAGTCCTTTCGTCAAAGGATCTGCCAAGTTTTCTTCAGACCGTATATGATCCACTATTATAGCTCCCTTAGAGAGATAATCTCTTACAGTGCTATGCTTACGACGTATTTGTCGCCTTTTCCCGTTATAAGACCGGTTTTGCACTTTAGCTATTGCCGATGTGCTATCACAATGGATCAAAACTGCTGGAATCGGTTTCTCCCATAAAGGGGTATCTGACAGTAGGTTTCTCAACCATCCTGCTTCTTCGCTTGCTGTAGCTAGCGCTATTAGTTCTGACTCCATAGTAGACTGAGCCAAGATAGTCTGTTTCTTAGACTTCCATGACACAGCCCCACCACCAATATTAAAAATATATCCACTAGTGGCTTTAGAGTCATCTGAAAGAGTATTCCAATCAGCGTCACTGTATCCTTCTAGTACAGCGGGAAACTTCTCATAGTGTAATCTAAAATGCATCGTCCTTTTAAGGTATCTCATAAGCCTCTCTATAGCATGCCAATGCTCCAAACTGGGTTTGCTAGTAAACCTGCATAAAACTCCTACAGCATAAGATATATCAGGCCTAGTGCAATCAGTAGCATAACGAAGGCTACCGATAATACTCGCATACTCAGATTGTTTAACACTGTCACCAGTGTTCTTGAACAGTTTTACACTAGGATCATAAGGAGTACATGCTGGTTTACAATCGAAATAATTATACTTTCTTAACATTTTTTCTACGTAGTGAGATTGATCTAAAGAAAATCCATGTTCAGACCTAGTTATTTTCAAACCAAGTATTACACTAGCTTCACCCAAGTCTTTCATATCAAAATTCGCACATAACAAAGATTTGACATTATTCACAACATGAATATTCGAACCAAAAATAAGCAAATCATCCACATATAAGCATATTATAGTGCACAAATTATTTTCAGACTTATGATAGATGCATTTGTCACTTTCATTTATTTTAAAACCATTTGAAATAACCAAACTATCAAATTTTGCATGCCACTGTTTAGGAGCCTGTTTCAATCCATAAAGTGACTTATCTAATTTGCAAACTTTATTTTCTTGTCCTGGAATAATAAAACCCTCTGGTTGATCCATATATATTTCTTCCTCTAATTCACCATTTAAGAAAGCTGTTTTAACATCCATTTGGTGCACAACAAGATCATGAATAGAAGCTAGGGCAAATAATACACGAATAGATGTTATTCTAGTCACAGGTGAATAAGTGTCAAAGAAATCAATATTTTCTCTTTGTCTATAGCCTTTGGCAACAAGTCGGGCTTTAAATTTTTCAACTGAACCGTCAGGTTTTAATTTTCTTTTAAGAATCCATTTGCAACCTATTGTTTTACAACCAGGTGGAAGATCCACCAAATGCCAAGTTTGATTTGACTCCAGGGAGTCCATTTCATCATTTATAGCTTCTTGCCACAAATCTGCATCTAGAGAAGTTAAAGCTTCTTGAATTGTATTAGGATCTTCTTGTAAGTTATATACATGAAAATCAGGCCCAAAATCTTTAGCTATTCGAGCTCTTTTACTTTTCCTAGGTTCTAATGCAGATTCACTATGTTCTACAACAGAAGGTTCATAAATTTTAGAAGTGTTAGAACCCCCACTATTTCGAAGATTAAAAGGAAATTTATTCTCATAAAAATCAGCATCAAGTGATTCAATTATGACATGGTTTTTCAAATCATAGAATCTATATGCTTTGCTATTACATCCATAACCAATAAAAACACATTCATATGCTCTACTAGCCAATTTCGATCTTTTTGGATCAGGTTTACGAACATAAGCTAAACAACCCCAGGTTCTGAAATACAACACATTTGGTTTCTTATTTTTCCAAATTTCATATGGAGAAATATTTGTTTTTGAATTAGGAATTCTATTTAACACATAACATACAGTTAACACAATTTCACCCCACCAATAAGAAGCAGCTCCAGAACTAAGTAAAGTAGCAACAGTCAATTCACAAAGAGTTCGATTTTTTCTTTCAGCTTTACCATTCATTTCAGGAGAATAAGGAGCAGTAGTTTCATGAATAATTCCATGAGACTTAAACAAATTAACAAATTCAGTGGATTCATATTCTTGTCCTCTATCACTACGAAATCTTTTAATCTTACGATTAAATTGATTTTCAACTTCAGTCAAGAAAATTTTGAACATGTCAATAGCTTCACTTTTATTTTTCATGAGATAAACAAAACAATAATTCGAACAATCATCAATAAAGGTAATAAAATAACGTTTTCCATTTCTAGTTAACACTCTATCAAATTCGCATATATCGGAATGAATTAAGTCAATTGGTTCATATTCTCTATTGACAGATTTATGTGAAGTTCTAGTGATTTTAGCTTGACTACAATATTCACATTTTTCAAAATCATTCAAAGATAAGTTGGGTAAAAAACCTAAGTTACTCATGTTTTTAACCAAGCGCTTGTTAACATGACAAAGTCTAGCATGCCAAGTATTAAACGAAGACAACATGTAAGTAGTAGTAGATATTTTCTTAGCATCAACATTCAATTTAAACATTCCATCAGTAGCATATCCATTTCCCACAAAAATCCCATTTTTAGTAAGAGTATACGTATCTGCTCCAATAGTTTGAGTAAACCCAGCCTTGTTGAGAAGAAAGCCCGAGACCAAATTCTTCCTTATCGCTGGAGCATGCATCACATCTTTCAGTATCATGGTTTTTCCAGATGTGAACCTCAGCTCCACCTCTCCAGTACCAGCAACATCAATTGAGTGCGAATCACCCAACAACACCTTCCTTCCCTCAGCCACAGAATAGGTCTTGAAAAGGGAACGATCGTAGCAAACATGGCGAGAAGCGCCAGTGTCCACCCACCACCCTTCGGATTTGTCAACTAAGTTGATTTCTGATATCATTGCAATCAAATGTTCTTCAACAAAATTTTCCTGAATAACAGAGTTTTCTTTATAATACATGGCAGATTAAACGTCTTAAAATTGTTGTAAACTGAAATAGAAAGGAACGAAGTTACCCAGAAAAAATGTAGAAGGCTTGAGTGGTGAATGATTCTTGGGATGAGTCGCGGACTAAGTCGCTCTCTTTAAGACGTTTCGCGGCTCTGCCCAAAGTGTGCAAGCAGTTCACAAATACCACGTCGTCCCCAGGATAAAACAGCCCAGAACCTTCTTCTTCTGATAAAGTTCTTCCTCGCACACCGAAAGAACTTTCGAACTTACACCTTTTCAATATGTTGCTATCAATATATGAAAAAAATAAAATTTCCTCCTTCTGATTCTCATCTCCACGTTGTGCTTTAACTATATTTATATATAAATATGTGTATATAGTTATTAGCTAAAGAAAGACGTTGGGATTGTAGTTATATAAAATTAGACGTTGAGATTGCAAAAACCGTCTGCAATCAAAAGAATTATTAGTGGTATAGCCTATTGGAAATCAAAACGGACGAAAAGTAAAAACCACAACGGAACAAAGTTAAGTACCTGGAAACAAACCAACTATCAAATCATAAATTTATAAGATTAATTACAATTTACGTTTTATATTTAATATTTGTAATAAACCAAAATATAAATATATTTAAAATATTTAAATAAAACATAACTGCTCTAACACATCTCAAAGATTACAATGACATTTTAGTATTTTACTTAAAAACCATTAACTAATTAGTTATTTATCTTTAATTGTTGCCTACAAAAATCACCTAACCCATACGGCTCGCAGACCGAGCAATTAGTGAGCTAACTATGTCCTTCAAATATGTGCGGGGCGTGCTAACTCGTCGGCCGAGCTCGGCCGGAGAGTAAAATGTGTTAATGTTGTGTTGATGTGCGCGGCTGACTTCTACGTCTTGCGATTGCAGCCGAGAAATGAACACGTCTCGACCTCTGGGTCCTCAAGCCTGAAGACAAGGCTACCAATTACAAAGTTCAATACCAAATTCGGCTTTCGGTGTGCCGAATGTAGTAACCTGGTAACACCTCACTTCACCGAGAAGACTAATGAGATGACCTCTGCAAAAAAAGATTCGAAAATCCTTCTTGACCGAGACTTAGATAGATAATCAGTCGGCCTCGATGCAGTGCTGTTTATCCAAACTGAAGGTACTCCGAGGTCGGCTGATTCTACGACGATAGTGCTGCTTATCCAAACTGATGATACCACCGGTTGTCTTCACAGTGCTATTTGTCCAAACTGAAGATGTGTTGGCGAAAAAGGAAAATAAAAATCTCAAGGTTGTTGAGAGGTTTTGCGTAGAGAGAGAATTTGCGCAAGGCAAATTTGTGTGTTGAGTTGGAGGTCCCCCTATCGTTGCACAATCACTCCTATTTATAATGTTGAAATACTTGCTTTGCACAGTCAGATAATGTTGCAGAGCTTAATTGTAACTCCAATTCTTGAAATTGATCCGCAGAAACCAAAGGACACCCATCAGATATATTTTCGTGGTTCTCCAAGCCTCACAAAAGCCTATCCAAACAAAAGTCTTCTCATCATCACAGCCTAGCCTACCTAGGCTTGTCATCATTATCCAAGACCATTTTTTCTTTTTAATTAGCCACCTAACCAATCTAACCCAAAGATTGGTTTTAATATTTAATCACCTACGTGGATATTTATCATCCATTTCCCATGCACCAATTCCAATTTGCATTATCCCCTTGACTTTTCAAACTTCATCCACCATGCTTCTTCAATCTGATAGCAGGAATTCCAATTTTACTCGAACTGTCCATGTTTGAAGATATAATGCTAGGATAACTAAAAGATAATTACTATGCCAAAAACCATAATATTATCTTTTAACAATATCAAAATTATCTTCATTTTCGATCGACGGTGTAGAAGTATGCTTACTCAATGGCCTCGATCGCTTGGGCCGATGGTGCAAAATCGGGTCCAAACAATAATACATAAAGCCGGAGCTCCACTTCTGGGTCACGGTTTCAATAAAAATCAATAGGACAAAACTGCCCTTTAACCAAAAAAATTCAAAATGAGCCCAATATAATATATCAAGTAATGCTGGTTAATTTGGTAATTTGGTCATTATAAAATATAATATAAATATAAGTGGGAAGAGAGAAAATAATATAAAAATTGAAGGATGAGTGAAAGTTGATGGTGCCCACGTGAAGGGGAATGAAAAATATAATAAAAAATAAGAAAAATCATGAATGTTGTGTTTAAAACATTTTAAGAGGCGTGTAAAGCCGGTTATAAAAAAGTCTTTCAAATGCGGATAATAATGTGATTAAATAAGTTATCAAATGATTGTTTTTAACAAATAATATTATATACACTAAGAAAAATGAGGTGGGCATAGCCTCACAATACACTAGCAATAATGTGATTCAATCAGTTGTTTATTAAATATTATTTTGTTTATAAAAAAAAGATATTTCACATGCGGATATTAATGTGATTAAATTAATTGTCAAATTATTGTTTTTTTTAACAAACGATATTATCTACACTAAGGGGGAGGAGTGTGTTTAGTCTCACAATGGGCTAGCAATAATGTGATTCAATCAATTGTTTATGAAATATTATTTTCTCTATTCTTAATGTAAATTCTATAGAAACCGATTTTATTATGCAAATTCAACTGCTTTAATTGGTTTATGAGGGGTTTCTTCTAACATAATCTAAAACTATTCATTTACTTCAAATATTTGACTTTTTTTGTCAATTTACGTATATAATTACATTTAAAACGTATAAGTTGTGAGTAGCACACCGTAATTCAAAAAATTTCTTCTACATGCATGTGAGTGTATGCATGAAGGCTAGTTTATATATAAAGAGAGAAGAAAAGGTGAATAGTGTTTTGATGTCACCAAGCTTCAACAAAAATAATTGGACAAAAATGCCCCAAAAACAAAAAATTCAAAGGCATCCCAAAATAACGCATCAAATAAGGCAGGGGTATTTTTGTTATTTTAATAGTATTTTTTAATAATTAATTTGTGTGTGTGTGTGTGTTTTTTTTTAATTTTTTTAATATATAATTAGTACCTCATAATAGGCCAGCAATAATGTGATTCAATTTCTCTATTTTTAAACACGTTCAAAAAGTCTTAAGAGGCGTGTAATTCCGGTTGTAAAAAATGTCATTCATACGCGGATAATAATATGATTAAATTAGTTGTCAAATGATTTTTTTTACAGGTTCAAAATATCTTAAGAGGCATGTAATGCCGGTTATAAAAAAAGGTCATTCGCACGCGAATAATAATGTGATTAAATTAGTTGTCAAATGATTGTTTTTTTAATAAACAATATTATCTACACTAAGGGGGAGGATGTGGGCTTAGCCTCACAATGGGCTAACAATAATGTGATTCAATCAGTTGTTATTAAATATTATTTTCTCTATTTTAAACATGTTCAAAACATCTTAAGAGGTGTGTAATGCCGGTTTAAAAAAAAGTTTTTAGCACACGAATAATAATATGATTAAATTAGTTGTCAAATGATTTTTTTTCTTAACAAACGATATTATCTACACTAAGGGAGAGAGGGTGAGCTTAGCCTCACAATGTGTTAGTAATAATGTGATTCAATAAGTTGTTTATTAAATATTATTTTCTTTATTTTTAAACACGTTCAAAACATCTTAAGAGGCGCGTAATGCCGATTATAAAAAATGTCTTTCGCATGCAGATAATAATGTAATTAAATTAGTTGTCAAATTATTTTTTTTAACAAACAATATTATCTACACTAAGGGGGCAGGAGTGGGATTAGCCTCACAATGGGCTATCAATAATGTGATTCAATCAATTGTGTATTAAATATTATATATTTTCTCTATTCATAATGTAAATTCTATAAAGACCAATTTTATTATGTGAATTCAATTGCTTTAATTAGTTTATGAGGGGTTTCTTCCAACATGATCTAGGATTATTCATTTACTTCAAATACACTACTACAAAAGTACCCATTAGTGTCGGTTTAAAAACCGACAAGAAACGTATACTAGTGTCGAAAATTAAGCAAAATCCGATAGAAAATGAGTGCAATGACGGATATAATAAGCGACAGCATTGCCTGCGTTAGGAAATGAAATTTTCGACAGAAAACACTCTAAAACCGACAAAAATTCTGTCGGATATAATCGACATAAAGCATATTAATAAAAAAAATATAAATCATTTTCTGCATTTTCCATATCCCATGGCAGGCAATGCTGGCAATCCGACAAGAATTCTTATTAATAAGAATAAATAAAAGAATTTTTGTCGGCTAAAACCGACATAAAGTAAAAATATAAATCATTTTCTGCATTTTCCATATCCCATGGCATTCACCAACCGAAACCTTGCCGGAGCTCGATCTCAAAAACCTCAGGGCCCTTAAAGTCTTAGGCGCAAGGGGCACCGTTGTATGCCATCTGATTGGTCTTCGGATGGTACACAGTCCAACCAACGTTCCTCCATATTGAGGAACCCCCAAGTTCCCAATCGCACATTCGTACACGCCCTTCATCGAGCTCGGAGAAGCCACTTTCAAGCTGTTCTTTTCCACCACGAACCTCGCCACACAAACCCCACATAGCAGAAACCACACACAAACTAAAAATCCAAGCTTTTCCTTCATTTTTTTACACACTGAAACACTCAGTCTCCAAAACACAAATACCCAAATCAGATACCTCATAACCTAATCTTCCTCCGCCATAACCACCGTGCCCTGCAAAACACAAATACCCAAATCAGATATCTCACAACCAAAACCAAAGATTCCGACTTTACAAAAATTGCTCAACAAATTTGTAAGATTATTAGAACAAAACCCAGATGATTCATCTCGAGATATGGTATGCAAATGATCGAGATCGAGCTCGAGTTTGGGGAATGAGGCCATATACCATTTCTTGCAGATCTAGAACCTCGATTTTTCCACTTGTATTAGGCGGATTTGAAATTCTGTAGGTGCTCTATTCGTGTTCTTGACCCTCTCCGCATATTTCTGCTCAAACGCGGCGCGGACGATATTGTGGGCTTGCATCGGTGATGGCCGAGCTAGGTTTTGGATTTTAGAACCGCAGGTACAGAGAGTACTTTCTCTCGGTTTCAAGACACGTTTGACAAAATAAAATTGGGGGCAAAAATCCCCCAAAATTTTGTTATGATTTTCAAAAATAAAATAATAAGTGTTTGGTTTAATAAATAAATAAATAATATATATTTAAAAAGAATACGTTTTTAAAAATTAAATAAATAATTGTTTGGTTTAATAGATAATAACCCATGTAAAATATGCGATAAAGAAACAAAAAGATAAGAAAAATTTTATTTAAACACAAATAATCTCACTCTACACTCAACTTAAACTTTAAATGTGAATGGTATTTTTTTATCTTATTATCTAATTACTATTAAGTACAAGATAAATAAACAATAAAACTAAAAATTATTAATAAACCCATACCCAATATCAAATATTTGTCATCACACAACCTTTTGTGAAATTGGGTTCATTAAGCATTATGAGAAGATTAAGAAGATGGTATGAACTTTTTTTGGACATCCAGGTATCCAATTTTCCTCTTCATCCTCCTCCAGATGGTGATGCCTTGGATAAAGAAGAGCGGTTCTTCAAGCAACTTGAGAAAGATGGAAGACTGACACCTCAAGGGAGAGCCATGGCTCATTACCCTATGAGTGCTTGTCACTCTAGGATGCTCACTGTTATTCAAGTCTTGATTAAGAAGAAGAGTTTCGAAGCTAATTTAGTGCTAGCATTCGCAGTTGCAGTTGCTGCTGCTTTGACTTTGTCAAATCCTTTTGTTAGGCAGTTTGAAGATAGCCACAGAGAAACTCACGACTTAAATGAGGACGGGAACATTACAGTTATACATAAGCTAGAGAAGTTGGGGAGGAATAAACTAAAAGAACAGTGAAAATGCTCCATCAATATTTTTCTAATCCCAGCAGCGATACTCTATCTGTCGCTTTTGCTTTGCAGTGCTATGAACTTGCAAGATCCTAGTGGAATTGGAATTTATCGAGAGCAATTTGTAGGGAAAAGAACATATGCTTTGATTTTGGATTTCTATTTTAAATGGGTGTAGAAACAAATTTGCATATTAAATTGGGTATGTTAGGGTAATTTAGGTAGTAAGTTTGGGTTTAAAGAGATATTGATAGTTTAATTACAAATAATTAGATATTCAATTTAATGAAAATATTTACACTATCTTATTTTATACTTAATGGAAGTATAACATTAATTTATTTAATCTACCGTTTTGACGTGATACACATTCTACGAAATTTTTTTCAATGATCTAACCGTCAAACTTGTTTGTATGCACTCTGAGATCGCATACGTAAAAAATCACAAAAAAAAAACATTCAGAGATTAGGCAACGTAACAAAAGTTTTCGACGGTTATAAACGAAAAATCACAATTTAACGGTTATTTTAGCTCCGATTTTAAAGATTTTTTTACAGCTAGACTTCTCGATCCTATAAGAATGTAATGAATAAATTTGATCTTCGATTTAAAATATTTACACTATCTTATTTTATACTTAATGAAAGTATAACATTAACTCTTAAGTGTTTATTTAATCTACCGTTTTGACGCGATACACATTCTACGAAACTTTTTTCAATGATCTAACCGTCAAACTTGTTTGTACACACTTCGAGATCGCATACATAAAAATCGCAAAAAACAAACATTCAGAGATTAGGTAACGGAACAAAAGTTTTCGATGGTTATAAACGAAAAATCACAATTTAACTGTTATTTTAGCTCTGATTTTGATGATTTTTTACAGCTACACTCCTCGACCCTATAAGAATGCATTAAACGAATTCAATCTTCAATTTAAAATATTTACACTAGTGGATAATTTGTTATACTTAATGGAAGTATAACATTAACTCTTAAGTGTTTGTTAAATCTATCAATTTGATAGGATATGCATTCTATGAAACTAGTTTCAACGATCCAACTGTCAAATATGTTTGTATATACTTCGAGATAGCATGTGTAAAAAATCACAAAAAAAAAACATTCAGAGATTAGGTAACGGGATCGTGAGTGAAAAAAAAATATATTAAACCATTTGTTTATTTATTGATAATCAATATAACATTTTAAAATAATAAAATAGTCAATTTTTGTCGGTTATAACCGCTAGAAAACTAAAATAATAAAATAGTCAATTTCTGTCGGTTATAACCGCCACCATTAACTTAAAAACTGCCATAATATGTTAAAAATATTATTAAAAAAAGAATTCAAAAATACTGAGGGTTATAATAATTTTATGGCAGTTAAATCCGCCAGGAATTTCTGCCGGATATATCCGACAGAAATTAACTTTTATCCGATACTAAATAAATTATGTGTCGGATATCTTTTATCCGTCATAATGGCTTATTAACCGCCACCATCATCCGACACCTAAAGCTAATATTGTAGTAGTGATATTTGACTTTCATTTTGTCAATTTACGCATACAAATGCATTTAAAACGTGTAAGTCGGGCTTAACACGCCGTAATTCAAAAAATACCTTCTGCATGCGCTTAAGCGTGTGCATGAAGGCTAGTTATATGAAAAAACGATGTATTAGGATAATGCACTCGTTTTATAGAGGGAAAGAAGAAAGATTCTCATCTGTTAACTGATGTCCCAGAACAGAAACTGTCTATGAGAATGATTACAAAGTTGTTTTCCCTAATTATAAGGCCACTCAAATTAAAAGCAAGTGATGAGAAAAATCACTAAACATACAAAAAAAGACTCAAAATTAAAAGGAAAACTAATGAAAATGGCTTTAAAACTTTAAGTTTTAACAATAAAGACAAAATAAATGGTAAAGTGAATAGTACCAAGATTAACTTTTTAATATAAAAATGTGGTTTTTTGTTAAAGTGAACAGTACAACGGACTTTTTGTTAAAACTCCTAAAATTAAAAGCAAGCCAACCGTTGTCCATCAGCATGAGTTGTTGATCCTACATACATAGGCTTTAACAGTAGAAATGGCTTTTAAAATAGCTTCTGTCTCTCCAAACACGTCTACTTAATTAACCATGTGTTTAGGCCCGTTTTAACACTATCGGCCCGAGTAGTTAAATGCCATTGAGTGAGCAGAGTTCTAGACCGTTTGGGTATCTGAAGTGTCAAGATAAATTTTAAGTAAGTGATAATATTGTGATTTTTAATCATGATAATTATCTCTTAATAACTCTCTAAATTATCTTGTCATTTTCATATGCTAAATGAAAGAGGGTTGCAAGCAGCAATTCACTTACCAGCAACATTGGGACTCTTTTACCGAGGTCTTGGTATTTGGATAATTACGTACAATCCCATTTTTGACGCCTGGCAGATGAGGTGTCGCATTTGACGAGTAAAGATAGGATTCCATGCATTTGATGAATCTTGGTATAATTCCATGCAATCCGTGGCAAGTGGGGTATTACATGTGATGAATGAAGATGGGATTGCATGCAGAGTGAGTCAATATGGTAGTTGACTTCCAGTGAAACTATAATTCTACAATCAAACTTGGGAAGTAATAGAACCCTGGTTGGATACTACAAAGTTATCCAGTCATGCTAAGCAGGAATATGCGTACTTGAAAGATAATGTTCATATTATTCCGGAATTTATGACACAAGGCTACTGATGGATTATAAATACAAAGGGCAGTGACACCATTCAGGGACCTCCAACTCAACACCAAACTGCTCAACGCAAACCCTCGCTCTACGCGAAACCTCTCAAAACCCTTGAGATTTTTTTATTTTCTTTTTCGCCTTCACATCTTCAGTTTGGATAAACAGCACTGTGAAGGCAACCGGTGGTATCTTCAGTTTGGATAAACAACACTATTGCCGTAAAATCAGCCGACAGCGGAGCACCTTCAGTTTGGATAAACAGCACTGCGTCGAGGCCGACTGATAATCTATCCAAGTCTCGGTCAAGAAGGATTTTCGAATCTTCTTTGGCAGAGGTCATCTCATTAGCCTTCTCGGCAAAGTGAGGTGTTACCAGGTTACTACATTCGGCACACCGAAAGCCGAATTTGATATTGAACTTCACAGATATAGCAGCCTTGTCTTCAGGCTCTAGAACCTAAAGGCCGAGAGGTGTTCCTTCCTCGGTCGCAATTGCAAGACGAAGAAGTCAGCAGCGCGCTCAACGCAACATCAAGACATTTTACTCCTCGGCCAAGCTCGACCGACGAGTTGGCACGCCCAGCACACATTTGAAGGACATAGTTAGTCTACTATTTACTCGGCCTGCGCGCCACGTAGGCTAGGTGATTTTTGTAGTCAACACCATGTTTGCAAAGCAAAGCACGCACACAAATCGAATGTTTAAAACTACTGATCGACTAACAATTTTTCAGTGTACTTGAAATATGGCCATGTAATATTTCACCCAAATTACAAGACGTACATATATAAACTGTGTTTCAGATAAATTAACGGTTACCTCATCAGTCATATAGGCATTGATGCAGCGCATAAGGGGGGGGTTTATTCAACAAGGTTTTAAATATTTTGGTATTTGGCCATTCCGTCAATACTGAATTGAAATTCATGTATATTATAATGATTACAAATTCATTTCCCCTCGATCCATTTTAGAATTGTATTATTAATTATTCAACACGCATTGCATAATACGAAACAAGTCCATTTCAGAATTGAGTGATGTTTCAATCAATCATGTGCAATTCTTCAATCAATTAACCCTACGGACACGCTCATTTTTAAGGCCACTCAAATACTTTGGTCACATTACAGGCTGGTTTGGTATTGTTGTGCTTTGAAAAAAAAATGCTTTTGATGTGCTGTGAAATAAAGCAACAGAGTGTTTGGTAAACTTTTTTGTAAAAGTGTTTTTGAAAAAAAAAGTAGTATTATAGTGTTTGGTAAACTTTTATGTAAAATAGATGTGAAAAAGCTGATTTTTCAAAGCTGAGTTTTGCAGCTTCCTATTTTTGGCTTTTTTTTTACCCAAAACTGTGAAAAAAAAAAGTTGAAGTTGAATGTTTACCAAACACAAAAAAACTGCCAGTTTTTTTTAGAATCACCTCAGTACCAAACCGGGGCTACGTCCATTCTGCCAAAAAGGGTAATTTAGTAATTTTATCATAGTTGGCACTTAGAGTGCCGTTCTCTATGGTCATATGAAAGAATGTAGATTTTTGTTTCAAAATATTTCTATTTCATAAGAATTCTAAATATACAAGTCAATACATGTAGGCAAGGAAAGTAAATGGTTACATGCAACCATATTTACATGAATCAAGAAAAAGAAGAAAGTTGGTGTGAAAAGAGGAAAAGAGAGAGCCTTTAGTGTGAAGCGAGGCAATTGCATTTAAAGTATGTATATAAGAGACAGAGACACTGACTTGGAGTAAGTTAATTTATTGAGGACTCCAAACTCATGAAACAGTTGGAAAGACATTTCCATGGTCTGAACATGGAGATGTCAATTTCTTGTGGAAAACAGAACATTCTGCAAGTCCTGTATTTTTGTTCTTCTCTCCTACCCCTTTTTAATTAATTTTGAATAGCTAGTGAAAGGATTATAAATAAGCCCTAGAAGTAGACTATAATATGTACACAAAATTGTTCAGAGGCCATGAGATCTTTATCTTTTCATAAAGTACGTGCTTGATTGAATCCAGCAGCTTAACCGTATAACAATATCGATTATTATGTCGTCCAATGGGCATGCGATGCTTCTTGCATTCTGTTTCATAATAGGACAATCCCTGGCAATAACACAACACTTGATGGAGAGCGCCGAATTACTACAAATAGACTTCATCGTGCAACAAAACAGAAGATACAAAACTTTATCACAAGAAATTCAAAGCCTTTACATATGATAACATGTGGTGAATTGCTTGCTCTTGATATTTTGGTCACCTGAGACTATGAGATATATGCTTCTTTTCTGTGTTTTGCGCTGTGTTTCGGTTAAAACTAAAATAGGGTGCTTATTGTAATCTAGTTTCTGTTCGTTTGTTTGTACAGTTACATGATTCAAAATTGTATAAAGTGTGTGCTGTTGTAGTGAAACATGTATTTCAAAGACTTCTCTCTCTTTTTTTCTTTTTTTTTTTATATTTTCTTCTTGTGGTTTCCACATGTTCTGGGATTTTGTATGACATTGTAGAGACGAACAAATCGAAGATGTGCATGAGGGCCAGTTTGGGAGTATTGTACATTAAAAGAAGAATTTTATTTATTTATTGTGCTTTAAGAATAAACTTACTTTCATCATCAAGTTCATTTTTCCTGACCAAAAAAATAAAAATAAATCATCAAAATTCATTTTGTTTCATAAATTTAATTTAATTTAATTTAATTCAACAAGCGCATGAAATGCATGAAAACCGACTTACTTCTCCAAACCATAAGAATGATTACAAAGTTGTTTCCCCTCAATCCCTATAACACGCATTGCATACTACGAACAAGTCCATTTCAGAATTAAATGATTCTTTAATCAATTAACCTAACGGGCACTACACGCTCATTACAAGGCCAATCAAACTTTTGAGTAGTAAACCACGTGAATTGACAAATTAATGGCAAGTCATGAGAAAAACCACTAAACACGCTTTTGAGTAGTAAACCACGTGAATTGACAAATTAATGGCAAGTCATGAGAAAAACCACTAAACACGCAAAAAAAAAGACTCAAAATTAAAAGCAAGCCAACCGTTGTCCATCAGCCTCAGTTACTAGTCCTACATACATTGGCATAAATGGCGTTTGCAATAGCTTATGTCCCTCCGACCACGTCTAGTTAATTAACCACCATGTTTGCGAAGCTCACACACAAATTGAATGTCTAAAACTACTGAACCAACAATTTTTTAGTGTACTTGGAATATGGCCATGTGGTCGTACTATATTCCACTGAAATTATAAGACGTACATATATAAACTGTGTTCCAGATAAATTAATAGTTGTCTCATCAGTCATATTAGCATTGATGAAGTGCACAAGACAATCTCCAACTCTTGGCCTAGAGCCTAAAAAATTTTTGTCAGAAATAGTTTTTCTACTCTAATCCTTCTAGATTAATTAAGAATATTTAAATTCCGATTAATTTTGACTAAGAATATTTATGAAAATTAATTTTATGAAAATTTTAACTAAGAATATTTAAATTCCGATTAATTTTGAAAAATCACTAAATCAATACATGAAACACTACGAAAGAATATGAGAATCATGATAGAGATGTATAAACACAAAATAAATGAAACACTACAGAATAATCTTCCCCATTGTTGGTCCGCATCAGTTCCCCACCTCGAACAATCCTTGAGGACGTCCCAAGCATGATGCAACTTAAAAGGTTGTCCTTTTGGTGTTATTATTGTCTTGTAAATTGTCATCGCTTTGTCATCCTATGCAAAAAATACATTAAAACAATTAGTTGCAAAATAATATTATGTACATGTAAAATAAAATATCAACAAAGAAACTCACAATTTCTGCGGCGCTCCTTCCACTAGCCATGTCAACCATGACTCTCTCCAAGTTTCCCTTCCATAAAGTGCACGCTTTGTTGATAACCTTCCATCAATCGTAAACACCACCACCTTCCCTTCAACCGGCATTGAAGTTTTCAGGGAACTTATCATTGATTTTACCCCATAAAACCTTTTTATTATGATTCGTGCCAACGACACCATCTTCGCTAATATAAATCCATGCCAAACATAAAGCAACATCTTCCTCACAGGTCCAATTACGACCTCTAACATGCTCTTTTACCATCTTGAAAATTTTGGAAATGGGAAGAAATGGTAAAAAGAAAAATTGGAAGAATTTTAGGAGAAAATTGAGTATTGTGTGGATGTTTAAACAAATACATAGGTATTTATAGAGTTTTTGGGTGAATTTTGAGTTAAATAATTTTTTTAATTATTTTAGTTGTAGATTTAAATTTGGACTGTTAGATCTTTTTTTTACCGTTAGATTTGATTATATTCGATCTCAGCCGTTGGATTCAATAAATATATAAATATAAAACTAAAAAAAAAGTTTGAATAACAGCCTGTTGATTCCATCAGTCCGATCAAAAGAGTCGTTGGCTCGCCTAGTGAATGTGGCTAACATGCCCACGTGGGTGGGGTCCAGTTGGTTCGAGTGCTCGCGCGTTGCGTGCGTCTGGCGAGTGGGTGGGTGGCGTTTGGCACACAACCGCCCGATTTCAGTCACATTGGTGAGGCCCACACTGAATCCTGGGCTTGGGTTGGGTTTGGTTTGGTTTGGTTTGGGGGGGGGGAATAAAAGCTAAAATTTAGCTTTTAGCCCAGGGTTGGAGAAAGCCTATGGGGATTTATTCAACAAGGTTTTTGATATTATGGTATTTGACCATTCCGTCAATAATTAATTGAATTTATGCATATTAGGCTATGGTTTAATATTTTTGTAGTAACTTGGCGTCTTGTAAGTTGTGTTTTAATTAGATGGCTAGGTGGGGTATTGGTAATTCTTATTAAATATGCTTTAGTGGCTTAGAAAGTTGTATTTTTTTAATTTCTTTTATTTTTTATTTTTTATTTTTTAAAACGATATTATCTACAATAAGAGAAGAGGTTAACTCAATAATGTGGTTCAAACTCTCATTTAGCAAGAATCGAACCTTAGACCTCTCACTTATAAGTGAAGAGAAATACCACTAGACCGTAGTACTAAGTGGGGTGGTTCAGTATGGGATCCCATACCGAAACCCTTGTCCCGATTCCCAAACCAAAATTTTCGGGAATCCCAATTTCAATCCCGATCCCAAACCAAAATTTCGGAAATCCCAATTTTCGGGAATTCCGAAATAGTTTCGGAATTTTGGAACAAATCGGGAATCCCAAAATAGTTGTGGGCTTTTAGGCTTTTGGACAAAAAGTCAAAATTGGGCCATGCCCAGAATCTGTCCGCTCTAGCCCAGAATCTGTCCAATTGTGTTTCAACGATTCCCTCAAGTCACTAGTTCTAGGATGAGTAACCAATATGATCTGCACACCGAAAACAGTAAGCAGAGCACACCAATTATAAAGTTAAGTTTTTTCCATCACATTAACAGTAGATTAAGACCTAACCAATCAGTGCACTTGATAGTTGATATTATCATTATTGCAGTGTAAAGGAAAGAAAATCACTTTTCTCTTTCAAGAAACAACATGGATCAATAAAACAAGCAATATAATGAAAAAGAAAAGCAAATCCCTGCAGATTGCAAACCATCAAAAAGTAGAACAGAAGAAAACAGCATGGGTCATTGCGATACATTTTCCGAACACTTGTACAACTCTCAGTAGATAGGTCTAAATCCTCGATGCTAGAAAGAAGTTGTTAATGCCAATTGTAGAAGAGTATAAAATATCCTGGTTTATAACAAAACCAAGCAGTCTATAATACGCACAGCTTAAGAGTCTCTGAGTAACCAAAACAAGCTTTTTCCTGTCAAAATAATAACAACTCTGGTGATGTAACAAACAAAACCGTCAAACGGAATAACACTGGTTGATGGTACCATAAACTGATAAACATAAGTATTCACAATACTGTCAAAGATAAGCTTTAGATATGTTAATCATGAATTGTGTCATGATCCAGTATTTGAAGTAGACTTCACCTTATGTACATATATAAAAAATTTCAGAAACACTGACAAAAGAGATGAGAAGCAAGAACATACCCAAACAATTATCAATTTCTACATAAGCATCCAATCTACATTTGTTATAAGTGTCTAACACAACAAAAAACCATGAACTCCCAAAAATTGCTGAACCAACCAAAAGTACGAAACTTCTTTATCACCAACTAACTCAATTTGCTCAGCAACCAAACAGTAAATGAAGAAAATCCAAAATTGCTTTAAAAAGAACTCGTGGTTTTTTTCGTTTAAGCTCTACTCTTGGTTTCCAAACTTCTATCTTTCTATTTCATTCTACAATACCCAAAATTGATTATAGTAATCAGAAACCCACCAAAAAATTACCTTCAGAAAAATACTACCAAATACCCATTAACTCCCACATTCAATCAAAAACCCAAAAACTAAAGATTCCTCAAGAACTTGAACAAACCCAAAAAACACCAAGGAAAACACAAATAATCTGACAGAAAAATACCACAAAAAATGCTCACCAGATCATTGCTGAAGGTTAGGGATTTCTGGAATTTGGGGTTTTTTTAATCTAAAAGAGTAAATACATGTTCTTCCGCACCTAAAAACAGAATCAAAAGAAGAAGAAAAAATACTGGGATCAGATTAACACACCAAGAAAGGGAAATCGAATAAAACACAGATGTTCATTGCAAGTTTGTCACCTTAAACAAAAATCCCTTCCAAAACTGCACAAAAGAAGACGCAGAACACCAACTCTGCAAATCTTGGAAACCAATTTTTTACGAGCACAGAAAACACCCAGTACCCTAGATTTGAAAATAGCGGAGACCCCCCCCCCAAATCGCACACCAAAAATTAGATCGATCAAATCACGAAAATCAGGAGCTTTCCCCTCCCGTTTGCCCAATATTTTGTGAGGCAACAAACACAGTAAAGAATTCGACAGAGACGATGAGATGAGAGCTCGGTGAGGGAGGAGGGCTGCGTTGTTCGATGGAAACAAATGATGAAATGAACAGAAAGAGAAGAGTCATTTGGGATCTGTCGAACAACAAATCAACGGCTCAGATTAAATCCAAAATAATCAATGGTTGAAATAATTCTCTTATAATTAAAAAATAATATATATATATATATATATTATATTATTTTTTTTCGGTTCGGTATGGGAATACCAAAAATTGGAGATGGAATATCGAATCCCATACCGAAAATTTCGGTTTGGTTTGGGATTACATCTCGAAAATTTCGGGATTTTTGGTTTAGGATTTTTTTGGTTTGGGATCGGGATTTTTTTGGTTTGGTTTGGGATTTTTGGGATTTTTTTCCAGCCCTTAAGATGTTAAACAAACTGAAAAATATCGAAAATATCTGGCCGGCCAGGATTTAACGTACGGCATCTGTTTTGGCAGCACCTCATCGGTAGCTGGAAGACTTTGACAAGGTCACTCTCTGCTGGTAAAGTTTGCTTTGCGAAATTGGATCGGAGGAATTTTATACAATTTTGTTTACACTAGTACAGAAACTTAATACTTGAGCTTTCAAGGCAATATTAGTCTAGATTAATTATTTGGCCTTTAACTGGGCAGCTTTCAAAGACTTTGGCATAAAAACGAGCGTAGTGGCGTTTTAGGATTCATACAGTCAACTTCACTTAGTGGGTAAGGTTGTGTTATTGTTGTAATTAGGCAGCTTTGAAACCTTTCTATGTATGTTTTTTTAGTGAATTTCTGGGATTTCGTTTGGATCGAAATGTTTAATTAGTGCTAATCTAGAGGCTGCAGTGTAACTGGATATAACGTAACAGATTTAGGAAGAAAGAATAAAGGCTCTGATATATTTTACATCGATGTAGACAGGGCCGGCCCAGTGCAGGCAGGGCAACTGTCCAGGGCCCAAAAAAAATGGGAGCACCAAAATTATTAGGGTGGTATATTTATAAATGTTTTCATAAGAGTATAAATTTATAAAATTTGGTTCAATTGCACATAAATTTAATTAGAAGTGGTGGTTTCCTCATGTGAAAATAATGAGGAGGTCTTGGGTTCAAAACACCACATGTGCTTATTTTTACTTTTCAATTTTTATAAAATCTTTTTATAAGAGTATAAATTTATAAAATTTGGTTAAATGGTCAAGAAGTTTAATTAGAAGCAATGGTTTTTGTTGTTTAAAATTAACGAGAGATCGTAAATTCAAAATGCTATGTGCATGTTTATTCTTTTCAATTTTTTACAAATTTTTGTTTGGTTGTTAATTTATTTTTAGTTACTAGGTAGTAGCTACGTGGGTTGTTATTTTTAAATATTCGTTTCAATTCAAGTCTAATCTTTAATAACGAGTAATAAGTAAACCAAATTTTTAGATCAAATTGACAAATTATATGACGTGTTATCAAAATGTTTAATTTAATAACAATTCTTTACCAATACATATCAATTAAAGACTCGAAAACATCATTATTTTTTAGTCCCATATCGACAAAGTTAGTAAATAAGAAAAAAACGTCTCACGATTTATACAAAAACACTTTCAAAGTTCAGATGAAAAATAAAACTCATCATCTATTTACTTGAAAGCCCAGAGTTTTGTGGTTTCCTTCTCTCGATACAAAATAAATTAGTCTTTTGGTGGTTCTAAATTATTGAGTTTGAAGTGCTTTTCTAAGTATAATTTTATCGATGTCTTACGTGTAGAAAAAAAACTTATATGAAGTTAGGACACTTTTTTTAGCATCACCCCGGGCCTCAAAAATCTATGAACCGGCCCTGGATGTAGGTTGGTGGTTGTACTACTTTAACGACCCACAGTGACGAAGCTACAAGCTAATGATATAAGGAGATCGTGGAGATTTGAACACATAATTCATGTACAAATTGTGGGAAGCTGAAGGAAAGTGGATTGGCAAAGGGAGCGAAAAGATGGCTGGAAAGGAAGAAGAAACAAGCATTGAAAGATCATTGTCCGATAACTTCGGATGAAATTGGTACAAAGTTTCAGTAAAAAGGAGAAAAAATCTGCAGGAAAAAGGCCTAACAATTTTGAAACAGAAAAGAAAAATACGAGGAATATCATAAGTGGTATACACTTATTGACCTATTAAGTAGTCGTCTTACACACTAATTAAAGCCGTCTTACCGTCTTATTGGTTGAACCTCGGCCAACCTTGTTTACTTGATTGTAGTCCATTTATGATTAGTTAAGTTGGTTAGAACAGTGTACTATATCTTCACACTCGAATTCAAATTCCCCTCCTTTTACTTTACGTGAATTTAGCGTCTAATATCGTTTGAATAAAAATATAATAATAAAAAGAGTAGTCTGCAAATAAAAATAGCGACATTTGTTTTATTTTATTTACTATACAAAAAAGGCAAAGAACATAGTGACGCTTACCCCCAAAGTCGATGCGTGCGAGCCTCTAGAACCGTAATTAAATAGTTTTATCTTCTAATCTTAGTTTAGGAGGATATTCAACTCCAAGAGACCGACCAATTCAACTCAAAGAGACCGACCCATTCAAAGTCACTTAACAAGTGTAATACCCCTAACCCAAATATAACCTACAATATATTGGACTTAAGCCCAGTTTCTCTACTCTCTAATTTAAAGCACAATTTTCTTAAAATGGCAAAGCCCAAAACCGCCCCAAAGGCCATATTTGCAATCCAAACCCGTACACCCTCTTCTTTCTCCCTCATTTTTCTGCAATTGCTCTCTCTCTAAAACTTCTTTTATGTTATTCTTAGAAATGTATGCTCTGAACCAGTTCCTGGAGTGTAATTTTTATTCTACGTATATACATTTTATCAGTTTGTATGCTTTAAAAATGGCTTCGTCACCCTTGGGTGTCGGCCATCACGTTCCTACCCCGATATTTGGGGATATCGGGGTTGGGGCGTGACAGATTGGTATCAGAGCATACTTTCTATTCTAGTAATGTTTCGGCCTTGATATCATTTGGATGTCACGACTTCCGTAAATTGATGTCCTTCGACACAGTTGTGCAACCCTCATTATGCTTGAATTGACGCATTCTATTGAAGAATAAGAAATTCGCATCGAGATTGGGCCTCAAGTTGACTTGATTGACGTATGAATAATGTTCAACATCGGATTGATACTCTGCGATATGTATCATGTTACACCCCGCCCTGTTAAAAAAAAAATTTGTTTTGGGTCTTAAATGGTGAGCCCAAGGGGCCCACCCTCTGATTTTGACCCCCTTTCTCTCTCCCGGTTCTTTCCCTCTTTTCTTTCTTTTTCTGTTTTCTTTATACTCTTTGCAACTCTCTTCTCTCTTCCCCGAAAACTCACACACACAAACTTACATACTAACGCTGTTGAACCACCACCATTCTCCGTTTCCCTTCTTGCATCCTTAAAGATCGACGACGACCCAAGAATCATCGAGCGTCGGTTCGAAGGACGAACTCAGGCGAGTTTCCATCACCTCCGATGTGGGTGAGCTCCGATAATACTCTAAAATGTTCCCTTTTTTATCCTCATCATTCTTTTTTGATCATATTTATGTGTTTTGGTTGTCGAAACTATGAAGAAACGTGTCAGGGAGACTTTCCCAGATTCCGGCTAAGAACCCGTCATGTTCGAGGCAATTTCCGGCCAAACCAAGGGGGAGTTGGCCGGCGTGCAAGGTATCATTCTCTTCGTCTCGTCGAGTACTACAGCTTTCTTTTTGTTTCACCTAATTTCGTTGAGTATTGAAGAAGTTATACTTATTTGAATCTTACCCAGTTTCCGGCGAGTCCGACGGTTTTCGAGGCGATTTTCGGCCAAACCACGATGAGTTAGACGTCGTACGAGATACCATTCTCTTATTCTCTTCGAGAACTACAACTTTCGTTCTTGTTTCACTTGATTTCGTTGAGTAACGAGAAAGTTATGGCTTTTTGAAGGTTGTGAAGTATTCCGGCCGATTCCGGTCTTCTTCTTCCTTGGGTCCGGCAACCCACAGCCCAAAAACTCAAGCCCTCGGGCCTTTGCTCAGAAAACCCACGGGCCTTAGGCCCTTAAGCATCAACCCAACTCTTTTTCATTTTATTTATTTGGTTTTCTTTTCAAAACCCAAAAACAATTGGGCTAGGCTTCAAGCCCAGCCCTAAACCCTTTAATACCTTGAACCCAACCCAAAACCTTTTAAGTTTTATTTATTTGTTGTTTATAAAATAAAGGCATTTAGGCCATTTCTGTTGGAGGTTTTAAGCTCAAATCTCTTTTATTTATTTATTTCATTTGTTGAAACTAAACTCAAACTCTTAAAGTCCAACCTTTTTAAAAGTCTAACCTAAACCCTTTTAAACTAGGGTCTTAAACACTAAACCCTTAAACCTTTCAAACCCTAAACCCTAGCCGACTTAAACCCTTTATGTGGAATATTCTATTAGGGAAACCCTTTATGTGGAATATTCTATTAGGGAATATTCTATGAGAGAATATTTTGTCAAGGAATATTCTTTGGAATATTCTATTGACGTTTACGAAATTTATCCAGGACCATTCTTAGGGTAATTCGACATCCTGAATTCGTTTTCGATGTCCATTTTCTCAAATTCAATTGTTATAATAGAGTTTTATTAATTGGGCCCTTTATGTGCTTATGGGCAATTATTGGTGACGATTTCTAGTTCGCTAGTTTGCGTGACTCTTCGGCAGCTAAGTATCTGTGAGTGGACCTCTTCTAAAAATGCAATGTTTTATTTGTAGAAATGCATACATGAGAAGCATGAGTTTATGAGAATGTTTATGATATGTATGTGAAATGATTCTATATTACCTAGTGGTCCCAATTTCCGCTACGGGATGAGGGATAGATTCTGGTCCATCCCGGGCGATGGTGGAGTTGGCATAGGGCCTGGAGTGTGCTTTCCTCTGGCTATTTAGCACAGGGACGGGGAGCTGGCATAGGGCTTGAAGCGATATTTTTCTCTGACTGTATGCTCAGGGACGGGGAGATGGCATAAGGCTTGGAAGGATATATGTGGACCTTTGACACTAGTGATTATTATGAACTGTGAATTATGAATTGAAATATTGCATGGCATTCTAGGTTTCGGAAAACCTATGTTTATCATGATATAATTGTGTTTTCATAAAACCTGGGGGATAGTATGTTGATAACTGTTTTTTATATGTATATCAAATTGGTCTACTCAACTTTGTTTTGCGCCCCCTTCAGGGCTTAGATTCGAGGCATACAATCCCTGCGTCAAGATACTTCTGCATCGACATCTTTGAGTCCTCTCGGTGTAGGACCCACTCATTTTGTTTATTCAATTTTTATATCATTTCTTTCCTAGTATTTTAATTAGTTGTATTCTCTGAGCACGTTCCTTAAATGCTTCTTAATGTTCTATTTAATTATTATTTCTCGTTCTTATGCATTCTAAATGGCTTTCGTCACCTATCGGGTGTCGGCCAGCACGTGACCATCCCGATGTCTACAGGGCATCGGAATCGGGGCGTGTCATATCCCTTTGGAATGATGGGCAAAGTTAGATTTACGTCGAAGGTTTATGAAAAAGGAAATTAAAAGGGCGTCAATTGTAGGCAAATTTAAAATGTATCGGTGGGATAGATTGAATCAGCTTACTTAGGAAACTAGGGGAGCACTATTGCAACCTACATGATCTATCCACGAAGTTTTGACATGCAAACTTCAACAAAAGAAAAGATTCAAAGAACTTAGCAAAGGATACCTTAGGGTAGTTAAAACAACATGCTAAACAAAATAAAGCTTGTTTATTTGAAATTGTCGATAAACTACATAAGTAGGCATACATGAAAATCAAAATAAACAAAGAGGATGGAGCCTTCACAATTTTACTCGTGCGGAGCCTCAGTACTCGGCGGAGTACCAGAAAGAAGAGGCATTGAAGGTTAATCATTTGGAGCTTCGGTACGCGGTAAAGCTCTAGAAGACGAAGGAAATAGATGCCTTTGGAACAAATCCACAAACCTATGATGATCACTCAGAATTTGACTCTCGGATTCCTGCAGTTGGTCAAGCTTTCTCTTCATACCCGTGGAATAGCTATGGGCAAGCATGTGCAACTGTCTATTATCCTGCTTGAGCCCCCTGATCTCTTATTTGCAACTTGCCACTTCTGCCATCAATGACTCAACTTGACGAGTTTGAACAAGTAAACGTTGGCGAATAATAGACACAGAAGCCGCACATTGAACACTGAAAGCCAGAAAATCTTGAACAACCAACTCATTGGACCGTTTAGATAGTATCGTACTATTTTTAGGAGTGAGGAGATTCCTGGCCACCATAGTAGCGGTCATATCATTCTTCATTATAGAGTCCTCAATAGTAAGAGGACCAGTAGAGGATAAGAAAGATGGATGCCATGTGTTGTCTTGAGAAGGAATGGATGCCTCTTCCATAGCATTCAAATCGATACGGCGGTCGGATGGGTAAGCCATTTGCAGAAACGACGAAGGAAAAAAAAGGCACAATAAATCTCAGAAGTACGACAATGAGAGGGAAACTTATACAAGCAGTAGCTCTCTGAATGTACTCCTTGAACACAATTGGGACCTCTATAAAAGGAAGGGCAACATGACACGTGTTCAAAAATTTAAGAAGCACTATATTTGATTTTCGAAAGCTAGGTTTCCCTGGATGAAAAATTTTGGTACATGCAAATCAGCTCCTCGGATACCACAGATAATTTAGACAAAAGTCTCTGACAAAGTTAAGGCACGCAAACTTCGAAGTGCCAGCTACTATACTATTACATGCAAAAGCAAGAGAAATGACACCACTACTTGTTAAGTAGGAATTCCCTGTATATGTCAACTTCCGTCCTTTATGGCAAAGCAAGCTTGGGGAAAAGACCTACTCTTTCATCCTCCCCGAGAATGCATCTTCAACAGATCTACTTGTTCAAAAATCGAAGAGACACTACTTTCACCGATTTCGAAGAGCCACACCTTCAACAGAGCTGCCTGTTCAAAAACCGAAGAGACACCACTTTCCGGATTTTGAGAGCCAGGTCTTTCTGAATAAATCTCTCGACACTCTTCACATGCAACACCAGATTCCCGGATATCACAGACAACTTTACTGAAGATATCCGACAACACGTGAACCTTGCAGCTTCCACTGTATTGCTATGACTGAGACGGGTAAAAGACTAGTATTACCACTTGTTTGAGAAACTCCTATATATGTCAACTCCATCTTCGACACCTAGGCAAACCTGTAAGAAATGTTTAACCCTTACTCACATCTGAGAGGGCACTCCCAACAAAGCCTCTCGAAATATTCAGCTTTCTTTCCCCCTGATAATATTTTTACAAACAAGCCATACCAGAGCAAGAGTACCTCATATCATCAGGGTTGAAAGCAAGAGTATCCCATATCATTATTTCTCCCTATCTTTGTCTTTGTCTTTGTTTTCACCTGCATGACAAGAAGAAAGAGGGCAATCAGTCAGAACCCGAGATCCAACTTCCGATCTGGAACTGATTGTCCCAGAATCTTTGCTTATGTGTTTCTTTAGCATTGCTCTCGAGTACTCATCCTCAACTATCTTCAAGTTCATGAATTCCACTGGTAAATACACCATGACGGTTGATCAAATATTGGCTCTTTACATTGAGGTTGTCAAGCACGGATGAGTCACTGAGAAGTATTGTTCTAAAGGACCATTCAAATGCAAAGGGTACACACCACTTCGGCTATGCAAAAAGTTGAAGCAGAAGGGCCAACGATGAACTAGAACAAGTCACTACAGCATGAAGCTTCAACAATCTTTCGTTGGCACCACCGTCGGAAAGCAACAGTATCCCATATCATCAGGATCGAATGTACTCTAGATTTGATGGGGTTGTTTTGACCCTCAAATTCTCGAGTCAGCTCGCCCCATCGGAGGAAACCAGAAACCCTTCCAGCCAGTTCAAGAACAGGCCTGTGGAAAGGTACTTCTTCAAAAGCAAAAGTATCCCATATCACCTCTTCTCTTTTTCCTTTTCTTTGTCCTTGTTGTTGAATGAGAGACAAGAAGAAGGGGAACAATCAGCAGGAACCCGAAGTGAAACTTCCGATCTAGACCTGATTGCTTGATACTCTAATTGCTTACCTTGTCTGTCACCTCATTCGGCAGATCTTCTTAGTCAGAGACTTGGGGGACTTCTACTCTATGGTTTATATCGCACCTGACCAAGCTTGAAACTACAAGTAGATGCGAGTGAAAATGATACATTACCTTGTGCGTCAACCTATGTTCAAGATACCACACTTCGGCACTTAGAAGTTTCGTGATTTCTCACTGGCTTGGATCTTACAAGTCCCTAATGTCATTTGTAATAAATCATTTATTAGAACTAAAAAAACGAGAGCTTAAACTTATGTACTTGTGTAGCCCTTAACCATTAGCGAGAACTCCTATATTCCGTGGACGTAGCCAATCTGGGTGAACCACGTATATCTTATGTTGCTTCCCTACCTCTATCTTTTTACACACTTATCTACATTGATGACCGGAGCAATCTAACAAAGGTCAAAACCTGACACTTTCGGTTGTACCACAGTCCTTCATTGATTCTGTGCATCAACAAAACTCGATACGATTTTTTTTTGAATCGTTTGTTTATATATTTATTTATTTTTTTACAGTCGTTTTAATATGTGCATATACTTTTAACCTTATGTTGTTATAAATTACATATACACTTGTTGGTATCTTATATTACACATATCTTTTGACTTACGTTGTCACATGATAATATGTATTTTTCAACCTTATAGTTTCATACGAGTTTTATACGATACTATATTATATAAGGAAGGAAAAAGGTATGAGCTTGGAGGTATGGAAGAGGAATCATTGCAATCCGATCGCGACGGAATGACATTCTTTTTTGTGCAGCCGCTCTGACTTGATTTCTTTCCTGTATATAAAAAAAAAATTCCTGTATTTTTCAAGTATTTTACATATAGTAAGCTATTTTAAATTTCGGGGACAAAATTTTCTTAAAGGGGGGGTAGATTGTAATACCCCTAACCCAAATATAACCTACAATATATTGGACCTAAGCCCAGTTTCTCTACTCTCTAATTTAAAGCCCAATTTTCTTAAAATGGCAAAGCCCAAAACCGGCCCAAAGGCCATATTTGCAATCCAAATCCATCTCTTCTTTCTCCCTCATTTTTCTGCAATTGCTCTCTCTTTCTCTCTCTAAAACTTCTTTTATGTTATTCTTAGAAATGTATGCTCTGAACCAGCTCCTGGAGTGTAATTTTTATTCTAAGTATATACATTTTATCAGTTTGTATGCTTTAAAAATGGCTTCATCACCCTTAGGTGTCGGCCATCACATTCCTACCCTGATATTTGGGGATATCGGGGTTGGGGCGCGACAACAAGTGAAAAAAAGAAGAGAAAAGCAACAAGACATACTCCCCCATTGCAGTATATAGGCCGACTTCTTTGGTACGACGGAGTTCAATTATGTATTCGCTTGTTTTCTATGATGTAATTTAACAACTATCATTTAGTGTCTCGATGATGAATAATTTTTGTATTTTTTGACAAAGGATAACTTTCATTAGTTAGATTGTTAAATGTCAGAGGGTTGTTTTCTATTATTATCGAGGTTGGATGTAATTTAACGATTATTTGTTAGTGTCTCAATGACAAATAATTTTTGTTTTTTTACAAACGAAAACTTTCATCGGTTCAATTGTTAAATGTCAGAGGGTAGGAGGATCCTTGGGGATCAAACTGCACTAGGATGCATATGCATTATTGTTTTCTACCACTACAATAAAGTGTCATCAGTGTCTCGAATAATTTTTCTTTTGGTGTGCCAGAGTTGATTGATATATTCGCTTGTTTTCTTTTATTATTGAGATTGGATGTAATCGTCTAACGATGAATAATTTTTCTTTTGGAGTGCCGGAGTTGATTGATATATTCACTTGTTTTCTTTTATTATTGAGATTGGATGTAATTGTCTAACGACTCTCCATTACTGTCTCGATGATGAATAATTTTTTTTTAACAAACGATGTTATAGGGGAGAGGGATAAGCAGGAATCGAACTTGCACTAGGGTGCATATGCGTTATTACTTTCTGCCACCACAGTAAAGCAATCCGTTAATAATTGTAATTATTGCCTAATATGCAAATCATTGTCACGACAAAAAAAATATTGAATTAGTTCTTGATCTCGTGATATTTTTCTTGTCTAACGATCCGAGATCATACAATCATGTGCTTGCTGATAGGTATTTATAACGCACCACAAAGTAGCACACAATAATCCTATTGATTTTCCTTATTAACACTAAAATTTGTCGATTGTAGCATATGAAAATAAGGGTCTTTTCCGCAGAAGATTGTTTTATCCAACTACTTAAAATGTCACACAAACTGGGCTGCTGTCTTTACTGACCAGCCACCGAACAATAATTATTAGACTATCTTACAATTATCCAAATGCAACGAAATGTTATACACATAAACTATACACACAGAGCTGCACTTACACAAAGTTTTGGGATTTTTGGAGTTGATTTGCTATTTAAATTAAATCGGACAGAACAGGACAGAAGCAAGTTTAAATAATACCAATAGATTTTAATTCACAAGTTAAGAAAAACGAGTTAGGGGAAATGCTATCCACCACCAAATAATCATGCAAACATGTTATGTTTCATTCAAATTCCTTTTATTTCCGGATGAAGATGCTCAAGTTGGCTCAATGTTAGAACTCAACCTATTACTCTTTCTTACGTAGTATGTTAAGAGAATGGCGTTTTCAAATTAACTTAGTCCCTAGCATGCAATCCAGAATGGCGTGTTCATAGATTTAACAAGTAGAAATCATTAAGAATAAAAAGAGTTTGAGTCATCACAAGGCATCATAAGTACTGGTGTTGTCTTACTTATTCTAGAAATCGGTTCACATGTTAACCACAATTAACAAGTGCTACTCTAGAACATATGTAGGTCCTCATTCAACAAGGGCAGGCACACATATATTCATAGCATTAAAATCCTAGATATGCTCACTATGTATGCATCCATAGAAACACAAAAAGAATTCATCAATGACATAAGTAGTGAAGCAATTTTCATTCTTTCATAAAATTCATTCAAACGAAATATCACAACAAACTTACAATCATATTCGGGGCTTCAAAACAGCCCCTAACTACTAAAAATTAGTTACACATTATTCTCAAATTAAACAAAAAATAAAACATGAGTTTGAGAAGATAGAACCGAATGAGGAGAGTGCAAAGACTTCCTCTTTCCCTTTTCTTCCCTTCCGCTGAGCTCTCTGTGCTTTTACTTCACGTTTGCTGCCTTCCTCTATTTGCTTGGTTGCTCTCTGTGCTTATGTTTTTTATTTGTGCAGCCTCTGTGCTTCCCTCATTTGATGTGCCGTGTGTCTTGCTATGATTGTTGCTTCGCTGCACTCAGTGACTTGCTGTCTCTATGCTCTCTCTCTGTCTGCAGCCTTGATTAGCTGCAATCTCCCCCCCCCTTTTTCTGACTTTTCTTCTCTTAAATACCCCGTGTGCCTTACTGATTTGCTGCCTTCAAACAAAAGGGCCGCATGGATTTTTCTTTTGCTCTACCCTTGGCTTTTCTTTTTCCTCCCTTTGCCTCGCTGCCCTATCCGTGTATATGCTTCTCTGCTCTTCTGTCCTCTTTTGTTTATTATTCATGTCCATGTGCCTCTGCATCCGTGTGTTCCCTTTCTGTCACTTTCCCTCTGTTTCTCTTTGCTGCCAACCTATATTTGCTTTGCTGTCCGCATATGCAGCTTTGGTTGTGATAGGGATTTTACCACCTGCAAAAGTAGGGATAAAAACACTTTAAATACTTGCAAGAGTACAAGGTTATCGTAGTATAGTAGCTCTAGCAAGGTCGTTCTCCACAGGGATTGAATGAATAATTTGTGTTAAAATCAAATCTTAATTAATTATTTGAAAATGAAATTTGGGAAAGATTGATTTTATGACCTAAAATATTAAAAACGAATTTAACTAAAATATAATTAAATAAAGTGATAAAATAAAATAAACTAAAAGAAAACAGTTTTTGAAAATTAAATTGTAAAAGCCTAGGGTTCCTCCGTCACCTTAACAATCCTATATAGCTCTTCCAATTACTTATGAATTACACATGCATATTTTGAAGTTTAGGTTTTCCTAATATATGCCTACTTGGACCCCCAACATAGAGCGTATATCAAACATGCAATCCGACTGTGGTATTCAAATCAAATCTAAACATGCATGACTCATTAAGCTTTGTGAAACCTTTTGACAAACCATACAACCCTTAAGACGTGGTATTCATCCTAAGTGAACTTGCACATATTAATCACAAGAAACCTTCATCAATTTCAGGGACCGACCTCCGACCAAAATTGCATCAAATTACTTTTCTAAAGATCGTAATGGTAGCTAAGCATTAAGACAATTAGATAGTTTATATCGGTGATTAATAATTCAAAACTTGCATGCATAATATCATAAGTAAATTGAAAAGAAACTACATATTCTTGCTAAGGCTCGTGGCCTCACCCTAGCAAACGGAAATTAGTTACTAACAATCATAAACAAAATATTATTAAAAATAAGAATAGAAAACACCTAGAAAATAAACTTGAATCCAAGAGTTTTGCGTTCTTCTCCAATGTTGCCTCCCAGAGCATAATCAACCCTAATGGCTAAAAAGCCTTATTTATACTATAGAAAATAAAATCATACCTAGAAAAGGTCTTAGAATAAAACTAGGAAACCAAATAAATTAAAATAAATTAGAAAACATAATCCTAAATTGACTAGGAAAAATCGCCTAAAATCTGCACAGCCACAAAACAGCCACGTTTCTGGATCTTCAGGGCTCCAAAATAGGCCCAAAATGGCTAGAATTAAAGCTCGAGATGTCCCGAAGATAATTGTAGAAGGCCTCGAACCCAAAAGATATCATCTTGGACGCCAAAAAGCACAAATAAACCCAAAACGTCAGTTTGACAGCACTGCGCGCTGCTCCTTTATTTCATCGCCATAAATAAATCGCTGGGTATAAAATTATGAAACTTCGACACGATCAATTTGAGAGACACAAAAACATCCTCCAATTGGAATCATTCTAAAATTTATTAGTTTGACTACTTTTTGCTCCAGAGGAAGTCAAATGTCCTACATTGGAAATATAATTCAAAGTATCAAAATCTCACCAAAATAATCACTAAATTATAACTAAGAATAGGGTAAAATATATAGTATAATATTAACTCATCAGGTTGCATGTGTTTTTCTTTTCTTTTTCGCTGCCTCTGTACAGCTTTCCTTTTTTTTTTTTTAAATCTCAGGCCTTCAACTTTCCTCCTTCTTAAGCTTCTATTTTTCTAATGCTACAACATCAAATAAGTGGGATTGAAAATCCCATTGTCTGCTGAGTGATGATGAGAAAGCAAAACACAATACTTTCTTATTTTTATTAACCAAATAGAGAGGCAAGGCAATTTTGACGAATTTATTACTTTAGAGTGGCAAGGCAATTTTGACGAATTTATTACTTAAAATTTTACTTGTTCTATTTTTATTTTCTTTGCTTGACATGAAACGCCCGCCCCTCGAGTTATTTTAAAACCTATAAATTAATCCCCAAAATGTTTTCTATTATTCATTTTAATCCCAAAAAGTTTTATAAACCCTCAATTTAGTCCTCAAACCCTTTTTAATTTAAAATTGTTTTGGGTTCTTAAATGGTGAGCCCACTGGGCCCACCCGGTTTGGTTCCCCCGAGCTCTCTCTCTCTCACTCCTCTGTCTCTCTGTTCTTTCTCCCTCGCTGTCTCCCTCAGTCTCTCAACCCTCTCGAGCCCTCTCTTCTCTCCCGTAACCCTCACTCTCCCTCTCTCTCGCTTGACCTCACCACACACACACACACCCTCACCATCCCTCTCGACTCACCCTCGTCACTCTCGTGTCTCTCCCTTTCTCTCCCTGTGACTTCGCGACGAACGGAAGAGCTCAGAGAACCCCCGGCGTTCTCCTTGCATTTTCCGACAAGGTAAGCCCCAATCGAACCCCCCTTTTCGTTCAATTCGTGTTTAATTCAGAAATTGGAAGTTAATTTGTGAAATTCCCTGAGTTTTAGGTCGGTTTTGTCACGGGGTGCCTGCACCCCTTTTCTCCGGCGAAACCGTGAGCCTCGAGGCCATTTCCGAGCTACTCCGGCCGTTTTTCCGTCGAACCAAAGGTACCAAACTTCTCCCCTCGCTTCGCTCTTCAATTTGGTAGGTAGGTCGGGATTTGAGACCCCCGTTTGTAGTAGGCCGGAGCTGTAGAAGCTCCGGCGATCCTCTGGTTTTTCCGACGCCAACCCAGGCCCTTTGGGCCGTAACCCGAAACCCAAACCCTTCGGGCCTTAGGCCCGTTTACAAAACCCAGCCCGTATATAAATATATTTAATTATTATATTTTAGTTTCTGTTTTATGAAATTAGGGCCTTTGGGCCACTTTTATTAGATGGGCACTAGGCCCATTCCCTTCGGACCCGGTTCCCTGGCCCGTATCGTTTTTATTGTGGGTTCTTAAAATTAATTAAGGCCTCGGGCCTTTGAGAAACCTAGGGCCTTTGGCCTGTTTAACCAAACCCAAACCCTAAGCCTTTGAGGCCTTGGGCCTTTATGCAAACCAGGGCCTTTGGGCCGTGGCCTTTGAAACCCAAAACCCTATTGGGTTAAAACCCAAGCCCAGACCCATGTAACCCATAAGCCCAGAAGCCCTTTGGGCCAACTCAAACCCCCCAAGCCCAAAACCCTATTGGGTCAAACCCTCCAAGCCCAGACCCTGTTGGGTCAGACCCAAACCCTAACCCAGGTCCGGATCCGACCCGACCCGAGTTGACCGACCCGACCCGTGGGTTGACCCGTTGACCCGTTGACCGTTGACCCGGTCAACGGTCAACGTTGACTTTGACCTTGACCGTTGACTTTGACTTTGACCAGTCAACGGTCAACGTTGACTTTCTGTTGACTTTTTCGGGTTTTCGTCCGGGACCCCTCCTAGGCTAATTTCGACGTCCTGGACCCGTTTTTGAAGTCCGTTTTCCCAAATAAATTCGTTTGAATAGAGTTTGACTGAGTTGTACCCTTTATGTGCTTAGGGGCAACTAGTGCAGCTCTCTATGTTCGCTAGCAGCACAGCGTTGGATGGCTCAGTACTGTGAGTGGACCCCTTCTAAAAATACATGTTTTATTAGTAGAATTGCATGTATGAAAAGCATGATAGCATGAGAATGATGTATGTGCAATAGTTCTGATAGTGTATAAATGTATATGCGATAGTTATGATATTACCGCTACGGGATGTAGGGATAAGGTTCCGGTCCATCCCGGACGACGGTTTAGGTCCACTTCCGCTACGGGATGTAGGGATAGGGTTCCGGTCCATCCCGGGCGACGGTTATGGTGCTGGCATAGGGCCTGGAGTGTGTTACCTCTGACTTTTGAGTACAGGGACGGGAAGCTGGCATTGGGCCTGCAGTGTGGTTTCCTCTGACTGTATGCTCAGAGACGGGGAGCCGGCATGGGGCCTGAAGCGTTTATATTGGACATTCACTAGCGATTATTCCCCTATGAATATGATTATAGTATGCGAGTTATGAATTGAGATATTGCATGATGAGTTAGGACATGAGATATTGCACGGCATTCTAGGTTCAGAAAACCTATGTTTATCATGATATAATTGTGTTTTCATAAAACCTGGGGGATAGTACGTTGACAACTGTTTTCTTATATGTATATCAAATTGGTCCACTCACCTTTGTTTTGCGCCCCCTTCAGGGCCTAGATTCGAGGCATACAATCCCGGCGTCGAGGCGCTTCCGCACTGGCATCTTCGAGTCCTCTCGGTGTAGGACCTACTTTTCTGTGTATTCGACTTTATGTTCTTTCTTGTATTAATTCAAATTAGATGTATGTTCTGAACACGTTCCTGAAATATCTATTAAATGTGTAATTTAAATTCTTAATTCTCGTTTTATACCTTCTAAATGGCTTTCGTCACCCTTCGGGTGTCGGCCAGCACGTGTCCGTCCCGATGTCTACAGGACATCGGGACCGGGGCGTGTCATGACAAATCCTATAAAACACAAAAACAAAGTAAATAGCTCAAAAATATAAGGAACTAACTAAGAAAAGACAAGTAAATTTGATGTAAAATATATATAAATATGAGCTTATCACTTGCGGATAATTTGATTCAATGACCTAAACTATTCGCGCCGACGAAGCTGGGAGTGATGAATGGATCGATGGAACATGAATATCATTTGGGAAGTTATACAAAAAAAATCTAATTTCGTACAAGAAATCTTAAACACATTACTCATATATAAGTATAGAGATTAAACGAATAATTATAGGGGTGTGATATCCACACACTTCATTTTACTTCTCACACACCTTTTTAATTTTCGGCCATCGGATCAGATGAATTAAAGAAGATCGACGGACATAAATTATTAAAGACTGTGTGAGAAGTAAAATGAGGTGTGTGGATAGTACACCCCTGATTATAATAGCTCTGAAGCTATTATATGGTGAAATCAGATCATATATATGTTGGCTTGGAGTCGCCCTTTGTTTCTATATATCCAGTCAGCATGAAAATGTCCACAAGGTAAATAACGAACAACATCGATTTTAGATCCTGATTTGTAGACCGTAGAAACATTTACAGACGTGGAAATCTTGCCATCATATGTCTTTAGCTATGTATAACTTAATCAGGGTATGTGCATTTGGTAAGGATAAGCATGCAGACTCTTAGAAAAGGAAGCTCATAGTGAAAATCTCTGTGTTGCGGTGATTTGGGTTTTGGGTTATGTGATTTAGCGCGATGAGGTAAATCTCTATGTGTTACGGTACAAGAGATTTGAGTTTTGGGTTATGTGATTTAGCACGATCAGTACCTTGTACTGCTTTATGTTTTCACAATAAAGAATAAATATCTTTGGGTTCGATGTAGACAGGATTTTGCTGAAACTCATTAAACTCTTGTTTAGATAGGGATTGCTTCTCTATTAGCAATTGAAACAGATAGAGGCTTAACAAATTACACAACTACCAGGAATTACTAGCATATGCTAGTAAGTAGTGACACCGAAAAACAAAGATGTAGTACTTCAGACTTTATAAATCTGATTCATATACAAGAAAGGCAACTTGTGCTAAAGCATGACGAACAAACAAACATTAAACTGATATACCAATTCAAATGTTTCATATGTAAAATCATACGGCCATTTAGCAAGATATAAGGTAGTAATTTAAAAAGAAGGAAACTCAGAGCGAATCTGATGATATTGTGCAAGGATGTAGCTCGGTTTCTACCGACCTACATCTTTAAAGGTATCAGTAATGGATCCGTGAGAGGAGCAAGCTTGTTGTGGACGTTGAGGCAGTAGATATTCATGCATATTTTGGGGAAGTTC
Organism: Crataegus laevigata; assembly: GCA_963580275.1. Classification (NCBI taxonomy): domain Eukaryota; kingdom Viridiplantae; phylum Streptophyta; class Magnoliopsida; order Rosales; family Rosaceae; genus Crataegus; species Crataegus laevigata. The sequence goes on from OY756949.1 coordinate 4,478,936, forward strand.
CGGCAAGGGTGCTTCGAGCTGAAGAACCTTCATCACTTGTCCTGCTTTTGGTCTCTCCTCGTGGTCGGGGCGAGTGCACCATAATCCCACAACTAATAAGCATTCCATTTCATTTCTATCGAAATTCATACACAATCTCTCGTCAGCCACGTCGAGAAGATTTCCTGCAAGGTACAGCTTCCAAACCCAACTGAAGAGCGGCTCATGATATCCGGCATCCTGGTAAGTTCTCCTTCCACATGCAAGTTCCAAGGCCACAACTCCGAAACTAAACATATCAGATTCCTTAGTGGCCTTCCCTCCTTTCGCATATTCCGGTGCCATGTAGCCGTAAGTCCCTACCACTCCTATTGTTTGAGTCCTGACCGGGGGATCCACAAGCTTCGCAAACCCAAAATCACCAAGCTTAGCGCTGAAATCGTTGTCCAACAGGATATTAGCTGATTTGATATCCCTATGAAGAACACACCGCTCTGCATCTTCGTGTAGATAATGAAGCGCCGAGGCCAAGCCTAAAGCTATTTTATATCGGAAACTCCATTGCAGGGTTGTTCTGGAGCCAAATAGATGCATGTCAAGGCTGCCGTTAGGCATGTGCGAATAAACAAGTAAGCATTTGCCTTCCTCGTGACACCATCCAATGAATTGCACCAGATTCTTGTGTATCAAACGACTTATTATTTTTACTTCAGTGGTGAAGATTTTCTCATGGTTCTTAATCTTGGCAAAGATTCTCTTCACAGCAACCGCACAGCCAAGATCTTGTAATATTCCTTCATAAACTTGTCCTGACCCTCCTTGGCCTAGCTTTTGTTAGAACTTGTATGTGAGAAATGAACCAAAACATTTAATGAAGACATGAAATAATATTGTATAAGGAGATATAATATAATGAAGTTTATACATGTTGATCAATGTATAATATACGGTGAGAAAACTATAGGTATTGTTCAAAACAATACAGAGAACGGTTATAAGGAGATGAGGAAACTGAAAGTAACTGCATCCATGATAGGAGGGGCAGCTACATCCTTATAACTAGGGTTTTGATCCCCTTTCTCAGATATATAAGGCTCTCTTAATGCTAATGCTTGTCCTATCGACAGCAAGGAGATCCATTCCGTTTCCAAGAGAAAGGAAGATCTTAATCACGTTTTCATTACCATGGCTGCACCTTCAAGTAAGTCCCATGCATTCATTGTCTATCGACAAAATGCATGATACAGAAACTAGAGTTATTAATTCTACATGCAAACACTGCAGTACGTGGTTCAGTTGCATTGTTGTGTTTCATCTTTATATATTATAACACCAACATGTGGTATCAGAGCCACCAACATTTGCACTGAACTCGCATAAGGATTCAATATCTGTTTTAATTCGATACTTACATTCCACGGTTATGCAGCAATTTTTTTTTTGATATGCATGGATCACCAAAGTGAATTCCATTCCTCCAGAATTGTTCTGTTACATCAGATCTCTCGTCTGAAAAGTGTACTGCCTATTGCATGTTTAGATACAATTATGGAACACTGATGGTATCTATTGCAGTCACTATAAGTATAATTACTTATAAAACATGATCGTTAATGTATATAATGTTGCCCAAAGGCCTACAGTTTACATTAATTATTAAGTTTTGTGAATCTTTATACATATTTGAGATTCATATATTTCGATTATAGACAGTTTCTTGCTCAAAGGTGATACTGATTCTATAAGTTTAAGCATGACTTTATGTCATTCCATATGAATTTACAAATCATCATGTCCATATTATGCAGATTTCAATATGTTGAGTCTGATCAACATTGAGAAATTGAATGGAACAAATTTTAAAGCTTGGAAACAAAAAGTTGAAATGCATTTGGGAATGCTTGAGTTTGACATTGCCTTTAAGTTGCCTCAGCCATCAGCATTTACAGATGACAGCACTGCATTGCAAAGGGATAGCTTTGCTAAATGGGAAAGGGCAAATCAAATGTCCTTACTCATTATGCAAAATGCTATGGAAGATCACATAAGAGGGGGAATTCCAGTATGTGATTTAGCAAAGGATTTCATGGCCCGGATTGAAGAAAATATAAAAGATCAGACAAAGCTGAAACTGGTGTATATCTTTCTGAGTTGATCAATACCAGGCATGATGGTGTTGGTAGTGTGAGGGAGCACTTACTTAAACTTGTTAATCTCTCAAACAAGCTTAATGCCATTGATATTGGCATTACTGACCAATTTTTGGTTCATTTGGCCTTGTACTCCCTATCAAATGATTATGAACAGATCAAAATTAGCTACAACACTCAGAAGGAATCATGGACTATTAACGAATTGATTGCCATTTGCTGCCAAGAAGAAGAGAGACTGAAGAAGATCAAAACAGAAGCAGTCAATCTCGTTCATGTGAAGGGTAAAGGAAAGATGGTTTCCACCTACAAGAACCCCAATTACAAAGGGACCAAACCAACTACTCAGAAACCAGGTTCTATCTTTTCTAAGAAACCTTTGAAAACTTCCAGTGTTTCTGTCAAAAATGATGGTCCTTCTCATGCTAGTCTCAAACTTAATAACTTTCATTTCAAGAAATGCCATCACTGTCATTCCACTGAACACTTAAGGAAGGATTGTCTTGCGTTTAAAGATTGGCTCATAAGGAAAGGTAACAAAGTTATTGATGTTTTTGTTACTGTTGAGTCGAATATGGTGTTTATTCCTTCGAATTCGTGGTGGTTTGACACTGGCTGTTCTGTTCACATTACAAACCCTTTGCTAAGGAAATCAATCAGAACCCGAAAGTCGGCCATTCCCAATGATTATTTATGTTACCTCCAAGAAGTTGAATATGATCTTGGTGATGAAGATGATCCCTTGACATACAAGCAGGCAATGGAAAGTTCTAAAAGTGAATCATGGAAGGCTGCAATGACAGAAGAACTTGCTTCTATGGCCAGTAATCATGTTTGGACTTTGGTTGATGGTTCGGACACCAAAAAGGCAATAGGGTGCAAATGGGTTTTTAAAACCAAGAGGGACGCTCATGGGCAGATTGAGAGACTTAAAGCACGCCTTGTAGCTAAAGGGTTTACACAAAAAGAAGGCTTAGATTACACAGAAACGTTTTCTCCAGTCTCTACCAAAGACTCTTTCAGACTTATAATGGCTCTCACAGCTCATTTTAACTTGGACCTTCACCAAATGGATGTTAAAACAGCTTTTCTTAATGGACATCTTGATGAGGACATTTATATGGCACAACCTCCTGGATTTGTTGAAAGGGGGAAAGAACATCTGGTGTGCAAGCTAAATAAGTCTATCTATGGTTTGCAAGCTAAATAAGTCTATCTATGGTTTAAAACAGGCTTCACGGCAGTGGTATAAACGTTTTGATCAAGTTGTACAGTCCTTTGGTTTTGTAGAGAACAAAATTGATAATTGTATCTACATGAAGCAACACAAATCTCAATTCATTTTCATGGTTTTATATGTGGATGATATACTGTTGGCCAGCTCTCATCTCCAGTTAATGACTGAGACTAAGAACATGTTGTGTAATAGCTTTGATATGAAAGATTTGGGCGAGGCTCATTATGTTTTGGGCATTGCGATTGTGAGAAATAGGCAGAATGGAACTTTGGGGCTCTCTCAGAAGAACTACATTGATAGAGTATTGAAAAGATTCAATATGGAAGCTTGTAGTGCAGGTGATGTTCCTATCGGTAAAGGGGATAAGTTCTCTTTCTCACAGTGTCCTATAACTGAACATGATCATCGAGTTATGAAGGATAAGCCGTATGCATCTCTAGTTGGCAGTGTCATGTATGCACAAGTATGCACCAGACCTGATTTAGCTTTTGCATTAAGTGTACTCGGAAGGTTTCAATCAAATCCGGGTCTTGCACACTGGAATGCAGGCAAAAAGGTGCTGAGGTATTTGAAAAAGACACGTGATTATGTATTAAGTTATCATCGAGTTCAAGACTTGAATGTTGTCTGTTATAGTGATGCTGATTTGGGAGGATGCATTGATGATAGAATGTCCACAAGTGGATACATTTTCATAATGGCTGGAGGAGCAGTGTCATGGCGAAGTAGGAAGCAAACCACAAGGGCGGTTTCTACAATGGAGTCAGAATATATAGGTTGTTTTGAAGCAATGAGACATGGCATATGGCTACGAAATTTGATTTCTGACATGAAAATAGTCAGAAGCATTGAAGAACCAATCAAGATTTACTGTGACAACACTTCCGCTGTATTCTTTGCTAAAAACAACAGAAGATCTGAAGCTTCAAGGCTTATGGATATCAAATACTTGAAACTTCAAGATGAGATCAGAAATGGAACTGTTGATTTGGAGCATATTGGCACGTTTAATATGGTTGCCGATCCATTAACCAAGGCATTACATGTGACAGCATTTCAAAGGCATCTGCCAAATATGGGACTGCATGTATCTATCGATAATGTTTGAATGTGGGAGTAAGGTAATTTCCACAATTTTTAGCATATGTGTTTGATTAGAGTATGTGCTTATAATGAATGCAAATCAAATTACATGACGATGTAATGTATTTGTGAAAGCTTGATACTGATCAAACATATAATGATGTTTATAATCTTGCAGCACTAAAGAAAGAATGGCAGCTGCAGTGCCATTTCTTATATGACAAGCAATGTGGGAGTAATGCTTGCAATGAAGAGTTCTCTTGTCAGAAGTTCATTCTCGCATGATCTCATTAGAATGCGATTAGTTTGTGATTTTAGTACAAATGGTACAGCAAATTGTATTATACAGACTAAAGTTCAACTATTGCTTCTTTGAGTATGTTCCAAACACTTATTTAACTTTATCTTCATAATGGCTCTCTAATTATTTCATTTAGATATTTTGATTCATTCTCATGTGGGAGAATGTTAGAACTTGTATGTGAGAAATGAACCAAAACATTTAATGAAGACATGAAATAATATTGTATAAGGAGATATAATATAATGAAGTTTATACATGTTGATCAATGTATAATATACGGTGAGAAAACTATAGGTATTGTTCAAAACAATACAGAGAACGGTTATAAGGAGATGAGGAAACTGAAAGTAACTGCATCCATGATAGGAGGGGCAGTTACATCCTTATAACTAGGGTTTTGATCCCCTTTCTCAGATATATAAGGCTCTCTTAATGCTAATGCTTGTCCTATCGACAGCAAGGAGATCCATTCCGTTTCCAAGAGAAAGGAAGATCTTAATCACGTTTTCATTACCATGGCTGCACCTTCAAGTAAGTCCCATGCATTCATTGTCTATCGACAAAATGCATGATACAGAAACTAGAGTTATTAATTCTACATGCAAACACTGCAGTACGTGGTTCAGTTGCATTGTTGTGTTTCATCTTTATATATTATAACACCAACAGCTTTCTGTCGTCCTCAAAGCCATTGGTTGCTGCAACTAATTCTTTGTAAGCAAACCGTTTCGGAAATGCCAGTTTCTCAAGATTCAAATCATTCGAGTACTTTGCATGTCCATCATTCCGATTTCTTCGCTTCTTAACCACCAACAAACAGAAACAGCAAATGGCTACACCAAGCATCAAAACGAAAGAAGAAGCTGCAACTGCCGTGATCAAGATTGCCTTCTTCGTTTTCTTTTCCTTCTGTTTGATGGCTACCTCAACAGAATCCAAACTGGAATTGAATTCCCATGATCTTATAACATGCCGCTCCTTGTAAGCAGTAGAAGCAGAAAACCCAATTGTAACCTGTTCGGGGAGAACCTTTCGCAAGTCAATGACAGTAAAAAGAGAAGAGTTGTCCACAAAAACAGGGTTTACGTCGTATGTCCAAAACACACTGAGGTTGTTGGAGGAAGCATTGTAAGTTATCCATGCATGACCAACGTTCCCACTTTTGCTTCTAAAATCCCAACTGCCACTAACCGTGGAGGAAATCTGATTCACGTTGATCCCCACGTGCGGCGAAGGTGGATCCCACTCGTTTATGTAGGTATCAAACTCAACAGCTACAATATGGTTTTGTGACACTGCAAGGCTAGTTGTTTTGTTGAACAATCCTAGATTACTACCGTAGGAGTTGGGCGGAATAGGATAGCCAACGGGTGCAAGAAAAAAGGCAAAACCGTGGCCAAAGTTCCGACTGTCGCCAAAATCGACAGTAAAAGTGAAATGAGTGGCGAAGTCTGCGAGCGAGCTCGTAGTAGAGTCCCATAACTGCAGAGGCTCTGAATACGCAGCTCGCCCGACACAGGGTGGCCCCAGCTGCCGGTTGAGTTCAATCCTTGTGGAGGAGAGAAAGGCATCGCCCGCGTAGCCTATTTTATTTGAGCCAAAGTCGAATTGTGGGAAGCTGAAGGAAAGTGGATTGGCAAAGGGAGCGAAAAATGTAGCGCTTGTTTGAGTAGTGAAAGATCATTGTCTGATAATTTAGGATGAAATTGGCGCGAAGTTTCAGTACAAAAGAGAAAAAAAATCTGCAGAGAAATTGCATATAGTTTTGATTTCTCAAGGAAAAAGGCCTAACAACTTTGAAACAGCAAAGAAAAATACGAGGAATATTATAAGTGGCATACATTTATTGACTGATTAAATAGTCTAATGCACTAATAAACCGGTCTTATCTCTTATTGGTTGAACCTTGGCCCACCTTGTTTACTCTTATCTTCTTACTCGAATATCATATTCCCCTCTTTACGTGAAATTGCGTTCTAATATCGTTTGTATAAAAAAGAAAGAAAAAAAAAGTAATCTGCAAAAAAAAATAGTGACAGTTAATTTATTTTATTTACTATACAAAAAAGGAAAGGAACAATAGTGACGATGCAGTTAATTAAATAGTTTAGGAGGATATTCAACTCCAAAGACCGACCAATTCAAAGTCACTTAACGAGTGAAAAGAAAAGGAACAAGACATACTCCCCCATTATAATATTAGGCCGGCTTCTTTGGTGCCATGGAGTTGAATTATGTATTCGCTTCTTTTCTATAATGTAATTTAACAACTGTCCGTTAGTGTCTCGATGATGAATAATTTCTGTTTTTATTTTATTTTTAAAAATGATAATTTTCTCAATTAAATTGTTAAATGTCAAAGGGTTGTTTTTGATAACAAAGCTAAGAAATCACAGAGAGAAAGAATATTCACACAAGGAGAAGAAGAGAAATATGGAGAAACTGACTTTTCATTTCTGTTTCATTAAACTGAATACAACCACCTTTTACATATAAATACCTCTCCTTATAGCTACTTCTATCAACCAGACCTTAATAACAAACTGACACATGGCACTCTTCTACAACTTACACTTGTCACAATCTAACCAACCTTTACATTCTAACATTCCCCCTCAATCTTATGCCTAGAACAACCAAGCATAAGAGTGGCACAATGAGTAGTAAACAAAGGAGAACACAATCCTTTAGTAAAGATGTCCGCAGACTGTTCTGCAGAAGCCACAAACTGAAGGGAAATGATTCCTTGCTGAACACGTTCACGCACAAAATGACAATCTACTTCAATATGTTTGGCCTTAGAATGTAAGACAGGATTTGTAGCTAACGCCATAGCAGAAAGATTGTCACAATGCAGAATCGGAGGAGAAGAACTAGCAAGATGCAAATCGGTTAAAAGTTGCTGCAACCAAACCACTTCTGCAGTTGTTGTCGCCATGGCCCTGTACTCAGCCTCTGTGGAGGATCGACTAACGGTGTGCTGCTTTTTAGAGCTCCACGAAATAGGATTGAAGCCAAGAAATATCACAAACCCTGTAGTGGACCGTCTGTCATTCGGATCCCCAGCCCAATCAGCATCGGTGTAAGCTTTCAACGCTAAAGAACCAGGTCGAAAACGAATACCCCAACCCAAAGTTCCTTTAAGATACCTCAAAATCCGCTTGACAGCAACAAAGTGAGATTGCAGAGGTGAATGCATAAATTGACACACTTGATTCACAGAATAAGCAATATCTGGACGAGTAAACGTTAAGTATTGTAAGGCCCCGACAATACTGCGATAATGTGTGGGATCAGAGAAAGGAGGACTGCCATCATTCAGGAGTTTTTGATTGGGATGACAAGGAGTGACACATGGCTTACAGTCCAGCATGTCCATTTTCTGCAGTAAATCATGTACATACTTCGACTGATGAACAAGCAAGTCTTGATCGTGATAGTCAATTTGTAAGCCAAGAAAATAATGAAGAACCCCTAAATCCTTCATATCAAACTCGGTGGTCAATTGGGAAACAACAGATTGAACAGACTCAGGACTATCACCAGTAAGGATGATATCATCCACATATAACAACAACACAACCATATGTTGTCCATCATTCCTGACAAACAACGAAGGATCAGCATGAGATGATTTGAAACCCAAGGAGAGGAGGAAGGTGGTGAACCTGTCATTCCATGCTCGAGGAGCTTGCTTGAGCCCATACAGTGACCTTTCGAGCTTGCAAACATGAGACGGATAATCTGGGTCAATAAATCCCGGAGGTTGAGCCATATAAACTTCCTCGGCAAGAAAACCATGCAAAAACGCATTCTTAACATCTAATTGCTTGAGGGTCCAACCATAAGTTGCAGCTAATGACAATAATAATCGCACTGTAGTTGGCTTGACCACGGGGCTGAATGTTTCATAGTAATCCAAGCCGGCTTCCTAAGAAAACCCTTTTGCCACCAGCCGAGCTTTGTGTCGTGCAATTGAACCATCCGGATTCCTCTTGATTTTATAAATCCATTTACACCCAACCAAATTTTTACCAGGAGGAAGTGGAACTAGTTTCCAGGTTTTCTGTTGTAATAAAGCAACCATTTCGTCCTGCATGGCAGCTTGCCACTGAGCAGACTTGGAAGCAACAGCAAAAGACTTTGGTTCTGTGGTAGAAGAAGCCTTGCTAACAACATAAGCCTGTTTCTTTTTAAAAATCCCAGACTTGGACCGAGTTTGCATAGGATGAGAATTATGCATAGGCAGGGACACAAGTTGTAGTGCTGAAACCTGAGATGTAGTAGTGTCTGGATGAAGCTCAGAATGATGAGACACAGGTGGCGCAGAAGCTGAGAGTGGCGCTGGCTCAGAACTTGTGGAGGCAGTAGAGACAAGATCACCATTATGGAGAGATAAGGACTGAGTAACAGGATGTTGTAAAGAGGATGAAGATTGGACAGAAACACTGGGCAACGGTATAGGTATAGAGGAAGGATGCACAAAAGTATTCAGATGAACAGAGGAAGAATGGGAAGATAAAGGAACAGAAGATGGAGACACTGGTCGAGAAAGGGGGTGAAGGGAAGGAAACTGTGTTTCATCAAACAAAACATGTCGAGAGACAATTAACTTGTGAGTGTTGACAGAATAACAAATATAGCCTTTATATTGAACTGCATATCCCAAGAAAAGACATAGAGTGGTCTTAGAATCCAGCTTATTAGTTCGATATGGAAGCATAGAGGGGTAGCATGCACAACCAAAAATCTTCAAGTGATCTAGCCTAGGTGGTGAATGATATAAAGCTTCAAAAGGTGACTGCATGTGCAAGGTAGGAGTAGGCATCCTATTGATAAGATAGGTGGCAGTAGCACACGCATGATACCAGAAATGAGAGGGTAAAGAGGCTTGATGAAGCAAAGTGAGAGCAGTGTCAACAACATGTCTATTTTTACGTTCGGCTAGGCCATTTTGCTCAGGAGTGTAAGGACAGGATTTCTGATGTAGGATGCCTTTATCTCTAAGAAAAGCTTGGAAAGAAGAGCTAAGATACTCCCCACCACCATCACTTTGTAACACTTTAACATGGGCAGCAAATGAAGTAGAAAGAAAAGCATAAAATTGCAAAAAAACACCAAAGACAACAGCTTTATTGATGATTGGAAAAATCCAAGTGTATCGAGTACATTCATCGATAAAGCACACATAATACCTATAACCCTCTATTGACAAACAGGGAGCAGGGCCCCATACATCTGTATGTAGAACCTCAAAAGGAATGACAGACTTGGAAGTGACATGAGGAAATGGAAGTTTTGTAAACTTTCCATGTAAACAAGAACTACACATCTGAGACTGAGAATCACAACTGAAATCAATGGAAGATTTAGCAAGAGCAGCTTTGACAATTTGATTAGTAGGATGACCTAGACGACTATGCCACAAAGAAGAAGAAACCTTTTGTCCAAGATATGCTGCTGGAACAACATGTGGTTGTGGAAGTACAGGAAGAGGGTAGACAGCATTATTACTCAGTCCTTGAAATAGTGTTCTCTCGGTGACCTTGTCCTGTATACATATGGAAAACTCATCAACAATACATCGGCAATTATTATCTTTGCACAATTGATGCATAGATAACAAATGCTGTGACAATTTAGGGACATGAAGAACAGAATTTAATTGGAAATTATGAGTAGTAGTAGGAAGCAGAGAGTTGCCAATGTGAGCAATAGTCAAACCTTCACCACTGGCACCGGTGACTGTTTCTGTGGAAGGATAAGGAGCTGCCAAGTGAAGCTTAGACAAATCAGAGGTCATGTGGTTGGTTGCGCCAGAATCAAGAAGCCAATATTCTTGGGAAGGGGCGGATGGATTAGTCCGAGCATTCATAGCAAGTGATGTGTGAGAAGGAGCAGCCATTCCAGAAACAGAATGTGTATTGGAGTGCATCATTAGGACAGAGGAATAGGACATGAAAGGCACACTGGAAGGCTGACCATGCTGAAACTGTTGAGGATGCTGTGGAGAATTCTGAGAGAAGGGTGAATAGGTCTGTGTAAACGAATGATCTGAACCTTGAGAAGAGGAACTATTGCGATCAAAGCAAGTGGCAGCAGTGTGGCCTACTCGATGACAAATTTGACAACCAAGCTGAAAACAATTGATGGCAGAATGACCCTTCTTGTCACAGATTGGACAAAGTTGGAATGACTGATTTCCCTGAGGAGTCTGCACATACTGCCCTGATGAAGGAAAATGAGCTGGATGTGGTTGTTGATGTGGACCAGAAAAAAACTTTTTGCCTTTAGCCTTTGGTTTATAATTGTTCCCCCTAAAGTTGTTATAAGTACCAGACCCAGTTTGAGATACAAACGCAACCGGTGCTGAAAATGGGAATTGATGACACTGAGAGGGAAACACAGATGAGTGAAAAAGAGGAGCAGACTGTATCGGAGGCAGCAACTGACCAGATTGATCACCAGAAAAACCACCAAACTCCTGTCTAGAAGAGAAGGACTTGGTACCAGAAGATCCTCCAGTGTCATAAGTACTTCCAGAAGTATGAGCAAGCATGGCAGACATGACAGGGACTTGCTTGTGAACTTCTTCTAATGAGGCTTCCTCTGCCCGTAATTGAGACCTTAGTTCTGTCAGGGAAACCAAATTCTCACGACCACGAATAACAGTCTTAACTGTATTAAACTCTGGAGGAAGACCCCTTAAAGCAACAATAGCAATATCCTCATCAGAAATAAGCACACCAACAGTAGCTAGTTGATCTCTAGCATCCTTAATACGTTGAAGATAACCATCAATTGATTCAGAACCCTTCTTAATATTCTGAAGATCAATTTTCATTTGCACAATACTGGTGCGAGTAACATTAGCAAATCGTTCACGAAGATTAATCCACATTGCCCGAGAACTTTTACACCCAATCACACAGGACAATGCAGCAGTGGACAAAGTAGCAGTAATAAGAGTCATCAAGGCTTTGTCATGAATCATCCACACCTTATAAGCATCAGACAAATTAGTTGAATTTTCAACACCTTCAGTCTCCGAATCAGAATTATCAAACCTTGCTGGACATGGAATTGAACCATCAACAAAACCTAAAATTCCATTCCCATCCAACAGTAATTCGAGTTGAAAATTCCAGGTCACAAAGTTCGAATCATCTAGTTTAACAGTGACAGTGTTTCCTACACTCGGAATGAGAGAGGAAATCGGGGACTGAACAAGAGCCAATTGACTAGGAGATACCATTATGCACACAATCGAACGCAAATCTTGAGAATAAGAACAAACAATTCGCAAAGCACAATCCCGAGCCACAAACAAATCCCCAAATATCAACAATAACCAAGAAACCACAAGTGCAACACAATTAATCAAGGAAGAATATCACCTCGATATCGGAGACACACCAAGAAGCAATGACTGCAAAAATCCCCAAATTGTTAGGGTTTCACCACAGAACAACAAGCAGCGACCGATCGACGATTGAGAAACCCACACTTCAAGAAATCACAACTGAAAAATCAAGAACAGGCGACAACAACAACCAGAAATGCGACGACGGAGCGGAAGCAAAGGATCGTCAACCGACGGTGTTAACCGGAGGCGGCGAAGATACCATGATAACAAAGCTAAGAAATCACAGAGAGAAAGAATATTCACACAAGGAGAAGAAGAGAAATATGGAGAAACTGACTTTTCATTTCTGTTTCATTAAACTGAATACAACCACCTTTTACATATAAATACCTCTCCTTATAGCTACTTCTATCAACCAGACCTTAATAACAAACTGACACATGGCACTCTTCTACAACTTACACTTGTCACAATCTAACCAACCTTTACATTCTAACAGTTTTTCTATTATTATAAAGGTTGGATGTAATCTAACGACTATCCGTTACTGTCTCGATGATGAATATTTTTTTTTTGACAAACAATAATGTTTATCGGCCAAATTGTTAAATTTCAAAGGATAGGGGGATCGAACCACACTAGGGTGCATATGTGTTATCGCTTTCGGCAACTATGGTAAAACGCCATAATTTTCTCTAAAATGAATAAATTTTCTTTTGGTGTGCCGGAGTTGATTGATGTATTCGCTTGTTTTCTTTTATTGTCAAGATTGGATGTAATCTAACGACTATCCATTACTATCTTGACAAGGAATAATTTTTTTTTTTTAACAAATCGGTTAAATTGTCAAATGTAAGAAGGGAGGGGGCTCAGTGGCACCAGGGTGCATATGCATTATTGTTTTTTGCCACTGCGATAAAGCAGTTTGTTAATAATTGTAATTAGTAACTCTATATGCAAATCAATGTATAGTACGACAAAAAATATTAAATTAGCTCTTTATCTAGTGATATTTTTCTTCCCTAAAGATACGAAATCATACAATCACGTGCTTGGTGATAGCGGACAATTTGATTCAATGACCTAAACTATTCGTGTCGGGGAAGCTGGGAAGTTATGAATGGATCGATGGAACATGAAATATCATTTGGAAAGTTATACAAAAAAAATCTAATTTCGTGAAAGAAATCTTAAACACAATACTCATACATGCACACAAATAGAGAGATTAAACATATAATTATAGTAGCTCGGCATTTTACTGAAGCTGGGGCAGCGGAAGATCATATATGCACACAATACTCATACACGGTGAAATGAGATCATATATGAAAGGACACGTGAGAGGAATCGGCATTTTACTGAAGCTGGGGCAGCGGAAGATCATGCATGTCGTGAGGAAGATCCGGCAATGGCGCTTCAAGCTGAAGAACATTCATCACTTGTCCTGCTTTCGGCCTTTCCTTATTGTCGGGATTAGTGCACCATAATCCCACAATTAACAAGCATTCCCCATTTCATTTATGTCGAAGTTCGAATCCAACCTTTCATCAGCTGCGTAGAGCAGATTTCCGGCAAGGTAGAGTTGCCAAACCCAACTCACAAGCGGCACGTCAAGTTCTCCGTCATGGAAAGTCCTCCTGCCGCATGCAAGTTCCAAGGCCACAACTCCAAAGCTAAACATGTCGGATTCTTTACTTGCCCTCCCTCCCTTCTCATATTCGGGGGCCATGTACCCGAAAGTCCCTACCACCCCTGTTGTTTGAGTCCTGAACCGCGGATCCATGAGCTTCGCAATCCCAAAATCACCAAGCTTTGTGCTGAATTCGTCATCCAACAACACATTAGCTGATTTGATATCCCTGTGAGGACACACTGTTCCACATCTTCGTGTAGATAATGAAGAGCCGAGGCCAAGCCTAAAGCAATCTTATACCGAAAATCCCATTGCAGTGCTGCTCTATGGCCGAATAGATGCATGTCAAGGCTACCATTAGGCATGTGTGCGTAAACAAGTAAGCACTCGCCTTGCTCGTGACACCATCCAATGAACTGCACCAGGTTCCTGTGAATCAATCGGTTTAGTATTTTGACTTCATTGACGAATATTTTCTCATGATGCTCTGATTCTGCGAAGATTCTCTTCACCGCAACTGCACATCCAAGGTCTTTTAACATTCCTTTGTAAACTTGTCCCGAACCTCCTTGGCCTAGCCTCACATCGTTAGCAAAGCCGTTGGTGGCTGCAGCTAATTCTTTGTAAGCAAATCGTTTCGGAAATGCCAGTCCCTCAAGATTCGTATTCACCGAGGGCGCGTCGGTCCTATGTACGCGCTTCTTCTTGATCATCAACCGGCATATGGCCACACAAAACATTAAAACGAAAAAAGAAACTGCAACCGCCACCATCAAGAATTTCTTGTCCCTTTTTCTTTCGTTCTGTTTGCTAGTAAAATCCAAGCTTGAACTGAATTCCCATGAATATATGAGATGTCGTTCTGGGCACACTCCTGTAGAAGCTGAAAATCCTATTGTAACCTTTTCGAGGAGAAAATCTCGTAAGTCAATCTGGAGAGAAAGAGAAGAGTTGTTCACAAAAACAGGGTTTTCTTCGTACGTCCAAAACACACTAAGGTTTTTGGAAGTAGCATTGTAAGTTATCCATGCATGTCCCAGCTTCCTGCTGTTGCTGCTAACATTTGTCCAATTGGCAGTAGTTGCGGAGGAGATTCTGTTTATGTTTATCCCGACGTGCCTCGTATCCAGATCAAATCCTGTGTTTACGAAAGTGTCAAACTCAACAGCTACAATTTGGTTATTGCTGTCATCGGTGCTGTTGAATAATCCGAGTTCATAGCCGGCGGAGTTTGCTGGGATTGGATGGCCAACAGGACCAAGGAAAAAGGCAAATCCGTCGCTAAATCTGCTGTTGTTACCAGTGTCGACAACGAAAGTGAAATGAGTAGTGAAATCTGCCAGTGATCCTGTACTAGAGTCCCACAGGTGGAGAGGCTCTGTGTACGTAGCCCGCCCAACCATCCATGAAATTTGTTCGTTGAGTTGAATTGCTCTGGATACCGGCGAGGCATCACCTTCATAAGATATGTTCTTTGTAGTTTGGTCGAATTGTGTTATTTTGAAGGACAACGGATGTGCAAGGGGAGCCAAAAAACTGATGACAATAAGGATGAAACTTGCTAGCCTGCTTCGAAACATTGTAACTTCCGTTTAGCTGGTAAGTAGAACGAAACTCTTGCAAAGACGTTAGAAGGAAGAAAAAATAATCCGTAATCAAAGAATTAAAAAGTCTATCGATTGCATCCTTGGATTTCTGAATGAAAGACTTGCTAGAGGTCGAGGTCAATCTGAAGAATGTGACATGCAATACAATTCAGATGAGTACGAAACCAACGTGCAGCATCTCAAAGATATACAATGACATTTTAGTATTTTACTTAAAAATCATTAACTAATTGGTTATTTATCTATAATATATAAAGCCGGAGCTCCACTTTTGGGTCACGGTTTCAATAAAAATCAATAGGACAAAATTGCCTCTTAACCAAAAAAATTCAAAAGGAGCCCAATATAATATATCAAATAATGCATGGGTAATTTGGTCATTATAAAATGTAATGCAAATATAAGTGGGAAGAGAGAAAATATTATAAAATGAGAAGGATGAGTGAAAGTTGATGGTGCCCACGTGAACGTGAAGGGGAAAGAAAAATATAATATAAAAAAAATCATAAATGTTGTGTTTAAAACATTTTAAGAGGCGTGTAATGCCGATTATAAAAAAAGTTTTTTAAACGCGGATAGTAATGTGATTAAATAAGTTGTCAAATGATTGTTTTTTATTTATTTTAACAAATGATATTATCTACACTAAAGAAAATGAGGTGGGCTTAGCCTCACAATAGGCTAGCAATAATGTGATTCAATCAGTTGTTTATTAAACATTATTTTCTTTATAAAAAAAGGTATTTCGCATGCGGATATTAATGTGATTAAATTAATTGTTAAATGATTGTTTTTTTAACAAACGATATTATCTACATTAAGGGGGATGGGGTGAGTTTAGCCTCACAATGGGCTAGCAATAATGTGATTTAACCAATTGTTTATTAAATATTATTTTCTCTATTCTTAATGTAAATTCTATAGAAACCGATTTTATTATGTGAATTAAGCTGCTTTAATTGGTTTATGAAGGGTTTCTTCTAGCATGATCTAAAATTATTCATTTACTTCAAATATTTGACTTTTCTTTTATCAATTTAAGTATATAAATACATTTAAAATGTGTAAGTGGTGAATAGCACACCGTGATTCAAAAAATGTCTTCTACACGCGTGTGAGCGTGTGCATGAAGGCTAGTTTATATATAAAGAGAGAAGAAAAGGTGAATAGTATTTTGGTGTCACCAAGCTTCAACAAAAAATAATTGGACAAAAATGCCCCAGAAACAAAAAACTTCAAAAGCATCCCAAAATAATGCATCAAACAAAGCAGGGGTATTTTTGTCATTTTAATAGTATTTTTTTAATAATTAATTTTTGTGTGTTGTGTGTGTGTGTGTTTGTGTGCTTTATTTTATTTTTTTATTTTATATATAATTAGTATCTCACAATAGGATTGTAATAATGTGATTCAATTTCTTTATTTTTAAACATGTTCAAAAAGTCTTAAGATGCGTGTAATCTCGGTTGTAAAAAAGTCATTCCCATGCAGATAATAATATGATTAAATTAGTTGTCAAATAATTTTTTTTACTAGTTCAAAACATCTTAAGAGGCATGTAATGCTGGTTATAAAAAAAGGTCATTCACATGCGAATAATTGTAACATCCCTAAACTAAAACAACCCAACTCTATTGGGGCAGCCCTTTTGAGTGATAATTTAAGGCCACATTTAGTTTTGGCCCAAATTTAGGCCCAAGGTTAGGTTTAGAAACCCCACCCGTAAACCCTTCTTCTTTCTCTCCCTCATTTCTGAAAACAGAGGCTATCGACAGCCATTGGAGCACCGTGAGCTCCTCTTTCCCCTTCACTCACTTCCACTACATATCGATCCACAAAAATTTCATATTAGTAATCCCTGAGACCTTAGGAATCCAAATTGATGCTTGCATGTACCATCGAACCACTGTGAAGCAATTCGCCATTAACACCGAGAGCTTCAAGCTCTGATTTCGAATCTCAGGTGAAGTTCTTCCCTAATTCTTGTAATTTCGGGGTTTGCATGTTGGTTATAACTCCGTGTGGAAATTCAAAGTTTGAACTCTGTAATTTCTTAGGTGCATGTTGTCGGCAGAGGCGAAGCTACGAAGGAGCGAAGGGGGGCGACCGCCCCTCCGCTCGCTGGAAACCGAAGGCTGGAGCGACCCTTGAACCCCCCTGGTTCAGCCGGAAACTGGGAAGCAGCGCGGGCGAGGCGCGGTGGTTCTGAAACCAGGGAGGTGTGCAGCTCGGGCAGGCGGGTGGACAGGCGGGCGGGCGGGTGTGCACCATAGATTCCGACAGCTGCGTCTTCCGCAACGGCTGGATCGTCATCGAGCGAGACGCGATCAAAGGCGTCGGTCAGTCTTCCGATATACTCCGCCAGTTCTCCGCTCTCGCCCACCGGGTTGTCGATCTCAACGGCCAAATCGTCCTCCCTGGTCAGCTGCTTCACTCTCCGACTCCCGATTTCTCTGCTTACTCATTTAATTCCAATTTTTTGAAAAGCAAAATTCGAAGGAAATAATTGGAAATGTTGTAAATAATAGGACTGGTCAATACGCACGTGCACACGTCGCAGCAACTGGGAAGAGGGATCGCAGACGATGTGGATTTGATGACGTGGCTGCACGATCGGATTTGGCCCTACGAGTCCAACATGAGCGAGGAAGATTCATACATTTCCACCTTGCTTTGTGGCATAGAGCTCATTCACTCTGGTGTAGGTTTTTTCTGTCCAACAAGGCCATATTCTATATTATTTTAATTTATGAGCAACTGGCCTAATTCACGTATGCGGAATTGGTTTTTTGTTTGTGCAGGTGACTTGCTTTGCTGAAGCAGGAGGGCAACATGTGTCGGGAATGGCCAGGGCCGTGGAGTTGCTGGGGTTAAGGGCGTGTTTGGCCGAGTCCACCATGGACTCAGGTGACGGCCTGCCCAAGTCTTGGGCAGGTCGGAGCGCCAGTGATTGCATCCAGGTAAGTTCTAAGTTCTTCTATACTTTTTTGTTGGTTTTGTTAAGTTAATGTCCTCGCTCGCTCACTGCTCGCACACATTTAAGGACAGTCTCAGAAAGAGCTTTACAAGAAGCACCATAACACGGGAGACGGGCGCATCAGAGTGTGGCTAGGAATTAGGCAGATTATGAATGCAACTGATGATATGATATGAAGATTTTGATCGTCAAGATTTTGATCGTATGGACCTCATGAATCTTCCAATTCAAGTTGACAATTACATTCATGATATGAAGATGCATAGTGAGTTTTCATCATTGAGAGGAATTAGTGATCTTGCAAAAGAGTTAGTGAAGACCGGGAGGTGTGAAAGCTATATGTTAGTGTATAAGCTTCTTACATTGGCTTTGGTGTTACCGGTTGCAACCGCTTCGGTGGAGAGAGCCTTTTCTGCTATGAAGATTGTGAAAAACATCATTGCGTAACAAAATGGGAGATCAATGGTTGAGTGATAGCATGCTTGTTTACATTGAGAAATATGTATTTGCTTTAATTGATAATGAGCCTATTATGCGACGTTTTCATGACATGAAACCTCGCCGGCAACAATTGTAATTTGTTTGTATTAATTAATTATGGAAGACATTACCATTTTTCTTTAACCTTACATTTTTTTTTAAGTTCGCCCCTCCCCTCCAGAAATCCTGGCTTCGCCACTGGTTGTCGGGGTAATGGTCTAGAATTTCCGACGAGATTTCGTCGACATTCGTACTTGAAACTCTAAACCCAGGTGAGATCCTCAGGCTAAATCTTGTTTAGTGTTAATCGGGACTTGTTTTATGTTGAAATTTTGAGGGTTTAACCCCGTGCGTGTTCTGTGTGCGTGTATTCCCCAGAATCCGACGAACTCGATAACTTTCGAGGTATTTTTCCGAGCACACGGGGCTGTTTCACGGTGAAGCGAGGGTACAGTAACACTTCTCTCTCTTCCCTCTTCGTTTTGGCATGAAAACAGGATCTGGAATTTGCTTGTTCATCGCTGGCCGGAGCTATAGCAACTCCGGTGTTCTTTTTCATTGGGGTCCGACGACCCATGTTTCAATTCGGGTCGGCTTGACCCATTTGGAGCTCGGGCCAAGTTTGTAACCAAATCCAAATAAGGCTAAATTTATAACCCAAATGGGTTAGCCAGATTCCCTTAAGCCCATTCAAAAAACTTGGGTTAATTATTTTAGGCTCTAAACTTTGTGGACAGGCCCAAAACGTGGTTCTATTAATTTGGACCCGAGCCCAACTACTTTAAATGGTTTCAGATTTTTTTTCAATGGGGCTGTGCTTATTAGCCCAGATCCTATTTAAGGTTTAGACCAAGTGCACAATTTAATATTTAAGCACACTTAAGCACAATTAAATTAATCCTAATTTTAATGGGTGTTTAGGTACAATTGTGGAAGGTGATCCAGTCCATCCTAGTTCGAGCGGCTCTCCGGGAGCGGAGTACTTGTGAGTGGACCTTTTCTAAAATATTATTTTGATAAATCTTAGGGTTGCATGCATAAATTATTATGGAATTTCATATACTTTTAAGTTGTTTTACAGATTGCATATAATTGAGATTTGAATATATTTTCTTTAGTTTATTAAATTGCTTTATGAAATTGCCTCTTGGTTATTTGGATAAATTATTTAGTAAGCCGAATTATTTTTGGAATACATATATATTGGTTATGTTCAGGTTTCTTGACACACCCCGTCCCGAAAGAGGGCATGCTGGCCGTCACGTGGGAGTGACGTAACCATTTACACAGTACGGAAGCTTTAAATATATCACTTCTAAGATGAAACACCCGAAGGTGAGACCTAATTTTGTCCATTCTGTCAGAACCCCATTGAAATTCCTCGTAGTCACCACACCTCTGCTATCTTGAACCTGGAGGGGCGCAAAACAAAAGGGAATGGGTCAGTAAAAACAGTTCCTTTCAAAATCCATCTTTTCTCAAAAGTTTAGCCCCTCTCCGTAAAACCTGTATAGCTCACAGAAAATAATACGTACATATATATCTCAATCTTTCTCAGCATAAAACGTTATTAAGGTAATTCATTGTATGCCATGCAATGTATTTCAATAATCATATCACTATTATACATCATCTCAGCCTTCGGCTGTAAATATAACTCATATCATTTCTATCATCTCAGCCCTCGGCTGTAAATATAACTCATATCATTTCTATCATCTCAAATATAACTCATATCACTTCTATCATCTCAGCCCTCGGCTGTAAATATAGCTCATAGCATTTCTATCATCTCAGCCCTCGACTGTAAATATAACTCATATCATTTCTATCATCTCAGCCCTTGGCTGTATCTAGAGCTCAAAATCTTATCTTGCTTCACTTCAAATTCTCATCTTGCCGGAGTCACCACCTGTGACCTGTACGGCCTTCTGCACATAAATCGGAACCACCTAATGTAGTCTGTACGACTTAATGGTTAATATTACGCTCTAGTGCTTTTCTCATCAATCATTTCTCATCAATCATCTGTGCACATAATCTAAGGTCACCCACCAATCGGAACCTCTCTAAAGGTCTGTACGACTGGCCTGTCGGAACCACCTCTTGTGGTCTGTACGACTAGCATCTACTTGGATCCAAGGCGAGCGTGCGATGCGGTGAATAATATAAGCACTAATACCATGGTGCAGGTTATGAGCTCAACATATCTCAACATCATCATAACAGTAATATATACTCACCTGATACTCACCTGTGCGTCCACCGCACCAATTCATACATATGCATCATATATCAATTCCTATTTTTCATATCATTTCTCATCATATTCGTTCTCAACTATGCATGTACCTACCTGGTACTTACCTGGCGTCCTCGGCACCAACATATGCATGAAATGTATAATTAAATACTCATGCATCAAAATCAAGTCATTTGCATAGCTAAAAACGTACTTTGCATTTAAAATGTGATTCTGGGAAATCATTAAATATATATAGGTTATACGGAAAATAATACTGCCCACTCACCGATACGTAGTCGAGACGAAGCCTCCTAGCTTGGCTCAATCACATACGCCCTCGGAATACGTTTCCCTATACGTGAAATTTCTAATTAACTTAGTTTAATAACACATAAACGGAAACGTAAATAAAATCTTCATAGATTGTCCAAATATAGGGTTTAAATATATGAAATCGATCTACTCGACGTCACGAACGTCGCTATATTTTTAGAAAATTTTTAGGAGGTCCCACGCGCCCTCACGCGCCAGGACAAGGCACGGGCTACGCGCCCTCACGCGCACCGCGCGTGTGCCCCACGCGCCTTCTCCGGTGGTCCTCGCCGGACTGGTTTTTCCGGTGACCGGAAAACTTCCGTGTGTGATTTCTCACTCGTTTCTCAACCATTCTTCATGAAATTTTCACCAAAATGTTCTAAATTGAGAGTAGAACAAGTCTATACCTTCAAAAACTTCGAAAACTAACGAGAAACTCGTCGGGAAATCTCCAAGAATCCGGCCATCTCCGTTCTACGTGATCCCGACATCAAAGCTTGTCAAACGAACGTCTCCGAGCATCTAGAGGACCCAACAAACACTCCTGTAATCTCCGATTCTCCTAAAACGCAACGTATAAAAAGTTGATGAATAGTGCCAAATATAAACCTTGAGTTTTGGACGTGAAATCGTATGAAATCTTACCTGAAAATGGTACCACTGAGTTCGTATGGACTTCACGATCATGAATATGTAATTTGTTTCGTCGATCCAGAAGTTTTTGGTTATGGGTGTGGGTGTGCCGTGGGTTTTTGACGGGAGAGAGAGTGTGAAATGTGAGAGCTAGAGAGAGAGTCTGAAGGTGAAGAGAGAGAATAGCCAATAATTGAGGGCATACAATTATTGGTCCATTTCACACACACATTCATCACGTACATAACCCCGAAGGGTTAATTTTGTCATTTCATAATTAATAAATTTAAATAATCGGGACGGGTTGTCACAATCTACCCTCCTTCTAAAAATTTCGTCCCGAAATTTCATACAACACATAAACTAGTATCCATAAAACAACCTCGGATACATCTCTCTCATCCTGTCCTCAGTTTCGCAGGTGGCTTCTTCCACAAAACCTTTACCAATTACACTGTCTTAATTCTTAAGACTTCCTTTTTCCAATCCAAAGTCATCATTAGCTCCTCATCGATCAGATCCAGTTTAATTCTCAATAGTTGCACCAGAATCCCATGTAACGAATCTGCCACCTAGTGACAACGCATCGAACACAAAATACGTTATGCACCATAGTCAATTCTGAAGGCATCACAACTTGTATGCAACTTCATCAATTTCTTTAATGATCAAAAACGGTCTGATGTGTTTAAGACTTATCTTGTCTTCCTTTCTAAATCTTACTATTCCTTTTCGTGGTAAAATTCTCAAAAATATCGAATCATGAAACACATCCTGCACTTACGACAACTCTGGAAGCAATTCAAATCTGCAATCAACTTCACCAACTTTTCGATGATCACATAA
Source organism: Crataegus laevigata (assembly GCA_963580275.1). Taxonomy (NCBI): domain Eukaryota; kingdom Viridiplantae; phylum Streptophyta; class Magnoliopsida; order Rosales; family Rosaceae; genus Crataegus; species Crataegus laevigata. The sequence continues at coordinate 4,501,794 of OY756949.1, forward strand.
AATCCGATACACTTAAGATTCAACTTGCCTTCCTTTCCAGACCATATCACACTTTTCTAATGTGAGAACTTCAAAAATATAAAATCATCTACGTCATACACTCGATTAGTGGCACATCCACCTGTTAATCTCCTTTGCCATGCTTGGCTACTTTCAGGTTAACTTAATCACCTGAATATTCTTAGAAGACTCAACCAAAATCTTAAGGTCTACTAAAACTCTTTCGTGATCGAATCTTTCTCTATCCAAAAGCATTCCATCAACAAGTCAACCAAAATAATCGACTCACATGACACGTTTCATGGACCTTATGGCATTACTTCGGACACTGCGCAACCAACATACTTAAGAAACTCAGCAGTTCCATAACCAAATTTTCTTATCCATAAAACAATAATTACTGTTGCACTGTCTGGGAAAGGTTGTTGCTCAACACTGAAACAAATGTGCTAACTTGGTACGTTGACCAACCATCACTTCAAATTCAATCATAACCATCTCGTGTACAAGGAAGCTTGTACTCATTCTTTTTCCCTTCTTTCCTTGCCTTGGTTAATTCTTAAATTTCTTTGTCAAACATTCAAGTTTCGAGTACGACCTTACCAAAATGCCTAACTTGAAAATTAGCAAGTACAGCTTTCTTCTCGATCTTCCATTCTCAATTTTACTCCAGTTGATTTCCAATCCACAAGAAGATAATCATGGCAAGCGTGCCAAACGTTAATCTTACTGGAGTCTTTCTATCAAGTGCATCAGCTATAACAATTTCACGATCCTTCTGGTCATACAATCATGATCACTAAGTAACTTAATCCACCTTCGCTGCCTCAAATCAAAATCCCTCTGAGTAATGGATATTGGAGACTCTTTTGATTCATAAAATCTTACCTTCTTACCAATTATAATGTCTCCATAACTTCACGGCAAGGTTGGTAATCAAAATTTCCAAATCTCAAGTAGGGTAATTCATCTCATGAAGTTCCATTTGCCATGGAACATATGCCATCACTTTAACATGTTACATCAATGCATAACCAAGAACATTCGATGTAACATCACCAGAAACCGATAATTACCGCTATCTTCTAGGAATACCAAATTACGTGCATGAGTGAGGAAATATTTTAATTGTTGAATCCTTTGCTCACAATTTCCTTTCCACTCCCACATAACCTTCTTTCTCAACAATCTCGTCAATGACAAAGCAATGACTGAAAAATCTTTCACAACCATCCAAGATAGCCTGGTAAGCCAAGAAATTCTGAATCTCAATTATGATTCGTGGTTGTTCCAAATTCTCAATTTCTGCTACATTTTAAGGATTCACTTGAATACCTTAAGAATATATAACATATCTCAGAATGCTACTTGATTCATCCAACATTAGCATTTGCTAAGCTTAGTATACAACCAACTTTCTCTCAATCTTTGTTTCACCGACTTGATATGTTTACATACTCTGCTCTGGCTCAGAATATGCCAGAATATCGTCAATGAAAAATGATAACAATCTATCAAGGCATTCTTGGAATACTTCGTCCATAAACTCATAAAACAGCATGAGTATCCGTATAGCATCACCAAAATTCATAAAGACCATAACAAGTCTAGAAAACAATCTTTGAATTTACACAAGCACCTCTGCTGATCAAATAAACATCAGTACACCACAATGGATAACGGTCCTCAATCATTACCCGATTCCATTGTCTATATTCAATGGATAATCTTAAAGTCCATTTTCTTTCTCATCAACGAACTGAGGCTCCTCCAAAGGATTGTACTAGGTTGAATGAAACTTTTATCAACCAATTCTTTCAACTGAATTTCCAATTCATTTAACTCATCATGAACCAATCTCTAACATAAAATTTATACCTGGCAACAAATCAATAGTGAACTCCACATCTCCGCCTGAAGGCAATCCAGGTAATTTCTCAGGAAAACAACTGGTGGCTGTCTAACCACTTTTACATTTTTCATATTAGTAGGAGCTATATCATTTAGCACCACAAGAGCTAAGTATTTTTGACAGCCTTTCGAAAACAATCTCTTTGCTCTCACAGCATAAATAACGGCTGACTCAATCCACTTTGCATGCCCACCAAAGTAACCTCTGATCAATCAACTCGATGGAAAGTAACTGGTTTCCTTTAGCAATCCATCTTGTCATGATTTAACGCAAATAAACTATATCTAGATTAATATCAAAATCCACAATTTAATGGAATAAAATTAACTGACACAATACATACTCTATTATTACTGAGCATTCTAAATAAGTATGATACTAACATAGGATAACCTACCGATTTACTTGCTTAACGAATCCACGAATAAGTTATTAATATTACAGTCTGCAGCCCGCAATACTGATAAATCATCATTGTCTCGATAAGTAAGCAATAACTCTCGAGGATGTAATATTACTATTTTGTCACTCATTGGGAAATACATACACTCGTCTCAACCGCGTTTATTTACTACTTTCTAGTATCATCCATAATAAGAAATATATCAGCCGGAGTCAACTACAATGACCTGTACGGCTGATTCTCTGGCTCAACCATCTATGCTAGCATATTAGTCGGAGTCACTTATAGTGACCTGTACGACTTACACATCAATTTCTCATGTATCAGCCGGATCCACCTCTTGTGGCCTGTACGGCTGAACATTTAACTCATCAAATATCTCTGTACCCACGATCAATCCGACCAAACTACTAAGTCCATAACCTGCTGAATCGACACTATGGTGTCATGGAAAACTGTTGGGTACAACTGATTCTAGGGACAATTCATAATTCTATGTCCCATTTGTCCACATGAATACATTCACTGATTCCCACACTTTCCAAAGTGTCTAATATTGTACCTGCTGCACAAGGTACCTTTCCCTTACTCGAGACACCTTGTCTCTAAAATCTGGGATTGCCAATAAATCCATCATTTCGCCTCTGACCAGTGGCATTAAAACCTCAGCTGGAAGAATTAGCTCTAGCTTCACTTCTTTCGAAGCTCTGAATCTTTCTATATCCTTGATATGACGAATCATTAACTTTATCATCTTCTTTTGATTCCCATTCTTTTTTTTTTATTCTTCTTTACTCTCGCTGATCATGTTCTCAGAGTCCTCAAGGCTCAACAACATCTCGTATACTCCTGGTAAGTACAATGGATAGTGGTCACCAAAAATACCACTTCCTTTTGCCACCCAGCCTAAAACAACATAACACCTTAACCAATTTAGCAGCAATATCTGAATGGAATGAGGCTAGTCTGAAAACTTTCTAATATACTTAATTGCCGTCAACTTTCCTTGTCTCATATTTGCAAACTCTTGCTTACTACCATCATAACATGCCGGAGGAATAATTCTTTTCTTTAACATGTCCTCAAACAATTTTAAATCGGCTGTTTCCTCCGGTGACAACAAATGATACTCCTGCTTCCTCCAGGATACAAGTTCATAACCCAAACCAGGTAGTCGTCTCGACCCCCTGTCAAAAGGAAGATTCCTTTAACTTGCATACTCTGAAACATCTTTTCCAAATGATTAATCCGTCACTTTGCTCCCTCAGGTTCATCATTTTTATAAAGTGATTCAAATTCAACTTATAACCCGTCTTAAAATGTTCTTTTAGATAATAGACTGAATCACCATAGTAGTAGTTTTCCCTAAACCGCTATATCAGGGAACTAGGTTCATCTGAACTACGTGGCTTGCTACGAGGCGGTATAGTTCTGACAGAATTCACTAGAATATTCTCAAAACGTCCAAGATTGCAACCAGGCTCTGATACCAACTGACACACCCCGTCCCGAAAGAGGGCATGCTGGCCGTCACGTGGGAGTGACGTAACCATTTACACAGTACGGAAGCTTTAAATATATCACTTCTAAGATGAAACACCCGAAGGTGAGACCTAATTTTGTCCATTCTGTCAGAACCCCATTGAAATTCCTCGTAGTCACCACACCTCTGCTATCTTGAACCTGGAGGGGCGCAAAACCAAAAGGGAATGGGTCAGTAAAAACAGTTCCTTTCAAAATCCATCTTTTCTCAAAAGTTTAGCCCCTCTCCGTAAAACCTGTATAGCTCCCAGAAAATAATACGTACATATATATCTCAATCTTTCTCAGCATAAAACGTTATTAAGGTAATTCATTGTATGCCATGCAATGTATTTCAATAATCATATCACTATTATACATCATCTCAGCCTTCGGCTGTAAATATAACTCATATCATTTCTATCATCTCAGCCCTCGGCTGTAAATATAACTCATATCATTTCTATCATCTCAAATATAACTCATATCATTTCTATCATCTCAGCCCTCGGCTGTAAATATAGCTCATAGCATTTCTATCATCTCAGCCCTCGGCTATAAATATAACTCATATCATTTCTATCATCTCAGCCCTCGGCTGTAAATATAACTCATATCATTTCTATCATCTCAGCCCTTGGCTGTATCTAGAGCTCAAAATCTTATCTTGCTTCACTTCAAATTCTCATCTTGCCGGAGTCACCACCTGTGACCTGTACGGCCTTCTGCACATAAATCGGAACCACCTAATGTAGTCTGTACGACTTAATGGTTAATATTACGCTCTAGTGCTTTTCTCATCAATCATTTCTCATCAATCATCTGTGCACATAATCTAAGGTCACCCACCAATCGGAACCTCTCTAAAGGTCTGTACGACTGGCCTGTCGGAACCACCTCTTGTGGTCTGTACGACTAGCATCTACTTGGATCCAAGGCGAGCGTGCGATGCGGTGAATAATATAAGCACTAATACCATGGTGCAGGTTATGAGCTCAACATATCTCAACATCATCATAACAGTAATATATACTCACCTGATACTCACCTGTGCGTCCACCGCACCAATTCATACATATGCATCATATATCAATTCCTATTTTTCATATCATTTCTCATCATATTCGTTCTCAACTATGCATGTACCTACCTGGTACTTACCTGGCGTCCTCGGCACCAACATATGCATGAAATGTATAATTAAATACTCATGCATCAAAATCAAGTCATTTGCATAGCTAAAAACGTACTTTGCATTTAAAATGTGATTCTTGGAAATCATTAAATATATATAGGTTATACGGAAAATAATACTGCCCACTCACCGATACGTAGTCGAGACGAAGCCTCCTAGCTTGGCTCAATCACATACGTCCTCGGAATACGTTTCCCTATACGTGAAATTTCTAATTAACTTAGTTTAATAACACATAAACGGAAACGTAAATAAAATCTTCATAGATTGTCCAAATATAGGGTTTAAATATATGAAATCGATCTACTCGACGTCACGAACGTCGCTATATTTTTAGAAAATTTTTAGGAGGTCCCACGCGCCCTCACGCGCACCGCGCGTGTGCCCCACGCGCCTTCTCCGGTGGTCCTCGCCGGACTGGTTTTTCCGGTGACCGGAAAACTTCCATGTGTGATTTCTCACTCGTTTCTCAACCATTCTTCATGAAATTTTCACCAAAATGTTCTAAATTGAGAGTAGAACAAGTCTATACCTTCAAAAACTTCGAAAACTAACGAGAAACTCGTCGGGAAATCTCCAAGAATCCGGCCATCTCCGTTCTACGTGATCCCGACATCAAAGCTTGTCAAACGAACGTCTCCGAGCATCTAGAGGACCCAACAAACACTCCTGTAATCTCCGATTCTCCTAAAACGCAACGTATAAAAAGTTGATGAATAGTGCCAAATATAAACCTTGAGTTTTGGACGTGAAATCGTATGAAATCTTACCTGAAAATGGTACCACTGAGTTCGTATGGACTTCACGATCATGAATATGTAATTTGTTTCGTCGATCCAGAAGTTTTTGGTTATGGGTGTGGGTGTGCCGTGGGTTTTTGACGGGAGAGAGAGTGTGAAATGTGAGAGCTAGAGAGAGAGTCTGAAGGTGAAGAGAGAGAATAGCCAATAATTGAGGGCATACAATTATTGGTCCATTTCACACACACATTCATCACGTACATAACCCCGAAGGGTTAATTTTGTCATTTCATAATTAATAAATTTAAATAATCGGGACGGGTTGTCACATTTCTCATATATGAAAGTTTTAACATGATGGATTATATGTGTGATTTACAATGTGTTGTGAGAACATAGTGTGTGATTTATTTTATGAACTTTTGGAACCTTTGGATATGAATACTTTGGTATGAGAATTGAGCTATGTTTTTGGATTTATGAAATAAAGTTCTGAAACGTTGAGATATATTTTGAATTATGTTTTGGATATTTTATCTACTAGGTTATCATACAGCACATCCACACAACATGGGTATTAGACGTCTATGGCCATAGGACACGGAGATGAGGAGGAGTGAGATATATGTATTATACCCCAGCTTCACTGTCGAAAGCAGTGTCGGACAGCTTCACTAGCTGCGACTAGTGTCGGGTATGAGATGTTAGAGGATTCTTCTCCGGCGTAACCCGGAGTCGTATAGCTTCACCTTCGGGTGATGAGATTTACTGTATTTCTTCGCTGGCGTAACCCAGTGTCGTACAGCTTCACCTTATGGTGATGTTAGGTATCGCCTATTGGCGACTATGATACCCCTAGAAAGTACGATGTTATTGAGATTTATGGTTTTGCCTTCTGGCGGTGTTTGTACAGTTTTTATACCTTGAGTTACATACAGATTTTACGGAGGTTTTCATGGCATCTTAGAGTTTTCAGAGAAACTTAGTACGTAGTATTATATATGGTTTCAAAACAGGGGGTTATTATGTTCGGAAAATAAAATGGTTTCTGTACTATTAGTATTATAAATTATGGTCCACTCACCCTTCTGTTTTTGCGCCCCCTTCAGGAGCTAGTGACGAGGAATACGACCCGAGCTACGAGGCTTTTCCCTATCAGTGACTTCTGCAGTTCCAGTTGTGTACAAATTCCCTTCGATGTTGTAAAATATTGTGATATTTGCACTCACTCTCGTTTTTAGACTTGTGCTCTGGATGTTTGGTGCACTTTGTTTCTAAAATTGGATTGTGGACCTCTGTTGTAGTTATTTCTTCTTCATGATCTTGTTATCTTTGTTCTCAGCATTTGAATATTTTTATGCGTTGTTATTGAATTTTTTTTGGCTTCGTCACTCTTGAGTGTCGGTCATCACGTCCCATTCCAGTATCGCTAGGATATTGGGGTTGGGGTGTGACAGTTGGTATCAGAGCCTAGTTGATTCAGTTTTCCTCGATTTTATTCTTTTGATTCATTTGTTTGACTTACTTTCATTGATTCCTTCGGATTGTTTCAATTGTAGTCCAGAGCATATTTTGAAACTTGATTTACTTGTTACCTTATTTTCTCGCTTCTTAATTCATTTTCTTGATTTTGTTAATTCCTTTTCTTGGTTCTTTTCCTCGATTGCATTATTTCCTTCCATTGATTATTATTTTGCTTCATAGATTGTGATCATTCTTTCTTTGTTGGCTATTTTCCTTTTATTTTGAGGATAACGTTGCATTCTTCCCTTTGTTGATTGAGAGATATTTTGTTGTACTAAACTTCATCTTTGGTTGTTTCTCAGAATTATGAATCCTCAGGGTGGAAATGTTCCTCGTGGTGGTGGTGTACCTCGTAGGCCCCGTTCTGGTATTCTTGGGGGAATTCAACAATTAGCCACGGCAATACAACAGGCACTGCCTGGGAATCGTGGCCAGGGTCAGAATCGTACTTACGTAGAGATTGCCCGAAGCCATGGGATAGATGAGTTAACAGTGGTTGGAAATAATGAAGTAGCAGAGGAGTGGCTTGAAAAGGTCGAAGATATCTTCGATATTATGCATTGTCCCAAGGAGGAACGAGCGATGACTGCAGGACATTTTCTGAGAGGGGATGCTAGGACTTGGTGGGATTCGGCTAGACGATCTCGGCCTGCTAATCAACCTATAACGTGGAGGACTTTCAGAGAACTTTTCACAGAATATTTTCTCAGCCCTCAGTATGTGACTCAGAAAAGGCAGGAATTCTATGCTCTTCGTCAGGGTAATATGTCGGTGACGGAGCTGGATTGTCAGTTTAGACGGATGGTTAAACATGTTCCTGCAGTGAATGGAAATCAGGTGGAGATGATGTACCATCTGGATATCGCTCTCAGAGATGAATTTCGTCCTTTTCTATCGGTGATCCCGTTTCCTACCTATGAGAGTATGATTCAAACAGCTTTGAGGGTGGAGAGATCATTCTTGACTTCTAATAATTCGAGTCAGTTTCAAGGGCAGTTTTCTCGAAGTTCAAGAGGTCGAGGTTTCAGACCATGAAACATTAGAGAGCGCACTTCATCATCTAACTTAGGACCTAGACAGTCCTTTTCATTTAAGCAACGAGGTCAAGGATCAGGATCTTCTAGCGGGGGATCGGGTTCCGATACCACACGTCAATCTTCCAGCCGTTTTTCATCCCCTACTTCGACATGCAGGCGATGCGGCAGACGCCACTGGGGTGAATGTGCAGCGGGATCAGGGGTATGTTACCGTTGTGGAGGTTCAGGCCATTATGCTCGGGAATGTCCTGCGGGTCGATCTTTCGAGAATGTGGCATCAGGCTCAGATTATGCTGGAGGTGGCAGTTCGGCTATGCAGGGACAGAGTCAGGCACATCCACAGAGTTCAGCGATGGCTTCTAGTAGTGGTACTCAGGGTAATCGCCAGGATCAGGGTAGCCGAGGTGTTCGCACTCGAGGAGGCAGAGGTCGCGGATCAGGACAGCAGGTTACAGGGCGTCTTAACGCTATGACCCAGCAGGAGGCAGAGCAGGATCCTCGGGTTATCACAGGTATGTTATACGCTTTTGATCGCTGGGTGCATGTTTTAATTGATTCAAGTGCTACTTTTTCTTTTATATCTTCACGGTTGGCACAAGAGATAAATTTACGACCAACTGAGATCGGTTTTGATAAGCTGATTGAATTACCTCATGGCGAGATATTTTGTGCACAATGGGAGATTAGACATTGTCCTGTATATGTTGAGGGCGTATTGTTTGAGGCGACATTGATTCCTTTTGACCTAGTAGCATTCGATCTTATCCTAGGGATGGACTGGTTGTCTACACACAATGCATACGTGGGTTGTAGGAATAAGCTAGTGATTTTTCCACGCCCAGGACAACCGGATATTGTGTTTCACGGAGAGCGCGGAATTATCCAGAATAGCATTATTTCTGCTCACAAGGCAATGAAATCTTTACAGAAAGGTTGCGAGGGATTCTTGGCTTATGCTGTTGCACCGATCGAACCTTCTGTCGGTGTTGAGGATGTACCAGTTGTTAATGAATTTGCTACAGTATTTCCTGATGATCTACCTGGGCTGCCACCTACTCGTGAAATTGAATTTACTATTGATGTGCTTCCAGGTACTACTCTTATCTATTTGACACCTTATCGTATGGCACCTGCCGAGTTACGGGAATTGAAAGTCCAATTACAGGAACTTCTTGATAAGGGCTTTATTCAGCCTAGTGTGTCTCCTTGGGGTGCTCCTGTATTGTTTGTGAAGAAAAAGGATGGATCCATGCGACTTTGTGTGGACTATCGACAACTTAATCGGGTGACCATTTGATCGGATAATATTTATACATATTTTTATATCAATTTCTCTCGTCTTTTCTTAGTCAGTTCGTTATATTTTGAGCTATTTTCGTTATTTTTATGTTTTATAAGTTTTTCAAGAAAAGAAAATAAAAATAGAATAAGTGAAGTGTTAAGTATTAATTTCGTCTAAATTATCTTGCTTGTTGAATTATACTTATCAATTGAAAATTAATATATATATATATATATATTTATTTATATATTTATATTTTATAAATATAAGTGGGTGTGTGTGATGATGGCAGGACATTATCAGAAAAGAATGATGGAATGCTTTCGGTGGAAAACATAAGTGGAGAGCAATAAACAAGAGCTGCCCTTTTGGGTGATGCGAAAAGGCAGAGAGGAAAGGCTCGGTCCAGGAGCTGATTTAAGGAGAACAAGCGCGTTGAAGTGGGGGGGAATAACAGAGGAGGAGCTGCGAAGCTGCCCTTGGCAGCGAGCAGGAAAACAGAAAGAAAAAAAAAATAAATAAATAAAAAAGAAGGCAAGCTGCCTTCCTGGCAGCAAGAGACGGAGAGAGCTGTGCACGGATCAAGGCAGCGCAAGCAGGCGCAAGAAGATAAGGCAGCGAGCGTGAGGAGGAAACAAAGGCAGCGCTGCCTTTCTTGCTTGCGAGAAGGCACGAAGGGAGCCTCGGGTGAAATCAGAGGCCAATCAACCTGCACAGTGCACATGCAACTGCACAGTGCACAAATCCTTGAACTCACATCCTATTTCGGTTTATCCTCTCCAACTTATATGTTTTATTTATGTTTTAATTTATAAATAATGTGTAATTAATTATTTTGGCTAGAGGTTAATTCAAAACCATGAATATATTTGTAATTTGAATTGGTAATTTCAGTTGTGATTTCTGAGTTGTGATTTAATTTACTTAACTGCTTGATTAATAACTTATTTGTGTATGTCGATTAAGAATGCATACTTAATTTACATGCATGAATTTGATGCTAGAATATAAGTGAATTTCACCTAATCGTTATGAACTTATATTCATAAGTAGTGAAGGTTGCTAGTCACAATCGCGTTAAGTAAATTCTTGGCATAAGTTTCATGCAATTCATAGTAATAAGTGCCTCGTCAATACTTATGGTTTTCATAGAACTTAATGATTCTCGCTTGTATCTCTATTATGCAATTCATGTAGGGAACTTGTGGGGAATGTTTTGGGTTGTCGTATGCAATCATCCAATTCAATAACATAAGGAAAATCTGAAAGTTAACTAGTGCAATTCACGGTTAATTTGGGGCGTTGAAATTTACAATTTATTGAAAGAACAACTGAAAATCAATTTAGGTTGCTTATGTGTCATGTGTGGAGAAAAACCCTCTAGCCAATCTGTCGTCTATCCATTTACTTTTATTTTATGTTTTGTCAATTTTATAATTTATTTAAGTTTAGTTTCCGTTTCGTAAAAAATCAATCCCCCCATTATTATAATATTATTATTTAGTTACTTTTTATTATTTGTAATCTTTTAATTTTAATTTCTTTTCATTTCAATTCCTAGTTTTTATTTGAAATTGTTTTTATTATTTTGAGTCATTTTAAGTGTGTTTCGAATTTTTAGCCTAGTTTTGTATTTTTAAGTCTTTTGATTTATTTTAGTTTATTTGTTAGTTCTATTTTAAGTTTTTCTAGTTAAGTGTTTTTATTTTAGTTTAGTGTTTTTAAACTTTGTTTTTACATTTTTAAATTATTTTAGAGGTTTTAGCAAGCCCTCCTAATCCCCGGCCTAGAACGATACCCTACTTACATCTTTACTACAACTGTCAAAAAGAGGGTTAAATTTGTGCGGTTTAAAATCCCGTCAAATTTTTGGCGCCGTTGCCGGGGATTAGTAACTTTGCTAATCCCTTTATTTTTTTTGTTTGTGTTTAATTTTTGTTTGTTTGTTTGTTTGTGTTTTTGTTTGTTTTTGTGTTTGTGTATTTTACTTTTGATATTTGATTTATTTTTCTTTCTTTAATTTTAGGTACTAATTGGGGCAAGTCATGGATAGTATTCAAGCTCAATTGGCGCAGCTCACTGCTCAATTATCGCATAATGCCGAACGGACCACAATGTCAAGTGTCCCGACATTTGATGTGCCATATGGGCAAGGATATCAGACTCATCAGTATCCTCAATTTTCTGCATATGAAGATGATTGGGGATATCAAGGCTATGATCAATAAAGGGGCAATATGTATTCCGACGCTTGCAATTCGGATTAGAGGGATTATTCAAATCAAATGTGGGATGAACCTCAACATTTTCAACAAAGTGGATATTGGCAGCAAGACGAGTTCTATTCCAGACCTATGCAGCCACCACAACATCCCCCACAACAATTCCAATCGAATTCAAGTATGCCCGTGGATTATAATCAAATTCTTAATGAATTAAACTCTTTGGTGCAGGGGTCACAAAATCAAGCTAAGGAGACTCACCAAGGAGAATATTGGCAGCCGTATGATGAGTTCTATACATCACCATCACAGCCACCACAACAATCTGCCCAATTCGATTCAGGTACATCTCTGGATAATGATACGTTTAATAAGTTACTCTCCTCTTTGAATCAGGGAGTGGAAAATCGAATCCAGGAGATGCAAGACCGGACCAACAAGGTGGATGAATTGGAAAGGCAAGTTGGGGAGATTATGGAGATCATGGCGCAGATTCAAGATCAAAGTGAACTCTCCAACTCACCTATTGAAAATTCAAAGGAAGATTGTGAAATCGATGAAGCCACCAGTTTGGAAGGTGACGTGGAGGATGAAGTTGTCTTAGAACCGTCCATACACAGCCCAAACTTGGACGAATCACCGCTGCAAGCAGAAGATGAGGAGGACGACTTGGGCAGTTTAGACGAATTCTTGTCTCAAACCCCTCAAGTCCCTATGTCGTCCAACTATGGTGAGGTTGTTCCAAGTTCAATTCATTCTGATATTTTTCCACCGAATGTTCTTTTTCCTTGCAGAATTTTAATTCCAAATTTCGAAGATAGTGAAAAAGACATTGTGGACGCTCTTCCAATGGTTCAAGATATCGAAGTGGTTAGGCAACATTATATATACATCAATGAGGCTGTGCAGGAAACAAAGGCCCAAGAAATTGAGTTTGATGACACGGGACAGGCCACAACCATCATAGTCAATTTGGCCCAGTTCAAAATCCCGGAAATATCCAAAGGCGTACTTTTTGTTATTAATTTTGAGTCGGAGAAATACAATAAGTCATCTTCTCCAATTTTAATTTTTATTTTATTTTATACTAACATATTTCCGATTTTAATGATTCAGGCACCCACCCGAGAATTTAAACCACTGCCGAATCATTTCAAGTATCACCTCCCATTAAAAGATAAATTCCATACTTTGGAGCCGTGGGGAGGTTAAGGAAAGATTCGTCCGGCTAAAGACGTTAAAGCAAGCGCTTCTTGGGAGGCAACCCAAGCAATCAGATTTGCATTTCTTAACCTTTTTCTTTATTGCCTTTACTTTCATTTTTGTTTTGTTTAGTTAGTTGTTTTATTTGGTTGATTTTTATTTAGTTTGTGTTTAAATAAATTAAGGGCCTTATTTATTTTACGTACGGATAAATAAAGTCTTTTTACATTTATTTGCATTTATTTACTCTACATATTTTAATTTGCTTAAAATAAACCTGAAAAAAAAAAAAATAATAATAATAATAATAATAATATTAGTAACATATATATATATATAGTTAAATAAACATTAAAAGCATAAAAAAATTACAATAATACGAAAAACTAATAGCAATCATTGGTTTTGGTTAGGTGGCGCCTCAGAGGTTGACGGAGCTCCGGGAAGACGAAGAGCCAGAGTTGGAATTTCCGGAGCCGGAACGCTTGGTGCTGCTCCAGAGGACGAAGGCAACATAAACCGCGGGAGTAACGCCATGAACCGCTCATGATCACTCTGGATTCGACCGTCCGACTCCTGCAGCTGGTCCAGCTTCCTCTTCATGCTGGTCGAGTAGCTAGTTGCGAGCATGTGCAACTCCTTGTTCTCGTGCCTGAGTCCTCTGACTTCTTGCCGAAGACTGACCACCTCCGCCATTAGCGACTCCACCTGACGAGATCTTGCAAGCAGGCGCTGACCCATGTTTGAAACTGAGCCTGCACACTGGACACTGAGAGCCAGTGAGTCCTGAACAGCCAACTCGTCTGACCGCATAGACAGCAACCTAGTGTCTCTGGGAGTAAGAAGGTTTCTTGCAACCACCGTTGCGGTTATATCGTTCCTCATCATTGTGTCCCCGACTGTAAGAGGACCATTGGGGGATATGAAGGATGGATTCCAAATGTTGTTCGGAGAAGACGAGTCATCGTCTTCCCCGACATTCAAGTTTAGGCGACGGTCGGAAGGGCAAGACATTTTTAGAGGGGGTTGAGGAAGAAGAGTTCGGAAAAATTAAGATTGCTGAAGCGGAAGAAGAGTTCGGAAAGATTAAAAGTGCAGAAGTGCAAGAAGAGAGCGGAAGGAGTAAGATTAAGAAGTGCAGAAGAGAGTGTTTACAGAGGAGAGTGTTTGAGGAAGGGAGTTCAAGTGTGATGTGAAGCAGAATTAGCGCCTCTATAAAAAGAAGCAAATCAAAGAGAGGCGCTCCTCGGAGGTTGAAGACGCGTCCTCACGCAATTCGGAAAAGCTGGACGCTCCTTTCTCAAAAGAGCCGTTTCCTTTCTCAAAAGCTGGGCTTGACTCAGCAATCACGTGGCATCACGAGGGCTCAGTTTTTCCAGTTTGTCGTGACTCATCACGTGCAGCGTGGAGCGTTGCGAAAACCATGAGCCGCACCCGGTTTTGAACCCCGGTTTTCAAAAGATCATCATTCCAATTTGTCGTCACTCGTCGCCTGCACCGTCAGCCTTGCGGAATTTACGGACGCTTTGTCAGAAAGCGCGTAACGGGCACTGTTCATCCATTCACCGGCTGCCGACAAATAGTGAAGGAATAGTTCCGGTTGTGAAGCCAAATTTCTATAAGTTCGACCTTCGCCTTTCACAGCAAAGGCACACCTTCACACCCTCTCAACCTCTCAACCTCTCTTCATCTCCGATTATGTCTTCCCAAAGAAAGCTTTCGAGTTATTCAGTGTTCTTCATCCCTTGGATCACCCCAGAAAACAAACCTTCCAGAGCAAAAGTATTTCATATTAAAAAGGTTAAAAGCAAAAGTATCTCATATTATGCTTTCTCCTCTCCTTCATCTGAGGAACGTGGAGAAAGTGAGATCCTGATTGCTTACCTAGTCTTGCTCTCGAGTACTCATCTCAGACCCCTCCCAGCCCACTTCAAAAATAAACCTGTGTTGAGGTACTTCTTCAAAAACAAAAGTACCTCACAGACGAAGCAGGAGGAGTCTGAGGTGCACCCAAGAGCAGATGAGTCTGGGTTGATCCAAGAGTTCAAGAAGATGCCACACCTGCGTGGAGACCGGACTACTTGAAGCATGTGGAGACAACGTGCTGACTCATCCTCAACTAAGCTAAGGAGCACTTGCCAAAAGGAGGCCCATCCAGTTCAAGATGAAAGCTGTGGAAAATCAACAGTCATGACCAATGACCACCTATTAGTTCTTTTCGTTATCTTTTATTTTCATTTTCAATTTTCGTTTGCATTTTCTATATTTTCTTGCGTGCTTAACTGATTTATTTCTTTTCTTTGCAGGAACGTTTGGTTATTTCCTCCCTTGAAGTTGATTGCAAAATTTACGCTTGGGGGTCATCGCTTGGTTTTCTGCAAATTAGAGAAGTTTTCAGTCCCTTTTCTTTATTTTGTTTCGTATTATTTATTCATTTTATTTTTATTTGCATATTTTTGTTTTATGACATTGGGGACAATGTCTAGTTTAAGTGTGGGGGTATCAAGTATAAAAAATTGACCAAATTGAAAATTTTTGTACCTTCGACTTTGAACTGGTTTCATTTGTTTCCATGTTATTGCTTTTTGTTTTCTTAATTAGCTTTGTGTTTTACTTAATTTTTTTCGGAGTTTTGTGTTTTATTTAATTTTTCTCGAAAATTTTAAAAAAAAAAAATCCAAAAATATTGTCTTGTTTTCCTTATGGTTTTAAATTAGATTTTTATTAGTTTCCCGACCCAATGATATAACTGGATCGAATTTGAACCATGATTATCAAGAACTTAGTTAACATGTGTTTTATGAAATTCCTTACTCTCTTGTTAGTATTGTACATGTTTGATCATCTTTGAAAAACCAAATGCACATAGCCTTGTTGATGTGAAATTAAAGCATAACTTAAAGCTTCATATGTGAATTTAGTGACCATATACATCCTATGTGAGGTTTTGAGCCTATTGAAAGTGTGTGCATTTTTCATACACTCCTATTCTTTCATGTGTGATGAACTTATGTGAGATGCATCTGTAGAACTTGCGTAACGATCTTTTGAAATATTTGTCATTGATTGCATGAACTTGAAAATGATAGAGGCATTAGGTTCACCACCATGGCCCAAATATCCATATTTCCCAAAAAAAAAAAAAAAAAAAAAAAATGATATCATTAGATTGCCAATTTGAGCCGTTATGTTGAGCCTTTTATTTCTTATCACCAGATATGTCTACCCTTATACCTCAAAACATTTTTCCTTACCCTTTCCAAGCGAGCAATTTGAGACTGTCTTATGATAAATGTTTGTGAAGTACTTGGAATGAGTTTGGCAAAAGAATAAGTGTGGGGGTATTTCATATTTGTATTGATTTAAAAAAAAAAAAAAAAAGAGAAAGAGAAGAAAAGAAAAAGAAAAGAAAGATTGTATTCGAAGAAAATAAAAAGTTTTTAAAGTTTCAGTTTAAGGGTGTGATGGGAAGTGTTAGAAGAATCGTTGGAGAACTTGAGTTCTTATAAATCTCAACTAAAAGAATTGCTTGCAATGTAGCTTGGAACTTGTGTTTTCCTATTCTTTCGTTTCAATAGCCCTATCCCTAAGCCTCATTACATCCAATAAAAGTCCTCTTGATTTAAGTTTTGCAATTATGATTGTGGAGAAGTGATTTTTATGCAAGCTTATGGTAGATCTTTCACATTTGTTTCTTTGAGCGAAACACATTAAAACTAAACACATGTGTGATTGAGTGCATATCCCGTGAGAAGGTTGCTGGTTTGCATATGATGTTTTTAAAAATAAAAACTTGAAATTGCATTAGCATGGTTATCTCACACACTACACTTCAAGGATGATTTAAAGATTACTGCTAATTTTTGAATAAGGAAGATTGAACTTGGTTTAGTTTGTTTGGTGCTAACTATGGTTCTTGCTAATTTATGTTCTCGAATGAAATTCTATGAGGGTCAAATAGGGGGAAGCTAATATTTTTCATGTTATTACTTTTTCTGTTTTCTGTGTTTTGCTCGAGGACTAGCAAAAGCTAAGTGTGGGGGTATTTGATCGGATAATATTTATACATATTTTTATATCAATTTCTCTCGTCTTTTCTTAGTCAGTTCGTTATATTTTGAGCTATTTTCGTTATTTTTATGTTTTATAAGTTTTTCAAGAAAAGAAAATAAAAATAGAATAAGTGAAGTGTTAAGTATTAATTTCGTCTAAATTATCTTGCTTGTTGAATTATACTTATCAATTGAAAATTAATATATATATATATATATATATATATTTATTTATATATTTATATTTTATAAATATAAGTGGGTGTGTGTGATGATGGCAGGACATTATCAGAAAAGAATGATGGAATGCTTTCGGTGGAAAACATAAGTGGAGAGCAATAAACAAGAGCTGCCCTTTTGGGTGATGCGAAAAGGCAGAGAGGAAAGGCTCGGTCCAGGAGCTGATTTAAGGAGAACAAGCGCGTTGAAGTGGGGGGGAATAACAGAGGAGGAGCTGCGAAGCTGCCCTTGGCAGCGAGCAGGAAAACAGAAAGAAAAAAAAAATAAATAAATAAAAAAGAAGGCAAGCTGCCTTCCTGGCAGCAAGAGACGGAGAGAGCTGTGCACGGATCAAGGCAGCGCAAGCAGGCGCAAGAAGATAAGGCAGCGAGCGTGAGGAGGAAACAAAGGCAGCGCTGCCTTTCTTGCTTGCGAGAAGGCACGAAGGGAGCCTCGGGTGAAATCAGAGGCCAATCAACCTGCACAGTGCACATGCAACTGCACAGTGCACAAATCCTTGAACTCACATCCTATTTCGGTTTATCCTCTCCAACTTATATGTTTTATTTATGTTTTAATTTATAAATAATGTGTAATTAATTATTTTGGCTAGAGGTTAATTCAAAACCATGAATATATTTGTAATTTGAATTGGTAATTTCAGTTGTGATTTCTGAGTTGTGATTTAATTTACTTAACTGCTTGATTAATAACTTATTTGTGTATGTCGATTAAGAATGCATACTTAATTTACATGCATGAATTTGATGCTAGAATATAAGTGAATTTCACCTAATCGTTATGAACTTATATTCATAAGTAGTGAAGGTTGCTAGTCACAATCGCGTTAAGTAAATTCTTGGCATAAGTTTCATGCAATTCATAGTAATAAGTGCCTCGTCAATACTTATGGTTTTCATAGAACTTAATGATTCTCGCTTGTATCTCTATTATGCAATTCATGTAGGGAACTTGTGGGGAATGTTTTGGGTTGTCGTATGCAATCATCCAATTCAATAACATAAGGAAAATCTGAAAGTTAACTAGTGCAATTCACGGTTAATTTGGGGCGTTGAAATTTACAATTTATTGAAAGAACAACTGAAAATCAATTTAGGTTGCTTATGTGTCATGTGTGGAGAAAAACCCTCTAGCCAATCTGTCGTCTATCCATTTACTTTTATTTTATGTTTTGTCAATTTTATAATTTATTTAAGTTTAGTTTCCGTTTCGTAAAAAATCAATCCCCCCATTATTATAATATTATTATTTAGTTACTTTTTATTATTTGTAATCTTTTAATTTTAATTTCTTTTCATTTCAATTCCTAGTTTTTATTTGAAATTGTTTTTATTATTTTGAGTCATTTTAAGTGTGTTTCGAATTTTTAGCCTAGTTTTGTATTTTTAAGTCTTTTGATTTATTTTAGTTTATTTGTTAGTTCTATTTTAAGTTTTTCTAGTTAAGTGTTTTTATTTTAGTTTAGTGTTTTTAAACTTTGTTTTTACATTTTTAAATTATTTTAGAGGTTTTAGCAAGCCCTCCTAATCCCCGGCCTAGAACGATACCCTACTTACATCTTTACTACAACTGTCAAAAAGAGGGTTAAATTTGTGCGGTTTAAAATCCCGTCACCATTAAGAATCGCTATCCACTACCCCGTATTGACGACTTGTTTGATCAGTTGAGGGGTGCATGTGTATTTTCAAAAATTGATCTTCGTTCTGGGTATCATCAGCTGTTGATCCGGAAAGGAGATGTTCCGAAGACTGCATTTCGCACTCGTTACGGGCATTATGAGTTTCTTGTAATGCCGTTCGGGTTGACGAATGCTCCTGCTGCTTTTATGGATTTAATGAACAGAGTATTTCGAAAATACCTTGACCGGTTCGTCATTGTATTTATTGATGATATTCTAATCTATTCTAAGAATCAGAAGCATCATGCTCAACATCTGAGGATCGTGTTGAAAAAGTTGAGGAAACATCAATTGTATGCGAAATTCAGCAAATGTCAGTTTTGGCTGGATCGAATTAGTTTCCTTAGACACGTTGTTTCTGCTGAAGGTATTAGCGTGGATCCTCAGAAGGTGTCGGCAGTTACCGCGTGGGAGCAACCAAAGAATGTCACGGAAATTAGAAGTTTTCTGGGTTTAGCAGGTTACTATCGACGTTTTGTGAAGGACTTCTCGAGTATTGCATTACCGCTCACGAGGTTGATGCGAAAGGGAGTGAAATTCGAGTGGGATGATGATTGCGAACGGAGTTTTCAGGAGTTGAAACATCATCTTACTCACGCCCCCGTTCTTGCTCTTCCGGATGAGGGTGGTGAGTTTGAGATTTATAGCGATGCTTCTCTATCCGGTTTGGGGTGTGTTTTGATGCAACATGGAAAAGTCATTGCCTATGCCTCAAGACAGCTTAAACCGCATGAGAAGAATTATCCCACTCATGATCTGGAGCTGGCAGCAGTAGTGTTTGCACTGAAAATCTGGCGACATTATCTCTATGGCGAGAAATGCCGTATTTTTACTAATCATAAGAGTTTGAAGTACGTGTTTACTCAGGATCATCTAAACATGAGGCAGATGAGATGGATGGAACTGATAAAAGATTACGACTGTACGATCGAGTATCATCCAGGACATGCCAACGTAGTAGCAGATGCACTTAGCCGGAAGTCTCACGGTCAACTTGCTTCTCTACGAGCAGTTCATGTTCCTTTATTATTTTCTCTACGAGGGACAGGTGTTTCTTTGACACCTGGTCTGCATGAGACGATATGGCTCATCTTCAGGTCCGACCGATGTTTGGAGATTTGATTAGAGAAGCTCAAGAAGAGGACGAGCAGTGTGGAGAGTGGCAGGAATTAGTGAAAAAGGGGCGGAAAAAGAATTTAAGAATTCGTAAAGATGGAGTCTTAATGCAGGGGAACAGAATAGTTGTGCCTCAGAATAATGAAGCGGTGAAGAAAATGATTCTCGATGAAGCACATCAGTAAACTTATGCTTTACATCTGGGTAGCACGAATATGTACCATACCATTCAGCCTTACTATTTTTGGGATGGTATGAAGAGAGATATTGCTGACTATGTAAGTAGATGTATAGTGTGTCAACAGGTTAAAGCGGATAGAAAGAAACCTGGTGGATTATTACAGAACCTTCCGATTCCAGCCTGGAAATGGGAAGACATCACTATGGATTTTGTATACGGGTTGCCAAAAACTCGATCAAATTGTGATGGCATTTGGGTGGTTATGGATAGATTGACAAAATCTGCTCACTTTATACCTGTTCGGCAGAACTACAAATTGGAGAAGTTAGCGAAGTTATTCATTGAGAATATCGTTAAGTACCACGGTGTACCAGTCACCATCGTTTCAGATCGAGATCCGAGATTTACGTCACGTTTTTGGAAAGCTTTTCAGGCTGCTCTGGGTACAACATTATTATACAGCACTGCTTATCACCCACAGACGGATGGCCAATCGGAGAGAACTATACAGACACTTGAAGACATGTTGAGAACCTGTATTCTGCAGTGGAAGGGTAGCTGGGATGAGTATTTATCTTTGGCAGAGTTTGCTTACAATAACAGCTATCATTCGAGCGTTGGTATGGCACCATTCGAGGCTCTCTACGGCAAAGCGTGCAGGGCACTGTTATGCTGGACTGAGGTTGGGGAACGCATGTTGGTGGGACCAGAGATTGTGGATACTACAAATGCAAACGTCCTACTGATCAAGAGGAATTTGAAGGCTGCTCAAGATCGACAGAAGAGCATCGCCGATCAGCACTCCACAGACCGAGAATATACCGTTGGAGATTTTGTATTTCTGAAATTATCGCCTTGGAAGGGTATTGTTCGTTTCGGCAAACGAGGGAAATTGAGTCCTCGATATATTGGGCCTTATAGAATTACAGAAAGAATTGGTGCTGTTGCATATCGGTTGGATTTACCGCCAGAGTTATCGCGGATACATGATGTGTTTCACGTTTCTCTACTCCGAAAATATATATCAGACCCCTCTCACATTCTGCAACCGCAACCATTAGAGATGGAACCTGACATGAGTTATGTGGAGGAACCGGTAACCGTTATCGACCGACAGGATAAAGTGCTGAGAAATAAAGTTATTCCGTTGGTAAAAGTGTTATGGAGGAATCATGCTATCGAGGAAGCTACGTGGGAGACAGAAGAACTGATGCGAGCTCAATATCCATTCCTTTTCACTTAAGGTAATTTAATTTCGAGGACGAAATTTTCTTTAAGGGGGGTAGATTGTAACATCTCTAAACTAAAACAACCCAACTCTATTGGGCCAGCCCTTTTGAGTGATAATTTAAGGCCACATTTAGTTTTGGCCCAAATTTAGGCCCAAGGTTAGGTTTAGAAACCCAACCCGTAAACCCTTCTTCTTCCTCTCCCTCATTTCTGAAAACAGAGGCTCTCGACAGCCATTGGAGCACCGTGAGCTCCTCCTTCCCCTTCACTCACTTCCACTATATATCGATCCACGAAAATTTCATATTAGTAATCCCTGAGACCTTAGGAATCCAAATTGATGCTTGCATGTACCATCGAACCACTGTGAAGCAATTCGCCATTAACACCGAGAGCTTCAAGCTCTGATTTCGAATCTCAGGTGAAGTTCTTCCCTAATTCTTGTAATTTCGGGGTTTGCATGTTGGTTATAACTCCGTGTGGAAATTCAAAGTTTGAACTCTGTAATTTCTTAGGTGCATGTTGTCGGGGTAATGGTCTAGAATTTCCGACGAGATTTCGTCGACATTCGTACTTGAAACTCTAAACTCAGGTGAGATCCTCAGGCTAAATCTTGTTTAGTGTTAATCGGGACTTGTTTTATGTTGAAATTTTGAGGGTTTAACCCCGTGCGTGTTCTGTGTGCGTGTATTCCCCAGAATCCGACGAACTCGATAACTTTCGAGGTATTTTTCCGAGCACACGGGGCTGTTTCACGGTGAAGCGAGGGTACAGTAACACTCCTCTCTCTTCCCTCTTCGTTTTGGCATGAAAACAGGATCTGGAATTGCTTGTTCATCGCTGGCCGGAGCTATAGCAACTCCGGTGTTCTTTTTCATTGGGGTCCGACGACCCATGTTTCAATTCGGGTCGGCTTGACCCATTTGGAGCTCGGGCCAAGTTTGTAACCAAATCCAATTAAGGCTAAATTTATAACCCAAATGGGTTAGCCAGATTCCCTTAAGTCCATTCAAAAAACTTGGGTTAATTATTTTAGGCTCTAAACTTTGTGGACAGGCCCAAAACGTGGTCCTATTAATTTGGACCCGAGCCCAACTACTTTAAATGGTTTCAGATTTTTTTTCAATGGGGCTGTGCTTATTAGCCCAGATCCTATTTAAGGTTTAGACCAAGTGCACAATTTAATATTTAAGCACACTTAAGCACAATTAAATTAATCCTAATTTTAATGGGTGTTTAGGTACAATTGTGGAAGGTGATCCAGTCCATCCTAGTTCGAGCGGCTCTCCGGGAGCGGAGTACTTGTGAGTGGACCTTTTCTAAAATATTATTTTGATAAATCTTAGGGTTGCATGCATAAATTATTATGGAATTTCAGATACTTTTAAGTTGTTTTACAGATTGCATATAATTGAGATTTGAATATATTTTCTTTAGTTTATTAAATTGCTTTATGAAATTGCCTCTTGGTTATTTGGATAAATTATTTAGTAATCCGAATTATTTTTGGAATACATATATATTGGTTATGTTCAGGTTTCTCATATATGAAAGTTTTAACATGATGGATTATATGTGTGATTTACAATGTGTTGTGAGAACATAGTGTGTGATTTATTTTATGAACTTTTGGAACCTTTGGATATGAATACTTTGGTATGAGAATTGAGCTATGTTTTTGGATTTATGAAATAAAGTTCTGAAACGTTGAGATATATTTTGAATTATGTTTTGGATATTTTATCTAGTGGGTTATCATACAGCACATCCACACAACATGGGTATTAGACGTCTATGGCCATAGGACACGGAGATGAGGAGGAGTGAGATATATGTATTATACCCCAGCTTCACTGCCGAAAGCAGTGTCGGACAGCTTCACTAGCTGCGGCTAGTGTCGGGTGTGAGATGTTAGAGGATTCTTCTCCGGCGTAACCCGGAGTCGTATAGCTTCACCTTCGGGTGATGGGACTTACCGTATTTCTTCGCTGGCGTAACCCAGTGTCGTACAGCTTCACCTTATGGTGATGTTAGGTATCGCCTATTGGCGACTATGATACCCCTAGAAAGTACGATTTTATTGAGATTTATGGTTTTGCCTTCTGGCGGTGTTTGTACAGTTTTTATACCTCGAGTTACATACAGATTTTACGGAGGTTTTCATGGCATCTTAGAGTTTTCAGAGAAACTTAGTACGTAGTATTATATATGGTTTCAAAACAGGGGGTTATTATGTTCGGAAAATAAAATGGTTTCTGTACTATTAGTATTATAAATTATGGTCCACTCACCCTTCTGTTTTTGCGCTCCCTTCAGGAGCTAGTGACGATGAATACGACCCGAGCTACGAGGCTTTTCCCTATCAGTGACTTCTGCAGTTCCAGTTGTGTACAAATTCCCTTCGATGTTGTAAAATATTGTGATATTTGCACTCACTCTCGTTTTTAGACTTGTGCTCTGGATGTTTGGTGCACTTTGTTTCTAAAACTGGATTGTGGACCTCTGTTGTAGTTATTTCTTCTTCATGATCTTGTTATCTTTGTTCTCAGCATTTGAATATTTTTGTGCGTTGTTATTGAATTTTTTTTGGCTTCGTCACTCTTGAGTGTCGGCCATCACGTCCCATTCCAGTATCGCTAGGATATTGGGGTTGGGGTGTGACAGTTGAATGGCTGCACCACTTCCCGGGCCCGCTCCACCACCGTAGCACGATATTGTCCGCTTTGGGCCCCGACCACGCCCTCACGGTTTTGTTTCTGGGAACTCACGAGCAACTTCCCAAGAGGTCACCCATCCTGGGATTGCACTAGCCCCCTTCTCGCTTAACTTCGAAGTTCCTACGAACCCGAAGCCAGTGAGCTCCCAAAAGGCCTTGTGCTAGGTAGGGATGGGAATATACATTTAAGGATCATTCCCCTGAGCGATGTGGGATGTCACAATCCAACCTCCTTAGGGGCCCGACATCCTCGTCGGCACACCACGACCAGGGTTTGGCTCTGATACCAATTGTCACATCCCGGCCCGGGCTGCACCACTTCCCGGGCCCGCTCCACCACCGTAGCACGATATTGTCCGCTTTGGCCCCGACCACGCCCTCACGGTTTTGTTTCTGGGAACTCACGAGCAATTTCCCAGGAGGTCACCCATCCTGGGATTGCTCTAGCCCCCTTCTCGCTTAACTTCGGAGTTCCTACGAACCCGAAGCCAGTGAGCTCCCAAAAGGCCTCGTGCTAGGTAGGGATGAGAATATACATTTAAGGATCATTTCCCTGGGCGAT
The DNA here is from genome assembly GCA_963580275.1 of Crataegus laevigata. Taxonomy (NCBI): domain Eukaryota; kingdom Viridiplantae; phylum Streptophyta; class Magnoliopsida; order Rosales; family Rosaceae; genus Crataegus; species Crataegus laevigata. The sequence continues at coordinate 4,526,608 of OY756949.1, forward strand.
GTGGGATGTCACAATAATAATGTGATTAAATTAGTTGTCAAATGATTGTTTTTTTTAATAAACGATATTATCTACATTGAGGGGGAGGGGTGAGCTTAGCCTCACAATGGACTAGCAATAATGTGATTCAATCAGTTGTTTATTAAATATTATTTTCTCTATTTTAAACACGTTCAAAACATCTAAAGAGACGTGTAATGCCAGTTTTTTTTAAGTCTTTCGCACACAAATAATAATGTGATTAAATTAGTTGTCAAATGATTTTTTTAACAAACAATATTATCTACACTAAGGGGGAGGATGTGAGCTTATCCTCACAATAGGCTAACAATAATGTGATTCAATCAGTTGTTTATTAAATATTATTTTCTTTATTTTTAAACACGTTCAAAACGTCTTAAGATGACACGACCCGACCCGGAAAGGGTCGACGCATGTTGGCCGTCACTGTGAAGTGACGTAACCATATGGGTAAGTGATGTAAAAAGTGCATAAATTTAAATCGAACTAGAACTAATTCAAATAAAATATAGTGACAGAGTGCACAAACGTGGGCCTGGCCCACTATAGTTATTCAGAGCTTTAAGATAGAACGACTACTGAAGAGTAGTCAAGCAACTAAAGTACGCTTATTACACACGGTGATAAGTTCATACATCAGAAGCTGAAGCTTAATGTCAGAAACTGTCAAGGTTCCTTGAATGCCACGATGAACAGCTATCTAGGTCCTGGAGGGGCGAAAAACAAAGTTGAGTGGGTCAGCAAAACAATGCTTATTCGAAAACCTTTATTTTGAAAGTACTAACCCCTCGCCGCAAAAACAAGTATAGTTTCCATAAAATATACTTCGTAAGTATGTAGCAATACTATGATAGCAATATAACTAGAATATGCCAAGTCAGGATAGATTTAATGCCACAATAATATAATCATGCGATAACCGAGCAAAATCAACATAATTCAACATAATCAGCATAATCAGCATAATCAGCATAATCAGCACAATCAGCACCTACTACTCATCATCTAAGCTAGCACACGAGTCGGAACTGCCTATTACAGTCTGTACGACAGGACTGGGTGTAATTATGCGCTCTGGTACTACAATCACGTGAAGACTGGTGCAAAAGCACATCACATACAAGTCGGATTGCCTAATGCAATCTACCCGACAGGACTGGCACCTACTTGGATCCAAGGCGAGCGAACGGTGCGATGTGAACATACACGTGAAAGACTGGCCCTGGCCCCGGGCGAGTACCACACCGGTGCAGCAAGATGAGCAGGTATACTATATGCATTCCATACAGTTCAAATCGATATACTGAACTTAATAAATTCACCTATGCATGTTACATAATCATTTTTGATAATCTAATCACAACAACATGATTATAAGCAGGTGAATACATGTATCAATATGCCTTAGTCATTATGTAATTATACTAAGCACATTTACAATTTAACCAAGATCATAGCATATAAACATAAAGCACTCAATTTCATTTAGGGAAACTATAAATCACATACATATATATAATGGGCCGTAAATATGTATGAATGTCGTGGCAAGTATATCTCAACCGTATATCAGCATTTATCACAATTATATCTCAATTATCCAATACTTAGCAACATATACGTAAAGTGAAGCATTTTATGAAGTTTGGAAACCATAAATACGTATAGGTATAAAAACAAACTGCCCACTCACAGATACGCAGTCCAAAAGAAGCCTCCTAGCTTGGTTTAACCACGTACGTCCTCAGAATATGTTTCCCTATACGTGAAATTTCTAATTAACTTAGTTTAAAACACATAAACAGGAACGTAAATAAAATCTTCGTAGATTGTCCAAATATAGAGTTTAAATATATGAAATCGATCTACTCGACGTCACGAATACACACGTATTTTTAGAATAATTTTTGGACTTCTCACGCGCCCCCACGCGCCGACACAAGGTGGCTGCGCTGGTGGTCACGCGCCTGCGAGTACATTGTACTCGTCTTCTTCGCGGGTTCTGCCATTTTTTACAGATTTTTCGTCTAACTTCCAGAGCTTCAAACGAGCTCGTTTCTTAACCAAATTTAGTAATTCAAAAGCCAAATTAAAGTTAGGAATGTAGAGAATAGATCTAGATTCACATAATGTTCATATGTGGTCTTTGTTGTTCAGAAATTGGGTCTGAAAGTGGCCAAACGACCACGGTTACATTTTTCCAGAAAACTTATATTTTCTTCCCAACTTCCAGAGTCGATATCTAATTCGTTACTTAACCAAATTGGATGATTCAAAAGTCATTTTTAAGCTAGGAATATATAGAATAATTTTGTACCTAATAGGAGTCCAGATGTGGTCGAGGTTGACCGGAAAAATTCATTGAAAGTGACCTAACATCTACTGTCCTTTACGTTGGAAAACTGCTCTAGATTCAAACGGCCATAACTTTGTCAATACTTAACGAAATCAAGTGAAACAAAAACGAAAGTTGTAGTTCTCGAAGATACAAAGATAATGGTACCTTGCACGACGTCTAACTCGTCGTGGTTTGGCCGGAAATTGCCTCGCAAGTCGCCGGACTCGCCGAAAACTGGGCAATATTCAAATGAGTATAACTTCTTCAATACTCAACGAAATTGGTTGAAATAAAAAGGAAAGTTGTAGTACTCAGCGAGACGAAGAGATTGATACCTTTCACGCCGGCCAACTCACTGTGGTTTGGCCGGAAATTGGCTCGAAAGCCGTCGGTGCTCGCCGGATTCCGGGTTCGAGTTTCTACGTGAAAACGAACGAGTTCTTACTTGAAACTGATATCTATGGACTCGTGAGGTCCTAAGCAATCCAAAGGTAGTCTTGGATCTTCGAAACTTCAAGGTTTTGGTCGTTTTCCAATTTGGTCCGTGAAGAATAATAGAGAGAGAGAGTTTCGAAAGTTTGATGAGAGAGAGAGCTTGTGAGATTGAGAGGGAGACTCTGTGATTAGAGAGAGAGTGAGTCCACATAGAATAAGGGATAATGGTAAGACCATTGATGGAGGAAATGATGATGGACGGTTTGTGGAGTTGGTGAGGGATTAGAATAAGGAATGGTGGATGATCATTGAGTTTTGGACGGAGGGGAGAGCTTCGGGGAAAAGTTTGTAATTATATAGTTTAATTGAAAACAACTTATTATAACGTGTCCATTTTACTCGACGATAAGGTTAAAATCGTCAATTTACACGTACGGGGATTATTTATATAGGAAATTCGGGACGGGTCGCCACATAAGAGGTGTGTAATGCGGATTATAAAAAAGGTCTTTCGCATGCGGATAGTAATGTAATTAAATTAGTTGTCAAATGGTTTTTTTTAGCAAACGATATTATCTACACTAAGAGGGAGGGGTGGGCTTAGCTTCACAATAGGCTAGCAATAATGTGATTCAATCAATTGTGTATTAAATATTATGTTCTCTATTTTTAATGTAAATTCTATAAAGACCAATTTTATTATGTGAATTCAGTTGCTTTAATTAATTTATAAGGAGTTTCTTTCAACATGATCTAAGATTATTCATTTACTTCAAATATTTGACTTTTCTTTTGTCAATTTATGCATACAAACACATTGTGTAAGTCGGGCTTAGCACGCTCACGCGCGTGCATGAAGGCTAGTTATATACAAAAACAATGTATTAGGATAATACACTCTTGTTTTATAGAGGGAAAGAAGAAAGATTCTCACCTGTTAAGATGTTAAACAAACTGAAAAATATCGAAAAAGTCTCGCCGGCCAGGATTTAACGTATGGCATCTGTTTTGGCAGCACCTCATCGGTAGCTGGAAGACTTTGACAAGGTCACTCTCTGCTGGTAAAGTTTGCTTTGCGAAATTGGATCGGAGGAGTTTTATACAATTTTGTTTAGACTAGTACAGAAACTTAATACTTGAGCTTTCAAGGCAATATTAGTCTAGATTAATTATTTGGCCTTTAACTGGGCGGCTTTCAAAGACTTTGGTACAAAAACGAGCGTAGTGGCGTTTTATGATTCATACAGTCAATTTCACTTGGTGGGTAATGCTGTGTTATTGTTGTAATTAGGCAGCTTTGAAACCTTTCTGTGTATGTTTTTTAGTGAATTTCCGGGATTTGGTTTGGATCAAAATGTTTAATTAGTGCTAATCTAGAGGCTGCACTGTAACGGGATATAACGTAACAGATTTAGGAAGAAAGAATAAAGGCTCTGATATATTTTACATCGATGTAGGTTGGTGGCTGTACTACTTTAACGACCCACAGTGGCGAAGCTACAAGCTAAGCATGCCGGCGAAGAAGCATCAGGTCGTTGAGTTTTAGGGCCTTGAGGCGGGAGATGATCATGCCTGTCAAGTGAAAGTTTCGGCAATGGTGTTTCGAGCTGAAGAACCTTCATCATCACTTGTCCCGCGTTTGGCCTTTCACTGCTGTTTGGATGAGCACACTACAATCCCACTGTTAACAAGCATTCCATTTCATTTTGATCAAAACACATTTCCAATCTCTCATCAGCTGCATCGAAAATAAGAGACGCATAATAAACAGACGAATGAATGAATTACAAACTACAAATATTATTTTATTAATGTGTAAACAAATAAACAAAAATGACAAGACGGCTACAAACAGAAGACTACAATATTTTGACTAACTTGTTTTTTCATACTATAAACTACAAGCTATAGACATAGAGTGACACGCCCCGGTCCCGATGTCCTGTAGACATCGGGACGAACACGTGCTGGCCGACACCCGAGGGGTGACGTAAGCCATTTAAAACCATTATTAATCCAAAATATCCTAAACATGCTCACCACCCAATAAAAGTAATTGTAAGAAATATTCAGTTTACACACCAAGCAGCAGAAACATGGTACATCAAACTAATATTCAACAGCCACACTGATAAAACACACATTACAGAATCGTGTCCAGAGCATAAGTCTACGCTAGATTACACGGAAATTAGAATAGGAAAGTGCTATTACACAAAGTGCCGGAGAATAAGGAATAGCGCTGGGTCACTGGTAGGGAAATGCCTCAAAACTCAGGTCGTAATTCCTCGAATCATAATCCTCGTTCCTATCTCCTGAAGGGGGCGCAAAACAAGGGTGAGTGGACCAATTTGATATACATATAAGAAAATAGTTATCAAGGTACTAACCCCCAAGTTAGAAAACCAAAACATGATATATAGGTAAGTTTTCCCTACGCCTACCATACAACACAGTATTGCAATCACGACTCACAATCATAATCACATTACTTTCGTACGATATCTCAATTCAGATAAACACGCAAGATAATACCCAAATAACAGCTCATAAGTATAAAGTCATAACCATATCAGAATAATCGCTAGTGAATGTCCAATATAACACTTCAGGCCCCATGCCAGCTCCCCGTCCCTGAGCATACAGTCAGAGGAAACCACACTTCAGGCCCAATGCCAGCTTCCCGTCCCTGTACTCGAAAGTCAGAGGTAACACACTCCAGGCCCTATGCCAGCACCATAACCGTCGCCCGGGATGGACCGGAACCCTATCCCTACATCCCGTAGCGGAAATGGACCACTAGGTAGTATCAGATCAATGCCACATATATTTATTAATCTCAACATTATATCTCAGCATTCAATACTCAAACATCGTATCACACTATTCTATACTCAAGCATTTCACTCATATAATTTCTTAAAATAAAGTAAGTATTTTTAGAAGGGGTCCACTCACAGTACTCAGCCGTCCAACGCTGCGCTGCTAGCGAATCTAGAACAATCCCAAAAGTTGCCCCTAAGCACATAAAGGGTACAACTCAGTCAAACTCTATTTTAACGATTTAATTTGGGAAAACGGATCTCAAAAACGGGTCCAGAACGTCGAAATTAGCCTAGGAGGGGTCCCGGACGGAACCCGAAAAAGTCAACCCAAAAAGTCAACGTTGACCGTTGACTGGTCAAAGTCAAAGTCAACGGTCAACGGTCAAGGTCAACATTGACCGTTGACCGGGTCAACGGTCAACGGGTCAAGTCAACGGGTCAACCCACGGGTCGGGTCAACCCGGGTTTGGGTTGGATCCGGACCTGGGTTAGGGTTTGGGTTGGTTACGGGTTTGGGCTTGATTACGGGTTTGGGCTTGGGGGGTCTGGCCCAAAAGGGTTCTGGGCTAGAGATTAGCCCACTGGGCTTCTGGGTTTGAAAGGTTACGGGCTCAAGGCCCTGCTGGTTCAAGTAATGGCCCAAGGCTTATAAGCCTTGGGTTTGGGCTTGGTTAAATGGGCCAAAGGCCCAAATTTTTCTGAGGCCCAAGGCCTTAATTAAAATAGGGTGCCCTAACAAAAAAATGCAACGGGCTAGGGTACTGGGCTAGGCCCTACGGGCTTAAGGCCCAAGAACATCCTAACAAGGCCCAAAGGCCCTAACCCTAATTAATTAACAGAATAAAATAAATAAATAATTAAAAGGAATTGGGCTGGGCTGGTTACGGGCCCAAGGCCCGAGTGGGTTGGGTTTCGGGTTCTGGCCCAAAGGGCCTGGTTTGCATGCCGGAGAAGACAGGGACAACGCCGGAGCTTCCACAGCTCCGGCCGACTACCAACGGAGACCCTAAGCTCCGATCTACCCATAAAATCGAAGAGCGAAGAGAGAGGAGTAGGGTGGTACCTTCAGATCGACGGAAAGCCGCCGGAGCTGCTCGGAAAATGCCTCGGGGCTCGCGGATCCGCCGGCGGAGATGGGTGCGTACACCCCGTCTCGAATTCAGCCCTAAAACTCACGGGAAACAACGATTAGCTCCTAATTTCTAACCTAAACACAACTCAAGGGAAGGAGGGAGTCGATCGTGGCTTACCTCGTCGGAAATCGCCGGGAATTCGTCGGGGGATCTTTTTCTGGGTTTTCCCTCCGTTCGTCGCGATGGCACCGAGTGAGGGAGAGAGAGAGACGAGACGAGAGAGAGTGGAGGTGGGTACTGTCGTGCGTAGTGAGGGAGTGCGAGAGTAGTGAGGGAGAGTGAGAGCGAGGGTCACGGGGAAGGGAGAGAGAGCTCGAGAGGGTTTGAGAGATTGAGAGAGACAGAAAGGGAAAGTAAGAAAGAGGGAGAGCTTCGGGGTAGGGGCAGAAACAGAGGAGGAAAGGGGAGATGGGGTGCTGCCACGTGGCAGCCCAGGGTCTAGGGACTCAATTGAAAAATTTGGAAAACTCCAGGGCAATTTTCTGATTTATTTAAATAATTAGAGGGGCGGGTGTGTCAATTCTACCCTCCTTACAAAAAATTTCGACCCCGAAATTTCAACTCAATAAAATAGAAACGGATACTGATTCAACATTAATTCTTCCGTCTCCCAGGTTGCTTCCTCGACAGCATGGTTTCTCCAGAGTACTTTCACCAATTGGATAACCTTGTTCCTCAAAATCTTATCCCGCCGATCGATAATAGCCACTGGTTCCTCAATATAACTGGCGTCCTGATTCACTTCCAGCGGTTCTACCTGGATAACATGAGAAGGATCTGGTACATATTTCCGAAGCATGGAGACGTGAAATACATTGTGGATCATCGATAACTCGGGCGGTAGCTCCAGTCTGTAAGCAACAGCACCAATTCTTTCAGTGACCGAGTAAGGGCCGATGTATCGAGGGCTTAACTTCCCTCTCTTGCCGAAACGAACCACACCCTTCCAGGGGGATAACTTCAAGAACACTAAGTCACCCACTTCGTACTCACGGTCTTTGGAATGTCTGTCTGCAATGCTCTTCTGTCGGTCTTGTGCTGCCTTTAGATTCTGTTTGATCATCCGGATGTTAGCGTTTGTAGTGTCCACAATTTCAGGTCCTACTAACACCCGTTCACCGACTTCTGACCAACATAAAGGTGTCCGGCACATCTTTCCATACAATGCCTCGAAAGGTGCCATACCTATGCTGGAGTGATAGCTGTTGTTATAAGCAAATTCTGCTAAGGGTAAGTAACTATCCCAGCTACCTTTCCACTGAAGGACAGATACCCTCAGCATGTCTTCCAGTGTCTGAATCGTTCGCTCGGACTGACCATCGGTTTGTGGATGGTAAGCAGTGCTATATAACAGCTGAGTGTTCATCGCGGCGTGGAAAGCTCTCCAAAACCTCGAGGTAAATCTGGGGTCTCTGTCTGATACAATAGAGACGGGTACACCATGGAGTCTGACAATATTATCAATGAATAATCGTGCCAGCTTTTCTAGGGAGTAAGTCTGTCGGACAGGTAGGAAATGAGCGGACTTAGTGAGTCGATCCACTATTACCCAGACGCCATCAAGTCTCGTTCGTGTTCTCGGTAAACCATACACGAAGTCCATGGTGATATCTTCCCACTTCCACACGGGTATCGGAAGATTCTGTTGGAGTCCCCCAGGTCTCTGTCTTTCGGCCTTTACTTGCTGACAAATAATACACCTACTCACATATTCAGCTATGTCCCGTTTCATCCCAACCCAATAGTAGAAGGGACGGATGGTACGGTATAGCTTGGTACTTCCTGGATGCATGGCATAAGCGGAGAGGTGTGCTTCATCCAGAATTTCCCTTTTTACGGCTTCATTGTCTGCCGGCACAACCAGTCTCTCCTGTAACATCAGCGCTCCATCTTCGCGAACAATATAATCATTTCTCTCCCCGTCTTCCACATGTCGCCTCAATGCCACACATTCTTCATCTAGTTCCTGAGCCTCCAAAACCATATTCACAAGAACCGGTCTCACTTGAAAGTTGGCTAACCAGGCTCCCCGCTTCCCTGGTTCCACTGAAACACCGGTTTCTCGAAGCGAAAACAATAGTGGCACATGGATAGCTCGAAGAGAAGCAAGCTGCCCATGGTATTTTCTGCTCAAAGCATCCGCCACTACGTTTGCATGTCCTGGATGGTACTCGATCGTGCAGTCATAGTCAGAGATGAGTTCCATCCATCTTCTCTGCCTTAGGTTCAGCTCTGACTGCGTGAAGATGTACTTCAAACTCTGGTGATCGGTGAAGATACGACACTTCTCACCGTATAAATAGTGCCTCCAGATCTTTAAAGCGAAAACCACCGCCCCAAGCTCCAAGTCATGAGTGGGGTAATTCCTCTCGTGGGTCTTGAGTTGTCTAGAAGCATAGGCAATAACCTTCCCATGCTGCATTAACACACAACCCAATCCCGATAGAGATGCATCGGTGTAGACTTCAAACTCGCCACTCTCGTCTGGAAGAGCGAGAACGGGAGCTTCAGTAAGACACCGTTTCAGTTCCTGGAAGCTCTTTTCACATTAGTCATCCCACTCGAATTTTACCTCCTTCCGAGTTAGTTTGGTCAGAGGTAAGGCAATCGAAGAGAATCCGCGAACAAAACGCCGATAATAACTAGCCAGTCCCAGAAAGCTTCTTACTTCGGTGACATTCCTCGGTTGTTCCCAATCCGCCACTGCTGCAATCTTTTGGGGATCCACACTAATCCCATCCGCAGATACTATATGACCGAGGAAGCTGATCTGATTCAGCCAGAACTGGCATTTATTGAACTTGGCATATAACCGCTCGTTTCGCAAGGTCTCCAGCACCGTCCTCAGGTGTATTCTATGCTCGGCGGTACTCTTAGAATAAATTAAGATATCATCAATGAAGACTATTACGAACTGATCGAGGTATGGCTTGAAGATCCGGTTCATCAGATCCATGAACGCTGCAGGCGCGTTCGTCAACCCGAAAGGCATGACACGAAACTCATAATGCCCATACCTAGTCCGAAATGCAGTCTTCGGAACATCTTCCTCCCGAATCAACAACTGGTGATAACCCGAGCGAAGATCGATTTTTGAGAATACCTGCGCACCTTTCAACTGATCAAAGAGGTCATCGATCCGAGGTAAGGGGTAACGGTTCTTCACCGTCACCTGGTTCAACTGGCGATAATCGATACACAACCTCAGGGATCCATCTTTCTTCTTTACGAACAGAACAGGAGCACCCCAGGGGGACATGCTGGGTTGGATATAACCCTTATCCACCAACTCCTGTAATTGTATCTTTAACTCTCGTAGTTCTGCAGGCGCCATACGATATGGTGGTAACGAGATGGGGTTCGTACCCGGAAGTAAGTCGATCGTGAAATCGATCTCCCTCGCAGGGGGTAAGCCTGGTAAATCTTCCGGGAAGACATCAGTAAATCTCTTTACCACTGGTACGTCCTCGGGTCTCAGCGGAGATTTTTCCTTCACCACAACGTGGGCTAAGAATCCCACACACCCCTTATGCAGTAACTTAGTCGCCTGGATAGAAGAAATAATACAACTAGGTAGGATTCGTCGTTCACCTTGAAATGTAATCGCTGACTGTCCAGGACGATCAAAAGTCACTAATTTCTCCCTGCAACCGATGATGGCGTTATGGCGAGAAAGCCAATCCATCCCTAAAATTACATCAAACTCCACCAGATTGAACGGAATTAGATTAGCCTCCAAGTTTTCTCCCTCTACAAAAACAGGGCAGTCTCTATACTCCCACTGTGCACAGAAAAGTTCTCCGTGCGGCATTTGTATCAACATATTATAACCAAGTGAAGTAGGACATGACTCGAATCCTCGTGCATATGATGAAGACACAAAAGAAAATGTAGCACCTGGATCGATCAAAGCACTAGCCCAATTACCACAGACAAGTAACCTACCCATAATGACTTGTGGGTCCTGCTCGGCCTCCTGTTGGGTGATGGCGTTCATACGTCCATGTACCTGACGTCCTGCACCACCCTGCCGTCCTGAGCCGCCGTCTCGGCCACCTCTAGCTCGAAAACCCTGATTGTTCCGACCGCCTCTGTTCCCCTGATTCTGGTTACCGGATGTTATACCCTGCTGCGGTGGCTGTCTCTGAGGGGGAAACTGTGTACCCTGACCATCCCCTCCACCATAATTCTGATAAGGACCGGCACCGTAATTCTGGGAGGAACCGCCACCGTAACCCTGAGAAGAGCTACCTCCGTAACCTTGAGAATAACCTCCACCCTGTCCTTGAGATGAACTACTGCCCGATCCCCGAGAATATCCAACACCAAAACTCGAGTTCGGATTAGCCCAACCACCGGAACTTGGTCTAGGAGCATAACCCGCGGCCCCCAGAGCTGAAGGACACTCCCTAGCATAATGTCCGGCACCTCCACACCGGTGGCACGTGCCTGTCCTGAAGTGACTGAAAGACCGTCTAGCCGGCTCGCTACCTGAGCCCTCACTAGACGAACCCGATCCCTGCCCTTGGCGTTTAAAAGAAAAGGAGTGCCTCGGGGCAAACGAACCAGATGAACCACCAGCTTCCCGTGTGCTACGAGACCGAAAGTTACGACCTCCCTGATTCTGGTTCCGCGGTCGATTTTGGTTTTGGGGCTGATTCTGGGCCTGCATCTGCGTCCGAGACTGCTCTGCCTGAACTGCAGTCTCCCACCGACCTTGTTCGATCCTCAAACAGGTTTCTATCATTTCTTCATAACTGTTGTGTAGGAAGGCCGAAATCGCCTCACGGTAATCAGCATTTAAGCAAACCATTAACTGGGTCATCTTTTCTTCTGGATTTTCATAAGTCTTAATGTGGTGTCTTGACAAGCGTCGGAAAGTGGTGTCGAGCTCCGTAATGCTAAGGTCACCCTGCCGGAACTCTAGGAACTGTTGTCTCATCCGTAACTTATAACCAGGACTCAAAAAGTGTGAAGAGAATCGCTTCCGAAAAGTAGTCCAGGTCATTCGGCCACCAGGCGGAATAGATTGTTTGACTCCTTTCCACCAGACTTTACAGTCTCCCTTTAAGAAGTGAGCAGCGGTCTCTCTCCAATGACCTACGGGGCAGTTCATACTCTCCAAGGTATCCTCAACTGTCTCCAGCCACTCCTCGGCCTCTGGACATGTTCCAACTACCCTCAGTTCTGGAACGCCTAAGCTGCGAGCAATCTCAATGTAGGTGCGATTCGATCTACTACCACTGCCGGTAATGGCATCCTTAATAGCATTAGCTAGCTGTGCCACTCCTCCTCCCAAGGCTCCCAAACCAGTACGAGCTCGACGTGGAATATGCCCACCAGGGGGATCCATAATTCTGAGAAGAGATAGGACAGATTTTAGGAAGACAATAAAATGGTAGATGCCATAAGAGTTATGATTACCAATTGGTGGAATGAAATCCTAGATATGCTCTGGACAAACGCTCTGATACCAATCTGACACGCCCCGGTCCCGATGTCCTGTAGACATCGGGACGAACACGTGCTGGCCGACACCCGAGGGGTGACGTAAGCCATTTAAAACCATTATTAATCCAAAATATCCTAAACATGCTCACCACCCAATAAAAGTAATTGTAAGAAATATTCAGTTTACACACCAAGCAGCAGAAACATGGTACATCAAACTAATATTCAACAGCCACACTGATAAAACACACATTACAGAATCGTGTCCAGAGCATAAGTCTACGCTAGATTACACGGAAATTAGAATAGGAAAGTGCTATTACACAAAGTGCCGGAGAATAAGGAATAGTGCTGGGTCACTGGTAGGGAAATGCCTCAAAACTCAGGTCGTAATTCCTCGAATCATAATCCTCGTTCCTATCTCCTGAAGGGGGCGCAAAACAAGGGTGAGTGGACCAATTTGATATACATATAAGAAAATAGTTATCAAGGTACTAACCCCCAAGTTAGAAAACCAAAACATGATATATAGGTAAGTTTTCCCTACGCCTACCATACAACACAGTATTGCAATCACGACTCACAATCATAATCACATTACTTTCGTACGATATCTCAATTCAGATAAACACGCAAGATAATACCCAAATAACAGCTCATAAGTATAAAGTCATAACCATATCAGAATAATCGCTAGTGAATGTCCAATATAACACTTCAGGCCCCATGCCAGCTCCCCGTCCCTGAGCATACAGTCAGAGGAAACCACACTTCAGGCCCAATGCCAGCTTCCCGTCCCTGTACTCGAAAGTCAGAGGCTCCAGGCCCTATGCCAGCACCATAACCGTCGCCCGGGATGGACCGGAACCCTATCCCTACATCCCGTAGCGGAAATGGACCACTAGGTAGTATCAGATCAATGCCACATATATTTATTAATCTCAACATTATATCTCAGCATTCAATACTCAAACATCGTATCACACTATTCTATACTCAAGCATTTCACTCATATAATTTCTTAAAATAAAGTAAGTATTTTTAGAAGGGGTCCACTCACAGTACTCAGCCGTCCAACGCTGCGCTGCTAGCGAATCTAGAACAATCCCAAAAGTTGCCCCTAAGCACATAAAGGGTACAACTCAGTCAAACTCTATTTTAACGATTTAATTTGGGAAAACGGATCTCAAAAACGGGTCCAGAACGTCGAAATTAGCCTAGGAGGGGTCCCGGACGGAACCCGAAAAAGTCAACCCAAAAAGTCAACGTTGACCGTTGACTGGTCAAAGTCAACGGTCAACGGTCAAGGTCAACGTTGACCGTTGACCGGGTCAACGGTCAACGAGTCAAGTCAACGGGTCAACGCACGGGTCGGGTCAACGGGTCAACCCACGGGTCGGGTCAACCCGGGTTTGGGTTGGATCCGGACCTGGGTTAGGGTTTGGGTTGGTTACGGGTTTGGGCTTGATTACGGGTTTGGGCTTGGGGGGTCTGGCCCAAAAGGGTTCTGGGCTAGAGATTAGCCCACTGGGCTTCTGGGTTTGAAAGGTTACGGGCTCAAGGCCCTGCTGGTTCAAGTAATGGCCCAAGGCTTATAAGCCTTGGGTTTGGGCTTGGTTAAATGGGCCAAAGGCCCAAATTTTTCTGAGGCCCAAGGCCTTAATTAAAATAGGGTGCCCTAACAAAAAAATGCAACGGGCTAGGGTACTGGGCTAGGCCCTACGGGCTTAAGGCCCAAGAACATCCTAACAAGGCCCAAAGGCCCTAACCCTAATTAATTAACAGAATAAAATAAATAAATAATTAAAAGGAATTGGGCTGGGCTAGTTACGGGCCCAAGGCCCGAGTGGGTTGGGTTTCGGGTTCTGGCCCAAAGGGCCTGGTTTGCATGCCGGAGAAGACAGGGACAACGCCGGAGCTTCCACAGCTCCGGCCGACTACCAACGGAGACCCTAAGCTCCGATCTACCCATAAAATCGAAGAGCGAAGAGAGAGGAGTAGGGTGGTACCTTCAGATCGACGGAAAGCCGCCGGAGCTGCTCGGAAAATGCCTCGGGGCTCGCGGATCCGCCGGCGGAGATGGGTGCGTACACCCCGTCTCGAATTCAGCCCTAAAACTCACGGGAAACAACGATTAGCTCCTAATTTCTAACCTAAACACAACTCAAGGGAAGGAGGGAGTCGATCGTGGCTTACCTCGTCGGAAATCGCCGGGAATTCGTCGGGGGATCTTTTTCTGGGTTTTCCCTCCGTTCGTCGCGATGGCACCGAGTGAGGGAGAGAGAGAGACGAGACGAGAGAGAGTGGAGGTGGGTACTGTCGTGCGTAGTGAGGGAGTGCGAGAGTAGTGAGGGAGAGTGAGAGCGAGGGTCACGGGGAAGGGAGAGAGAGCTCGAGAGGGTTTGAGAGATTGAGAGAGACAGAAAGGGAAAGTAAGAAAGAGGGAGAGCTTCGGGGTAGGGGCAGAAACAGAGGAGGAAAGGGGAGATGGGGTGCTGCCACGTGGCAGCCCAGGGTCTAGGGACTCAATTGAAAAATTTGGAAAACTCCAGGGCAATTTTCTGATTTATTTAAATAATTAGAGAGGCGGGTGTGTCATAGAGACAGTGGCGGATCTACTAAGGGACCAAGGTGGTCCCAGGACCACCCGAAGCTCGGAAAAATGGCTGTGAGGATCTTCAAGGACCACCCTAGTCTGGGCAGTGATGGAGAAGAAGCAGCCATGGCTGCTGCAGTGTCTGCGTTTCAGGAGGAAGAAGAAGAAGAGCCAAATTTTTTTTCAAAATGACTTGGCCAAAACGACGTCGTTTTGAGCCAAGTCATTAAAAAAATTTGAAGGTCACTCACGTGGGAACCTCACACGCCAGTAGCCAGCTCCTTCAGCTTCAGCAATCAGCTCCTTCACTTTACCTAATCCTGCCGTTGCAATCAGAACCCTCACGCGGCGCCGTCACACGAACACGATCAGGATCAGCTCATTCAGCACCGACGGGCGGGGCGACGAGTCGACGACATCTCTATTCTCCGTGTTGAGCTGTAAGTTTGCTACAGATAAACTCATAAGTTCATAACCCCTGTTTTGTGTTTGGCTTTTGAAGGTGTTTTCGTAAACAGAAAATGCTTGTTCGTTTTATTTGTGATTTTGAGTAATGGGTTGTGATTATTTTGTCGATTTGTATGTTTAGTGATCAGAAAAGCTTTTGGGTAGTGGTTTCAAAGATTTGAACCTTCAATACGATGATTTGTCCCAACTATTTGTTGTGCATTTTGGGGTTTTATGTGCTCGATGATTTGTCCCAACTATTTGAATTGTGAAAGTTGATTTTGTATGTGAGATTTCATTGAGATTTTAGGCTGATATTTATGATTATTTTCCTGTTGATATTGTCGAATTGCACTAACTGTGGTGATGGTATGCTTTTTATTTCGGGGTTGAGTTTAGATTGGGCATGCTTGTCGTGATTACTTAATTTTTGTTCGACTGAATACCTGGTTGCGTGTTATGCATAAGGCAGCATTAGATATTGTAGTCCTACTGTCATTGGTGTAATTTAGTTCTTGAAGATGGCATATGTAATGTAGTCCCTGAATATAGCATATCAACATTTTCCATGACAATCGACACCAAAAGAATGAATCTTTCCTATTGTTGTTGTAGAAATGTGTCCGTTTCTGGTTATTGCTTGATCGATGATGCCATAATCCCCTGTACAGTGTTGCCTGCTTTTATCGATGATGCCACCAGAGCTGGTTGGTGAAAAAATGGAACCTGAGCGGTTATACGATGCTGTCAATATCCTAATTTCCCTACAGGTACAACTATTATGTCATTCAGTCATATATATGAGTATGAGTTGCATTTTGTTTCCCTGCCGTAATCAAATTTTGGATCTAATGCATGCTGCCTTACTTTAAAAACCTTAAAAAACTTGTAGCATTTCATGACATTTGTTCTTCACCCCACAGTCTATTACGTATCTCTACTCATTACAAATCTCATTTTATGGCTCATTGTAGAGTAAGAATGGTGGTTTAGCAGCCTGTGAACCAGCTGGAGCAGCAGAATGGTTAGAAGTAAGAATTTTAAAGAACTGAAGTAATGTTGTTGAACTTAGTTTAGATGAGTAATTTTTGAAGCCATTTTTTAGTTAGCATATACTCACTGGACATTCTCACTTTTTTTTTTCCCTAGATGTTGAATCGCACGGAATTCTTTGCAGACATTGTTGTTGAGCATGACTATGTTGAATGCACTTCATCTGCAATTCAGGCTTTAGTTTTGTTTAAGAAGTTGTACCCAAAAGAATGAATCTTTCCTATTGTTGTTGTAGAAATGTGTCTGTTTCTGGTTATTGCTTGATTCGTGTTTTATGTTAAGGCCACGGGGTAGTAGCCCGTGTTCTTAATTTAGTTCCAATTAGGATTATACCATTTACATTCATTTTCTGCTAGACTTTGGTTATTTTCACCCCCTTTGAATGCAATGAGGTGTTGGCAATTATTTCATGGCAATATAAAGAGCCGAATATAGATTTACACATTTAAAGCTTTTTTCTTTGCACAAAGCAAAACCAACAATGTAGAACAGTTCTTTGACAAATAGTACTGCATTATTGATGAATGTTGTGCCTTTTTCTTATTCTCTCCCTAGTGAAAAGTAAAGACATCGATATTGATAAGGGTAGTGTTATTTTTGCATAGCTACTGATATATTTTTCTAGTTCTTAAATGATAGCTTAGTTGTTTACATTGAGAAAGATGTTTTTTCTTGTATTGACAATGAAACTATTATGACACGTTTTCAAAGTATGAGATCCCGTCGTGGACAAATTTAGCATTTCTAGCTTGTTTAGCACAAAAATTATGAATGAAAATTGTAGTTTGTCATTTATTTGTTCAATGATATTTTCGTCTTGGTTTTTTTTTTTTTGGAGCTTTTATATTGGGACCACCCTAAGTTAAAATCCTGGATCCGCCACTGCATAGAGAGCAAATCACTCTTTGTTCCGACACAATTTCATGACTTGTTCTTTGTCTAATATTTTTTATTCCCAAAGTTCATCTCGACTGTTCCGTTCTTTGTATTACAGAAACTTCAAAAGAAGAGAACGTAGCCAATATGTATCATTCACGTCAAAACTGTTTTAGATTTCAGAAACATATTAACAAATTTAATAGCCCAATACATATACACCAAAGCGCATCGAAAACACAAAAGAAGTACTAGAACCCTGAAACTAAGATGAAAAATTCAGACTTTATACATCGAAAATCATCACTATTAGCCATGTAACTTGGTCATCGCAGATAATTCGCATCCAACAATTTTATCTCCAGCTGTCAAATGCACTTCCTTAATTCTAAAACGACAAGTAAACAAAAAAGATTCAGATGATATTGTAGATTGATGTAGCTTGGCGGTTCTAAATTTGACGACGCGCTCGTTAGAAACTAGACGCTAAATGACACGCCCCGGTCCCGATGTCCTGTAGACATCAGGACGGACACGTGTTGGCCGACACCCGAGGGGTGATGTAAGCCATTTAAAAACAATTAACAATCCAAATATGCTCACAAATATGCATAAATATATATATATATATATATATATATATATATATAAAGTCACTTTTCACACTAAGCAGCAGAAACATGTTCACACCAAATTAATATTCAACTGCCAACACTGAAAAGAAATTACAACGGATCATGTCCAGAGCATAAGTCTAAGCTAGACTACAACGAGATTCAGAATAAGAAAGTGCTATTACACAAAGTGTCGAACAGGAAGGGATAGCACTGGATCACTGGTAGGGAAACGCCTCGAAGCTCAGATCGTAATCCTCGTTCCTATCTCCTGAAGGGGGCGTAAAACAAAGGTGAGTGGACCAGTTTGGTATACATATATGAAAATAGATAACAAGATACTAACCCCCAAGTTAGAAAACAAAACAAGTTATATAAGTAAGTTTTCCTAAACCTACCAAGCATTTGCAATAACACAATCACAATCGTACGTGTAAACAAGAATCATATCTTAATTTATATATCATAGATTATAATCACTAGTGAATAACCAAAATAACACTTCAGGCCCCATGCCAGCTCCCCGTCCCTGATCAGACAGTCAGAGGAAACCACACTTCAGGCCCAAATGCCAGCTTCCCGTCCCTGCACTCAAAAGTCAGAGGAAACACACTCCAGGCCCTATGCCAACACCATAACCGTCGCCCGGGATGGACCGGAACCTTATCCCTACACCCCGTAGCGGAACGTGGTTCACTAGGTAATAATAGATCAATGCCACATATATTATATAAACCATGCATCATATCACAATATTCTAAACTCAGGCATAAATCATGTAATTTCTTAAATAAATAAAATAAGTATTTTAGAAGGGGTCCACTCACAGTACTGCGCTACCCAAAACCACGCAGCCAGCGAAGAACCGTTGTCCCAAATAAGCACCTACGCATAAATAGAGTTCAACTCAGTCAAACTCCATTCAAACGACTTTATTTGGGAAAATGACTTCAAAAACGGGTCCAGAACGTCGAAATTAGCCTAGGAGGGGTCCCAGACGGAACCCAAAAAAGTCAACGTTGATCGTTGACCGGTCAAAGTCAACGGTCAGGGTCAAAGTCAACGTTGACCGTTGACCGGGACAACGGTCAACGGGTCAGGGTCAGGGTCAATGGGTTTGGGTTGCCAAGGGTTTGGGTTTGGGGAAACTGACCCAAAAGGGGTCTTGGGTTTTGGGGTTAGCCCAAAAGGGCTTCTGGGTTTGAAGGGACACGGGCCGAAGGCCCTGGTGGTTTGGTCAAAAGCCCAAGGCTTATAAGCCTTGGGTTTGGGTTAGGTTAAACGGGCCAAAGGCCCTAGTTTTTCAAAGGCCCGAGGCCTTAATTAGTTTTAGGAAAATAAAAATAAAAATGATACGGGCTAGGGTACTGGGTCCGATGAAATTGGGCCTAGTGCCCAGTTACAAAAGCCCGAAGGCCCTAATTCTAATTAATTAACAAAATAAAACATAAATAAATAAAAGGAAAGGGTTGGGTTGGATTGCAACGGGCTTAAGGCCCGTGGGTTTTCTAGCAAGGCCCAAAGGCCCTAATTAACAAAATAATTAAAATTAAAACTAAACTAATTGGGTTGGGTTGGGTTGCTACGGGCCTAAGGCCCAAGGAGGTTGGGTCTAAGTTCTGGCCCAAAGGGCCTGGTGCACACCGGAGTACACAGGAGTGAACGCCGGAGCTTCCACAGCTCCGGCCGACTACCAATGGGGTTCTAGGGCTCCGATCTAACAATGAAAATGAAGTACGAAGTGAGGAGAGAAGTTTGGTACCTTTGGTTTGACGGAAAACAGTTGGAGTTGCTCGAAAATTGCCTCGAGACTCACGGGCTCGCCGGAGAAAATGGGTGCGTACACCCCGTCACGATTCGACCCTAAAACTCACGGAAAAACACCTATTATCTTCTAATTCCTAACTCAAACACGAAATTGGTGAAAGAGGGGGATGATTGGGGCTCACCTCGTCGGAAATTTCATGGAATTCGCCGGGAGGAACTCTGGGTTTCCTCCTTCTGCTGTGCTGCTACCGAGAGGGATAGAGGGAGACAAGAGATGCGAGGCGCGAGGGAGAGAGGACGAGGGTGTGTGTGTATGTGTGATGGCGAGATCGAGCGAGAGATAGGGAGAGTGAGGGCGAGAGGGTCACGGGGAAGAGAGAGTTCGAGAGGGTTTGAGAGACTGAGAGAGAGAGACAGAAAGGGAAAGTAAGAGAGAGAGAGAAGTGACTCGGGGTGGGGGACAGAAAACAGAAAAGGAAAGGGGAGATGGGGTGCTGCCACGTGGCAGCCCAGGGTCTAGGGACCAAATTGAAACTTAGCAAAAATTTCAGGGCAAAATTCTGATTTATTTATATAGTTAAGGGGCGGGTGTGACACTAAAGATCATTGAAAGGAATCAACTGGTGCTGAGGCAGGAGTGAAATGTCATGCATGTCAGGTGGAAGTTCCGGAAATGGTGCTTTGAGCTGAAGAACTTGTTGTGCTAGGATAGCACCAAACCAAGCGGAACCAATTCAAGCTAACTCACAGAAAATATATCAAAAGAAATGCAAGAACAAAAATAGAAAATAACACCAAGATTTTAACGAGGTTCCTCCATAGTCAGTGTAACTGGAGTACGTCCTCGGAGCAGTAGGAGCTCACCCAATAACCCCTTATCAACCAAATGGGAGTTTACAAAGTGTTGACAATCTCATAACCCAAAAGCCCAATACACCCAATAGCTCTCACACACCAAAGAAACAAATAGAGAAACAAATATAATGAATAATTTCTTCTCTAAACATATAGCTCAAAACTATTACAACAACAATATCTTTGGTGGATGATTACTAACCAATTAGAGGAGCACTTTCTTCTTCCCCAAAACAAGGAAGGATGTTGTCCACCTTTTTTTCTTTTCTTTATAATTTTATAATAGCCGAAAGTGGATGTGAGTTGGCCACTTGGCTACATATTCCAACAATCTCCACCTTGGCCAAGTTCCGAAAGCGCCATCACAAGCCAAAATGCTTCAAAACTCCTACTGCTTAACGCCTTCTTTATATAGGCAAAATGTGAGCCAAGTTCAAGCAATGAACAAACTTGGCTACACCAACAACCTTAGTCAACATATCAGCGGGGTTGTCTTTAGTTGGAATCTTCTGGAGAATGATTTCCCCTTCACCAACAACTTCGCGAACAAAGTGATAACGCACATCTATGTGCTTGGTCCTAGCATGATGAACCTGATACGTAGCCAAATAAATGGCACTCTGACTATCACAATGTACCTCGACCTATTTCTAATCAACCCCCAAATCTCTAATCAGTCCATGTATCCAAATGGCCTCCTTTATAGCTTCAGCAACTGCCATATATTCAGCCTCTGTAGTAGACAAGGCAACAGACGACTGTAAAATAGACCTCCAACAAACTGGCCCTTTAGCCATAGTAAACACATAGCCTGTAGTAGACTACTTTCCATCCAGATCACCTACATAATCTGAATCAACATAACCAACTGCAAAATGACCAATACCAGAGTCATCCCTCTCAAAGTATAAACCAACATCTCGAGTACCATGGAGATACCTCAATATCCACTTAGCTGCATGCCAATGCTCTTTACCTGGATTATGCATATATCGACTCACTGTACCAACTGCATGAGCAATATCCGGTCTAGAGCATACCATTGCATACATCAAACTACCAACCAAATTTGCATATGGTATATTTTTCATTTACAACTTCGCTTTATCAGTTTTAGGACATTGTAGAGAACTTAATTTAAAATGAGGAGCCAAAGGGGTACTAACCGGTTTGGTTGAGTCATGAACTCCAAACTTCTGAATCAACTTCTCAAGGTATTGTCTTTGATTCAAGCATACCAAACCTTTCTCTCTGTCTCTAGTGATCTCCATGCCAAGGATCTTTTTTGCTTTACCAAGATCCTTCATCTTGAACTCATTTTTCATTTGCTTTTTCAATTTCTCAATCTCTTCAACATTCTTTGAGGCAATCAACATATCATCAACATATATCAACAAATAAATGAAAGACCCATCTTGCAACTTCTTGAAGTACATACAATGATCATATTGACTTCTAGAATAATTTTGGCCTCTCATAAATTTATCAAACCTCAAATACCATTGTCTTGGAGATTGTTTCAAGCCATAAAGTGATTTCTTCAACTTGCAAAACAAATTTTCTTTCCCTTTCACTTTATACCCATCCGGTTGACACATGTAAATCTCTTCATTCAAATCACCATGTAGGAAAGCCGTCTTCACATCAAGTTGCACAAGCTCAAGATCATATTGTGCAACAAGAGCTAACATAATGTGAATTGAGAAGTGCTTCACAACCGGAGAAAAGATTTCATTGTAGTCAATGCCCTCCTTTTGTGCATACCCTTTAGCAACTAATCTTGCTTTGAATCTCACATTGCTTTTCTCATCAACATCTTTCTTCTTGGCATACACCCATTTGCAACCAATAGCTTTCTTACCCTTAGGCAATTTAGCTAACTCCCAAGTCTTGTTTTTCGAGAGAGAATTCATCTCGTCACCCATGGCATTGCACCACTTCTCCTTTTCTTCACTCGCAATGGCTTCCTTAAAGTTGGATGGAATCTCATCAATGATAATAGAAAGACCAAAAGAAACATAATCATTATACCGAGCTGGCTTGGTAATTTTTCTCTTTCCTCTGTTCTTGGCAATAGACTCGTGCGGTGAATCTTGCTCTTCATCTTGAAAAGAGACTTCAACTTCAACTTCTTCAACATTCTCATGGTCTCTCACTTCTTCACTTGTAGTGGCTTCGACATCAGTGGAAATAGGATTTGAAGTACCAGAGGCAACTTTCTCAAGCTCCACTTGTTGGACATCTTTCACATTCTTCTCAGAGCCTCTGAACATACTTTCTTCATCAAATGTCACATCTCTGCTGACTACCAGTTTCTTCATCTCTGGGCACCACAACCTGTAACCTTTGACACCACTACTAAAACCAAGAAAGATAGCCTTTTTGGCTCTAGGATCAAGTTTATTTTCAGTTACATGAAAATAAGTAGGTGAACCAAAAATACGAATATAATCATTATCAGTAGAAGGTTTTCCAGTCCATACCTCCATTGGTGTCTTACCCTGAATAGCAGCTGAGGGTAACCGGTTGATGATGTGACATGCATAATTAATTGCCTCTGCTCAAAATGATTTGTCCAAACCCGACTGAGACAACATACATCTAACCTTCTCAAGCAAGGTTCAATTCAATTTTTTCGCAACTCCATTTTGTTGTGGAGTTCCCCTGACACTGAAATGTCTCACAATTCCTTCTTCTTTACAAACTTTAAAGAAAGGGTCGGATGTGTATTCACCACCATTATCCGATCTCAAAATCTTAATCTTTCTTCCAGTCTAGTTCTCAACCATTTTCTTCCAACTCAAGAAAATGCTCAACGCTTCACTCTTGTGCTTCATAGTGTAGACCCAAGACCTTCTTGAATAATCATCAACAAAGGTCACAAACCAATGTCTACCACTCAAAGAAGGAGTCTTTGTAGGACCCCAAACATCCGAATGCACATAATCAAGAATGCCCTTCGTCTGATGTACAACAGTACCAAACTTCACTCTAGTTTGCTTCCCCAAGACACAATGCTCGCAGAAATCAAGCTTACAAGTCGTGGCACCTTTTAGAAGACCTTGTTTCACAAGCCCTTGTAGAGCTTTCTCACCAGCATGGCCTAATCTCATATGCCACAGTCTAGTAATATCGAATCGGATGTGCCCATATTTTCTGAGACTACAGATGCTTCACCTGTCACAGTGCTTCCTTGCAATAAATACAAATGCCCACATCGAGGAGCTTTCATCACAACAAGTGCACCATAAGTCACTTTCAATGTCTGCCCATCTGAATGAAACCTGAAGCCCTTGGCTTCTAAAGTTCCCAAAGAAATAAGATTTTTCTTCAAATTCGGTACATACCGAACACCTGTCAACTCTTTAACCATGTCATCATGCAACTTCAAACGAATTGTACCAATCCCTTTTGTTGTGCAAGGATTGTCATCTCCCATGAACACAACACCACCATCAAACTCTTTCAAGCTTGAAAACCAATCCTTGTGAGGAGTCATATGATGAGTACAACCCGTATCCAACACCCACTTAGTAGCACAATCAAATGATAAGGAAGTGGTTAAAGTAAAATCAGAAAAATCAGTTTCAACCTCAGCAACATTAGCTTCAGAACTTTCTTTTCCTTTGGTCTTCAACCTAGGACAATCTTTCTTCCAATGACCCTTATTACAACAAAAGGCACATTCATCCCTTTCCCAAGTTTTTCTACCTTTAGAGTTTCCTCTAGGTCGAGACTGTGATTTTTTTCTACTAGAGGAAGATCTCCTCTCCGACGATCTACCTCTAACAAACAAAGCCTCAGAGGTACTATCATGATTTTTATCTCTATGCCTCATTTCATAAGTCGTCAAGGCATTCGACACATCTTCAAATTTCACAGTTTCTTTACCATGCATAATAGTGGTAACAAAATGCTCATAAGAGTCTAGCAAGGAATTCAACAATATTAAGGCCTTATCTTCATCCTTCATATCCTCATCTAGATTCAACAAATCAGCAATCAACTTATTAAAAGCATCAAGGTGCCTGATCATTTGTGTACCTTCTTTATATTGGAAGCAGTAGAGATTTTTCTTCAAATGTAGCCGGTTCTCAGCACTCTTTGTCATGTACTTGTCTTCTAATTTTTTCTACAACACATTTGCCAAAGTCTCCTGCATCACAAAATACTTCTGAGTTTTGGCAAGGCACAACCGAATTGTAGAGCAAGCTAACAAATTTAACTCCTCCCATTCCGACTTCGACATGGCTTCTGTCTTATCTTCCAAAGCGGCCAGTAGATCTTGTTGAGCTAACATATCCTTGACCTCACATTGCCACATCCCGAAGTTGTTTGTGCCATCAAATTTTTCTACTTCAAACTTTGCATTTTGCACCGTAGTTCTTGCAATCCCGGAGCTACTTCCAAAAGGATTCTCATCTTGCCCACCTGACATCTTTGGCAACTAGACAGTACCCAAGAGCAACCAGTGCTCTAATACCAATTGTTGTGCTAGGATAGTACCAAACCAAACGGAACCAATTCAAGCTAACCCACAGAAAATATATCAAAAGAAATGCAAGAACAAAAATAGAAAATAACACCAAGATTTTAACAAGGTTCCTCCACAGTCAGTGTAACTGGAGTACGTCCTCGGAGCAGTAGGAGCTCACCCAATAACCCCTTATCAACCAAATGGAAGTTTACAAAGTGTTGACAATCTCACAACCCAAAAGCCCAATACACCCAATATCTCTCACACACCAAAGAAACAAATAGAGAAAGAAATATAATGAATAATTTCTTCTCTAAACATATAGCTCAAAGCTATTACAACAACAATATCTTTGGTGGATGATTACTAACCAATTAGAGGAGCACTTTCTTCTTCTCTTCAAAGAGGAGCTGCAACTCTTTATTTTTTGCTCCCAAAACTGAAATGAGCTTCCTCTCTTTCTCACAATTGCTCCCAAAGGCAACCAACCTCTCAATTATGAAGAACCAAAACTCACGGGTGTAAAAGGAAAAAAAAAAGCAACCCTTTTTTTCTTCTTCCCCAAAACAAGGAAGGATGTTGTCCACCTTTTTTCTTTTCTTTATAATTTTAGAATAGCCGAAAGTGGATGTGAGTTGGCCACTTGGCCACATATTCCAACAGAACCTTCATCACTTGTCCGCCTTTTGGCCTTCCCTCACTGTTGGGCTAGTTGGAAAATTAGTTATTATTTTATTATTGTTTATGGTTTTCTTGTGGACCAAGAATATTAGAGTTTCTTGCCCGTCAAGTATTAGGGTTTTGCTTTAGTTTTCACTATGTATAGTAGTGATTGTATTAGTTTATTTAATCAAGTTAGTCACAAAGTAGCCTCCTAGGGTTTTGTAGCCGTTTCGGCAATCTTTCGTTCACTTAATAAAGTTATATTAGTTTATATTCAGTTTGTTCGTTTGTTAATCGCGCACTGCAATATTCAACTTGGTATCAGAGCAGGTTTGATTTTTTGGGATTTAATATGTTCTTGATAGGTATCCATGTTGTTTGTTTGATATTAGTTTTTAGCATTAGTTTTGGAAAAAAAAAAACTAACAAGCATAGAAGATTTCCAGCAAGATAGAGTTGCCAAACCCAACTCACAAGTGGCAAGTAAAACCCCCATCACAGTTAGTCCTCCTTCCACATGCAAGTTCCAAGGCGACAACTCCAAAACTAAACATGTCAGATTCTATACTGGCTTTCCCTCTGTTTGCATATTCAGGGGCAATGTATCCAAAAGTCCCTACCAGCCCTGTTTTCTGAGTCTTGAACCGGGGATCCACAAGCTTGTCAATCCCAAAATCACCAAGCTAAGCACTAAAATCATTGTCTAACAAGACATTAGCTGATTTGATATCCCTATGAAGAACGCACTGCTCTGCAACTTCATGTAGATAATGAAGAGCAAACGCCAAGCCTAAAGCTATCCTGTACCTGAAATCCCATTACAGTGTTGTTTTCGAGCCAAATAGATGTGTATCAAGGCTGCTGTTTGTCATGTATGAATAAACAAGTAAGCATTCGCCTTGCTCATGACACCATCCGATGAATTGCACCAGGTTTCTATGTATCAAACGACTTATAATCTTCACTTCATTGACAAAAACTCCCTCATAGTGCTCAGATTCCGTGAAGATTCTCTTCACAGCAACCTTGCAACCTAGGTCTCTTATAGTTCCTTTATAAACCTGTCCTGACCCTCCGCAACCAAGCCGTCCGTCATTTGCAAATCCATTGGTGGCTGCAACTAGTTCTTGATAAGAAAATCGTTTTGGCAACGCTAGTCTCTGAAGACCCGAATTTATACAAGACACAAACTTGGAGTACTTTTTGTGCCCTTTAGTCTTGTTTCTCTGATTCCACACAACCAGCAACCAACGTACGAACATACCAGGCATGAAAACAAATAAGGAAATTACAACGAACGCAATCCAGAAAGTGATTGTCCTTCTTTCCTTCGCTTTGCTACTTTGATCATAAGAAAACAGACTTGTACTGAAATCCCATGAATATAAAAGATGCCTCTCAGGGTATAATCCAGTAGCAGCAGAAAAACCAATTGTAACCCATTCGGGGAGAACATTTCGTAAGTCAATATGGTAAGAAAGGGAAGGACTAAACTCAAAGTAAAGAGGATTCGGGTATCCATCGTATGACCAAACCACTGTGAGAGTTTTGGTTTTAGATATCTAAAATATCCATACTTCAGCCATTCTCCCATTACTGCTACTAATATCCCAACTAACATTGACAACTGAGGAGACTTGATTCACATTGATCCCAACATGTGATCCTGGTGGATCCCATTCTTCGTTTGAGAAAGTATCAAACTCAACCGTTACAATTTTGTTTTTCGATTCTGCGAAATTCGTGGTGGTGTTGCATAATCCTAGACCACCCCCAGCAGAGTTAGGTGGAATTGGAAAGCCAACAGGAGCTAGGAAAAAAGCCAAATCCATCACTAAATTTGGTGCTGTGATTATCATTATCGATCTTGAAAACGAAATGCGTTGTAAAATCTGACAGTGTCCTTGTTCTAGAGTTCCAAAGGTGAAAAGGTTCTCTATATGTACACTGTCCTGCGCGAAATAATTCATTAACTTGGTTGAATTCGACAAGTGTTTCTAATGTATCCCTGGCATCACCTTCATAGACTTAATTTTTTGTGAGAGGTGTATCCGATATGGTGAATGAAAGTGCATGCGTGAAATTTGGAAGAGCAATCGGAGAGAGAAAAATGATGAAAACGAAGAGATAAAGGTAGGAAATATTAAAGTAGTACTGAGGAACAAAAAAATGTTACCTTCCTGCTTAGAGACATCCTAACTTTGTGCAACCGATCGAAGAAAGCTGCAGATTATTTTTCCTGTTGTTTTAATTTGTGAAGGCAAGGCTTTTTAGTGTTTGGTGAAGAGTGGCAGACCGATTGACATGGATACATAAGTTGAGAAATACATGATATAGGATTACGGCATGTGTTTCTTTCGTAACAGTTGCATCCCAGCCTAGGAAAAATCTCAGAGAAAGTTGCTGCACTATTCTATTACTTGCATCCGACATGAACTATAAGTCGGATGCGCGTTTTGGGAGCTCGGGGATATCAATGTGTTTCACAGCTTCAAGGTGTGGACGATGACGAATTGACGATGACTATGAAGAATCATTGAATTAATCAAAGATCGACAACACTAATCATTACAAAATTCATGCCCCTATGTATTTTGGTGAATGAAGAATATATTCTGAAGTTTTAGTAAACATGAAATTTTCTTGTCTCAAGAACACGTGTACGAAATAAAGAATTTGTATTAATGAGAAAAATTAGAGTTAAAATATCTGAGTACAAGGCTTGATCCTTTTATCCCATCTCCAAAGTAGAATTTGATTCAATGGTGGTGAAGACTTGATTTTGAATCAGGCATGTGATTTTTTCAAAGGTTGTCCAAATGATCTTGAACAAATTGGGACCACGAGTAGTGTCAAGTGGTAAGTGATTTTCAGTTTTGATGGTGGATGAATCGACACATATGCTTGTTGTACTTGATTCTTCACGAGAGTAAGAAGATTGTAGAAAGTTTTCTGAGTCTTTTGAGTTTGTATAATTTGTCTGAGAGTCCCTACTTTGTCTTAAAGGTATTTAGGGGCCTATCCGTGATTCTTTGTATTGAACCAATTTATTTTCCGGGCCTTGATTTAAGGACATTGCCTCCATAAATTGTTTTGACTAACGCTTGATTTGAACTTAATTTGTACCTAATCACTTAACTCGTTAATTTAATCAAAATAACCTTAAAAATGGAAAACGTCAAATCAATTAGCTTGGTAATTTAACTAAATTAATTCATTGACATGATTTATGTTTGATTATTTAAGTCAAAGCAAATAAAAGGTTAGTTGCCTCCATCCTCGTCTGGCCTCAACGCATCCATCTAAATGAATTAATTTGTTGAAAGTGCAATTAAATTGCCCAAAGGGTGCTGGCCAATTTCGTCGCACTTGATTTTGATGTAACCAAAGATATTGTAATTTGGCCTTGATTTGGTATTAATTTGAACCGAATCAATTAACTTGGTAATTTACTTAAATAAATTCATTGACATGATGTATGTTTAATTTAAATCAAAGTCAATTAAAAGGTAATTCCTCAATTGTTTCCACCATCAATTTAATCTGGTAATTCTATTTTCTTTCATCCGTTGTCGACACGTGTTATTCTGATGGCTCGTCCGATTTTGATGAGTCACATACTATATGTACAATCTGTAAGACACATGATGCAACGAACCACATAAGTTCTGATCAGTCACAATTTAACGTGTTGGTGAATATATATTTCGTTTAAATTTCAATGTCTACAGTGTTATTCTTACACATCTGATGCAATTTGTTATTTCTTAAGAAGGAAAAACTTAATTAGTCCAGTAAGTGCAGAATCATGACGAACCAGCAGAAAATTATTACTGACAACACAAACAAGATACTAAGTCAGAAGACACCCAAAAATCTCTCCTAACTCTGACATATACACCCGATATCATACAACTTTGCAGCATGATGTAAGGCAGTCCTTTGAGGGGAAGAAGGGAAAAAAACAAGTAGGCGTCTTGAAGATATTACGCATGGACGTAGCTTGCGGATCGTACTACTTTAACGACCTGAGGTGTTGAAGCTCGAAGTTATAGATACATGAGATTCCGATTCAGCTACTTGTTGAAGAGGATGAAACGGCGGAGGATGGTGAGGTCGGTCTTCTGGAAGCTCAGGCAGTGGTGCTTCAAGCTGAAGGACCTTCACCACGTCCCCTGCTTTTGGCCTTCTCTCCTTGTTGTAGTTAGTGCACCATAATCCCACCATTAACAAGCGTTTCATTTCATTCTGATCAAAATCCATTCGCAACGCCTCATCCGCTACACCGAGTAGATTTCCCGCAACGTATAGTTGCCAAACCCAGTCATAAAGCGGCCCACGGAAGCCTCCAGCCTGCAGGTAAGGCCTCCTTCCACAAGCAATTTCCAAGGCCACAACGCCAAAACTAAACATGTCCGATTCTTTGCTGGCCCTCCCTTCATTTGCATATTCGGGGGCAATGTAGCCATAAGTTCCTGCCACTCTAGTAGTGTGATGGGTCTTGGACCGGAACTGGGGATCCACGAGCTTTGCAATCCCAAAATCACCAAGCTTAGTTTTGAAATCGTCGTCCAGCAATATATTAGCTGCTTTGATATCCCTGTGAAGGACACACTGCTCTGCGCCTTCGTGTAGGTAATGAAGGGCCAAGGCCAATCCTTTCGCTATGTCATACCTCCGGTCCCATTGCAATGTTGTTCTAGGGCCAAATAAATGCATGTCGAGGCTACCGTTAGGCATGTATGCGTAAACAAGGAAGTATTCGGACCGCTCATAACACCATCCAACGAATTGCACCAAGTTTCGATGCATTACGCGCCTTATTACTGTGACTTCGTTGATGAAAAGGCTCTCGTACTGTTCAGACTCAGCTAAGAATTTCTTGACAGCAACCGGGAAGGCTAGATCTTGTAATGTTCCTTTATAAACATGCGCCGACGCTCCTTGGCCTAGCCTGTTTTCGTCAGCAAAGCCGTTGGTGGCTTCAGCTAATTCTTGGTAAGAAAACTCTTTTGGCAAGGAAAGGCTCTGAAGATTTTGTGTAGGGGGCACATGATTGGAGGTATTTCCAGCTCCACCAGTTCTGGTACTGGTACTACTCTTCTGATTCGTCACGAACCACCATACGGCTACGCCGAGGACCAATACGACAGAAGTAACTGCAACAGCAATCAAAATTGGCCTCCAAATTCCCTTCTTTTTGCTATCTGAATCCAAACTTGAAGTGAAATCCCATGAATATATGACGTGGCGCGCATTGAGAATGCCGGTAGCAGCTGAGAATCCAGTAGTAACCTGCTCCGGGAGAACCTTTCTTAAGTCAACAACATAAGAAAGAGAAGATCTTCCCACATTGTGATCAGGGTCTTCCTCATATCTCCAAAACACGCTGAGGTTCTTGGTGGTAGCATTGTAATCTATCCTAACATGCGCAACCTTCCCGCTGTTGAAGCTTGCGTTCCAGCTTGCAGTAACAACTGAGGAAATTTCGTTTATATTGATCCCTACGTGTGGCCCCGGAGGATCCCATGCGTTCGTGTAAGTGTCAAACTCCACCGTTACAAGCTGGTTAGTGGACTTGGCGAAACGAGAGGTGGTGTTAAATAGTCCGAGATCACAACCAGCAGAGTCTGGCGGGATTGGGAAGTGAACTGGGGCAAGGAAAAAGGCAAGTCCATCAGCGAAGTTGGTGTTGTTCAGAGTGTCGATTGTGAAGTAGAAATTAGTAGTGAAGTCTGAGAGCGTCCCCTTAGCCTTGTCCCATAGGTGCAGAGGCTTTGCATACGTTCCCCGGCCAGTGCGGAATAGTTCTGTGACGATGTTGAGTTCAATCACTCCCGATGAAGAAGGCACAGCGTCACCTCCATAGGAAATAGTGTCATTGTTTGTTCCGGGATAGAAGTGAGTGATGTTGAAGGAAAGTGGATGGGCAAAGGTCAATGAAAGGAAACAATTGATGATGATGAAAATGTTCAAGAGACTAAAATTTGACAGGCTTCGTTGATACATTTCGATAACTTTGTCGAGTAAATTCAACAGAAAATTTTGTGTTTCAATTCTGAACACATGACTGGCCTTTCGAATTACACAAGAGAAGTCATTGACCCACTCGACAAATGCATCCCAAGACTTTGATATCAAATGTTGGGTTTCTATGAACGGATATATATTATTAGCCACCGGCTGTGTGTTACGAGGATATCAATCTGTTTCATGGCTACAAGGTATGCGCGATGATGACGAAGGTGAATCATTAAACTAATGACAGAAGAAACAGTCTAGCTCATTGTTTTTAATGAAGGTTTAAGAGAGACATGAGACATTTTTTGTAATGTTTATCGACAAATTTGATATCTAAACATGACAAAAAATTCGTAACAATGCATAAAAATATATCATAAATAATCTCCACAAGAAATGTGCGATGTTCTTTTCCATGGACGTTTGATCCAATGTTCGGGAAACGGCAGCTGGACTGGATTGGCCACACTTTCAATAATCAACATGTTTTCAATGCAAAATTGAGAGAAAAATCACCCGACGAAAGAGATAGCAAGTTTCGTTGGAACTTTCTTTTTAAATCCTCATGAAGATAACCAAACATGAAATGATTAGTAACTTTATCAAAAGTCAATAATAAGTTAATTACAAAATATTAAACATGTTAAGCTGTGCAAGAATCATTACAAGATTTGGACAAAGTAAAGAGGTCCAACTCTAATCCCACTAGCTAATAGAATTTTTCAAAAATAGGGTAGACTTAGAGAAGTATTCGTAACCTCTAATTTCCCGTTTTTTATTTAATTAGGTGGAAAATTGTCTTCAAATTTGAAGGACGTGAATACTGATTGGTGTTATATAAACATTATTTCCTGGACCCTTGAACTTTTGATCAAGAAACAAATTTTCACTCACTTTAGGACTATAGTGACATTTTGTTGGTTACAATAACTGGAATATATATAATTATATTTAAAAAGTCAATGATCATTTGATTTAATGACGCTCCAAACAAAGACGTGACTATAAGATTTAGTAGACATGGTGTGGATGCAAATTTCTTCCTCCTTGATCTTGGACAAAATTGCATCTACAAAACAAAATCACACCTTAGGTCAAGGTCAAAAGCCTCACACACTCATGATGGTTTTTTTTTTGTTTTTTTTTGGGGGGGGGGGGAAATGCTTTGGCCGAAGAGCCTTCGATGCCAAAGTTAGAATTTTGAGGGAAAATTGTTTAGAGGATTTGGAGAATTTTGCAAGAGTCTAGAACTTAGGTTTTTAGAGAAAATGGGGTAGTATATATAGGGAGGGTGGTCGGCCCTTTGTGGTGTTTTTGAGTGTATTTTGTAGTTAATTGGTAGTTTAATTAACCATTAATAGATAAATTAGGTAATAAATCTATTAATTAGCTAATTAACATAATTTAAAAGGAATGTTTTGGGGGGTTACCTTGTCGAGAAGATGGATGAAATAGGTTTGGATAAATACCTATTTTGGGCACTTTTGACTTGGTTGAGGGTTGATTGCCCGCTGCTCGCGTGTATGAATCCCGGTATGCCTTAAGGGTAATTTTTTCCTTTTAACCCAAAAATTCACGTGTCGCCTTGTGATTATTTTTGGCTCCACAAATGCTCCCACACCTGCTGGGTTGCTCGCAGGAAAGGGTAGCAGGTGTAGAGATCTCTAATTTTGATGCAGATTTTCTCTTGGACTTGGAACTAGATTCTTCTAGGAAAGAGAAATAAATCACCTCCAAAGCCTATTTATAAATCACCTCCAAAGCCTATTTAAGCCTACCTTAAGTAGAGGATTAAATCAACTTCAGAGGGCAATTATTTATCCCTACAAGAAAGAGAGAAAAAGCTAGAGGATATTTATTCCCCCTCCTCTAGCACTCGTCTTTGCTTGCCCATGCAAAGAACCGTCTTCCGTTGATTTATTTGTCTTCTCTACTCCGCACCGATGTAAGAAAAATTCAATTTTCCTTGTCTTCTTCTTGGATAGTGCTGTCACAGGGCAGTCGTCGGGGTTGTGCGGAACTTCGGCTGACGAGGGCCAAAAGTCGGCTTGGCATAGGCCAAGAAGGTGGTGTGGCAGATGGCATTGCTTGTGCTGCTCGGCTTGATTAAAGCCAAGGATTGGCTCGGTATGGGTCGAGGAAGTGGCGTGGCATAGGCTATGGTTTAGGTTTCCACGTCTGGCCTGCTTGCCAAAAATGAGGAAACTGCTTGAGTTTAATTTCTCAACTGCTGTAGATGGAGCAATCGAGGATGGAACTGCCAAGATCGGAGTTGCTAAAGATGAAGTGTCAGATGAGCGAACCGTTGAGTGCAAAAGTGGCCACTGCCCCCTGACCATTTGCTTCCTAGTTTATCTTCAAGCATTCGATCTTTTGAGTTATGTGGCCTTCTTGCACTGGAAAGCTTACCTAGATGGGTGTCGGGGATTTAGTTTACCCTTTCACACTGGAGAGTAATTGGTTTACCCTCTCACACCGGAAAGTAATTAGTTTACCTTCTCACACTGGAGAGCAACTAGTTTACCCTTTCGCACTTGAGAGCAATTGGTTTATCCTCTCGCATTGGAGAGCAGACCCATATAGGTATCAGAAAATTAGTTTACCCTATCTCATTGGAGAGCAATTAGTTTATCCTCTTGCACTAGATAGCATACTTATATGGGTGTCGGGGAATTGGTTTACCCTCTGGCACTGAAGAGCAATTAGTTTATCCTCTCGCACTGGAGAGTAGACCCGTATGGGTGTCAGGAAATTGGTTTACCCTATCGCACTGGAGAGTAATTAGTTTATCCTATTGCACTGGAGAACGGACCCATGTGGGTGTCAGGGAATTGGTTTACCTTCTCGCACTAGAGAGCAAATAGTTTACCCTCTCGCACTGGAGAGCAATTGGTTTACTCACTCGCACTGGAGAGCATGGAAGTCGCTATCGTGAGCGCAGCTGAGGAAAGCTGGACAACTGAAATAATCATCTACTTGCGAGGTCTTGTTTGGCTATCTGCTTGAGACTTCGAATTACTTGTGGAACCTGTGTAAAAGTGTAAGTGCAGTGAGCTACTCCCAGAATTATTGCACCATCATTAGGTGTTTCGGCGTGTGCCCTTTTGAGGCTTGGTTGGCGCAATCCACAAGGCAAGATCGGCACGGCTGCTAGCCATGGTGCAAGATTGGCACAGTTATAAGTCATGATGATAGATCAATGATTGCTCAGAGCTGTGGAACAGGTAGGCACAGCTGTGAAAGCAGGGCTTGGGCTAGGTTGTGCGTAGCAAGAGGAATTGGACCACTAGGTCTGTGATGCTTGGCTACTGATGATGTGTTGCTTTAGTATTGAATCATTTGGAGTGTTAAGAACAAGGCATGCCCCCAATTCTTAGTAATTGCGCTGGTGTGTCTTTCTGGTACTCATCTGCTCTCAGCGCGCCATTAAGCTGAGCTGCTGCATTTGTCGGAACAGAAGTAGTCTTTGTATCTGGCAATCTATGTGGGATAGTCTCGTCTACTCGATCTTGTCATTGAAAGATGACATACTTATGTTGGTCATGTTTCATCAGAGCACCTTGTCAGTAGCTTTATTGTGCGGGAAATCCCACAATTGCTAGGTCAGGAGCCTTTCTACTTCTTCCCGAATTTACCTTTGTTAGGGGCGGCGGAGCTCTCGGCTGTCCCCGGTCGTGACTTGTTGGTCTAGGCTAATTTTCTATATGTTTGGCTCGTCTATACTGCGACTGCGGTGCATGTAGTATGTTGCTTGGCAGGCGAACGGGTAACTCGCAGGCTGCTGGTTAAACTTGAGTCGGATTGAGTGACTGTTTTTCTCCATCCGATGTGCTGCTTGTTCTGATGTAAGGTAGATGATGCTCCTTGTAGGCCTTGCCGCGAATGAACACATCGTCTGGAAGGTTGCTCATGTTGATTATCGGAATATGGCCCCAACCATGAGTGTATATTCATCTGTGGGCCTAACTGAGAGTGCACACTCCTCCACGAGCTAAGACGGGAGTATACGTTATCTCGGGGGCCCATGCAAGAGTGTAAGCTACTAGAACATTCAGATCGTGACTGGTTAAGAGGCTGCTTGTCGGGACACTACTGAAGCAGTTCTTCGTCTGCCCTTGTCCTACTTCAAGACACATTGTCAGGGGCATGTTGCATCTCGGTGCGCTGCAAGAGCTGATTCACCAAGGTCGTCTACTGTGCGAGGGCGTTTGTCAACTCTATAACTTGTCGAGACAACTGTTGTTCTCCATTTGAGTTGGAAGAGCTTGGAAAGAATGCGTCGCCTTGAGCAGTGGAAGTGTGGTAGACTCCGAGCGTGAGGTTTGAGTTGGAAAATGTCAAATCTGCGGAGAAATATGGTGAAAATGCCCCCAGTTCGATCATAGGTCCTGAAACTTAGAGTTGGGACGGTTGTGCTACTCTTGGGCAGACTTGGGATACTTGGGGAATCGCAGGAGCAGGCTGGGCCATGGAAGTAAGCTGGCCCACAAGAGCAGGTTAGGTCACAGAACAGGCTGGGCTGCGAAAGTAGGCTGGGCCGTAAAAACCGGCCTCACAGGAATCGGCCCATAAGAGCAGGCTAGGTGTTACACCCCGCCCTCGTTTTTATTTAAAAATTTGTTTTGGGTCTTAAATGGTGAGCCCAAGGGGCCCACCCCCTGATTTTGTCCCCATTTCCCGTACTCATTCTCACCTCTCTCTCTCCCGGTTCCCTCCCTCTCTTATTTCTTTTTCTGTTTTTCTTAGAAACTCTATGTGCTTTCTCCTTCCCACTTCTCCGAAAACACACCAACATACACACCAGTTGCTCTCTTCTCCCTCGTCATCAAACATCATCACCATCACCATTGTGCTCTCAAAAACGAAGAAAGAACAACCAAAACCCTGGTTCTGGCGAAACCGACGGCTTTCGAGGCAATTTCTGGTCAAACCGCGGCGAGTTAGACGTCATGCAAGGTCATTTTCCAACCAACTCCGGCCACCACTCGATCCCACTTGGGACAACTATTGTGGCATTTATATCTTCTTTAGCAGGGCAGTTTTTTTTACGGCGAAGTACTGTGAGTGGACCCCTTCTAAAATGCATGTTTTATTAGTAGAATTACACGCATGAAAAGCATGAGTTTATAAGAATGATGTATGATGTTACTTTTCAATAAATATATGTGCGATGATTCTGTATTACCTAGTGGTCCCAATTTCCGCTACGGGATGAAGAGATAGATTCTGGTCCATCCCGGGCAACAGTGGAGTTGGCATAGGGCCTGGAGTGTGTTTTCCTCTGGCTATTTAGCACAGGGACGGGGAGCTGGCATAGGGCCTGAAGCGATATTTTCCTCTAACTGTATGCTCAGGGACGGGGAGATGGCATATGGCCTGGAGGGATATATGTGGACATTTGACACTAGTGATTATGATATGCGAGTTATGAATTGAGATATTGCACGGCATATTAGGTTTCGGAAAACCTATGCTTATCATGATAATTATATGCTATTGTTTTTATGAAAACCTGGGGGTTAGTATGTTGATAACTGTTTTACTATTATGTATATCAAATTGGTCCATTCACCTTTATTTTGCGCCCCCTTCAGGGTTTAAAATCGAGGCATACAATCCCGGCGTCAAGGCACTTTCGCATCGGCATCTTCGAGTCCCCTCGGTGTAGGACCTACTTCTTTTGGTCTTTATTATTTTATATCACTTCTTTTCTAGTATTCTAATTAGTTGTATGCTCTGAACACGTTCCTTAAATACATATTAATTACCATTAATTTCTTAAGTCCTACTTATTTCTCGTTCTCATGCATTCTAAATGGCTTGCGTCACCCCTCGGGTGTCGACCAGCACGTGACCATCCAAATGTCTACAGGACATCGGGATTGGGGTGTGTCAGATTGGTATCAGAGCGTGGTTTATTCAGAGCATACTTAGGATCTTCTGTCACTGTAGTAGTGTGCCAGTCCTGACATCATTTGGATGTCACGACTTCTGAATTTGGTGTCATTTGGCGCAATTTTGCAAATCTTTCTCTGTTGAGTTGTCACATTCTGGTTGAAGTACAAGAACTCGTGTCGGGATTGTGCCTCATTGAAGACGTGTTTGATTTGTTGGCCGACTTTCAGCATAGGACGATACTCTATGACGTGCCTTCCAATAGAATGACCGGTAGAGTAGGTGTTACTTGGAAGCAACGTGTTTTAGAAATCTCAGTTTAAGGAAGGCTGGTCAAGACCAGCTGTAGATCTGTAATGGTGATGCCACTCTGCCACATGCGTTCCCTATGAATTGCGGGCAGAGTCGGCTCTACATCGAAATCTTGGGAAACGAAAAATCTAGGTGGTACGAATTGGCTAAGACCAATTGGAGTTCTGAAACAGTGATATCATTCTGCAACATGCGTTCCTTCGGAATGGTGGGCAGAGTCATATTTCTTTGGAAATTACTCAAAACTTTCGAAGTGCGTGTTGGAGAAAACGAGTAAGCGTTAGATGTTACAAAATTGGTAGGTGGTAGTTGGTGAGAGCAAATCAATGTTCTCAGACTCGTTACCACTGAAGGAAACTTGTGTGAATCTTTAGAACAAGTTCTCAGTGATTGTTCTATCAATTACTCTGTTGCTTTCTCCAACAACGAAGTCAAGTTCCTTAACCTTTGGTCATCAGCTTTACACCAAATTCTTCGACTGTTGACTTTGTTTACATTAAATGCTCTTCTTGGGAAACTCTTCGGTAGGAGATGATATTCTCACCAATTCCTAAACAGAGTTACAATTATTGTTATTGTAGTAGTTGGACTTGGATGATGAAGATCCAGTCTTGTTTGGATAAACAGACCCCTTGAACTTCGCATAGGTCTGGTACTAGGCAGTAAACCCTAGCTCCTTATCCACGTACTTTTTGGTAGAGGTGAACTTAGCCTTCTGCTTGTAGCCCAACCGATCAGTGCTTTTGTCCACTAACTGTTCAGCCTTGGAATTTCTAGTGTAATGGCTTGAGATTCCACCATGCTCATCATTGTACGAAGATCGAGCTTTGCTTTGAACTTCTCTGGACTCATTGAGCTTTGGTTTATTCAAGAGCATCACTTTAAGGTAGCCAATCGTATCACTGCATGCATACACGAGCTGCTTTGTATTTTTCTTCTTCGTCGTTCTGTTGATTCAGAGGTTCTATGTTTAAATTTTGAACTTTGTGATAGCTCTCACAAAGTATTGTGAATTTCTAAATGTCTTTGGCCTCGTCAAACCTCATCAACAGTTCTTAACTATTCTTGAGCTATTTTCCTTTTTGGTCTAAGAAACCAATTAGTTTTGTTGCGACACTGACAGTGAAACGAAGTTTCTGACAACTAAGTGTTGTCTCATCTGATCATAGTTCTTACACTTTCCAAATTCTGCGGTGGTGTATTAATTAAATGTTTGACTGCACGCTGATGCAGTAGGATTGAGTCACTCGTGTGCCTTCTGACGATTAGAACTGCACGATGTGAATCATCTTATCCTGGAGCTATAGATGATAATGACCTTCCTGGCTGAAAATGTGGTGACATTTTCTCTATAGCGAGAAACGTTGCATCCTTATTTAACCATGTACATAAATGTTTACGATTGCACCATCGTGTACCACTCTGATTATGCAAGCGCAGTTGCGAAACTCCTCAGTAGAAACACACATAAAGCTCATCTTGATAATCTGAACCTAATCGGACAACTATAGTGAGACCGTATCGAGATGGAAAAGCTGAAAAGCTGAATCTACTGAAATTATATAAGTTTGTCAGGAGGTTTAAAACATCAGATCATTTCACGAGTTTTCGGACGAAATTGTGTGACCAGTGATGTTATTGGATGTGTGACATCAGGTCTTGATTTGTTATTAATCCTTAACGGTCAAACTAGGTACTTGCGTGAACTTAAGCAGCAGAGTGGTTATTCAAATTCTGATATCTTGTACTTTAAATATGAACTTGTTTTGACCCTCAAATTCTTGAGTACTCTTTCAGTCTTCTCGACATGGTTTCTCGCTCAATCAATAAGGAATTCACAATCGATCGATTCGGCGGAAGTGTGCGCCCAATTCTTATCGATTCGGTCAGGAACGTTAGGAGCATAACCTTTTCACAAGTTTGCCAGACTTACCAGGACAAGTTCCACGGGGATGTGAGGTTTGAGCCGTCTTTTGGTAAGAGGTGGCTGAAGATTGTTTTGCAGGTGGTCAGTGAATTGTATCACCATTTTACTATAATTCATTGGCATCACATCGTTTCTTTTCCAACGATATGTGTTCGCCTCAACGTACCTTCTCACCGCTTCACCTCAGGAACTTGTTGTTTGTAAGAACGTGGATATCGAATCGCTTATATCAAATCTGTTTAGTGTACTCTAGAACAGTACGACAGCACGGTCGAGCGAAAATCAGAGGATCTTTTCACTTCTCTCGAATGGTATGTACTTTCATGGGGTTTTCAGGTTAATCACGTGCAGGTCTTCTTCTTTCCACCAATTTTAACGTTGTTTGACTAAAAATCTACAACTAAGCAAAAATGGAGAGGTGGATTGAGCATTGCAACAACTCCCAAGAGATACTGCTTGTTGGGAAAGGTGAATTCTCGTTTTCTGCTTACTTGGTTAGAGCTTTTGGGTCTATTACTAACATGGTAGCCACTTCTCATGAATCCCAAGTCATTGTTTTCAAATGGGTTCTTTACGAGTGAAACTTTAGAGTAGTTGGTCTCATTTGGAAGAACTGATGAGAATAGAGTGCTTGGTTGTAGATAAAGTTTTACGACGAAAGATTTTGTTTTGTTCGAAATGGGTATGGCACTTTTTACGACATGGTACGAGAGTTTTTCTACGGCCAACTCTGGCTAACAGATGAGTATTGTGAACTGGTATTCGGAAGATCAAATTTACGTTATGGGAAATTGCGCACCCTCAGGAAATTACTATTTGCTTATCGAGACAACAATGTATGGTTGATATTGCTGGCTGCAGAATGTGATATCGATAACTTATTTGTTTGTTTCGTTAAGTAAGTGGGCAAGTAGACTCGTCTACGGCAACCGTTACGGATTTCGCTATCATTACGCACATTTGTTCTCGAAGTACGTGTCGTTACGTACGCTTGGACAAGACCCATTTTTGTTTTCAGTTTTGAATTTTCAATACAAGTATTTTAACTCCCTTTTCTTTAGTTATTTATTTTTGATGTTACAAATGTTTTGGGGGAAAGTATTTCTGTTTTCAGTTTTAAGTTCAGCACGAGTTTTCGACCTATATGTTAGTACATATCTATTTTGACGCTATAATATTACTTATTTTTGACCTTACGTCAATATATGTTTTCAATTTTATATCTTTATGAAGTATGTTTCTACTTTTTACTGATGGGGAAGAAAGTAAGAGATTGGAGGCATGATAGAGGATTTTGCGACCCGCTCGCGACGGTGTGACATATTCTCTTTGATGCACCCCCTCTGACTTGATTTCTCTTTATACATAGGTTCCTCTTTCTATTTTCAAGTAGTTCATCTTAATAAGTGATTTTAAATTTCGGGGTCCAAATTTTTTTATAAAGAGGGTAGATTGTTACACCCCGCCCCCGCTTTTATTTAAAAATTTGTTTTGGGTCTTAAATGGTGAGCCCAAGGGGCCCACCCCCTGATTTTGTCCCCATTTCCCGTACTCCCTCTCACCTCTCTCTCTCTCCCGGTTCCCTCCCCCTCTTCTTTCTTTTTCTGTTTTTCTTAGAAACTCTCTGTGCTTTCTCCTTCCCACTTCTCCGAAAACACACCAACACACACACCCAATCGCTCTCTTCTCCCTCGTCATCAAACATCATCACCATCACTCTTGTGCTCTCAAAAACGAAGAAAGAACACCCAAAACCCACGCTTCAGCGAAACCGACGGCTTTCGAGGCAATTTCCGGTCAAACCACGACGAGTTAGACGTCATGCAAGGTCATTTTCCGACCAACTCCGGCCACCACTTGATCCCCACTTGGGACAACTATTGTGGCATTTCTATCTTCACTAGTAGGGTAGTTTTTTTTTACGATGAAGTACTGTGAGTGAACCCCTTTTAAAATGCATGTTTTATTAGTAGAATTGCACGCATGAAAAGCATGTGTTTATAAGAATGATGTATGATGTTACTTTTCAATATGTGCGAAGATTCTGTATTACCTAGTGGTCCCAATTTCCGCCACGGGATGAAGGGATAGATTTCAGTCCATCCTG
The DNA here is from genome assembly GCA_963580275.1 of Crataegus laevigata. NCBI lineage: Eukaryota > Viridiplantae > Streptophyta > Magnoliopsida > Rosales > Rosaceae > Crataegus > Crataegus laevigata. The sequence goes on from OY756949.1 coordinate 4,568,421, forward strand.
AGCGACGGTGGAGTTGGCATAGGGCCTGGAGTGTGTTTTCCTCTGGCTATTTAGCACAGGGACGGGGAGCTGGCATAGGGCCTGAAGCGATATTTTCCTCTGACTGTATGCTCAGGGACAGGGAGATAACATAGGGCCTGGAAGGATATATGTGGACATTTGACACTAGTGATTATGATATGCGAGTTATGAATTGAGATATTGCACAGTGATTATGTTATGATATGCGAGTTATGAATTGAGATATTGCACGGCATATTAGGTTTCGGAAAACCTATGTTTATCATGATAATTATATGTTATTGTTTTCATGAAAACCTGGGGGTTAGTATGTTGATAACTGCTTTACTATTATGTATATCAAATTGGTCCACTCACCTTTGTTTTGCGCCCCCTTTAGGGTTTAAAATCGAGGCATACAATCCCGGCATCAAGGCACTTCCGCATCGGCATCTTTGAGTCCCCTCGGTGTAGGACCCACTTCTTTTGGTCTTTATTATTTTATATAACTTATTTTCTAGTATTTTAATTAGTTGTATGCTCTGAACACATTCCTTAAATACATATTAATTACCATTAATTTCTTAAGTCCTACTTATTTCTCGTTCTCATGTATTCTAAATGGCTTGCGTCACCCCTCGGGTGTCGGCCAGCACGTGACCATCCATATGTCTACAGGACATCAGGATCGAGGCATGTCACTGGGTCACTAGAGCAGCTGGGCCGCGGGAGCAGGCTAGGCCACGGGAACAGGCTGCTCAGTGCGTGATGCTCGTGAATGTGAGACTTGGGTTTGGCTTGGCAACGCATTAGACTTTTGTTGGGCTTCAAGTGACATGGCTCGGGCCGTGGCTTTGGTGGCGTGGGCCTTGGATGGCACGGCTTGGGTCGTGGTAGTAGAGCCATGGACCTCAACGTGGTAGCCACCCTAGTGGTTGTCATGGTGGAGCCTTATAGTGGTGGTGCCGCTCCCCTAAGATCACATTTAGCCACGTTGATTGCCGCGGTCCCATTTCTTGAATATTGGAATTTTCTACATTTTATCAAAGAATCTTTGCAAATAAAAAATCCTAATAATAAGAATGTACAAGAATATACAAGTGGACTAGAAAATAGAAAAAAACCTTTTATGTGAAAGTCTTCTACGAGTGTGTATCTCTTGCTCTCAATGAAAGCACCAATTTGTGGATGCAAATTTCTTCCTCCTTGATCTTGGACAAAATTGCACCTACAAAACAAATCACACCTTAGTTCAAGGCCAAAAACCTCATGCGCCCACGATAAATTGAGGGGAGGGTGCTTTGGCCGAAGAACCTTCGATGCCAAAGTTAGAATTTTGAGGGAAAAGTGTTTAAAGGATTTGGAAAATTTTGCAAGAGTCTAGAACTTAGGTTTTTAGAGAAAATGGGGTAGTATATATATGGAGGGTGGCCGACCCTTTGTGGTGTTTTTGAGTGTATTTTGTAGTTAATTGGTAGTCTAATTAGCCATTAATAGATTAATTAGGTAATAAATATATTAATTAGCTAATTAACATAATTTAAAAGGAATGTTTTGGGGGTTACCTTGTGGAGAAGATGGATGAAATATGTTTTGGATAAATATCTATTTTGGGCACTTTTGACTTGGTTGAGGGTTGATTGCCCACTGCTCGCGCGTAGAAATCTCAGTATGCCTCGAGAGTAATTTTGTCATTTTAACCCAAAAATTCACGTATCGCCCTGTGATTATTTTTGTTTAGTTGGAATGAGAATTTGGCTAATGATGAACCACGCATCTAGTACTATTTTTCCTTTTGCACAACCAAAAAAGTGCACTGTGCTTCTTCCATTGTTAGAATTCATCTCAAGTTCAAATATCATGGACGACACTTGAATGAAAGGAAAAAAAAAAATCCCTACAGAGAAGAGAAATTGTATAGAACATGAAAAATTGGTGTCTAAATGGGATGAAGATATCCATGTTGGGGCATGTTGCTTACCCTCCTGCACCAACTGTGAGTAACGATGCCCTACAGTCATATACCACAATGTTCAAGTCAACAAAATTTACCCGCTGACTGTTGAGAATATATATCCGCTTTATATCATTTGAGGATGTGTGTGGTCTGCACTCTACACAGAGGACTTCAATCTTGCCTTCTGATTGAGCACAGAGTATTTTCTAAACATATACAAAAATTTGCAGAACTTAAAATATTGCTGTGCTGATTGCACAGTGTATTAGAGTACATGCTCATTTTTCCCAGACAAACAACATTTATTTTGTGGCAAAATGTGATTCCATTTCAGTTTATGTGGTTATACGCTTACGTTTGCGTATTGGTGTGCATATTTTACTTTTTCATATTTACCCAGTTACTTCACTTTGCCTTTCCATCTTTATATCTCCTCTCCATTTCCTTTTTGTTTTCCTTTTTTACTCTTTATTCTTTCTTTTTATTAAGAAAAAAAATTATTCTCTCTTTTTCTCCGTACTTTCTTTCCTTTTTTCTCTCTCTCGATTTCTCTATGCTACTTTCCCAGGCCTTGCCTGAGTACATGTCCTATATGTAGGCTTTAACTGATCTATATATCTTTTGCAAAAATTAGTTCAGAATACTTGTGATCATTAAGCCAGATAATTCATAATTATCTAGTTAAAAGAGATCTAATTAACTTTATAAGCTTTATTGCTTGTAATATTGAACAAGTCATGATTAATGCATTGGTTTGTCCAACAAAAAAATGTCCACAAGCTAATATATAAGACAACTAAGAACCATCCTGCAAACAAAGACAATGATACGATGTACGACAACTATTAGACCTGAAAAGCTTAAACTAACTCTTAAGAATGTGCCTACAACGTATATCAAGTTACTATCGTTACAAACATCTCGCACGATATAAAAATTTGGATTAAGTACTTAAAATCCTCCAACTTTTTAGTGTTGATCCAAATTGATCTTAACCTTTTTATATATTCCAAACAAGTACCCTACCTATTAAAAATGTCACATTCGTTAAATTTTCAAACTTAGATGATATTTAAAACCCATTAACTGGGAATATCATGGACAATATTAATATTAGTTGCTCAAAATCTAAATTTCAAATGTAGATGATATAATATGGAATCCAATGATCAAACAGGTATTGAATTGAATAAAAAAGGGACCAAAATTGAAATAAATCAGGAGGGCAATCTCTTAACAAAAAGGAGGGTTAAGAATTCAGATAAGGTTTCAAGGAGATTGCTTATGTTCATGTGATTTTCCTCATTCCCCGATTCTCGGCTGGTAAAGCTTTTAGTTCTTTGTGGGTAGTGAAGATGATGAAGGCCCACATCATGGCAATCTAGACCATTTTATCAACCTCCGTGATCTTATTCTCGATGTTAGTAGCTTGAGTTGTAGGGTTGAGTTGGTGATTTTGCCTTGGGTTTGGAGGTGATGGCATGATGAGGGTGGTGGTAGCCGTTAGTTGGTGGAGGCTATGCTTCCATGACCTTCAATTAATTTTGGAGACAAAGTAATCCTAGCTAATTTAATAGATGTTTAACTGGGGCTTAATATATGTGAAATTTTCAATAGGTTGAGTACTTACTTCAAATGTTTAAAAAGGCAGAGAATAATTTGGAATGACATTATTGGGGTGGAAACGCAACCCAGTTGATGATGAATTGGCATGCACATATTAGCTCGCCAGGGATAAAGCTTCTTTGTGCTTTTCTTGACTGATCTTTCACTCAGCCTTATCAGAGTGATGCATGCATATCCTCTTTCAATTAACTGGAAAGTGGAAAACATAATGAAGGATCTTTCTATCTTTGTAGGAAAAGATATATACACTAACCCTATGACCTCCTTTCTTTGATGTCAAGCATCAATTTCTGACTTTTTGTAGAGAAAGTTTGAGAGAGCTGATGTCAATCTGAATGGTTTAGGAATTTTAGGTTTGGTAACAAATAGTTAATTGTTGGATGAAACAAAATAAATGGAGATAGATATATAATAAGAAAACGTGAAGTGTAAAAAAGAACCTAACTGAATAGAACCATTTTGTGGTTTAGTTTGTTCGGTTAGAACCACAGTTTGAAAAGAGAGGCACGATATTGCATAACGAAATCATTACATAACGCAACATTGCATAACGAAACCTCCCACGTGATGTCTTACATGATGTGATTTCAAATTATGGTTTGAACAATTCAGGCAGTTTTTTGCTCATTCCTACTTATAATATCACTCCCTTCTAGAGTTTTGTAAACCTAGTTTACAAAACCTAATAAGTAATCACTTGGGCAAGCATCTAGCTAGCCAGTTTTTGAACATGTCGTTATTCATCTCAGTTGATTCTATAATATGCTTCTGTTAAAGTTGCATTTTTGTCTGTGTATTCCTGATTATTTTTTTGTTTGATCCAAAAGACATTCTTAAGAATGTTGCACGTCAAAATATTCGTTATATCGTTGGACTTTGTTCTAAATTCTCTCCTCAAACATTCAAAGTAATCACCGTCTCCATGATATATTTCCTTTTCATATTCCTATGCTATCCATCAAACTTACATCATTGGTGTATATATGGAAGATGCATTATACAATCCCATTGAACTTCATCTCCTACAAGTAACTAACTCAATTCGAACCAATAAAAACATATGCGCACTCAAAATTTGTTCCTTCTACTCTTCTAGGCTCGAGCTGTATAGCACAAAATCAGGCAAGGCCAAACTGTGGCTTCATGCTTTTCTATCGTACTTCAGAGGAGTGTTCTATTCACACATTCCTTTTTACTTCATACACACCCTCTTAATTTGCAACTATCGGATCAACTGAATTAAAGAATATCAAAGGATAGAGATTAACGATGGATGTGTGGATAGCACACCCTTCCCAAATTATATCTAGGCAAAAACTTTAAGTGAACTTGTTTCTGTATCATGATCTTACCAAAATGACGTAACAATTCAGTTAAAAATGACATGTGTTCAAAATTAATAAAGTTTTTATATATTAACCATATTATCTTTGCCACTTAATATTGTCCCGGAATAGAAATAACCCTATTTTTCTTGAAATTTTTATATATTATATATGATCAATAATAGAGAGATGATTTAAATAGAATTAATTTCACCAGAAAACGAAAACATAAAATAGACCATAGTGACTACTCACTAAGATTAAGGTCGAAAGTTGATGTGCATGCTTTTTTAATGGAAACAAGTGGAAAGCGAACTAGTGCATGCTCGCAATAAAGGAAGATATTATGAATGTATATGCTTGTATATAATTGGTTTATTGTTTTGGTGTCTTGAGTAATTCCAAAACAAACAAAAAATCATCTGAATCCACTTAATAGTTATAGCTAGTGCGGTCCTTGCCTATATATGTTTTCTATTATTTAAGTTATATCTAATTACGAGCTGAACAATATCTCAAGCTTGATCTTAATGTTTGCTTTCTCTATGGATTAAGTATGACTCGACCTTGGTTGTCGTTTTCTTTCTTCTTAAGGTTCTTTAGTGACATGGCGTCTTTGGAGTCGTTCATCAAATTGTTTGGCTCTTTTAGCTAATTTTTTGTTCTCAAAATTTTGAGTGGGCAATCATTTCACTAATTATGGAGTTGATCATGTTGGCTTTCATTAGTGGGATCGTGTCCAATCTTTTACTTCTACAACTTATTCTAAGGATTGTTCTTTCATAAATTTGTTTTTGTAGCTTGTTTGGAGGGGTTAGTTTTATGTTTTTTTTCTTCTTCTTCTTCAGTATAAATTATCAAGAAATGATGAAGGGAAATTATCTAAAGTCCAATCATTTGGATAGCCACAAATTTTTTATAAGAGGAACATTAAGTTCATCTAAACTACAAAGAAAGATTTACAATCGAGTGTACATTGTTCTAACCAACTTGACTAAGTCACGTATTTATTTTTATTTTTATTTTTCTTTTATAAAAAGATATTCGACCCCCGTCACTTTAAAAATAAATAAAATACTGATAAAGCAAAGTTGAAATGCAAGTAATTCAATATTAATTGGTTGGCTTTGGAATATGAAAGAAAACTGATACATATATGTGGTGGCGGCCAAGGTTGTCTAGCTCATTTAGTTGTTCATAGCACAGAATCTCAAAAACACTAACTAAACCACAGAATTATTTCATCCTTTTGTAATCTAATCTTCATTCCTCTTTGTTTAATCCCCTTTAATATTTTTTATCCCAAAGAATTTTACAAACCCAAATAATTCCTTTAGACTTTAGTTCATATATGGGAATATGTCCACCATATCAGATATCAGAATATCTTTCATGTTAGTCTTCATATCTGGGTATCCATAACTGATGTCACATGTGATCTTCATGTGATTTGAATTACAACGAAAACAAAATATTTTGAATAAGAATCTGAAGCCGTCCAAGGCATTAAGTTACGTTTTGCATGTCATATTCTCTGTCAAGTTAATAAGTCGGCCATTAGCCAAATCCTATTTCTTATCATGTTCCATCAAATTTCTTTTTACTCAAACAATATTCTAATTAGGGGTACCTCGCGTCCTTGAACGGATAACCATCTTTCAGCTAAGCTAGCCTCTTCCGTTCCTCGAAACCAACAAGGGTAGTATAGGAATGTTCACCTGTTATCCATCGACTACGTCTTTCAATTTGATCTTAGGCCCTAACTCACCCTCCTTGGACAAACCTTGCAGAGGCTTTGATCAAATGTAAACTACAGGAAGAGGACTTGAACTAGCATGAAGAGGGAGAAAAGCACATCTGCTCTAGCAACCTGACTATATTTTTTTAATTTGGCACCTTAAGGAGTTTTGATTAGCATTTTCATTCGATAAGCATGAAGGTTTAGTTTGGTGCATTGTCATCACGCACTACAAATACACCACCAACTCTCCCTCTCTCTTTTCTTTCATAATTGGCAGTTACAAAAAGAGCCTATGAATTGCTCCTTTTAGGAAACAAACATCCTTACGAAACAAATGCACCATAAATAACCAATATTATCTCGAGAAAAAGAAAACAAAAAAGAAGAACCAAACTTTCATCTTTTCCTTTGAAAAATATATATTTGAAACAAACCCACCAAATCTTGCAATCCATTTAACACAATGTCTGCAACAACAATATCACATTTGGAAGAAGACAACCCAACTGAGAAAACCTTTCAGAAATGGCCATCCAATTTCTTCAAGGTCACGCTTTTGGAGCTGAAAATACAAAGGGGAATAGCTCTTCCTCTTGTGGCAGTGAACTTGACATGGTTTGCCAAGATAGGCATCACAACAGCTTTTCTTGGCAGGCTCGGGAAGCTCCAACTGGCTGGCGGTACGCTTGGCTTCACGTTTGCTAATGTCACCGGCTTCTCAGTTTTAAATGGGCTCTGTGCTGCCATGGAACCTATTTGTGGTCAAGCTTTTGGAGCTAGAAATATAAAGCTCCTCCACAAAACTCTTCTCATGACAACTTTCTTGCTGCTCCTCGCAACGCTTCCTATTTCGTTCTTGTGGCTCAATGTTGACAAAATCCTCATCCATTTTGGCCAGCAAGAAGACATTTCAACGGTTGCTAAGACCTACATCTTCTATCTCCTGCCAGACTTGGTAGTCACTTCACTCTTATGTCCCATTAAGGCCTACTTAAACTCACAAGGCATCACAGTGCCATCAATGTTCTGCTTGGGTCTAGCGCTTGCTTTTCACATACCGGTTAACATCTTGCTTGCGAAAGCCAAGGGTCTCGAAGGTGTTGCAATGTCTGTGTGGATCACTGATCTCATGGTTGTGGTTCTACTTGCCTTGTATACGTGTGTCATTGAAATTAAGGCAAAGGAAAGGAGGTGGAAGGAAGGGGGTTGGCTTGATCAACATGTCAGCGATTGGAAAAGGTTGCTCAAGCTTTGTGGACCTTGCTGCCTCACTACCTGCCTTGAATGGTGGTGCTATGAGATATTGATGTTGCTCACAGGCCAGCTTGCGAATGCCAAGGAGGCAGTGGGAGTATTAGCAATTGTGTTAAACTTCGACTATCTGCTTTACTCGGTGATGCTTTCTTTGGCAACTTGTGCATCAACCCGCGTCTCCAACGAGCTTGGAGCAAACAGAGCAGGCCCTGCTTATCAGTCTGCATTTGTGTCTGTTGCAGTGAGTGTGGTCTCGGGTTTCATAGGCGGTTTGGTGATGTTAGGAGCCAGGGGAAGTTGGGGGTTTTTGTTCACTCATGACAAAGGAATTTTAGGAGGTGTGAAGAAGATGATGCTGCTGATGGCTTTGGTGGAGGTGGTGAATTTCCCTTTAGCAGTTTGTGGAGGGATTGTCCGGGGAACGGCGCGACCGTGGTTAGCCATGTATGCAAATCTTGGTGGGTTTTACCTCCTGGCCTTGCCCTTGGGAGTTGTCTTAGCCTTCAAGATGTCACTTGGGCTCAGTGGATTGCTGGTAGGGTTCTTAATTGGAATGGTTGCATGTTTGATTTTGTTGCTAATTTTTGTTTTGAGGATCAATTGGGAAGAAGAAGCTTGCAAGGCACAAACACTTGCTTCCGTTGGTTGTCAAGCACCAGAATAACCTGAGAAAGGTCATATCTTTGGGGTAAAACCGGAACATGTAAAAGTAAACAACGTTTCGACTCACCAGCTATGAAATGGTGACTCCGACAACCGGTTCTAGCAATGCTTTATTGTACGTTAAACATTCCCTGGCATATAAAAGTGTGCAATTCCTATGCAGTCAAGATATTGCTAGAGAGCAAGAGGCTAATGTGGCCTCCAAAATATGTTGGAAGATTAAACCAAATTTAAGTTACAAATAAAGAGTCATAAATCAAGGAGATAGAAGGTCTAAAGTTGTGATGTTTGGAATTCTAGAGTTAATCATGATTTGTCTAGATGTTTCAATGTTCAAGAACCTTATAATTACCTAAATTAATGATGATGTATTGTAAATAAATGATGATGTATTGTAGTGGCTTTAAAAGCCATGTAGTGTAATGAGTTTGGTGAGTGAAGAAGAAATCAGAAATACACTACTACAAAAGGGCCTATCACTGGCGGTATAAAACCGACAAGTAACCCCAATTATTGTCGGGTTTTGTTAAAAATCCGACATTAAATAATGCAATGTCGGATTGGAGAACCGTCACTGATACTACCGTCACAAAAAAGGTATTAATGTCAGTTAATTCCTTTAATCCGTCACCAGGAAGTAAAGTAATATAAAATAAAAAGGATAGTAACGTCGGTTAAAAGCAACATCGAGCATCACGTCGGCTACATGCGACACTAAGTACTGACAATCTGATATATAAAATAACCAATATACTGTCGCTCAAAAGTGACACCACAAACTATTAATATTAAAAAAAAATCTGTCTCAGATTTGAATTGTTGGGAACTGAGATGCGCCAGGACTTGAATTTTGGTCTGGAGTGGCTTGGTGTGTGGTGTTATTCACTTCGATGCGACAAGACTTCGCTGGATTTCCCTATTGGTTTTCTGGGAATAATAACACCAATACATGCAGAGGCTTAATCCTTAAAATCTCTCTCATTTTCAGTAATTTTCCCTACTAAAAGATTAGAAGCTTACCCAGAACACCAAAATAGACAATTTTGAGCCGAAACTAGCTTGAGTTTGAGGAGACCTCGCTGGATTCCATCACCGGAACTGAAGAGGTTACCCAAAAGGGTTGCAGGGGTTAACATTTAACACCTTACCTAGGGTTGGAGATTGGCGACTGGGGTTCCTCTCGGATTTCATCGGGGTTGCCAAAGACACACACATCGAAGACCTCAAAAAAGCACATAAAAGTTACAGATGTTTATACCTCAAATTCTAACTCAAATCCAACATGCAGAGGGAGGAAACTCTACCTCAAATTAGTAGGAGTTAAGCGCCAGCTCGATTGACAATAAGTTCGTCGGATTTCTCAAGAAACACTGGAGAACTCACAGAGCACATAGGCTCAAGTTCGATATGCTCCAGACCATGGATCACGCATGCAAGCTCTCGAGCAGAATCCCAAGTCACAGTGGCGCTAAATTCATGGTTTGAGGTTATAATTTTGGCTGGGTTCGAGAGTAGTGATGATAATGCTCACGGTTACTAGAGAAAAAGCTACAGATCATTGGTGAGAAGAGACTTAGAGAGAGTGTGATCTAGAGAGACATCACGAGAGTGGGAAGAAAAACAATGGGCCGGTTTACAAACACCACACAGTGGTGGGTCTCACACCTAAATTTTAAAACCGGGTTGTTACAATCTAGTGGGGTTTGCCACGTTGGCGATCCAAGTGCTACTAGGGTGGCAGCCGGACCTTCATTATGTCCGTTGGATGAGATCGTGCGGCCACAGATTAATTGTGTTTTTTAAAACCCTTCCGTTCTGGTTGTCTCTCTTCAGTCTTCCCCTTCTCATCTTCGATAGGTTCATAACACACGTGCATGGCTCTCTGCAATATTATCGTTTATGCCGCTTAAAAGCGACACCAATACTTTATGTCACTTAAAAGCGACATTATTTTTTTTAAAGTCACATTATTATTTAAAAATTATTAAAATGTATGTCAGTTATAAGCGACATTAAATGTTTACGTCGATTAAAAGCGACATTAAATGTCTATGACGCTTACAAGCGACAGTAAATCTGACATCATGTTCAGTAGGTGTCGCAAATATCTTGTCCACCACTATATTATATTAAAGCGACATCACCCAGTGCCACAATAAGTCCATTTTGTAGTAGTGATAAGAAGAGTTTTTTCAAGTTTAAAAACCTCTCCCCTCTCCTAAAATATTGGCTTGAGCCATCTTTCATAAAAACCTATTGAAGCATTTCTCTATCGCTCTTCCTCCTACAAATTGGTACTAGAGCCGTGTTGAAGTTTTGTCAATATGGCGAATGCTAATGCAAATGGTCACAACTTGGCCTCACTAATTCCTCGATTTGGTGGTGATAATTACGACTACTAGAACAACAATATGAAGGTGTTGTTGAAGGCTTTGGAGCTATGGAATATTGTTGAAGCAGGCTATGAAGAGACAGATAACGAAGCCGCATTAACTCAAGCGCAGATGAATATTTTGCGAGGGAACTGAAAGAAGAACATTAAGGCGCTTTTCCACATCTATCAAACCATTGAGATGCAAGTATATGAAAGAGTTGCGAAAGCCGAAAATGCAAAGCAAGTATGGGATATGATTGAGAATGCCTACAAAGGTAAGGAGAAGGTAAAGAAGGTTCGTCTGCAATCTTTAAGAAAAGAATTTGAAAAGTTGGAGATGAAAGAAGATGAGACTATCAAAGACTACTTTATTAGAGTTACCTCTATCGTTAATCAAATGGCTTCAAATGGGGAGATTCTCGAAGATGCAAGAATTGTTGAGAAAATACTCAACCTGATCAAGCACTCAAGTCTCAAGTTACAACTACGGGAGGCAATGGCAATCAAGTTTCTAGCCCTAATCAAAGCTTCGGACGTGGAAGAGGTGGAAGAGACGGACGAGGTAGAGGAAGAAATTGGAATGGCAGAGGCACTAATTCTTATGGCAATGAAAAGGGCTCATCAAGAAATTCCAACAATGAAGGTGAAAGAAATTTCAATTCACACCGAGGAAGAAGACGCTTTTTTCAAAGAAGAAGATGACGTGGCACTCCGGAATGCTACTATTGCAACAAACCTAGGCACAAGATCAAAGAATGTCGGTTCAAAAAGGCTGATGATGAAAAACAATATGGAGCAAGTTATGTGCATCATACCAATTCTGGAGATGGTGATTATAAAGAAACTTTATTGCTTGCATGTCATGGAGATCGAATGAATGATGTGTGGTATTTGGATAGCGGAGCTAGCAAGCATATGACAGGTAACAAAAACCTTTTTTATGTCCTCTGTAAGTTCGATCGTGGTCAAGTAAGAATTGGTGATGATAGAGCCTATACAATTGAGGGAATTGGTGAGGTGTCTTTCAAATCAAAATCTGGAACAATTGAGAAGGTTTCTGAAGTATATTATGTTCATAGTTTGAAGAATAATTTATTGAGTATGGGTCATCTATTGAGGTAGGGTTATGATATTCACCTCCGTGGTGATGTTTGTGTTCTCAAAAGGAAGGATAAATTTGTTGCCAAGGTTGAACTTGCTGAAAATAACGTGTTTCCTTTGAAGCTCCAAACAACAACACTATCTTGCTTTGTGAGTGCTGAAAAAGAAGTCTCTAAGTTATGGCATGACTGATATGGCCATTTAAATTATGGAAGTTTGAAGTTGCTGTCAAACAAAATAATGGTACATGATGTGAGAATTATACGCACAAATTTAACCCTCTTTTTGACAGATGTAGTATAGATGTAAGTAGGGTATCGTTCTAGGCCGGGGATTAGGAGGGATTGCTAATCAACTCTAAATTAAATTAAAAACGTAAAAACAAAGTTTAAAACACTAAACTAAAATAAAAACACTTAACTAAAATAACTCAAAATAAAACTAACAAATAAACTAAAACAAATCAAAAGACTCAAAACAACTCAAGACTCAAGAAAACACAAACTAAGCTAAAAACTCGAAACACACTAAAAATGACTCAAAACAAAGAAAACAAATTAAATAAACACTAGGAACTAAAATGGACGGAAATTAAATTAAAAGATTAAAAACAATGAAATCTAACTAAATAATACAATTTAATAATGGGGGATTTGGTTTTGAAGAAACGTAAATTAAACTTAAATAAATTACAGAATTGACAAAAACATAAAATTAAAGTGAAAGGATGGACGACGGATTGGCTAGAGGGTTTTTCTCCACACAAGACACATATGCAATCTAAATTGACCTTCAGTTGTTCTTTCAATAAATTGTAAATTTCAATACTCCAGATTAATTAGGTACGCTTAAATTAACCTTCAGATTTTCCTTAAGTTATTGAATTGGATGAACAGCATACAACAATTCAAATTATTCCCCAAAAGTTCCCTACGTGAAAAGCACAATAGAGATACGATTAAAGATCATTAAGTTTTATGAAAATCATAAGTGTTGACAAAGCATTCGTAACTATGAAAAGCATGATACTCCTGCCAGGAATTTACTTAACGCGATTGTGACTAGCAACCTTCACTACTCATGAATATAAGTTCATAACGATTAGGTGAAATTCACTTATATTCTAGCATCAAATTCATGCATGTAAATAAAGTATGCATTCTTAATCGACAAACACAAATAAGTTATTAATCAAGCAGTTAAGCAAATTAAATCACAACTCAGAAATCACAACTGAAATTACCAATTCAAATTACAAATATAATCATGGCTTTGAATTAACCTCTAGCCAATATAATTTAATTACACATATTTAAAATAGAAATTAAAACAGAAATTAAAAACATAAGTTGGAGGATTAAACCAAATTTAGAAGCTCTCTGTGCTCCGCTCCTTTCTCTCCAATTGGGTCGCTGCTCTGTGCAAGTCCAGCTCTGTCCGTGTCTTCCTTCCACGAGTGCAGCCAATTAAGTCACCAATGGCAGCTTTGATTTCTGCCTTTTGTATATTTCTCAGCCCCGCTGCACCTGCCGCGTGTCCAGCAGCCCTCAGTTCACCATGGCCTCGAGGCCACCTGGTTCTTCCGCAGCTTCGGTGCTGCTCTTCTGTCAACCCTCGCGCGCCAAAGGCTTGCGCCTGCCTTCCCTGATTTCAAGAAAAGCCCACTTGCGAGCTGTCTCTGTTTGACTTCTGCCAAGCTGCTAACTGGCAGCTCTCTGCCCACTCGGTGCTTCTCTGCCCTTCGCAGCTCTCCTGTTCTCTCACGTTACCGCTGCCTTCTAAAGGCAGCTTCTTCTTTTTTTTTATTGTTTTCTGTTTTCCTTTCTTTTTTTCTGTGCTTCCCACCGACGCTGCCAATTGGCCTCCTCTAATTTCTGGCGCTCCCCCCTTTTTGCCGCAAGCTGCACATGCTGACTCTTTTTATTTCTTTTGGTTCTTCTTTTCTTGGTGCGCTGGCTTCCCACTCTCGGTTCCTTTTTTTTTAATTGCAGATGGAATTATGAGATGGAATTATGACTTGGGGCCGTGGCCCTACACCTTGTGCACTTCCCTTCAAGTGTCGTTAGAATTAATATGAATACCACATTAGAACCAAATAACAGATACACAATATCATATATATATATATATATATATATATTTGGCAAGATAGTTTAGACGAATTTATTACTTAACATTTTACTTATTCTATTTTTATTTTCTTTGCTAGATAAATTCTATTAAAACACAAAAACAAAGTAAATAGCTCAAAATATAACGAACTAACTAAGAAAAGATGAGTGAATTTGATGTAAAAATGTATATAAATATGATCCGATCAAATACCCCCACACTTAGCTTTTGCTAGTCCTCGAGCAAAACAAAGAAAACAGAAAAAGTAATAACATGAAAAACATTAGCTTCCCCCTATTTGACCCTCATAGAATTTCATTTGAAAACGCAAATCAGCAAGAACCATAGCTAGCACCAAACAAACTAATCCAAGTTCATCTTCCTTATTCAAATATTAGCAGTAATCTTTAAATCATCCTTGAAGTGTAGTGTGTGAGATAGCCATGCTAATGCAATTTCAAATTTTTATTTTTAAATCATCATATGCAAACCAGCAACCTTCTCACGGGATATGCACTCAAACACACATATGTTTAGTTTTAATGTGTTTCGCTCAAAGAAACAAATGTGAAAGTTCTACCATAAGCTTGCATAAAAATCACTTCTCCACAATCATAATTGCAAAACTTAAATCAAGAGGACTTTTATTGGATGTAATGAGGCTTAGGGATAGGGCTATTGAAACGAAAGAATAGGAAAACACAAGTTCCAAGCTGCATTGCAATCAATTCTTTTAGTTGAGATTTATAAGAACTCAAGTTCTCCAACGATTCTTCTAACACCTCCCATCACACCCTTAAACTGAAACTTTAGAAACTTTTTATTTTCTTCGTTGAATATAATCTTTCTTTTCTTCTCTTTTCTCATTTTTTTTTTTTTTTTAAACACAAATATGAAATACCCCCACACTTATTCTTTTGCCAAACCTTCCAAGTACTTCACAAACATTTCTCAAAAGACAATCTCAAATTGTTCGCTTGGAAAGGGTAAGGAAACATGTTTTGAGGTATAAGGGTAGACATATCTGGTGATAAGAAATAAAAGGCTCAACAGATACGGCTCAAATAGGCAATCTAATGGTATCATTTTTCTTTGGGACACAAGGTTATTTGGGCCATGGTGGTAAACCTAATGCCTCTATCATTTTTAAGTTCATGCAATCAATGACAAATATTTCAAAAGATCGTTACGCAAGTTCTAGAGATGCATCTCACATAAGTTCATCACACATGAAAGAATAGGAGTGTATGAAAAATGCACACACTTTCAATAGGCTCAAAAACTCACATAGGATGTGTATGGTCACTAAATTCACATATGAAGCTTTAATTCATGCTTTAGTTTCACATTAACAAGGCTATGTGCATTTGGTTTTCCAAAGATGATCAAACATATACAATACTAACAAGAGAATAAGGAATTTCACACAACACATGTTAACTAAGTTCTTGATAATCATGGTTCAAATTTCATCCAGTTATATCATTGGGTCGGGAAACTAACAAAAATCTAATTAAAAACAATAAGGAAAACAAGACAATATTTTTGGATTTTTTTAAAATTTTTCGAAAAAATTAAATAAAACAAAACTAATTAAGAAAACAAAAACAACAACATGGAAACAAATGAAACCAGTTCAAAGTCGAAGGTACAAAAATTTTCAATTTGGTCATTTTTTTTTATACTTTAACACCCCCACACTTAAACTGGACATTGTCCCCAATGTCAGAAAACATAAATATGCAATTAAAAAAATAAAATGAATAAATAATACGAAACAAAATAAAGAAAAGGGACTGAAAACTTCTCTAATTTGCAGAAAACCAAGCGATGACCCCCAAGCGTAAATTTTGCAATCAACTTCAAGGGAGAAAATAACCAAACGTTCCTGCAAAGAACAGAAATAAACAGTTAAGCACGCAAGAAAATATAGAAAATGCAAACGAAAATTGAAAATGAAAATAAAAGATAACGAAAAGAACTAATAGGTGGTCATT
Organism: Crataegus laevigata; assembly: GCA_963580275.1. Lineage (NCBI taxonomy): Eukaryota > Viridiplantae > Streptophyta > Magnoliopsida > Rosales > Rosaceae > Crataegus > Crataegus laevigata. The sequence continues at coordinate 4,584,571 of OY756949.1, forward strand.
GGTCATGACTGTTGATTTTCCACAGCTTTCATCTTGAACTGGATGGGCCTCCTTCTGGCAAGTGCTCCTCAGCTTAGTTGAGGATGAATCAGCACGTTGTCTCCACATGCTTCAAGTAGTCCGGTCTCCACGCAGGTGTGGCATCTTCTTGAACTCTTGGATCATCTCAGACTCTACCTTCATCTGGATGCACCTCAGACTCCTCCTGCTTCGTCTGTGAGGTACTTTTGTTTTTGAAGAAGTACCTCAACACAGGTTTATTTTTGAAGTGGGCTGGGAGGGGTCTGAGATGAGTACTCGAGAGCAAGACTAGGTAAGCAATCAGGATCTCACTTTCTCCACGTTCCTCAGATGAAGGAGAGGAGAAAGCATAATATGAGATACTTTTGCTTTTAACCTTTTTAATATGAAATACTTTTGCTCTGGAAGGTTTGTTTTCTGGGGTGATCCAAGGGATGAAGAACACTGAATAACTCGAAAGCTTTCTTTGGGAAGACATTATCGGAGATGAAGAGAGGTTGAGAGTTTGAGAGGTTGAGAGGGTGTGAAGGTGTGCCTTTGCTGTGAAAGGCTAAGGTCGAACTTATAGAAATTTTCCTTCACAACCGGAACTGTTCCCTCACTATTTGTCGGCAGCCGGTGGATGGATGAACAGTGCCCGTTACGCGCTTTCTGACAACGCGTCCATAATTTCCGCGAAGCTGACTGCGCATACGACGAGTGACGACAAAGTGGAATGATGATCTTTTGAAAACCGGGGTTCAAAACCGGGTGCGGCTCGTGGTTTTCGCAACGCTCCACGCTGCACGTCATGAGTGACGACACATCCGGACAAACCGACCCACGTGATTGCTGAGTCAAGCCCAGCTTTTGAGAAAGGAAACGGCTCTTTTGAGAAAGGAGCGTCGAGCTTTTCCGAATTGCGTGAGGACGCGTCTTCAACCTCAGAGGAGCGCCTCTCTTTGATTTGCTTCTTTTTATAGAGGCGCTAATTCTGCTTCACATCACACTTGAACTCCCTTCCTCAAATACTCTCCTCTGTAAACACTCTCTTCTGCACTTCTTAATCTTTCCGATCTCTTCTTCCGCTTCAGCAATCTTAATTTTTCCGAACTCTTTTCTTCCTCAACCCCCTCTAAAAATGTCTTGCCCTTCCGACCGTCGCCTAAACTTGAATGTCGGGGAAGACGATGACTCGTCTTCTCCGAACAACATTTGGAATCCATCCTTCATATCCCCCAATGGTCCTCTTACAGTCGGGGACACAATGATGAGGAACGATATAACCGCAACGGTGGTTGCAAGAAACCTTCTTACTCCCAGAGACACTAGGTTGCTGTCTATGCGGTCAGACGAGCTGGCTGTTCAGGACTCACTGGCTCTCAGTGTCCAGTGTGCAGGCTCAGTTTCAAACATGGGTCAGCGCCTGCTTGCAAGATCTCGTCAGGTGGAGTCGCTAATGGCGGAGGTGGTCAGTCTTCGGCAAGAAGTCAGAGGACTCAGGCACGAGAACAAGGAGTTGCACATGCTCGCAACTAGCTACTCGACCAGCATGAAGAGGAAGCTGGACCAGCTGCAGGAGTCGGACGGTCGAATCCAGAGTGATCATGAGCGGTTCATGGCGTTACTCCCGCGGTTTATGTTGCCTTCGTCCTCTGGAGCAGCACCAAGCGTTCCGGCTCCGGAGATTCCAACTCTGGCTCTTCGTCTTCCCGGAGCTCCGTCGACCTCTGGGGCGCCACCTAACCAAAACCAATGATTGCTATTAGTTTTTCGCATTATTGTAAAATTTTTTATGCTTTTAATGTTTATTTAAATATATATATATATATATATATATATATATATATATATATTACTAATATTATTATTATTATTATTAATTTTTTTTTTGTTTTTTTTTTGTTTTTTGTTTTTTTTTTTTCAGGTTTATTTTAAGCAAATTAAAATATGTAAAGTAAAATAAGTAAATTAATGTAAAAAGACTTTATTTACTCGCACTTAAAATAAACAAGGCCCTAAATTTATTTAAACACAAACTAAACAAAAATCAACCAAATAACACAACTAACTAAACAAAACAAAAATTTCAAAATAAAGGTAATAAAGAGTAGGGTTAAGAAATGCAAATCTGATTGCTTGGGTTGCCTCCCAAGAAGCGCTTGATTTAACGTCTTTAGCCGGACGATTCTTTCCTTTAACCTCCCCTCGGCTCCAAAGCATGGAATTTATCTTTCAATGGGAGGTGATACTTGAAATGATTCGGCAATGGTTTAAATTCTCGAGTGGGTGCCTGAATCATTAAAATAAGAAATATGTTAGTATAAAATAAAAATAAAATTAAAATTGGAGAAGATGGCTTACTGTCTTTCTCCGACTTAAACTCAAATACAAACACCACATTTTTGGACATTTCCGGGACTTTGAACTGGGCCAGGTTTACTATGATGGTTGTGGCCCGTCCCGTGTCATCAATCTCAATTTCATGGGCCTTTGTTGTCTCATGCACAGCCTCTTGGATATATTTTGCACATTCTTCAGCCACTTCATTCTCTTGAATCTCTTTTCTTGGTGTGCAAGGTTCGGGAACTTGTTTTGGTGCACCAAGAATTGGGATATCTCTTTGCATCTCTGGAAGAACTTCCACAATCTGCCCCATTTGATTATTCAATTCTCCCATCTCCTTGGTTTGATTTTCTACTTCCTGGTTCAAAGAGATGAGTAATTGAATAATATTATCATTATCCACAGATGTACCTGAATTGGATTGAGCTAATTGTTGTGGTGGCTGTGACAGTTCATATGGCCACTGATAGAACTCTTCCGATGGCGGCAATTGTTCATCTTGTTGTGAACCCTGCGTCAAAGAGATTAGTCCTTCAAGAATTTCATTATAATTCACAGGCATACTTGAATTCGATTGGAATTGCTGTGGTGGCTGCATAGATCTTGAATAGAACTCGTCTTGCTGCCAATATCCACCATGTTGAAATTGTTGAGGTTCATCCCACATTTGATCTGAATAACCTCCCCAATTCGAATTGCAAGCGTTGGAAAACATGTTGCCCCTTGATTGACTGTGGCCTTGATATCCCCAAACATCTTCATATGCAGAAAATTGAGGATATTGATGAGTCTGATATCCTTGCCCATATGGCACATCAAGTGTAGAGACACTTGGCATTGTGGTCCGTTCGGCATTATGAGTCAATTGAGCAGTGAGTTGCGCCAATTGAGCTTGAATGGTTGCCATATCTTGCTCCATTAGTACCTAAAATTAAAGAAAGAAAAATAAATCAAATATCAAAAATAAAACACACAAACACAAATATAAATAAAAACACAAACAAAAACACAAATATAAAAATAAACACAAACAAAAATAAAGGATTAGCAAAGTTGCTAATCCCCGGCAACGGCGCCAAAATTTGATGTGAGAATTATACGCACAAATTTAACCCTCTTTTTGACAGATGTAGTATAGATGTAAGTAGGGTATCGTTCTAGGCCGGGGATTAGGAGGGATTGCTAATCAACTCTAAATTAAATTAAAAACGTAAAAACAAAGTTTAAAACACTAAACTAAAATAAAAACACTTAACTAAAATAACTCAAAATAAAACTAACAAATAAACTAAAACAAATCAAAAGACTCAAAACAACTCAAGACTCAAGAAAACACAAACTAAGCTAAAAACTCGAAACACACTAAAAATGACTCAAAACAAAGAAAACAAATTAAATAAACACTAGGAACTAAAATGGACGGAAATTAAATTAAAAGATTAAAAACAATGAAATCTAACTAAATAATACAATTTAATAATGGGGGATTTGGTTTTGAAGAAACGTAAATTAAACTTAAATAAATTACAGAATTGACAAAAACATAAAATTAAAGTGAAAGGATGGACGACGGATTGGCTAGAGGGTTTTTCTCCACACAAGACACATATGCAATCTAAATTGACCTTCAGTTGTTCTTTCAATAAATTGTAAATTTCAATACTCCAGATTAATTAGGTACGCTTAAATTAACCTTCAGATTTTCCTTAAGTTATTGAATTGGATGAACAGCATACAACAATTCAAATTATTCCCCAAAAGTTCCCTACGTGAAAAGCACAATAGAGATACGATTAAAGATCATTAAGTTTTATGAAAATCATAAGTGTTGACAAAGCATTCGTAACTATGAAAAGCATGATACTCCTGCCAGGAATTTACTTAACGCGATTGTGACTAGCAACCTTCACTACTCATGAATATAAGTTCATAACGATTAGGTGAAATTCACTTATATTCTAGCATCAAATTCATGCATGTAAATAAAGTATGCATTCTTAATCGACAAACACAAATAAGTTATTAATCAAGCAGTTAAGCAAATTAAATCACAACTCAGAAATCACAACTGAAATTACCAATTCAAATTACAAATATAATCATGGCTTTGAATTAACCTCTAGCCAATATAATTTAATTACACATATTTAAAATAGAAATTAAAACAGAAATTAAAAACATAAGTTGGAGGATTAAACCAAATTTAGAAGCTCTCTGTGCTCCGCTCCTTTCTCTCCAATTGGGTCGCTGCTCTGTGCAAGTCCAGCTCTGTCCGTGTCTTCCTTCCACGAGTGCAGCCAATTAAGTCACCAATGGCAGCCACCAATGGCAGCTTTGATTTCTGCCTTTTGTATATTTCTCAGCCCCGCTGCACCTGCCGCGTGTCCAGCAGCCCTCAGTTCACCATGGCCTCGAGGCCACCTGGTTCTTCCGCAGCTTCGGTGCTGCTCTTCTGTCAACCCTCGCGCGCCAAAGGCTTGCGCCTGCCTTCCCTGATTTCAAGAAAAGCCCACTTGCGAGCTGTCTCTGTTTGACTTCTGCCAAGCTGCTAACTGGCAGCTCTCTGCCCACTCGGTGCTTCTCTGCCCTTCGCAGCTCTCCTGTTCTCTCACGTTACCGCTGCCTTCTAAAGGCAGCTTCTTCTTTTTTTTTATTGTTTTCTGTTTTCCTTTCTTTTTTTCTGTGCTTCCCACCGACGCTGCCAATTGGCCTCCTCTAATTTCTGGCGCTCCCCCCTTTTTGCCGCAAGCTGCACATGCTGACTCTTTTTATTTCTTTTGGTTCTTCTTTTCTTGGTGCGCTGGCTTCCCACTCTCGGTTCCTTTTTTTTTAATTGCAGATGGAATTATGAGATGGAATTATGACTTGGGGCCGTGGCCCTACACCTTGTGCACTTCCCTTCAAGTGTCGTTAGAATTAATATGAATACCACATTAGAACCAAATAACAGATACACAATATCATATATATATATATATATATATATATATGGCAAGATAGTTTAGACGAATTTATTACTTAACATTTTACTTATTCTATTTTTATTTTCTTTGCTAGATAAATTCTATTAAAACACAAAAACAAAGTAAATAGCTCAAAATATAACGAACTAACTAAGAAAAGATGAGTGAATTTGATGTAAAAATGTATATAAATATGATCCGATCAGTACATGGTCTTCCTCAAACTGATCCGATAGATGACGTTTGTGAAGATTGTCAATTTGGTAAGCAACATAGAAGTTCTTTTCCTTTAGAGTCCTTTTGGCGAGCAAAGAAGTCGTTTGAGCTTATTCATTCTAACTTATGTGGTCCAATGCCAGTAACATCTTATGGAGGTAATCTATATTTCATTACATTTATTGATGATTTCTCAAGAAAAGTTTGGGTCTACTTCCTCAAAGAAAAATCTAAAGCATTTCAAGCCTTTAAAGATTTCAAGGCCGAAGTTGAAAAGTTTGTTAGCCTTCCAATCAAAAGTTTGAGGACAGATCGTGGTGGAGAGTATCTCTCCAATGAGTTTCAAAAATATTGCAGAGATCATGGAATAAAGCACCAGTGGACTGCCCGATATACACTGCAACAAAATGGCGTGAGCGAAAGAAAGAATCGAACAATCATGGAGATGGTGAGATGCATGCTCAAGAAGAAACGATTGCAACAAGAATTTTGGGCAAAAGCTGTTTCTTATGCTGCATATTTAATCAACAGATCACCAACAAAAAGTCTAAAGGATTGCACAACTCATGAAGCATAGTATGGAGTGAAGCCAAGAGTGTAACATTTGAAGATTTTCGGCTGTGTTGCCTATTCCCATGTTCCAAATGAGTTGAGAAACAAGCTTGACCATAAGGCAAAAAAGTTCATTTTCATTGGATATAGTGAGAGGAGCAAGGCCTATAAGCTATACAATCCGAAGACCAAAAAGTTCTTGATCAGCCGTGATGTTCACTTTGTCAGAGATTTTTGACAAAGTTACCCGTGATATCTGAAAAGCTGAGATTGAGTCTAAAAAGTGCAACATACCTTATTCAAAAAAATCTGGCAAGCTTAATCACCAATTTATTATCTTTGCCTCTTGGGTTAACTCATTGCAAACAGCCCCATCTTCCTTTCTTCATCTCACCGTTTATCTTCTAAGAAATTTCAATAAGTGACCTGACAAAAAGTCAAGATAAAATGAATATCAATCTTAGGGATGACAATTCTAACCATTAAACCCGATAACTATGAATAGTCGCCCGAATGAATTGGATTTGGGAATGAAAATTCAGGTATATTTTGGATATGGGGAAAAACCGTGGATAATATTCGGTTATGGTTTTGGATATGGTTATAGGAGTTCCCAATCCCTATCCGTCCTCGAATTCAAACTGAATTATATAATATAATAGTAAATATATAATTATAATATATATATATATATATTATTCACCGAATTCATTACCTTGATAATACAAAAGTTGCACTGTGTGAGTTGCATTTTGTGGGAAAGTTAAAAAATTTTGATATGAATCAAAATCTATGAGAATCCAGACCAATAGTACTTATAGGAGATATAAAAGATCAGCCAACATTATCAATGTTTAGCTTTAATTTTTATGCTCCAAAAGATTCATTCATTAAATCATTTTATAATCAAATATTTAATGATGAAATTAATATTTACAAAATTATCATGCATCAATTGAAAGAATAGTTTTTTGTATTGATGAAGATAGGTATAACCGTTAAACGATGAGGAATCCGTTACCTGGTGGGTATGGTTATGGATAATACCCAATGTTTAATTGGCGGTTTTGGATATGGTTAATTTTCGTGGTTATGGGGATGAATATAGCATTTCCGTCCCCAAATCGAAATGTTGTCATCCCTAATCAATCCTCATGTATATTTGTAAACTGCAAAATGTGAACTATACACTGCAACCAATGTCATAAGGCACTCAAATTAAATTAGACCAACTGATTAAATTAATACAAAAGATTTATAACATGATTTTGGTCCAATTCATTAGCCTGACCATAACAACACAAAGTCATATAATTCCTTTCATTTAGAGCCAACATATTATGAGAAAATGTAACTTCCAGGGTGAAATAAGATATGCACTCATCATTGACCAATATTACATCACAATTTTGATAAATTACTAGAGAAATTACTTAACGGGTATAATGAAAGAGCATTAGACATGCACTTTTGAGCAATTATCATTGAGAATGAATCTCACATTTATAGGAGGGGAACCTTGCATAAGCTTAAAAGTAAGTTAGGCTACTCCCCATATTGGCAATTGGTTTACGATGGAACCCTAACTTTCTTCATGGTATCAAAGCAGATTGTCCTACGTGTAAAGCCAAATGACCATATGTGCTTTACCTCACCCCCATTGTGTTGTCCACTTGTTAGACTTCAAAAATTGTCATACCTGAAGGGGCTTGTTGAGAATAAATCTCACATTGATGGGAAGAGGAACCTTGCATGAGCTTATAAGTAAGTTGGGCTACTCCTCATACTGTCAATTGGTTTAATGGTAGAACCCCATCTTTCTTCATAAATAAGAAAGAAGATTTAAATTTCCTAACCCTACTCCAACTAATACCAAGACTTTTTGTGGTAAAACTTCATACCTGACAAACTATGCAATGGTAATTATCAAGTTCAGGACAATATTGGTGTTGTTGGAAATAGGTAGTCGATCGGTCTCTTTGATAATTTCAACATGGTATCAAAGCCAGGGAGTGAGCCTGCACTGTTCGTGATGGGTGAGCCCCCCGTTGGCCCGTGTGTTAAGTGAGTCATTTTGGCTCCATGTGGTTGCAGTTGTGTGAATCTCCCACGTGTGATCCACTAATAGTGTCCCACGCGAGAGGACGTGTTAGATATCCCACATTAACCAAAGAAAGAAAATTTAAATATCCTAACTCCACTCCGACTAATGTTGAGGCCTTTTGTGGTAAAACCTCACACCTGACAGATTATGCATATGGTAATTACTAAATTAGGGACACTATAGTTTTTTTAGAGGTTGGCCCGTCTCTTTCTCTAATAATTTCAACAAAAGGTATTGTCAATACATTGAAACCCACAAACCCTCACAACATAACATTGCCGACTTACAGTATATATTGATAGATATTGGACGATATGGTGGGCATGGTGTGCCTGCAGGATATGGAATGGCCAATACCCCATGCTGCTAGTTTTCTTTTCTGTTTTCATGGGATTCTTTTCTAAGCCTAATCCATTAATTTAAGGAAGATATGACTTATTGATAGCTGTGTGTTAGCTACTTGCTACACTCCCTTAATTTATGGAGTGACAGCTTTAGGGTTACCCGGTTGGTAAAGTTTGTCTAAGGAAAGTTTCTTGTAATCATCTCTCTCTCTTCATATATTTCCCCTTGTACATTCATCATAATTAAGAGAAAATACATTCAAACAAACTTAAATTTCCATATGGTATCAAAGCAGTGTCATCCTTGACATGTCTCTGCCCAATTTTTGTTTTGCTGTTATTCATCTTCAAGCTCTAGTTATGGCTGAAGAAAGTTTAGTAAATCTTGGGGGAGAAAACTCACAAATTTCTCCCTCCTTTGTTCCAGATACTGAGATAAATACGAATCTGTGTTTATGCTCAATTTTGTTGAACGAATTCAACTATCTCCCATGGTCTAGAGCAATGTCTCTTGCTCTCGGTGGAAGAGGAAAGCTAGGGTTCATCAATGGAGGAGTTGAAGCACTCAAGCCTTCTACCCAAGCATACAAAACATGGTTGTGCAAGGACCAACAAGTCATGTCTATGCTTCTCAACTCAATAGAGAAACATATCGCTGAAATCTTTAGCTATTTTGAGTCCTCATATGATCTGTGGAAATCTGTGAAGGACTTGTATAGAAATCAAAATAATTATGCCCGTGTGTTCTAGCTAAAGAAAGACATTGTCAGTCTTCAACAAGATGGAAAAACCTTTGTGCAGCACTTGGGAAGTCTCAAGACTATGTGGAATGAGTTAGATGTCTATCTACCTCACACCATTGATGTTGCAGTTCTTCTAAAAAGAGCTGAAGAAGATCTAAGATATATTAATTACTTGTGAGTTTAAACTTGGACTATAAGGATCTCAAGTGTCACATCTTGATGAATGTAGAACTTCCTTCCTTTCAAACAGTGTGTTCCACAATTCAACATGAGGAAGCTCGAAGAAGGGTGATGAACTTGGAGAAGAATTCCAAGATTTCTGAGTCAAGAGTCTATGCTGCCAAACATAAACCCTCAGACAGCAGGCCATAAAAGGGCAAAAATCCACACTTGAAGTGCAGTTACTATGACGCTGTAGGTCATGTGGAGGAAAGGTGTTGGATTTATACCCCGAACTGAAACCTAAGTTAAACAAGGATCACAAGATGATTCCTTCAAAGCAGTTTCACACTGGCTCATACAAACCTTAGTATGCAACAAATCACAGCTATACCTCATTTCCTGAGAGCTTTCAGGACTTCACTTCAAATCCTGCCTCGCTCATAAATGATTTTGCAATATACATGCAAACCAAGGGACGTAGAGAAGTTGCAGAAAGTTCAAAGGGTACAACTGAAAATCTCACTATGCTACTGGGACAGTTCGCAGTTTTCCTTGCAGAAAATAAGAATATAACAAGAAGCAAAGCTTCAGGTATTTTCAGCGCATTCTCAACTGCTCTTCACACTAGTATTGAACATGATTGTTGAATTATTGACTCAGGAGCCACTGACCATATGACAAACAAAGCCTCTAACTTACACAATTTTCAAACTTTGTCAAAACCCTTTCATATGTCAGTTGCTAATGGAAAAAAAAAAAGCCATGGTTCTAGGCTTGGGAAAAGTAAAGTTGCTTTCAAACAATCTTGAGTCTACTTCATTGTTTGTTCCTACCTTTCCTTTTCAACTTCTGTCAATAGGAAAGATCACTAAAACCCTAAATTGTCATGTCACTTTCTCACCAAGCAGTGTTGTTTTCCAGGATTCTCTCACCAAGAAGACGATTAGTGAAGGGTTCTTCCTAAATGGTCTTTACTATCTATGCAAAGAACCTCACCTGGTCAAAGCTTTTCAAGTTGATGCAAGTTCTTCCAAGGACCAACAAATCTGGCATCAAAGATTAGCCCATCCATCAGAGAATGTTTTGCTTAAACTATTTCCCAAAATTTATCAATCATCTATAATGTGTGATACATGTCAGATTTCTAAGTTTACTAGGTTCCCTTTTAGTTCTTCAATGTCTAGGGCTAGCAAACCTTTTGAACTTGTACACTCCGATGTTTGGGGTCCAACTATTGAATCTTTTGATGGATATAAATATTTCGTTATCTTTGTGGATGATTTTTCTAGAACAACACAGTTATATCTGTTAAAATCAAAAAGGATGTCTTCACCATGTTCAAAGACTTTCATCAACTTGTTATAACTCAGTTTCAGTCAACCATTCAGAACCCAAAAATCGACAATGGCACTGAGTTCTTATCCAACAATATAAGTCAATATTTGAGCTCTCGTGGTATTATTCACCAGACAAGTTGTGTGGGAACCCCACAACAAAATGGGATCTCTGAAAGAAAGAATAGGGATCTACTTGAAAAGACTCGTGCATTGATGTTGCATATGAACATACCAAAGAAATTTTGGTCATAAGCCATTCTTACCGCAACCTACTTAATCAACAGATTGCCTAATCGTGTTTTAGAGTTTAAGTCTCCTTATGAAAAATCATGAACAAACGAAGAGACTGAGTGAAACTACTCATGTTTCTTCTCAACCAAGAAACCTAGAGGACGGTAGTGAGTCTATGCAAGATGAAAGTCACGAAAAGGCTCCCACATTGCCTCCTACAAGGCATAATCCAATGCGTGCTCGACAACCTCCTGCAAGGCTCCAAGACTATGTCACCTTTTTTTATAAACACCCCATCACTGAGGTGCTGAGTTATAGTCATGTTCACCTCAATCATGCCACATTCTTGGCTGAAATCTCTCATCACATTGAACCATGAACCTTTCAAGAGGCTCAACTAATTCCTAAATGGAGAAATGCGATGAAGGATGAACTTCATGCCTTGGAGAATAATTAAACATGGAGCATTGTGAAGTTGCCATCAGGGAAGAAGGCTATTGGGAATAGATGGATCTATAAGATAAAGTTCAAGGCTGATGGATCAATTGAACGTCACAAAGCTAGATTGGTTGCACATGGTTTCACTCAAACATTTGGGGTAGACTACAATGAGACATTTGCTCCAGTAGCTAAAATGAACTCCGTTAAGGTTCTTCTTTCAGTGGCTGTGAATTGTGGCTAGCCATTGTACCAAATGGATGTAAAAAAATGTGATCCTTCATGGGGATTTACAAGAGAAAGTATATATGCAACTTCCACCAGGATCTTTTCAAGGTCAAGATGGTATGGTGTGTAGATTGCACAAAGCAATCTATGGTTTAAAACAATCTCCACAAGCATGGTATGCCAAGTTGAGTTCTGTGTTGGAAGCTGCTGGTTTTGTTCGAAGTAATGTAGACTCATCCTTGTTCACTCGTAAAGGATCAGTTGGTATATTGGTGGTTCTCATCTACGTGGACGATCTCATCATCACAGGTGAAAATGAAGTTGAAAATATAAGCTCTTAAGAAATCTCTCAATCACACCTTTGCCATAAAGGACCTAGGGAGACTGAAATATTTCCTTGGCATTAAAATAGCAACATCTTAAAAGGGTTTGTTTTTAAATCAGCGCAAGTATGTTGTGGATCTTTTCACTGAGGCTGAATTACTCGATTGCAAGCCTGCTATCACTCCTCTTGATAGTAAGCTAAAACTTGATGTGGGTGGAGAACCTCTCACAGATGTAAGTCATTACCAAAGGTTAGTTGGAAAACTCATATATCTTACCATAACTAGGCCTGATATTACCTATGTTGTGAGTCTTGTCAGTCAATTTATGAACGCACCATCTGTGAAACATCTTCTTATTGTCAAAAAAATTCTTTGCTATCTAAAAGGCTTTGTTGGTCGAGGTATTCTTATGAAGAACAACCACTCTACTCATATTAGTGGTACACCAACACTGATTGGGCCGAGAATGAAATTGATAGAAAGTCTACCACTGACTATTGTATGTTTTTTGGAGGAAATCTCGTCACATGGAAAAGCAAAAAATAGCAAGTTATTGCACGTTTTAGTGTGGAGGCTGAATATCGTGCAATGGCATCGACAGCATGTGAATTAATTTGGCTCAAAGGGTTACTTTTAGACTTTGGATTCTCTAGTTCTACTCCAATGTCACTCATGTGTGACAATCAAGCAGCCATGCATATTGCTGCTAACCTAGTGTTCCATGAAAGGATCAAATACATTGAGGTAGACTGTCACTACATTAGGGCACAAGTTCAATCCCGAGTTATTCAAACCATCTATACTCGCAGTCATGATCAACTGGCGGATGTCTTCACAAAATCACTTCCTTCAATTCCTTTTCAGAGACTTCTCGACAAGCTTGGCTCGATCAGTCTCCTCGATCCAGCTAGAGGGGGAGTATTGATAGATATTGAACGATATGGTGGGCATGGTGTGGCTGCTAGGATACGGGATGGTCAATACCCCATGCTGCCAGTTTTCTTTTTTGTTTTCATTGCATTCTTTTCTAAGCCTAATCCCTTAATTTAAGGAAGATATTACTTGTTGATAGTTGTGTGTTAGCTACTTGCTGTACTCCCTTAATTTATGGAGTGACAGCTTTAGGGTTACCCAGTTGGTAGAGTTTGTCTAGGGAAAGTTGCTTGTAATCATATCCCTCTCTTCATATATTTCCCCTTGTACATTCATCCTAATCAAGAGAAAGTACATTCAAACAAACTTAAATTTCCACAATATACGTCTCGTTCAAGAAATAGAATCTCTCAAATGCACTTGAAGTATAGCAACATTTTTAGTAGATTTTTCCAATGTTCTAAAAATCGGCCTAGGTGCTGGGCGGTGGGCTTCCGTGGCGATTTTGGACAAAACGTTCAATAAATTGGAGAGGGTCTAGGCGGCCTTAGGCGGAGTTAGGCAGCCTTAGTCGTTCCTTGTCTCTTCGCTCTGCGTCTGTGACTCTGTGCAAACTGCAAACACATAGTCAACGCTAGTCGACTCGTTGATTTCTGTCACCACCGATGAGGACGTCGACAACATGATGGAGGAGTACGCCCAGAAGCAAAACTGCTGTGCATGAAAACAGAGAATTACCATGGTGGCTTAGAGGGAGTGATAGAGGGAGATGTGCGGAGACATGGAGGGTTAGAACTTAGAAGGAGTGACTTGTTTTGATTTGTTGTTTCCCAGAAAAGAAGAAGATAAGGAAAATTGGTAAAGTGGAAAAAAAAAAAAAAGGCCTAGTTTTGTGTGATAGTCTACCAGCCACATAATTAAAAAAAACATAAAGAATAATTGCCCACTGTTAGAGTTGGACAAAAAGAGGCAAGAACGAGATCTTGTGAATCTTCTTCCTATTGTTATTGCTTTGGTCCAATAAATATATTATATAAATGATTAAAGATAATATTATATTATTTGTTCTGTTTTAAAACAAATTTTTTTTTGTTTTTTTGGTAAATAAATGAAGTAATTGTGACTGACGTTTTCAAATCTGGCTTGTATCCTCTTCCTATTTGGATTACTCAACTAGATGACGATGTCTTTTCCAACAAAAGATTAAACTGTCATTCTATTTTTACTCCTTAAACTATCTATCCTTTAAACCAATACTATATTATATTCTTATAATATAATATTTTATTATTTGTTTCTTTTTAAGACCAGACTATATTATACTCTTGCATTATATATGTATATTTTTTCAAAAATAACGTATTGCTCAATGTTTATTTATTTATTATATAGTAAATTTAACTAATTTATATGATATATATAATTATTTTACTCAAATCCACCTAGGCCGCCTAGGCGATAGGTCCCTACCCGTCGCTCGGCTAGCACCTAACGTTTTTTAGAATCTTAGATTTTTCCAAGGCTTGGATATACCTTTTAATACAGAACACAAATTCTAAGTCCTTTCTTATATATTTCCCAAGTTCCCCTTATTGTTTCTCGTGCAAAGTTTGGTGTAGCTAGCTCTTAATTTGCAGAAAGTTACAAAGCATCTAAGCAGGAAGGTAACTTTTTGTCTTCATCACTACTTGAATAATTGCTACTTATCTCTCTTCATTTTCTTTGTTTATTTCTCTTTCGTAGCTCGTCCATGCTTTTCGAGCCCGCTTTCATCGAACCTTTCATTCACCAGATCTGAATACGGCCATGATACAAGCATACTCTATGAAGGTGATGCCGTGCATGGACAAGACAGGCTGGTTGAACTAAATTCGCTTGCTGAACAATTTAGCGTTGGACGATGTGCTCTACCACAGGGTCACTGACTCACTAGCAATTTTTTCTACACATTTCAGTTTCACGATTCAACCTTTTTTTGGTGGTCGCAAATTTGGCGATGGATTTGCCTTTTTCCTTGCTCCCGTTGGATTTTCAATTCCACCTAACTCTGCCGGCGGTGGTCTAGGATTATTTAACTCCACCACTTATTTTGCAGAATCCGAAAACAAAATTGTAACAGTTGAGTTTGACACTTACTCAAACGCACAATGGGATCCACGGCGATCCCACGTTGGGATCAATATAAATCAAATCTCCTCAGCTGTTAGTGACAGTTGGAATCTGAGCAGCAATGATGGGAAAACAGCTTATGTGTTGATATCTTATGATGCTACCTCGAAAAACATCAGTTTGACTTTGACATACAACCCGCATCCAGTTTTTTATTATTTGTTTCCTACTCTTTAGTACAATATTGACTTACGAAATGTTCTTCCAGAGTGGGTTACAATTGGTTTTTCAGCATCTACTGGATTATACCCTGAGAGGCATGTTATATATACACGGGATTTCAGTTCAAACATGGATTCGTATGTGCTAAACAGAAGAAAGAAGAACAAAAAGAAGAAGGCATTCTTGATTGAGGTCGTTGTCTCTTCTTTCTTTGTATTTTTCGTATTGATGTTTGGGTTGATGATATCTTGGGTTTTGGTGATGAGAAAACGGAGAAACAAGACTCAGCGTCACAAGTACCCCAAATCAGTATGCTCAATAAATTTGGATATGAGAGATTAGCCTTGCCAAAGCGATTTTTTTACCAAAAAATAGTTGCAGCCACCAATGGATTTGCAAATGACAGAAGGTTGGGTCGCGGGGTGTCAGGACAAGTTTATAAAGGAACCATACAAGATCTAGGCTTCACGGTCGTTGTTGCTGAAATTGGGGTTCCACCATAAAACCAATTGGCAATATGGAGAGTTGCCCAAGATCATATAAGCACATAGCAAACATTGTCCCTCACCGATGTGGGACAACTCTCAACACGCCCCCGCACGTGTGGCGGATTTTCAAGCCTACACGTGGACAACAACTAGGTGACGTGGAGCGCGTGTAGCCGTTGGGCATCACACATGGACAACTTTGCTCTGATACCATGCTGAAATTGGGGTTCCACCATAAAACCAATTAGCAATATGGAGAGTAGCCCAAGATCATATAAGCATATAGCAAACATTGTCCCTCACCGATGTTGGACAACTCTCAACAGCTGTGAAGAGGATCTTCGCGGAATCTGAGCATTACGAGAAAGTCTATATCAACAAAGTGAAGATAATATGCCGCTTAATACATAGGAATCTGGTGCAGTTCATCGGATGGTGTCATGAGGAAGGCAAATGCTTACTTATTTATGCATACATGCCTAACAGCAGCCTTGACACGCATCTATTTGGCCCGAGGACAACATTGCAATGGAGTTTCAGGTATAAGACAGCTTTGGGCTTGGCAGCGGCTCTTCACTATCTACACGAAGATGCAGAACAGTGTGTTCTTCGTAGGGATATCAAATCAGCTAATGTATTGTTAGACAATGATTTCAGCACTAAGCTTGGCGATTTTGGGATTGCAAAGCTCGTGGATCCCGGGTTCAAGACTCGGACAGCAGGAGTGGTAGGGACTTTCGGATACATTGCCCCTGAATATGCAAACGGAGGGAGAGCCAGTAAGGAATCTGACATATTTAGTTTTGGGGTTGGAGCCTTGGAACTTTCGTGTGGAAGAAGGACTTACCAGGACGTGGGATTTTACTTGTGAGTTGGGTTTGGCAACTCTACCTTGCAGGAAATCTTCTCTGTGTAGCTGACGAGAGATTGGAAGTGAATTTTGATCGAAACGAAATGGAATGCTTGTTAGTTGTTGGATTATGGTGCACTCACCCCAACAGCGAGGGAAGGCCAAAAGCCGGGCAAGTGATGAAGGTTCTTCAGCTCGAAGCACCATTTCCAGAACTTCCACTTGACATGCATGATCATCCATTGCTGCCTCAACACCCACCGGTTCCTCTTAAGGATCTTTAATTTCTAGTTTTGAAGCTGTGAATCGATAAATTTGTACATCGATCGACCAAACTATTTTGTAAAATCCTTGTGTTTTTTAATCTTCATGTGAGTCTTTGACACAGTTGGGGTTAGCAGTTTTCTTTGTTCATGCAATATAAGTCTTTTTCTTTTTTAAGAAAAATGAATATAAAGAATTAGACGAGTCGAGTTACATATAAGGTTTGGTCATCGGTCTATTACAGTAATCTTATTCTCACAACCTGCATAAAATGGCCAAAAAGAACCCAGACCATTAACGCTTTTTGATAAAAAGAGGTTCCAACTTCCACCTTATTCGTTATTTCCACAAGAATGGGCGTAAGCTAATTCTTGATAGTTTTACCTTTTTTATACAACGATGGTGCCATCTCTAGAAGTGTACTCAGAACAGTTTAGTTGACGTTTGTATCCTCGTGTAGGTGCGGAGAAGAATGACATGCCCTACATTCCCGTTACAATGGACCGTTATTTCATTGATCTTACGACAGATCAGCTGCATAGTGGGAATAAGATTACTCACACATTCGATGAGGAAGCATGGGCTCAAATGCTTACTGAATCACTTAATACGGAATTTGGACTTCAGTGTGATAAACGCACTCCAGAAGATCGATATGTATGCTTGGTGAAGCAGCATGACTACACCAGCAGTCTTCTCGCTCATAGTGGATTTATGTGGGATGAAACTCGTCAAATGATAACCGCTGAGGATGACATTTGGGAAGCTTGCAATAAGGTGTGTAACGCTCTCCTGTTGTTTTTATCTTGACAGCTTGTTTATGTGTAGAGCGAACCGACCAAGTTGTTGTGTATGATATGTTTGCAGGAACCGACCAACTTGTTATAGCGATTTGAGCAAGATTGGAGTAAATAGAAAGTTAGATGGAAAATTATGTAGGCGGGGGTGTAGGATTGTTTTCGAATTAGAGATGAATGGAGCATCAGTTGTTAGCCGAGGACATTGAAATATCCGATCAACAGAGAAAGCGGCCAACTGCGGCATCACCAAGCACCGGACACTCCAAAAAAGCACAGAAAATGGGCAAGGATACGCAAAGGGCTCCGACTGAGATGGCAGGTTGGGTTGCGAAACTCGCAGACAATGAGGAGGAAAATAACTACACATCAATAGAAAAAGCAATCAATGCACTTCAAGCTTTAGCAGATATGGATGATGATGCGTGTGATCTATTAGAAAATGAGGAAAAAGCAGACATTCCTGGCTTGGACGGGTTTGTTAGATTAGATGTTAGGTTCGCTACCGACAGAGTTTAAACCTCCGCCGTAATGCAAGAGTTCAATACATTTTCACCGCTGTGGTAAAGGGCCACTGCCTGTTTCACATTCTGGTTAGGGTTCAGGTTGTTTGCAGTGTAAGGTTAATTATTTTCTCTCATAGCTTTGAGCATGCTAGCAAATTCCTTCTCCGTTCATTCCATTCAAATGTAAAACCTCTGCATTCGGACAGGACCGAAAATTCTGAGTCCACAAGCCGGAAACAAATCCGAGTCCGATGGCGGAATGACCGTAAGCACCGAGAAATAGTGCATCTATAGGAAACCAAAACGAAGCTATGAAATCGAACGCGGTATATTTGAACTTGAGAAAAACAAAGGTAAGATTTTGATAGCTTCATTTGAGATATTAACAACACACCGCCGGTGGATTACCAAACCAGTACCAAAATGTGGCACAACAAAAAGCAATGAAGACGCGAAACCGTTTTATAATTACCAACAAATATTGGTTAACAAGAACTAAATTTCTGCTACAGGATGTAACTAATCACTAGAAAACACAGAACATATTCTGCAACACTCCGGAACCCAAAGAATTCTTCTTCCATATCAGACGCCTGCTTAACTCCATCTTGGCCGCGACGTTGATTCATCTAGAAACATTGCACCACGATTCATTTCATTCTTCTCCTCCTATCCCTGTCTCCTTCTCTGCTTCTATCTCTCTCATGGTCATCCCTGTCTCTGCTTCCACTCTTCTCACGATCCAGGTCCCGGCCCCTCCCCCTATCAACTTCAAAATCACGGGGTCTGTCTCTGTTTCTATCCCGCTGCCTTTCCCGGTCTCTGTCTAAATCATGTTCCCTTTCCCGATCTCTGTTTGATGATCTTTGTAGTGGACTATCACCTTGGCTTCCACTGCGGTGCCGCTTTCTTGAAGCATCACGAGTATCAGCATCCCGTCTGTCCCTCTCTGAGGATGTTCTCTCTAAAGAATACAAAGAGGGGTAATTATGATACAAATCAAGCATAATTAAAATTTAGAAAAAAGAAAAGAGAAACAGTACTTCCAATAAATGTCACCATCTCAGCCCAACGTTGTACCCAAACTAATAACACCTGAAACAGTCTGAACGCATCTCAAGGTATACGAATTGAGTTATTAACTAAAGAACTTACTACTCCCAGAAGCATATTCACTGGAATCGGATAACCCATATTCTGATTCAAGCCGTTTCCGATGCATTAAAACCTTCCTCTCAATTTCTTCAAGATTTTTTATTCCCCGCTCCTCAAGAGATTCACGATATTCTATCAAAGCGACTTCCAAACTTCTCAACTTTTGCCTGCAGTAAAACAGTCAAGCAAAATATAATTACAATTTCATAAGGTTCCTAAAAGGTATACGTATACCTCTGCAGTAAACCAGTAAAGCAGGCTTGGCCCAGACAGTGAAAATGCTGAAAATGCTAGACACACCTCTGCTCCTCACTAATTCCACTGTCAGGTTGCGCTTGAATGCTTGCATCAGTTGCGACCTCCATCTCATCTGCTTTACTGGGACCATCACCAGCATTTTCACTTCCGGAAGATGAGTAGCTTAACCCGAGACCCCGAGCCTGCTTTTGTTCGTCGTCACTATCATCATCCTCTCGCGCCCATTTAGAAGCTGGTAGAATAGGGTCACTCTTCTCTTTCTTTGTAAAAGCTTTTAGTTCAGGCTGCGGGATGGGAAAGGTCTGGGCCAAGGGTAGGGAACCCTTCCCTTGAGACTCTATCTCATCCTCTACATAACGATTCCATCCAGACATTTCCACTGGGTCTGGTTCAATATTTCTTTCTCTGCGGCTACTTGAATTTCTAGCTGAACTTGAATGCTTCTGAGCAAATTTCAAGTCATCATCTAATTCGTAGCCCCTTTGTTTTTCTGCTTCTTCAAGACTAAGCAAACGTGCAACCATTGTTTCTCGACCACCAACAAGAGACAATCCATTATGTCTGCAGCGTCTTTCCAACTCAGCTAGGGGAAGACTCATTAACTCCCTCATAGCTGCTCCTTTTCCCATTGCCAAAGCAGCATCTTGATTGGTTTTACTAGCATCACTTGTATCTTCAGAAGTGGTCTTTTTGTCTATTTCAGGAGCATCACCACATATGGAGTGAAAGGGGACCACATGAGAGTTCCCAGACCGAAGAAAAGTAGCCCGTAATCCATTCACGTAAGCGTCTGAAAAAAGAAACCAATCCGACCATACTTGCAATACTTTCAGAACTCTTTCCTGCAGATTTTCAAGTAAAGTTCAACAAATGATAGAAAAAGAAAAGAAAAATAAAACATATACATATATATTTACTACAGCAGGATGAAACTACCATTATCATACCTTTAGGGCCTCAGCAGTGATCCTTCCTGTTATACTACGATACAAATCATTAAAGCTCTCCATTATGTCTGGTAATGAAGCTTCAAATTTGGTGCGGTATGCAGATGCATTCTTTACCGGAGCACTGCTATTGTGAAGCACATCAGAGACAAGCATGAGTCTTGCTACTTTGGTTGGGATAGGGGTCTCCTTAAGAGTCAAAGATTCTGTAAGAACTTCAACTATCTGCAACACAAAACAGTCTTAGAAATATGTACGCGCAGAACTAGTCTTTCTTTCTTCCTTTTCTTTCCCTTTGATACTCCCAACTGGTTAATATATATCTGGTAATATCGTACAGTTGAATAAGAAACTGATAAGTGACTCTATTCTCGGCATTTACCTCCCCAGCTGCATCAGCATTGTCCAATGCAAACCCCATAGCATCCTTTATCTGACTCCTCTCTAATGTTAATGCACGTAACATATCTTCAAATTCATCCCTCTGTGAATCAGTAAGTGTTCTTTCTGGCTCTACACGCTGCAATATTAATGTAAAGAAAGTTGCACTATAAGAAAACATACAAAGTAAATTCATCCGGCAAGTGCACGTGACAAGACACTTACCCTGCTTCTTCCTGCAGCATATGTTGTACCGGCCTCTTTCTCATGTTCTGGGCTTTTTGCTGTTGGCAGAGGTGGTGGAATCCATCTAGAGAAAAAAAAATAGATATACAGATGGATCAGTATTATGGTCTAATGCACCAACTTACTGCCAACACCTATGGTTTCAAAATAACTGAGTCACAGAAAGAGGTTAAGTAGGTTTGATTTACCTTCCACTACCAGTAATCATAATGAAAGGTTCTGTTCGCCACCTTTGTAGAGTATCACCCTGCATCCACGACATTAATGTAAATCTTCAGTCCCATAGATTACAGATATTTTATACGAAGAAGCTTCAAGAAGCAAAAGCTAAGATCACTCAGCAACCAAATGACAGACAAGCTTAAGTCTTTATACCGAACTGCCTAGGAATATAATGCGTGTGCATACAGGTAAAACAAAGGATATACCTGAGCAAATGAATAGAGTCTCCAAACATAGTAGGTGTGCTCTTTTGAGCCAAGTTCAAACAAGAAGTTGAAAAGGGGATTCCCTCTACCTCTCTCCATAATAGCTTGTTCAAAGGCACATCCACCATCCAGAACATACAAAGCCATTGTATCAATCACATGGCGGAGGTGATCATCCACTGGTGGAACAACGGTTATATCAGGAACATTTGGAGTAAGAACCTATTCACCAAAAACACATCCAAAGATTGGCAATATTGCAATATTGGACAAATAAAAATGGTGACTACAAAAGAACTAGGTAGTTTACCAGTTCAGAATTCTGACTAGGAACAGAAGTGACAGGCGGGCCTGATGAACCTGATGGACCAGACAAGATTACAGTGGAACCCTGTCAACAAAAAAGAATGTTAGCTTCAATAATCCATCTGAAGTGTTAATTAATGCTGAAAATGTCAAATCCTTATTGCACAAATAATTAGCCAGAAAACTTCAAATTTTAGGAGAAATAAGCAACAGGAAAAAAATTACAATGAAAATGAAACAAACCTCACTCCTGATGGCCATATGTCCTGGAGGGGGAGCAGGTAGAGCTTGTGATGGTAGAGCAACAGACTTGCCCCACCCAATCTTCAATTCATACTCATAAACCACCACTCCTGCACAACAAACTTTTTTGTTAACTACTTTCCTATCCTTCATTTCTCAGTACATAAAAGTTTATAGGACGAGGAAATAACATCAACTAGCAATTTGTTGAACAAAGTTAATTTTATGAGATTAGTAGAAAGTTTATAAACCAAGCAACATGAGATCCAAATAGGGAGATAACTTTATCTTCACATAGAGAACTCAGATACATATTCAAAACATCTACCATGATTAAGCCTCAGGCCCTCAATTGTATGGTAACTGAAAATAACCAACCTTGCATTTCATCTTTTGCTGCCTGTCCATCAGCTCTGTTCATGAAAGCTACAAAGCCACAATTTCTTTGGCGCCTTCGCTCCTCTTCTGTCCTAGGCCACATTATTTTCACACTAGCAATCGGCCCAAATCTTCCAAACGTTCGCAAAAGAAAATTTTCGTCAACCTAGCCATATGAGAAACATATAATAACTTAGTGGCAAGTTCTTCACATCATACGCAAAAGAGTACTAAGTCAAAACAAACCTTCTGGGAAAAAGAAAAAAAAAAAGAGATAGAGAGAGAGAAGAAGAAGAAGACCAAACCTTTGGCGAAAGATTTCCAACATATAGATTAGTAGTTTGTGGATCACCATCATCAAATGATCCAAGAAGCTTTCCACTTGGATCAAATTCATCAGGAAGTTCATCAAAGCGACTGGATGGCTGACAAGGTATGGCTAATGAATATATGTTTTTATAAAGAAACAAGAAAACATATGATGCCAAGATAAAAGATCTGTATGACATAGAAATAATGTAAAGATATAACGAAACCCAAAACAGAAATTTTCATAGGAACCAACTCAATAATAACAGTAAACAAAAATAAAATGTAATTCAACAATGCCAAAGTTTATTTGCATGTATTCATTAAATCAAAAACCTAATAATATAACCAGGCTCAAATGCTACAACAACAAGAAAAACATGCATTGAGAACTGGAAAAGTCATTTAACCAACTCATAACAAACCCATGCTAAAGTGAAGATATACCATCCAACTCACCATTCCTAGAAAATTGAAAACCAGAATCAATTAGGGAAATACATACTGTAGAATTCTCAATCTGCCGCCCATCATGCCAATTTTCACGCTCTTGATTTCGCCTCTCCCTCATCTCCTGCTCACGCTTCAACTCTTCCATAAAATGATCTATGTTTCGAGACTTTCCTTTTTCTTTCTCCCTCGGCCTCTCCTCCTCCCTCTGCAATGTGTATGAAGAATATTTAGAGTCAATACACAATTCAATTTGATACTAAAAACAAAAGCTATTACCTCTATCAGGGTACTGACCTTCTTCTCAGATTCTTTCCCTTTGGATGCCAAAGGTGGTGGTAAGAAAGACGGAACATACCTGTAGAAAATAATTTAATAGCAAATGTGCTTGTTACCGAAGCTCTTTTCAAGGAAAATGATGATTAAAAT
This sequence comes from Crataegus laevigata, assembly GCA_963580275.1. Lineage (NCBI taxonomy): Eukaryota > Viridiplantae > Streptophyta > Magnoliopsida > Rosales > Rosaceae > Crataegus > Crataegus laevigata. Next base: position 4,608,200 of record OY756949.1, read on the forward strand.
ACATAGAAAGAAGTATACCAACTACTCAACCATAGCTTATTCCTAACCAAGCCCTTTCGACAGCTATCTTAGAGGACCTGTTCAATTCCTCCATTCTCAAATACTTTTATGTTAAAATGACAAAAGTAAAATACAGTGCGGAAACATGTTGCCATATGAGTTTTGAGACGTTTCTTTAGAAAGCAAGCTTAAAACAAAAACAAAAAAATCAACGATCTACATGAGCTTCAGTTCAGAAATTAGAAAAATACACCATTGAAAACAACAACGAGCTACTGTTTCTCACTGCTTCTATAGAAAAGAAAAGTATATATAAGCTCATCCAAACCAGGCCAAAACTTCTGTTGTTTCTAAGAGATAATGTAGTAACTAAAGGTGAGCACTAGCTTTTCTCACTTAAAATGAAGTATAAACGGTTTTGAAGCCTAACTTCTGGTTTTGCTATTGATTTGGACAACATTACACTGCAGCTAATGAAAGAACACTGAGAACAGAAAAAACACTGTAGATTTACACAGTAAAAATTTCCACTGGACAGAACAGCCATCTGACTCTGACACCAATACAGAGTGCAGAGCAACAGAACTGACAATGTTTCATATCAACCTTTCAATCCAAGTACAGAACTTCAACTATACGACACCACCCCCTAAATTAGTATAATATGCATAAGAAAATGTGTACGTAGATATTATACAAACTAGAAATATACACTTACTTAAAACATTCAAGAAACCCAGAGATTGGCAACGCATTCGACGAATAATTGCAAGATCACAATACATTTTACCAAAAGAAGAGTAAAACAGTAGGGTTGATTTATCTGAAATTGATTATTGAAAATCATCATTTTCCACTTCTCTATTTTGAACACTTAACAACTTCAAAAAACACAAAATCCATCCGAGGATATTAAACCATCACCATAAAAAATTCTCCTAGTTATGATGCCTTATCAAAGAGTATTGCAGCATGGCTAATCAAAAGCATTTCTTTACCTACTCCCCTTCTTTGGAACAGATACCCCATCTTTGGACTTTTCACCTGCGATCCGCGAATGAATAAAAAGGTCCATACTTTTATTAATGTGTTCCGACAATAATAGAAAGCTATTTACTTATCCATACTGTGAAATGGCATAATATAAAAACAAAGCACTGAGAACTGTAACTATCAGAACTTGAACAAAAAGCAGTAAATAGTTCTTCAGCTATACTAACCTTCGGATTCCGGCTTCACCTTCTCATTGGGATTGATTGTTCCTCCTCGAACAAAGGCCTTCGACCCCGGTGCGTTATCCCCTTGAAATGACTCCACAAACTCCGCATATAAGCGAGCTGTTTCATCCTCCGCTCTCTGAAACGAAAATCGAAAAGAAAAAAACAGTACTTTGTCAGTAAACCTCTCTTCCAGAGAAGCCAGGCCAACAAGCTCAATAAGGTTAATAATCAATGGCGGCAGCGGCACCTTTTTCTTTGCCTCTTCCTCCTCCCTGTGCTTCTGGAACGGAGTCTTCTTCCGCGTAATCGAGAACGAGCTCATTTTTGCATCAGCTTCTGCAAATCAGTCCCACAAAATGCACCAAAATTCAACCCTTCAACGTCAATCCACAAACTACCAAAAATATGAACCCAAATTTGCATACAAAACGAAATTCCAAATCATGCAGAGGTTACAAATTCATAATCCCTAATTTATTTAGCTCAATCGTCAGAAATCAAATCTGCTTACCAAGAGAGTATGGGAAGGTTGAAGCTTTAATTCCTGCGAAGCCCTAACCCTACTGTTCCGATTGCGAATCCGCTCTCTCTCTCTTCTGCAAAACTGAAAACCGCGGAGGACGACGACTGTGAAACGCAGGTGGGGTGGATCAGAAATTCAGAAAGAGGCTCCGCAAAAGCCCTAGTCGTAAATACTGAAATTATTTGCCCTTTGGAGATAAATATAATTTGGGTGTTAATATTATTAGAATTTTGGAATATACATTCCAACCAAAAATTAAAATATACTCTACAAATCATATTTGATGACGAAATTACAAATTATATTAATCCAAAATATAAAATATAACTTGCAAATCATAGGTGGACATCTTTCACCGTTATGAAATGAAACGCCACTATAATAATCAAGGTCTTGAGACGCCTTATATTTAATCTTTTTTAATTTTTTACTATTATTAAGAAGACGAGGAGAGTTTAAAATTATATAAAAGAACTTTTACGAAAAATTTTCGATCTTGTTCACTTTAATATAAAGGCCTTTTCGTTAAAGTTTTTTTTAGAAAATGGGTAGTTCTGAATTCAGGTCACATACATATAAATTCAACATTTTATTCACTAAAATATTGAACCACATGAGATAGCAGTCGCTCTTTAATGGTTTATTTGCATTTGGGAAAGAAAAAAAAAAGAATTCTCACCTTTCGTTGTTAGAAGTGGTAGGTTTCATTTATTGATAAAAAAATATAGAGCTTGTTCAGAAGTGTTTTTAAAATGAATAAAAACTATTACAGTGAAAATATTTTTAAAACTAATCCTTAATAAAAGTCCAATTAGATCTTTAAAAAAAAACACTTTAAATCATTCGTGCAACATTAATGCTTTTAGAATCCAATATTAATTTCACCAAAAGCAAGCACTTCTAAACAAGTCAATAATTGCTTAAAACCATTACTTTCTGTTTTTTGAGAAGGAAAACCACTACTTTTGAAAGCAATAGGTAATTTAGTAGTTTTGATTGAATCTCTAGCCCCACTAGTTAGACTTACTTTTGGGTATCTCCCCTGGTTTGAAGGTTAAACAGTACAAGATTCTGATATCATCACGGCCAGAGGCTTATGAAACAAAGAACAATTGCTCCGCAATCGAAACGACAACAAACGTTGGTTTTCATTCGAAACTTGGGCAAAGCCACCATCTAATTTTGAAGTTATGTGCACAGATAGAAAGCTTACAACACCAGAATAACAAACAGACCAGATGAAAGCCAGGATAGTCGAAAGCCGGGTAGTTATACACTTCATATCTAAAACCCTTTAAAATCTGATTCAAGTCTAAAAATACTCCTTTTGTTTTCCTTTTTCTTTTATGCGGATTTGCTACAGACCTAATCTGCAGCATCACTTTAGTCAATGTGCAAGTTTCTGCAGATGTCGAAGCGTCCGCTGTTTAATCCACTGCCTGTCGTAAGGAAGATATCCCTGAATTGAGTGGTCATAACTGCAAACCAAAACCAGACAGAAGGTATCAGTTTCCCACATAATTTGGTAAGAACTGAAGTTGATCGGAACCTTTCTAACTCCAAATCTGAAGATCATTGACATATTCTACAATATACATAATTTGGTGCCTATTTTGTGTGAGTTTTGTTGTGTGTGTGTGTGTGAGAGAGAGAGAGAGAGGCATACACTAAAGCACTCATGTCAGCAAGACCATCAATGAAATTGTAGAGATCTCCGATGTCGTAAGAGATATCTCTAATTGCTGGATTTAACTCCCTCAGCTTCCTCTCATATAGTCCACATATACCTATACACACCACAGCTTAACTTCTAGTCAATGCAAACAAAAAAATGGCAGTTATAACCACAAAATGTCTTGGGAGCCCTCCCACCCTTTTTCACCATGAAGTATCCAGCAGTGAACCAGGAGGGTTAAAAAACTCTCAAGAACATATAGTGGGTTAAAAAACTCTCAGGAACATATAGTCAAACACATACGTACAGAGAAGAAACATGTTTTCTCTCATATGAAGTAAAAGTTTAATATGTACACGAACTATCATGTTTCACTGAACACAAATAAACTAATCAAAACACATGTCATATAGTAGGCTCTCACAACTTATAAACTCCCAGCCTAACTAAAATAAGTATCTCGGACAACTGCACACTCAATCATGACAGAAAGCACTCAAGCAAACTAATATTTCATTCACGTACCCCCTACGTGAGTTTGATAAGCTCCTAGGTCTTCACTAGGATTCTGGATAAAGTACTGAGGCACTACAGATTACTAATCACATCCTTCAGTTTTCAAGAAAAACTTACTTAACTAATAGGTGAAAGTAAACAATTTTTTGCATCACCTATACCCTTTCTTCAGTTTCTTTCAAGAATCGGCAGTTGACAAGCATTTTTTTTTTCTTATACACAATAATTCCTTTTATGACGAGATGAAGTAGTTCACAGTGTCAGAGACTAAATACACTTTGGGGTCGAAAGAATTGAAGAACGATAACAATGATAATGTACCAACACAATTTTATAAATAAAACGTAATCACAACAACAACCATAAATAAAACATACCATCCATTGCTTGACTTATAGAATCATAGTCCATAAAGGTCCTACTTGCTTTGTTGTGAGAAGTTTGCATTAGAATGATCGTGTGCTTGTTCGCCTACATATGAAGAAAAAAGTACAATTTAGTCAGCAATTGAACACGATGGACGCATATTATGAAAGCATGAAAAGCACTCTCCAATCTAAAAACATCGAAATCATCATAAAACAAAGCATTATTGATATAACACCTGTATCATACCGTAATGCTTGACAACAAAGTTCAACAGCAAAATCACATTCACTTAACACGGTTTCAAATTCTAAAGGCGTAGCCTTTCGAAAAAAACCCACATACCAGAACCCTAGCAGTCTGTTTGGTTCCTCAGAAAACAGAGAAAATAACGAAAACCTGACATTTAAGGAAACAGAAAAAAGATTGCAAATTCTAAGCCTAATATGCTCTGGTACTCTAATTTTGTCAAACCCATCAGAAAATTCCCTTCAAAGCTTAATCAGTAAAAAATCTAGATTCTCAGCTTCCATACAAAATCCAATTTACAGAACAAAACCCTAATTTTGCATAAACGAAGAAATTGCAGAGGAAATATTACTGAGAAAAGCATAAAAATGGTGGGAGATAAAGAAGCTAGATTACCATGTGAGAGAGCTGACAGTGACGACCCAAAAGTTTGCAGCAAAATTAGGGTTCCGTAGAGAAGACGCGACAGCCGGAGGAAGAGAGGGAGTGGGAGAGAGTTGAACAAGAAGACTTTGACCAGGGTCACTAGGTTAGGGACGCGTCGGAGTTGAGGGTAAAATAGACAATTACTATCTCGGTTGCGGTGGTGTTTTTGATGGAGAATTCAGACCGTTGGATTTGTTTACTTTTCCTTCTGAAAAGGAGCTTAGCTGCTGAAAAATCAGGAGCGGCTCTTGTTTTGCAAGTTACGAATAGACACGTGTTCAAATAATTAATTTTTTTAATTATAACTTGAATACATATTCATTCGTGATTGGTTAGTATCAAGAGCTGCTACTGAAAATTGTAACAGTCAAAAGTTTTTGTCAAAAAACAAAGGAAGACTTTGGGGCGTTGGGATGGGCAGGTCAACGCAAGTCAATGGGTGAAGGGAGGTGATTGCGGATATAGAGCTGTTTCACGTGAGCAACTGTTACACCGAATACGACCAGGTGAATTCGTGTGTAGTATATGCTCTAATACTATTGTGACAAGTGTCCTACAACTGACATTGTCGAGCATTTCTCCTAATGTACCTCTTTTAATGTCGGTGGATAAATAAAAGTGTTAGATGTAAAATATTTTAGAACTTTATGATCCGTCCAAAATCCTCTGTATAGGACATTCGTTCGTAGTCGAACGAACCATTTATGTACGTTCGTCTATAGTCGAAAGAATCATATTATGTACACACATTATTTTAAAAATCTTCACATGAGCACTAGGTTGTTGGCTGCTGGCTACCGCTCTGATTAATGTTTAGGCGTTTGAAAATTAAGAAATGACACATAGACCTATTGAGGCGCCCACTCAAACCCGTCTAGGTTATGACTCACTTAGACAAAAAATTGATAACTTTCACTTTGCATTTTTTTTTTAATAAATTATAAGAGACTTGTCGAATACTTTTTTTTATGATGAAAGACTTGTCAAATACTTAAATAAGCACACATTATATATGTTTATTCCTCATGTTTTCATTATGTTCTAATACTTCATAATATATGTGTCATTCTATTTTGTAATTTATGATGAAATTATATATATTTTAAGTATAAACATACACTTATTTTCATGAAAATATAATAGATTTAGTTAAATCCACCTAGTCCGCCTAGGCATCCGCCTAAACCCCACTTAACCGCCTAGGCTCTAGGCTCCAGCTGGCCGCCTGACTAGCGCCTAACGTCTTTTAGAATCTTGTGTACACATAATGTAGTCACCCAAAATTATGATCAATCTAATTGCTATAATGACCTTTGTCTAATAGTAATTTGCACCATGAATAGTCCATGGTATAAAATACACCGGAGATGGAGAAGGAGTTCGAACTTCAGACATTTCTTAACATTTGCAAGATAAGTACCCCTCAAACCAAACTTGTCATGTAAATTTTTGTACAATATATGAGGCAGCGATTGCAATAACAGTCACAAATCTTATATAAAACCAAGTTACGCCGGCACTACTTCCTCTCACCCTAAAAAATTGGGCACCTAAACTTCAATCTTCCCCTTCGATGGGACCAATTCCAAGCTCTGATCATCATCACTAAATTCAGAAGAATTCTTAGTCAAAAGATCGGAAGGAATCAACAGATCAAACTGATCAGCCTTGGGAACCAAGAAAATCAAACCAAGAGTCAAAAATCTCAACACATTTCTAATCAGAAGGGCCAGCCACAAGTTTGTAAAATTAGTCCTTGTGACACTCAATGCATGAAGCACTGCTCCTCCACCCCATTTCGACGACAGCGAGCCAAGGCTGTCGATACACATCAACAGCGCAAAGAACGTGCCCTCGATGCCTAGAGGGCAGAGCCTCGTGCTCAGTACGATCATGGGCATCCATCGGATCTTGGTAACGATTCGAAACACGCATTCTTCCATGATCACAAACAAGTAGTCGGGAATGCCTAGAGCTAGGTTCCACCTTAGGATGAAAGTTAGGTCGAGAAGTCCGGACATGGCGTAGAGAAGTTGAGCAAAGAAGACTAGGTTTCGAAAGGGGTAGTTTTTCAGAGTCTTGTGGTAGATCAGAATTCCTACCATCGAAGCCACTGCACCAACTGCATAAATCATCCCAACAAACTCCTGCTCATGGATAAAAATAGCTAATCAGTTAACGAATGGTCCTAAAAAAAGAAGTAAACTGTAACTGGTGACGGAAATCGTTATTAGGACTCCAAAACAGTCGTCCAGAACTCCTCCGTGGAGGATGACTATCTCAGAGTGCTAATAACAACTCTCGTTTAGCGAGGAATATTAAGTTTGTTGTAGAGATTGACCTGAGAGAATGCAGGGCCAGCTGAAGGGTCAGTGTACCAATAAAAATTACCTTCTTGAGTATTAATACTGAGGGCCAAGGAGAGGTACATGTAAAGGGAAGGTTTCCACACCTGAGGTAATTTGATTGTTTTGTACATTCCGCTCATTGCCACTCCCACTTCTTCCACTGCCTGCAGACATGAACACATTTATACTTAAACATGATCAAATTCGAGCTTTTCTAACACGGAGGTTAACCGATTTTTGCACCGATCGACTGGCATGCACTGGCCGTACGATCGACGAGACACAAAATCGGTTAAAAGTGGAAGATTTAGATTTCTAACCTTCTTTCTCTGAGAGTGAAGGTTGGTTGATCTTTGTTCATATATAACAAAGCCCAGAACAGTTAGAAAGACTGGTGGGATTGCCAAAAGACCCAATGCAGCCTACAACACAAGACAACATGCAGATTTTTAATTTTTCAGAATCCATAATCTAAACTACTTATTAACACAACACTGTGGCAACCAAAAATTCGAAAAAAATATCATTCTAACTCTCACACTAAAAATGAACAAGAATAAAAATTATGGACAATTTAATAATTACATGCAGCATGTATCTCACAACATATAAACATAAGACGTCTTTTTTTAAAATTAAAAATTAAAAATTAAATTAAAAAATATGTATTCTAGTCTCTCTTAAACACACCCGTAGGGATGCATATACAATAGAAATTAGAACTCATTATTCTATACCTATTCGTCCACAACTTTTGGATAAATATTGCATGAGTCGTTCTTGAAACTTGAAGATAAGAGGTGCACAAAAATATGCCATGCACGCACACCCATATATGATACACAGTCAAATTTGCATAGTATCAATGATGTAAAAACTACACCGGAAAAATACGTACACAAAAATTCCTTTTATCTGCAAATCACACTCTCTCACATGTAAATACGATTCCTAACTTTTTATGTTATGATTGTTAAGAAAAGACTCGAGCAATGTTTATAAGAGAAATGTTAAGGAGACTCTCTAAATGTGAGACTATTTATAGATTATTTGTCACCTAACAATTTAGCGTTAAATTTTATGCTAACATTATAAAATATTGTGCAAAAAACATGAGGTGACATAGTATCCATAGAAAGTCTCATATTCTTTATTGACATGTAAATATAAACTTTTCTTCTCGTAATTTTAGTAAGCTACTTCAGTATATGTGTCCGCTGTAATTTGCATATAAATTATAAATAAAATAAATTAAGAAATGTAATATTGGTACCTGAGGACCAAGATGGTGAACAAAAAACCCACTAGTAGAGTATCCAACCAGAGCACCAGCAGAAGAGCAGAAACCACAAAGGCTCTGCAAATCCGAAGCCAACGACCGGATTTCAATACTATTCCGGGCAATACACGCGTCGATCGTGACATCCGCAATCGCCAGACCTGCTGTGACACCGATCAAACAAGTCAATGCCACCACAGCAGCCAAGTTCCCACTGAATGCAACCGTGAGAGCTGAAACTGTCCCTATAACTCCGGCCAGGACAAAATAAGGCCGCCTTCTGTACCCCCGGACTGGAAAAACGTCGGTCAACAAGCCCCAAACCGGCTTCATGAGCCATGGAATATAGTACAGTCCAATGTAAAGCTGGACAACAGAGGGCTGGAGTTTCTGGACGTCTTTCCAGTAGTAGTCCGTGACCACTTTGAAGTAAGAGCCTGAGAAGCCCTGGCTGAGTCCGTAAACAAGAACCACGCCCAGGACAAAGGTAGGGTTTAGCTCTGAGGAGAGCATTTGGAGCCATTGGATTGGTTGTTGGAGGATTTGGACAAATGGGTTGGTGGGATTTGGATGGTGGTGATCGTCTTGATCATCGTCGCTTCGGTTTGAGGTGGGCGCTTTCTGGGTTCCTTGAGAGGAGTAATCGTCCATTTTTACGTAACCGGGGGAGCTTGGATCTAGGGAAGGAGAGGAGGTGAGATTCTGAGGGGCTCAAAGAAGGAAGTCTACTAGGATGACTGGGAGTCTACAATTTACGAGTGCGTCTTTTGTTTATGTAAAAATGATTTGTCTTCGAGAAGGAAGATTCGAACTTGAATGGTAAAAAACAGACACACTGACCTGACTCATATTTGTCAAAAAATGTTAATTAATGACCTAAATACTCACATTTGTAAAAATAAAAAAAAATAAAAAAAGTTAATTAATGACCCTAGATGAAGTAATAAAGACACAAAAGTAGGGCTTGGATGGAATAATATAATTAGGGAGTTGGTAACCGAGAAAACAAAGTCTAATTTTGCAGCTTTATGTTTGAATCATCAGAGTATTATATGAATAAAAATGTAAAAGTTTTAAAGACAACGTATACAGGCAAAGTACTTCAAATTTAAAATGACTCGAAGCTTAATGTGTGACGCGAACGGTAAAGGATAAAGTGAGACATGATAAATCATTTTAAGGGGCAATTTGAGTCAATATGAGATCGATATATTTTTCGATTAAACTGTCATTAGTGTTGTCAATGGTATTGCTGCTATATCTTTGGAGAATGCACTATATTTCTTTATAATACTTTTAATCTTGATTTTGCACTTGTTGTTCATTTTCTTAACTATAATTTATTATCTGTTACTTAAATAATTGTCGCCTATATTGTCTTGCAATTTTTTGGCTTTCCTTTTATATTTTTAAGGACATTCAGACTCACAGGATAATTGGTTGTGGTATTAGGAAGGGAAAACTCTACTACTTGGAGCTGGCATCGAACAGTAGCCAAATGTTGACTTAAACTCTTGTAGTGGAAGGATCTCAAAGGGAGAAGAATAAAGCTTCGGAGGTTTGGTTATGACATTGTCAACTAGGAAATGCTTCTTTCGGCTATTTATAGAGGTTGTTTCCTAACTTATTTGTTAAGCATGATGATTCTAGCTTTAAATATGGTGTTTGTGAACTGGCAAAAAGTGTACTTTGTTTTCATCTAGTTAAAAGTTTAGTTCTATTTATGATAATTCATTCTGATGTTTATGGACCATCTAAAACTGCTACATTTGGTTTTGCTCATTGTTTTGTTACTTTTATTGATGATTGAACATGTATGACTTGAATTTGTTTGATAAAGTCCAAAAGTACAGTTACTTTTCAGCAGTTTCACAAAATGATACAAATAAAGTAAGTCACAAAAGCAAGTTCTTAAGAGCGATAATGATGGTGAATATGTGAACTCTAAACTTCATGTATTTCTTGATCACGATGGTATTGTCCATCAAATTACATGTCCATATGCTCCGTAACAAAATGAGGTTGCAGAACACAAGATCAGCTTCTGGAGGTTGTTCATGCTTCTTTGCTTGAGGCGCGTCTCTCGTTATTCTATTGGGGAGAAGATCTCACCTAAAATGCGTGTAATCTTGAGATTTTTAGTTTAGTATAATTTTATATAAATGAGCTCTTCCGTTATTAATAGGATTGTAATATCTTATAAATTCCTCCTTGAAAGATGAATAGAGACACAAATATTCCAAAACAACATTCTCTTCTAGGAGTTCGTCGAGTACAAAAGGAAAAAATATATAAAAATACTTGGCCCGTTCCCACCATTCCTATTGATATGCTAATCACAGTTTGACACGTACATATGTATCAATTTTTTTGTGTTTCTAATGAGTTATTTCCATACATGTGCTGCATGAAGGAGGCATGACTCATTCCAAGAAGGCGCCAAGCAGTGTTCAAAAAGAAAACTACTGACGAGACGATATTAACTACAAAGCAGTATACAGGGGTTTACATATACACTCCATCTTCTCCTTACTGGTTGCCGCCGTGCATGTTGTGCAGCTCTTTCGCTCAAGCTGCGACCAGTTTCTGGATATCCTTCTGAAAAAAAATTCCACAAAGAATCAGACCGGCAAAACAGAGAAGCTGAGAGCAGATATTTGTAAAGAGAAAAGACTTCTATATATATATATATATATTTTTTTTCTTTTCATATTCCATAATCGAGTTACCATGCTGTTTTACTTCAGGTGCACACTAAGCAGAAATTGCACACGTCATTTCGGCAACAAATATTAAGTTTCATATTTTCAAGCCTCGCTTGTTGCTTTGATGTTGATGCTACTAAACTATTGCCCTTTCTTTCTCCCGTACCAGTGAAATTTAATTGAAGCCAAAGAAAGCTGCAAAAGCAGCACAGATAGCACTGCAAGTGCAAACAGATTCAACAAAGCAACTACGAGATATAGTCTCAGGAGATTTACAGGCACATTCCAATTAGCATCAGTGGTTAAACAAAAGTATTGGCCTTGATCACTCCATACGTTTCATATTTGAACGTAAAAATAAAAAAAATAAAAAAAAATAAAAAGGGCTGTTACGAGGACAGGGGACCTGAACATTTCACTTTTTCAACGTAATAGCATAAATTTTCATCTTGCTTGACCACCAAATCGTCAAGTTCCCTCATTCTAATTGAAGCTTGAACAAGGATAAATGTAGTTCCAAAATGCGGTCAACGTCTAGAAACATAATTCTAGGAAGCCAGGTTTTACCAAATCATCAATTTCCCTAACATTTTCTTAGGAATCAATGAATTTACAAACCAAAAGAAACAAGGAAATTCATACCTCAATTTGAAAAGGGGATGTCGTTGGCGGGTATCTCTCAACAACTTTGCCGTTCTCGTCCACCAAAAACTTCTCAAAATTCCACTTGATAATGTCACCTAGAAAACCTCCTGCACTTGATTTCAGAAACTGGTAAACTGGAGCTGTGCTGGGACCGTTGACATCAACCTGTAATGCATTCTTAGTACTTCAAACACCCATATCCGTGAAAAAAAAAACAAAATTTCCAATAAGAAAGTAATGGATGGATGACATGCAGTTAAATTCTGCACCTTGTCAAAAATCGGGAATTCGGCTTTAAACCTTGTACAAGCAAACTGCTTGATTTCCCCATTTGATCCGGGTTCTTGGCCCCCAAACTGATTGCAAGGGAAAGCTAGAATCTCAAATCCTGCAAAGCAGCAACTATTACCACCTTAGCAACTAAGTAAATAAATTCTCAATAAAAACACTTTTGCTACAATGTTTCGTGGTAAAAAAATAAATGAACAAATACAGCGCATTTGAAAGCTAATCCTCCCCGCACACACCCACCTTGATCACCAAAAAGAAGGTGACTTGTGTGACAAGAAAAGGCACTAATCCTTAAGGATCTAACTCCAGAACTAATCCAAAGGATCTCAAAAATGCATAATATCGAATCTAATGCAGATTTTTGCAGAGAAAGAACTGTTAAGGAAACAGAAAAACAAGAACTTCGCGCAGTTGCAGAATACCTTGAGGTTTGTACTTCTCATACAAGTGTGACAGTTCTGAGTAATTTGAAGAAGTCAAGCCACTGAAATTCAAATAAACAAGTTTTGGTCAATTCACAAGCATCTCAAACTTTCAGTCTTCCACACAGAACTTCCGGAAAATTCGATTTACATATAAATAAGTAGTTCAAACTGAATAAAGAAAATAATACCATCTTGAAGCAACATTGACAACCAAAAGAATCTTCCCCTTGAACTTGCTAAGAGGAACATCCTTACCATCAATATCCTACATTAACAAAATTTCAGACATTAGTAAAGGTTGCTCCTTTGTACCGAAAGGTAACGGGATTGAGTCGTGAAAACAGTCTCTTTACAAAGCTGAATAAAACTGTGTACAATAGACGTTCCCTAGCAAAGAAGAGCATTTTTGGCTTGGGGTCGCCCCCAGACATTAGTGAAAAAGAAAAAACCAACCACCGAGTTCAAATTTTCTAACTTCAGATTTGATTATCTTGAACTTACAACATTACATGTATAAAAATCAACAAAAATCCCAGAAACAAAACTAATATATATATATATATATACACGCGCGCGCGAGAACACACACCTTGACAGTGAAGTCATAGAGAGACCTTTCTGTAGCTGCTCTAGCATAAATACCCAAAGACCGAGATTTGATCAAAACCCCATTAAAATTCTCCGATTGCAAAGACAACCCATTTCTGAAAAGTGCTGATTTAGAAGACCCAAGTGAGGATTTGATCCAGCACGCCATGGGAGGGCATGAAGCTGAAGAATTCGAGCTTATTTTTGCTTTTGCTTGAGAAAAACTCTGTAAAGGTGTTGAAAAAGTTGCAGAGAAGGACATGGAAGCCATTGTTTTGATGGTGGGGACTTTGGAACTCGGTGGAAATATGGGACTGGTAAGCCGCAGAGCTCTTCCCAACATATAGCCCGTCGTGTGAATATGAGAATCTCCGGACTCCCAAGTCTTCCTTCTGTGGAAGTTGCTTCCACACGTGGTTTTATTTATTCATTTTTTAATTAAGTGGTTGTGCTTCTTTTTTCCGATGATATGTGTTTGATTTTTTCTAGTTATTTTTCATCTTTCTTTTTGGTGTTTAATTAGGTCTAGCCGCACTTTGTGATTATATTACGGTAAAGTGATAGTTTTTTAATGTCAATAAAGTGTTTTAAGTTTGAAATTTTGTCTATGACGAGCTTGTTATCAACAATACAGATTCATATTTGAAAGAAAGTGAGAATCTTAATCCCTCACCTTGAACATACCATAGTTTTTATTGTTTTTCAAGTTGTATTTTTTTTTTGAAAAATGATCCGTTGATGGTTTCGTCACGTCAGTCCACCATTTCGAGGGTTGAGAAGACCTATATAGACATTTGTTTAACCTCCCCTTAGCACCATTGGGTGATTCACCAGCATTAGAAATCAAACTCAAGACTTACCGTGTGAAATGCTAGTATAGACGTCCACAACCATTGAATCATCTCGTGATGATTTTTTTAAAGTTGTCGTTAAGTTGTACATACATGGCGGCTTATGAAATTTTCACATGCGATTGTGTTGACTACAAAAATTACCTAGCCTACGTGGCGTGCAGGCCGAGTAAAATAATAGACTAACTAAGTCCTTCAAATGTGTGCGGGGCGTGCCAACTCGTCGGCCAAGTTCGGCCGAGGAGTAAAAATGTCTTGATGTGGTATGGATGCGCGCGGCTGACTTCTGTGTCTTGCAATTGCGGCCGAGAAAGGAACGCGTCTCGGCCTTTGGGTCTTCAAACCTGAAGACGAGGCTACTAATTACAAAGCTCACAATTCGTCGTCGTCCAACTCGGCAACGGTCACCGTATTGGTGAAGGTAAACCCTCGCCGAATCGACACTAGAGTGTAAGGGCACAGGTACTCGAAGCGAATGAGGGTCTTGACAACGAACGTGGTTCGGCCGTCTCGGTGCCGAACTCTGAAGCCCACTTGCGAGTATGCGATCATAAACAACTCGGCGTCAAGACACCAAGCTTGGGTATTCGTAACACCTCACTTCGCCGGGATGGCTGGTGAGATGACCTCTGTCACGGGGATCCAAAAATCCTCGTCGGCCGAGACTAGGATAAATAACCAATCGACCCTGTCGCAGTGCTGTCTATCCAAACTGAAGATGCTCCACGGACGGTTGGTTCTACGGCAACAGTGATGTCTATCCAAACTGAAAATGTTTACCGGTTGCCTCCACAGTGCTGTCTATCCAAACTGAAGGTATGGAGGCGAAAAAGAAAATAAAATTCTCAAGGGTGTTGAGAGGTTTCGCGTAGAGCGAGAAATTGCGCAGGGCAGATTTGTGTGTTGTGTTGAAGCTCCCTTGAATGGTGCACACACTCCTCTATTTATAGCAGCAAGAACCCTATGGCCGGATTAGAAATACATTAGGCTTAGAACTCCTTAACCCGATCAGATTAAACTTCGACCAATCCAATCTCCACAGGACTTTGAATCAAACCTCCAAAACAAGCCAGGTTCATCTCCATGTCTTAGTTTCCTTATCTATCCCGTTCAAGATAATTCATACCAAAAGATAATTATGATAAAAACCATAATATATGCCAAGATAATTCATATCAAAAGATAATTATGATAAAAACCACAATATTATCCTTTAACAATAAAAATTATCTTTACTTCTTTATCCGACGGTTGGGAGTTATGCTCATTTAACGGCCTTGATTGTACGGGCCGATATTGTAAAATCGGGGCCAAACATTGCCCCCCAGTTTTCTTGAGCTTCGGCTCGTAAGCTGAATGGTTAAGGAAACTAAGCATTTGCATTTGAACTTGCCCATCACTTGAGTACTTCTTTCTGAATCGATAACTAATCATTTTGTCCAGTGAGCGAGTAAATAGCAGTCAAACAAATTATTCGCCGAAGCCGAGAAGCTTCACAGGGTAGAGGAAGTGGACCGAGGGGCCGAGGTCGAGAGAAATGGCAGCTCGGCCTGTCTCGAAAAATCATGGAGGCCGAGGTCGGAAAGAACGGTAGCTCGACCTATCACCAAGGTCGAGAACAATAGCATCTCGGCCTGTCTCGACACTTTTTTAGTTCAGCCTATCACCAATGTCGAGGGAAATTTTAGAGGCCGAAGAACGTGTAGTCAGCTATATATGCTTGGTGAGCCGATGGACATTATTATTGCCGAGGTCCTATATAAAGTGGCCGAGAGATTATACCTCGGTAGGTTGGCCGAGCTCGGCCTAAAACTTTCATGGCCGAGAGAGTATACCTCAGTAGGTTGGCTTCGTGGCCGAGAGAGTATACCTCGGTAGGTTGGCCGAGCTCGGCCTAAAACTTTCATGGCCGAGAGAGTATACCTCAGTAGGTTGGCTTCGTGGCCGAGAAAGTATACCTCGGTAGGTTGGCCGAGCTTTCATGGCCGAGAGAGTATACCGCTGTAGGTTGGCCGAGTGGCCGAGAAAGTATACCTCGGTAGGTTGGCCGAGCTTTCATGGCCGAGAGAGTATACCGCTGTAGGTTGGCCGATATTGTAAAATCGGGGCTAAACAGATTGAAATTTATATGTGGATGTTGAGTTTGAAGGTAGAATTTGAGGATTGTAATCTGATGAAAACTATTTAACTGTTTTATTGACAATGTGAGAGATTCAAACTCGAGATACATTGAATTAGAAGTATTATCCGATCATTTATATATAATTGATTATTAAAATTAATTAAATAAAAATAACATTGTCACCTTAATTTCAAGTCATTTTAGGAAACCTTTTTATTGGATTACCTAAAATTCAAGTCAATTTAAGAAACGTTTTGATTGGCCAATTCAATACTACACTATTGGCATGTTTCCTTTCTTTTTCTCCCCCTACTAATTACAATAGGAAAGGAAAATATGGATAGTCAATGCTACAAAAGTAAAATAAAAATTATTATCAAAATAAAAAATTTAAATTAGTTTTTTTTTTGGAAAATATTTAATTAATTTAAGTACGTATCTTGAAGGAGAGTTTGGATCCCATCAGGATCCAAATGGTGAAGATTCTAGGGATTCTCACATTTTAGTCATTCATCGTGCATCGTGCGGTCATAAATTATTTGACTTTTTTATTTAAAATTAAATACAAATAGTATCTGACGAAAACTAGTCGTACAATGTACTGTGAGCGGCTATGATATGATCTCCCACAAAGTGAATCATGACAGAATCCTCTTCGACAAAAATTTAAAAGAAATAAGTTATTTTGTAAAGCTTTTACTTTTACCATAAATGGTTTAAATCAAGAAAATAAATACTTTCAACAAAAAATAAAAATATTGTATATTATTTGAAAAAACTTAAAAACTTAAAAACAAAATTTAATGCCACAATAAACAAAGTGTAATTTGAACATACACCATATAGACTCTTTAGTGAACTATGAGTTAGTGATTCAGTGGTAAATGACGGATTGCGAGACTTCATTCAAACTAAAAACTGGAGGTCTTGAGTTCGAAATCTGTTGCTGGTGTGGAAGGCAGACTTGTGGCCAAAGGAGGTTGAAATGCATCTGTGAGTCTTTTTGGGCACATAAGAGGTGAATAACCGTGATTTGCCACTAGTTGTCCCTTTTTTAATTATTTTATTTTATTTTATAATATAGACTCTGACACGCCCCGACCCCGATGTCCTGTGGACATCGGGGTGGTCACGTGCTGGCCGACACCCGAGGGGTGACGAAAGCCATTTAGGAGGTATAAAAAAACGAGAATTAAGAATTTAAATTGTACATTCAATAAGTGTTTCAGGAACGTGTTCAGAACATACATCTAATTTGAAAATACTACAAGAAAGAATATAAAATTGAATACATAAAAGGAGTAGGTCCTACACCGAGAGGACTCGAAGATGCCAGTGCGGGAGTGCCTTGACGCCGGGATTGTATGCCTCGAACCTAAGCCCTGAAGGGGGCGCAAAACAAAGGTGAGTGGACCAATTTGATATACATATAAGAAAACGGTTATCAACGTACTATCCCCCAGGTTTTATGAAAACACAATTATATCATGATAAACATAGGTTTTCTGAACCTAGAATGCCGTGCAATATCTCATGTCCTAACTCATCATGCAATATCTCAATTTATAACTCGCATAATATAATAATTCCTAATGTCAAAGTCCACATATATCCCTCCAGGCCCTATGCCATCTCCCTGTCTCTGAGCATACAGTCAGAGGAAATATCGCTTCAGGCCCTATGCCGGCTCCCCGTCTCTGTGCTCAACAGCCAGAGGAAAACACACTCCAGGCCCTATGCCAATACTATAACCGTCGCCCGGGATGGACCGGAGCCTTATCCCTACATCCCGTAGCGGAACGTGGACATAAACCGTCGTCCGGGATGGACCGGAACCTTATCCCTACATCCCGTAGCGGTAATATCATAACTAACGCACATACATTTATACACTATCAGAACTATCGCACATACATCATTCTCATGCTATCATGCTTTTCATACATGCAATTATACTAATAAAACATGTATTTTTAGAAGGGGTCCACTCACAGTACTTAGCCGTCCAACGCTGCGCTGCTAGCGAACATAGAAAGCCACACTAGTTGCCCCTAAGCACATAAAGGGTACAACTTAGTCAAACTCTGTTCTAACCATTTTATTTGGGAAAACGGACCTCAAAAACGGGTCCAGGACGTCCAAATTAGCCTAGGAGGGGTCCCGGACGGAACCCGAGAAAGTCAACCGAGAAAGCCAACGTTGACTAGTCAAAGTCAAAGTCAACGGTCAAAGTCAAAGTCAACCGTTGACCGGGTCAACGGGTCAGCCGGGTCGTGTCAAGGTCCACGGGCCGGGTCAACGGGTCAGTCAACCCGGGTCACTGGGTTGGGTTGGATCCGGGTTGGGTTTAGGGTTTGGGTTGCAAGGGTTTGGGCTTGGGTAACTGACCCAAAAGGGTCTTGGGTTTTAGGGTTAGCCCCAAAGGGCTTTAGGGTTTAAGGGATACGGGCCTAGGGCCCTAATTGTAATAAACCCAAAAGGGTTTTGGGTTAAGGGTTAGGGTTTATGAGTCACGGCCCAAGGGCCCAAATTGAAGGAACCCAAGGGTTCCTTGGATCTCAGTTACACGGGCCAAAGGCCCTGGTTTGAATAAAGGCCCAAGGCTTATAAGCCTTGGGTTTGGGTTTCTGGTTCCAAGGCCCTAAGGGCTCTTGGGTTGGGAATAAACGGGCCCAAGGCCCCGCACAAAAGGCCCGAGGCCTTATTTAATTTTAAGGAAACTAAAATAAAAAGGGAACGGGCTAGGGTACTGGGCTCGGCCCTAACGGGCTTGAGGCCCGTGCATTTCAAAATGGCCCGAAGGCCCTAAACCCTAACTAATTAATAAAATAAAATATAAAACTAATTAAAATAAAAGAATGGATTTGGGCTGGGTTACGGGCCTAAGGCCCGAGAAGGTCTGGGTTTGGGGAAAAAAGGCCCGAAGGCCTGGGCTCTTCACAAGGCCTGAGAGGCCTGAAATGCCGGAGAAGGACGCCGGATTTTCCCGGCTCCGATCGACTACAACCCGGGGTTCTAGACCCTGATCTACCTACCAAACGAAAACACGAAGAGAAAGGAAGAGGTTTATACCTTTGGGTTCGCCGAACATCGACCGGAAACGGTCGGAATCGCCTCGATCCGCACGGGTTCGCCGGAGGAAATGGGTGCGTGCACCCGGGGGTCAATCGCCACCAAAACCTTCCAAAAATAACACCAAATTATTCCTAATTTCTAACCTAAACACAGAATGGTGCAAGAGAGAAGGACGATCGACTTACCTCGACGGAAAAACAAGGAAACCCGTAGTGGGTTTTCTGGGTTCTTCGTCCCTCGCGACACCACCGAGATAGACGAGAGAGAGGACGAGGGTGAGTCGAGAGAGATGACGAGGGTGTGTGTGTGTGAGATGGCGAGGTCGAGTGAGAGAGATAGGGAGAGTGAGGGCGAGAGGGTTACGGGGAAGATAGAGTTCGAGAGGGCGACAGAGAACAGAGAAGAGAGGGACAGAGGAGTGAGGGAGAGGGCTCGGGGGGACCAAAAAACCAGGTGGGCCCATTGGGCTCACCATTTAAGAACAAAAACAAATTTTAAAATGAAAAGATGGGTTTAGGGACTAAATTGAGAGTTGTAAAACTTTTAGGGATTAAAATTGGTATAATTGAAAACGATTTGGGGGTTAATTTATAGGATTTAAGTATAATTAAGGGGCGGGCGTGTCAGACTCTTTAGTGCAATGACCTACCAAATAAATCACTAAGACTTATACGTGTCGCAAAGTCCGATGTGAAGTCAATAAACAAAAAACTTATTTTACTTGAAAAAAAAAAAGAACCCTTAAAACTAAATTATATTTACCTAAGTTATTTTTTGTTGGAATAGTTGACCTCAATTTTTGTAAAGGCGTGTATTATTTCTACTCTCATTTTAACATACTCTTTTAATTTTTAATTATTGAATTAAATGAATTAAAAAATCGATAAATAAAAATTAACAAAGAAAATATGTAAAAAATAAAAATAAATGGGTATGTGTAATAATACTAAATACGTTTCGGGAAAATTTAAGCTTTAAAATATTTTGTAAAATAAATAGGGTTTGCGTTTCTGTCTCTCTTCCCTATTCGGAGCGTGCTGCTGCGAGAGAAGAGATTGCACGCCGACTCTCTCTGCACATACAGATATAGATAGAGAGAAACCCTCTATCCACCGTTCCAAACGCCCCCATTCCCTCCCCTCCCTCTCTCTCTTCTACCCAGTCGCGCGGCTGCAATCTTCCCGCTTATCTAGTCGGAAAAGAAAAATCGACGGCGGCGAGTTATGATGGCGGATCCAACGTTGATAAGCTTAAGACCTGGCGGCGCCGGCGGCCTTCGTGCCCCCAGATTCTTCACGGCTCGCTTGGATTCCAACTCTTCTGATGCTCAGGCTCTCCCCTCCCATGCCGGCTTCGCTTCCGCCTTCAAGGTCCCTCCTTACCCTTGCTCCCCCACTTACCTAAAAATATTGTATTGTGTATGTATATATGTATGTGTACGTATATGTGTATGTATATATTAATGTATAAGCATATTAGTGTACGAATTTGTATTTTCGAATGTGTTTGTTCGTTCTGTAGATCTGGTGTTCTGGAGGTTTAATAAATTCGAAGGCTTTCTTTTTCTCTTGTTTGTGGTGGATTTTCAATTTCGAGTTTTGAATTGTATGCTTTTTTGTTTTGAATTCCTTTATTGGTTGGAGAAAATTGAAAGTGAACTCATTGTAAAAATTGGATCTTCAGTCATTATTCCGTTAAATCCTAAAAAAGTAGGCTTTTTGTAATCCTAGACCAAAATTTTACTTTCAGATGCTTAGAAAAGGAGTTCGTTGTCGAAAGAGGGTAAAATGATATTTTTAGATTTAAACGTCCTAATTCTTGGCAGGGCTCTCAAGGATGTGTACCAGCTGTAAATATGGACGAAGAGTTCTATGTCGGGTTTTTAGGTGGGCTTGCAATGAGTCTGCAATGCCCATAAAGGACCGGCATTACATGTTAAGTGTCTTAAGTATAATGTTGGCTTATGTTTGTTGAGAAAATTTTTAGTGTGCCAGGAACATGGCCCGTTACACCAAGTTTAATAATACATTTGGTTGGAAATTTTATTTTCAAGTTTCCAACCAATTGCATTATTACACTTGGTGTATTCTGGTACACTGAAAATTCTCGCATGATTGTTGATTGTGATGTGTAACGCATACATGTGGGATAATTTAATGTGTTTTCACTTTAGAATACATATGTTCGTTAAGCTCAGTCACACATGCCTTCCTCACTCTTCATCGATAACATATTTCCTATGTGTGTGCACGTTTTTATTTCTATTTTGAGGTGTATAGTTAATTTACCAAGGATTACCATTCATATGTTTCAACACTTAACTGTGTTCTTGTTACAGACTGGTGACATGCGGTTTGAAGGTCGTGAGCGAGTTCGATATACTAGGGATCAGCTATTGCAGCTTAGGGAGGTACTGTTGTGATCACTTTTCTTTATAGCTACTATTGTTCTTTAACTATGTTATGGAGCACTAAAAAGATAGATAGAATATTTCTTAGTATCCATCCTGGAAGGTGGGGATGATAGAGTTTTTCTTATATGATGATCTTACCTTTGGTATAGGAGGCCACTACTATCCCTGAAGAAATTTTGAAGGTTAAACAAGAAATAGATGCTGAGTTTGCTATAGAGGATCCTACTTGGGGTCGTGCAGATACTACCAATGTGAGTATACTTACTATTCACTTCTACCACGTAGCTGTGTTATTTACCTGGACTGGAAACTCATCAATATCAATTTTCACGGTTTCATGCGATTGGGTACCTTCAAATAAATTTTTCATCCTATAAGTTTGTAGTCTGCTATACTTATCTATAATCTATATGTTTTTAGGAATTCTATTTCTAAGTTTTACTTCAATTTTCTTTAGCTGCAACCTCAACCCCAAGGTCGATATTCTGAGCCAGATAACCGTGATTGGCGTGGTCGATCTGCACCTGCTTCTGAAGAGGATAAAAGGGAATTTAATAACCAGCAGGACCAACTAAATTCCCAGTTTGGAAGGGCGCAAATTTCTGGTAACCAAGGGGTAATAAGTTATTATCCGATTGTGTAAAGGATATAAATGGTGTACTGCTGATCAACTTTGTTTACGCTTAAGATTCTATATTTCCCATGCTGTACTGCAGGTCAACTTTGTTTACTCTTCCTGGTTCCTTGACCAATAAAATAATTACCAGCAAAGCAGTAGTACATGAGGCATGTTATTTGTAACTTGGAAGTCTTGGATGAATATATATCAAAATTTTGGATGTCATTGAAGAATATTGTGTGTTTCAGTTGTTTGATGGTTTTTAATTTTGATTTCTCTTCATACTCAGTGAGGGATCATTGGCTGGTATATGTAATTAGCTATCAAAAGTTACTTATGGAAGCTAGTAATAGCAGGCACTAGGCACCAAAATGTTGGAGTGTACTTTGTATTGCGTATGTATCTTTGAATTATTTTTCTGTTTCATTAGTTATGTTTCCTTATTCTAGTTTTTTGAAAAAAAAACCAGGTGGGGCCTGCGCCTGCCCTCATTAAAGCAGAAGTTCCATGGTCAGCTCGAAGAGGAACACTCTCTGAGAAAGATCGTGTGTTGAAGACAGTGAAAGGGTAATTAATTATCTGATTTCTATCAGCTGGAGGATTTGCTTGCATTATCTGCTCAACATTTTAAAAGGATGCAATTTAATAGAAGTTAGAACTTAGAATGGCCTTTTTTTTTTTTTTGTGCAACTGCTTGTTCTATCTGATTATCTTATTAAAAGTGTTCTAATTTTTGTGCAGTATACTGAACAAATTGACCCCGGAGAAGTTTGACATTCTCAAGGGCCAACTGATTGATTCTGGAATTACCACTCCGGATATTTTAAAGGTTTGTATTAACTAAAAGTCTTTGAATACTTCTTACTCCATACTTAGATATTACTTTCCTGCTAATGGACTTGAGGATTCAATTTGAATTGCAGGATGTTATCTTTCTTATATTTGATAAGGCTGTGCTGGAGCCAACATTTTGTCCTATGTATGCGCTTTTATGCTCCGATCTTAATGCAAAGCTTCCTCCTTTCCCATCTGAGGAGGCTGGTGGGAAAGAAATCACATTTAAACGTGTTCTGCTGAATAATTGCCAAGAGGCTTTTGAAGGTGCTGACAACTTGAGGGCAGAAATTAGGCAGATGACTGCTCCTGAGCAAGAAATGGAATGTAGAGATAAAGAACGAATGCTTAAGTTGCGAACTTTAGGAAACATACGCCTTATTGGAGAACTATTAAAGCAAAAAATGGTGCCTGAGAAGATTGTTCACCATATTGTTCAGGTTCTTGCTAGTGTTCATTCACTTTGTATTTTTTTTTTTTTTTGTATAGGAATTTGCCTGCTGGACTAACTCTGCACTTTTGATTAACACAGGAGCTTCTGGGTGATGGCAAAACATGCCCTGCTGAGGAGAATGTGGAGGCAATATGCCAATTTTTCAACACCATAGGTAAGCAGCTGGACGAGAGCCAAAAGGCTCGGCAAATCAATGATAGCTATTTTAATAGGTTGAAGGTGCTGACTACAAACACCCAACTAGCACCACGGTTGAGGTTCCTGGTCCGTGATGTTCTTGATTTGCGGTCTAACAACTGGGTCCCTAGGCGTGAAGAGGTGATTTTACATTAACGTTGTCATTTCATTTCTTTTTTTTGTGAAGAGGTAACCATAGAATGCATTGTGGTACATCGTAGTGGGATTTGTGTATCTGACTTCTGTTTTTCTGTCTCTTTTTTGGAAGGTGAAAGCAAAGACCATTAGTGAAATCCATTCAGATGCAGAAAAGAATATGGGGTTGCGTGCAGGTTCGACAGCAATGATGAGAAATGCTCGCAATGCTGCTTCCCAGGGGGATTTAAGCCCAGGAGGTTTTCCTGTTACCAGGCCTATGCCTGGAATGCCCGGGACTAGGAAGATGCCAGGAATGCCTGGTCTTGAAAACGACGATTGGGAGGTCTATCGATCCCGTTCAATGACCAAGCGTGATGGTTTGGGGTCCCAGTCTGCCAGTCGTGTCCAGCCACCGTTGATTAGCAAAACACCTTCTCTTAGTTCAAAATATTTACCTCAAGGCAGTGGTGGCATGATAGCTGGGAAAACAAGTGCCTTATTGGGAGCTGGTGGTCCTCCTTCCCGAGCAGAACCTTTTACTCAAAATCCCAAACCTGTAGTTCCGGCTGCATCATCAATTCCGGCTGAGAAACCTCCGTCTCCTGCAACCGTATCAAATTCTTCTAAGCCTTTGACTCCTGCAGCTATATCAAACCTTGCTGTTCTACAAAGGAAAACTGTATCTCTGCTGGAGGAGTATTTCAGTGTTCGGATTCTCGACGAAGCACTTCAATGTGTGGAGGAGCTGAAAGCCCCGGCTTATCATCCAGAGGTTGTTAAGGAAGCTATTAACCTTGCACTGGAAAAGATCCCACCATGCGTAGAACCTGTTATAAACCTCCTAGAGTTCTTGGTCAATAAAAATGCGTTGACATCTGTTGATATAGGAACCGGTTGCCTTCTTTACGGGTCAATGTTGGATGACATTGGCATTGATTTGCCAAAAGCACCAACTAATTTTGGTGAGATTCTTGGGAAGTTGGCTCTGGCGAAGGTGTTGGATTTCAAGGTTGTGACACAAATTCTGAAGAAGGTGGAAGATGGCATGTTCCGGACAGCCATCTTTGGTTCTGCTGAGAAGAGCATTGCGTCCAGCCCTTCCGGGAAGGAATTTTTGGCTACGCAGGAAACCGAGGTCCAGGCTTGTGAGAGTTTGCTTACCTGATTCAAGCTAGTTTCTGTCGACGCAGGAAAGCTGTGTGGCTTTGGGCATCCGAGGGGGTCGAGCAGTAGCTTGTTTCTTCCCCTACATATTTTTGAAACTTTTATCAACCGTTAATTTTATTCAGTTGTACATCTCTTTTGGGGGGTTTTAGTTCAAGTTTTGTTCCTTAAGCTGAGAAACATGATGTCTTGTATTCCTCTCGAGCTCGGGTTAATTTTTTTTCCCGGGAACAATCGAGACGGAATAGGATCTTGACAATCGTTTTTTTAAATTAATTTTGCATTCTGTGTACCAATTACTCTTGATTTTGTACCTGGCCGGTATGCGTGGCCTTAAATTTTCTCTATGGATATTGTCGTCAGTTTATCTTCTAGCTTCAATAAGTTTCCACCTTATTGGTTGACCTCTTTGACAGCCCCCGTTTCGCCCCGAAATACCGTTGTGAGTTCTGGATATTGAGATGGCTTCTGTGACCCGCAAACACCATATTACCAAAAACTAGCAAGAATCAAAACATCGAAAAAACCCAAGAAATTCCAAGTTTTACGCTTTCAATCAACACAAACGTCACTTGGGTCTCTTTCAATTATACTGTTTTTTACGAAAAACGCGAGCAAACAGTATAATTTGTGGGAAAGGATGCGTAAAAGACTGGTTTAAACAAATCATCAAACATCTGGTGTGCACCGAGCACAGAGACCCAGAGAAAGGAAAGAGGGAGTTCACTTGGGGCATTGCATAAGGGAAAGCTTGAATGGGCTGGACTGTAGATCCGTCTATCGAAGAGTGCAGACATTGACGGTGAAGTCCAACCCTTCGTCGTAGAACCGGGCGGCTTTTGGCACGTCCTTGTGCAGCTGCAGTAGCCACCTAAACAACGCCGCTGGCATTTTCCCCTCGCTTTCTAAGCTATGTGCTGCTGACTGAAAGATACTGACTCACCGGTTGTCGTTTCAAGTGTCGTGATTGATATAAGACGACACGTCGTTTTGAAAATTTCAAAGTTAAATTGGAGATCAGCATATGATGACTGTGCCCAGAGAGTGGTCGCCAAAGAATTGTGTAAAGTCTCACATCTAAATTATGGAGATAATCCTTGTTATACAAAGAATTTTCTTATTCTAACTTTAATGTTCGAATTTCATTCGAGGTCACTCGATCGACTTGTTACATATTAGGAAGAAAGTTGTGCCTTTGCTTCACTCGACTCCTAATTTCATCATTTTTTTTCCTTTTCAATTTTGTCATAATCCTAGACATGAGTGCTTCGTTTAGGGTATTAAGATATTCTACAAGCTTAGGGTTTATATTTGAACACTCAAGGGAAATTTGGAAAAATAATCTAAATTCGGATCACGTATAGAATTTTAACCAATTGTTACAATTTTTTATAATTCTAACCAAAAACATGACATAAAAATACTACAATGCCACTTATTAACTAAAATAATTAAAGATATATAATACACACACACATAGGGTGCGTTTGGTACGCGGGACGGGACGGGACGAGGCGTTCCGTCCCGCGTTTGGTACGCCTAAAACGAGTGGAACGAGGCGTTCCACGGGACAAGTATTAGATGATTTTTGGTTCCACCTCCACCCCCTGGAACGGGGTTGTTCCACATCTGTGGGACATAAATTTTTAACATTTTAGGACAAAAATGCCCCTTGTCTTTTTCAAAATTTACAACATCCGTCCCGTCCTGTTCCGTCCCGTCCCGTCCCGTCTGCGTACCAAACGCACCCATAGAGCTTAAGGAGAGGGATCTCTATTTTTTCAAAAAAAATGGGAACACGCTCCCCACTGTTAGATTGACTTTAATGAAATTGTGTGGTTGAGATTAAAACACAGCCCACACAATCTCAACCACACAATTTCATTAAAGTTAAATCTAATAGTGGGGAGTGCTTTTCCATTTTTTTTGAAAAAATAGAGATTCCTCTTGGGAATGGGCCTATATATATATATATATATATATATATATATATATATATATATATATATATATATATTCTTCATTGTGAAGTCTTTCTCCCCTAATCATTTCTGTTTCCCCACTTCTCTTCTCTGAGAATTCCTTGCTTAGACTAAACTAAGCTGGACTAACTTAGTGAAGCGTTTGGTGCAGTGTTAGACTAAGAAGTTGGATAATAACAAATTCTAATATTACATTATTTAATATATTCTATTACGATCTTATCTTTTTCTCCATTTTTTCCTACTATTTCCGTCCCACACCTTCAATTTATTATATTTTATATGAAAGTTGGTTATGAAATAGATCTGAAAGAAAGTTGAATCGGAAAGTTAATGATTGATCTAAGTGACCGGATATGACGAGGATAAGAGAGATGATAGTCTTAGCTAGTCCCACGGTTATTGGGGGGTCTCGCTAAGATCTCTTAGTGAAGGGTTTTGTTGATGCTAGTCCCTTTTAGTCTCATTAATATTAGTCCCAGCATGAAACAAACACGGTATTTGACTAACAACTAGTCCAGTCCAGTCCAGGCACTACTCCCACCCATCTTACACAAGCACCACCATAGATTTAAATATCGATATTATCGGCGAAATATCGCCGATAATATCGATTTTTCGCGAGATGGATATTTTAATAGGTATCTGTGTAGTTTTCGACAAAATATCGCGATATTATCGATAATATCAATAATATCGCGATATTATCGAAAAAGTTATGGACGTTCAAAGTTAGGGTATCAATCTCTTCATCTCGTCGAGTACTACAACTTTCATGTTTGGATCACTTAATTTGGTTGAGTAATGAAGAAGTTATGG
This sequence comes from Crataegus laevigata, assembly GCA_963580275.1. Taxonomy (NCBI): domain Eukaryota; kingdom Viridiplantae; phylum Streptophyta; class Magnoliopsida; order Rosales; family Rosaceae; genus Crataegus; species Crataegus laevigata. Next base: position 4,636,104 of record OY756949.1, read on the forward strand.
ACGTTCAAAGTTATGGTAGAATTCCGGCCGTTTGGGCAGCACCGCCCCTTTCGAGGGGTTTTCCGGCCAAACCACGGCGAGTTGGCCGGCGTGCAGGATATCAATCTCTTCATCTCGTCGAGTACTACAACTTTCATGTTTGGATCACTTAATTTGGTTGAGTAACGAAGAAGTTATGGACATTCAAAGTTAGGGTAGAATTCCGGCCGAACTCATAAACCGTGGTCGTTTGGCCATCTTTCAGGTCATTTTCCGGTCAACACTGGCCACCACTCGGTCCTCACTTGATATTAACCTCTTATCCACATTCCTAACTACATGTTAGCTTTTGAATCACTCAATTTGGTTAAGAAACGAAGAAGTTATAGACATTCAAAGTTAGGGTAGAATTCCGGCCGAACTCATAAACCGTGGTCGTTTGGCCATCTTTCAGGTCATTTTCCGGTCAACACCGGCCACCACTCGGTCCTCACTTGGTATGAACCTCTTCTCCACATTCCTAACTACATTTTAGCTTTTGAATCACTTAATTTGGTTAAGAAACAAAGAAGTTACAAAGCTTTGAAAATTGCCCAAACCTTCGGCCCCGAACCCAGTTTTCCGACGAGCACCGCCTCTTTCATGTTTGCTTTTCTGGGTTCTTTCTCCCTTTCATGTTTGGATCACTTAATTTGCTTTTCAATTATGATGAACATGAGTTACTAAATTTCAATCAAGCGCGTTAAACATTGATTAGGGTTTTGGATAAACATCCATTTCTCTCTTTGTTTTAAGTTATAATTATAAATGTTATATAATTATAAATTATTAGATTTTTTTTTTATGCAAGCATATTAGATATGTACATAAAACATTCACATACGTATGTTTCTTTTTATAAGAAATAACATATTATTCAATAATTATTTACTAATTCATTATATATAAATTATTGTAATTGGTTCGGCGCAATTGTTATTGGTTCGGAGCAACAACTCACATTGCTTAATCTCTTGTTTAAATGAGTGTAAAATATTGTACTAATTCATTATATATAAATGATTATGGTGTGTTTAAACTTCTTTCATTAATTACTACATATTTTCTACACTCACAATGTTTGCCAGCTCGCTATATAATCAACTTAAATCAGTTAAATCCATCATGCAATGCATTTCCTTCCAATTTTTTGTGATAAACTAATAGATAATTGACTAAATAAACATCCTACAAAGTTTCAATAAAAATTTCCAAGTTTTTCTTACAATTTCCGTGGTTTCCATGTAATTTTTATCGATATCGATATTTTATCGATATTTCCGTCGATATTTCCGTGTTTTCGGACTACCGATATTTCCGATATTATCGATATTTAAATCCTTGAGCACCACAACAATTTGTAGAACCTGTAATCCTCCCTTTCGTAAATGACACACGGTCTAGTAAATTACATATTTTAAGAACTAATTACACTCCTTAATTAAAAATAAAAAATAAAAATAAAAAGAATTGTTTACACAGAATTTGTGAACATCTGCTAATATATATAGATAGCATTATTCATTATTAAAATAAAAAAAGCGAGTGAATAGCATCATCATATATATATATATATAGGAATGTGCTATTCACATACTTTTTTTTACTTCTCACACATTCTTTGTTCATTTTTATCCGTTGATCTTCTTTATTTTATTTGATCTAATAATTTAAAATTAAAAAGATATATAAAAAATAAAAAATGACGTGTGGATATCATATCTTTATGTATGTCATTCTACTGTTAATTAGACTGTTTTGCTTTCTTTCAAAGTCCAACAATAATTCACATGTAGAGCTGCATTAGATCTGTATCTGTGTGTGTGTGATTCACATGTAGAGCTGCATTAGATCTCTGTGTGGATGGTCAATAATCGAAGGGAATCAGAGAGAGGTGGTAAAGTCATTTCCAATCAAGGACAGTGGTTGTACAGTCTTGTCCCTATCACAGCAAAATACAGCTTTTCTACTCAAGCGGGGCATGATTTAATTCCAATAGGTAAACTTCTGATGATACAATTATATCACTGCAAACGTACTATCTAAGCGAGCAACTTAACGCGGTACTAAATTTGAGAGTAATGTTAAGAAGATTAAGTTTAATAAACTAAATTATATGTAAGTTGATAATTAAATTATTACTTAAACGTTGATAAATGTATTCATTTGTTATTAGCAACACTTCATTTAATTTATAATTAAAATTCTAAATTTAATCTCCTTAACATTACTCTAAATTTAAATTTAAAGTTTTTCTTCGATTAAAAAAGGAAGTTTTAACGAAAAGTTCCTGGTACTGTTCACTTTAACGAAAAATCTCATTTTTACTCTAAAATTCAATCCTAATGCTATTCAGGTTCTAAAAGACGCTAGGCGCTAGTCGGGCGGCGGGCTGGGGCCTAGCGCCTAGGCGGCTAGGCGGGGTCTAGGCGGGCGCCTAGGCGGATTTAACTAAATCTGTTATATTTTGTGTAAATAAGTATATGTTTATACTTCAAATATATATAATTTCATCATAAACTACAAAAGAGAATGACATATATATTATGAAGTATTTGAACATAATGAAAACATGGGGAACAAGCATATAATGTGTACTTATTTAAGTATTCAACAAGTTTCTTACAATTTATTAAAAATAAAATAAAATCTAAAATAAAATTTATCTATTTTCTGTCTAAGTGAGTCGTAACCTAAGATGGTGCCTAGGCGGGTCTAGTCGGGTTAGGCGGGTGCTTAGGCGGTCTAAGCGCCTTTTCTTAATTTTCAAACGCCTAGGCATTAATCGGGACGGTGGCCAAGCGCCTAGCGCCTAGGCAAGGCCTAGGCGGAGCTAGGCGGGAATTTTTAGAACAGTTTCACTTACAACACATTTTTATCTTTTTCGTTAAAAGTCAAATTTTTTAAAACTCTTTTCATTAATTTTTCTTTTAAAAAATCCAATGCTAATAGAAGTCCAGATTTCGGTTGGAGGAGTAAAAGCAGGTGGGAACACAGGGAATTTATTGATTAGGTAAAAGTTGCCAGACACCATATAACGCGTTGCATTTTCCAACTTTAAGTTTTTGGCATCAAAACAAGTCACTAAAACATCCCATGTGAAAAAAGTTGAGGAATATCTGAAGTCTGAACACTCCGAACTAGTACTCTAGTAGCAAAACAAAACTAGCTCATCCCCACAATCCAAACTATTTCTTCCTTTTTATTTCATCTGCTAATATATATAGCATTAAAAGAATTGTTTACACAGAATTTGTGAACATCTGCTAATATATATAGCATTATTCATTATTAAAATTAAATAAGTGAGTGAATAGCATTATCATATATATATATATATATATATATAAGGGTAGTGTTATTCACATACTTCTTTTTACTTTTTACATATTTTATTTTAATTTTTATCCGTTAATCATTTTTATTTTATTCGATCCGACGACAGAAAATTAGAAGAATGTGTTAAAAAAAATGTGTGAATATCACATCTGCATATATGTCATTCTATTGTTAAATAGACTGTTTTGCTTTCTTTCAAAGTCATCTTCAATCAAGGACAGTAGTTGTACAGTCTTGTCCCTATCACAGCAAATATAGCTTTTCTACTCAAGCGGAGCATGATTTAATTCCAATAGGTAAACTTCTAATGATACAATTATATCTCGATCATTATTTAAATTAAAATTTAAATCACATGCTCTACCACTTGTGTGGAATCCGTCAATTTTGTTAGAGTTTCAATTTGGAGAGAATTTTCATTCTTTGCAAATGTACTTTCTAAGCGAGCAAGTTAACGTGTTAATAAATTTAAGAGTAATGTTAAGAAGATTAAATTTTATAAACTAAATGACATATAAATTGATAGTTAAATTATTACTTAAACATTGATAAATGTGTTCATTTCTTATTAGTAACACTTCATTTAATTTATAAATTAAAATTATAAATTTAATCTCCTTAAAATTACTCTAAATTTAAACTCAAAGTTTTTCTTCAATTAAAAAAGAGAGTTTTAACGAAAAACTCTCGATACTGTTCACTCTAACGAAAAAACCACATTTTTATTCTAAAAGACAGTCCTGATACTATTCACTTACAATACTTTTTATCTTTTTCATTAAAATTTAAAAAATTTAAACTTTTTTTATTAGTTTTCTTTTTAAAAAATCCAATGCTAATAGAAGTGCAGATTCGGTTGGAGGAGTAAAAGGAGGTGGGAACACAGGAATTTTTTTTTTTTTTTTTCAAGAACACAGGAAATTTATTGATTAGGTAAAAGTTGCCTGACCCCATATAACGCGTTGCATTTTCCAACTTTAAGTTTTTTGGCATCAAAACAATAGTCACTGAAACATCCCATGTGAAGAAAGTTGAGGGATATCTGAAGTCTGTACACTACTAGCTCATCCCCACAATTCAAACCACTTCTTCCTTTTTATTTCTTTTCTGATTTCCATACTTATTTCTTAAGGGTTTTGCTATCGCTCATCCTTTTTAAATTTTCACAAACTGCTTTTAATTTTTACTATCGGATCAAATAAATTAAATATAATAAAATTATATAAATTAACAAAAATATATATATAAAATAAAATAATATGTGTCGATAGTGCCATTTTTTGAAATATAATAATCATATCTAAACGAGGTTTACTAAGACCATCTCCAACCCTTGGGCTAAAAGCCAAATTTTTTAGCCCGAAAAATTTAGCTCTCAGAAACAGTTTTTCTACTCCAACCATTTCAAGCCTAAAATTTTAGCCCGAAATTATTAAAAAATAAATTTAGGCTATTTTTTTTTTTTAAAAATATGTAGACTATCGTAAATTAATTTTATGAACATTTTAATAAAAAAAAATTTTAATTTCGATAAATATTTTCATTCAGTTTGGTGGAGCCCACACCGATTTCTGGGCTAAATTCTGGAGGGAATTTGGCCTTGTTTTAGCATTTAGCATTTAGCCCGAATTTTCCCCTTGATTTGGAGTGAGTTTGTGAGGAAATTTTGAAGAATAATTTGACTTTTAGTCCAGGGTTGGAGATGGTATAAGAATGTTAACATAGTTGAATATTCAAATGCTACATTGGAGGTCTATCACAAGTGATAGATTGAATACTTTTCGTCTTGTTCAATTGGCAGAGTATACAGTACAATATAAACATCACCTTGTCAACTAATCAACCCTACATTAATGGCTAGGGAACAGTGACCCATGTTTTGTGGGATTTGACTGAAACCTTTTAGGTAAATATAATACATGATATTTACCTATAATACCGTATATAATATTTCCTAATAAAGGACTATGATTCTCTCATTTTTTTCTCTTCTTTCTATTTTCTCATATTTTCTATTTTACTTTTTTTTATAAAAAATTAATATAAGATATTGACATAACTTAACAATGACCGTTCAGATAGAAGGAGAAAGAAGAGGATAAAAGAAATAGGGAGGGGGGAAGGGGAGGGCAAGAGCCCCAAAGAAGAACACTGAAGGTTGAATTATGTTTCCCTCAAAGACTTAATTGCGTATCTAAATCATGGATCACATTTTCCCTCCCTCGTGGATCGATTTCAAAGGTGCGGTTGATCCTAGAGAACACAACAGAGTCACCGGCGACCGTGAGGTGTAGGCTGGATCGATGTGGGATATTTTGTTTTTGCAAGGAGTGGTACGTCCTTGAGAAAGAAGGTTAAAGTTGAAATTGTAAAGGAAAATTTTGATGGCAGGGTGATTTAACAAATTTAACAAATTATATTTTAATATAATATAATATAAAATTTTATTTGAACTCATATAATATTATTTTACACTCAACTTAAATTTTAAATGTGAATTTTTTTTTTAACTTATTGCATAATTAATATCGGTACAAGATAAACACATAATAAAATTAAAATTCATCAATAAATACAAAATCAATTAAACAAAGGCTTATTATATTGAAACTCCACATATTGTTGAATACATCTCACATACTTAATACACCCCACATTTACTTTTTTAATTAAAACTTATCTTACTACACCCCATTTACTTTTCTATAATACACTCACACCCTACACTCATACACCCCACACTCTTTAAATCTTAAGTGCAAATACATAAGGTCATCCAAAGGTACCTTCGGTGTAAAGCTGAAGCCGGTGTGATTCCAATTTTTTTTTAAAATTTTACTATTGGAGTGGTGCCAACAATTGTTTGATTATTTGCATGTGTTTATCCCTTCATGTTTCTCTATCCCTTCCATGGAAAGAGCTGGAAGGCTGTGGGTATTCCGTACCAGTAGATGAGGAAGATGATTTACCAGTTGATGAGGAAGATTTTTGCAACAGTGGATGAGGAAGATAAAAATTCAAAAAAAAATAAAATAGCAACTATAGAAGTGTAGAGCTTTATATAGGGTAACAACAGTGGCACTGGGTAATTGGGATTAAATAAATATTAGGGTTAATGATGATGATTCCTCTTCTTTTCCCTTGATCGAATCATGGGAATGAATTTATAGCGCGTTTACTAATCCGTAATCAAATTGAGAGGAATTGAATTGAGGAGGAATTGGATTGAGGAGGAATTGAAATGAGGTGGAATCAGAATCAGATTCCTGTTGAAGTTGTTTACTAAAACTGTCTGGAATCGGAATAGAATTCCATAAAGCTGTTTACTAATTCAGCATAATCGGAATATAAACCAGAATGATTACTAAAATGCCCTTGTCTCAAATCAAATATTATATATATGTATATATATATATTTTAATAAAATTTGATATAGTATATTAATAAAATTTGCTAATGGCAACTTCTTCAAGTTTGCAATTGTCCTTTTGAAGCTTCTGTGGAGCAGTTTAATGACTCATACTTTATCGACGATGTTAAATGCATGTGTGCCTTCAAGTTAATTGACAAGTTCTCGCCCGCACTACTCTTGAAAGAATATGTGGAGAATACATGGAAAGAAATTGTTATGATCTTGAACTAAAAAAGTCAACTGTGCAGAATCAGTTTGTTGCTTGAGCCATTTTACACAGAAACGTTAGGTCGACTGAATACTACTTCACAACTGTATTCAGTCGACCCATTGCTTTCTGTGCAGAATCAGTTTGCTTTATGTGCAGAATCAGTTTGCTTTCTATGCAGAATCAGTTTGTTGCTTGAGCCATTTTTCACAGAAACTTTAGGTCGACTGAATACTACTTCACAACTGTATTCAGTCGACTCATTGCTTTCTGTGCAGAATCAGTTTGGTGCTTGAGCCATCTTTCACAGAAACTTGCCTTCTGTGCAGAATCAGTTTGGTCGACTGTGCAGAATCAGTTTCGTTCAATGTTTTTTTTCGCTTTTCTCCTCCAAAGTCCAAGTTTTTGGTACACCGAAACATGAAAAAAATATTTTTTAAAAAAAAACAGAGAAGAAAATCAAGAAAAAAATTGAACGAAATCCTAGAAAGAAAATCCATCACAAAGAAGAAAGAAACACGCAAGAAACGAGCAGCGAAACGCGAGTTGGGTGAAGACTTGCGACTGAGAGAGGATAGAAATGGAGCATAAGTAGGAATTTACCTGTGACGAGAGCTGCGGTTGGGAGAAGACTTGTGGCTGAGAGAAGATAGAAATGGAGAAAAGTGTAGGGTTAACAAGGATAATCTTGGAAAAAATAAAAGTAAGTGAGGGTATAAGGGGAAAAAAATAGTGTTCTGATTGCCCGGAATTGAATTACCTTGCTTTTGTTGGGAATCCAATTCAGGCTTATATGGGTAATCAGATTCCAAAATTGGAGTGGGACCCACTAAATTTTGATTCCTCCAAATTTGGTAAACACAGGAGTATACCGTAATCGGAATTCAATTCCGTTTCTTGATTCCGATTACCCTTACGTAAACGCGCTATAATTAGTTATTGAATCATTGAACTAGAGGAAGATATTATGTTGTTATGCTGCTTTTAAAATCAAGGGATTTTTGGGATCTAATGTGGCTAAGGTTTATTAGGTGTGTGATTCTCATCATCAATCAAATTTGTTTTTGATGGATATCATTTATAACCCAGCTATATGCATGCTGATATCATTGAAATCACTAAAACAATGAAAATACAAAGTCTTACCTCATGAAAAGTTTTATGAAACGTTGATCTCGCATTTTATTCGCCAAGAATAATTTTTTTTTCAATTAACGTGTTTGTAATTTCATTAATTCTACAATGGAGGATGAGAGGATGAGAGTGATTTTATTACTTAAACATTGATAAACGTATTCATTTCTTATTAGTAACAATTCATTTAATTTATAAATTAAAATTATAAATTTAATCTCCTTAACATTATTCTAAATTTAAATTGAAAGTTTTTCTTAGATTAAAAAATGGAGTTTTAACAAAAAACTCTCTGTATTGTTCACTTTAACAAAAAATCAGTGGCGGAGCCACATAGAGGCCAGTGATGGCCCAGGCCTACCCTGAAAATTCATTTATGTATGTACTCTCTGCAAGATTTTACAAAAATGAGCATTTGGCTCACTGGCTACTGGGATTTTGCAATTCCAAATAGCCCAGGTTCAAGCCTTCCTAGCGGGTCCAGCATTTTTTTAAGATTTTTTAAAATTGAAATAAAAAAGGGTTCTTATAATTTGCCTTATTTTTTACCATATTAAAACTAAGTCTTATTTTTTAATATATAAAAAAACCATACTCTCTTTTTTGGCTAGTCGATATTAAAAAAAAGATCTATACAGTCTAGAGCAAAATCTAATTTTAAGTCGTGATTTTAAATTTTTGTACGACTCTAATTTGTTAATTTTTTATTATCAAGGATTGTAAACAAGTTTTGTTTTATAATATACTCATTTCAATATAGATACAAAATTTAAAGCTCTACCATTCTTGTTTGATTAAAATTTTTCACGCCAATACAAAAAACAAACCCTTTAATTTTTCTCCCATTAATTATATTTCAAAGCTAATCTTTCTAGGGAGCTTTAATAAAACACCCCTGGCACTGTTTACTTTTAACGAAAAACCACTTTTTTACCTTTAACTGTCACTATTCATTATACATTCAAAAAGGACTTTTCATTAAAGCTGTCACTATTCAGGGACTTTTCGTTAGTTTTCCTATCTTTCTATGGCTTAAAGACCCCTCCTATTCTGGTTTTTTGGCTCCGCCATTGCAAAAAATCATATTTTTACTCTAAAAGTCAATCCTGATTTATTTACTTACAACACATTTTTAATTTTTTTTGTTAAAACTCAAAATTTTTAAATTATTTTTATTGATTTTCCTTTAAAAAAATCCAATGCTAATAGTAGTGCAGATTTCGGTTGGAGGAGTAAAAGGAGGTGGGAACACAGGGAATTTATTGATTAGGTAAAAGTTGGTGGACCCCATATAACGCGTTGCATTTTCCAACTTTAAGTTTTTGGCATCAAAACAATAGTCAGCAAAACATCCCATGTGAAAAAAGTTGAGGGATATCTGAAGTCTGAATACTCTGAACTAGGGGTGGTTTTGGTACATTACCGTACCAAAACCTCCGTGCCGATTACCATACCAAATATTTGGTACGACAAAATCTATTACCGTTACCGTACCACTTTGTTTTACGCCACTTAGTTTGCCCAAAATCTAATATTTTTCTAACCTAATTCAAAGCCCAGAAAATATACACAGTTTGACATATATACACAATTTAACCTAATTCAAGATTTTTAACTATTGTATGTCAAAGTGGTAAAAACTTAATAAATCATAAGACAAATTTCTATAGCATGCTGAGACTCAAATGAACCAGAAACGTAAGACAGCAAACCACAAAAATGTAAATATCCATAGTTGTGCTCAACGACTGGCTTGCTGATTTGAACCCACAATCCAAGGTGGTAATACCCAATGCATATGTTGTGCCCTCACTTGAAAGACAAAGTCACCGAAAACGAGAAACGAAGATGAATCGATGAGAGAGCTGCGACGGCGGAACAAGCCCTAGGTTTCTAATGTGTCGAGCAGGAACCAGAGTGAGAGACTAAGAGTGTTTGGTTTGTGGAGATTTTAGGAATAGGATAAATGAGTCAAAGTGTCAAACGGCATAATATAATATTACATAATACATAATTATATATATATATATGAATAAATATATAATATAATATTAATAATATTGATAATCGGTAGGTATGGTATACCATTGGTACTAGTTTTGAGTACCAGTACCGTACCGAAACAGTATGGTATGGTACAAATACCGTACCATTACCAATGGTACAAATTTTTTGGCACAACTTTGGTATGGTACGGTTGGTAATATGGTAGGTATGGTAATGTGGTAAAAAATTTCACCCCTACTCTGAACTAGTGCTCTGATAGCAAAGCAAAACTAGCTCATCCCCACAATCCAAACTATTTCTTCCTTTTTTTTTTTCTTTTCTGATTTCCAGACTTATTTCTTAAGGCTTTTGCTATCACTCACCTTTTTTTACTTTTTATAAACTGCTCTTAATTTTTACTATCGGACGGACCAAATAAATTGAATATAATAAAATTACATAAATTAACAAAGAAGTGTGTAAAAAATAAAATAATATGTGTCGCTAGCGCCACCCTTTTGAAAAACAATAACCATATCTAAACTAGGTTTACTAAGGAATATGATTCTCTCATCTTCTCTCCTCTTTTCATCCCTTTTCATTCTATCCTCTCACATTCTCTATTTTGTCTTCTTTTTTTTATAAAAAAAATTAATATAAGATATTTACGTGACTTAACGGGAGAATGACAAGAACCCCCAAAAAATAAGCCCGAAGGTTGAATTATGTTTCCCAAAAAGACTTACAAGAAGACCAAACCACACTACAGTCATGGATCACATTTTCCGTCCCTCGTGGCTCGATTTCAAAGGTGCGGTTGATCCTAGAGAACACACCAGAGTCACAGGCAACAGTGAGGTGGTAGGCTCGTTGGATCGATGTGGGATATTTTGTTTTTGCAAGGAGTGGTACGTCCTTGAGAAAGAAAGGTAAAGTTGAAATTGTAGGGGAAGATTTTGATGGCGGGGTGATTTAACAAATTTTATGGGGTGTGAACAGAATTTTAATATAATATCATGAAATTTTTTATTTGAACTCATATAATATTACTTTACACTCAACTTAAATCTTAAATTTAAAATTTTTTCTATCTTATTGCATAATTACTATCAGTACAAGATAAACGCATTATAAAACAAAAATTCATCAATAAATACAAAATCCATTAAACAAACTCTTACCATCATACAATCTTTAACCAATGTTCTATTCTGGCTAAAACGAGAAAAACAAGTTTAACAACTAATAGATGGTGTTTTTAAAATTTTGGACCCTCCAAGTAAGATATGAATCGATTTATGCAAAAATAAAAAAAAATTGAATCAATTTTTTTTAAGGTTTTGGAGTGTATTGCCTTCATAAAAAGACTTTGTTAGCTCAAGTCTGTCAGTGCAAAACAAAAGGAAAAGAGAAAAGATATAGACCCTAGCTTTTAATGTGAAAAAAATGAGGAGTTGTAAAGGGAAAATGGCCTTTGACTGGTGGAATCATGTTGAAATTAATGTTGCAGGCCATGAGATTTTCCATGGATTGTGCATGCTCAATTAATTCCGCGGATGCAGCTGTGCATCTTTCTTTTCTAATGCTTGCAAAATGTTTCAGTTAGCAGCTACCAAATAAATTAGAAGGACAAGGGAGAGAATATATGCTTTGAGTGTGGTTTTTATTTTTTAAACAGATGTAAAGATAAATTTATATATTGAATTGAGTTTGTAAGAATATCATAAGTAGTAAATTTGTGTTTACAGAGATATTGATAGGGGTGGATTTTTTTGCCAAATTGCCGTACCAACCGAATTACCAACCGTGCCATACCGATTATGTGCCAAAGTTTTGTGCCAATCGGTAATGGTACGGTATTGTACTGTACCGAAATTTAATGGTACGGTATTGGTAATGGATACTATTACCACGGTATTACCATACCGTACCGAATATATAATTTATAAATTATATAATATATATTTATAATATTCTAATAATTTGATATGATGAAAGAGGCTCAACCTCGGTTCAAGATTCTAAATAGGAAGAAGATTGTGGCTTGGGATTTATATGTGTTGGAGAAGTCTAAGTTATTTGAAGCAATGCATAATCAAATGATAAGTATCACAACTGATACTTGGACATCGGTACAAAATATTAACTACATAGTAGTTACCGCTCACTTCATGGATAGTGAATGAAAGTTGCACAAACGAATTATAAACTTCATAAAGATCACGGGTCATAAGAGAGAAGACATTAGAAAAGTTCTAGAGGCGTGTTTGAACGAATGGGGGATAGAGAAGATCTTTAGCATGGGGGAAACTTCTATTTGTTTTGGTTTGTAACTTTTATTTGGATTGTAAGCTTAATTTTCATCATGAATTTTGATGCATCTTTTGAATTATTGTGTGTGAATTGTGAATGATGAATAATAGATGAATTTAGGCTACAATATATGAGATAAATGTACAATAAAAAAGTTTTGCCCTTGAATTGAGTTAAAAAGCAAAAATAAATTTTGTCCCAAAACGAAGTGGCAATTACCATTGCCATACCATGCCAACCGAACATTTGGCAATACCGAACTTTGGTATACCGAAAGTTTGGTATGGTAATGGTAATAGATTTTACCAAACCGAAAGTTTGGTACGGTAATTGGCACGAGGGTTTTGGTACGGTAACCGTACCGAACCCACCCCTAGATATTGATAGTTGAATAAAAAATAATATAGGTGCGAGAGTAAGTTATGTGTAAAATGAAATTATTCAAATAAAATTTCTCTAATATTATGAGTAAGTTTTTTTTTTTTTTCACATGGCATAGCGTTATTTGGTTATAATATAAATAAAGGAAACTGTTATTAATATTTCAAAAACCTCAATCTATATTGTTCATAAGTGTATTTTTTTTTAATTATAGAAAGTCAGTAGTACAAAATGAAAATTTTCTTTCTTTTCAAATTTGCGTACTTATTTATTAAGAAACATCATTTAATTTCTATACTAGACCCAAGAGCAGTACGAGTAAAATGAAAAACAAAATTTCCCGACAATTCCAACTTTTCTCTTCCTTGTGTTTAATCCACCTCCCAAAAAACAAAAAATTCCACAGCTACTCACACTATCGCTGCAGTAGATAGTTTTGAAAGGTGGTGCTATTATTCACTCTTTTTCACTTTTTCACACACTGCTTTTAATTTATAATCTTCGAATTAAAGGAATTAAAAATAATACAATGATAAAAATTAACAAAGAGGTGTATGAAAGTAAAAGAAGGTGTATTGATATTGCCACCCTTTTAAAAATGGATCGCATTTTCCCCAACTCAGGGTTTGATTTTAAAAACTCATCACACTCATTAATTAAAAATTAAAAATTAAAAAAATAAAAAGAAATATTGGTTTAAAATCTGGACGGTCAATTACTGAAGTCGCAAAGTCATTATTTAATCAAGAATGGTAGTTGTATGGTATTGTTCCTATCCCAGCAGATAAAAGTGTCGTCCCAAAAAAAGTTTAGGTAAAAGTTAAAAATCTCCAATTGGCAGACCCCATAAAGTAAGTTGCATTTTCCCACTTTAATTTATGTAATTTTATTATATTCAATTTATTTGATTCGATAGTAAAAATTAAGAGTAGTTTGTGGAAAGTTAAAAAGGGTGAGTGATAGCAAAATCCTTAAGAAATAAGACTGGAAATCAGAAAAGAAATAAAAAGGAAGAAATAGTTTGGATTGTGGGATGAGCTAGTTTTGCTTTGCTACTGGAGTTCTAGTTCGGAGCGTTCAGACTTCAAATACCCCTTAACATTTTTCACATGGGATGTTTCGGTGACAATTGTTTTTATGCCAAAAACTTAAAGTTGGAAAATGCAACGCGTTATATGGGGTCCGACAACTTTTACCTAATCGATAAATTCCCTGTGTTCCCACCTCCTTTTACTCCTCCAACCGAAATATGCACTTGGGAGATTATATTCACACACTCCAAATTACTTCTCCCACACTTTTTTAATTTTTTAATATTTTTCTATGAAGTGTTAGTGTTGTGTAGAAAATATTAAAAAATTAAAAAGGTGTGAGAGAAGTAATTTGGGGTGTGTGAATATAATTTCTCTATGCACTTCTATTAGCATTGGATTTTTCAAAAGAAAAACTAATGAAAATAATTTAAATTTTTTGAGTTTTAACGAAAAAGATAAAAATGTGTTGTAAGTGAATAGTATCATGATTAACTTTTAGAGTGAAAATGTAATTTTTCGTTAAAGTTAACAGTACCAGAAACTTTTCGTTAAAACTCCCTTATTTAATCGAAGAATAATTTTGAGTTTAAATTTGGAGTAATGTTAAAGAGATTAAATTTATTGTTTTAATTTATAAATTAAATGAAGTCTTATTAATAAGATGATGACTACGTTTATTAACGTTTAAATAATAATCTAATCATCAACTTATATGTCATTTAATTTATAAAACTTAATCTTTTAAGCATTACTCCTAAATTTAGTAACGTGTTAAGTTACTCGCTTTGAAAGTACATTTGCAAAGAATGAAAATTCTCTCTGAATTTTCCATGTGAAACTCAACAAATTTGACGGATTCCACACAAGTGGTGGAGCCTGTGATATAAATTTTAATTCGAACGATGATCGAGAAAGCAATCGCAGTGATATAATTGTATCATCAGACGTTTACCTATTGGAATTAAATCATGCACCGCTTGACTACAAAAGCTATATTTGCTGTGATAGGGACAAGACTGTAGATCTAAAGTAGCTCTACATGTGAATTCTTGTTAGACTTTGAAAGAAAGCAAAACAGTCTAATTAACAATAGAAATATATATATATATATATATATATATATATATATATATATGGGGTGTGATATCCACACACTCCTTTTTACTTCTCTCACACCTTTTGGAATTTTGACCGTCGGATCAGATGAATTGAAGAAGATCTAACGGATAGAAAGTAATAAGGGTGTGTGAGAAGTAAAAAGGGGTGTGTGGATAGCACACCCCTATATATATCCACACATCATTTTTTATTTTTCACATATTTTTCTAATTTTCGACCGTCGAATCGGATGAAATGAAAAATATAAATGGATAGAAATTAACAAAAAATGTATGAGAAGTAAAAAAAAATGTGGATAACACACCCCTATATATATATGGTAATGCTATTCACTCACTTTTTAAATTTTAATAATGAATAATGCTATTCACTCACTTCATCACACATTACAAGTTTACAAATAACTTGTTTTCTTTATGTGAGATCCCACATCGACAAGGGGTAAGGATCCTGTAAGCCTTATATGTACATGCCAATCTCCAATTAGTACGAGGCCTTTTGGGAGCTCACTGACTTCGGGTTCCGTAGGAACTCTGAAGTTAAGCGAGTTTGGGCTAGAGCAATCCTAGGATGGGTAATCCCTTGGGAAGTTGCTCGTGAGTTCCCATAAACAAAACCGTGAGGGCGTGGTCGGGGCCCAAAGTGGACAATATCGTGCTATAAGCCCAGGATGTGGTGAGAACCTGAGTCGGGATGTGACAATTTGGTATTAGCTACTTCCTGGGCGGAAGTGACGAGGCCTTTTGGGAGCTCACTGACTTCGGGTTCCGTAAGAACTATGAAGTTCGGGTTCCGTAAGAACTATGAAGTTAAGCGAGTTTGGGCTAGAGCAATCCCAGGATGGGTGACTTCCTGGGAAGTTGCTCATGAGTTCCCAGAAATAAAACCGTGAGGGTGTGGTTGGGGCCCAAAGTGGACAATATCGTGCTACGGTGGAGTCGAGCCCGGGATGTGGTGGGGGCCTGGGCGGGGATGTGACACTTTAACTACAATAGATTGTTAGCAACATATAGTGTAATAACAGTTGAACATGCAAATTGGCATTTCATCGAGTTTTGATAGATCTAAGGTCATTTGTCAAGTCATATTACATACATGTCGACATATATTAAAAATATTTGAACGAGCATGTCAACTAGTGTTAATAGTTTTTTAGCGAGCATATCGACATATGCCAACAGATGTCAAGAGAGCCTATCGACAAAAGCCCACAACAACACATACAAAATTTTATCTCATTACTTATTTATTTTCACTCAAATAATATTTCAAACAACAAATCGACAATTTAGGGTTCAAGATTTGGAGCAAAACTATTCCAAGACTTTATCTTGTAGGAAGATTCAATCCAAAAGGGGGACAAGGATTTAGGGATCAATCAATTGTGTCAATTCATCGTATATCGTGCGGTTTGGTTTCGTTAGATACTATTTATATTCAATTTTAAATTTTAAATAATTTCTAATCGCACGATGTAAGATAAACGGATACGATTGATTGATCCTCTAGATCCCCAAAAAGAGAATCCGAAGAGGATCCTATTCCCCAAAAGGGTCCATAGTTGGAGTTGTAAATGAGAATATTTTTACTCACTAACACAAACTTTGGTGTATGCTTACCATACACCTTATATCTGTCATGTATCCTTTTACTTGACTCTAGTTAACTTTCATAATAAATGTTTCTTTTGCAATTTAAAGAACAAAAATTAACTAAAATAACATAGGTAGATGATGAAGTGTATGGTGAATATACATTTTAGTCACGGCGAAGCGAGCAAAAATGCTCCTGTTGGAAATTTGGAATATGGAACTATTTTATGGTGGGGGGCCACTGACCATTGATCTAATTTAATGTTCAAATTTCATTCGAGATCACTCGATCGACTTGTTACATATTAGGAAGAAAGTTGTGCCTTTGCTTCACTCGACTCCTAATTTCATCATTTTTTTTTTCCTTTTCAATTTTGTCATAATCCTAGACATGAGTGCAATTTTTTTTTTTTAAGGTTTCTGAGTGTATTGCCTGCATAAAAGGACTTTGTTAGCCCAAGTTTGTCAGTGCAAAACAAAAGGAAAAAAAAAAGATATAGACCCTAGCTTTTAATGTGAAAAAATGAAGAGTTGTAAAGGAAAAATGGCCTTTGATTGGTGGAATCATGTTGAAATTAAGGTTGCAGGCCATGAGGTTTTCCATGGATTGTGCATGCTTAATTCCGCGGATGCAGCTGTGCATCTTTCTTTTGTAATGCTTGCATAACTTTTCAGTTAGCAGCTACCAAATAAATTAGAAGGACAAGGGAGAGAATATATACTTTGAGTGTGGTTTTTATATTTTAAATGGATGTAAAAATAAATTTATATATTGAATTGAGTTTGTAAGAGTACTGTAAGTAGTAAATTTGTGTAATATTGATAATTGAATAAAAAGTAATATAGGTGTGAGACTACGTTATGTGTAAAATGAAATTATTCAAATAAAACTTCTCTAATATTATGAGTACGTTATTTTTTTCACGTGGCATAGCGTTATTTGGTTATAATATAAGTTAAGGGAACGCAATTATTCCAACTTTTCTCTTCCTTGTGTTTAATCCACCTCCCAAAAACAAAAAATCACACGTGTTCCTCACTCTATCGCTGCAGTAGATAGTTTTGAAAGGTGATGCTGTTATTCACTCTTTTCATTTTTCACACACTGCTTTTAATTTATAATCTTCAGATTAAAATAATTAAAAATAATAAAATAATAAAAATTGATAAAAAGTGTATGAAAGTAAAAGAAGGTGTATTGATATTGCCACCCTTTTGAAAAACAGTAACGATATCTGAACTTTTTTTACTAGAGCTCCAAAAAAGCGTGACGATTGAAATCTGTTTCCCTCAAAGGCTTGTGTTGTGCTTAATTGCTTAAGCTAAATCATAAAGTCCTAAGCACACTACGGTGATGGATCGCATTTTCCCCTACTCAAGGTTTGATTTTAAAAACTAATCAGTAAAAATGTCGTCCCAAAAATAGTTTAGGTAAAAGTTAAAAATCTCCAACCGGCAGACCCCATAAAACGCGTTGCATTTTCTCACTTTAATGTTTTAGCATAAAAACGAAACTCATTGAAAAATCCCATCGCAAAGTCACTCTTTACTCAAGAATGGTAGTTGTATGGTATTGTCAGGTAAAAATGTCGTCCCAAAAAAAAGTTTGGAGTAGGATTATTTTTTTTTTCCTACACTTTCATTTTTTTTTTGTTTGTGTAATCACGGTTAAGTAATATCTTTTTGTCTTATTATCTTTATAAAAAAAATTAATATACGATATTAACGTGATTTAACTGTGATCACATAAATAAAAAAATAAGTATATGAAAAAAAAAAAATTCCTCCTCCAAAAGATTTAAGTAAAAGTTTAAAATCTCTTAACTGGCGGATCCCATAGGGTGCGTTTGGTACGCAGACGGGACGGAACGGGACGAGACGGGACGGGACGGGACGGGACGGGACGGGACGGGACGGAACAGGACGGAACGGATGTTGTAAATTTTGAAAAAGACAAGGGGCATTTTTGTCCTAAAATGTTAAAAATTTATGTCCCACAGATGTGGAACAACCCCGTTCCAGGGGGTGGAGGTGGAACAAAAAATCATCCAAAACTTGTCCCGTGGAACGTCTCGTCCCACTCATTTTAGGCGTACCAAACGCGAGACGGAACGTTTCGTCCCGTCCCGTCCCGCGTACCAAACGCACCAATAAAGCGGGTTGCATTTTCCCACTTTAATATTTTAGCAAAAAAAGGAAACTCATTGAAAAATCCCATCGCAAAGTCATTCTTTAATCAAGAATGGTAGTTGCATGGTATTGTCAGGCTAAAGTGTCGTCCCAAAAAAGTAGGTAAAAGTTAAAAATCTCCAACTGGCGGACCCCATAAAGCGTGTTGCATTTTCCCACTTAAATGTTTTAGCATCAAAATGAAACTCATTGAAAAATCGCATGTGGAAAAAGTTGACGGATATCTGAACGATCTGAAAGCTCTGAACTAGTGGCAAAGCGTCATTCACGCAAAACTAGTTCATCCCCACATTCCAAACTCTTTCTTCATCTTTCAGATTCCTATCCGACGACGACTCAGTTGTGACCATGGCTGAGTTGGTGGGCGGAGCTTTTCTCTCCTCTTTCCTCAATGTTTTGTTCGATCGGATGGCTTCCCGTCCCTTCCTCGATTTCGTCTCTGGGAAGAAAAACAACAACGAGCTGCTCATGAACGAGTTGAGGATCAAGTTGCTCAGTGCTAACAAGCTCGTTGACGATGCCGAGGCGAAGCAGATGACAAGCTCGACCGTGAGGGAGTGGCTCGATCGTCTCAAAGATGCTATCTACTGTGTAGGAGAGTTGCTGGACGAGATCAACGCTGAAGCTCTTCGACGCCAGCTGGAAGGTGACGATGACCATTCTCCTGCAGCTAGCAGCAGCACAAGCTGGATCTCGAGATTAGTATCCAAGCCTTCCTCTCCGTCCGATGAATTTCACAACTCTCTCGAACCGAAGATATCAAATATTCTGGGGGTGTTAAACCTCATTCTCAATGAAAGAGACGTTCATGGTCTGAAAGAAGGAGTTCAACATATGCCACAAGAAAGAACTCGTCAAACTACTTCTCAGGTCGATGAGTCTGAGATCTTCGGAAGGGAAAAGGACAAAAAAATTATCCTTGAAGCATTACGTTTGAATGATCCGACTGGCCCTAAGATAGGAGTGCTTCCCATCGTGGGCATGGGAGGGGTCGGAAAGTCCACCCTTGCTCAACTTGTGTACAATGATGTCAAGGATGACTTCGATGTCCAAGCATGGGTTTTTGTCGGAGAAGAATTTGGTATTCTTCAAATAGCGCAAACAATATATGGGAGCATCATGGATCAAACTTGCGGGATCACAGATCTGAATCTGCTTTCTAATAGGTTGGAGAAGGTTTTGACAGGAAAAAAGTTCCTCTTCGTTCTTGATGATGTCTGGAGTGAGGATTATCTTCTTTGGAATAACTTGATGACTCACTTCAAATGTTGCGTACACGGAAGTAAGATCATTGTCACAACACGCCAAAGAGGCGTTGCAGATAACACCCGGACTTCAACACATTATCTACCACATTATCTACAGGGGGTATCCGAGGATGATTCTTGGTTGTTATTTGCAAAGCATGCCTTCGCGGAAGACAGTGTTATTACTGCACATCCGTATCTTGAAGTCATTGGAAGGAAAATTGTTAAGAAGTGTCAAGGCCTTCCTTTAGCTATAAAATCATTAGGGGGCCTGTTACACTCTGTTTTGAATAGAAGGAAATGGGAAGAGATATTGAAGAGCGACTTATGGGATTTGTCAAATGATAAGGTTTTGCCGGTTCTATGGTTAAGTTACCAATATCTACCTCCGCATCTCAAACGTTGTTTTGCTTATTGTGCAATATTTCCTAAAGGTTACGAATTTCAATCTTCAAAGTTAATTTCGTGGTGGATGGCTGAGGACTTCTTACAACCCCACGGGAAGGAGGCATTGGAAGATGTTGGAAGTCATTACTTTGATATTCTAGTATCAAGGTCTTTCTTTCAACATTCAAAAGTCAAGTATGGTATGTCATTTTTCACCATGCATGACCTTACGAATGATTTAGCAAAGTTTGTAGCTGGAGAATTTTGTTTGAGATTGGAGGAAAATCAGCCGCCCAACAAAAATATATGCAAAACTCGTCACTTTTCATTCATGGGATTTGAAGGTCATGGCATTCAGAAATTTGAGGCGCTGGATGAGGCTAAGCACTTGCACACCTTTCTACAACTTAAAGACAATGATGACGACAGCAATAAGTTGGTATTGAACTACACACTTGTTGGTTTATTACCAAATCTACCATGTTTAAGAGTGGTCAAGTTGTCAGATACTAATATTGTTGAGTTGCCTAGCTCAATTGGCAACTTAAAACAATTAAGGCATTTGGACGTGTCGTGGACTCGCATAAGAGAATTACCCGAGACGGTGTGCACCTTGTACAATTTACAGACCCTGTTATTGGTTTATTGTCATGAACTGATTCAACTACCATCCAATTTGGGAAGGCTAATCAACTTGCGCCATCTCAATATCAGTTACACAAATATAAAAAAGATGCCTGCAGAGATGCGTAGTTTGAAAAATCTCCAAAGATTAAGCGATTTTGTGGTGGACAAACAAACAGCTCAAAGGATTGGAGAGTTACAAGATTTTCAGCATTTGCGCAAAAAGCTTACAATCTCAGGAGTTGGTAACATTGACCATGAGGGGAATGCTTTGGAGGCAGATATCATGAGCAACAAGGAGTATCTGGACCAACTTGTTTTGAGATGGGGAAGAGGTTATGATGCTAGTAATCATGATCCAGAAAATGACAGAGAAGTGCTCAACAAGCTCCGACCTCATACAAACCTCGAACAACTTGAGATTGAATCTTATGGGGGTTTAACATTTCCAGGTTGGTTAGGAGATCTGTATTTCTCTAAACTATCTTGTATTAAACTTAAAGATTGCAAACATTGCTGCTTATTGCCACCACTTGGGCAACTACCCTCCCTCAAAGAGATTTATATTCGAGGGATAAATAACGTGGTTGAGATTGGTAGCGAGTTTTACGGTAACGATACTTGTGGGATTACTCCGTTTAGATCTCTACAAAAATTGTGCTTGCAAGATATGTTGGAGTGGGAAAAGTGGTCCTATTATGATGGAAGCAGAGGCAACACCACAATAATGTTTCCTAATCTTCGCGAGCTTGAATTGAGAAAGTGTCCCAAGTTGACTGAGATATTACCGTTGGAGAAGCTGCAAAGTCTTGAAGAGGTAGTATTGTATGATCTGGAGTCCTTCAGTGGTTCACTTTCGCATGTGGAATCTGAATGCCCTCAATTCCTCTCCCTCACTCTCTTGTACATGGAAAAATGCCCAAATTTTGTATGTTTTCCAGATGGAGGGATGGATGCGCCCAAATTGGAGATCCTAGATATCAGAGGATGCAAGAAATTGAGGTCGTTGCCAGAACAAATGCATACCCTTCTACCGTCTCTTCAGAAATTGGAAGTACGCGACTGTCCAGAAGTGGAATCATTTCCTCAAGGCGGCGGAATAATGTTTCCTAATCTTCGTCAGCTTCAATTGATAAATTGTCCCAAGCTGACTGAGATATTATCGTTGGAGAAGCTGCAAAGTCTTGAAATGGTAGAATTGTGTGGTCTGGAGTCCTTCAGTGGTTCACTATCACATGTGGAATCTGAATGCCCTCAATTCCTCTCCCTCGCTCACTTGAAAATGGACAAATGCCCAAATTTTATATGTTTTCCAGATGGAGGAATGGATGCGCCCAAATTGAAGAAGCTGTATATCAGTGGATGCAAGAAATTGAGGTCGTTGCCAGAACAAATGCATACCCTTCTACCGTCTCTTCAGAAATTGAAAGTACGCGACTGTCCAGAAGTGGAATCATTTCCTCAAGGCGGCGGAATAATGTTTCCTAATCTTCGTCAGCTTCAATTGAGAAAGTGTCCCAAGCTGACTGAGATATTACCGTTGGAGAAGCTGCAAAGTCTTGAAAGGGTAGAATTGTGTGGTCTGGAGTCCTTCAGTGGTTCACTTTCACATGTGGAATCTGAATGCCCTCAATTCCTCTCCCTCGCTCACTTGAAAATGGACAAATGCCCAAATTTTATATGTTTTCCAGATGGAGGAATGGATGCGCCCAAATTGAAGAAGCTGTATATCAGTGGATGCAAGAAATTGAGGTCGTTGCCAGAACAAATGCATACCCTTCTACCGTCTCTTCAGTATTTGAGTGTAATTGGCTGTCCAGAAGTGGAATCATTTCCTCACGGAGGGTTGCCGTCAAATTTAAAAGACCTTTCTTTTAAGTGTTGTAGAAAACTCGCTGCAAACCGCTCACTGTGGGGTTTAACAAGACTCAACTCTCTTAGAAAGTTGGAAATCAGATTCAGTGAAGAAGGTGGAGAGGAAATGGGATGTTCGTTTCTGGAAGACGGTTTGCTGCCCGCCACTCTCACTCGTCTCTCCATCCGCTCTTATCCAAATCTTACAACTATACAAGGCAAGGTTTTGAGACAACTCACCTCTCTTGAACACCTCACAATAGAAGGATGCCCTGAGCTCCGGGGCTTTCCAGAAGAAGCGCCCAAATCTCTGAAAAGCTTGACTATTAGGGAGTGCTCTAATATCGAGTGCTTGCCAGGAGAATGGCTTCCCACATCTCTTTCTCGACTGGAAATCCGGATGTGTCCGCTGTTAGAAGGACGATTCCGAAGAGAGACGGGGGAAGATTGGCCCAAGATTGCTCACATCCCCACAATATTTATAGATTAGATGTCCTTGAGATTGTGTGTCTATATGTATGTACAAATCATTTGAATGACCCATAACACTTTAGTTGGGTACTTTTCTGATGGTTATTTTTTTACTTTTTTTTTTAGTATGTTTGGTTATTACTCTAGCTCCAGGCTCATTATCTTTCTATGTACGCTGTCTCGATCCATCCGATTTGTGTTGTCAGATTAATCAAGGAAGCTTGAATGAAAAAAAATTTGAGCTAAATTTAATTTAATAAAAAACCTCCCTAAACTATTATTGTGAAGGGGAAGGGGAACGTGGAGCATGCAATTCATTCATATATTGAGATGCAGAAACTTGGTTTCTCTGCTGATAACTACACATTTCCCCTTCTGCTCAAAGCAGCAGGTAATACTCCTTTGCGTATCGGGTTAACTCTCCATGGCTGGACGGTTAAACCGGTTTCTACGACCATCTTTTGTAAGAATAAAATCGCAGCAACTTATCCAATAAACAAGAATTCATCCAATTGAATCACAACTAGTCTAAATTTTGTATTTAACAGACTTTAGAACCAAAACCTTTTAGAATATACCTGCATTGTTCGATACTGATGAAGAAGCCATTGCAGCCTCTGTGTTCGAAACCTTCTCCTCTTTTATGATCACAATAGCTTCTCTAATCAATAGGACTTAGAACAACATAAGCTAATCTCGCAAGAGCAGTGGTTTGAACCATAAATATATAGTGCTCCTCCGTCCATTCCCTATCAGAATTGGACTAGGATTCAAAGACATACAAACCATAAAGATTCATGAGACTTTATAAAAGTTCCAACACAAAGTTCTTTTCCAAAACCAATTGGAACTTCTCTCAAGACTGCATTCCTTATTAGATTTGGACTTCTTTATAATATCAATTATCCTAAGACTTGTAAGAATCATACTCATACTCTTACATCTTTTCGCCCAAACTGCTTTGCTGAAAAACTCCTCGTTAATGCTCGTAAGGTTCGATAAAGTGCCCTAGAGGGATGTGGTAGCGCCTGGAACTCCATGCTAGATGTGTATGCTTCTAGCGGCCAGATGGATAACGCAATGGAAATTTTCGATACAATCCCGTCACAAGACCTTGCATCCTTCAATATAATGATCTCCGGACTTGCACGCGCACGAAGCGTGACCTCTGCCAGAAGTATTTTCGATCGAATTCCTGAGAGAAAGATGTTGTCTCATGGAATGATGATATTGGCGTGCATGAACAGTGGAGACACGAATGAAGAGTGAATGCCAGAGAGGAATGTCGTAACTTGGAACACAATGATAATGGGTTACTTAAGCAACCAACTCTACACCAATGCTGTTGATTTGTTCTACAAAATGAAGGCTGGAGACATCAAACCCGAGTATCTGACTGTGACCGGCGCTTTATCTGCCTGCGTTCACTTGGGAGGATCCCTCGAAACAGGCATAAAGATACACATACACTGAAATTCTTGGGCAGGCATCGAGTCCCCATGTACTAACCGCGCTGATAGACATGTATGCTAAGTGTGGAAGCATACACAACTCCTTAGAGGTGTCCTACAAGTCGAAAAACAGGGACATCTACTGCTGGACTGCCCTAATTTCCGGGCTCGCACTTCATGGTTTTGGGTACTCTGTTCTGAAGCTCTTCAACCAAATGAGAGAGAACTGCATAAAACCAGATGACATCACCTTCATTGGGGTTTTAAGTGCTTGCAGCCATGCAGGTTTGGTGAAGAAGGGATGTGAAATCTTTTAAGCGGAGCCGGGCTCTTTTGACTCGGCACGGCAACTCGTCGAGAGGATGCCGTTTTGAGCCCGGCAAGTCGGTCTTGGGTGCTCTTCTTAGTGCTTGTGTGATTCACCAGGACCTTGAAGCTGGGGAGAAAGCTATGGAACTTGTTGTGAAAAGGGGTTGTTGCTTGAGCGATGGGGAACACATGATGTTTTCTAACTCGTATGCATCTTGTGGTCAATGGGAAGAAGCAGGAAGAAGGAGAAATATGATGAACGGTTCAGGAATTGTTAAGACTGCTGGCTGCAGTGAAGTCGAAATTAATGGAAGGTTTCACAAGTTTTTGGCTGGGGAATGTTGGTGTTGAGTGAGGTTTACACAAACCCTAGCTCTCAATATTAGTAGATGTGAGTTAAGTCAATTAGCCGAGACAATGTGTGCTCTCCAATGCGTCTAAAGTCAACATCATTTATGTACATTGATGTCGTTTAGAATATTGTCTAGTAAATCAAATCCTGACTTAGGCATTTGACTTACTTCAATGCTAATACATCATCTTCCCCTAAGCCATACCAAAAAGACCCAAATTTGAACCGTGAGTCACAGTTATAACCGTCAATACTTTAGATCACTTGATGAAAAATTTCAAATCACGTGATGAGAAAAATAGATACAAGATGATGATTCAGTCAGTTATAAGACAAAAATTCATTCTCTTCACATAATATAATGAGAGATTTCAAGTCACATGATTAGAAAAACATAATAAATAATACAAACGATTACAATAGTTTTGAGTAACTCAGCTGCCATAGATGACCCTTTTAGCCATTAACAATTTGGGGTGACTCAAACTAACAGCATATTTAGCCCAAAATTTTGAGGACCACAAGTTCCCATATAGGTTTGTGCCAGCAGTAATCAATGTGGAATAATTTTATCTGCACCCACCAGGTGGAACAAAGAGATCCTCTACAACCTGCCCCAGAAGAACTTTGAGGATTTTGAATATCTAATTATCGTACACAATAACCCTTTTTAAAAATTGTTTAATCAGATTCTGATTCCCTGTAGTAGGGTTTATTTATTTATTTTTTTTTAATTTTTTAATTTTCTTCTGACCAGTACATATTCGTCCTGTCATGGATACAAAGAGGGCGAAGGAAAAAAATGCGGAGGAGGTGAAATGTACGAGAGGGACTTACCTACAACATAAAATATTATAAAAATTAATGAAAATAGTTTAAATTTTTTTAGTTTTAACGATAAGAATAAAATAAAGAGTAAAGTAAATAATATCAATATTGACTTTGTAGTATAAAAATATAATTTTTCGTTAAAGTGAACAGTACAAAAAACTTTTCGTTAAAATTCCCAACAATATTTGTGATATTATATACTCGATTCAAAACAATACAGTGACGTTTTCAAATAAAAGTGTATGCAAGTCTTTTTCGGAGTATACAGATTGTGTTGCTAGGGCATTTGGGATTCCATCACATCTTTTGTCCAAAGTTGATCTTTTCGTCTATAAACCAAACAATTAAAGCTTAAAGAATGAATTATAAAAATAAAGAAAATATTGAAACTTTAAAACCACTTGAGATAGAAGTTCTCTCCAGATTTCACACTTTGAAGCTCATGAACTGAGTAATTTTGCCCGTTCAAGAGAGAGAAATATAAGCGTTTGAGAAAGAGATTGTATGTGAAGTTGGCTAATGAAATAGGTTAATAGGAACCACATGATTTAAATTGAATAGTCCAAAATTATTGAATTCATGAGCTTGGAAATGTGAGATTCGGAGAGGATCTCAATCCCACTTTAAGGGACCAATTTATACATTATACAATGACATAGTGAGTTGCGTTTGAATTACACTCTGATAAACTTTATTTTGCATGTTCCGAGGACTAGAATTTTATCAATTCCATGCTATCCCTTTCCTTGCCTCCTAAAAATTTGGTCTATACAATTATTATGATATGATTAATTATTGATTATTGTTAGTGCTACAATTGCTGATAGATGCTCTTGTTTCTCCGAAAAGAAATACTAATAAAAAACTCTCTTAAAAGTAAAACTCTTCATAAACTTTCTATCACTTAAACTCTTCATAATTGTTGGACCACTTGCTTAGGTGGCAAATAGTTCATAAAGAGTCTCACTTTTAAGAGAGTCCGCTTAACATTTCTCTTCTCCGAATGTTAAATATAAAACACCATGTCACGAGTTCAAATATCATAAATGAGATTAAACTATGTCTAAACGTGCGGTTTTGATTAACAATTTGATACTACACAATGTAGCAAGTTCAAATTTGGTTTGTTGGAAAAAATCTAGAACATGGATGTGATTGTATGCTTCTCCTTAACTTTTACTTTTACTGATTTTGAGTGTTGTTAAGCGCACGCGAAGTGAACAATGATGTATACATTCGGCTACAAAGTTAAATCTTTTTCTTTCGAGAAACCCTACTTTCTAAATAAGAAGTTTTACGTACCTTCTCATTTACTTTCGCATTTCAACATTTTTATTTTTCTTAATATCACATGTACTCCATTAGCACTCAAAACTAAAATCTTGACTATATTAAAATCATATTATTTTAGTCCTTCGTTAATATAATTGAATTTTAGTTTTGTGTGTGTTAGTAGAATACACGTGGCATGAGTAGCAGTGAGAAAGTTATTAGCACTCTCATTTCTAAATTTGAGTAAATCTTCTGCATCTAAAATGAGAGAAAGGGTGTTGCCTCTCTTTGGCCTTAATTATTATTTGACACATATTAAGTTTTTGACAACAGAGAAAAAAAGTTAATTTTATAAACACATGTCAGTCAATGATAGAGGCCATAAAGAGGCCACACACATTTTGGATGTAGAAGATTTGGTATCTCTAAATTATGAGTATGATAAATGTTAAGGAGACTCTCTTAAAGTGGAATTCTTCATGAACTCTCTGTCACCTCACAATTTAACGTTAATTTTTTTTATCAACATTATAAAATATTGTGCTAAAAACATGAAGGGACAAAAATAGTCATTTTTGCATGAATCTTCTTCACATTTCTATTTTGATTGTCTCGTTCGCCTCGACGCTAATCGAAACAGATGGATGGGGTTATATCCGCACTTACGTTTACACCTGGCCATCTGCTTGTTTTCAAGGAAAAACGACAGCCAATTACTAAAAACATGTTAGGTTATTGGCATATTTAAGGGGTTGGGACCATAAGAATTCAACAATCCAGAGACAAACTGACGTCGATGTCATACCGAACTCTACCTGTGACTTGACTTTTATCTATCTTTTTAAAGAAGAGAAAATGATGGTTTGGATGATGTGTTACACTCTTTGCATCAGGGGCGGATGTATATGAAATGTTTGGTTGATGTGCTAATTCATGCAACATGTCAGATCAATTAAGTTGGCTAGAACAATGTGTTACACTTCTTGCATACAGTGCCATATGTCTATTGGAAGGTGATCTTTTGAGAACACTCTAAATATTTGGTATGGATCTCTTTTTTGCCCACCGACTTGTTGATGAAATGGCTATCACAAGTTGCTTCGAAAATACTTAAACAAATTATTTCAATAGCACTCATCAAATTGCCTCGCATGTGTCAATACTTGTTGACATGTGTGCAGTTTGGTTCGGCTACTAATTGAATCTTGAATCGTTAACACAGGAATTTCAATTGAATCTTGAATCCGTTGCTGCTTGCGCCTAAGTTCGAATCTTTCTATACAATAGAAAAATGGAATGCCATCGAAGGGAGGTGACCTTGTCCCTCTACGTTGTTCCTACTTTTGGTAACATCATATAAATAACGTAATTGTTCCAAGCGAATAAATTATTTGGCAACTGACCGAAACGTTTAATGCTTGAATACACAAAAAAGTGAAGTTATTTCATTGTCTAGTGAAAGCCGCCAGCCGCATATGGCTTAGAAATGCCTACAAATGGAAGGAAAGTTCGAGGCCTTGTTTTGTTTGCTGAGAAATGCTAACTAAAAAACGAGACTTTCTGTTACTTCATGTTGTTTATATAATTTTTGTACCAGTATTATATTATATTAAAAACATGAGGTGACAGAAAATTTTTGAAAAGTCTCACTTTAAAAGAATGTCTTTAACATTTCTCTTTAATTTAATTGTTTGTTGTCATATTTAAGTGGGTGATTTGATATATAACGAAATTATTTCGTAACAGTGAAGCTTTATGCTGACACGGTGCTACGAAATTTATCAAATTATTGGGTTGTATACGCATAAAACCTTCCCCCTTAAGTCGCACGATTTAGAATTGACTGCTAACGGAAGAAAGTGAGTCCTTTTGTTGGTTGATTTCGTGTCTAAGTTGATGAATCGATAGATAAATAAATTATTTCATAACTGTGGAGCTTTCTGATGGCAAGGTGCCGGAAATATGTCCTATTACTAATTTATGAGTTGAGATCTTTTTTGAATTTCTGTGTCTGGTATTAACGGATTCAGAAATTCGAAATATTTATTTTAAATTTTACGGTTCTCATTAGTCTATTCTACTAGCTCACCTCACACAAACCAAGGGTCCAAATCTCTTTTTTTTCTCTTCAACGATTCGTATCTTTGGATATTTGTGCTATGAACAAAGAGATTCGGAAAGAATCTTAACTCCTTATTGTATAAAAATTTCTTCATGATGCCACGCAGTGGCGGAGCCAGGAATCTTACCACAAGGGGTCTTAGTGTAAAAGTCCAAATAAAAATTTTGGATGGAAAAACATATTGAAAATGAAATCATAGTACTTTCATTCATAATTCATAACGAAAACAATATTACAAGCTATAATTGTCCACGACGAGGTTTCATATTTTGAAAACGAAGCATTATAGCTTCATTTTCAATACAAGCAAAAATATCTCTCTCAATATAAACAAGCAAGCTATCACTCAACCATTGTTTTTTCTGTTAGTCATAGTTTACTTTTGTAGATTTTCTGGGAATGTATGAGAAGAGAGAGGGAAAAGAAATGGGAAGGATGGCTGCAGCAAGCAACATACAAGAAAGAAGAAGGCATGTTCCCTACCTAATCTAAACCTTACACAAAGACATTACCCCAATCAATCTCATCCCTTAAGTCAAAGGAAAGGTGATTTACATACCCTTACCCTAAAGATTACAATGAGCTTTACTCTAGAGGTTTACCATAGGGGTCACCTTGTTAGTAGACTTCATATGCAGCATCATCAGTAGATGCAGCATCAGTCATATGCAGCAGCATCAGTCATATGCAGCATCAGTAGATGCAGCATCAGTCATATATAGATGCAGCATCAGTAGATGCGGCAGCATCAGTAGATGCATCATCAGTTATATGCAGCATCAGTAGATGCAGCATCAGTCATATGCAGCATCAGTAGATGCAGCATCAGTCATATGCAGGATGCAGCATCAGTAGATGTAGTATCAGTAGATGCAGCATCAGTCATATGCAGCATCAGTAAATGCAGCATCAGTAGATGTAGTATCAGTAGATGCAACATCAGTCATATTAAATACAACTAAACAAATTAGTGCAATGCATGTTTCTTGAATCCAGGAATTTAGAGGTTGGTAGTGAATTAACAATAGTACTGCGTTATTGATGAATGTTGTGCCTTTTTCTTATTCTCTTCTTATTCTCTCCTTATCGGAATTTAATTTAATTTATTTATTAAAATGTTCATAAAATTAATTTATGATGATCTACATATTTATTTTAAAAAAAAATTTCATTTAAGAAAAAAAATAACCTACATGTTGAAAATGAAATCATAGTACTTTCATTCATAACTCATAACAAAAACAATATTACAAACTATAATTGTCCACGACAAGGTTTCATATTTTGAAAACGAAGCATTATAGCATCATAATCTATCATTTGAGTTCTTAATCCAGGATCCGCTTGAAGATTACCCAAAACATCATCTAACTGATTTTGTCTTGAACTTGGAGTTCTTGAACTACCAACAATATTTGAACTATCAACATAATTCGAACTACCCGAACCCGATGATGACTTTCTCTTAAAAAACCGTTCCATAATAATTCTACATATACAAAATATTCAAAATAAATACTCACAATATAAACAAACCATCAATATAATCAAAATAAATATGAATTGAATTTCAATTAAATCAAATATATTCTACATATACAAAAAATGAAAACAAAAACTCACAATATAAACAAACCATCAATATAATCAAAATAAATATGAATTGAATTTCAATTAAATTAAATTAAATATATTCTACATATACAAAATAATGAAAATAAAAACTCACAAATAAACAAACCATCAATATAATCAAAATAAATATGAATTGAATTTCAATTAAATTAAATATGCATTGAATTTTAATTAAATTAAATATATTCTACATATACAAAATGAAAATAAAAACTCACAATATAAACAAACCATCAATATAATCAAAATAAATATGAATTGAATTTCAATTAAATTAAATATATTCTACATATACAAAATAATGAAAATAAAAACTCACAAATAAACAAACCATAAATATAATCAAAATAAATATGAATTGAATTTCAATTAAATTAAATATATTATACATAAGGTTTAGAACTTACAAAGAGAGGAGATGGCGGCAGCAATGGAGGAGCTGGGGTTTGGGGGGGGGGGGATTGAGTTTGGAACTTAGGGTTGGAGGAGGAGAAAAAATTGGGGGTTTTGGAATTAAGAGGGATCTGATATGTGTAAAAAGGGAAGGGAGAGGCGCCGGGGGGGGGGGGGGGGGAAGGGGGTAGTTGGGACACGCTGGGTATTAAATTTTTTTTTTTATTCAGACCTGGCCCAAAACGACGTCGTTTTGGCCAGGTCATTTAAAAAAATTTCCTGGGCCAAAACGACTCCGTTTTGCCCAGGTTCTTTTGAAAAAAAATGGCGCGCGAGCGCCTTCTTCTTCAACGCGCAGCACCGAGAGGTCTTTCAGACCTTTCGTCGAACACCTGGTGTGTAGCCGAGGGGTCGCACCACCAGCCTCCGAGGGGTCGCACAGGGGTCTCTAAGGTTGTTTCCATGGCTTCCAAGGGGTCGTGCGACCCCATTGACCCCACTGTGGATCCGCCACTGATGCCACGTGATGATGAATTGCCTACAAATGGAGAGAGTTTTTTTTGCTTGTTTGATTGTTTTTATGTTTAAGTGAGGGAATTAAATTGACGAAATTATTCCATACATGTGAAACTTTCTACTTCCATGAGATCGAAATTTTTAGTCATATTATTAGTTTGTATATATAAAAATTTCTCCATGGTGCCACGTGACTTACGAATGCTCTCCAAAATGCAGAAAACAACTTTCCTTCTTTGTTACACAAATTATGAATATTTTAGAGTCTGTTTGGTATCTTATTTGAAATTTTTTATCATTTCTCAAAACATTTTTTAAGAACATTTCTTGAAAACAATTTTCTTTAAGACTTAAAAACTTGATTGGTTTGTGATTTAAAGTTTTTAGAGCCTGTTTGGTAGTGTACTTGAATTCAACTTTTAAAACTCAAAAACAGTTTTCAAGTTTTAGGTCTTAAAAACTTGTTTGGTATGACTATTTTTAAAAACTGAACTCAAGACTAACTCAAAAATATAGTCTATTCTTTAAAAACATAAAAATTGAGTTTTTAGAGTTTTTAAACTTAAACTTACTCATTTTTTTCTCTCCCTCATCCCCTCTCACTCCAAATATATATCTCTTTTTTCTTCTTTCTTTCTCCTTTTTTTATTTTTATTTTTTTCGTCTCTACTTCAATCCAATCAAGTTTAAGTCGTAAAATTTAAAAATTTTAAATCACAAACCAATCAAGTTTTTGAGTCTTAAAAAGAAAATTATTTTCAAGAAATGTTCTTAAAAAATGTTTTGAGAAATGATAAAAATTTTCAAATAAGATACCAAACGGGCTCTTAAATTTTACGACTTAAACTTGATTGGATTGGAGTAGAGACGAAAAAAGTAAAAAAAAAGGAGAAAGAAAGAACAAAAGAGAGAGATATATTTGGAGTGAGAGGGGATGAGGGAGAGAAAAAAAAAGAGTAAGTTTAAATTTAAAAACTCTAAAAACTCAATTTTTATGTTTTTAAGAAATAGACTATATTTTTGAGTTAATCTTGAATTCAGTTTTTAAAAATAGTTATACCAAACAAGTTTTTAAGACCTAAAATTTGAAAACTATTTTTGAGTTTTAAAAGTTGGATTCAAGTACACTACCAAACAGGCTCTTAAATTTTTTTTAAAATCAGTTGTTGTCTTTATCACGACAGTCCATCATGTCTGAGGTTGAGAAGACTTACAGAGACATTTCAACATTTTCTGACCATCATTGTGTGATTCACTAACATCATGAAGCGAACTCAAAATGTACCATATGAAATACGGGCTACAAAATGGTTTTGTTGCATGTATTAGTGGGTGGTTTAATAGGAAATTAATTGATAATTATCCATGTGCTGCCGGCTACCTGATTTAGAAATGCCTACAAATGGACCAATTTTGTGATGAGTCATTTTCTCGTTGTTTTTGGTTTGCGTCGTATTTAAGTCGGTGATTAATAGTTTAACAAGTTTTTGCTTAGTCTTTCTACCGACAAAGCCAAAAACTTGAAATACATTAGAAACTCCAAACGTCCAATTCATGGGAAATAGAAAGTGATTTTTTTAAAGGAATTCTAGACTTATATTCTACACGGTAAGTTTTGAGTTCGATTTTTTACGCTGGTATCATACGATAATGGGCAAGAGATAATGAAATGCCTCTGTGAGATCCCGGCTTTCGAAAATGCAAACTATCGCGATGAAACCACTAATCGATTCCCTTTAAAATTAAGTAGAAAGTGATTTTTATCTGCATTTGTATTTGCTCATGTTTTTGTATGTATCTTCTGAGGGAATATGATAAAATAGCGAGATAAAATCAAGCAAAGAAAAAAGAAAGGGGTAAAAATTAGAGTAATTTCACAAGCTAGAGGATTTTTTGTAAATTTTTACATGAGATTGAATTAATGTACCAACACAATTAAAAATGGACAATTCTATTCATACACTCTAGTAAAGAAGCTACATGCGCCCGAGAAAAAAAGACAACTCGAGAAACACTGTTTGATTATGTACTTTTTTTTTTTACTAACGATATTATCTACACTAAAAAATGTTAACTTAATCTTACAATGAACTAGTAATAATATGATTTAAATTTTCTTTTAACGAAAATTGAACATAAAACTTTTCATTTCATAAATAAAGAAGAATACTACTCGACGTAGTACTAAATAGCTATTTGATTCTGTAGTTAAAAACACAAGAAAAAATACACAAAATTTCTTACAAAAGAAGATATAAATTACCCGAGATAGAAGGACGGCTTGAATAAAAAGAAGTATTAAAATCCCAGAACTGCCCAAATTTCTTACGAAAACCACGAAAAGTCGATGAAGTAGTTCATGAACAGTGAGCAGAAGAAATTACCCAAATTTCGAGATCATTCTGTCTTCCAAAAGTCATCATCTTCTCTCTCTCCTCCGTCCTCTGCCATTCCTGAAGAATTATTGTCACACACTCTCTGTCTCCCTCTCTCTCTACTCTTTCATCCCACCTCTTGCCTGTTCGTTTTCTCTCAGACCGTCAAAACTTCGCTCGCCGGCTCTTTTGTCAATCCTCTTCAGAACCCACTTCTCCACAAACCCCAGCGACCATTCTTTCTGCCCTTTCTTCCACTTCCGATTCTGATCTTTTGTTCTGTACGGACTTCCATACCGGGCATGTGAAGGACCCTCAAGCATCTCAAGTGATACTATTCTCCATGTAAAAGTTTCGTTCTTGGCTTCATTTCATTAATTTTCGTGCAAATTGGCATATGGGTTTTTCTTACTTATAATCTTGTATTTTTTTAATGATTTTTTCCCGTTTGAATGTAATTTTTGCTTCATTTGATATATGAGATTTTCTTATAATTTGTGCTTTATATGATCTTGCTGGTTTCCCGATTATCTTTCCTACTTTCCAGTCCAATTTCTGCTTAAAGTTTGTGAATTTAATACCTTAATCTGACTTTGTTTGCTGCTTTTGAATGTTAGATCATTTGATCGTTACTTAGTTAAGTTTAATACTGGCGGATTGGCTGTGATCGAATTGATCCAGTCTCCAATAGTGTGGCATTTGAGATGATAGCAGACTAACAGAGGAAGAGGAGTTGATACATCAGTGGTTGATTTACAAATTTTGGCCAATCCTTTTCATTTCTTTGGTTTCCTGGTGATTTATATCTATCTTCATGACCAAATAACGATATCTTTGTAACTTGGTTTCTGGCTAATTTAGTTTTTCAGCATTGAATTGTAGATTAAAGTTTTTGATTGAGTTCTTATTTAATTTCAGATTGGAATGGGTACATATCTGAGCACTCCTAAAACTGAAAAGTTCTCCGAAGATGGCGAGAATGGCTGTGTCAGATATGGTTTGTCGTCCATGCAAGGATGGCGTACCACAATGGAGGATGCTGTGAGTACATTTAACTTTCCTCGTCCTCTCAGAAGTTGTTTTGAGAACATAAATTCTTTTATTTCCATTCTCAGAAGCTTATACTTTCGTATCCTTTTCCGTCTTTATTTAGCATGCTATAGTTAGGATTCAACTGAATATGATATTACCTTGACATGTTCAATTGACTGCATAAATCTAATTCCACTTGGCGGATTATTACTGTCCTTTTAATTAGGATAGAAGTCAATTATCTTGTGGCATATGATGGTGCAGATAGAGGGTTGGGCGTGGCTACTCCTTGCCTGTAGCCTGGTAATTTCCCGTGGTCTGTTTATTTGACCAGCCCTATTGGTGCCTTCTGCTTGTTATAGAAATAATCCGGACTGTAGGGAGTAAGTAGTACTTTACAAAAACTGTTGCTTGCTTCCCCAATTGGTAGAAACCATCCCACTTGGCTTTTCAAATTCTAGTTCTCTCTCTTTGTATGAAATCCTTTCCTTGTTTACTTTTCCTGATAAATTGTTGGAAAACTAAACTCTCCTGCATTCATAATTTTTTTTGCATCCTGTATAAGAGAAAGTTGCAGTGATTACTTACTTTGTTTTCAGAAAATTGTGTCACATTATTAAGTGCTGTTTGTTACTATGATTTATTTTGTTAGCATGCAGCATATCCTGATCTGGATGCATCCACCTCATTCTTTGGTGTTTATGATGGCCATGGAGGTAAGAATTTGAAACTTTTGGTGTCGACATATGCACTAGAGCTAATATTGATTTTTCAGTTACTGTACCATTGTTGAGACCTCTCTCTCTCTCTCTCTCTCTCTCTCTAATGAATGCTTTCTGTTTATCAGATCTACATTGCATTTTTTTGAAGTATTTAGCAATATTTACATTTATTGTATTATATCTGACCTAAATCCAATAATTTTCTAGGCAAGGTAGTTGCTAAGTTCTGTGCAAAATATCTTCACCGACAAGTGCTCAAGAATGAAGCATATGCGGCTGGAGACATAGGAACTTCTGTTCAGAAAGCTTTTTTCAGGTTACTACCTTTGATCTACTTAAATTCAGTTGCCTTTTACTGTCTTCTGAGAGGAGGGGACGAATACAATTAGTCGAGCTGTATCCTATTGGGCTGTTCTTCTTAATGATAACTTGAACCTATCAAGCCAAAATATTGGCGATATTGTTTAAGCCTATACTGTCCTGATCCTTATGAGATCATAGATACTTGAGATGGTAATACTTTTGTTACCTGTCTTTATTGTTGTGATCTTATGACCCTCTTTTTAATTTTGAGGTTGAAGATGTTGTTAGTTGGTTTATGCAGAATGGATGAAATGATGCGTGGACAAAGGGGTTGGAGAGAGTTAGCTGTTTTGGGAGATAAGATAAACAAGTTTACTGGCATGATAGAAGGGTTAATTTGGTCTCCAAGGGGCGGTGATGGTAATGATCAAGCTGATGAATGGGCTTTTGAGGAGGTAGGTGCTAGAACCATATATTTAATTGACTTTATTGTCTCTTTTTGGAGCAGATTCTGATATGCTTTATCTGGCTTTATTGCATATTAAATTGACTACATGGATTCTTGGGTAATTTAGAACTTAATCATTTAGTAATGTGATTCTTATGGTTAGAAGAAAAACAGCAGTATACTTCCTGTAGGGGAAGGCAGATTGGAGGAAGGAAACCGTGGCTCCATCCCTTTGTTGCAAATTTATAGTTCTAGACTGGAATGTTGAAAATTTATCTCCTCGCTTTTTATCCAAACAAGCCCAATAATTTCCCTCCTCTCAAACCAAATAGGAGGGAGAAATCTACTCCCTTTCCATCTGTTCCATAATTCCATTTTCCATTCCGATGATTCATCTTAAACCGAACACAGTTCAGGATTGAAACCTGAGGTACCGAGAGATTATCGATAGTACATGGGGACATCCCTGCACACGCCAAGAAATTATAGTGCAAGTAATTTGTTTCAGTTGGTTTCATAATGTCAAGGAATTCCATAATTTAAACGCAATTATGTTTTCAGGGGCCTCACTCTGATTTTACTGGTCCAACTTCTGGGAGCACTGCCTGTGTTGCAGTTCTTCGAAACAAGCAACTTTTTGTGGCGAATGCTGGTGATTCTCGTTGTGTGATATCAAGGAAGGGTCAGGTAATTTATTATATTTCTGTTGTGTTTCTTTCTTGTTTAAAATAGATAATCAAGTCTTTTCATTTCTATATCAAATGGTTAAAAGTGATGAGAGGTCTAAATTCCAAGGCTATTTATGTGTGATCCTATGTTTACAATTGAGAATATTTGTATATACTTGTTTCCTGCTGTAAATTGTATATAGCTTTCTGATGTCACTTCTATTTTTCAGGCATATAATCTGTCAAGGGACCACAAACCTGATCTTGAGCTTGAGAAGGAGAGGATTTTAAAAGCTGGTGGTTTCATCCATGCAGGACGAGTCAATGGAAGTTTGAACCTTGCAAGAGCTATAGGTAATTTTAGTGCATGCATGTGCATTCTTAGTATAACACCATTCCGAAATCTCAATTAGATTTGTATCCAAAGGAATTAAATTATGTTTTGAAATTTATATTTATGGATGTATGGAACTTCCTTGGAATACTTTCACAGTGTTGTGTTGTAAACTACATCGAGTGTTTGTGGAGGGGGAGCCAAGTGCATAGCTTTTTATGTTCCCTGTACTCATTAATTTTGCATATACTGCAGGTGACATGGAATTCAAGCAGAATAAATTTTTGCCAGCTGAAAAACAAATCGTAACTGCATGTCCGGACATAAACACTGTATGTATATACTTGCGACATTGAAAGTTTTCACAAGATATTTAGAAAAATATAGTAGTTTGGATAATGGCGGTTTTTGGGGGCTATCTACATTTTGAAGTTTCCCAAAATTGTTTTGGTACGTGTTTTATTATAAAAGAAAAAATAACTAACAATTATGGGCTATTACTTTTGTCTTCCAGTTTAATTTATTTAATTTTTTTTAATTAGGTTGAGCTTTGTGATGACGATGAATTTATTGTGCTAGCATGTGATGGCATCTGGTATGCGTCTTAAACTTTTCTTTCTTTATCTACATATTTTTTGTTCAATATATCCTTGCTGATATGATGCTGCTTTTTATAACTCGGTTTAATGTTTTTAAGTTATGGTATGATTGTCGGAAATTGAGTTGATATTTTTGTTAATTTCTTGCAGGGACTGTATGTCTAGCCAGCAGGTGGTAGATTTTGTACATGAACAACTACTCACGGTGAGTGCGCATTTCTCTTTTTTTTCTTTGGTTTTCCTGGTTTGGAAACAAAGACAGCACTTTCGCAATGCAGTTGAAGTGGTTCCATATAGAGCGATATGTTGCTTGGTATGGCACTTATCATTGTAAATCATGCAGGAAAGCAAGCTATCTGTGGTGTGCGAGAGAGCCCTTGATAGGTGTTTGGCGCCATCGACTGCTGGTGGTGAGGGATGCGATAACATGACCATGATCGTGGTGCAGTTCAAGAAGCCCAAACAGTCGACTGAGGGTGAGGGCGGGCAATCCTCATCGACTGAAGAAGCAGCTGGAAGCGATTCAAACGGAAGTGATTCAAAGGCAGATGAAAGTGAATCGAAGTAGTGGCCCGCTGTGTGCCGTGAAATTAGTAGAGAGATTTGCATCGCGTTTTTACTCTCTCAGCAGAAATGTGAATCTCAGATTGGTAATTGTAGATTGTTTAGCCTGGAAAAAAAAAAAGAAGGAAAACGAATGGATTATTAGCGAATTACTTAAAACTCGTTTTTGTGCTCTTCGATGTTTGTTTTTTCGGTTGAAACACACGTTGAAATAGTATGTACAGATTATAACAAAGTACCACCAGAGTGTTTGAACGTAATCTTAATGTTATCTTTGAGCTGTTCAAGTAAAATGATGTGAAGTGTTTATCTGTTTCACTGTCGCTATACCATCTGGATATAAGTGTGTTTGCACTTTGCAGTGTGCTGCGATTTCAGAAGCAATCATAAACAAACCGGGTTGGGACCAATTTGCCAAACGGGGTTGCAGCTTCAGCTTGGCATAGGGCCATTTAGTCTAGCAAGACACAATATCCAATCTGTTGTAAGAGGTTCTGAATTCAAATTCCATTTGCGAGGAAACATGATATTGATGAGTAACTCAATAGAATTGAATGGGATTGATGAGTTCGAAACATAAAGGACTAAGGTGATGAACTTTCAAAACATAAAAGACTGTTTGTGATAAAAATCCTAGATTTTAGGAAATCACATCTCAACTCTCACAAGCTCTAGGAAGGGAAGGACAAAAAAATAACAAAATATTAGAACAACAATAACAATAAAGCTTATTTCACTAAGTGAGATGGACTGTATGAATACTAGAACATCATTGCGTCGGTTTTGTGTCATGTCTTCTGTTAGTTCTAAGTACTTTGTGTCTTTTCTTAAAGTCTCTTTTCAAGTGTTCATCGTCTTCTTTACCTCTTTCATAACAAAATACTATTGTAAAGAAGAGGGTATTTTGGTAACTTTAACACCTCACCAACTCATAGCCCCAATGGTAAAAGCCCTTCTCAGCTAGAAGCCTACAAACTGCAAAAACCCCAAGAGCGAACAGCTGGCTAGTTCTGATGTCAAGCTGCACTCTCTCTCTCTCTACCCACCTGACTACTCTCTCTCTCAAAAATGTCCCCCCAGCTGGAGGGAAGGATAGATACTTATCTTCAAAGGTCCTCCAATCCAACTGCCACCGCACCTCTCTCCTCAAACCCAAAACTTTTTTCCCCTTCCACAATTGCCCTTCTGTAACATTCCATCTTCAGGCTCTTCATCACTCATTTACTCTGTATTCTTCTCCCACCTCCATGGGCCTTGTCAGGTTCTCACAACAACCCAGAGAGTATCCTCTCAGACCCAAAAAAGAAACAGACAGATGTCCATCTGTATTCTGTATACACACAACAACCATCTCTCTCCATAATTTCATTTATTTATTTATTGTTGTTCCTCCTCCTCCTCCTCCTCTCTCTCTCTCCTTGTCGAAAACCTGATCTCCTTTTTCTTTTTCGATTTGAGAGAGGGTATTTTTTGGTCTCTAAAAAACAAGATTTTTATTTCCTGATTGGTTGTGGATTATTAATTTGTTCACTATTTAATGGTCAAAGATTGGACCTTTGAGCAGGAGATGAAGAGGGTTCAACTGGGTTTCGAATTTGGTCGCTTTTCTCTCTTGAATTTTGTTGGGTTTTTGTGATTAAATTTGGGAATTGAAGAGGAAGATGAAAGGGGCTGCTGGCAATCGTAAGCAATCTCAGCCTGCTGATGAGGAAACTAGGACAAAGTTCAGACATGAAAGTCTTCCGCAAAATTACCTTTTACGACAAAAGGTTAGTTTTTGTTCCGACTTTTGTTTTGGTCTTGCTTTTCTTATCGTAATTCTCTTGCTAATTATGTTTTTCTTAAGTCTTATTGAAATCCTCGTATGATTAAGTGTTGATTTGGATTAGCTTTCTTTAATTATGGTGTTTGTTTTACCTTCTAGTTAGTTTGTTGTCATTGAGAAAACAAGATTTGAGAACAATTCTGAATCGAGAGACTGAAAAACCAAACTCAATTTTCGACTGACAGTTGTCTATCTAATTCTGACAAGACGATATATGATCTACTTTAATCTACGGGAAGGGGATTCGAACTCGGCCTGAGGTGGCGGGCACACTGCCATGATCAACTTACTAACAGTTGTTACGGGGATTTGAACTTACGAGTATCTGAAATACTTGTTTGCTAAAGTTTGGGAAGCAATGCGTTGAACGGTAGGATGGAAGAAACGGAACTAATGGGGTTCTAATTTCTGCGGTTTTTTATTGTATGGAGAAATCATAAATGTATGAACATTGTTTCTTTTTTATGTTTTGATAGGAATTTGTATCGAAGAGGAAGATGTTGCAAGCTGCAAATCAGAAAAGAGACGTTCTTTTGGCGGAAATTCGGTATATGGTTTTGTTCTTCTGGTTTCTATGTATTGCAATGTTTTCCATCCGCTAATGGGCCACTAATTTGCTTTTCTCTTCCGAGTTTCAGATTTTTGAGACGAAGGTGTAGCCATCTGCTGAATAAAAAATCAGCAGAAACCGAACCAGAAGTCCGACATCAGAATTCTGGTGTACAACCTAAGAAGTTGGCAAAGAAGAGGAAGAAAGATGCTAATGAAGCTGTTCTAAATAAACGCTCTCATGTCTCGCCGGAAGAAGGGGGAGAACACATTGTTTCGGAGCCCGTGAGAGTAGAGAAGAAGCCTAAAAGTGGCGTAGTTAATGGCAAAAATGTTGGAAAGAAAAAAATTGCAGTGCAAGATCAGGTTGCTCTGATTGTTTAAATCACTCATGGTGAAAGCCAAGGGGCCCTAAACAATCTCATTGTCATTGCGAAAGATAAATATAATTGGTCTTTTTTTCGGTTTTATTACGCTTGTGGTCTTTGTCCTTGGTGTGGTGACTGTCCGAACGTTCCTAGGATAGTATCCTCCTGGCTGGATTACGGATTAGTAAACGTGTCATATCAGATACTCTCAATGCAACCTGGGATGACATCATTTAACATTTTAGTCATTCTTCGGGGGCTGTTCGCGCAAAACCCTCCGAAGAAATCTTAACAAAACAATGTCAGCAAGACGAAATGAAATATGAACATCTACTCACGCAAACCTCTGAAGAAATCTTTACAAAACGATGTCAGCAAGACGAAATATGAACATATACTCGATATTTGATCGATTATGTACGCAATAGCTCCATATAATAATCTGTTAAGGCCGTTACATGATATGATTCAACTGTATTTGACATAGCAGGTGTGAAAGAGATAAATAGATACAGCATTTACACTTACATGTTAACAACAGAAGCCGCACAAAGCATACCGGGGGCCGCAGATAATATCCAACACATGTTACTTCCTCGCAGATACACATCTACGCTCGAAAGCAAACATCAACACTGGAAAAATGAATTCGTATGCATTTGAGTTGAGTTGCCACCAAAATCATCAACCTGAAAAACAGCTGGGTTCAGATAAAAGGTTGAGAGAAACCCAAACACACCAGAATTTGTAATTTGTGTTAGAACACGTACCGCAGATACGGAGATAAGTCAGATGTGTATCTCTTGTAAGTCAAGTTTGGTTGGGAAGCTGTGCAAATGTTCCTACATTGGGGCTGCAGCCACCAACCATCATGTTCTTGTAAACTGCATACGCATGATCTGGATCCCCGGATGTGCTATACAGTCGGATGAGAGCATTGTAGGTAAACACATCAGGTTCAAGACCTACAAGTTGTAGCTCTTCATAAATCCTCCTCGCTTGCTCCACCATTCCAACAAGTCCGAGATTGAGTATTAACGAATTGTATGTGTAAAGATCAGGAGCGATTCCTCTAGACCGCATTTCATCATAAAGATTGAGCGCTTCCTCTACCCTCCGTGATCTTCCAAGTCCGTTTATCATAAGGTTGTACGAAACTGAGTCAGGATCAAGGCCACTTTGTTTTAACTCCTCAAAATAGTCCACGGCATCATCCACTCTCCCCGCCTGGCAGAGGCAATCCACAAGAATGGTGTAAGACTTCAAGTCTGGTCTTATCCCTTCTTTAATCATCCTTCTAAACAAGTCGCAAGCAGCTTCCACATCACCTGTTTTCGCAAACCCATTTATAAGAATATTAAAAATAGCAGAATTAGGTTTGCATCCATAGTCGGCCATCTCCTCAAAGAAATGCATTGCTTCGTCTAGTCTTCCCGACTTGAAAAGTCCATCTATGAGAGGGCCATATGTACAAGGAGAGGGAGAGAAATCACCACATACGAGATCATAATATAAATCTATAGCCCTATCTACACTATCAGATTTCACAAGACTGGAGATGACTATATTGTGGGTTACGGTGTTAGGCTTGCATCCCCTAAAAATCATCTCCTCATACAATTCAAAGAGTACGGTGATGTTCCCAGACTTCCCATGAGCGTCAAGTAACAAGTTGTAGGTGAATACATCGGGGGTACAACCACCATTCTTCATCTCCTTAAATAGATCCCAAGCTCTTTCAGCGGCATGGTCTTTCAGAAGCCATTCAATCAAGCAGTTATATGCTTCTAGTGTTGGCTTAACTCCGAGAGTTTTCGTAAATTTCTCAAATACATTATGCGCATCAAAAGCTTTCCTTTGCGTACACAAAACTCTAAGTAGAGGAATCAGTACAGAGTCATCCCAGCAAATCCTATCAGAGATCAACCTTTCAGCAAATAAAACGGCTCTGTCTATTTCAGCTTCACTCAAAATCCCTCCCATTAAATCTTCCCAAAAAGGCCTGTCTGCTCGTGCCCCAACCTGATACACGAAGTTCTCAGCAATTTTGAAAGCATCCTCAATACGCCCATCCCTTACTACCCTGGGTAGGAGGGTACACAATGTTATATGATCAGGAAGTAGTGATTTCTTCATCTGATGGAAGAACCAGAATCCATAATCAATTCTGTTTTCTCTGATTAAGCCGTTAATTATAGTGTTATAGGTCAGAACATCAGGACTGCAACTCATTGTGGTCATTTTGCAGAACATTTTCAAGGCCAGAGTAACCTCATCATTCTTGCAAAGGCAGTTCAGGAGTGTGTTGAAAGTTATTGTGTTTGGAGGACACCCTTGTTCGGCCATATTCTCAAACATTTCAACGGCTTTTTGGACTTCTCCATCTTTCCCTAAAGCAGCGAGTAATGTGTTGTAGGTCACAACTGTTGGAGTGAGCTTCATTTCCTTCATTCTGTAAAACATTTGCCATGCTTCATCTACTCGGTCACCCTTGTAAAGCATGTCAATCAAAGAATTAACAATAATTACATCTGCTTCGCACCCATTTCTTTCCATCTCTGAGAGTAACTCGATGGCTTCATCTATTTGCCCCACCTTACTATAGCACTTCATCATCATGCTGTAAGTTACTGAATCTGGAGAAAGCCCGTAATATTTGAGCTCATTATAAACATCCTGTGCCTCTTGAAGTCTACCCTCTTCAGCAAGACTGTACAAAGATGCATTACAAGCAACAATATTAGGAATGATGCCTTTATTTTTCATCTTCTCGAAGGCCTCCATAGCTTTGCCAGAGTCGCCACACTTTCCGTAGTAGTCAATGAAAAGGATGTATGTGTAAGCAGTAGGTGGAACACCCAGACAGTCAATACTATTGAAAAGCTTCAATGCCTCGTCCAACCTACGTAACTGCAGAAGTCCACCAATTAATGTGTTGTAAGTATGAAGATTCGGTGAGACCCCTTGTTT
The DNA here is from genome assembly GCA_963580275.1 of Crataegus laevigata. NCBI lineage: Eukaryota > Viridiplantae > Streptophyta > Magnoliopsida > Rosales > Rosaceae > Crataegus > Crataegus laevigata. The sequence goes on from OY756949.1 coordinate 4,681,051, forward strand.
TTTCATGGTATCCAACATATTAAATGCTTCATCAACATTTCCAGCTTTGCATAAAGCATTGACAAGTATGGTGAACGTAACCACATCAGGAGCATAACCGTCAGCTTCCATTTCACTCCAAAATTCTTTCACCGTGTCCAAGTCTTTACCGTCACTAAACTTATCCAGCAAAGTAATGTAGGTTACTTGGTCAGGCTTATGACCACTGGCTTTCATTTTTACAAACAACTCCTTGGCCTTATCAAGTTTAACTGCGTTACAAAGAGCATCAATGAGAACGGTGTAAGTCACAACATCGGGGCCACATCCCTCATCATCCATTCTCTTAAAAATCTCATACGCTTCATCAATTTTCCCCGCCCTCCCAAGTACTCTAATGCATATAGTAAATGTATAAACATTAGGCCTCAATCCCAAACTTTCCATCTCATTTAGCAAACTCATAACAGTTTTAACATCCCTTCTTTTCCCCAGTGCCACCATAAGTGCCGAGTAAGTCTTAAGACTCGGCTTAATCCCTTCTGACACTGCTCTTTCATAAACCTCCAAAGCCTCCCTACAAGATCCAGACTGAATAAGATTATAGATCAACCCATTATACGAATACGCATTCAATACAAACCCAGCTTTTTGCATCCCTTCAAGAGCGAATGGCGCCTTTCGAATCCCACCTCTTACATCAAGACCCTTAAAGATAGTAAGGTACGTGTCCAAACTCCTATTTATGATCTGCTTCTGCATCAAATCAAACACGTATGCCATATCCTCCACTCTCCTATCAACCCTCAAGACTTCAAGCATGTAATTGCAAGTCTCAGTGGTGTGAACAACACTAGGCAACTCGGCAAATGACTTAAACAACGCTAAAGCAGATTTCGGGTCAGAAACTGACTTCAAAACCCTCACAACTTCCTCAGAAGAAACCGAAATTTTTGGGTTTTTCTTCCCCACCACCACCTCCTCCTCTGACCTTTTCATCACAAACCCACAAAAACCCATCCGTTTTTTTCGGTTTTTCGTCAAGTTCAACAAAGACCCACATCCCCAAACCTTCAACTTCTCAAAGTTTCGAGCTTTCAATGAACCAGAGTGGCTTATAGCAAATATCCTATTGTCAGTGAAAGCAACACTGTAATTTACACTGCTACAGCACATGCTTGAAGAGCAGACAATCAACAATTCCATAGATACTACCCTTTATGAGCTAAAGAATGAGAAACTCACAGAAATTGAAGACGGATTCTTCATATTGTTGGTTGAAGTTCTGCTGAGAAATCAAGTAAATGTGTGTGCTTTCCGCTGCGGAGAGAGAGAGAGAGAGAGAGAGAGAGAGCAGAAGGGTTGCTGCTATGGGGGAAGATGGAATCGACTATGGGTTCGTTGAAGTGGGAGTTTGAAATTGGAGAAGGCGCTGGGGTGAATTGGGTAGCCCTCCCTCCATTGATGTAGGCTTGAAAATGTAATCATGTATGTGGGGGTGCGGTGGGTTTTGGATATTTTTGTTGTTTTGTTTGGCTCCAAATTCGTTTTCCCCCTTTTCTCAATAATTTTTAATATATATAATTTACAAAGAGGAAAAAAAAAATGAAAAACTCAATTATGATTCGTAGTTAATGCCAATTTTTTTTATATATTATTTAATTTATGGCTAGTATCTAAATTCATATATTAGGCAAAGCATACTAGATGTTAATTTGGTGAATCATTAGTGAAATACTTTAATGCATATGAAATTTTTAGTACGAGAATTCTTTTAGTATGAGAATTCTTTTAATTAGTGAAATACTTCAAATTATAGTATATGACTAATGATTAGCATTAAACTTTGTATTCAACTATATTATAACTTAAATGAATTTGTAACACTATGTGCGCATGTTGTGTAAGCACACAATAGGTTTCGCTTGCATCATTCGAATATTTCACTCCCAATTGTCTTTTTATTAGGAAAAAATTTCAGACTCTTTTTTCATTTGCGCTCTTTTTTCTGTTACAACATTTGAATTAAAAATCACTCTATAACAATCATCTTTATAAAAAAAAATTAAGATTAAGATTGTTTAGGCAATCAATTATAGTCAATAGATAGTGTGACAGACCGTCCCAGATTTTTCATATCGTTAATGTGAAATTACTATTATACCCTTGAGCGTTGGGGGTGCATTGTGTTTTAAACTAAAGTTTTGGTCCAATTGCATAATTTCCTAAACTATTGGGACCAATGAGAACTAAAGAAACTATTGTTTTTTATTGGGTGGTTAGATTTGGACCACACTCACATACTCATTCTCTCTCTCACTCCTGTGTCCTTCTCTCTCAAACTCTCAAACTTTCACTCTCTTTCTCTCTTTCGAACTCACTCACTCTCTCTTCTTTCTTGTACGGACGAGACCCAAAACCCTTGCTAACTTGACGGATCGAAGTGGAAAATGGTACCTTTGTGTTCGTGAAGGCCTTACGAGTTCAACCATACCAATTTTAGGTAAGGAATCCTCTGATTTTACGTCGAACCATGAACCACCGATTTTGTCACTGTTCATGCACTTTTTAATATGTGATTTTTATGGAATTTCAAGCTCATAGAGAGTTTAAGGAGGTCCTCACGAGGCTCGGAGTACTTCGTTTAAAGATTTTGGACGTCGGAGCAACGAGAACGAAGAGTTTCAATTTTGGCCGAAATTTTCGAGGCTTTTTCCGGCGAATCCCCGACAAGTTAGGGGTCCAGGCAGGTATGGTTTTGTTCATCTCGTTGAGATCTTCATTTTTATATAAAAGAATGTGAAAAATGGTGCAAAAATGGCGAAGATATAACGTTTTGAAATTTCCCCAGAAACCGGCCACCACTGTGTCGCCAAACTTTTCCGGCGTCTGGAGGTAGGGGTGCTGCTCGTGGGGGCGCGTTTCACTGTGCACTCGCCGGCGCGTGAGGGCACGTGAGGCATGAAAAATTATTCTAAAAAATTGTACGAGTTCGTGACATTGTGTAGGTCACGTTGGTATATTCAAATACCAAAATTGAGCTATGTACGAGAAGTTATTTTAGAAGTTCTGTATATGTGCGTTAATGAACATTATTTCAGTTACTTCTCATATAGGCGAGGCCTATCCGGAGGACGAGCGTAGCCAGGTTAGGCGTGGGGGTTACGACCCGGCTACTTATCAGTGAGTGGGCTTTTGTTTTCCGTATATACCTATATATTGCTATTTTCCCAAAAAAATGAAATTGAATGTTTATACGATTTGAAATGCCATGCAAGTATCTATTTATTTTAATTATGCATTAGTAATTGCATATAACTATGATGGTGCTGCGGACGTACAGGTAAGTGTCAGGTAAGTTCATTTACTGGTTATAATGAGAATGAAATGATGTGATGTGAATGATGAGATGTGTTGAGAGCTCATACACCTGCACCTTGAGATTAGTGCTCCCGCCCAGAATTAGGGCATAGTCTTTCACATGATGTTCACTTCCCACACCGCATGTTCACCTTGGATCCAAGTTCGGTGCACAGTCTTGTCGTGTAGACCACTATAAGTGGGTTCGACTCGTAGGTGACCCGCGATTATTCGAACAGTCTTCACGTGATTGTAGCATTAGAGCATACTTATTCTATATTCAGTGATGATGTGCAGACCACTAGAGGTGGTATTGATTTGTGTGCAGGATATATACATGATATGATGAGATTGATTATGAGCTATACATACAGCCGATGGCTGAGTTGATTACCTGGCATTCAATTACATTCACAGAGTTATGATTAGAGTTCGGTTGTGATACTTTGGCATGACATACATTCATATTTTCCAGCATGATTATGAGTTTTATATATATGAGTATATACTTTACTTTTGGGAAATTATACAGGTTTTACGGAGAGGGGTTATAACTTTTGAGAAAAGAATGGTTTTGAAAAGATTTGTTTTTGCCCACTCACGCTTTTGTTTTTCGCCCTTCCAGGTTCTAGGTAGCTAGTGTTCGTTGGTGGCATACGAGGATCTCATCGGACGTTCTGACAGAATTCATTTATGTAGGACACCCTTTGGTGTTATTCGAACTTTTTATTTTCTGCTTGACTGCATTTGACTTAGTATGCTCTGGTTCTGTATAAGCACTATAAATTCTCGCTCTAGCACACTATCTTATTTAGGTTGCTAGTGGCCTGGTTTTAATTCGTTCGTATTTCCTATTATTAACCTTGCTTCCGCACTATGCACTATGCACATGGTTGCGTCACACTCACGTGACGGCTAACAAGCCTTGATTTAGGTCGGAGTGTGTCAGATAGACGATTCGTAATTCGTTTATCAAATTCGTCTATCTATTTTTATACATTTAGGTTAATCGAATAATCTCATATTTAATTAATTTTATATAAAAATAATTTTTACAAAGCAATTTATAATACGGACTTGTGCACTCTTGTCCCTAAATTGCCACCATAAACCCTGATTTCATATCTCAAATCCCCTTATTCTTTTTTGGCACTAAAATCAAAAGCCCTAGCCCCCTCGAAAAGTCGACATTTAGGGTGTGTTTGGTACGCGGGACGGGACGGGACGAGACGTTCCGTCCCGCGTTTGGTACGCCTAAAATGAGTGGGACGAGGCGTTCCACCGGACAAGTTTTGGATGATTTTTGGTTCCACCTCTTCCCCCTGAAACGGGGTTGTTCCACGTCTGTGGGACAGAAATTTTTAACATTTTAGGACAGCAATGCCCCTTGTCTTTTTCAAAATTTACAACATCCGTCTCGACCCGTTCCGTTCCGTCCCGTCCCGTTCCGTCCCGTCCCGTCCCGTCCCGTCTGCGTACCAAACGCACCCTTTCTGCCTTATTCTCCTAACTTGGAATGTTCGCTGTCTAAATATGCCACAATCCCTCACACACCCTTGGAGTTTATATTCTCTTCTATTTCTCTGTCACAACCGCACATAGATTTAGAGAGAGAAAGATAGAGAGAGCGAGAGACGGAGAACAATGGAAGGAAGCTCGATAATACCAGATTCAGTGATGGAATCAGTGAAGAAAACCTTGGGGGACGTCGAAGAACTTCGACCCCACCTCCTCCAGTTCCTCTCCCTCGCCGACGCTGACGTCCTCGCCGAAATGCCGCCGCTCGAGCGCGCCCATTCGTTGCTTATGCTCTCCAAGGCCACCACCCTCCTCTTCGCCTGTCAGTCTTCGCTTTCCTTCACTCAATTTTCAGTTAATTCCGATTTGATTGCGGTTTTTGGGTAACCCAGTTCGATTTTTTGTTGAATTTTTGTACTTTTTGGTTTTACAGTGAGGCTGAGGTGCACTGGAGTAAACCCATTTAACCATCCAGTCAAAACAGAGTTCGTAAGTTTGCTAATTTTTGTATATTTTTTTAATCAAATTCTTGAAATTTATCGAATTTATGTGGATATTGTTTCTGGGTTTATGCATGTCTGTGTGTGTGAGTTCATGGTTTTTGAGATTATCGGATTTGCGTAACTGTTTGAATTGGATGAAGTTGAATGTTTTTCTGTTTTTGTCGTCTCATTTATGTAGGATAGATTAAAATTGTATGAGGAGAAGCTTGAGAAGTTGGTGGATTTGAGTAAAGGTACATGCTCTTCTTTTGCAAGTGCCATTATTGATGGATCGATTTGTATATTGTAGTATCAAGATATGCTAAGCGCAGTCGCCCGCGCCAAGTGAGTTACCGTTAGTAATTGATTTGGGGTGCTGTCATTCGAACTCAGTGTTGTGTGGGAGACTGTGATTAGCATTTTCCTTGTTGTCCGCCCATGACTGAGGACTATAGATTGAGGTACTGCCATTCGCACACGTGTCCTGTGGGCGGCTGTACTTAGTGTTCTCCTTGTTGTCTCAAACAATGCCGCAACCAAGAAGGATGTTACAGATTGTTGCTGCGCATGACATATATCCTGGATATCATGTTTCATGAGTTTTACATATTGAATTGTTTGCAAATTTCCATTTTTACTTATTATTGTTTGACTGGTGGGTCGTTTATATTCTTATTGACAATTTGATTTTGTTCAAGCACCTTTGCGACCATCTACTACTTTAAATCATCAGGCAGCTACCCGTTTCATCGAGCATTCTTTGCCAGACCTCACCCCTGGTAAGTTGGTCATTTACCTTTTATGCCAGTATCATCACTTTTTAAACACCTTGATATCATTCCACTCAATAATAGCTCATTTTGTTCAGATCAGAGGCAAAGTATGAGAGCCATTAGCAAAGGAGACGGGCCAACCATGAAGTATCTAGAAAGGAATGCCCCAAAGAAAAGGAAATATCAATCCCCTAATAAACAATCAGTTCAATCTGCTGCCAAGGAATTCCTTGAGAAAGCAGCACGAGAGATTCTTGGTGATAATGAAGGTGGTCTGAAGGGACCTATACAGATCAGCAGTTCAGATGAAGAGGACGTATCCATGAGCTGATTCCTGGTTTTCCTGGTAGAACTCTTTTCTTAACTCTTTTCACGTTATGGTTTTATTTCCTCAGTTATTTCAGCCGTTTCAAGTTCATTATGGTCATCTAGCTTTCAGTATTACAGAGTCATGTGCCCGTGTCAGTGTTATTAGACATTGGTATAGCAATACTTGTGCTACTTGTCTAAAATCTGTATAGACGTTGCTCGGTCAAAATGGGAAGACCAAGGATTTGATATATCCATAAATTGTTACATATTAACTGATAAGATGTCGTTATTGATGATTGAGTTGCTAATAATTGTAGTTGTCATGTTTGGAATAACTATATATTACAAGTAAATTTGTTATTGCTACCATTGCAAGTCATTTTTTGTTATTAATCACTGAAATAGTATTGCTATCCTTCCGCATCTAATCTTCTGATTTTGATGATCGGTGCAATTTGGGGGGATTACAAATCACTATTTATCACCAATGGGAATTTAATAATGCAAAGCCGATCTGGAAATACATGGTGCTATACTTATTGAAAGTATATGAACTTTAAAGGAAACTTATTCCCCCAGGGACTCCCCATATGGGTTAAAAAACTATTGATCACAGGCAGTATCACAATCTAAATACGTAGGTTTAGGTATGAATGAGCTGTTGCTTTGTAATCACATAAAATTGTTAGCATTTACAATATGATATGTGGGCCATATCCAAATATTCGTATGAAAGTGAATCTAGTCTACGGCTAGATTTGCCATAGTTGTGAGGATTTATAACTAGGACTGTGGGACACACACATGTTTTGAAGTGATTGATGTATAAGATGGTGTTTGAGACATGTCCTACTATCTATTATGATCAGATGGTTCTATTTCTCAATCTTTCTGACTTGCTCCTACGGAACCAAAGGTCGAAAAGATTGAGAAAAAATCACTTTGATTTGGATTGTGAAAATAGATAGATATGTCGATGCACATAAACACACTCTTGAAATCAGGTTTTCCCTTAATTCTGGAGAAGTAAAGGAATCAAGGCACATATTTTAATCCTACTTAAAACTCACTAATCAGAATTGCTGATGTTGCCCTCACGTTTCCAGTTAGGCCATCGCATATGAATCGTTGTGAACTGCTTGCAAAAGTAAATTATGTTAATCTTTTTGTTCCTTTATACCAAGTTTGAAGAGATTTAAGTTTCAACTTCTTTTGACCATCTTCTTTCTTATCTTACTCTCACAGAGTTGCGTTGCGGAGACCAGATTTGCTCTCGTTTTGGAATGATCCGTCATCCTTCCTCTCTGTAGTGCTTCTGCGTTTTCTTCCTTTTTCAGTGCAAGTTTTTGTGTTGTTACCTTTTGATAAGTAGAAATGTAGTCGTAATTTACCAGACGAATGTATTAGCATCTTAGTATGTCTTAAACGGGAAGGTGTTGCTTGGAGGATGTATTATCCATATACATGTCTTCATATATCATGACTGCAACTCTTGTGGATTAAATTTTGAAGACAATTAGAATATATATAATATGACTGGCAATGCTGAGGTTTTATGATGATATTTGTATATCTTTTGAACTACATATTAAGAGCTCGAATTATTTTTAAAATGACTGAAAGTGCTTTTAGAGCAAGATTTTTTGAGTTTCAAAAGCACTTGAAGTGTTTTTTTGTCCAAAATTTATTTGTGTTTTTACTAATGATTGGTTTTAAAAACATTTTCATTAAAAGTGTTTTCAATTATTTTCAAAGCACTTTCAAACGACTCCTAAAACCGTGAACAAAGCTAATAGTTTTTTGTGAAAAAAGCAATTGCCGAGGTTTTGCAACATCTTCTGTGTGCATTAACGAAAATGTTATTAGCCATTAAAAAGCAGTATTATCATTTATTGAGTAATGATAAGTATATTTTTATTAAAATTTGAAGCTAGAAAATAGAAAAATCAAGTATAAATTTCAAAGTAATAGGAGAGACCAACCTACAAAAACGAAGCGGTCCCTCTGTAATCAGTGTAGACATCGAAATTTAGGTAAAATAAATGTCGACCGATAGTCAAAGTTTCAACGCTCATGTATTACATAAATTTTACACGTGGCGTGTGACTCGACGAAAATTGAAATGAGTCAGAAAAGTCGTCAAATATGACACATGTCAATACTTGGCAGAAACGACTTATTTTATCTAGAATATTATATTCAAAATTAGGCCTTGGAAAATTCTATAAATACAAGGCCATTTCATCCATTTTGGGAGAACCAAAAATCAAGAGGCCAAACCCTTGAAGCTCTGAAACTCCGAAGCTCTCAAGCGCCTAGGTTTCTGAAGAATCAAGAAAGCTCTCTTTGTTCGTCGTTTGTCGTTCATCCATCTTCAAGATTAAGCCCAAAAGCCCTTGAAGATCGTTCGTCATTCAACGTTCACCAACTTCAGGATCAAGCCCCAGCGGCCCATGAAGAAATGATCATCCACCTTCAAGATCAAGCCACCAACGGCCCTTGAAGAAACCTCGCCCAACTTCAAGATCAAGCCCAAAAGGCCCTTGAAGAAACTTCCGACTGCCAAACTTCAAGATCAAGCCCAACGGCCCTTGAAGAAACTCCCCATGTTCATCCAAGATCAAGGCTCGACAGCCCTTGGATCAAATCCACAAATCAACTTCTTACGGAGATCGAATCAGATGATCAAGTCACATAGAGATTGTAACCCAAACTCATCAAACACAAATATTATTTTGTAGACGCGTTTGTTCCTCGTCTTTCGGAAAATTACCGTGTTCACAATCAGTTATACATAATATCAACATTTGGAAATTTTCCAAAAAGCTAATCGTAGGTTCTTCTCTCCATGACCCAAAACGTAGCCGGAATGGAGATTCGTCGACCTTGAACATATTCGGAATATACCGCATGAAAAGTTTACCGAATGAGGTTTTATAATGAATTTTGTTGAACCAGGCAAAACCGACTAAAAATCAAGTAAATAGTTAGTAGTTTTTGTGAAAGATGAATTAGTTGAGATTTCGCGAGACATTTTGTGTGCACACTAAGAAAAAGTTTACAAGTCATTTGGCAGCGGTCTTAAAATAGTCAAACAGATCCTTTCATTAAAGAAAATAAAAATAAAAATAAAATTACCAAATTTGTTCAAAAGAGATCCATCCTATCCAAAAAACAGAGACAGCGCGAGAGAGTGGCAGTGAATTACACCCTCTTCCTTCCTTCTGTAAACGACGTGTACTTTTTCGCTTCTTCCATCTCCTTCCTCTCGCTCTCTCCCTCCGTCAATGGCGTCGACCAGCGCTTTAAGCTCCCGGTTTTCCAACTTCCACCGCCTTACCGACTCCCAGGACCATCTCTCTTTCCGTAAGCTACCTCTCTCTCCCTCTCGATACATTTTGGCTTAGTACCAGTAGCAATCCTTTCAATTTTGTATGCAAATATGTCTCGAATTGCATAGAAAAATTATGGGTTTTTGGAAACAAGATAGAACAGAAATTGGGTTCCTTTTTATACCAATTTTATGCCCTTATTAGCATAAACTTGAGGAAGAATCGTAGCTTTGGCAGTGTGAGAAATTATGGTTGGCATGTTGGACCATATTCTGGGCATTGAAATTTGATGCAGCCTAGCTGAGCTAGATTGTTTGGGATGTCAAACTAGATGGTGGGCTTTGAAAATTTATGTTCTTTAATGTTTGCGAATCTCCGAAATGGATGCTCAATCTGTTAATCATTGATTTGTTATGCAAAAATGTTTTGCCTAATCCGCTGTGAGACGGGGTTATTGTGTAATTTCTGATGACAAATCGAGCTTACTGCTTTTTTCTGATTTATAGGTGAAGTAGTAAACTCACATCCAGCATGTCCTTCAATCGTTTCTTGGCCTGGTGTTAAGACCGGGAGGGCGCCCCGTTCCTCCCGTGTGTGTGGCTTATTTGGAGGAGGAAAAAAGGATAACACTGAAAAGGGTGATGATGCAGCTTCAAAGGTTTAGCATTTTCCCTCTTGTAGTTTGTTTTTCCATCTTTCTGGATCTTGTCTTGGGTAGACGAACTTTGTATTGATCATTAGAATTGTTATCTACTGAATTTATATACCCGTTAATCCTTCTCACTGGCTAAAGTATCGATATTGGTGGAAATAACGATATGAAAATTTGTGGAAATATCAATGGATATATTGATATAGCTTGCTTTCAATGGAAATGATGAAAAATTGCTAAAAAACGTGGAAATTTAAAAAAAAATTTGGGGAATGTCATACACTGGTATAGACATAAGAGTTTCTCTGATATTTAATCGATATGTTAGAAATATCGACGAAATATATCGATTTTAGTCAAAATTTAGGAGTTTCTTCGATATGGGGTGAAGTTTAGACTTCATCATCCACTTCCCATATCTTTCTCTGATTTTTCCGATATTTCCACAGAAATTTCGACGGTTTCGAAGAAATTTCAAACACTGATCTTTCTCATCATCTTTTTTTTTTGGGCCTTTGTATTTCTCTGTTGAGTATGTCAAGTCAATACAAACTCTGTTAAAATGAAAAGGGATAGCTAGTTTTAACTTTTATATGCTTCATGTGTGGACATGAAATCAAATTTATATGCTTCATGCACTCTTAGATTGCAGGGTTTCGTAGCCCTTGCATTTGTAGGCTAAGTAGCTTTATGCAGCGCTGGGCCCATCAGATTTTGACATTAGACTGCCAACTGTAATTTAGTCGAACATGGTCCATCTATGTTTTATTATGGATCATTATATCTTGCTCACACAATTGGTGGCAGGATTTGTTCAGGATAAGGGGCAATGGGATGGACGTAAAATGGGGTTGCTAGCTATAATTATAGTCAAACTATAAGGTTGCTATGCTGATAGTGTTATCATCATTTGCTTTGTCTTGTGTAATGGTGACATTGCAAGCTTGAGGTCGATTATCAGACTGGCCACTTTTGGTTTACTAGAATATATGCTGATAATGACTTCATGTCGTTGCTACATAATTGTCACTATGATCCTATGTTGTTTTCTGTTACAGTATCCTGAGTCTGTCTTGGTCAACGTGGAGCGAGTCCAGCAGTTTTAAGAATAGAAACCATGATTTAAATATTAAGTTGATGTACTGTTATGTCCTTTCACTTGTGATGCAGGCCGGAATATTTGGTAATATGCAAAATCTGTATGAAACAGTTAAGAAAGCTCAAAATGTAGTACAAGTTGAAGCAGTGCGTGTACAGAAAGAGCTTGCTGCGTATGTTCTTAAAGCTCTATCCAATTTAATCTGATACCCATAATCCTTTCAGTGGTATGATTATTTATCTCTTCATTCTTTCTTTCCGTTTCTCAGGGCAGAGTTTGATGGTTACTGTGAAGGTGAGATAATAAAGGTAAGAATGATTCACTCAACTTTTGATATTTGTTCGGTTTGGGAATCTAAGCTGGTTTGCTTGTGTCGGACTGGTATTTTAACTCACTTTCATAGTATCAAGTTAATGTGAAAGACACTTTCACTAGAAAAAACTTTTACTGACCTACACAGATAACTTTGAGTTTTTCCAATCAGTACATTTTAGTTTTATCAGCTTGGCTGTTAGTTACATGGAACCTCCGTCTTCTCTTCCCCTTTGCATATGTATACTCTTGTCTCTGTTGCTCTCCGATTTGACAATCCACTGATCTCTAATCTTCCCCTCTTTTTTTTTGTCGAACATCTCTGATTTTCCCCTAGGTAACCCTTTCTGGTAACCAGCAACCCGTACGCACTGAGATAACTGAGGCTGCTATGGAACTAGGAGCAGAAGTAAGTCGAGAAAACTACTTTTGCGTTTCCCATTTGCCAAAATGAGTTTCTCCTTAGGATAGATGTGATTTCTTTTCCTTTTCCTTTCACAATGCAGAAAGTCTCTGAATTGGTCACGGAAGCATACAAGGATGCGCATCAGAAGAGTGTCGTGGTGAGAACACTGTCTCGTGTTTTTATGTTTTACAGACTGATTGATAATAGCCGGCCTCCTTAACTGATAGTATGTGTGTGTACTTCCCATCTTCAGGCCATGAAGGAGAGAATGAGCAACCTTGCCCAGAGTTTAGGAATGCCACCAGGCCTGGGAGAATTGAAATGACGAGTTACCGGCGCGTCTCTATGACACTCAACTGTCCTATTTTGTAATCTCTACGTTGAATCCTTTTTTCTTCATACATTTAAGTTCGAATTCAGGGAAAAATCGTTCATTGCTTTGTAAGGGAAGATTCAAAATTTTCAATGAGGTCAAGTTTCATGATTTCTGCTGAGATTGTTTTGATTATCAAGTTATTGTTTCTCCGTTGTTGAACCTAAAATTTTCTTGGGGGATTTTGATTTCCGACTTTTCAATTTTTCGTTTCTCTTTTCAACTTAATCACTTCAATGTTTCGTTTATTCTGTGTCATTTCCCACTATCCTCTTACCACCCTTACTCAACCTCTTTTCCACCATATACTTCTCTTTTTATCCTAACATAAAAGATAAAAATTAAAAACGATATAATTATCAAACGAGTTGGGATTGGTGGCAGCCCTTTTCCCATTCTTCTAGCCTCTCTCTTTCCTCTTCTCATGGAGTTTTATTTTTCATTTTAATATTTCCGTCTATTAATGCCTCCCTATTCGTTTATGGTGATTTTGTTAACGGTGTTGAGCACAAAATTTATTAAGGCCCCATTTTTGTGCTCGCAATTTATTCTATTAATTTTGATTTTTTCAAGAATTAGATGCTTTTCTTTGCTTATTTTCAGGCACGCGCCGCCTTAAAATCGACCGATACAGTGAGAATTAGTTTGGCCCAAGTTAGCATTTGTATTAGCGAAGTTTATCTGAATTCAAGAAGACCTCTTGAATTTTATTCATTATGTTCTAATTAATGTTTATATCAGTTTTTAATATTATAATAAAACAACTATCGTTTTGTCAGAAAAAATAAAAGAATAATTCAAGGCTTTATATTTAGAAAATGAATATATTGATATTATGACATTCGAAATAGAATTACATAATATCTCGTCTCATATATATATAAAAAATAAAGAAATAAACAAATAATTATCCCCCACTCTCAAAACAAAAACCCAGATAGATAACAACCACGGTTCAAAAAATCTGCCCCTCTCTAAAACCACAGAGAAAAAACTCCCAATGCCACCACAGTCAGAACACCACCCTTCAAGCTTGTAGCGCCGCTTGTCGGAGCAATAGCAGGACCGTCAACCTCCCCTGCCGGAGAAGGAGCGGGAGAGATACCGAGGTGCTTCCTTGGAGTCATAACCACCAACACCAGTTTCTGCCCCTTCTCGCAGTTTCCCTTGGTTCCGGTGATGAAGTAGTAAGGCCCTGGCTGGTCAAGGTGGAGCTTTGTCTCGCCGTCCTTGAGCTGCTCAATTGGGTTTGACGCATTGCAGTTTGCGTAGTCTTCTTTCGTCACTCGCAAGACTGAGTCTTTGGCGCTGTCGTACTTCCACACTGCAAAAAAAATTGACAGAAACACACAAAAATTAGCAATGTGCGAAAGGAAACTAAAAAAATGGAAAATCCCAGATGGGAATTGAAATGGGGATTTTACCAAGAGTGTCGCCGACGCGAAAGCGGGTGCTTTCAGCCCATTTGTTGAGAGATTGGGATTCAGAGGAGGGGACTGCCCATGTGCCATTTTTGCCACCGACGGTGATCTCTCTGGCTTCTGAGAAGCTGAAGAGGAAGAGGAGAAAGACAGCGAGAAAAGAGGAGTGTGACAGAGCTTTGGAGGATGAAAAGCCAGCCATTTGAAAACTTTAAGAGTTTTAGAGAGCGAGTAGAGAGTGTTGGGGGATTTTGGATAATTTTAGAGAGAGAGAGTGAGACAGAGAGAGAGAGAGGGAGGATTTGAGTTGTGGTGGCTATGGGGTCTCAGCTGTGATGTATATATAGTGTGGGGAGAATACTTAGCCGTTGTGGGGATTAGGGAAAAGGTTAAAGCAACGGGAGAAAAAACGTTAATGGCGGAGCAGAAAACGTTACTTGCAACGGTCACAAAAGCATGGAAAGACGAGAACACCTGGCTGGGCCCTGCGAGTGAGTGCACACTAGCTGGTTTCGAAACGCTTCAAACCATTGTCGTTTTAGAAGGTCTTAAATTGGGCCCGTACTTCTGTGTAGATGACAAATTCGATACTAAATTAGATTGCCTATTGTATGGCGTAGCCGAACTCTCCCTTCCTCTTAATGTAAAATATATAGTTGTTCTTAAAAAAATAATAATAAATAACATAGGAGAAGAAAGAAAGAAAGAAAAAACAAATTATTTGGTCCCTATACTTGTAGCTTAGTGGTTTTGTAGTTGTTGTAGTTCAATTGCTTGCAGACTTGTAGTTGTAATTTAGTGAGGATAATACTTGCACTACATACCCTCCGTAACGTATCTTGATTGTATAAAATTGATGATCAGATCCGTTCAATTTATTAATCTTCATTTTTTAAATCACTTCTACTTACAAAGAATCACTTTAACTAGAAATCTTTTAGTCATTCAAATGTATAAAACAAATCGATGGTGTAGGTACCAAGTAACCTATTCATTATGAAATGTCCATTTATTTGATATGTTTGGATTGTAAAACGGCATCTAGTTCGAATGATTTTTTGTAGAAATAATTTTTAAATGAAGGTTATAAATTGAACAGTTCCGATTGATGATTTTATTCGGTCAAGATTCGTATTCGCAAATGGAATATGTGCATCCCACATTGAGGTTGCAAATATTATGCTTCAGTGAATTATATTTGCTTGATTTATTTTTTTTTCTCAAGAAAAGTAAAATTTTTTGCATGCCGAACGTCTGTGAGTCAATCATAATTTTTATTTTTTTTATAGAGAATCACACACTATGACGAATTGGCGATAATGATCACACACTATGACGATTAATAATCAGCTGAAAATGCCGTCACGATGATATTTTCGTTATAAATAGGATAATATATCTTGTTCTAACTTGGTTAATATAGAGAGTGCTCATTCAAGCCCACATCGGGTGGTTTGACAAATTTGTAGACAAAATCAGCAAAATAGATTAAATGTTATGGGCACCTAAATTAGGGTTTTAGGTTGGCAATATGCATTTCATGAGATTAAGGTTTAGATTCATGCCAAAGTTTGGAGGCAAGGTGATCTTTCTCAAACGAACTAGCTAGTTTCAACAGAGTAAATATCCATAATACCCGATATTTCTATCGAAATTTTCGTGTTTTTTAAATTTTTAAATTTAAAAAAACACCAAGATGATTCGAACCCCTCCCATTTTACTCCTTCAACACCTTGACCACCATATCACTTATGTTTTTGTGAAAATATGCTAAAATATTTACATATTTTCTACACTCACAATGTTTGTCAGCTCGCTATATAATCAACTTAAATCAGTTAAATCTATCATGCAATGCATTTCCTTCCAATTTTTTGTGATAAACTAATAGATAATTGACTAAATAAACATCCTGCAAAGTTTCAATAAAAATTTCCAAGTTTTTTTTACAATTTCTGTGGTTTTTATTCAATTTTTATCGATATCGATAATATCCCGATATTTCCATCGAAATTTCCGTATTTTTAGACTACCGATATTTCCGATATCATCGATATTTAATACTTTGCCTAAATCTTACACGAACCGTGTACGTATGTGTCGAGTGACTGAGGCCTGCACTTGGTGCCATGCAACTTTAAACGTGTCGACAAAGCCTCTCCCTTCACCGCCTCAGCCCCAGAACAAATATATAAGATATACAGATCAGAGAGAGGCAGACTGTGGAGCAAGAAGAATTGAAGATAGGAGAAAAAAAAATGGTAGATGCACCAAAGGGGCATCCCCCTGCCGGGGCTGCGAGGAGTGGGCTTTTCTTCGGCCTGACCACTACCACCATGGCCATCACCGCCGCTGTTATCGCCGGTGGCGTTGGCTGCTATACCCTTTATGTTAAGAGAAAGCCAGAGGCCTATCCTCGAAGGGTTGCAGACCCTCCACCTGCAGCTAGGGTTGACCCTAATGTCACTCGTCCTAGGAAATATCCTGATCATCGACCTTCATCCTAGAAGTTAAATAATAGCTGCATGTGTGTTGCTTAAGTGATTGTGGCATAGTTTGTACTCGTTTATTTGTTTAATGATTTTGTATAGAGATCTTTCTTCATGGTTTATATATAGAAGAAATTGTAGCAATAGTCAACTTTAACTCAATTAAAGTTATCATCTCTTATTAAAAAATTCAGGATTATTGTTCCTTAATTCATTCAAACGTGTAATTATTGCTCTTTTAGCAAGTCTGTTAGAACTTCTAATAGGACGAATCACATGCCACGCACATAAGGTTTAGAGATGGCAACAGATCGATTTGGGAACGAAAATGTTATATCCATCTTCATAATTACGAAAATTAATTATATATATAATCGTAAATTAATCATTGGATATTATCCATAACCATACCAACAGGATAACAGATTTTTTATCGATTAACGGTTATATCTATTTTCGCCCAATTCACGAATAATAATTAAGTAAATATTAATTTCGTCATTAAATATTTGATGTATAAAATGATTCAATTAATGAATCTTATGAAGTATAAAAATTAAAGCTAAACATTGATAATGTTGGTTGATCTTTGATATCTCTTATAAATAATATTAAATTTTCATAAACTTTGATTTATATCAAAACTTTTAAACTTTGCCATAAAATACGACTCACACAATGTAATTTTTGTATTATCAAAGTAATGGATTCGAGGAATAATGAATATACATATATATACACACATATTGTCACATCCCGGCCCGGGTGGGACCACTTCCCGGGCCCGCTCCACCACCGTAACACGATATTGTCCGCTTTGGGCCCCGACCACGCCCTCACGGTTTTGTTTCTAGGAACTCACGAGCACTCCCATTCTGAGACGAGTTTTCGTATATAAATTATATACGTATTATTTTCTGGGAAAATTATATTGATTTACGGAGAGGGGTTATATATGGATTTCTAAAATGGTTTTTGAAAGTATTTGTTTTTGCCCACTCACATTTTCTGTTTTGCGCCCCTCCAGGTTCTAGGTAACGACGACGTGGACGGCTATCGAGGCACCGTGGCAGTTCTGACAGACCACCACTGATGTAGGATTTCGTTAGTAATTCTGTCGTTTGTTTTAACCGACTGCACCTAGGATTGGCTCTGTGACCTTTCACTATCACACTTTCTTACGATATCCTTTTTTTTTATCATATGTATATTATTCACTTGACATTCAATGCTGCATTTCATGCATAATTACCTTCCTCTGACGTTTTGGCTACGTCACTCGCACGTGACGGCCAGCACGCTCCGACCCTGGGTCGGGGTGTGTCACATATATTATATAATAGTTTAGTATTGTATATTATACGATGTGGATTCGGGTACAGATACGGATCGGGAATCCCTTATAACCATATCCAAAACTATAATCGAACAATATTCACGGTTTTTTTTATACCCACGGTTTTTTTTATACCCAAAATATACCCGAATTTTCATATCCAAATCCAATCCATTCGGACGGTTATCTATTTTTATCGGGTTTGATGGTTAGAATTGCCATCCCTAGTGAGGCTTCAAGGGCAAATATGAAAAATCAAATGAATTGTAGTTATGGGCCTTCACTTCTAACACAAATGATCTTTTAATTTTAATTCAATTGTGCTAATGGTCTTTTTAACCTGACGATTTTTTTAACATGACTCATTTTGACAGAATTCTGACGGAGTTAAAAATATAGTTGCATGTTTGATGAGTTATGGGATTAATAGTTATGAATTTTTAATTGAGAAATTATTGTTGCAAACTGAGACGATTTTCACAATTCTCTCTCATCTCCCCCTCCCGACATAGTTCCTTTTTTTTTTTTTTTTGAAATATAGAAAGAAAATAAACGAAAACCAAATATAGCAAGAAAAAGGAGTGTCACACTTATCATTTATTTGTATAATATATTTAAAGATAGAATCCAATACATGTAAGTTACTCTTCATTAAAAAATAATACAAAATAGATAGTAAGATATCGGCTAGTTTGGTTCAAACTTGAGCACAAGAGGTATACACTAATTTTAAATACACTTCGGACCTTTTTTTTTTGTCACACGATAAATTTTGTTAGATTAAATATTAGATTATTCATTGACAGAATTTAAACTCACTCCGTCATGCAAGAACTCAACATCTTTTTTCACCATTGTAATAAATGATCACTTGCCACTTCGGACCTTCACTGAAAAAATAGCATTAAGCTCATAAACTGAAAAATAATATTAATAAATAAATAAAGTAACTATTTTACTTGAGTCCATTTAACACCCACATATTTGAGTTGTCCTACTAGCTAGCTAGGGTTTCACGAACCCACTACGTGTCAAGTGACTGAGCATGCACTCAAAACGTGTTCTTCAAATACTTTGATTCCCCCTTGCAACTAATTTACACAAACATCATCATGATAAGACCCAATTCTCAATTCCCTTAATCAACCTGCAAGTAGAACAAGAAAGGTATGGAAGAAGAGGGAATGAGAGAAGAAGGAGCAGAGCTCCAATATTTTTGTATTGATTTCTTTTCTAAATTCTGATCTGATACAATTGAGGGAGCTCAGCTCCTTTTATAGACTTTTACACCTTTATGCCAGCTGGCATTTCTAACAGACTTCACTAATTAATAGGAATAAGCCTAACAAATCTAATATTAAACCCCTAATAGTGATTAAGCCAATCACTAAATCCTAAGTTCATAACACATCATATCACAAAGATTCAAAGAAACAGAACCAAGGCAGAGAGAAGAAAGGGAGAGATGGCGGGTGACGAAGATTGGAGGAAAACGGCGGAGACGACAAAAATGAGTCTGGAAGAAGTGAAGAGAGCTGGACCGGAGGGATCACAGAGGCCTCCCGGTCATAACCCCGGCGGTGTTCTTCACCAGCGACGTCTCGTTCCCTTTGGCCCTACCGCCATGGCCGTCGCCGGCTTCCTCGTTGTTGGTACCATCGGCTACTTCACCCTTTACGCCCACAAAAAGCCCGAAGCCACCGCCGTAGACGTTGCCAGGGTCTCCGCCATTGTTGCCAGCCCCGAGGACACTCGCCCAAGGAAGTAGCACCTCGACCTCGAGGCTCCTCCTCAAAGCTGTGATTTTTGGTTTTTCAGTTTCTTCATGCTTTTTCACATTCGAAGACACGGCGCGGTTAATTGTAACAGTATTTATTTTATTTTATTTTAACAATCGATATTATCTAGGAGAGAGGATAGTCTTAGCCACACAATGAGTTAGAAATAATGTGGTTCAAATTCTTACTTACATGTAAGGAGGAATACTACTAGACCGTACTAAGTGAGAGGTCTTCGCTTCGATTCTCGTCAAATGTGAAGTTGAACCACATTATTATGATAAACTCATTGTAAGATTTAGTTCACCTCTCACCTCTTTTAATGTAAATACTATAAAAAAAGAGTTTGGTCCAATTTTATAAATGTCACACCAAATTATTACAAAACATAAACGTGAGTGTTGCAGCGTCGTTATTATATAACCGCGGGGGCCAAGCATGATATGACATCCCCATCCGACGACAGATTCTTTGGTGCGTCGACAGAATCTCTGTGTCTGTCACCGCTTGTTTTATTTGGAGGATAATTCTCTTTTTTTCTAATTTCTCTCTTTTTTTTCTTTTTCTATTTAAACGGTCACGGTTAAATCACGTCAACATCTTATATTGATTTTTTTAATAAAGACAATAAGACAAAAAGTAATGTGTGAGAAAAAGAGAGAAAAGAGGATGAGAATAGAAAGAGAGAAAATCTTATTCCGTTTTATTTAACTTGCTCTCCCGTCATAGGCCCCACTGTTTGGGAGATGGACAGAGACCTCCAGATATCACTGTGGGGGAGCTTAAAAATCAAATAATTCGAACCACTCGAATTAAATATGCTGTCTCCATAAACTCATGTTCGGCCGTCTCTGGTCCGACAGGAAAGAAACCAGTACCAAATGACTAGCTCCGCTATGGAGAGCAAGATCACCACCGGCTTGTTGAAGAGGGAAGGCATCACACAAATCAAGAGTTTTGGTCTCTCCGCAGAGGATCCAATTAAAACCGTGAAAATCAGAAGAAAACAAATACTAAAATAGACAAGTAACAATAAGGTTACTAACAATTGGCACTGTAGTGTAGAAGTAGCCGTGAAAAATAAACATATAGAAATATACTCTAACAGTAAATATAACGTTGTCGGCTTTTGTCATGGTTCAAAATTGAGCACAAATAAGATACATTTCGGAAGCACAATAATCCAAAGTCAACTGCGAAATCTTACACTACTTTAGAGAGATCATCATCTGTTCGCATCTTCCCGATGGGGGGGGAGAGAGGAGACCGCACCTTGCCGAGACCCGGTCTTGAGTTTAGTCGATCTTCACCGATGAGTAGATGAGCCTCGTGAACCAAAAGCAGGCGTAGAAGCCGATGGTTCCGGTGACAACAAAGAATGCATAAGAAGCAATGAGCATGTATCCGAAGTATAAGAGGGCCGAGACCAGCTTTGTGATTTCGAGCTTTGTGAAGAAGTAGAATGTGGCGTAGAGGAAGAGGTACAGAGCCGATGAGCCCGATGTGAGGTATGATCTCCACCACCACAAGTAATCCTCGCTGCACAACTGGAAGTAGCATAGGACGATGGTGATCTCAGCGCATGTGATGATGAGGATGATGAAGACCAAGAAGAGGAAACCAAAGATGTAGTAGAACTGGTTCAGCCAAATCGAAGTGAGGATGAAGAATAGTTCGATGAAAACTGCTCCGAATGGGAGGATCCCTCCGATTAGAATTGAGAAAACTGGGTTCATGTACCAGGCCTGTTCTGGGATCTGTCTTGGGATTTTGTTTGTCTTCACTGGGTCCTCAAGTGCTGGTTTCCTGAACCCAACATAGCCTCCCACAAATACGAGTGGGACTGAGATTCCGAACCATAAAAAGACCAGGGCAAACATTGTGCCAAAGGGCACAGCTCCAGATGATTTCTGTCCCCAAATCAGAGTGTTCAAGACAATGAAAATAGCAGAGACAGTTGCTGGGAACATGACTGCAGTCCTGAACGCAATTTTCTTCCATTCTGTACCTTTAAACATCTTGTACAAGCGAACAGAGGCGTAACCGGCGAAAATTCCCATGAAGACAAAAAGCAAGAGCATTGCAGTCATAAGACCACCCCGGTTAGATGGGGAGAGGAAGCCAAGGACAGCAAAGATCATTGTCACCAGTATCATTCCAAAGAACTGAACACCAGTTCCAACATACACACACAGCAATTCAGAGTTATTTGGAGCCCTGAAAACATCCCCGTGGACAAGTTTCCATCCTGTCTCTTCTTGAGCTTCTTCCTGGGTCTCAAGTTCATTATACTTGGAGATATCACGGTAGAGTGTTCTTAGCATAATCATCGCTACCATACCCGAAAGGAAGAGGACAATCATCAATGAGTTGACAATTGAAAACCAATGGATTTGGTCGTCACTCATCAGTAGATAAGCATCCCATCTAGAAGCCCACTTCACATCACTCTCCTAAACAAGTAGACATGAAAAGAAGTATCCTATGAGACGACTAGTTCCTCACAAATCACTAAGTATGTACAACACCATTTACATCAGAAATATTAGTTAAATGGACATTCGTTATTAGTTCATGACAGAAATAAATGATGCTATAAAAAGCAAACAGTAGACAGTAAATTATGAGTTATAATTCTCCTATGAGAAAATACCAAGTAAAATTTTAAATTAATGAGCTCACCTGGAATTCAACATCGTACGTAAATACGATTTCTTGCTTTTCAGCAACCTCTTGAGGAGAGTTAGAATTAACAACAGTGTGTTTCGAATGGGGGTCACAGGTAGTTAAACGAGTCTTTGCATCATTCCATTTCCCTTCATATTCATGTTTAACACTGGACATTCAACAGTTAAACAAACCATATTACCAACTGATAATTTACAAATAAGATTCAGCAAGAGGGAATCATTCAGGAGAAAAGGAATGCCTGAAAAAAAAACCAACCTGAATGGTTTAACCTCAAATCCCACAATTCTTGCTGTTTCAGTTTGTGAATCTCTATGGTACTTAACAGTAAATGCCAGATGGTTGTGGATGAAGTATTTCTCTTCTTTGCTCTGAGCACAATAATATAGTGTAAGAAAGAGATAAAACATAACCATCCCCGAATAAGAAAGTTATTTGGTGCCAAGACATACCCCAGCATAATGGCCTTTGAGCCCAACGTGGAATCCAAGCTGATAAACAGTAGGAGCTTCTTGATCTTGCCTTTGAATGGGAACGACTAGAGGTAGGTTATCAAGGATCCTGTCATAGAAAAAAAAAATTCTTAATAAGATATGCGACTTCATTTTAGTTCCTCACTTATACTAGGATAAATCATTTGAAGTGTCAGAAAAATACATGTTCACCCGATACTCGTCATCTATCTTCTCCTTAAACTGCTTTACAATTTTGGCATCAGGTGTTAACCGGCAGACAATGTTGCACATCTGAGGCTCCCGCATTTTAAACTGCACAAATCCCATTGTAAGTTTATGAACACAGGAGAAACAAGTAGCCATAGCATTGTACAAGTGAAATAACACAAACCACATAGGGGGAGTTCTCGATCCGGTCACCACGGAGCACTTCCCCAAGATTCTCTGTACTGTCCAAGATTTTATCAGGTTTGCAGTAAGGGAGAGAGTAATATATGTAAGGAAGCTGAGTCTTTGTAGAAGTCAATTTGTTCACTTTAACTTTCAGATCGTCTCCCTGCATTCAAAGATCCAAGATAATGAAATTAACACAAAACATACACCGAGGCAAAGCACTTTGCTTCTCAGTCGAGTGAAGTAAAACAACAACAAAATTTCGAATCTAATTTACGAGAAATAATTCAAATTCCACAAACAACATTTGTAATCCAGTGAAACGTAAATGACGATCTTCTTGGAGTACTTGTTTAGGGCATATAGAGATCGACCAATCGAGATCTGATGCGCCGCG
The DNA here is from genome assembly GCA_963580275.1 of Crataegus laevigata. Taxonomy (NCBI): domain Eukaryota; kingdom Viridiplantae; phylum Streptophyta; class Magnoliopsida; order Rosales; family Rosaceae; genus Crataegus; species Crataegus laevigata. The sequence continues at coordinate 4,704,606 of OY756949.1, forward strand.
AATCACTCTCACAATTACATTGCTCTACGCATCAAAGTATTAATAAAACACAGCCAAAGAAAATGGAAGAAATATGCAGAGCATAAGAACACATATCAAAACCTACAAATCTCAAGATTTGAACCAAGCCAGAGGTCAACTAAACCCAATTCACCGATCATTTCAATAGCAAACTAGCAACCAATCGAATTCACGATAACCTATTCTCCAATCCTTCTATTTTCCTCCATTTTCTCGGCAACCAAACGGACGAAACCTAACACTAGGTCACAGATCCGAACAGCGAACACGCAGATCACTCATTTCATGCACATACACATACAATTTCAACACAAAAAAAATCGAAATTAAATGAAATTACGGATTAGATTTGTCGGCGATTGGGAGCTGACCTTGATGAAGTCCTCCGGAGCGACGCCGGGGAGGTAGAAGGAGTGGGCACCATGGACGAGAAGTAAGAAGAGCGCAGAGATCGCCAGGACTGCCAGGGATCTACGAGATGCCATGGCCTCCGACTGAGAGAGAAGAGGAGGGGTGTGTAGATCTGGAGGAGGAGGCGAAGGAGGAGGAGGAGGAGGAGTTGGTTTATTGGTTGGTGTATCGGTGTTTAATAGTTGGATTAGTATTTGTCTGTTGCGTAGAAATAAAATAAAATATAATTAAAAATTAAAAAATTAGAGTTGAAGAAAAAAAATATATTAAAAAGGTGACAGAGGAGGCGACTGGAAGCTTACAAGTTACAAGGTGGGTAGACTCGGGGTTTTCTCTCCGGTGAGATCTGGTGTTCGTGTGGATTCTATTTTATAAGAGGTATGATATAAATAACGGTACAAATATGTGGTATGAATATTTTTTTTTTGTGGCACGTTATTTATTTTTTGGATTATGAAGGAAATCCGCTATGGTATAAAGTCCGGCCCGAGCATTATGAACTATTTCATGTGATCGTGATTAACGAATTTTCATTGTGTACATGTCATACATGTTAATTTTATTAATCGTTATGTAAAGATCAAGTTTGAGATCGTTTAATGATGGATTGTTTTGGGGGATATGACTTTGCTCACGCACAACGTTTTGAGCTTAAATTTTATTTTCTAACCGTAATTTGATTGATTTATTTTATTAAGACGGTGAATATGACTGTATGATCTCTGAGTTGATTAATTTTTTTTTAAACGGTATATTACTATTTTAAGACGGTTAATATGACGATCTCAGGCTTGATTGATTTTGTTTTTCATAAACAATATTTATATGATAGTTGAGAAATTGAAATATTCTGATTAGTGCATATATAGATGGTAAAAAAATGGATAATCACAGATGGGTAAATAATTAATTTTCACTATTTTACTAGATCCGTTTCCTTTTAATGAATTTTCTAATTTGCTAGGGATTCCATTTTTTCTAGCTTTACTTTCCTTTTATGTTAACGCAACGACCTGTCGTTTGTACTTTTTTGTCTAACTAAATATGAATATTATGTGAAACCACTGTGTATGCCTCTTTAGTGCATACCTGAAATTTTGGTTTGAATCTGGAAATTAGAAATATGAGGAGGACACCGATATATCCAATTTAATGCACTACTGATTTTTTTTTCTTTTTGCAATTTTTATTTATTTATTCCCTTGATTTTTTATTCATCTATCCAATTTAATGACAAAAATAAATATATATTATATATTTCCGTGTTAGGCGTGTTTTGGAATTGAACACTTACACCAAAGTGTTAAGAAACGTGTTCTTATTACATACCTGACTCGAGAAGACTCGACTAAAACCCTTAAGTTTTTTCGTGCAAAATCATATCATGTTATGGTCCTCCTCTGATGGCTTGACTTAGATTGGACTATTTTAGATTTAGTCTAGCATCAATGCCGATGTTTGGTGAATTTGTATACGCTAAGACAAGATTTTTCAAATTGGGCGACGGTCCGATATATTATTATGTCTTACCAATCTCAATTATAGTTGTGTGACTCAATAGGTTTGGAATTAAACACGACTTCAGTCATATCAAAAGCTTATTTGGAAGTGCTTTTCAAAAGATTAAAAATGTCTTTTGTTAAAATGTTTTTGAAACCAATTTTTAACAAAAATGCAAGCAAATCTTGAAAAAAAACACCTAAAGTGCTTCTGGAATCCAAAAACATATTTGAAAACACTTTTAATTATTTTAAAAGTACTTCCAAACGACTTGGAGTCTTCTTTGCTAATATAACAAATAATTTTGCCATGATATGAAAAAGAAGTAGAGAGAGAAAAGAACACCAACGGCTAAAAGCCTAAAGTGTTTTGCTGCCAACCGAGGAAGTAGGGTTGGGCCGGTAGTTGGTGCCCCAAGTTTTGTAGGCAGATATATATTTTCCTCCATAACGGCGTAGAATAATACACAAAAATTCTCAAATATTTTAGCATAGTATCAAAGTGAATTTTCAACTATGTTCTCAAATTATTGAGTTTACTTACAAACATGACTGGTGTAGCTCTCCGTCCGACCCACTCCAAAGTGATCCAGGGCGTGCTGAATAAAGTAAATAGTTTTACATCAGCTATCTTACAAAAACAAACCACAACTTATATAAAATGGTTTCACTTCTAATTGTATGGAGACCTTTTGCATAAAAACTCCAACCCTATTGATTGCACAGATGATTAATTAGAGACAGTATCAATGCTATTCGTGATAGACCGCAGCCCATCTCTTTGAAACCTTAACATTATCGTAACATGCTTCGTAGGATTGGCTTTTTCATTGGCATATAACTTGCACAATTGTTAGTTTGTTCTCTAATCCCCTCCTCCCCAAGTCAAGGAGGTTCTTGTTCTTTGCATGGAGAATGCATCCACTTGAACAAAAGGAGGGGAAGGATAAGCATCGTTTACTTGTCCAATATCCTTTCGGAGTAATGACTTGAAGTGGACGTTCATCATCTTCATCTACTTGTACCAAAACAAGCAAAATAACCTACACAAAATCACTCTTCCTACTTGATGGACGGACAAAGAAAGAGTGAAGGAGAGCCAACTTGGTTTCCTTCCTTTTTAAGATTTGCACAACCTCTATATTTTAAGTTAGAATTTTCTGGTTGTGGTTTCTCGGTGGTAATCTACATTGCCACGTGCACTATGTGGGGTCGATCTTTAGTTTAAGTGAGTATGAAATGAGTTGTAAACTCAGTCGATGTTTATGTTTGAATTCTCATAAGTAGAGGTGAGTAGAAAAACTGCTCAACCAAATCAAGCACCAAACCAAACTTAAAATATCAATTAATGTTAAAAAATCATATTTTATGAACATTTAATTTGTTGAAAGCGGTCCAGTTGAACCTTCCCGACATAGGTTTAAATGATACGATTATGACTCATAAGCGTAATACTATTTCAATTTACCAAAGAAATTCCACACAAGACACATTAACACAACTCAAAACCTCCACGAATATATGACGCGACGAGACATGATTAACAAAACTTTTCTCCTTTTTCGATGAGAAGTATGAATTATTCTATTGTTCTATTATATTGATCAACATGTAATTGACACAAACACAACACAAATATAAATAAGTAACACGAACACAACTCGATGATCACCCCCACATATGATTTCGGATTTCAGTTAGGGTTTAGGACACGACCCAAATTTCATTCTCACGCTATAGTGTGTGTACGTGAAACAGGGAGGGAGGGGAATCAGAGGTTGATATGTGGGTAGGTAAATGTCGAGCTTCAAGAGCATAAAACCTTGACAGAATCTTCTAATGTGTAAACCAAACACTACCAATCAAACCAAAAATGTGCAACTTATATTCTTCACCAAGGCATATATGGTCCCCCACATTGCCCTATTTGCAAAGCAAAAAAGCACATCAAAGATCAAACCCCTCCTCCTTTCTTTGAAGTTGTATTGGCTTGGGACCCTCATATTTTCTTTCTTCCTTTCTATCATATATATCTATACACACACGCCTACTACTAATTTATACTTTAGAGGAGAGCCACGAGCGAGTTTACATCGTGAACAAATATATGTGCCTTGAACATGTGAATCAACATAGGAAAAACTATATTGACTATTTGAGTTGTGCTAGCGTCAGTCGTATATTCATGTGTGTATGGTCGTTGATGCATGTACAAATGTACGATATGTATCTCAGTCACTATCTTAAATTGTTTAAGTAATCACGTGTGAGCATTATACATACTTTAGTAAAATTTGACTCATGCTAGGTTTAACACAATCAAATTCGACAGAGAAATTGTTGAAGCTACTGAGGTTGTCGAAGAGGATGGAGCTAGAGATTTGGGCACAAGGTAAGGCGATAATCCTTCCCTGTCCCCTCTGTTTTAATTATGGCTGACGTTTGAAATCAAAACACTTGGGCACACGGTCAGGCGATGATTGTCGGATTGAGCAGTCGGTTGGGGTTGGACCCACTCAATTGTCGGACTTTTTTTTTTCTTCTAAAAGAAGAAATGTTTTGATATGAAGAAATTAAAAGATAAAATTGGAGAAGTAGTTAACTGGTGAATCAAACTCTCGAGTCTAAATAGGGCTAGTAAAAGTCAAAGTGGATGGACAGATTTCTACATTTGCCAAAATGAACCATTGCCTAGGATCCTAAATGTCACACACGTACAACCATGTGCATGAAGCTTAAGATCGAAGCTTTAAGGGTGTTATATTAAAAGAAAAATAAATAAATTAAAGGAAGGAAAAGGAAAATTGGGTGTTTGAATTGATTTGTTTGACCAATTGACTCGTGACTGCGTGTTGTTTTTTATTTGTACAATACTTAGCTGCTGAATGTTTAGCAATCACTCCTGCTTCACCCAGTTAGATTTGAACACGTGTCTAGTTTGTGTTTACAATTTTAATTATTTGAACACGTGTCCAAATTTGATTGAATAAAAGCAGGAGTGACTACTGAATTTTCAACGGCAAAGATTAACTTGAATTCAGATATACTCTGAATTCCTGCGTCTAGAGCTTAAGGACTTCGAAATTCGGCCAAGTCAGTTTCAATCCTCTAGTCTTAAATTGTCTGGACCTTGTCCAGATATCTTTCTCTTAAACAATCTGAATTTTGGAGTCTTTAATTCTGAGAGAATTTTACTCCAATTAACCTTAATCCGACCGCGCTGTGGGCAAATTATATAACAGTTTGAACAAATTAAACTGAAAATTACAATAGGATATGACGATAAACTCATCAGCGGAAGAATATCAATCATAAATATGTAATCACATGTTTTACTTAATCAATGCTCTTGACTGAGTGATTTTTTGGTGTGACAATTACAAATTCGCATAAGCTGCAACATACGAGTTTATTTATTTGTTTTACATACTAGGTTCATGACGTGATCTCAATGATCAGCAATGTGGTCCGAGAAAGTGAACAATATGGATTACGATGAGTTTGGTTTCGATCTTCTCTGTTACAACGAAGTATAAATTTTGATTATATTTCACAAACAAGGTTTTTACTAGCAAATCGAGACTACTACTGGAGGAAAACGTCTATAGATCAAGATAATTTTTGCTATACAACGACAGCGTCTAGGTCCAAGAAAGTGAAGAACTTGGATTACGATGAGTAGATGAGCCTGGTGAACCAAAAGCAGGCGTAGAAGCCGATTGTTCCGGTGACAACAAAGAATGCATAAGAAGCAATGAGCATGTACCCGAAGTATAAGAGGGCCGAGACCAGCTTTGTGATTTCGATCTTTATGAAGAAGTAGTATGTGGCGTAGAGGAAGAGGTACAGAGCCGATGAGCCCGATGTGAGGTATGATCTCCACCACCACAAGTAATCCTCGCGGCACAACTGTAAGTAGCAGAGGGCGATGGTGATCTCAGCGCATGTGATGATGAGGATGATGAAGACCAAGAAGAGGAAACCAAAGATGTAGTAGAACTGGTTCAGCCAAATCGAAGTGAGGATGAAGAATAGTTCGATGAAAACTGCTCCGAATGGGAGGATCCCTCCGACTAGAATTGAGAAAACTGGGTTCATGTACCAGGCCTGTTCTGGGATCTGTCTTGGAACTTTGTTTGTCTTTACTGGATCCTCAAGTGCTGGCTTCCGGAACCCAACATAGCCTCCCACAAATACGAGTGGGACTGAGATTCCGAACCACAAATAGACCAGGGTCAACATTGTGCCAAAGGGCACAGCTCCAGCTGAGTTCTGGCCCCAAATCAGAGTGTTCAAGACAATGAAAATGGCAGAGACAGTTGCTGGGAACATGACGGCAGTCCTGAATGCGATTTTCTTCCATTCTGTACCCTGAAACATCTTGTACAAGCGAACTGAGGCATAACCGGCGAAAAGTCCCATGAAGACAAAGAGCAAGAGCATTGTGGTCATAAGACCGCCCCGGTTAGATGGGGAGAGGAAGCCAAGGACAGCAAGTATCATTGTCACCGTTATCATTCCAAACAATTGAACACCAGTTCCAACAAATACACAGAGCAATTCAGAGTTATTTGGAGCCCTGAAGACATCCCCGTGGATAAGTTTCCATCCTGTTTCTTCTTGCGCTTCTTCCTGGGTCTCAAGTTCATTATACATGGAGATATCACGGTAGAGTGTTCTTAGCATAATCATCGCTACTATACCCGAAAGGAAGAGGACAATTATCAATGAGTTGACAATTGAAAACCAATGGATTTGGTCGTCACTCATCCGTAGGTAAGCATCCCATCTAGAAGCCCACTTCACATCACTCTCCTAAACAGGTAGACATGAAAATAAGTATCCTATGAGATGACTAGTTCCTCACAAATGACAAAGTATGTTCAACACCATTACATCAGAAATATTAGGGCAAAGACATACGATAGTAGCTCATGACACAAATAAATGATGCTGTAATAGGTAAAGAGTAGACAGTAAATTATGAGTTATAATTCTCCTACGAGAAAATACCAAGTAAAATTTTAAATTACGGAGCTCACCTGGAATTCAACATCATAGGTAAATACGATTTCTTGCTTCTCGGCAACCTCTTGAGGAGAGTTAGAATTAACAACAGTATGTTTCGAATGGGGGTTACAGTTAGTAAAACGAGTCCTATCATTCCATTTCCCTTCATACTCATGTTTAACACTGTGGACATTCAACAGTCAAACAAACCATATTACCAACTGATAATTTAGAAAGAAGATTCAGCAAGAAGGAAACATGCAGGAGAAAAGGAACGCCCTGAAAAATACTGACCTGAACGGTTTAACCTCAAATCCCACAATTCTTGCTGTTCCAGTTCGCGGATCTTTATGGTACTTTACAGTAAATGCCAGATGGTTGTGGACGAAGTATTTCTCTTCTTTGCTCTGAGCATAATAACATAGTGTAAGAACGAGAAAAACATAATCATCCCCAAATAAGAAAGGTATTTGGTGCCAACAACTAATGGACATACCCCAGCATACCGGCCCTTGAGCCCAACATAGAATCCGAGCTGATAAACAGTACGAGCTTTTTGATATAGCATTTGAATGGGAACAACTAGAGGTAGATTATCAAGTATCCTGTCATAGAAAAAAAAAGTCTGCATAAGATATGCGACTTCGTTTTAGTTCCTCACATATACTAGGATAAATCATTTAAAAATGTCAGAAAAAATTAAATACATGTTCACTCGATACTCGTCATCTATCTTCTCCTTAAACTCCTTTACAATTTTGGCATTAGGTTTTATCCGGCAGACAATGTTGCACATCTGAGGCTCCCGCATACTAAACTGCACAAGTCTGATTGTAAGTTTACGAACATAGAAGAAACAAGTAGGCTTAGAGTTCTTAGAGTTGTACAAGTGCCAAACACTAACCACATAAGGGGAGTTCTCGATCCGGTCACCACGGAGCACTTCCCCAAGATTCTCTATACTGTCGACGATTCTCTCAGGTTGGCAGTAAGGGAGAGAGTAATATGAGTAAGGAAGCTGAGTCTTTGTAGAAGTCAGTGTGTTCACTTTAACCTTCAAACGATCTCCCTGCAATAATTCAAATTCCGCGAGGCAAAGCACTTTGCTTCTCAGTCAAGTGAAGTAAAACAATGACGGAATTTCAAATCTAATTTACATGAAATATTTCAAATTCCACAAACAGCACTTGTAATCCAGTGAAACTAAATGGCAATCTTCTTAGAGTACTTGCTTAGGAGTTAGGGCATATACAGATAGATGTCAGACCAACCAAGAGCAGATGCGCCGGGAATTACTTTACGCATCAAAGTATTATTGAAACACAGCCTAAGCAAATCATAGAAATATACAGAGCAAAATAACATATATCAAAACCTACAAATCTCAAGATTTGAACTATGACAGAGGTCAACTAAACATAATTCGACGATCATTTCAATAGCAAAGTAGTAACCAATCGAATTCACGATAATCTACTCTCCAATCCTTCTATCTTCCTCCATTTTCTCGGTAACCAAACAGACCAAACCTAACACTAGGTCACAGTCACATATTCGAAAAGGAACACACAGATCACTCATTTAATACACAAACACATACAATTTCCACAAAAAATCGAAATTAAATGAAATTACAGATTAGATTTGTATGCGATTGAGAGCTGACCTTGAAGAAGTCCTGCGGAGTGGCGCCGGGGATGTAGAAGGAGTGGGCGCCATGGACTAAGAGTAAGAAGATCGCAGAGATCGCCAGGACTGCCGGGGATTTACGAGATGCCATGGCCTCCGGCTGAGAGAGAGGAGGAGGGGTGTGCTATCTGGTGAGTAGGAGTTAGTTTATGGAACTTTGACAAAAAGTTTTACTTTTAAGAAAAATCTTATTTTTACACTACAAAATCAATCAGGTTACTATTTATTTTATTCTTTATTTTATCTTTATCGTTAAAATTTAAAGTTTCGTGCTGTTTACTTTAACGAAAAATCTTATTTTTACACTAAAAAATCAATTATGAATACTATTTACTTTATCTTTTATTTTATATTTATTGTTAAAACTTAAAATTTTCAAATATTTTTTATTAATTTTCCTTTAGCTTATTAGTTAGTGTTTAATAGTTGGATTCATTTTTATCTATTGCGTAGAAATAAAATAAAATTTATACATACTAAAGCCGAATGAAAAAAAAAAAGAATTTTAACGAAAAGCTTTCGGTATTGTTCATTTTAATAAAAAATTACATTTGTACACTAAAAAGTCAATCATGATACTATTTATTTTACCCTTTATTTTGTCATTATTGTTAAAATTCAAAATTTTCGAACATTTTTCATTAGTTTCCGTATAAAAAAAACATGTATAGAATACGTTATGTTTAATAACATATTACACCAAGAATAAACTGTAAAGCTATACAAACACATTAATGCACGGAGAAATAAACCCTCTTCATACAATTATTAGCAATTATTATATGTATCTTATAATTTTTATCCAATTTAAACGGGTGAATCGGATCGGGTGAGTGTCAAAATGCCAAGTCGACCACCAGTTTCAACCTCACCCAACAACAATGGCTATTCTCATTGACTAACAAAATGACCATCATGCCCTTGCTCAGAAGTGTGGTATTGGTAGTCCTCAAATTATACTCTGTTTTCAGTCAAGAAAGTTGTCGAGCATCGGAGACAAATACGACCGTCGTACAAACGTACACCTGTAAAAAAGTAAAAATATTATTTTTATCATATTTTTTATACAATATTTGTATCAACTTTTAATAAAAATGAGAGTTGTCTATTCAGATGAATCGTACCTCTATTAGAGAAATAATATGAATATAATATAAAAACTGTAATAAATATAACATTACTCGTTGAAAAGCAATCAAGCACCTATCTTCGGAAAAAAAATCCTCTTTCTTAGGAATTCCGTAATCGTTACCGTTCATCGTACATCATGTGATCAGAAATTATTTTAAATTTAAAATTAAACAGTACCTAACGAAAATTGTAGATGTACTATGAACGATCATGATCACGGAATTCCAAAAAAAATGATTCGACGAGGATCATTTTCCCCTATCTTCATCATTGCAACTTTCCCTGCGCCACATGGATGATAAAAAGAAATTAACGTTCTGCGCGGAATCAATCCTACGTCTATTATTGCATATTAATTTCCAACTCCACGTCTATTCGATAGAGACCCTCCGTGTGGTTTGATGAATCCCAATCATAATATGTCCTAGTCGTTTCAGCCGGCTTTGCTTGCCAGTCAGAATGAATAATATATTTTAATTTCTTTACAATTACCTGGAAGTTTCCGAATATTTCTTACGTTGATAGGAAGATAATTAGAAATAGGGAATTAATTCTTTAATTTGCTTTTGTCACCAAAGAAAATTAAGAAATGCGAATTAGAAATGCTAGTTTCAACAACTTCATTTTAAAAAAATAAGGAAAATTAAAGAAAAATCTTCAAAAACTTTAATTTTAATGAAAAATTACAAATAAAAGTGTAAATAAATAGTACCAGAAAAGGTAAAAATATCATTTTTCGTTAAAGTGAACAATACTTAAAATATTTCGTTAAAACCCCCATAAAAATATTCCGAATAATATACGTTAGAGTATCGGACAAATAAACCTACTTTGATTAATGACACGTCAAGAAACGGTCAAGACACGGCAAGGACATTTTTGTAAATATGAAAGATATTTTTGGGGCAATTTTATAAATAACAAAACTTCTATTATGAGTTTTAATTATTATGTTTGTGTTTTAATCATTATGTACGGTGAATGAACTTGATAAACGCGAGTATTTTGTTATATTGTGAGTTTGAACTATTGTTTTTAATATGTGTAATATTTACTAGATTTTAATCGTGGTGTTCTAGCCGTGTCTTTATTTTTTGAGTTTTTCCGTGTCGCCGAGTTCACATAATTGTATTTGACCTGTTGAAAAATGGCCATGAAGGATCCAGTATCATTAACAGCAGCTTTAAGGAATTACTTTCCAACGCCTGCAAGTTCTCACGGCATCGGCGAATATGACCAAAATTTCACTTGAAAATTCAGTGGGGGGAGTTGATGGTCAAGATCACGCTTTTTGCTTCGGTAGAATCCTGAAATCATAGATGGATTTCCGATTCAGCAACATCTCTAAGGCATTGTCTTAGAATTCAATTGTCTAAAAAACAACTAAATTGTGTAGATTAAAGCCAAACACCAAACCTCATGAGAAACTTTTGGTGTCTTGATGACATTTGAAGGTCCTGCAAAAAGCTTCCGCAACTAAGATAAGCAAATCCTGCATGTGTCTTGGAAATTTGATATCGAATTTCGTATCGTAATTCGTAAGAGTAGTTACACATACTAATGGATTAGAATATCAATCGAATATTGATTAATACGTAATCGATCGAACATTGCTTGAAAATGAAAACGACTCTTCTGGCTTAAGAGCAAGAATCTACGGTTAGCATCAATCAATAAATTAGAACAACTTCATAAGTATATTTTAGATATATAAATTTAAAGGATCTAATTCGATAAAATTTAGAAGTTAATTTTGTTGGAATTGGTAAAGCTCTTTTGATCAAATCAAAAGTAAATATCATTATTAGTGACAAGGCCGAAGTTATTATATTCAATTATTTTTTTCGATTGTTTTTGTAAGTAAACCAAAAATTGAAACTAAAGTTACGTAGGCCTGGTTTGGTACTGAGGTGATTCTGAAAAAAACTGGGAGCTTTTTTGTGTTTGGTAAACATTCAGCTTCAGTTTTTTTTCACAGTTTTGGGTGAAAAAAAGCCAAAAACAAGAAGCTGCAAAACCCAGCTTTGAAAAATCGGTTTTTTTTCACATCAGTTTTACAAAAAAGTTTACCAAACACTATAATACTGTTTTTTTTTTTTCAAAAGTCCTTTTACAAAAAAGTTTACCAAATACTCTGCTGCTTTATTTCACAGCTGCTTATTCTCACAACACAACAGAAACAGTTTTTTTTTAAAGCACAGCAAACCAAACCAGCTCATAAAATTGTCATCAATCAGTCGAACGAATGCACTATAGTTTTCTTTGATGGTTCATCGGTCACAACTTTTCACACAGCTGTCCTGCATGCAGGTGAAGTTAAATCATCATAATTAAACATGAAATCATCTGAAGACATATATGCAAATTAAACAAATATGATAATATCTGGACCTCATACATAAATATCTTAATTACATAGAGCTCAATTACCTGCTCATCAATTCCCTGCTGTGCTACAAAACGGACTGAAACTCGAATAATCTTTCGCCATGGACATTTGATATCGAATTTGGTAACATAGGATGGGATTGTACCTACATGAGTGATGAATAATTATGTAAAAGCATCATCAATCTTGTTCGAATATCATCTGAAAAGATATACATATATATATATATATATATATATATATATATATATGGGATAGGATCAAGGGATAAATATTTTTACAAATACTATTACACTCTTTTTAAACCTTTTGATTACATGACATCCAATGACTCTTATTTATTCATTAAATGACATGAATGCGCTTATGTGGATTTTAACTAATATTAAAGAAAAAAAAACTAAAAAAAAAACATAAAATCTGGAAAATTAAAACTAAAATTAAAAAAGAAAGAAACCCTAGTTGTACGCAGTCCTCCGTGTCCCCTTTGCTGATGTGGTTTTGCAACTTCATGTCTTGGATTGATACGTGATGCCTTCTACAAGGTGTCAAGTTATTATTCTCTTGAATCTTCGATCCTGATCCTAATCCGAAAGGGTGAGTTGATGCTAGGTAAGCAAAATGAAACCCTAAATTCTATATTATTGTCGTCTTCCGGTTAGTCAATCTTTTGATTGTGATTGCGTTTCTTTGTTTCCATTAAATTTCCATTGAAAAATGACTCGTCTTTTTGAATTCCAACTCCCAAGTTTCCTTCTTAACGTTTCTCGTCAAAGTTGACGCTTTTAAAGGTGTTTTTCTGCTTTTCGACTGGGATGTCATGACACATCCGCTTGAAATTTTGGAGGGAAGCAGAGAAATTAAGTGACAATTGACGGATTGAAACCCTTAAGTTTAGATTTAATAACTTAACATGACGCGGTTTTAAAAAAAAAAGAATCTTGGCGTGAAGATGGCGATATAGGAAGAGTGTTGGCAATTGAATGTGTGAATGCGAAACCGAAACCCTAAATTCTAATATTAAGTTTAGATTTCAGTTAAAGTTTCTTCCTTTTTTTTTTTCCAGTTTTATTTTATCTTTAATATTAGTTAAAATCCACATAAACATCCATGTCATTTAATGAATAAATAAGAATCATTAGATGCCATGTAATCAAAAGGCTTAAAAAGAGTGAAAAAATATTTGTAAAAATATTTATCCCGTAATCTTATCCTATAGGTACATGAGTCGTCATTAGGCAGGTACATGAGTCGTCATTGGGCGATTGATAAATGGTGCTCGGGAGCTAGCCTACGTTCAGCAGAAATTTCATCACTAACATTGACTTGGACTCGAGTTGAAAAGGATGCCATTGGAGAGAAAACAAAAGCTAAGATACAAAATTAGAAAGACTAAGGTATTTAATGGTTGACCATGTGAAAGGACAAAGACCCTAGACCGAACAATATGGCGGACAGCAAGAAGGTTTTGTTTTTCTTTTCTTTTTTTGCTTTTTTTTGGTGTTTTTTTTTTTTTTTGGCTTTTTGTTTCTTGTTTTTATGTTTGATAATATGAGAAGAAGAATAAACCCAGGACCTAGTGAATGTCTACATTCTATTTTTTACAAAAATGACCAGACACAAGTATTCAATGTTAGATTAAGAAGAAAAAGGGCACACTGTGAGCTATGACTTCACATATTCATAGGGAATTTAGAAGAATTCCAGTACAAAGATGGAAGATGATGATGATAGAGAGAAGAGAGAAGAGAGAAGAGAGAGAGGAACAGAGAATATGACTATGAGATTCTCATTCACACACATTCACCATGACATCTGTAAGAGAGAGAGAGTGAAGGAATATCACTCCACTTCTAACTATTATACACTTTTAGCATCCCACAAAATGTTGAATACACCTCACACTAAAATTTAATATTAAATAACTTATATAACTCAATATGCAATGACAATTTCGACATCATAAGATTAAAAAAAATAAAAATAAATAAATACACCCCAAATTACTTTTAACGTATCTGAAGATTATTTATCTTCTTCAACTCTCTAAACTACTCTTACCCTCCATTGCTGAACAAAACTCTAACTAATGAAGTTACAAACACGTTAATCGAGAAAAAATATTTTTGACGAATGAAATATAAAATCGACATTTCAGAAGCTTCACATGAGATAAGGCTTCATGTGTTTCATTGTTTGAGTAATTTCAAGGACATCGCCATGCCTATAGTTGCGTTATAAATTTATTTTCCATAAGTTGGTTTGGCATCACCCTATCTCCGATTTTCTTGTGCTATTCTGCTTTCATTTTCGTTCTTCTGGCAACAATGAGAACTTTTGGACAACTTCCTGGAACTAGAGTCAAATCCAAACTCCGTATTGTTATCAGATAAACTTTCATCATGATGATATGGGGTGCTGTAGCCCATCTTGTCAAATTCCTGCAAAAGATCAACCGTAATTTAACATTAATGATTTGCAATCAACCTCCAAAAGCATGTAAGGTTTATGAGTCATATATAGAACCAAAGGAACACATAATATGTAAAACAAAATATAATATCACCTTGGACTTTGTTTTCGCAAATAGGGTCAAGCAAGGATTCAAATCCTTCAGGAAATCTGGATTACCAGGGCTGGCTGGATCACCGGAGCTGAACTCTTGTTTGAGATAAATTTTAATTGAGCGTGTGGGGTGTGGGGTATTATGAGAAAGTAAGTGAAGTGTATTAACATAAATTTTGATCGAAATAGCAAATGTATTGTGTATGAAGTGTGTAGAGTGTATTCAACAATATGTGGGGTTTTAACATAACAAGCCTTCAAATAATAACATAGACGAAAGCCAAAGGACCTTGATCAAAAATAAAAAAGAAATATAAAATTTCTATTAACTAGGAAAGAAAAATAAAAGATGGAACCTAATTTATCCAACAAAGGTGAAGATCTCCATTTGGTTCATTTTAGTCTGGATCGGGATACTCTCCTGAGCTTAGGAGGCTGAGCCTCCTGAGCAAATCACACGAGCCGTTGATTTTTGATCAAACGACTACAAACAAAGCGCCCTCTAAAAGTTATAATAATTGTTACTGTTGAATCAAAAATCAACGGCCCGTGTGATTTGCTCAAGAGGCTTAGCCTTCTAAGCTCAGGAGAGGATCTTGATCCTTTTAGTCTAGCCATGAAAGGTTTTACTTGATGTGACTACAAATTATTTTACAATTATCACACGCATAGTACTCGTATAGGAGAAGCATAGGAGACCTTTTTCAATCCCCATTTCCATGTTAGAGCGAAAACTTTGGCAGAGTCTCTTACGATGGTATGTACTACACACAATAGTTTACAGTTATAAAAATAAAAAAATAAAAAAAGGAGCTTACTTAGCTTAACAATGAAAGTCCAAAGAAATTGCTGATTGCACATATACAAGTCGAAAGCCGCGTGCGTCAATTATTATTATCCTAGAAAAAAGGCAGCGTCCACTCAATCTTTATATAAAGACTAATTAAAAGTAAAATCCATGTACACCAGATTCTCCGTAAGCTCTCTGCTGCTCTCTTCTGTAGTTCCACGTTCATTATTATTTTTCGTTTCTTTTTTCTCTTTGATTTATAAATTGTGTATTTGCAGAGAGTTTTTCAGAGGAGAGGATGGAGTTTGAGCTTCAAGGAAAACCACATTCCAAAGGATCTGCAGGCTCTAGCGGATCGCATGTGATGAACATTCATGACGAGCCCAGGCTCGCCAGCTTTCTTAGCTTATCTGGTTCTGTGGATTACAGTAGTTATTACAAGCTAAGGCCACCGGAGGTAATAGTCCTGTGGTCAAAACTCAAATTCATCCTATTTAACTACACTTACAAGTTCTGACCTAGATTTTATTTTGAAAAATGGTCGGAAACTTTTGCATGCTAGCGTCAGAATAGCATGCAATGGCCTCTAAAAAAAAGTTTTTCTCTTAGAAAGGTAGTTCCAACGGTCTTGATTTTACGCGTAATCTTTTCGATGTGTGTGCGCGGTTGATTAGGGTTGATTTAGGGATCATAAGAAAAAGTTTCTAACGAACAATCCAGCTTGTTTGACTTTGGCTTTATTGACATTATTTTGCAACTAATATTAAATCAAAATTTAGTGGGGGTCCTAGACATTGTTTTATCCAGTCAGTGTTTGTTTTGAGCGACGAATTTTGAAACAATTTTATCGAATTGAGTATGATCGTAAGTGTGGTAGAATCTAGTGTACCAAGAATATCAATGAACCCCTATTATTGAAATTGCTCAAAGTGTTAAAGAGATTTGAGTAATTAAGTGAGAAAGAGATAAACACCAAAAACATTAGAAATGCACTACATAATCTTTTTAATTATATATAACCCAACCATTTTCAACTAGTTATTTAGAAATTCCTCTTGCATACCTTTGTAATGTTCATGAATTATGTTTCTAGCCTCTTTATCTAACATTTTCTAATCAATTCCTTTACTAATTTAGGCTCAATATGCTAAAACATTGAAGTAGCTCACCCAGAGATAGCCACACGGAGAGGCAAACAAGGTTTTATTCTAGCGTTTGCATATTGTGCAAATTACATACGAGCAAAGCTAGACACATAACTAACACGCTCTGTAACACATCTGAATCCCACGTACAATGATAAAGTCCGCAAGGGTGCCAACAATTATGCTATTTTGTCTGTACAAATAGTATTGTTAATAACATATATAATAGCTGGGGTAATTCATCTCTGTTCAAACGTCTATAGGAGCCCATGGACATTAGCAAGGACATTATATCGAGTTTGCAGAAACAAGTCAACGATAATGGCAAGCCAAGGCAGGACACAAAGGTAGTGATCAAGACTCAAAAACTCATAACTATATGCAGTTACCAACATTTTCCCTTGAGCTATTTCTTACTATATATATATCTCTGATTATATATTTGACCTTACACTAAAATTTTCCTTTTGTAGTCTACAAATTCAGAGAAGTGGATCTTGTTCTTCATCGCTAACCTTGGCATAGAGACCGCTTCGGCTGTTTTTGATCAGCTTTCCTCTTTAAGTCATCCCCACTTTGCACTAATTGGTATGCTGCTGGCTTTGTTAGCCGTTCTCATTTGCATCTTGGAGCTCATTCTCAAAGGTAAAGAGGAAAGAGTTGAGTTGAGGGCGTGGGGAATGATATGGTGGTTTTATCATCCATACCCTTCTACCAGGCTTTTTGGTAGTTTCCCTGACATTTGTGGACTAGGTCTTGCCGTCTCTCAGTACATTTGCTCCGCGGTTCAGTACAATTACCTCCATCGGCACACTGTTGATCCTATCAAACTATCCATTTTGCCTTTCATCTTTCTTTTATTTTCTGCTATTTCAAGGCGTTGTAAATAAAATTTAGGAAATGACAGTTCTATTCACACACTTATTATTACCTCCCACACACCCTTGTTAATTTCTATCATTGATTTTTTTCAATTCATTCGATCTTACAGCCAAAATTTGAGAGAAATATTAATATATAAGAGGCGAAAATGAGTGGCTGATAACGCTACCCTTTACGAAAATATACATACATGAGTATCATCATCATTGTAATTGTATCACTTATCAATGGAGTGCATGGGTGTTCATGTATATAAATCTTTTCCGTGATAGATGGAAACTGTTTTGAGTTAAATAGAGTACTAAAGGAGTTTTAAATATTATTTTTTTCAAAGGGAATTTTTTTTTTTTTTTTTACAAACGGATAACACATACAAACAAAGAGGCCCAAAATGTCAGTGGCCCTTTACCACAGTGATGGAAAGATGTTGAGCCCTTGCATGACGGTGTGGGTTCAAACCCCGTAGGTGACTTATCTAACATCTAATTTAACAAAATCTATCATTTAACAAAAAATAAAAATAAAAAACAAAAAGAGGCCCAGATACAAAAATTAAGCACAAAAGTAAAACAGGACCTCAAACTTAAAAAACAATGTCCAATGTCAGCAAAGAGCCCATCACAAAAACCAAACAAACCTAAGTAATTGACACCCCTGCCATCACCATAGTACCAGAGATCTAACACCACTATGCAGCCTAAAGTCCAACCAAACAAAGGCCCATGAAGGAGAAAACACAGAGCTCCATCATCCTCGAACCAACACCATATGATCCGCTAACACAAAATGAAAGTACTGATGGGGAAGCCAATGGGAAATGTGACGACCCGTCCCTAGTTTTTCTATGTAATTTCTCCCCGAGTATGTGAGATGACTATTATACCCTTATTGGCAAGTGAACGTGGACGTATTTATATTGTTTTTATTTTATTTCTCGTTATCGCATTTAAATTGTACACGTTGTTACGAGTGTACGAGAATTTCTATCAGTGTAGAAACACAATTACGGATAGATTTCGATTCCCTTTTCTGTACAAAATCTAAAACTCTATCCCTAGCCTTCTATTTACCCTATCCCGTGCACTCCACCAATCCCATCCACTCCCTCTTTGCAGCAACCAATCAGAAAAAACAAAAGAAAAATAAAAAAAAATATCTCACCTTTCTCTCTCTTCCTTCTCTCTCTTTTTCCCGTATACTCTATTCCTCTGCAACTACCATAAACAAGCCTCAAAGCTCACGGATCGAGCTTGAAAACTTTATTTTTGTGTTCATCTCACCTCCACGAACACAATCATGCTTTTAAAACCCAAAATGGACGAGTTTTTAACGTCAAACTCGTGAGGCCCGAACTCAGTATCTTGAGTTCGACATGTTTTCGAACGAGTTAGAAAGTTTTGAAGCTTGAGGAAGCTTCTACGCAACTCCTCGAGGCTCCTACAACAAATTTGGAAGAAGTTTGGAAGTGAAACGACCGAGTTTTGAAGAGTTCACTTTTGGCCAGAACTTTCGAGGTGTTTTTCGACCACCTCCATTCACTTTTTGGACTCCAAACAGGTATAACGCAATTATACTCTTCATAAACTTCAAATCCATATAAAGTAGGTTGAAAATGGATGAGAAATGAAGAAGTTATGCTCATTTGAAAATTTTCCAGAAATCCGGCAAAAAATCGAGTTGCAAACAGTGACGACGGTGAGGCTCGCAGGAGAATGAGACGGAATATTTCGTCAGAGTTGACGGAATATTCTGTCAGAGTTGACATAATATTTTAACGGCGTTAGGTAACGCCGTTAACCTCTGTTAAGGATTTAACGGAATATTCCTGATGGCGTCAGGCTAGCTGACGGCACTAGCCTGCACGTGGGGGTGCGTCTGGCCGTGTCATTGCCGGTGCGTTGGGGCGCATGAAGGCTCCATATTTTATTCTAAAAATTTGGGGATGTTCGTGACGTCGAGTAGGTCGCGTTCGTATATTTGAACCCTAGGTTTGAGCAAACTATGAGGGTTTTATTTAGGTTTCCGTATATGTGCTTTAATTAATTCTATTTATGTTATTTAGGTTTCCGTATATGTGCTTTAATTAGTTCCTGAACTATCACCTCAGTAAAAATTAGGTCCCTCAATTATTTTTTCGGTAAAATAAGTCCTTAAATTCATTGAAATTTGCTAATTTCATCCCTACCATTATATTCAAAGCTATTTTATCTAATTTTTCGTCAACTTAAGTCACTTCACACATTTTAGAGTGTAATACCACCATTTTCTCGCCTATAAACCCTTTCATTTCAAATCTAACGTCTAATCCACCTCCAAAGTTAACTTCATACACTATTTATTTATGAAAAATACCAATCTACATTTCGATGTATATCACATGCAAGTAACATGACTTAATTTGTCGGAAAATTGAATATAGTAACTTCGAATCTAATATTAGGGTTATAATTGGCAGATTTTTATAATTCAATGACTAATTTTTTCTGAAAAATAGTTTACAGACCTAATTTTCACTCAGGTGATACTTTAGGGACTAAATTAACATTTCATCCTAAAAATAATATAGGTGTAAAAAGTAAGTTAGATGTAGAATGAAATTACATGAATTTAAATAAAACTTCTCTAATATTATGAGTAAGTTCTTCTTCTTCTTTTTTCACATGACATGGCGTTATTTGATTATAATGCGATATGAGTAAATCTTTGAGAAGGATGAAACTTAGACGAAAGTCACAAAATTCGTTTCCCACTATCTATACTTAACCTTAGCCAAAATGTTGAGAAAGACATTTCCCACTATCTATACTTCTCTAATATGTAGAGCTGCAAAGCAATAAATTGAAGGAATCCCAGACAAAGTGGTAAAAGTCATTTTTCAGTCAAGTTCCCACAGTTTCCAAAATCTGTCCTTGATCATGTAGCAAATGGTCATGTCTGGTTAGTGCTCCCACTCCTTTCCTCTCTCCTTCAATTTTAAAAATAAAAATAAAAAATTTTACACGCATTTTATATGTACCAATATACTAGTACTATTATTAAGAAAAGAGACCTTGTCAACTTAATTTTCAAAATGACAATCATGTTCCAATTTTTTCTATTTTATCCCAACTTTTTTTAGTACAATGATATATTCTACACTAAGGGAAGGGAGGAGTTCGACTAAGCCACACAATAGGAAATTTAATTTGGCATCGAATTCGATATCCACAAAATTTGAACATAAAATCTCTCACTTACGAGTGAAAAAGAATTCCAACAGAGCATAGTACTGAATGACTTACGAACTTTTAATACACTATATTTACAATATGAGGACAAAACAATAATTATGTAACATATTAGGAAACATTATGCCCACGTTAGAAGCAATTGCCCCATCATTGTTCCATTTTCATAACTGAATTTTCCTTTTTAGAATTTTAAAAATTAATCACACTCCTTAATGAAAATTAAAAATTAAAATGAAATTGTTTACGCACGTAGAGTGTGCGGGCATTTGCTAATATATATATATATATATATATATATGGTAGTGTTAAATTCACACATCCTTCTTACCTCCAACACATCATTGTTAATTTTTATTCATTAATTTTATTCAATTCATTCGATTTAAACGGCTGGAAATCAAAAGGGTGTGTATATAACACCACCTTGTATATATCATTCTATTGTTAGTTACACAGTTTTGCTTTCTTTCCAAGTCCAACAACAATTCATATGTATAGCTGCAATAGATCTATGTCTGGATGATTAATAATTGAAGGGAATTCGCGAGAAGTGGTAAAGTCATTTTCAATCAAGGATAGTAGTTGTATAGTATTGTCCCAGCAAATAAAGCTTTTCTAGTCCAAGATCGGACAATAATAACACACTAGTCAAGCAGGTTATGATTTAACTCCAACAAGTAAACTTCTGATGATACAATTATATCACTGTGAAAAAATTATGTATCTTGCTTTCTCGATCATTATCCGAATTAAATCACATGATCTACCATTTATGTGGTCTCCGTTAATTTTATTGAGTTTCATTTTTGCGAATGTACTTTTTAAGCGAGCTACTTAACGCGTTACTAAACTTAAGCCAACTCTAAACCTGGGCTAAAAGTCAAATTTTTAGCCCAAAATCCCCCCCCAACACCCCCCAACTCAAGCTAAAATATTGGGCTAAAATGGGAATGCCAAAGTTGGGCCAAATTCCCCCCCCCCCCAAATTCTCTCCCGAAATGCGTGGACTCGCCCCGTTTTGGGCCACTCTCGGCCCGCCGACTCGCGCACGAGCCCCACGCAGGCAAGTTGCAACCAGAGCCCGACAGGAAGGGGGCCCAGCGTCAGGGCCTTGTCGGCCACTCACCCGAGCCCAACGGCTCTTTTCAAAATCAGACGGCCAGCATTTAAGGACCGTTGGTTGATCCAACGGTCCAGATTCAAATTTCATTTTTTAAAAATATGTTATTTTAAAATACATTGAATCCAACGGTTGAGATTGAATATAATCAAATCTAACGGTAAAAAAAAAGATCTAACGGCCCAAATTTAAATCCAACGGTTAAAATTATTTAACTCAAAATTCACCCAAAAACTCTATAAATACCTATGTATTTGTTCAAACATCTACACAAAACTCAATTTTCTCCTACAATTCTTCCAATTTATCTTTCTACCATTTCTTTCCATTTCCAAATTGTTCAACATGGCAAGAGAGCATGTTAGAGGCTTGCTTTGTGAAAGATGAACGGTTAGTGAAAGTTGAAGGCTTGCTTTGTGAAAAAATTAATGATTTTTCAATATTTATCGGAATTTAAATTTTTTTAAATTAAAATGTTCATAAAATTAATTTACGATAGTCTACATATTTATTTTTTTTTTAAAACAAGTTGATTTAAGAAAAAAATTCTCCTAAGTTCATTTTTTAATAATCCAGGGCTAAAATTTTAGGC
Organism: Crataegus laevigata; assembly: GCA_963580275.1. Taxonomy (NCBI): domain Eukaryota; kingdom Viridiplantae; phylum Streptophyta; class Magnoliopsida; order Rosales; family Rosaceae; genus Crataegus; species Crataegus laevigata. The sequence goes on from OY756949.1 coordinate 4,727,080, forward strand.
CAGTAGGATTGGAGCAGAAAAACTATTTCTGGACTAAAAATCAAATTTTTCGGGCTAAAAAATTTAATTTTTAACCCAAGGATTGGAAATGGCCTTAAACGAAGTTTTTCTTCGATTAAAAAAAATCCAATGCTATTAGAGGTGCAGATTTCAGTTGGAGGAGGAAAAGTAGGTATTGACTGGGTAAAAGTTGTCAGACTCCATAAAACACGTTGCATGTTCCAACTTTTAAGTTTTTTTTTTTTTTTTTTTTTTTTTTTTTTTGTCACTGAAACATCCCATGTGAAACTTATACTCTAGTAGCAAGCAAAACTAGCTCATCCCCACATTCCAAACTATTTTTTACCGTTAAATTAAATGCATTGAAGATAATAAAATGATAAAAATTAATAAAGAGTGTATAAAAAGTTAAATAAGATGGATGGATAGAACCCCTTTTAAAAAAATTAATCATATCTTAACTTGTTTTACTTGAGCCCCAAAAAGAAGCCTGGCGTTTGAATTCTGTTTCCCTCAAAAGACTTCATTGCTTATCTAAATCATAAAGATTCAAACCACACTACAGCCATGGATCGCATTTTCCCTCCCTCGTGGCTCGATTTCAAAGGTCCGGTTTATCCTAGAGGACACAATAGAGTCACCGGCGACAGTGAGGTGGTAGGTTGGATCGATGTGGGATGCTTTGTATATGCAAGGGGTGGTACGTCCTTGAGAAACAAGGGTAAAGTTGGAATTGTCGGGCGAAATTTTTATGCTGGTGTGTTTTAACAAACTATGGGGTGTGAACAAATTTTTTTTAATATAATATCATGAGAAATTTTATTTGAACTCATATAACATCATTTTACATTCAATTTAAACTTTAAATGTGAATTGTCTTTTTTACTTTATTGTATAATTACCATCAGTACAAGATAAACTAACAATAAAATTAAGTATTAATAAATACAAAATCCAATAAACAAATCCTAACCATCACACAATCTTTAACCAATGTTCTATTCTGGCTAAAACCCTAATCTCATAAAGAAAAACAAGCTTTTTCGACCGATAGGTGGTGATTTTAAAGTTTTGTATCCTCCAAGTAAGGTATGAGACGATTTATGCCAAAAAAATAAAATGATTTCAAGTGTTTTTAAGGTTTAAGAGTGCACACCGACCGCCAACAAGAAACCAAGCAAGAAACTAAGGAAGCACGTGAGAAAAGAAATCCCACGAGCAACATCGCCAACAAGGGCGAACATCGGGAATGACCAACAAAGTCCAAAGGTGGTGGTGCGAACACCCGAGCCAAAGCTCTACACAACCTCCCATAGATCCACGAAAAAACGCGGTAAGCACCGGCGGTACCCCGTATGAAATTGAAAGTGGGCTGAGAGATGATGTAGCCAAGGATGAGGGGGAAAGGATTGGGGACGGAGGACATGGAGGTATTTAGACCCTAGCTTTTAACGCGAAAAAGATGAGGAGTTGTAATGGAAAAAGACCTTTGATCCGTGGAATTGTGTTGAAATTAAGGTCGCAGCCATGAGATTTTCCATGGATTGTGCATGCTTAAATTCGCGGATGCAACTGTGCATCTTTATGCTTGCAAAACTATACAGCCAACAACTATCAAATAAATTAGAACGGAGAGAATGTATGCTTTTGAGTTTAGTTTTTTATTTTTTAAATAGATGTAAAGATAAATTTATATATTGAATTGAGTTTGTAAGAGTATATTAGGTAGTAAATTTGTGTTTAAAGAGATATTGATAGTTGAATAAAAAATAATATAGATATAGAGAGTAAGTTAGACGTAGAATGAAATTATATGGATTCAAATAAAACTTCTCTAGTATTATGAGTAAGGTTTTTTTTTTTTTCTTTTTTCACATGACATAGCGTTGTTTGTTATAACGTGATATAAGTAAATCCTTGAGGAAGATGAAACTTAGACGAAAGTCATGAAATCCATTTCGTAGTATCTTATGCTTGATCTTGGCCAAAAGGCCGATAAAGGTGTTTTCCCACTATGTATACTATTATTAACTCGTTTTTTTTCAAAATGACAATCATATTCCTATTTTTTTTTATTTTCCTCTTACTTTAAATACACAATATTACAATACAAGTACAAGATAATAATTATGTGATATATTAAAAAAGGGAAATTTTATTTGAACCCATGTAACCTATCTCTACACCCAGCTTACTCACTACACCCATATTATTTTTAATTAAACTATCAATATCTTTTTAAACCCAAATTTATTACCTAAACTACCCTCACAAATTCAATTCAACATGTAAATTTATCTTTACACCCATGATATTAACTTATTGAATTTGGGTTCTTTCCGAGCTTACACCCATGATATTAACTTATTGAATTTGGATTCTTTCTGAGTTTTCTGATTGCGGTGACGGCAAAGTCCACCTCTTTTGGGGTGGGGTGGGGGGGGTTGGAGTGTTTCGTCAAAGCATGCAAATAAATAAGCCGAACAAAAGGATCAACCAGAACTCTGCAATTCAACCACAATAATTTATCTGAGAGACAAAAGCATGACACCTGTTTTCACAAGGGATTCCAACCTAGAAAGGAGACTTTTGTTATGCACAGTGGGAGTCTCATTCAAATCAACCTCCATCAAATTCCCACTTGATCCTTTCACTGAAGAGATCCCGGCAAACTCAGATGTTGTGTCTGCATGAGCAATCGCCATGGCTAGCTTGGCTTCAGCAGGGAATAACAATCGGGCGAATGCCACTGCAATAAACAATGCAATTGAGATTCAGGCCTTATCTAATAAGTGAAGGATATGGCATCAGATACTCAACACACATTAAACCAATCAAAAGATGAAACATGAAACACGAAACACGAAAGGTTGAGATTTAAGTGTTTCTGTACAAAAAGGCCACAATGCCTAGACTAATCAAATTGAGAGCGTCTTAGAAATGTTACCTCGATTCTCCAGTTTCAGCAATCTCATGTGCAGATTATTGGGTTTTGGGTTTTGGGTTCGTTGATACAATTTTGTTTTATTGGTAAATTCATTTTGTACTTTATGGTAATACTGCAATAGAGTAAAAAAGACATTTTTCATTTAAAATTTAAGCTGGGTGTAGAAAGAGGTTGCATGGGTTCAAATAAAATTTCCCATTAAAAAATAAATAATGCCCACGTTAAAAGAAAATGCCCCATCATAATCCCATTTTCATAACTAAATTTTTCTTTTTCAGAATTTTAAAAACTAACCGTACTCTTTATTCAAAAATCAAAAGAACAAAATAAAATAAAATTGCTTAGACAAGCGCAGAGCGCGTGGACATCGGCTAACTTTGTAGAAATGAATTGAAAATAATAAAATGAAAGAAATTAACAAAGAGGTGTACAAAAGTTTTAAAAAAAATGATATGCTGATAGCACCACTCTTTTAGAAAACAATAATCATATCTCAACTTGTTTTGCTAGAGCTCTAAAAAGAAGCCTGACGATTGAATTCTGTTTCCCTCAAAGGCTTGTGTTGTGCTTAATCGCTTAGCTAACTCATAATGTCCTAAGCACACTACAGTGATGGACCACATTTTCTCACCCAGGGTTCGATTTTAAAAACTAATCACACTCTTTAATAAAATAAATAAATAAAATAAAATAAAAGGAATATTTTGGATGCGGTCCCTAATTCTTAACTGACACACCCGTACCCGAAAGTAGGGCATGCTGGCCGTCACGTGAGTGTGACGTAGCCATGTGCGCTGTGCGGAAGCTAAGATCGATAACGTAGTACGGATTAATTAAAACCGAAGTCTAGCAACCTAAATAAGAATGTGTGCTAGAATACTTCAATACTTATACATATTCAGAGCGTACTAGGTCGAGTGCAGTCAAGCATGTTTAACAAGGTTCAATTACACCAACGGTGCCCTACATATAACAGATCTGTCAGAAATGCCGGAGAATCCTCGCTAGCCAAACCCGTACCTCAAGCAATCTAGAACCTGGAGGGGCAAAAAACAAAGGGAGTGGGTCAGCAAAAACAAATCCTTTTCAAATCATTCTTTTCTCAAAATTCTAGCCCCTCTCCGTAAAACCTGTATAACTCCCAGAAAATAATACATACATATATATCTCATCTTTCTCAGCATAAAACTTTTCAAAGTAATTCAAATATATGATGTGCAATGCATTTCAAGGCCATCTGAATCTCATAAACAATGCCATACTATGCATTATCATATTCATTTCGCTATCATATATCATCTCAGCCCTCGGCTGTAATTTAGCTCATAACATCACTCTATCTCATCATCATATATATATACACTGCACATACATCAATATCATCATCATATCATCATCATTATCAGCGCTGTATCAATAATAAATGCTCTAGTGCTACAATCACGTGAAGACTATGCGTATGAACGCGGGTCACCTACATGACGTACCCACTCAAAAGTGGTCTATACGACAAGACTGTGCACCTACTTGGATCCAAGGCGAGCATGCGGTGCGGGAGGTGAACGACACGTGAAAGACTATGCCCCTATCTCTGGGCGTGAGCACTAACAATATATGCAGGTCTATGAGCTAACAATTCATGATATCTCATCATTTCATATCATTTCTCATCATATTCGTTCTCAACTATGCATGTACCTACCTGGTACTTACCTGGCGTCCTCGGCACCAACATATGCATGAAATGTATAATTAAATACTCATGCATCAAAATCAAGTCATTTGCATAGCTTAAAAACGTACTTTGCATTTAAAATGTGATTATGGGAAATCATTAAATATATATAGGTTATACGGAAAATAATACTGCCCACTCACAGATACGTAGTCGAGACGAAGCCTCCTAGCTTGGCTCAATCACATACGTCCTCGGGATACGTTTCCCTATACGTGAAATTTCCAATTAACTTAGTTTAATAACACATAAACGGAAACGTAAATAAAATCTTCATAGATTGTCCAAATATAGGGTGTAAATATATGAAATCGATCTACTCGACGTCACGAACGTCGTGGTATTTTCAGAAATTTTTTTGGAGGTCCCACGCGCCCTCACGCGCCAGGACAAGGCACGGCTACGCGCCCCCACGCGCACCGCGCGTGTGCCCCACGCGCCTTCAACCTTGGGTCGCCGGAGCTCTCGCCGGACTGAGTTTTCCGGTGGCCGGAAAACTGGGAAATTTTCCAAGCTTCGTATCTTGTTCATTTTTCAAACTTTTTGACCCATTTTTCTTCCTATGTGCTCCAAATTAAGTGTAGAACATGAATATACCTTCAAAAACGTCAAAAACCAACGAGAATCTCGTCGGGAAATTCTCCAAAACCGGCCACTTTGGTTCTACGCGATCCCGACGTCCAAACACTTCCAACGAACCACTCCGGGCCTCTAGAGGTCCCAACAAATACTTCTGTGATCTCCGATTCTCCTAAAACGCAACGTATAAAAAGTTGATGAATAGTGCCAAATATAAACCTTGAGTTTTGGACGTGAAATCGTATGAAATCTTACCTGAAAATGGTACCACTGAGTTCGTATGGACTTCACGATCATGAATATGTAATTTGTTTCGTCGATTTACAAACTTTTGATATGGGTTGTTGATAGGAGCATATTTATGCACCTTAGTTAGCTAGTTCTTATGCATTTATGTTATGTTTCTTACTTAATTTAGTGTTTAAAGTCATTTTTCGTGTGTTTGTAGGTTTATATGTCAAAGTATGCAAAAAGAAGCAATTTGGAGCATTCTAGAGCAATTTTGGGCCAAGATTGGATAGTGCAAACATGGAGGCTTGAGGATGGACGAATTTGGTGCAAAGAAGCCCAAGAATTTGATGCAAAGAAGCCCAAAAATCTATTGCAATGGGCCTAAAAAAATGATGTAATGATTAGCTCACCATGACATGTGAGTGGATGATGCAATGCTTAGCTCATCATGACATTTGAGTGGATGATGCAATGCTTAACTCACCATGACATGTGAGTGGATGATGCAATGCTTAGTTCACCATGACATGTGAAGTGGATGACTCAAAACCTACCACCACCAATAAATCCCACTTATTGCCATGACTTTCCTTTTAATTCCCACCAAAAAATTGAATTAAACAAGTCCATCCTCTCCCTATAAATACCCATGGTAGCAACCTCATTCAAATCATCCAAGAATAAACCATTCTACAAGCCTTTCCTTGCCTCTCCCTACATATCTAAACTTCCCCCATCCATTCCTCCATAAACCAACCCTTCAACATCATTCAAAGCCTTGTGCCGCAACAAAGAGAAGAAGAAGAAAGTCCTTGGAGGCGCTTGGATCGTTGGAAAGTTTAGGTGTTTCCTTTCTTTTGCTTTTGTTTTTCAATGTTTAATTTAAATTGTTGTTCAATTATGTTAAACATGTGGAACTAATTTCTTTTTAGTTAGAGGTGAATTTGAAACCATGGATATATGTTTATTATAATTTGATTTACCCCAGTTATGAATTTATGAATGTTGGATGTGGTTTACTTTTCTGTTTTGATTAAGAACTTGTTTATGTATGTGGGTTAAGGGTCGACACTTAATTTGCATGCCTAAACTTGATGCTAGGATATAAGGGAATTTCACCTAATCGTTATGAACTTATATTCATGAGTAGTAAAGATCGCTAGTCACGATTGTGTTAAGTAAATCCTTGGCATAAGTTTCATGCAATTCATAGTAACAAGTGCCTCGTCAATGCTTATGGTTTTCATAGAACTTAATGATTCTTGCTTGTATCTCTATTATGCAATTCATGTAGGGAACTTGTGGGGAATGTTTTGGGTTGTCGTATGCAATCATCCAATCTAATGACTTTAGGAAAATCTGAAAGTTAATTTAAGCGGACCTAATTAACTTGGAGCATTGTCATTCATTCGTTTGTTGAATTCATAACTGGGAATCAAATTATATGCATATGTTCATGTGTGGATAAGGAACCCTCTAACTAGTTTCTCATCATTCTATTTCATTAAATTATATTTTCTTTGAAGTTTATTTATAAGTTTCTGTTTTAAATTCAATTTCATCAAAATCAATCCCCCATTTATTTTAAAGTGTTAGATTTGTTAGAAATCAATTTAGTTTGTGTTTTCTAAAGTCTTGAATTATTTTGAGTCTTTTGATTTATTTTAATTTATTTGTTAGTTTTATTTTGAGTTATTCTAGTTAAGTGTTTTGAGTCTAGTTTAGTGTTTTAAACTTTGTTTTTACGTTTTTAAATTAATTTTACATTGGTTAGCATCCCTAGTTAATCCCCGGTTAGAACGATCCCTACTTACATCATTACTACAATTATCACAAATAGGGTTTAATTTGTGTGTCAAGAAATTCTCACACCAGTTGTGTTTTGGCCGTGTGAAGAACAAGAGAGAGAGAGAGATGGTGTCGAGAGAGGAGAGAGAAAGTGAGGTTTGAGAGTGAGGAGAGAGACACGGGAGAGAGAGAAGAAATTGTGTGTGTGGTCCCAAAATCTCCACACATGCACACGCACATAACCCCGAAGGGGTAAAATTGTCATTTCACAATTAATAATTAATTATATCGGGACGGGTCGTCACAATCTACCCACCTTATAAAAATTTCGTCCCGAAATTTCATACAACACATATACATACTAATACTCATAAAATGACCTCGAATACATCTCTCTCATCCAGTCTTCGGTCTCCCAGGTGGCTTCTTCCACCGAATGGTTCTTTCATAAACTTTCACCAACGCACTGACTTGTTCCTGAGCACCATATCAATCCAATCAAGTATCTTCACCGGTTCCTCATCATAAGTCAAATCTGAACTGATCTCAAAGGTTGATGAGGGATCACATGCGATGGATCAGAAACGTAATGCCGAAGCATCGAAACATGAAACACATTATGTACTCTGGATAACTCTGACGGCTACTTAAACCTGAAAGCTACTTCACCGACTCGTTCGGCGATCCAATAAGGTCCAATGTACCTAGGTCTCAACTTATTTTTCTTTCCGAACCGAACCACACCCTTCCATGGTGATAACATAAGAAATACCCAATCACCAACATATACACTCGGTCAGTAGCATGTCTGTCTGCTAACTCTTTTGGCGATCTTGGGCCGTTTTCAGGTTATCTCTAATAACCTGAACATTCTGGGTAGCCTCCTCTACAATCTCAGGGCCCACTAAAGCTCTTTCGCCAACCTCTGACCGTCATAAGGGTGTACGACACGGTTTCCCATATAGTGCCTCGAATGGTGTCATTCCAATACTAGAGTGAAAACTATTATTATAGGCGAACTCCATCAAATCCAAACACTAATGCCATGAGTCGCCAAATTGTAACACTGAGGATCTCAACATATCCTCCAAGATCAGAATAGTTCTCTCTGACTGACCGTCCGTCTGAGGATGATAAGCCGTGCTGTACAAAAGTCTCGTACTCAACGCCTTCAAGAAAACAATCCAGAACTTAGGGGTGAATCGAGGATCGAGATCAGAGACAATACTCACTGGAACACCACGATACTTCACGATCTTCGATATGAATAACTTAACTAATCGATTCAACGGAAACTTTTCCCTGACCGGAATAAAATGTACTGACTTGGTGAGTTGGTCAACAATCACCTAAATTCCATCTTAACATCTTCCCATTTCCACTGTGAAGCGGAAAGTGGTTACATCAACCCAAATGGCTTCTTCCTTTCGGCTTTGACTTGCCGACATACTTAACATTTTCTCTTTTCATACCCATCCAAAAATAAAATAGTCAAATGGTATGATACATTTTCGTGCCTCCAAGATGCATCGCATAAGCTAAAATATGCGCATCATCTAAGATGTCTTTCTTTAACTCAGCATTATTCGGCACGTACATCTTGTTTCCCTGCATAAGCATACCGTCTGATTCTCTGATTCGCAGGTCTTTCTTCTTACCATCATTCCTCAGCTGAATAAGTTCCTGAATCTCGTCGTCGTGAGTCTGAATCTCAAGTATTCTGTCGATCAGGATTGGCCTAACTTGGAAACTAGCAAGTAAGGCTTCCTCTCGATTTTTTCACCGTCGAATTCTCAATTTCCAACTGCGCTCCAGTCGATCTCAACTCGGTAAGAAGAGGTACTTGACTCGCCTGAAAAGCGTTAATTCTGCCCTGGGACTTCCTGCTAAGAGCCTCAGCTACCACGTTTGCACGACCAGGATGATATTCAATCGTGCAATCGTAGTCGCTAAGCAATTCTATCCTTTTCTGCTGACAAAGCTTTAAATATTTCGGAGTAAACAGGTACTGAAGATTCTTATGATCTGAGAAGATCCTGCATTTCTCATCGTAAAGGTAAGTTTTCCCAATCTTCAAAGCAATTATAATGGCTACCAACTCTGAATCATGTGTAGGGTAATTCATCTCGTGAGGTTTAACTGGCGTAAAACGTAAGTAATTACCCTACCATGCTACGTCAAAATGCAACCCAAGCCATTCAACGATGGGTCACTGTAAATCTCGAAATTAGCATCATCGTCATGAAGCGTCAAGACAGGAGCATGAGTGAGATAATACTTCAACTGCTGGAAACTTCGCTCACAATCATTATCCCATTCGAATTTGACGTCCTTCCTGGTCAACTTCGTCAATGGTAGCGCCATAATCGAGAAGTCCTTAACGAACCGCCGATAGTAACCTGCCAAACCAAGGAAATTCCAAACCTCGGTAACGGTTCGTGGCTGTTCCCAATTCTCTACAGCCGTAATCTTCTGAGGGTTAACCTGAATACCCTGAGCTGAAACGACATAACCCAAAATGCAACTTGACTTAGCCAGAACTGGCACTTACTGAACTTAGCATATAATCTGAGTTCCCTCAGTTTCTTCAACACCACAAAAGCTATTGGTGTATTCGTCAATCCAAATAGTATCACAAGAACTCATAGTGATCATAACAAGTCCTAAAAGCGGTTTTAGGAATGTTGCCACTCTAGATCTTCAACTGATAATAGCCTGACCTCAAGTCATCTTGGAATACACACAGGCACCTCTAGGCCGATCAATCGTTCATCAATATATGGCAACGAATAACAGTGCTCAATCGTTACCCGATTCGACTTCTTATAATCAATGCATAACCTTATAATCCCGTCTCCTTCATTACAACAAAACTGATTTTCCAAGACGATGCACTAGGTTAAATGAAACCTTTAACAACCAATTCTTACAACTGAATCATCAATTCTCTTAATTCAGCCGGAGCTATAAGATAAGGAGTTAAGGAACTAGGATTAGTACTTGGTAACAATCAGGGGTGAACTCCACGTCGCGATCTGGCGACAATCCAAGTAAATCATTAGTAAAAACGTCAGAAAAGTCTGATCACCCTAACATTCTCCACGCTAACAAGAGCCTTATCATTCAAAACCACGTGAGTCAAGTACGCATAACAACCTTTCTTTAACAACTTTTTGGTTCTCACTACTGAAATGATTCCATGCCTCACTCCACTATACTTACCAATCCAAGTAAACTCTGGTAATCCAAGACGATGGAAAGTAACTAATTCCCGTAGTAATCGATATCGATACGATCCTGCGGCGACCAATCTAAGTCTAGAATAACATTGAAGTCTACTATATCTAACGGGATAAGATTCTCTGACATAACTATATCTTCTATCAGCACCTGGCACCATGAAAAACACCATACTCTCATAGAATGACTTACCTGTTTACTTGCTTATCGAATCCAACGAATAAGTTATTAATATTACGGTCTGCAGCCCGCAATACTGATAACTTACAGTCGTCTAGGTAAGTAAGCAACAACTCTTGAGGTGCAATATTACCATTTTACCCCCATTGAGAAATACATGTACACGCCTCGATCGTGCTCATTCACTACTTTCTTTGGCAACATCGTCAATAATGTAAAATTTCTGCATCACTATCCATCGAAACTCTAACAAGTGACCAAAATGTTTAGCGTACTCATAATCAATTTCGAATAATCCTGAGCATCATGTAGTGATACGTGATCAACACATTCCTGGGCTTGTTGTCTTCTTCCAACTCTGTTGGTGTGAAATCCTCGTCCTTGAGAATTACGCCCCTGACCTGACCATAGGTATAACACCTACCATTACCTCTTCGACGTACTCCAGAACGTCAATCATTGTACATACGACACAAAGGTGAATTTCCACTATCAGAATTCCCCTGCCTCGGGAATCTGAAACCTTCGAGAAATCTAACAAGTCCTCTATGACCTATGGAGCTAAAATCTTCGCTAGAAGAACTAGAACTGATTTCGTATCTCTTAAAATCCTGAGTCTAGCGAAGTCTCTGAGACGATTACCCAATACTTTTATTCTTATCCTTAATCTGATTACTATCTTTTCCTTCTTCTTTCTCATTATTACCAGACACGTCCTTAGAGTTCGCAATCCTCAACAAAGTCTCGTAGAACTTCCTGGTAAACATTATAAGGGTAAATGGTCGCCATCAAACGCCATTTCTTCCTAATATCCAGCTTAAAGTGTCTAAGCATCTAAACTGAAATAGTAGCAATTTCTAAGTCATAACGAGACAATTTAGTAACTTCCCTTAGTACTCGTTACAAGATAACTTCTCCTGTTTCGAATCTACTAACTCTTGCGTCTTACGGCCTAGGTATGCTAGGATATGAATCTCTTATAGAATGACCGTTTAAAATTCTATCAGTCTGTAATCTCCTCGGGCTTTCACCCGTAAGTTTCCTATTCTCATTAGGATGCCAATTCTGCGTCCAAAAGCCAAACAGTGGTCTCTATCCACTTATCATCGGGAAAACTCCCCTGGCTCTACTTCAGCCTAAAGTATTCTCAATCTGATTAAGCCAACGCTCAAAACCCTTCATGGCCTTCATTACCCCTAAAGGTAAGCAACTTTAGATTATACTCTGACTCCAAAGAGTTTCGCTGGAAAGGCGAATTACAGACTGATCGATACTAATGATAGTTTCCCCCCAACTGAGCTATATAGGGAAACTAAGTTCATCTAAACGATATGGCTCTTTACGAGGCGGCATAGTTCTGACAGAAGACATCAAGTCCTTAGAAAGTCCACAAAATATGCAAGACTGCAACCTAGAGCTCTGATACCAAGTTGACACACCCGTACCCGAAAGTAGGGCATGCTGGCCGTCACGTGAGTGTGACGTAGCCATGTGCGCTGTGCGGAAGCTAAGATCGATAACGTAGTACGGATTAATTAAAACCGAAGTCTAGCAACCTAAATAAGAATGTGTGCTAGAATACTTCAATACTTATACATATTCAGAGCGTACTAGGTCGAGTGCAGTCAAGCATGTTTAACAAGGTTCAATTACACCAACGGTGCCCTACATATAACAGATCTGTCAGAAATGCCGGAGAATCCTCGCTAGCCAAACCCGTACCTCAAGCAATCTAGAACCTGGAGGGGCGAAAAACAAAGGGAGTGGGTCAGCAAAAACAAATCCTTTTCAAATCATTCTTTTCTCAAAATTCTAGCCCCTCTCCGTAAAACCTGTATAACTCCCAGAAAATAATACATACATATATATCTCATCTTTCTCAGCATAAAACTTTTCAAAGTAATTCAAATATATGATGTGCAATGCATTTCAAGGCCATCTGAATCTCATAAACAATGCCATACTATGCATTATCATATTCATTTCGCTATCATATATCATCTCAGCCCTCGGCTGTAATTTAGCTCATAACATCACTCTATCTCATCATCATATATATATACACTGCACATACATCAATATCATCATCATATCATCATCATTATCAGCGCTGTATCAATAATAAATGCTCTAGTGCTACAATCACGTGAAGACTATGCGTATGAACGCGGGTCACCTACATGACGTACCCACTCAAAAGTGGTCTATACGACAAGACTGTGCACCTACTTGGATCCAAGGCGAGCATGCGGTGCGGGAGGTGAACGACACGTGAAAGACTATGCCCCTATCTCTGGGCGTGAGCACTAACAATATATGCAGGTCTATGAGCTAACAATTCATGATATCTCATCATTTCATATCATTTCTCATCATATTCGTTCTCAACTATGCATGTACCTACCTGGTACTTACCTGGCGTCCTCGGCACCAACATATGCATGAAATGTATAATTAAATACTCATGCATCAAAATCAAGTCATTTGCATAGCTTAAAAACGTACTTTGCATTTAAAATGTGATTATGGGAAATCATTAAATATATATAGGTTATACGGAAAATAATACTGCCCACTCACAGATACGTAGTCGAGACGAAGCCTCCTAGCTTGGCTCAATCACATACGTCCTCGGGATACGTTTCCCTATACGTGAAATTTCCAATTAACTTAGTTTAATAACACATAAACGGAAACGTAAATAAAATCTTCATAGATTGTCCAAATATAGGGTGTAATATATGAAATCGATCTACTCGACGTCACGAACGTCGTGGTATTTTCAGAAATTTTTTTGGAGGTCCCACGCGCCCTCACGCGCCAGGACAAGGCACGGCTACGCGCCCCCACGCGCACCGCGCGTGTGCCCCACGCGCCTTCAACCTTGGGTCGCCGGAGCTCTCGCCGGACTGAGTTTTCCGGTGGCCGGAAAACTGGGAAATTTTCCAAGCTTCGTATCTTGTTCATTTTTCAAACTTTTTGACCCATTTTTCTTCCTATGTGCTCCAAATTAAGTGTAGAACATGAATATACCTTCAAAAACGTCGAAAACCAACGAGAATCTCGTCGGGAAATTCTCCAAAACCGGCCACTTTGGTTCTACGCGATCCCGACGTCCAAACACTTCCAACGAACCACTCCGGGCCTCTAGAGGTCCCAACAAATACTTCTGTGATCTCCGATTCTCCTAAAACGCAACGTATAAAAAGTTGATGAATAGTGCCAAATATAAACCTTGAGTTTTGGACGTGAAATCGTATGAAATCTTACCTGAAAATGGTACCACTGAGTTCGTATGGACTTCACGATCATGAATATGTAATTTGTTTCGTCGATTTACAAACTTTTGATATGGGTTGTGTTTTGGCCGTGTGAAGAACAAGAGAGAGAGAGAGATGGTGTCGAGAGATGAGAGAGAAAGTGAGGTTTGAGAGTGAGGAGAGAGACACGGGAGAGAGAGAAGAAATTGTGTGTGTGGTCCCAAAATCTCCACACATGCACACGCACATAACCCCGAAGGGGTAAAATTGTCATTTCACAATTAATAATTAATTATATCGGGACGGGTCGTCACATTAACATTCTTTAATTAAAACCTTAATAGTTTTCAAAGTTTGATCAAAGTCCATTGACTTTGTACACCTCATTATGTTACTATTAATATTTATATTTTTATAGTTTTGACATTAATTGTTTGATATTTTATGAGATTTATAATCCTATAAATTTAAAGTCTCTCATTATAATACTATTAGAAACGGTTACAATAAAAAAATTCAAACATTGTGGTACATTAATAAAGAAGAATGAGTACATTATAAATAAATTAGGGTAAAAATAAAAGATTAAAAAATTATGAATAAAAATGAATTTTTAAAAAATATGGGCGCTAAAAGAAATTAATATATGGGTACAAATTAAAACTAAAAAGAAAATACTACAAATTTTTAAAAAATGTTGCAAATTAAAAGTGGATACAAACTAAAAATATAATTAATGATACAAAGTTTAGCCATAAAACATAAATTTAATATATGTAATTTTTCTATCATTGATTAAATATACAAATGTCACATGACGGTAAACATAATGGTACAAATACAAATAAAACTTTAAAAAATATGGGTACAAATTAAAAATGAAAAGAAAATTGGTACAAATTAAAAAAAGGTTTGCAAATTTAAAATAGGTACAAACTAAAAATAAAAATATATGTTAAAAAAATTAGCCATAAATATCGATATACTAATTGTAACATTTTTAACACTAAAGGAATATATTTAAAAATAAAAATATTTTATTATTGAAATAATTAATGATGTTATTAATACCCAAAGACATTAATAAAAAAAATAAATATAAATAGAATTTTAATCAATTTAGTAATAAAATGAAGGATGTAAACTTAATTTCTCTAAAATAAAATATCATGAAATATTAGTTAAAAATCTGGATGGTCAATTATGGAAGGGAAACCGAGACAAGTGGGTGTCATTCAAAAAAAAAGTTTAGGTAAATGTTAAAAATCTCCAACTGGAGGACCCAATAAACCGATTTGCTTTCCAACTTTAATCTTTTAGCATCATGACAAAACTCATTGAAACATCCCATGTGGAAAAAGTTGACGGAGATAGCATCATGACAAAACTCATTGAAACATCCCATGTGGAAAAAGTTGACTGAGATCTGAACGATATGAAAGCTCTCGACTAGTAGCAAAGCAAAACTAGCTCATCCCCACAATCCAAACTCTTTCTTCATCCTTGATAAAAAAAAAAAAAAATACTCTTTCATCTTTCAGATTCCTATCCGTGGCCGACTCAGTTGTGACCATGGCTGAGGTGGTAGGCGGAGCTTTTCTCTCTTCTTTCCTCTCTGTTTTGTTCGACCGGATAGCTTCCCGTCCCGTCCTCGATTTCATCTCTGGGAAGAAAAACGAGCTGCTCATGAGAGAGTTGAAGCTCAAGTTGCTCACCGCTGACAAGCTGGTTGACGATGCCGAGGAGAAGCAGATGACAAGCCCGACCGTGAGGAAGTGGCTCGACGATCTCAAAGAAGCTATCTACTGTGTAGGAGAGTTGCTGGACGAGATCAAAGCTGAAGCTCTTCGACGCCAGCTGGAAGGTGAGGATGACCATTCTCCTGCAGCTAGCAGCAGCACAAGCTGGATCTGGAGATCAGAGTCCAACCCTTCTTCTCCGCCCTAAGATAGGAGTGCTTCCCATCGTGGGCATGGGAGGGATCGGGAAGTCCACCCTTGCTCAACTTGTGTACAATGATATCAAGGGCGACTTGGATGTCCAAGCATGGGTTTGTGTCGGAGAAGAACTTAGTATTCCTCAAATAGTACAAACAATATATGGGAGGATCACGGATCAAACTTGCAAGATCACAGATCTGGATCGGCTTTCTGAAAGGTTGGAGAAGGTTTTGACAGGAAAAAAGTTCCTCTTCGTTCTTGATGATGTCTGGAGTGAGGATAATCTTCTTTGGAAAAACTTGATGACTCACTTCAAAAGTTGCGGAGTACACGGAAGTAAGATCATTGTCACAACACGCCAAGGACGCGTTGCATCTATCTCCGGGACTTCTTCAACACATTATCTACAGGGAATATCCGAGGACGATTCTTGGTTGTTATTTGCAAAGCATGCCTTCACGGAAGACAGTGTTATTACTGTACATCCGGATCTTGAAGTCATTGGAAGGCAAATTGTTAAGAAGTGTCGAGGCCTTCCTATAGCTATAAAATCATTAGGGGACCTGTTACACTCTGTTTTGAATCGAAGGGAATGGGAAAAGATATTGAAGAACGACTTATGGGAGTTGCCAAATGATAAGGTTTTGCCGGCTCTACGGTTAAGTTACCAATATCTACCTCCGCATCTCAAACGTTGTTTTGCTTTTTGTGCAATATTTTCTAAAGGTTACAAGTTTCAACATTCACAGTTAATTTCATGGTGGCTGGCTGAAGACCTCTTACAATCCCACGGGAAGGAGGCATTGGAAGATGTTGGAAGTGATTACTTTGATATTCTAGTATCAAGGTCTTTCTTTCAATATTCATTAGACGAGATTAGACGAGATTGGTAGTTTATGGTTCACCGTGCATGACCTTATCTAATGAAAATTGAAAGAAAGACCTTGATACTAGAATATCAAAGTAATCACTTCCAACATCTTCCAATGCCTCCTTCCCGTGGGGTTGTAAGAGGTCTTCAGCCAGCCACCATGAAATTAACTGTGAACGTTGAAACTTGTAACCTTTAGGAAATATTGCACAAAAAGCAAAACAACGTTTGAGATGAGGAGGTAGATATTGGTAACTTAACCGTAGAGCCGGCAAAACCTTATCATTTGGCAACTCCCATTGCACACCTTTCTACATCTTCAATCCCCTGAATATGGAGGCTGCAATAAGTTGGTATTGAACTAACTACACACTTGTTGATTTATTACCAAATCTACCATGTTTAAGAGTGCTCAAGTTGTCAACAAGAAGTATTGATGAGCTGCCTAGCTCAATTGGCAACTTAAAACAATTAAGGCATTTGGACGTGTCATACACTAACATAAGAGAATTACCTGCGACAGTGTGCACCTTGTACAATTTACACACCTTGTTATTGAATTTTTGTCGTGAGCTGATTCAACTACCATCCGATTTGGGAAGGCTAATCAACTTGCGCCATCTCAATATCCGTTACACACATATCAAAGAGATGCCTGCAGGGATGTGTAAAATGAAAAATCTCCAAACATTAAGCGATTTTGTGTTGGACAAACAAACAGCTCAAAGGATTGGAGAGTTAAAAGAGCTTCAGCATTTGCGCGGAAGTCTTAAAATCTCAGGAGTTGGTAACGTTAAGGGGAATGCTTTGGAGGCAGATATCATGAGCAACAAGGAGTATCTGACCCTACTTTTCTTGATATGGGGAAGAGGTTATGATGCTAGTAATCATGATCCAGAAAATGACAGAGAAGTACTCAACAAGCTCCAACCTCATAAAAACCTCAAACTACTTAGCATTATCTCTTACGGGGGTTTAACATTTCCAGGTTGGTTAGGAGATCCGTATTTCTCTGAACTATATCGTATTGCACTTGTAGATTGCAAACATTGCTGCTTATTGCCACCACTTGGGCAACTACCCTCCCTCGAAGATCTTTCTATTAGAGGGATGTATAACATAATTGAGATTGGTAGAGAGTTTTACGGTAACGATACTTGTGGGAGTACTCCATTTAGATCTCTACAAGAATTGCTCTTGGAAGATATGTTGGAGTGGGAAAAGTGGTCCTATTACGATGGAAGCAGAGGCAACACCACAATAATGTTTCCTAATCTTCGTGAGGTTGAATTGAAAAATTGTCCCAAGCTGACTAAGATATTACCGTTGGAGAAGCTGCAAAGTCTTGAAAGTGTAAAATTGAATGGTCTAGAGTCCTTTAGTGGTTCACTTGCACATGTGGAATCTGAATGCCCTCAATTCCTCTCCCTCACTAGCTTGGAAATGGTCGAATGCCCAAATTTTGTCTGTTTTCCAGATGGAGGGATGGATGCGCCCAAATTGGAGGAGCTGCTTATCTTTCGATGCAAGAAATTGAGGTCGTTGCCAGAACAAATGCATACCCTTCTATCGTCTCTTCAGTTTTTGATTATATTTGGCTGTCCAGAAGTGGAATCATTTCCTCATGGAAGGTTGCCGTCAAATTTACTAGGCCTTTCTTTTGAGTGTTGTAGAAAACTCGCTGCAAACCGCTCACTGTGGGGTTTAACAAGACTCAACTCTCTTAGATCGTTGGAAATCAGATTCAGTGAAGAAGGTGGAGAGGAAATGGGATGTTCGTTTCCGGAAGAGGGTTTGCTGCCCGCCACTCTCACTCTTCTCGCCATCCGCTTTCTTCCTAATCTTACAACCATCCAAGGCAAGGTTTTGAGACAACTCACCTCTCTTGAAGACCTCACAATAGAAGGATGCCCTGAGCTCAGGGCTTTCCAGAAGAAGCGCCCAAATCTCTGAAAAGCTTGACTATTTTGAAGTGCCCTAATATCGGGTGCTTGCCAGGAGAATGGCTTCCCACATCTCTTTCTCGACTGCTTATCAACGAGTGTCCGCTGTTAAAAGAACGATTCCGAAGAGAGACGGGGGAAGATTGGCCCAAGATTTCTCACATCCCCACTATAGATATACAATAGATGTTCCTGAAATTGGTACTTGCCGAATTCTCTCTCAAGTGTGTGCGTGCCTATATGTAATATGACACGCCCCAACCCTGATATTCCCCGAATACCAGGATAGGCATGTGCTGGCCGACACCCAAGGGTGACGAAAGCCATTAATTGATACAGGGACTAAAATTTAGAAGTAAATACGGGTTATTATAATTTAAAACCAATGAGTTAACAATTTAGGAACGTGTTCAGAGCATACAACTAAACATAATCACTAAACCAATTTGGATAAAATTAACTGAATACAAGGGTGGGTCCTACTTCAAGAGGACTCGAATGTTGCCGATGCGGAAGTGTCTTAATGCTGGGATTGAAATGCCACGTTTCTAATACCTGAATGGGGGCGCAAAACAAGGGTGAGTGGACCAGAGTTATATACATATATAATATGAAAACATTTCGGAACATAATAATTCCCCCACCAGTGTGAAAACCAAAAATATGCTCATATACTACGTAATAGGTTTTCTAAACCACTAGCATGCCGATAAAATCATTAATCTAATAATTTCAATGTTTCGAATCAACTCATAATTCAAATTCTCGTCTCAATAAAGTCATAAGACCATTATAGTATCCATCTCGTAAATCTCATCTAATACAAACCCAGGATGCATCACAAGTTGTGCTGCTAGTGAGTACACCGAATTAGTAATACTTCCGGCCCAATGCCTGCACCTGAATCTCTATGGCCATCACCATGAGATAACTCCCTCCTGGCCCGATGCTAGACTCCGTGGTCCCTCAGCCTTCCGCTAGGGATTATTTCTCCAGGCCTTTGCCAACTACAAACCTCGCCCTCGGCGGCATGGTGTTCACTAATTTGCACAAAACACATTTCTAAAATACAACTTCGTAGCAAGAGTTCATCCATCCCCCGTACTACGAAGAGGTGTTCCAAAATTCATTTAAAACACATTCTTAGCATCCTATCGTCATCGATCAGATAGTCTACCAGAATGTGGGTTATATCAGAAGACAGTTCAATAAAATCATTCTATATCTCAAGAACATTCAAATCACAGTTATCAAATATGCTTCCTGTTCACAATTCATAATTTCCAAGTAAAATCAAGGCATGCTATATAAATATGTAAAACTTCATTTCATATCATAAATCATGTATTTATTTTTAGAAGGTGGTCCACTCACAGTACTTAGCCATCCCACGCTGCGCTGCTAGCGAATCTTGTAAAGCCACAATATATGCACCTAGCACAAAGGGTTCAATATAGTCAAACTCTATTCAAACGAATTTATTTGGGAAAACGGACTTCAAAAACGGGTCCAGGACGTCGAAATTAGCCTAGGAGGGGTCCCGGACGGAACCCGAAAAAGGCAACCGAAAAGTCAACCTTTGACCGTTGACCGGTTAAAGTGAACGTTGACCGTTGACCAAGTCAACGGTCAACATGGTCAGGTCAAACCCGGGTCAGGGTCCACGGGTCAGGGTTGGATCCGGGTTGGGTTTAGATTTAGGGCTAAAGGGTTGGGTTAGGGTTTAGCCCAAAGGGTTTTTAGGGTTAATGGGTTTGGGTTTTGGGGTTTTAACCCAATAGGGTTTTGGGTTTAAGGGTCACAGGCCAAAGGCCCTATCCTTCACAACCCAAGTTAAAGAAACCCAAAGGGTTTCTGGGTTTTACAAATAAACGGGCCAAATGCTCTTGTCTACCCTACGGCCCAAGGCCTTTAATACTTAAAATAAAAACAGAAAATAAAATAGGAATAGATTGGGTTTTACAAACGGGCCTAAGGCCCGAGGGTTTAGAATGGCCCAAAGGGCCTGGGTGTGAAAGGGGTTGGGCTTGAAAGCCTGGCCCGAGTCCAACATATGGGTCACCGGACCCAAAGGAAGAGGAAGGCCGGAAATTCAGCCGGAATACCACCCACTTTCAAACGTCCATAACTTTACCAATACTCGACGAAAACAAGTGAAACAAAAACGAAAATTGTAGTTCTCGAAGAGACGAAGAGAATGATACCTCACACGACGTCTAACTCGTCGTGGTTTGGCCGGAAATCGCCTCGAAATCTGTCGGACTCGCCGGAAACTGGGTAAGATTCAAATGAGTATAACTTCTTCAATACTCAACGAAATCGGGTGAAATAAATAGGAAAGTCGTAGTACTCGACAAGACGAAGAGATTGATACCTCGCATGCCGGCCAACTCGCCGTGGTTTGGCCGGTAATTGGCTCGAAAGCCGCCGGAGTCGTCGGAGCCTGGGTTTTGGGTGTTCTTTCTTCGTTTTTGAGAGCACAAGGGTGATGGTGATGATGAGGGGGAGGAAGGTGACTAGCGTGTGTGTTCACAGGAGGGTGAGGGATGAGGGAGATACGGGAGAGAAGGAGGAGAGTGAGTTCGAGAGAGGGAAAAGAGATAGAGGGTAGAGAGAGAGAGACATAAAAGAAAGGGAAAGAGGAATACGGGAAAAGGGGGAACAAAAACAGGGGTGGGCCCCATTGGGCTCACCATTTAAGAAACAAAACAATTTAAAAAATTAGAATGGGGTGTTTAGGGACCAAAATGAACATTTGCAAAAATTTTCGGGATTAAAACGAATAATTGAAAAAAGGTTTGGGGGTAAATTTCTAAAATTTAAATATAATTAAAGGGCGGGTGTGACATAATATATGTACGAAACACTTTAGTTGGGTACTTTTTCAGATGTTTTTTTTTCCTTGCGCGTTTGATTTGTGCTTCTAGTCCAGGCTCCAGCAGCATATGCTCTTTTTGTTTCGTGTTGAATTTGTCACAAACTCTTCCTAATGCAACAACAAAAGTGGAGCTGGTATAGCCTTTGCTGTTTTGCGATAAAGTAGTACTACGTACGTATTCGCAAGATGATTACTAGGCTAAAACAAGAGCAAATTTGAATAAAAAATGCTATTTCTACCGTCTAGTTGTACCATCATTCGTATCATCTCTCTAACAGAGAAGAGACTCACATGTGTTTGTGGACCCTCCTCCATTAGATTTCATGATTCACTAACGAAAGCTCGAAGCACCCTATTTTCATCCTCAGCTCGTCAAAGCATCCTATTTTCATCCTCAGCTCGTCACACCTTTTTCAAGGGGTTTGCTTCTGAAACTCCTAAGCAGGTTCATAGAGGCCTAACGTGTGCCCATCAATACATCGTATGGCAGCAACCTGTTACACAATAGTCTTATCGTAATCTTTGCAACCAGCATAGTGATGATATACAAATAAATTATCGAAATTGTTTCGTTTAAAAATTCGGTGAACACCTTGCCATGGACTTCACATTGACGGTGAAGTCCAACCCTTGGGCGTAGAACCAGGCGGCTTTTAGCACGTCCTTATGCTGCAGACTGAAGGAAACTGGCCCACTGGTTTTAACTTTGAACTGTCTGTGAGTCGTGAGTGACTCACTCGTTTGACACGGTGATCAAAGCCAAGGCTACTGTTGATAGAGTGCCTAATTGCAGGAACAAAGTTTCTTGTGCTGACATTTTGGCCTTGGCCACAAGGGATGTTGTGAAATCCCTTTCCCAGCATTCAGGTCCATCGGAATGTGTCCGTGCTAGACTAAATGCAAGGACTGTCCTTGTGTAAATTTTGAGCGAACGAATGATATGGCACCAAAGTCCATGTCCAAGACTCCAAACGATCGTGATTTGGAGTTAAAGCAGATTCCCTTATTAGTAAAACCCATGAACAAGTCAGATTATTTTACAGACATGAGAAACCCAAGAGAAAAAGTTGCTACCTTTTCACACAACCAAAAATTTCAGGGGAAAATAAAACACAAACCATTCACCGGCTCTCATAAACAATAGCAGTCCCTTGATTTTTTTTTCTTTAATACAAGTAAATATCGAGGCGGGAAATTTGAACTCGAGACTAATGCAAAGATAAATTGATACACGCATGCCTCTCACTTGCCAATTTGGTTTAAAACATTGTGATGAAATTAAAATTATTGTCCTCAAATTGCATAATTTAGTAAACGACGTGAGTTAAGCTGGAACAATACAAAAAGAACCAAAATCTTGCTTTTGCCCAACTAGTAAAGATGACAGATACTATGTACTTTTTTTATACGACAATATTTTACACTATCGGATGGAGAATTTGAATAAGTCACAATAAGACAACTGTAATAATTTAGTATCAAACTGTCTTTCATGCGAACCAAACTTAAATTTCCAAAGCGAGTTGTGCAAATCTCCTATTGACCACCAAAAAAGTGAAAGCTAAACCCATACTAATATTGGATCCTTCCTTATTTCTTGTTTTGTAGTCTCCTACTCTGTACAGTAATAATGCAAAAGCATACGCAGCAGCCTTCACATTGAAAAGCCGAAATGTGAGTAAAAACAACCAAACCGTAAACTTCATGTTATTTGGCTACAAATGAGGAGAATCCTCTGGCCAAATTTAACATCAAAAGTAAACTCGTTGCAACCTATCTAAAGACACAAGGTTATTGCTAAGCGCTTCATCATCATCGTCATTAATTTTTGCTACTCGCTCTTCACTTCAAGGTACAAACTTAAGTCTCTCTGTGTGTTTCCCTTTTGAAAAGCTCATCAAACTGTATAATGTTGTTGAATTGTATCGATGTCAAGTCCTTTCAGCTTCACAACTGACTCAACATGACCCTTCAGCGTATGCAACTCCCGAAGCCTGCAACCAAAACGAAAAGCTCTTTTAGACGTGGAACAAGTCCAACCAGCAAAGCAAAACAATGCAAGATGAAGCATTTTCCAGGAAACAAGAAACAGAACCGGCAGACATCATTACGGAGACAAGCATGATTCTATATCTATGTATGAGTGCAAATGGTCCTTACCTTGCAACCTCAGCCCTCCGCTTGGCTTGTTCTGCAATCTCGGAAAGCTCCCTGTAGCTGTTCTTCTCATAGAAAAGGTTGTTCATTTCAGGTGGCTGAAGACCGTGAAGGGTCCTCTGTGCTTCTCTCTCCTCTTTCCCATAATCTTTCTTTGTAGTGAAGGCAGTCTGGTGGGAAGACACAATAAGGTAAATTGTGGCAAGAAACATGAATCTAACTTATATTGTTGAGTAGCGCGGAATGCAACATACCTTGTTCTCCAAAAGATTATTCCACGCCTTTCCGCTTTGAATGTATCGGATTGCGAATTTAAGAAAGTCAAGAGGGACATATGTCACTATACTGTAAAGCCAGATGACACCAGCCCACCCCTAGCCAGCTCCCTTTATCCGTGCAAAACCCCAGTTTGCATAGACTGCCATTTTGCGGAATGAGTTATTTAAAAAATAAAAAAAATAAAAAAAAAGGGAAAATTCTTTTGTCATACGCATACGAGAGCAACCAAGTAAAATATCACACAGGTTTTTAAGCTTGCTAACGGAGTAAAATTCTTACTTTCAAAATGTACAAATTTCTAGATTAATTGTCTTAACATTATTGGAAATTACTACAACTTTTAAAACCTTAACGCATCCAGTTGAGCAATTAGGTAAAATTATAAAGGTAATCAGTTTGCTCACCAATTGAGCAATCATGAAAGCTCCAAATAAGAGAAGTCCAGGGCGTTCAACAAAAGACCAGCTACGAGACCTTGTGATGAAAATAAGGGCTTGGCTCACAATAGTCACTTGTAAGTACAACACCGCCATCATTTGCTCAGGCCTATCCCTCAAAGATCTCACATGAAACTTGTCCTGCATTATGAAAATAATTAAATAAAATCAGTAGAATGAACATATTTGCCCAAATAACTGTGACCTAAATAGCTTATATATTAATGGAAAACAAAGAACTATATATTCCTACCGAGAAGAAGTCGGTATCATTCATAAGCCAGAAGAAGACTACTGTCATTAGTGCCAAGTAACCTCCAAGGACAATGCCCGTAGCAAAGATCTCCCTCAATTTCCAACTGTCTGGTTGTGGAGATGGCTTTCACTCGATCCTTTGATATTGTCATGATAGTTCCTAGCAGAATCGTAAAAAAAACAAAGTCAGACTCATTTCTCATTGAGGATTGTCCGATGGTTTCCAATGCAGGATCTTATCATTGAGGATTGTCCGATAGTTTCAGAGCGCTTTGAACAAGGCAGTGGAGACGAGTGGCCCAAGATTTCTCACATCCCAAACATCGTACATAAGAAGTCTGATTTGTAGCAGGGCAAGGAACTGATGAGTGAGAAGCAAGCCAAGTCTACCATTGTCATCCCCGGTAATATCCGAGCTCTATATTATTTAGAAGTTACGTTGCATCAATTGTGGCTATCATCATATTTGTTTTGCTTAGTTTCTTCTTCTATATATATATATATATAGGGATAGGATCAAGGGACAAATATTTTTACACTCTTTTTAAGCCTTTTGATTACATGACATCCAATGATTCTTATTTATTCATTAAATGACATGAATGCTTATGTGGATTTTAACTAATATTAAAGATAAAATAAAACTGAAAAAAAAAAACAAAAATTTGGAAAATTAAAACAAAAATTAAAAAAGGAAGAAACTTTAACTGAAATCTAAACTTAATATTAGAATTTAGGGTTTCGGTTTCGCATTCACACATTCTATCTCATTCCCTAGCTTTATTTTTTTTAGGATTAAGTACCTAAAATTCTCCAACTTTTTAGTGTAATTCTAAATTGGTCTCAACCTTTTTAAACATTGCAAGCAAGCACTCAACTTATTGAAAATGTCACATTCGTTAAGCCTCATTGAAATTTTTGTTAGATTAACTAAGGCATACTTTGTCTCTAACATCAATAAGAATATCATGAAAGCATGGCCTCCACTAAGTAACGGTCACTACCACCCCTTTTAGGCCATAACCTCCAAACCCTGCATACAACCACAAACTTCACCCTACAACTCAAGCTACCTAAATCGAGAAGAAGGTCATGGAGGTTGCTGAAATGGTATGAACTGTCATGATGCAGCTGCCACCATCTTCACCGCCCACAAAGAACTCGAAACTTTACTAGCTAGAAATCGACAAATGAGGAAATCACATGAGCATAAACAAGCTCATTGAAACCCTATATGAATTCTTAACCCTCTTCTTTGTTAGAATATTTCCCAGTCTTCATTTTTTTTTCATTTAATTTGTGAAATTTTTTTTTTTTCATCTTCATGTCTTTTTTTATGAATTTTTTTTTGTTATTATTTTAGTGTTTAAAAAGGTTTATACCAATTTGGAATGGTACATAATCCTTTTATTCTAATGTATTCAATTTAATGACAAAATATAAATGTATATTATATATTATCATGTTAAGCGTGCTTCGCAATTTGACACTTATGCTGATGTGTTAAAGAAATATGTTCTTATCACAAACCTGACTCGAGAAGGCACGACTAAAACCCTTAAGTTTTTCAAGCAAAATCATATCATGTTATCGTCCTCATTTGGTGGCTTGACTTAGATTGAACTATTTTAGATTTAATCTAGTATCAACACTTATGTTTAGTGAACTTGTATCCGCTAAGACAAGATTTTTCAAATTGGACAATGATCCAATATATTATTATGTCTTACAAGTCTCATCTGTAATTGTGTGACTCAAAAGGATTGGTTTAGGGTCGGCGGAGTTCTTGAAGGCCCAATTGCCTGTTGTTGGTGGTTCTGCCCGTCCCCAGATTGTCGGGTGCCCCCGCCCCCAGGACACATCAAGGTGAACGTAGACGGTTCTTGGAATGAGATTTCTAATCGTAGTGGTGTAGGCATCATTGCGAGGAATTTCCATGGTGATTTTGTTGCTGCGCGGGTTGCTCGTTTCGAGAACGTGTTCTCCCCGGCTCATATTGAGGCTTTGGCGGTGAGGGAAGGTCTGTCGTTGTGTGCGTTCCTTGTTGAAAGGGGCTATCAAAATTTCATTTTAGAAAGTGATTCCCTCCATATCGTGACGGCTTTATGTGAGCCTTCGGTTAATAGGTTCTTCATTGGTCCTGCTATCGAGGATGCTAAAGCTATTTTTGTCTTCGATCGCTGGAGGTTCTTCTACCCATGTTCGACGACAGGCTAATGAAATGGCCTACCAACTCACTAAGCTTGCCCTTCATTGTGAGGTTCTCCGGTCTTAGTTCGAGGAACCTCTAGATGTGTCAACTGATCATTTTGTGTTGGATTGTAATGGTGATAGTTATTGAGAGGGGCTGTTTCTTTCTCCCCTCCCTCATATGTAATGGTTGTTATCAGCCTTCTTTTGATATAATGAAATGCTCTATCGTTGCTCTTCAAACAAAAAAAAAAAAAAAAAAAAAAAAACACAACTCTCTAATTATATAAAGAGCTTGTTTTGAAGTGTTTTTAAAATAGTTAAAAGCGCTTTTAGTGAAAATGATTTTGAACTAATCTTTAATAAAAATGAAGTGAATCCTAAAAAAATACTTTAAGTGTTTTCTACAAAAAAAAAAAAACCAATTATGTGCTAGAACTTGAAGTGCTTCAGAAACCTAAAAATATTTTTTCTAAAACTGTTTCAGTAATTTTAAAAGTACTTTCAAAAGAGTCTGAAGTCTTCACCATAAAGCAAATGGAACTTTAACGAAAAGCTCCTAGTATTGTTCACTTTAATGAAAAACCACATTTTTACACTAAAAAGTCAATCCTGGTACTATTCAATTTTTCCTTTATTTTGTCCTTATCGTTAAAACTCAAAGTTTTCAAGCTCCTTTCATTAGTTTTCCTTAAAGCAATGGAACTTTAACGAAAAACTTCCAATATTGTTCGCTTTAACGAAAAACTACATTTTTACACTAAAAAGTCAATTGTGGTACTATTTATTTTTGCCTTTATTTTGTCCTTATCGTTAAAACTCAAAGTTTTCAAGCCCTTTCTATTAGTTTTCCTTAAAACAAATGATTTTGCCATGACTCAAGAAAAAAAGTAGAGATAGAAAAGAACACCGACGGCTACAGGCTACAGCACTATGTTTTCGGTAAGTGATGTGTCGAAAGTTTTGTTTTGCTGCCAACCTAGGAACTAGGGTTAGACCTATAGAGGTGGACAAACCGCCCTTGATATTAGGGGTGGTTCGGTATGGGATACCAAACCAAAACACTTGTGCCGATTTCCAAACCAAAATTTTTGGGAATCCCAATTTCAATACCGATCCCAAACCAATTTTTCGGGAATCCCAAAATATTTTCGGAATTTCGGGAAAATCGGGAATCCCAAAATAGTTTTGGGCTTTTGGGTTTTTGGACTAAATTTAACATATTATGCTTTTGGTGACCATTTAAACACCAACGTAGGGTTGGGCCTGTAGTTGGTGCCCAAGTTTTGTAGGCCTTTTGATATTGAGGCGGGCAAACAGCCCAAAATACAAGAAAACCGAACAAATGGAGATTGTACGTTCTAGAGAGCCTTATGATTGGAATATTCTTGACGCAAACAGTGAATAATGTCTTCCTCTTTAACCTAATGCCTTTTTAATTTAACTCTCATTACATGTAGTTTAATGTTTATATGAATTAAAATTAATGAACGTTATCCAATCATTTGTAAATGAAAAAAATATTGATCATGTTAGGACTATGGTGCGCGAATACGAGAGTGAGCGGTTTTGGAATTAGTGAAAATTCAAAAAAATTTGTCCGTAGTAACAAAAAAAATAATTGATTCAAAAATTTAAAAAGTATAGAAGTAATCGTAGAATTTATTCAATCAAGTCTAACTAATAAATTTACATCATCAGCAATAATGTTGAAAAGAATATCGGAACCGATACAATCATATAAAGGCTCCCCTACAAATTGAATGAAAGGCGCCATGTATAGACTCCTAGTTGACTTTATATTAGGGTTTCATATGACTATATAATTACTATGTATAATCTCTTGCAAAATTATATATATTTGCCTTTATAACAGAGCAAAATAATACACAAATTCATACAAATTTTAACATGGTATTAGAGCGGGTTTTTAGATCTTTTCTCAAATTATTAGGTTCACTTAAAAACATGATCAATGTAGCTCCAAACTGGTCAAACGCGAGGAGACGTGTTGAATAAAGTAAAAAGTTTCACATTGGTTTTGTACAAACAAATCACAACTTATCTCAAATGGTTCCCATTCTAATTGTATGGAAGACTTTTGCATAGAAACCCCACACTTATTAAATGCACCAGTGATTAAGTAAGGACAATATCGATACTATTAGTGGTAAACAGCGGCCTATCTCTCTAAAACTATAACATTATCACACCGTGCTTCATATGATTGGTTTCTCATTGGCTTATAAACTGCATAAATGTCAATTTGTTCTATAATCCCCTCCTCCCCAAGTCAAGGAGGTTCTTGTTCTTCGAATGGAGAATGCATCCACTTGAACAAAAGGAGGGGAAGGATGAGCATGTTTACTTGTCCAATATCCTTTCGGAGTAATGACTTGAAATGGACGTGCATCATCTTCATCTACTTGTACCAAAACAAGCAAAAAAACCCACAGAAGATAACTTACTCCGAAGTGGACGTGCACCATCTTCATCTACTTGTACCAAACCAAGCAAAAAAAACCCACAGAAAATCACTCTCACTACTTGATGGATGGACAAAGAAAGAAAGAGAGAGATAGAGAGAGAGCCAACTTGGTTTCCTTCCTTTTTAAGATTTGCATAACCTCATAAATATAGGTATATTTTGAAGTTGAATTGTTGTGGTTTCTTTGTGGTAACCCTACATTGCCACTTGCATTGTGGGGTTCGGTCGATCTTTAGTTTAAGTGAGTATAAAATGAAAGAGAAACTAATGAAAATGACTTTAAAACTTTGAGTTTTAACGATAAGGACAAAATAAAAGGTAAAGTGAATAGTATTAGGATTGAATTTTTAATGTAAAAATATGATTTTTCGTTAAAGTGAACAGTACCATGAGCTTTTCGTTAAAGTTCTCTAAAATGAATGAATTGTAAATAGTGTATATGTGAGTATGAAATGAGTTGTATACTCAGTTGATATCTAAGTTTGAATTTTCATAAATAGGGTTGGGTGAAAGAAAAAATGGCTCAACCAAGGCAACCACCAAACCAAACCGAAAATATCAATTAATGTAAAACGTACATATTTTATGAACATTTAATTTGTTAAAAGCAGTCCATTTGAACCTTCCCGACCCCGGTTTAAATGACATGGTTATGACATAAACATAATACCATTTCAATTTACCAAAAAAAATTCACACAAGACACATCAAAGCGACTCAAAACACGCACAAATATATGACGAGACATGATTAACATAACTTTTCTCTATTTTTCGACGAGTAGTATGAACTATTCTATTGTTCTATTATGATTTTTCATATCCGCCCGCATATTAGTAACATGAACACAACCCGATGGTCACCCCGACATATGATTTCGAATTTCAATTACTTAGGGTTTAGGACACGGGCCAAATTTCATACTCACGCTATAGTGTGCGTACGTGAGAGATGGAGGAAGGGGAAGCAGAGTTGATATATGGGTAAGTAAATGTCGAGCTTTTAAGAGCATAAAACCTGGACAGAATCTTCCAATGTGTAACCCAAACACCACCAATCAAACCCAAAACGTGCAAACTTATATTCTTCACCAAAGGCATATATGGTCCCCCACATTGCCCAATTTGCCAAGCAAAAAAGCACATCAAAGATCAAACCCCTCGTCCTCTCTATAAAGTTTTATTGGCTTGGGACCCTCATATTTTCTTTCTTCCTTTCTATCATATATGTATATCATTACTTTATGATGGTAGGCTCACGCCTATTACTAATTTCTACTTTAGAGGAGAGCCACGAGTTCACATCATGAACAAATGTATGTGCCTTAAACATGTGAATCAATATTGGAAATACTA
The DNA here is from genome assembly GCA_963580275.1 of Crataegus laevigata. Classification (NCBI taxonomy): domain Eukaryota; kingdom Viridiplantae; phylum Streptophyta; class Magnoliopsida; order Rosales; family Rosaceae; genus Crataegus; species Crataegus laevigata. Next base: position 4,757,833 of record OY756949.1, read on the forward strand.
TGTCCACTGTTTGAGTTGTGTTAGAGTTAGTCGTACGTTCATGTGTGTGATTGTTGATGCATTCACGATATATATTTTATTCACTATCTTAAATACTTTAAGTAATCACATGTGAGCATTATACATACTTTAGTAAAATCCGACCCGTGTTAGGTTTAATACACTAAAATTTGACCCGTAAATCGTCGAAGCGACGACAACCCATAAATCGTCAAAGCAACCAAAGTTGTCGAAGAGGAAGGAGATGGAGACTTGGGCACAAGGTTAGGCGATAATCCTTCTCCGTCCCCTTTGTTTAGATCATGGCTGACGTCAGATCACTTGGGCACAAGGTCAGGCGATAGTCCCCGAATTGAGTTGTCGGGTTGGGTTAGGCCCACTAAATTGCTCAACTTTTGGGCATGGGCTAGATCACTTTTTTTCTTCTTTTGGGCAATTTTTGCCAATTACCCTACTAATTGGGATGGGCTGAAAACGCTCTTAGAAACAAAAATCAAGCTCACTCAAATGGTAAGTGAGCTTGATTCTTCTTTCTTCTTTAATTGATTTTTTTTTCATCTAAAAGAAGAAATGTTTTAATATAAAGACATTAAAGGATAAAGTAGCAGAAGTAGTTGAGGAAAAGTAGAATGATGAATTGCAGCTGTAAAGATGTGAGAGAATGGGGGGACTTGTACTCTGAAAGGTTCACTTGCCCAAGAAAATAAGCAAACATTTAAGGAGATTGATTACACTTTGTGCAAAACCCAGAGGCCCTATGGCTCAAGGAACCAATAGTAGCTCAGCTAACTATTAAAATTATTGGACCAATTGATATTAAGTTGACAGGGAAAACATGGTTAAAACTCCACCATCAACACACATATTTGATTTGTTTTGCATAATTGTTTGTCATTTATATCTCGAATAATACTTGGTTATTTAAAGAATGAGAAGGAGTTTCAACTCAAAATTGTTCGTTGTCGATTTATAAAACTTTATATTTATGATCATAATCATTCATATTATAAATCATTATGTAAAGATTGATTCTAGAAAAAATCAATTAAAACTAAGGTCGTTTCATCATCGAGCTGTATAAAAACAAATAAATGGAATTAGTAAAAGCATTACGAATCGTCTCTATGTATTTGCTACAATATAGATTGACTAAACAACTCTAGTTTTAATTCATATTTTGCATAGATAATCTTTACAGAGTGATTTATAATATGATCGATTCTAATCATAAGCACAAAACTCTGTGATTTGAACAAGAAATTTTTTTAATAGAACTTTTTACTCATCCTTGAGTAGCCAAAAATTATTTTATCTCTCTACAAGGAGAAATTTGTATACGAAACAAATTTACCGCTATTGTGGTGTTCTGATCAAGTAATTTAGAACATTATTAAAAAAAAATTCACCACACAATATTGCATTATTAAATTGAAACACCAGATAGCAGTAAACTCATTAATATTACATACGAAGCCGACATAACCCCTAATTACATTCACTTACGAAGAAGTAGTTTTCTTGGTTGGTCTTGTCAAAGTTTATACGTTCATTTTCTAGTTTAATTACGTTGTACTAACTGATAAATACTATTAAAATAATCAGGACTGCGTTGAATTAGCGTCCGACAACCATCGAATTAATTAATTATCCCATACGTTTCATGCATGAAAGAGGTTTCTCTAATTGATTATAATAGTCTAATATAGTGGAGGTTAGGCAATTCAACTGCTCCTCAAGCCTTCGAGTGCCAAACTTCGCAAGACAGCCCAAGCGAAGATTTTCGATCTAAATCTTCGCATCTACTCTCTCTTAAAGGATGAACTATGTCTTTGCTCAAATTTCCATGTTTGCCCAAAATAAACCATTGCTAGGATCCTAAATGTCACACACGTACAACCATGTGCATGAAGGTTGAAGCTTAAAACCGAAGCTCTAAGGCTGTATTATTAAAAGAAACCAAAAAAAAAAAAAAAAAATTAAACGAAGGAAAAGGAAAAATTAGGTGTTTGAAATTTGGTTTGTTTGACCAATTGATTGCATGTTGTCTTTGAATTTATTGCTTAAAATAGATCTGGTTCATGCCATGGATAATAATAAATGTGAAGTTGGTAGATTAACTTGGATTCATATTGTCATATGCTCTAAATTTCTGTGTTTGGACTCTGAAACTTAGCCAGCTCAGTTTCAATACTACAATTTTCATTGACTCGTTTTATTAGCCCATTCCATAGTATCTCAAAAACTTAAAATGTACGTATCTCTTTTTCTCTCTTAAATAGTCTAGATTTTAGAGAGTTTTATCCTGAGAGGATCTCAATCCGATTAACTTTAATTTGACTACACTGTGGGTAGATTATATAATGGTTGAACAAATTAAACTGAAAATTACAATAGGGATGTCGATAAACTCATCAATTGAAGAATTGATAATAAATATGTAGAGTTTGTTTGGATGTATTTTTAAAATAACTGAAAACGCTTTTGATGAAAATATTTTTGGAAACAATCGTTAGTAAAAATACTAGTAAATCTTGAAAAAACACTTAAAGTGCTTCCTAGAAAAAGTATATAATTGGTGCTTCTTGTAAAAAACACTTAAAGTGCTTTTAAAACCTAAAAATATTTTCTCTAAAAACGTTTTCAATCATTTAAAAAGCACAATCAAACGAGTCCGTAATCACTTGTTTTACTTGATCAATGCTCTTTATTATCTAAGTGATTTTTTAATGTCACAGTTACAAATTCGTTTTAAGTTGTAAGATGCGAGCTTATGTTTTGATCTTACATTATCAATGTAGTTCAAGAAAGTGAACTAATGAATTCAGATTACGATAAGTTTTATTTCGGTCTTCCCTATTGTAATGTATAATTTTGATTATCTTACAAAAAAAGGTTTAAACTAGCAAATCCATATTACTATTGAAGAAAAACGGCTAGACCGTGATAAATTTTACCATACAATGACAGACGTATTCTCTTCTCTCCAATTTTTTTTTTTTAATTTATTCATATTTGAATAGTTATGATTAAACTGCGTTAATGTGAATGTTATAGTGTCATCATATTCGTGTTACAATTTGCTCTATAAAAAGGGAACTTTAACGAAAAATTTCCAGTACTGTTCACTTTAACGAAAAACCACATTTTAAAGATTAGTGATACAAGTCATTTGCTTTGTATTGTTAACGAAAAGTTATAATATTTATTTATTCGTGTCATATAATTTGTTTTCCAAACACATTTATCCAATTGTCCTTTTTAAGTTAAATATACACTGGCGTCCAAAGTCAAAAGTTCCTCGTCTTAGCTACGTGTCAAACGGCAGGAACATCCACACGGCACAAGGGCCCGGACGACCCCGCCCACTCTCCTTCCCCGGCGCGTAACACAAGATCTCCCGCGAAGCAAAGACGACGAGAAGGGACACATCGGTCATAAAATACAAAATACTAAGGGCAAAATCGTCCATGAAAGGGTGGCGTGCTTTAACGGCATAAAAGCTTCTTAAGTCCTGTGAGATACTCTGTTAACAGTCCCCTACTCTCTATACACACCCACGCACTCTCTCACTAGACCCAAACCTCACTCCACCACCACCACTTTCTCTCTCTAACTTTCCCCCCCTCTCTCTCCATTTTTTTTTCTCTTTCGCTGCAAATTTCGGAGGGAGGAGGAGACAGCCGCGTCAGATTACATATCAAACATCATCGAGTCGTCGTCGAGATTCGAGCCTTGGGAAAAAAATCATAAAGAAACGACGAGAGGGGAAGATCTTCAGCGGATCAGGAAGTGATTTAAAGCAAAGGCGGCGACAATTTATTATTACCTCTTGCTTGCAGACTGTTAGAGAGAGAAAGCAGAGAGAGGGAGGAGAGAGAGGAGAGAGCGGTTTGGTTTATTCATTAAAATCGTCTGAAAAATTGATTCTTTCTGCATTTTTTTTAATTTTTCGGGTTGTGGGTTAGAGAGAGAAGCAAGAGAGAGAGCGCATGGTTTATTCATAAAATCCTCTGAAAATTCAATACTTTGTCCATTTTTTGTATTTTTTGGGTTGTGGGTTTTTGCGATTGGGCGGAAATAGTTGTGGGTTTTGTGTAAGAAGCGTCATCAGTGTCATCACAAAGGCTTGGGAAACGAATGGGGAGGGCGCAAAGGTCGAGGCTTTTGCTGTAAGGCAAGGACAGTGCTTGTCTCGTTCCAAACGCTTATGGTCTGCTGGTTGCGTGTTTTAGAGAGAGGGACAGGAGAGGGAGCAAGGGAAGAAGGAGACTGCATTTCTGGTCTCGGAATTTGGTTTTGTCCTCAAGGGCGGAGAGGGGTTTTGTCTCTCTGTTCGGCTGAGACTTCCTCAGGACACGCCATTTGAGAGAGAGAGAGAGAGAGAGAGAGGGGGGGGGGGGGGAGGAGAGAGAAAGTTGACATTGGCGCAGCTTGAGAAGAAACGGAAAGGAGTCTATAATCTCTCTGGAGGAGTTGGACTTCGTTTGTAGGTGTTTGGTGCTGTAATTTCTGGTGGCTAAGAAGGGTATTTTGGCACAAAAATGAAGTTTATGAAGCTGGGGTCCAAGCCTGATGCATTTCAGGCTGATGGCAAGTCTATCAGGTAAAATGGCTTTTCATTTTTTTCTCTCAAAAAACCTATAAATTCCCTTTTTATATTTTCCAGTGTTGTTTTGTTTTTAATTTTTTTGCCTCTCCTGTCAATGCTATGAACTTGATGAACTTCTCTTAGATTCTGAGTTTTGGGTTTTCTTCTCTCTCTAGAATTGTGAAATTTGAAGTAAATGGGGTCCTTTTTCCCTCTCTAGAATTGTGAAATTGTTAACTTCTGCTGGGACAAAAAACATCTGTTTTGAGTTATTCTCTCTTTCTGCAAGTATGCTCTGTTTCTGCACAGAGCTGGTGAAATGCTGCCGTTGAATGGCGAAAGAAAAGGGTGAAATTACTAATTTACTACTAGTTGGTGAATTATTTACCTTAAAAATACTGAAAAAGGTGAAAGATTAGCTACCGCCTCCCCAGAACAAAACCCTTTATTTTTGGGATAGGATATTACAAGAAATTTTTTAGGAGATAATAAACAAGAAAGCACATGGGCGTTTTGAGCTGTTCTTATCATTGTTATTCTTTCTTCCCTTAAAAGTATTGCCTATTTTAATTTGGGAACTTTAACGAAAAACTCATGGTACTGTTCATTTTAACGAAAAACCACATTTTTAAGCTAAAAAGTCAATCTTAGTATTATTCACTTTACTCTTTATTTTGTCTTTATCGTTAAAACTCAAAGTTTTCAAGTCTTTTTCATTAGTTTTCTTTTTTAATTTTCCTTTTTAATTTTGGAGAGTGTAGGGTTATGGGGAATTGTGGTGTGGCAGTTGTCTTTCAGGATGTGGTCCTGCATTTGGAATGTCACTATTTTATCGAGTTTTGTGGTCCAAATGTGGTAGAAGTCATATGGAGTAGCCCCAAGATCTGTAATCATCACACCGGTGAAATTCTTCCATGATGTCGGTTCAATCAACCAACGATAACAACAAAGTCTTATCTTACCAAGTTGGGTCGACTCTATGAATCCTAGAACTCCACTACTCCGGTTTTGCGTAAAGTATTCCGTTTGCTCTAAAGTACTCTGTCTTTTCTTAGTGTCTTTCCAGGTCTTCCCTCTACCCCTTTTTCTTTGAGCCTATATCTTGTAATTGCATCTTTTAACCAGACCATTTGTAGGTCAGTTCACTTGTCCAAACCACCTTAACTGATTTTCTCTCATTTGCAATTTTTTTAGTCTTTAAACAAATTAGCGGACGTGTTTTTCTTCCTATGGATTGTTTCGCCGTCATCTGAATAAATATGAAGCTGATTGAAACTCACTTAATTCTTGCATGTCTAGTTTCCTTATGACATTTTAGTTTCAACTACAGCTCGATTTGAAGTCTATAATCTGACATCGGTTGTGGAGTTTTCCACAAACTACCTTCTCATAGTAAAAGTTTACTAAGAAGAAATAAAATCTTGATGCGCTTAAGCCCGATATTTTATATTTGAATTTTTTTTGTAACTGCTTGCCTCGTACGGATCCAAGTATGGAATATTTTGTAAATGCGTGCCTTCTTGTAGTTTCTATGTTCCTCGTGTCTATGCAATTTAACTGGTTTTCGTATGTTGATGCAGATATGTGTCATCTGACTTGCAAACAGATATTGTTATTAATGTTGGGGAAGTGAAGTTTTACCTTCACAAGGTATTTTTTTTCCTTGCCACGCTTTTTCATCAATTTACATAATTTTTCTTACTATAATACCATTAGATTTGTTTGGATGTCATATGTGCATATGAATGTTTTTTGCGATTTATGTTCCGATGAACATAATAGCTGTGAATCTGAAATTTTGGTGATTATTATTGAGTGGTACATTTGTTACTAGAATTACTGCCGCTTCCTATGCTGAAGCGAGCTCTGTTTCATATTGTTGATTATCTGTTTTTCTAGTTCCCTCTCTTGTCCAAGAGCAATCACCTTCAAAAACTAGTATCTAAAGTAAACGACGATTCTGAAGAAGTTGACATGGTTGATTTTCCTGGTGGGCCAAAATCCTTTGAAATTTGTGCAAAGTTTTGCTATGGAATGACTGTTACTCTCAACGCTTACAATGTTGTGGCTGCTCGTTGTGCTGCTGAGTATCTGGAGATGACCGAGGATGTTGATCGCAGTAACCTAATATACAAAATTGAGGTGTTCCTTAACTCAAGTATCTTCCGTAGCTGGAAGGATTCCATTATTGTTCTACAAACCACCAAATCTCTTCTGTCATGGTCTGAGGATCTGAAGATTGTCGGAAGATGCATAGATTCAATTGCTTCTAAAACGTCTGTAGACCCTACTAACATCACCTGGTCCTATACGTATAACCGAAAACTAGCAGAGCCTGATAAAATTATTGAAGAAGGGATGAATTATCGAGACAAAATTGAAAAAGTTCCAAGGGATTGGTGGGTTGAAGATATATGTGAGTTGGATATTGATCTCTACAAGCGAGTTATGATTGCTGTGAAATCAAAGGGAAGAATGGACGGCACTGTTATTGGGGAGGCTCTGAAGACTTATGCAGTTAGATGGTTGCCAGATTCTGTTGATGCACTGGTTTCAGACGAACATGCCTTGAGGAACAAATCTCTGGTAAAAACAATTATTTGCTTATTGCCGTCTGACAAAGGCATGGGTTGTTCATCAAGTTTCTTGCTGAAACTTTTGAAAGTTTCTATTTTGGTTGGAACAGACGAGTCGTTGAGGGAGGAGCTGGTGAAGAGGATCAGTTTGAAGTTGCATGAAGCTTGTGTCGGTGACTTATTGATCCCCGCTCGATGTCCTCAAATTACCACATATGATGTTGAGTTGGTTCAGTCTGTTGTGAATCAGTATGTGATGCATGAAAAGTATAAGTGGGATTTGGATGTTGTCGAGAAGAATGAAAAGGGGACTGATACTTTTACGTTGTTGAGTGTTGGTAGACTGGTTGATGGGTATCTTGCGGAAATTGCACATGACCCAAACCTTAACCTCAGTAGTTTCGTAGAGTTGTCCCAATCAATTCCCGAGTTAGCACGGCCAATTCACGATGGGTTGTACAAAGCCATTGACATCTACCTGAAGGTATGCGTTTAAGCCATGTCTGCTAGGTTTATTTGTTCTTTTTATTTTACTTTGCATGCTTTTTGCTTCTCGCTAGAGTTGCCTTGTCATGTTTCTGAGATTTGAGTGATGATTAGTTCCCGTGTCTCCAGGAGCACCCTAGTTTAACTAAGGCTGAAAGGAAAAGAATGTGCGGATTGATGGATGTCAAGAAACTTACAGTGGAGGCATCCATGGATGCTGCACAGAACGAGCAGCTCCCACTCCGAGTCGTTGTTCAAGTTCTCTTCTTTGAGCAGGTAAGGTCCGCAGCTAGCGTTCGAGCCCTTAACAACCATCCCAGTGACACTTCACTTTCCACAACGAATATGGATGAAGAACGCGACAAGACAGCAGAAGAAAACTCCAAGCCTCTGGGAAAACAGATGATGAGCCAAATGAAGGTAGCCGAAGAGTTCCAGAAGAACGCGAAACTTGGCAAGAAGAGCAGCAAAAACAGCGCAAGCGGTTCACAGTTGCTGCCATCTAGGTCAAGGAGAATCTTCGACAAGTTGTGGTCTGTAGGGAAGGGGCATGTAGAGAACAAGAGCTCGGAGACATCCGGGAGTTCTCATAGTCCAACTTCGAATGTTCCTGGCGATTCAAAGTCGGTTTCAAGACACCGGAGGCATTCCATCTCCTAAATCGGGGTTTCAGGGCTGACTGGAACTGAACGAGTTTGGAAAATTCCACAGCAAGTGTACAAAGGAGTAGAGTTTGTTGTAGCTGGTGATCATATTATCTCAAACGGAGTTTACTGTAGTTAAAATGTAGCTAAAATGTAATCAGTTTTATCTGAGTGCCTTGTCTAACATCTTTTGGTTCCACTTGAAAAAGGATCTGCGTTTCTGGCTAAGTGCTACTTGTATGTCATCGATATCTAATTGCCTTCCTTTTCCGCATGTTGCTGTTATTTAATTTTGATTAGTTAAGCATTCGAAATTTTATTTATGGCTGGTTTAGCTACGTATTTTTTTTTTAAAAATATAATTTTGTTTAAAACTAAATTATACTTAAAAGTAAAAGTGCTACGTACCACTTCATGGTAAGATCTCTTGTATTTGTGAGATTCATACAAGAGATTTATTTTTTGTGAATATGGCCGGATTAGTGACGTGATTCACCAGTAAAAAATTTCTCTACCTTGATGGAAGTATGGCGTCGTGAAAGTTGAGTTCTTGTCCTCTGGGCCCGAGTGCTCCTTGGGCTCTCAGTGAGTCGATCCAGTCCAAGTTGGACCCAGCTGCAAGCCCCGACACACCTTGGGTCATTGATCAAATAACCTTAATCATAAGTCAGACAATCCAACGGCTGAAAGAGAATGATTGGTGCATTTACGTTGAAACGGTGCGTATTGTACCAGGGTTTTGGCTTGGTGGCCTAGTTAGCTGAGACTGGAGACTGCTTGTGAGAGCGCTGAAAGAATAGCAGAGAGAGATGCAGAGAGCAAAAGCCATTGAAGCTCTGAGGAGGTGTGCGGTTCAGAGAGGAAGAAGCCGCTCTCTCTCTCATCACAGAGCCTTTTCTGCCCAACCGAGCTATGCCCAATACGACGACGTCCAGGACCTGGTCTCTCTCTCTCTCTCTTTCTCTCTAGCCATTTCATTTCTAGAGAAGCACCAATCTTTCTTTTTTTAATTAATTCGATTTGGGTTTTTGGGTTTTTGGGTTTTTTCTGCATTGATTCATTTGTTTGTGAACGTAAAAAACTCAGGTTACGGTGGAGGGAAGAGCCAAATCGAGAGCGGCAATTCTCAACAGGCCATCTGCACTCAGTGCTCTCAATAGTTCCATGGTTTGTGCTGTTGCTGTTTCTTCATTTGTGTTGCTTCCTTAGAGTTTTTGTTATGGTGGTGTTGCTTATTTCAGATAAATTTCGGATCTTTTGATGTTTTCGTTGTTGGGTTTTATAGGCAGCTCGACTGAAGAGACTGTATGAATCATGGGAGGATAACCCGGACATTGGATTTGTCTTGATGAAGGTATTGCGTTGTTCCCATGAGAAAACAGTCTTCGGGTTTAATGGCATCATGCTATGTTTTGTTTATCGGATTATTTAAAATGTGCTGAGAACTATTTTGAAAGACTTTTGTCTGAGGTGCTATTTGATTTTCTGCTGTTTGAAGGGTAGTGGAAGGGCTTTCTGCGCCGGTGCAGATGCTGTTAGCCTTTATCAACTGGTGAATGAAGGTAACCCAATCATTTTGTTTTGCTAATTTTTTTACACTTCGTTTAGTTCAAGGTATCGGTTATAAACTCGAGTAATTTTGTTTTATAACCGTGTGCATCTAATTTTTTTTTCTGTCTTTATTAACATAATGAGAACAAATTCTTCAATATTGTACTTTTAGCACATATAATGATGTACTTTAAAATTTGATCGCGAGCGTTCCAACTGTTTGGGAATGCCATTTCTACTTTCTCGTACTGAATCTTTTCTTCAGTGTTAATTACTTGTTATCTTTTATGCTGATTTTAGATACATCATTGTGATTAGACATACCTCCTTGAGGTTTTGCTTGTGACACTTTTAGTGCACATTTCCGTGCCTGTTTGGTGCCGTTTTCTTTTTCTAGTCTTAACTGTTGGATACTTACATGGCATTGTTTGTTTTCTTTTCAAATTCTTTAATGATGTGCAGGGAATCTTGATGAATGTAAAAAGTTTTTCGAGACATTGTATAAGTTTGTGTATATTCAAGGAACGTACTTGAAGCCACATGTGAGTATTTACCTGTTCTATACCTATGTGCTTTGTACTATAATTGTATGATATAATCTTAATAAACTAGCACTGCTTCTATTGCATAACCTGAGTAGGGTTGTAGGCATGTAGCAGACTACAGTTGTACATACGTTTTGATTTCCTAAAGTATAAAGATCTGTTTATGCATAGAAATGTGCTTTCAAGTCCCTGTCAAAATTTAAATGTGGCTTTGATAATTGCTTTATCATATTTGTGCAGGTAGCTATCATGGATGGTATCACCATGGGAGCTGGGGCTGGAATTTCAATCCCAGGAATGTTTCGAGTGGTGACTGATAAGACCGTATGTGGCTGCTGCTTGATTTTGGTCTTGTGTTTTTTGTTTGAGGGCTGATTTATCTCCTAACATCATAAACGAAAAAGATTATTTTTACACCAAACCTTGTCTTGTGCGATTTGAAATTAAAACATTCAACCTTGTTGAAGATATGACTATGGGGGGAGGAGGAGATGCTTGATTGGTTCAGACATAATCGAGAGTTTAAAATGCTGAACATTCTAAAGTGCAAGTTTTACAATGCATGCATAGTGCAACATATTCTGTCAATCAAGATAAATTATTGCTATACAAGAAAACGTAAATGTTTTTTTTACTATGGAATCATTTTCAAGTTTGAAGAAAAACCTTGCGCGTCAAAGACTCCAAGCTATGCTTGTTTACACTTTGAGTGATGCATCTTCCAGTCTTCTGAAAAAGAAAATAACTCTTCCTTTTTCTTTTCTACCTGTGTTTCTGTGTCTTAAATGAATTGCATAATTTGTATTCTTTTCAACTGTGCTGGATTTTTGCAGATATTTTCCAATCCAGAGGCCCAGATAGGTTTCCATCCTGATGCAGGGGCTTCCTTTTATCTGTCTCGTCTACCTGGCTACCTAGGTAACATGACCTGCGTAAATTTAAGATGTCCAGTCTTTATCACAATTTCAAGTTCTACATATATCTCAAAGAATTATGTTTTCACTTTTTTTTTTCTTTGCAGGAGAATACTTAGCTCTTACAGGAGACAAGCTTAATGGTGTGGAGATGATTGCCTGTCGCCTTGCTACGCACTACGCGTTAAATGCGGTTTGTTTGCACTGCACATATTTATACTTGTTTCTGTAATTTATCATTAATCTGCTTCTAATAGTCATCAAAATCATCCTGCCAGAGACTTGCTATGGTTGAAGAACGCCTCGGAAATTTAGTTACAGATGAACCTTCTGTAATAGAAACAGCTCTTGCACAATATGGTGACCTTGTTCATCTAGACAGGAGGAGTATACTTTCTAAGTAATTTTCTATCACATATTTCTCGGTAACACTAACATTTATCAGTTCCGTAGAATTTAGTTCTAGTATCATCAATTTGTCTGTCTGACTTGATTTATCTCCATTTTCTTATGTCAACTCAGGCTTGACGTTATTAATAAATGTTTCAGCAATGACACAATTGAGGAAATTACTGATGCATTGGTAAGTATGAGATATTTGTTCTAAACCAAAAAGAACTTATAGTACCATCTGTTCATCGACTTAATAATACCATTATTCGTCGGTAGCCTATCAGTGTTAGGTCTAGGAATGTGAAGAAAAGTCTTTTTGGAAGGCCTGGATAGAAAAGATAACACGAAAATGCTAGCCAAGATAAGCATAACCAAATGTTTTCGAATGTACTATGATTTTGTCAAATGCTTTAGTGAATAACTTTGAAAAGGAAATAAATTGTACAGGAGAAGGAAGCTACTGACTCTTATGATGAATGGTGCAAAAGAGTCCTCAAGAAAATAAAAGAAGCCTCCCCTTTGAGTTTGATAGTTTCTTTACGATCGGTGAGTTACCACTCCCTAGCACGTTATGGAGTTGGACCTGTATTGCTTTATACTCTCTACCTGACTTTAATTTTTTTTCATTCAGATACGCGAGGGTAGATTTCAATCTCTGGATCAGTGTCTGGCTCGTGAATATCGTATATCTCTTGCTGCAATTTCCAACCGGGTCTCTAGTGACTTCTCTGAGGTATGTGGTTCTCAAAGTTTTACGGAGTGAATATCTTTTTTGTTTTTGGGTTAACAATGGAGTGAACGATGGAGTGAACGCCGTTTAATCCGCTATTACATTGCCCCATTTCTATCCATCTGTAGGGCGTTCGAGCAAGATTGGTAGACAAGGACTTCGCGCCCAAGGTTAGTCCTGAGAATATTACAATTTTTTCATAAATCTTTTCTCAAGCTGCGATCATATGATTGATTTCCATCCCAATTCTGCAGTGGAACCCCCCTTGTTTCAAAGACGTTTCCAAAGACATGGTTGATTGCTATTTCTCACCACTTCCTGAAGCTGAGCCGGAGCTGAAGCTGCCGACGGCATTGCGAGAGCCATTTATACAAGAGACGGATTCACCCAAAAAATGATTCGTAGCTCATGCAACGCCTGTTTCGTCGAGAGTAGTTAGAGTTCGTTTGTAAGAGAGTTGTATCGTCTGAAGGTAGAGGCTTTTAATTGCTAATGGCTTCTGGAGCACTTGTTATTTTTTGTTGGTCAAAGAATAAATATAGGGATGTGTTTTCCACACACCCCCTTTTACTTCTCACACACCCCTATTACTTTCTGTCCGTTAGATCTTCTTCAATTCATCCGATCCGACGGCCGAAATCCAAAAAGGTGTGAGAGAAGTAAAAAGGGGTGTGTGGATATCACACTCCTAAATATAAAGCTTTGTCTTCACTTTCTCAGACAGCCATGAACTCGTCGTTGTGTGGTTTTTGGTTCACATCCAGATGAGTTATATGTTTCACTTCTTTTTTTCTTCTCAAGATATTATATGCAAGGCCCGAATTTTTTTTCAACAATTCAAACCGCTTATATTTTAAATCATCATAGATCAATCTTGCAAGAAATTAAACAAATCCAAAATCATTGCGACATTAAAACGACACAGTTCGGATCCAAACAAACAAGTGCAACCTTATATTTATGGGGCGAGAGATTTGAATCTGGACGCAAGAGGCAATTCAAACCTACAATATTATGAAGGGAAAAATAAGTAGTACATAACAAGTTAGATGTCCTAATAACAAGTTGTAGCAAGAAAATATACAAAGGCTGCAGATTGGTACCAAACAAAATATTCACAAGTCAGATTAAGGGTTCCCCCGTTCCACAACTATTCCTTCACTCTAAGCGAACCGAGTCTCGAACTTCAAACTGATGCCCATGCTGAACAGCTCCTGGCACAGTAACTTGGCTCCGTACGGGACGTTTGCCTTGACAAGATCATCTGCAGAATTGCAATTCCGGCAGTAGGGACCCCTGATCTTGCGTCCTCCTTCAACTGATCGTTGGATCACATTAGCTACATGTTCGCATTTCTGGCAGATATACACCTGGGAGGAGTCGCTGAGAGTGAAAAGGCGCTCGTGTAAGTTTGCAGAAGCTCCGTGGGCAATTAGGCAGTCACGTTCCATCTCTCCAAACTTGATCCCTCCAAATCGCTTCCGATCTGCCACTGGTTGACGGGTGAGAGGGTGGACTGGCCCAGTGTTCCTGAACTTTACTTTGTCTTCAGACATGTGAATCAGGCGCTGGTAAAAGGTTGGGCCCATGAATATGAGGGAACGAGCCATTTTACCGGTTCCACCATTGTATACTCTCTCTTTTCCGCATCTTGAAAATCCAGCCCTGACATACATATTAAACGATACATGAACAACTCTAATTCATTCAACGGGGAAAATAGAAAAGAACATCTGTGCTTATATGCCAGAACAATTCAGACACGAGACTTCCGCTTGAAAAGTTTTATGCAGTCTACTAACTAATAACATCTAAGTTGTAAAGGAACCGATAACTGAAAAGCAAAGGGTCAAAATGATTGTGCTCAAAAAACTTACGGGAAAAAAACCACATTCAGTTATCCGCAGTGAATTTAGGCAGGGTACCATGGCACATACTCAGGACAACACCGTGAAGAAAGCTTCTACCATTCTTTTATATGGCAACAAACATTCAGCAAAAATTCAAACTAATTTAACAAGCCGCGTATTAAATTGCCCATTGAATATCCAGAGAGAAATTTCAACAGAAAATGCCATGGCTGAGAGTCTGAGAAGTAAAATTATGCCAGGGTGGAATGTGAAATTAAAATGGACTGTTTTACGGCAGTGCAGTTGAAGTATACAAGCCATGAATTAGAATGACATTGTTACCTATGCAGTTGTTCTGCGATGTCATCGACAGAGAGAGTAGAGAACGGGGTGGCATATTTCTTTGAACCACCAGAGGCGATTCCCTTCCCTAAAGCAGCTTCTAAGAGTTGACCAGGAGTTTGTCTTGATGGAAATGCATGGGGATTTATCACAATATCTGGAACTATCCCCTGTACTGTGAAAGGGAAGTTCTCTTGAGACTCGAGAAAACCTAGAACACCCTTTTGCCCATGCATGCTGGAGAACTTGTCTCCAAGACACGGTGAGCGAACCTATTCAAAAAGTGACAAATGTAATTAGTGAATGGAAATTCTTAAACTGGACTTGTTAAAAACAATAGGCATGCCTTTAAAAAATATTATTTCAGTCAGATTTACCTGTCTCATAGAAACGACAGCAAAGTTCTTTCCATCATCATTAGAAGAAAGCACAACCTTCTGAACCATTCCTCTTTCGGTGTGCTTCAGTTTGATGCTATGATCAGCTCCTGATTCACTGCACCTCCCAATGATGATATCGCCACTCTGCAAGTTTGCACCAACGTAGGGAAAGCCGTCTTCATCGAGATTGTCAACCCGACCAAACTTGCTCTGCATCTTGCCAAAATTGACACAATCATCAGGCTTCCGCCTTTTGTCCAGGGAGTGCTTGTTGTCAACCTCAGCCTTGTAACTTCTGATATGCTCAGATCGGAACATACCACGTTCCAGTGATGCCCGATTCATTACTATGCTATCTTCTTGATTGAACCCCAAGTGAACATTGACTGCCACAATCGCATTCTGACCATTGTACAATTCGGGCTTCGGCAAAACTCTGTTTTTACCCAGTTGGTGTCCTGGTTTGCCAAGGCAGTCAGACGTCATTGTCTGAAAAAGTGACCTCTGGGGGTAGTGCAGTTGGTGAGACAGTGTATCCACTCGAAGGTTAGGATTTGTGGTAGAAAACCCAATAGCCTGCGACGAGTGCTTCTGAGCCTGGTAGAGGACCCTCCTTGCATGGTCATGATTCGCAAATGGGATAATGCTACAGCTTAAACCCAACAGGAATGACATGTCCAGCTCACAATGTGTGTACTTAACAGCTGATTTTCCCTTTTCTTCCATGAACAGATATTTAATACCCCATGCAGTACTACAGTCTTCCTCTTCTTCAGCTCCAATAAGCTCGATTATTCCTTTGTTAAGGAAATACTTGAATGGATACTTTTCCCCTTTCAATGTTTTTATCTTGTTCAAATTCTCAACCACCAAGAGAGGGCGTAGGATCCTTCCAGCATCACAATATACTCGTACTTCTCCTTGCTTTTCATCTCTTTTGATTTCCACCTAGGAGAAAATAGACCATAATTAGGTATCCATCATAAAAATGCAAGCTACTTGCTTATTAATGAAGGAAAATAACTGTATAAATAGCAGGTGATATGAACTGATTCTAATAACTGAGATATGCACCATAAGTACATGCTACTGGCTTACTAGAAAACCATTGTATGAAGAGCAGTTGACCTAAATTTTTCCGAGTACTGCAGACGTCCATCATCTATTTACTTACTACTAATGAAAAATATTATAGAATTAGCAAGTGAATTAAAACTTTAAGGACTACATAAAGGTTGATTGCTTATAAGCAAAGAATGAGCAAATTAGAATCCCTAATTAAAAGACAGAAGTATCAAACAGGCAGGAAAGAATAACCAACTCAATAAAGCAAATGTAAATAGATCAGGAAAGCATCCAACAATAGCTAGCTTCTTGGGAATCAAATAATATAGAATTATGAAGTATACCCTTGGAAATCAGGAGACCAACTAAAAAAGAAAAAGGTTATACTAGAACACGAAATACTGTGATAAACAATGCTACTAAAGCTGTAATATAAGATTAATCTTTAGACATCGTAATTCAAAATGTCTCCCTAAACTGAAGCACAAAGAAATTATGGCCATCATAACAAGACCAAAGCAATTTGAAATTTGAAACTCATCAATGGGATTGAACAATAGAAAACCTGAGGTGGCAACTTTTTCCTACGTCGCATCCTCCTGAGTTCCGAGACAAATGAGAGGGAATCTTCACAAACTCCAACCCAATCCCCATTCAGAAAAACTTTGAACTTCCCTTGCAGTGAGGTAGAAGTATCATCCACCAATTTTTCCATTCCACAGAGAGACAATTCAGGCAGTAGAGACTCCAATATATTCGTACTTACTATCGCAGTGGTGGCCAAATTTTTTACAAGCCCACAATTCTCACCATCCGGAGTTGAGAGAAAACATACTTTACCCCAGTGGGAAGGATGCCTGCATCCACAAGGTTCTGTAAGCCACACTTTCAATTTGTCCAAATATCGCACAAACAAAAAACAGTAAAAACCCCACAGATTTAATGCAGCAGATATTTCATAGAGCATGCAGTTAGTAAGAGAATGTCAAACAACTTCCAGTACATAATTCATTCCAATGAAACCTAAACTCATTTACAACTGAAACTAATTTATCGTGTTTTTGGTGTTGATATATGGAATGGGATAACAAAGGTTCTAATAGTGTAAGGAAGAACTTTCAACTGAAGAAAAAAAAAAAAAAATATATATATATATATATATATATATATATCTCTAAGAGCAAAGCATTTTTAAGCTAAAGCTATATTCTTTGAGCCAACGACTAGGATAAAGCTATTGCATGACAGCAGGAAACACAAGTTGAAATAAGTTAAAAAGTTACTCACGGGTATCTGGCATCTCCAACCTTCCCTGTATATTGAACCTGCTGCCTTGTCTTCCGCATATCAATCATTGTCTGCAGCGGATTTGCTCGCCCAACTGTTGCCACTACACCAGACATCCTCTCCATTTTCTTGAAGGGATGACACCATGCTCCAGTTGAGAATGCTCTTGAAATGCCATTAGTAACTATGGAGGCATCTAGGTAGTGTTCAATTGGCCGCACAACCCGATCACCATAAAGGTCTCTCTGCAAGGCCTTTGCCATGCGCCGCCTTGCATGTCCAATATGCGCCTTAAGCTCTCGTTCGAGAAGCTCACCCGCCAAGTCCAACCTCTTGTTCCTAAAGTCATCCCTATTGTCACATTTCCTGCGACCAGCAGAGGCTTGTAACAGGGACTTCACCATATACCCAAGAAAGCGAGCCTTTTGCTTTAGACCTCTGAGATTGGGGAAAAGATACAAGCTGATGCACTCTTCCATGCTTTCCCCAGGTGGAAATGCAGTTTTCTTTATCACATCATCCACATATTTGAGGGCATTCTTCCCCCTACGGAAGCCTCCATCCACTTTTTCAGTAGCTTTATCAGCATCGCGAATTGAGGCAAAAAGTATGTTCAAAATGCTGGCATCTTCACTGTCATAATCAATCAGATCAATAACTTCTTTATCCGATGAAACACCAAGGGCAAAAAACCATACCCACACAGGGATTTCTGTCGACATGAAGTAAACGGTAAGGACTTTCTCTACTCCTTCAATGTTTTCAAGTTTAGAAATCCCAACTAGTCTAATTATTAACCTATGCCTCTTCACCTCTGACCTATATGCTACTGTCAGACCCTGATTATTTGTAATGAGAAGTTTCTTCAGACAGCTCTGTTCTTGTGCAATAAATGTCTGCATTATACATTATACAAATGTCATTGGAACTGCGTGTGAAAAGAAACACTACATTGCATAGCAGAGTCCCATTAAACAATTTTAAAGGAACCAAGTAGGTTTGAACAAACAAAAATCTAGAAAGGTGATAAACTGACATTTCTACACATCGATCATCTGCAAACTTCATTTGCAACCATAATAGTGAGTTATCTGCATTTCAGAAATTAATTTAAATTAAATTAAATTAAATTAAATTTTGGGCTCACCTTCTCTGCACCCTTGATAATAAAATAGCCTCCATGGTCAAAATCACAGTCACCGTTCTCAACATCCCTCATCCAGCACAAGTCGGACTTCACCATCACAGGGACACTACCAATCGTAATGTCTCTGGTATCTGTACTTAAAATTTCCTTGTCAAGGAACCGTTCTTTTCCAGTCTTAAACTTATCACTGCTGACAAGTCGTTGATTATATACCTGGCAGATTACAAATATCCACATATTATAAGACATTATGTAATGGGAATGGGGAGATAAAAAGAAATATTTAAAGATTATTATCGTCCAAATTGGTTGTCAACATAGAAACTACACAAACAAGACACCCACCATATATGATGCAGCTGGATGATAAGTCAAACTAAGATATCATGATTTGTAATTATAGCAGTACTATTAAAGAATCATGTCAAATAAATATATGTTAAATGCGTTTGTGAATTAGAGCTTGAAAACCATAACTAGATAAGTCAGACTATCTACAGCATAAAAAAAATGTCAAAATGAGACAGCAGAACTGCACTAAACTTTCATGCATCTACTGAACTTAATATTCAAATTCGTTTACCTCGACAGTGATATTCACTTTCATCTTCGCGCAGTATGTCATGTTCTGAAGTCGAGCATGCCTAGGCAACATATTGTACTCCTTATCATTGTCAGAACCACCCCAAAAACTTGGCCTACCAAGAGTAACCTTCCCAAACTTCACTAAAGCATAGCGCCATTCATTGTCTCCCTTCTTTGATGGGTCATAGCCAGGCTCCACTATAATCTCACCAAAAGAACTGAAGACTCTTTGTATGCCATTTTGTATGAAGTCATTATATGAGTTGATTTGATGACTAATGAGGCCATACTCGTTGAAGAATGATGTTGCCGCATCCTTACAGAAATTCTTCAGAAATCCTTCCCCAAGATCTTGCAGGCTAGTCGAGTAATCATACTCATCATCATAATCACTATCGTCGATGTCCATGTCAACACCATTTGTAAAACTTTCTCCCTTGCTGCTCATACCGATATCTCCCTTGGCATCTGATGACGCCCCCATTAGATTCAAAATCTGTCAATTAAGCAAAGGATAAGAAGATAAACAACAAATATAATATCAAATTAGCCATCGAATTATTAAAATAATACCACAATTGGTTGCAGAAAAACCAATAGTAAAAGGACAATCAACATTAGCACTATTTAATAAGAACACGGCAAAATCAACATAGAAAAAGGACAATCAATTCTTTGAAGACAACATATAAAGCGTAACTTCTTAAATGTTAACCTTAATAGAACAAGATATACATGTTAGATATGAACTATCTTATTCAGCAACCTATTTTTGTTGTCTAAAAAGCCTCGAATTCAATTATGCAGTTACCGATTATCAATTTTATTTCAAAAATAACAACAAAAGAAATAAGTATAGCAATGCCCCCGTATACATGTCACACTTTCTATGCAAATCTTCATATTTCTTAATGGCACTTCCAACTTTGAATTGGAAAACATCACCCACAACGCAGAAATTATGTATTCATATACACCTTAATTAAATGCTTTGGTATTCAAATTTCAAACTCAACCCTCATTTATTCTGGAATATCACTTATTTCCATTAGGGTTATTCCAGTTTGGTTTGAACTACTCTTTCCCTTCTCCACTACACAGTAAAAGGAAACACAATTTTCCAGGCACCTATTTCACAGAAAAATCAGGAAAATTAAAAATACTTCCAACCCAAAGCTAAAACCCTACCTAAAAAAAACACTTTAAAACCCAGGATCCCTCCAGAAAATTTCGAAAATAAAAAAATAAAACAGAAAAGTTTACAAATTTATCATAAAAAAAGCTCTGCTCCTAGAAGAAACACATGGCCGAAAAAAATAATAATACATAAATAAATAAAAATTATAAAAACAGAGAGATGAATACAGACTTACAGTGAGCTCGATCGGAGTGAAAAAGGAACCCTAAAATCCCAGACCGTAGAAATGGTGGCTTCGAAACCTCCGAAATTAGGGTTTACAAGCAATGCATGTGAGATTTTTGGGGATTTTTTCAGTCCTCACTCTCACTGCGTTGAGAAGAGAAAAATGGGTCGCAGCTTTTGAGGGGAGAGAGAGAAAGGGGGAGAGAGAGGACTTTTGGATTGTGACGTTCCAGTCGAGAAATCTCTTCCGCTGATCTGAATTTTTAAAATTTTATTTAACGGTAAAAAATTATTATAGTTTTAAGCGGTCAAAATAAATGGGTTGTTAGATGAAATTTCAAAGGTTTGGACCATTTGATTTGGTAACCTTGGTGGAAGAGATCCTCTTGGAATCTCTTCTCGTTGTAGTGAGCATTACGTGTTATTATATAAATGATAAAATATATCTATTAAAAAATTAGTAACGTAAAAAATAAATTTTTGTACCACTTATATAAAAATACGTGGTTTACCTATTCCGGTCACAACGAAAAAAGATTTCCCTATCAGCTCGTTATTTACTGTAATTTTAGTATTTTCTTTTTTGGCAATTACGACGTCGTATTTGCTCTGGGAAAATGGTTTGGGCTTTGTAATAACAGGCTGTGGAAAATGGGCAAGTGGAAGTTGGGAGGCAAATGCCAACCCTGTCAAGTAATTTACTTTTAAGCCGGTTTAAGTCGGTCCGGTTCAGTAAGTAAGAAAAGAAACTGGAACAGACCGGTGCTGTTTGTTTTTTGGACCGGTTTTGAATTTTTCGATCAACACAAATTTTACGATTTTGTAAACGATTTGATTCGATTTTTCATTGCGGCGGTTTTTACGCTCACCTCCGATTTGTATGCCCACTCCCATCTCTAATTATCTTTGGCTTAGATATCCAATAAATCGGGAAAAATTTAAGTATACAAATAAATAGTTTATACAAAATGACTTTTCATTAAAAGAAAAAAAAAATTGAACTTTTTGCTAATTTTTCTTAAAAAAAATTGTATAGATGAAAAAATGCGCTCGTGTTTGGCAAAAGATATGATGGAGAAGAGATGAGTCATTACTTGTATTTCCTTCCACATTAACACTTAGCTTTCTCGCAAAGTACCGATTGATTAGTATAATTGGTAAAGTACGAGTTCGATTCTCTCAATTGTAGTAAAATTCCCGATAGCTAGGACAGTAAATACACATCTCCAAAAATACAAGAATACATTAACAACTTTGGTATTATTATCTGATCGCGTCATCAATTCCGAAGCTGAATGACATTGTAAACAATAAACTGTTCAAATATGAACCTTTTGTCACTACAATAATTTTGAACAATAAAAATTTAGGCTGACGTGAATCTAGTCAAGTCGGTGAAGGAGGTACTCAACCTGAACGAGCTTCGTGAGCGGCATTACCCATTCTTCGTAGAGGCGAGAAACTATCGACGGATCAACCTTGTATTTTTCACTTACATTGGGTTGGTTAGTTTTAGTGTTGGCATTGTCAACCAGGCTTACTTCTTGCCCAAACACCATTGCCTTCTTCACAACTCGTTTCTTCACCTTTTCTTCAATGTCCACAAAAGTCAACAATTTCATCAGACCCTCCCTATCTTGAAAAATTCAAACCCTAATTTCATTAATTTTCTGATCAACCAAACACTTCTCCAAATGGAATGACAAGGAAAATGGTAATCACGAACCTGAGCGCGAATCGCAGGCTCGTAGTCTTGAGGGGAATCCTTAAACTTAACCTCGGCAACATAGTATCCGTAATGAATCCGTCTAGAGATGGCCTGTAGATGAAACAATATTCAGTTCAACGGAAATACATGTGCAATCAGTTCATCTAAATTGATAAC
Source organism: Crataegus laevigata (assembly GCA_963580275.1). Lineage (NCBI taxonomy): Eukaryota > Viridiplantae > Streptophyta > Magnoliopsida > Rosales > Rosaceae > Crataegus > Crataegus laevigata. The sequence continues at coordinate 4,780,164 of OY756949.1, forward strand.
TTGAAGCAACAAGTGCTTCTTTCTAGATGCATTCCTAAACACATCTCACAATAAGTAACATACGAGTTTGAAAAAGTGCTTTTACAAAAGCGCTTATGAGTTTGGCGGAAAAAGTAGGTGTGTTTTTGGATTACAGTGGTGGACTTAAAGCATACGTCTATTAAAGTACTTCTAACGAAAGTTCTTATATTGGCGGCACGAACACTTCCGCCAACCGCAATAGCCTTAAAATAATTAAAAGTTAACTTCACCTGCAAGCAATCAAGATCATTAGAAGCAGTTGACGCATAGCTTCCATCGTCACCGGGGGCAGCAAACAGAGGAAGCAATTCGTCGAAATAGAAATCCCAAATCTTTCCGTTTATGTTGATCGAAGCTGCAGCAGGGTGCAATACCTATACAAAATTTAACCAATTATTTTCCAAAAAAATAAGAGTTCAAAATTTTTCTAGTGACAAATTCAAAAGGAAAGAATTAAACTTTCTGCGTAAATCCAATCAATTACCGGTGGATTTTCCGGTGGCGGCAGCAAAGAAGGCGGTAAACTTTCCGGGAAAAACGGAAGTTCTTCGGGATTTTCATACCTACCAACCTGTTAATCAAGAGACAATGTTAGAGAATACAACTTGAATGTCATATTGTCATGTATTTCAAACCAATCAGGCACCATCGCTAATCTAATCACACGGCATGCACGATTTGAATTGGAATACCGCCACCGTGATATCTCAGTTCCTCGGAGTTCATCACGAGAAAAAGATTAACGAAATGCAATTACCAATTACTGGTTATTAATAAGTACAGTTACCTTGGATTGGAGGGCTTCGGTTTCCTTAACGACGAACTGAAGCAGAGAACCAGAAAACGATGGAAACGTTTTCTCGTCGTACGCCGGAGAATTCAAAGGGAAGTTTGCTCTCTGAATCAGCCGGTAAACTATGGTGTCTTCTTGTTTAATCAACGCCTCTCTCACTTTCTCAAGCGTCAAAGTATCGCTCTTGGAGTTCGCTTCCGCTGCCATTTCAATGTAAGTATATTAAACGTAAGGAAATTGAGGACTGCCTCCTTTTTTTCTCGGATGATTTTCTCGGGAAACAAACAGAAAGTTAGAAAGAGTAAGGAAGGAAGAATTGGATTCTTTGCTTGGTGGGAACGGGAGGGAGACGGTGGTGGGGGGGTTTTATAAACGGATGGATAAAACAGAGCGGCATGGGATGTGGGTCCACGTGGCACACGGTGACGTGTGTGCGTGTGTCGACAAGATTACACGGCTGCTTTTCGCGAGTGGGGACCAGCATATTAGATATACTCGAAAAAAAAAGTCAAATTATAAGAGTTAAATTATAATTGCTGACAGATGTGGTATATCAAATTTTGTACTTCTCTAACTAAATTGCTAAATATTATTCTATTATTTAAATAGAGCCTTAAATGATTGTATTTTTTTAAAATGTTGAAACAAAATTTTTATTGGTTGAAATGTTAGTGGAATAAGGGATTCACTATTAAAATAAATTAAAAATAAATTTGACATCAAATTACAAAGTTTTCAAATTCAGTCAACAAATAATATTTCGGTTTGAGAGACTTTTAATGTCAAATATGCACAATGTCATTCCACCTAAGATTTTGACATCTCCTTTAGAGATGCTCTTAGAAAGTCACGAATGGGTTCGCCTAATTTTAACCATCGATGTCAAGATACGGTCCGTCTCTCACAACCATTGAATATGTAAAGTCAACAAAGAAATATGATATTCAATAAATAAAATAAAAAATAAAAAATAAAATAAAAATAGTTTCAAAACTTTAAGGGTATGTTTGGTACTTTACTTGAATCTAACTTTTTAAACTTAAAAATAATTTTAAGGTTTTAAACCTTAAAAACTTGTTTAGTAGGATTATTTTAAAAAACTGAACTTAAGGCTAACTCAAAATTATAGTGTATTCTCTAAAAATATAAAAAGTGAGTTTTTAAACTTAAACTCATTATTTTATTTTCTCTCCCTCCTCCCCTCTCACTCCAAATCTCTCTCTATCTTCTTCTTCTTCTTCTCTCTCTCTCTCTCTCTCTCTCTCTCTCTCTTTTTGTTTTATTTTTTTCATCTCTCCTCCAATCCGCTATCTTCATTATCTCAGTTCTTTCTTTCACTCATCTTCCTCTCTATCTCGTCTGATCATCTCTCTTCTTTTTCTTTCCATCAATCATGTTTTACTTTATTTCCTCCTCTCTCCTCTTTCTCTCTCTCTTGGGACCCCCTCTTTTTAAATCTTTTTGTCTAATTTAAGTAGTAAGTGTAGACATCGAAATTTTGGCAAATAAAATGTTGATCGATGGTCAAAGTTTCAACGCTCATGTATTACATAAATTTTACACGTAGCGTATGATTCGACGGAAACTGAAATGAGTCAGAAAAGTCGTCAAATAGGACACGTGTCAACACTTGGCAAAGACGACTTATTTCATCTAAGATATTATATTCAAAATTAGGCCTTGGAAAATTCTATAAATAGGAAGCCATTTCATTCATTTTTCATTCACCAATTCACAAATACATTTCTCTACTCCCAAATTGGAAGAGAATTGGTCCTTGAAGCTTTGAAGTTCCAAAGCTCTCAAGCTTCCAGGTTTTCGAAGAATCGAGGAGGCTCTCTTCGTTTTTCGTTCTTGGCTTATCGTTCTTCCAAGATCAAGCCCTGACGGCCCTTGGATCAACAAATCATCAATTTTCAAAATCAAGCCCCAAAGCCCTTGAAGATCCGTTCATCCGTTTATCCAAGATCAAGCCCAAAAGCCCTTGAAGATCGTTCATCGTTTATCCATCTTCAAGACCAAGCCCAAAAGCCCTTGAAGATCGCTCTCCGTTCAACGTTCATCCACCTTCAAGATCAAGCTGCAACGGCCCCTTGAAGCTCCGTTCATCCACCTTCAAGATCAAGCCCCAACGGCCTTTGAAGCTCCGTTCATCCACCTTCAGAATTAAGCTGCAATGGCCCCTGAAGATCCGCTCATCCGCCTTCAAGGATCAAGCCTAAAAGCCCCTTGAAGTTCATCCACCGTTCATCGTTTTTCGTTCGTCGTTCATCCATCTTCAAGAACAACCCCAAAAAGCCCTTTGAAGTTCATCCACCGTTCATCGTTTTGCGTTCTTCGTTCGTCGTTCATCAATCTTCAAGAACAAGCCCAAAAGCCCTTGAAGATTCGTTCGTCGTTCAACATTCATCCAATTTCAAGATCAAGCCTCGACGGCCCCTGAAGATCCGTCCATCAACTTTAAGATCAAGCCACCAACGGCCCTTGAAGAAACCTCGCCCAACTTCAGGATCAAGCCCCAACGGCCCCTGAAGAAACGTTCATCCGCCAAACTTCAAGATCAAGCCTAACGGCCCTTGAAGGAATTCCCCCTGCTCATCCAAGATCAAGCCTCGACGGCCCTTGGATCAAGCCCACAAATCAAAGTCTTACGGAGATCGAATCAGAGGATCAAATAGATATTGTAACCCAAAATCATCAAATACAAATATTATTTTGTAGACGCGTTCTGTTCCCGTTGTCTCTCCTTCAGAAATTTTCGGAGTTCACAGCAAGATTTAAAAAATTTAAATCGCAAACCAATCAAATTTTTTAGTCTTAAAGAAAATTGTTTTCAAGAAATGTTCTTAATAAATGTTTTGAGAAATGATTAAAATTTTCAAATAAGATATCAAATAGCCCCTAAATTTTAACAAAAAAATCATCAACTAACTTTATTTAATGATAAAGACATAAACAAAAGAGAGAAAATAAAAATAAAAAACCTAACTAAAAACGAGTAAGCACACCAACCCCTTTACTTCTCTCTCCCCGTCGTCTCCAACATTTGCTGCACGACATCAGAGGAAATTACAGCTAGCTTGAAAATGAACGCGAAAAGCATACAATTATTGAGCAAGTCAGTCCTATGGAAATTGCTACTGAATCATCCTATCTTTTTCTCCTTGTGTGGTTTCCATCATTTATGTTGCTGTTGTGTCTTGTTTTCCATCACAAATAAAGTAAAATGTGGAATAAGTTAAAGAGGAAGAGATTTATATAGAGAATGATGAGAATTTGCATCTAAATACATGCAAATATATTGGAATATTATAATTTAGTCATGATCATTTTGCAAATATATTGAATCTACAAATGTCAGTTGTGATCATTTTGCAAGAAATTGATAATTTAGTTGTTCTTGTCTGTGTTTTGGAGGAGGGAAAAATGAGTGGAAAGGTTTGGGAATTCTAATAGTTAACGAAATTAAAAATAGCTGCTTATGAAATTGGACGAGATAATATTTATGAAACTAGACAAGAAAGAGACGCTATTTATAAAATTGTACTAATTACTATACACTATTTATGAAATTGGACAAGAACTAGACACTATTAATAAAACATGACCAAGAACTAGACACTACATATGAAAGTGGACCAAGAACTAGGCACTATTTATGAAACGCGACCAAGAATGAGACACTATTTATATAACTATAATAATTTCTATACACTATTTACAAAATAGGACCCAATAACTAGACACTATTCATGAAAATGAACCAAGAACTATACACTAATTATGAGTGTGGACCAATAAATAATGTAGTACCATTTCATAAATAGTGAAGTATTGTTAAGTTTAATAAACAGTGTAGCATTGTTTAGGCGCGGATCACTTGCATTAGTTTTTTTTTTTAATATATTAAAATTGTGTCATTTTCATTAAAATTTAAGTTTTGTTATCCTCTTTATTAAAATTTAAAAGTTTTTCATTAAAATTTAAGTTTTTTTCATTAAATAAAATTATAACATGATTTTTGGTTAAAATAAGTTTAGCCTATGTCATTTTCATGAAAGCTCCCAAAAAATAAAATAAAACAAAAACAGGAACACAATGATTGTTTTAGGGCGAATGAGCAATTTACATGACATGTATATTGTAAAAATGGTGTTTTGTGTTAGTAATATTATATTATATAAAGGAAATTTATATATATATAACTGTATCATTGTACGAGAAGCTAAAATGGCGATAGAGAAATGCCATAAAAGTCATTCTTTTTTAGACAAATTCTGAATACAAATCGTATCAAAAATAATTATTGGTAAAACCTAATAGCTATAGCCTTCATGAGAAAACCACAGCAGGATGGCTCAGTGGTTAGGACAAATTCAAAATCATATTCTACGCGGCTCATCTTAGCTTTGATTATTGGTGCTGGTAAATAACATGACGGTTGTTAGAGGAAGTTGAAATGACTCTGTGAGTCTTTTTGATTCCCGAAATAATGGAATGTTGTGCTAGTCCTTTTTATATTATTATAAAAAATAAAAAAATAGCTATATCGGGAAGCTTCTAAAGGAAATCATCCAATTATTGTACCACCATAAACATAATATTAGATAGGGAAAGTGTTATGAACATGTGTTGTTTTGTTTGTTTATGTGCTAAGTCACATTTTAAATCCATGTACTTCCAACTGCTGAAGGTTCCGCGATGTGAATCCGAGATAAACAAAGACTATGACTTTGTCTATGTCATGGCATATATGACATCAAGTGGGCTCTAATTTTTTTATTTTTTTCAAATAATCTTCTAGTGTTTCGAATATACAAATACTTTAATGCGAAATAAATCTTCGATGTGAGTGGTTTGTTAATCGGCTGTACGATCCACTGACTACTCACATCCAGTAAAATTGATTACTCATTGGAAAAACCTATAGTTTTAATATTATATTGTGTTTGCAAGAATTTGTAGCTCAAATAATTAAGAGCGTATACATACAAAATCAAGGTTCAAAAAGGCACAGGTGCTAACTAGGCGGCAGGAAGAGGCCCAGCGCCTAGGCGGAGGCCTAGGCCGTTTTTTTAGTTTTAAATTAAATTTGTTATATATCATTTAAACAAGTGTTTACTTATACTTAAAAAAAATACAAAATTTTACTGGAACACATAATTGCAAAATAGAAAGACATATAAATTATAAAGTACTAGAACTTATTAAAAATATAGGAAACACGCTTATAATAATTGTTGATCCAAGTATCCAACAAATCTCTTACAATTTATTGAAAAAATGAAATGCAAAATGAAAATTATTTATTTTCTCTAGTTGAGCGTCACAACCTCGGCGGGTCTGGACAGTCTAGGCTAGAGCCTAAGCAGGTCTCGACATCACCTAGACGAGCCCTAAGCAGCGCTAGGTAGAGACTTTTAGAACACTTGCAGCCCGAGCAGCTACTTCAAAGGAGGACTGATGCCTGCGGAAGCAGCAAGTAGAGAAGAGGTATGAACTGAAATTTTAGTTCGTTGGCCCATTGTCCTTTGAGAGCCCAATGCCCTCTGCAAACCCATCTTTAACAAAATCACACAAAAAGCACAAAATCGATTGCTCGATTGCTTGTGTCCGAAGAAATGTATTGGGAAAAACTAGTTTTTGGGCCAAATGAAGACTTTCGGAAACTAATATAAACACAGCCTCTTGGTCTCACCCGGCTGAGCGATTCTTCATCCGCGGCAAGCCTCAAATCGCCCTTTGGTGTTATCACTGCGCTGTCGCTAAAAAGACTCAGTTGTAATAGTAATCACAAACCAGTTGATTCAACCTCACCCTTTGCTACTAATGCTCTTGATATCCTTACTGTTTCCGGAAGCAATTGATTGGTACAGCTTGGTTTTCTCACCTAAACAAGTGAAATGTACTCTCCGAACTGTGCTGGGAAGCACCCGAGGATGAAGGGTCTTGATGGTGGTGCGATGTGAGCGCTGCAGATGCATTTTGTCTCCACCACGAAACCTCCATTTCCTTCTCATGAAGCTTGCGCTTCGTGTACTCTAATGCAACTTCAAGTTCCTTTATCCGTTCTTCCTGCCTCGCTTCCAGCAGTTCGTGCAGCCTTCTCTCCAGTTCGAGTGCAGGAACTCCGTGGTCACAGGGGATTTCGTTATAATCTGCTGGTTCTGCTCCGTGCGCGTCGATTTCTTCTCCAAAATCTGAGATATCGTCGCCTGTTCCGTGAGCCGTGTCTTGGACAGCCTGCCATTTTTCACATTCAAGTATTTATTTCACAAGATTAATCAATCAAAACATGAGTTTAAACAAAATTAAAATTAAAATCTCTCCATACGTTTAATCTTTGCTGCTGCGTGTGGTTAGAATTGGACGAAAGATTTTCCGAATCCAATTCCAAATGCAGCTGCAATCGTTCCAACTCCGCTTCAAGCTCCGCCTCGAGTTGATCCATTCCCTCCACGCATTCATCCCTTTCTCCTTGTTCTCTTCCATTTCTAACAAATTCCGAGCACACTTCACGGACCAGGCCAGATTGAAGTGAAAACTGGCTCTCAGAGCTCGAACTCGAAGCCTGTTGGAGATCGGTGGTGGAAGAAGCAAAATTCATCTCATTCAACTCCACCGGCCTGGAATCGAAACGCGAATTCTTGCTCTGCAGTTCCTCTTTTGCATTTTGAAGCAACTGCTCCATCTCCGCCCGCAACTCCGCCGTCTTTGCAAGTTCTTTTTTACCGGCGACGATCAAATACACCAAACCGCACGCAACTCCCAAATTGAATGAGCTCGTATCCTTCACAATCTGTCCTGGATTTTACAAAATTCAATCATTAGTACAAAAATCTTCAAAAATTCGATAATTTAATTCAAGAAATTCGATTTTTTTTTTTGCTTACTTGATTCTGTTTCCCCGCCACCGCCGTTCAATCCATTCGTCGAACCGGCGGCGTGCGTTGACTCGTCGTCGCCAGTCTCGCTCTCCGTCTTCGCGACCTCTTTTGGTCTCTTCTGGCTCCGTACGACGCCGCATCGCCTCCGTTTGCCTCGCTTCAGAGTCGACAACCATCTGGAAATAGTATAAAGCGGGGACGAGCACTGTAAGGCCATGAATCCGTCGTCCTCGGGGAGGCGGTGTGGGTCTCTCTCCATATTGAAGTCTCCGGAGCAATCGTAGCCGTCGGTTTCGGATCCCAATTCTTCATCAACGAGTATGTCGGCGATGCGGATGCGGCGGGCCTTGGAGCAGCGGAAAGGGGAGAGAATGTTTAGGGTTTTAAAGAAGGGATCGCGCTCGTCCTTCTTCTTCTTCCTCATCGGAGTTAAATGCGATGAGCCGGTGACAGTGTGTAGAGAGAGAAAGTGAGGAGAGAGATAGAGACAGATTCAAATTGTGGAGAAAAATGGAGGGAAGCTCATCAATGGCGCCTGGTGGCGTCAGGAGGCTGCACAAATCCCTAGGGTTTATGAAATTTCCATTACCGATAATAAAATTGGTAATTTTGGGAATTATGAAATTTGGAAATTGAAATTTGAATTGTGTGTTTTTTTAAAGCTAATTGGAATTATTGTGATTAAACAATATGAAATGATGCTTCCCATGTTTGAAAACGGAAAGATTCTTTCCAGATCCTTTCCTTCTAATCCACAAAATTACTAAATCTGTACCATTAAAATTTGATTCACTGATTACAAACAAAGGCTCATTTTAAAAATTATAAATAATAACTTGAGTCATTTGATTAAATTTTAATGGCACAGATCTACTGATTTAATGAATTAGGAGAAATGAATCCAGACAGAATCTTTGAAAACAATTCCAAAAGTACAAATTCCACCTCATGATTTGAAACAGTTAGCTAATTAACTATATGATGCAGCCTCCACAACCATTTCATCCACGTCTCAATCACGATACTTTCTTGATATAGAAGCAACTCTATTCAACATGTAGCCATTATATATATAAATTTTCCCTTTATATATATAGATAAATATTGGAAACACGTTGATTAGTCAGAAAGTGCTTTTAAAATAACTAAAATGTTTTTAGAGAAAATATATTTGAGTTCAAAAAATACTTGAAGCGTTTTTTCAAGATTTACTTACATTTTTATTAAGAATTGATTTCAAAAATATTTTCACAAAAAACACTTTAAGTTATTTTACAAGTAGTTTCAAACGAACTCTAAAGTTTTGAACTTTTAAGTGCTTCCTAAAAGTATTTTGTGAACAAGAAATTATTCTGTGATTCTATAAAAAATGTTTTTATAACTCATAAATACTTTTTTTTTTCTACTTTTTTTTTCTACAAAACATGGCGATAAACACTTTTGATTGTCAAGAAGCATTTATCAATGCTTACAAAAACAGTCTCAAACAATCATCCTCAATTTTGAAAACTGAATACTATAAAATCTTCTTCTTTTTTTTTTTGTCAAATTGTTTCAAGTTGGTATCAAATATTAGGAAATAAGTATAACTAAAATAAAAGTTTAGTAGTGCAAAATCTACCACATTAGATTAGGGTTTAGAAGAAAGAATTTACCTATGTTTTGAGCAACTAATATAGCATTTTAGATCAATAACACGACACCACATGTTTTAACTTTTTCACAGTACATCATGCGAATAATTTTGAACGCCGCTACTTCAATGTTCCTATTTCACATAACTATTTATCCGTGAATATACTGCACCTTATGACGTAACACCTCATAAACCACTTAGAACAAATGAAAATGGCTACATGTTGAAAAATACAAATAATTGGCTGACTTGTTAGGCCTTAAGCTATTGCGCCGTTCGTAGTGACACTGACATACGACCAACCAATAATAATGGAAATAATAAAGTGCCCCTCCATTATTTGGTTACTTGTCTTAGTTTTGTTTATTTAAATTCCAATCAGTAAGGACAATATATAAATTCCCACTGCGAATCGAATTAGGATCATTTCCGAATCCTCTTTGGGAGAATTTAGGAAATCTTTCAATCACATTTGATCATTGTATATCGTGCGGTCATAAATTATTGTAAATTTTTAATCTAAATTAAATATAAACAGTATCTGACAAAAACTAACCGTACGATATACGATAAACAAATGTGATTGAAAGATCTCTAAAATTCGCACAAAAAAAATCCAAAGAAGATCCTCATTCCTGCGAATCGGTCACCATAAAGTTATAAGAATCTATATGCAAATTTACGGATTCTTGTTGGAAGCACGTCCAATTGTCCAAAACCGTGTTTTTTATTCGTCAAAAATTTCGTTTTTTTTTTGTTTTTGTTTTTGTTGGTCAATGGCAATTAATTGTAGTTAAAAGAAAAATGATTAAATCACTCGAGGATTTTCAAGGTAAAGTGAGATTGGTGACAATTGAAGAAAAAAATGAAAGAAGCTGAGTAAAGTGATTTTAAAATGTGAAACGAAGATACATACGCTCCGATTAAAAAATGCAATTATGAAATAGAAACTTAGGAGAAAAGGAGTAGAGGAGGACCTACTTGGACAGAGACTTTAAGAAAATATATGAAGTACTTGGAGCTAACGAAGACTTGGTGCAAAATAGAGCATAATAACGTTCTAGATCTATACCGTAGTCCTACTTATTAGGATAAGATTTTGTTGTTGTTGTGGTTAATGACAATTAGTTGAAACTTTTTTATGCTTGATATGTATGGTATACTTATTTTCGAGGTTAATTTTGAATTGTATTACAGTTCCTCTGTTTGGGCCCAAATTGGCGATTTGGGCCGAGCGCAGAGGATGTCTCGGCCCAGAGGCCCAATACCAGAAGCGGAGGATATAAGAGATGGGCCGGCTAAAGTAAGGTCGGCCGAATCCCATTCGAATAAGGACTTCTAGAGAAGGCGGGGGGAAATCCAATGCAGGGAGGAGTCTCAGCAAGAGACCTAGTAGAAACAGGAACGATTAAGAGTCCCAATCCGAGTAGAATTATGATTCGATCAGAAGGGGGTGTCAGTCTCTATAAATACGAAGGTAGTGGCAGCGAGGAAAGGATCTTCAACACAACACACAAATCTGCCCTGCGCAATTTCTCGCTCTCCGCTAAACCTCTCAACACCCTTGAGAATTTTATTTTCTTTTTCGCCTCCATACCTTCAGTTTGGATAGACAGCACTGTGGAGGCAACCGGTAAACATCTTCAGTTTGGATAGACAGCACTGTTGCCGTAGAACCAACCGTCCGTGAAGCATCTTCAGTTTGGATAGACAGCACTGCGACAGGGTCGATTGGTTATTTATCCTAGTTTCGGCCGGCGAGGGTTTTCGGATCCCCATCGACGAAGGTCATCTCACCAGCCATCTCGGCGAAGTGAGGTGTTATTGATATCTAAGCTCGGTGCCTTGACGCCGAGTTATTTTATGATCGCATATTCGCAAGTGGGTTTCAGAGTTCGGCATCGAGACGGCCGAACCACGTTTGTTGTCAAAACCTTCATCCGTTTTGAGTATCTGTGCCCGTACACATTAGTATCGATTCAGCGTGGTTTTACCTTCACCAATACGGTGACCATTGCCGAGTTGGACGACGACGAATCGTAAGCTTTGTAATTAGCAACCTCGTCTTCAGGTTTGAGGACCCGAAGGCCGAGACGCGTTCCTTTCTCGGCCGCAATTGCAAGATTCAGAAGTCAGCCGCGCGCATCAACGCAACATCAAGACATTTTACTCCTCGGTCGAGCCCGGCCGACGAGTTGGCACGCCCCGCACACATTTGAAGGACTTAGTTAGTCTACTATTTACTCGGCCTGCGCGCCACGTAGGCTAGGTGATTTTTGTAGTCAACATCCTCATAATTGAATTAATTTTCATAGAATTACTCAATTTTGTTTTACGTCAGTTTATTTAACAATAATAAGTTACGATCGTTGGAAAAATGCAAATTTGAAATTCTTCTCAAACGGTTAAGAAAAACAAAAGAAACTACATCACAAGTTGTGTCATGACATTTGTTCGAGGTAGTGTGTAACAACTTGGACCCAATTAAACTCACTAAGGGCTCGTTTGAATGTACTTTTAAAATAGCCGAGAGCGCTTTTAGATAAAAAAAAAATTGGGTTCCAAAAACACTTTAAGTGCTTTTTGCAAGAAGCACCAGTTGTATGTTTATTCTAGAAAACACTTTAAGTGATTTTTCATGATTTACTTGCATTTTTACTAATGATTGGTTCAAAAAACATTTTCACCAAAAACGCTTTCAGTCATTTTAAAACCATATCCAAACAAACTGTTTTACTAATCACTCTGAAATTAAGCTAATATAAATACTTTGTTATAAAAAACAAATTGCAGATGTAGAATGTATGATATTCATTGTTAGGCATTTATTTTGAGGGAATGCTAGCAATTTTCTATTTATAACTTATTGTTTTACCTTCTTGGCTCCCTTACTCATTTTGTAACGCTGCTTGATAATCTAAAAAGTGTACTTTCTAGATAAGATTAATTAAGCAAAAAACAAACCAACTTAGAATCATTTAACTGTTCAATTAGCATTGTCAAAACTTCAGTATTTAATGATAAACATGATTCGTCTATTTATTCGATAGCAATTAAATGACTAAATGATTTATGATTTAGTTAATATTTTGTATAGATGATATTTAAATGGTGTTTTAAAAAAATAGACGATTCTGATCATCGAACAACATTATATGATAAATGAAAATCGAGAATATCCAAATGAGAAGATTGCTAGCATTTTTCTTCATCTTATGTCATTTGAACTAAGAAAATAAACCAATCTAAATTGATAATGCTCATCTATATTGCATGTAATGTACACCTCCATTATAAGTACTTTGCATTACTGCATCATCAAGGAATATAAGATATTCATTCATTAGCAAAATAAAATAGAGGCATGCTAGTAAAGTTCAATGACTTAGTTTTTTTGTCTATTTTTTTAAGAGAAGAGATGAGAATTCAAAATTAATACATTGATTTAGCGGTGGGTTTCGTTGTAGCAGACCATTTACGATTTTCTACGACTTAGACACATGGCATTTTGAGGACCGTTAATAATCTAAACGGTTGGATTTTCAAAAGTAAAAACAATTTGAAAATGTTACCATTGCGACACGCGAGAGTCTGGTGCGCACAAAGACAAGTACTATTCAAAGCCAAATGACGAGCAATGTGACTTGTGTCGACAACACACGTGCGATGATGTGTCATCAAAGCAATCAAAATAATCATCCTTCTTTTCTAATCGCGTCCTTTCTCTCCCCTAAACCCGTTAGACGCAGACGCACGGAGACAGAGACAGAGACAAACCCCAGATCCCCCTCTTTCCTCAACCAAAAAATGAATGCCATATCCGACTTCTTTCTCTCTCCTCTCCTCTCCTCCCCCTCCCTCTTTCTCTCTCTACATTTTTCTGATACAATGTAGGAAGAAGAAGAGACCCCATTGTTGATTGAAAGCTAAGTCTTTCCCTCTCTCTCTCCCTCTCTCTGATGCACACAACAAATAAGTGTGTGAATGTGAAAGCTAAGTCTCTCAGAAGCACTTTCCGTAGAAACCCAGCAAAATCCATTCCTTCTGGTTCCTCAACATTCACTCTCTCTCTCTCTCTCTCTCACTCACTTTTTCTCTGTCATGGGGCTTGGTTATTTAATTCCTCTGGGGATTCTGTGATTTGGGCATTCGAGCTGAGATGGGTTTTGCGTTTCGGAGCAATGTGGGTTGAATTGGAGGGGTTATAGGTATCGTTTTTGGAGGGGCGTTTTTCGGATCTTGAGAAACAATGGCGTTGTTTAGGAAGTTCTTCTACCGGAAGCCGCCGGATGGGCTTTTGGAGATATCTGAGAGGGTTTATGGTATGCTTTTCTGGGCTTTAATTTCTTTCAAATTTGGTTTATTGAAGATGATATTTGTTAAATTTGTGCAATGGCTTGAATGTGGGTTGTGTTACTGGTATTTTTCCTTCTTTTTGTTCCTTTTTTTTTCGTGTGTTGTTAGAAACTCAACTAAGAGCTGCTCGTTTGCAATTTGAGAAGATGTCTATATTTGGAGATGCATATTTACTGTGCCTTTTGGGATTCCTAAGAATGAAGTGAACTGCATTAGTTGGACAGAATCTGCATGAATGGAACTGCATTAGTTTGACCAATACAGACATTAGGGAGGCTCTGTTTAATATGTCCTGGGAATAGGGTTTAGGGTTGATTTGTGGGCACATGCCGGACAAGTTTAAAGTTCCCGTATATTGCTAGAATTTTTTATCAGGCAATTAACTATTAAAAGAAGAAATGAATCTAAAGTCGCTACTTCATTTGCACACAGACACAAATTGTGAAACTTTATTTTGGTGTGGTGATATGCAAATTTCGCACAGATACAATGTATGCGTGAATGTGGAATTTTTATCAATTTTTTGTGTTCTTTATATACTTCCTAATATGTATATCCTTCGACAGTTGAACGCTGATGAATGTTTCAGAAGGAAACAATTTGTTTTGTATTTGCTGGCTTGTTCACATGTTCTGTGTATAGTTATGCCCTTACGCTGCAGAAGAATCTAAACTACATATATTACTTGTTGGTAATTGTTTTCTCTACACATGTAGTTTTTGATTGCTGTTTTACCACCGATGTTTTGGAAGAAGATGAATATAAAGTCTACATAGGAGGCATAGCAGGACAACTGCGTGACCAGTTTCCTGATGCGTCATTCATGGTCTTTAACTTTCGAGATGGAGAAAACCAAAGCCTGCTTTGCAACATATTGTCTGAGTATGACATGACAATAATGGACTATCCCCGCCACTACGAAGGTTGCGCACTACTCACAATGGAAGCGATCCACCACTTCCTGAGGTCAAGTGAAAGCTGGCTTTCACTCGGGCAACATAATGTGCTCTTGATGCATTGTGAACGAGGTGGTTGGTTGGTGTTGGCATTCATGCTGGCTGCACTCTTGATTTACAGGAAGCAGTACACTGAGGAGCACAAGACGTTGGACATGATTTACAAGCAAGCACCTAGGGAACTTTTGCAGTTAATGTCACCGTTGAATCCCATGCCTTCGCAACTGAGGTATTTGCAGTATATAACAAGAAGAAATGTGGGATCAGAATGGCCTCCACTGGATAGGGCACTTACGTTGGACTGCATCATCATTAGATTTATTCCTAATATGGATGGAGAGGGAGGTTGCCGTCCAATATTTAGAATATATGGACAGGACCCTTTTATGGCTGCTGATCGAACTCCTAAAGTTTTGTTCTCAACTCCAAAAAGGAGCAAATTAGTACGACATTACAAGCAGGTGGTTGAAGTCATTTTGCTCTCATTTATATGTTTTTTCTTTTGGTAATTGTAGAATGTATTTTTCTCTTCCTGAACAAGGAAGAGCTTTTTGTTGGTAATTTGTTCTCATGTGCTTGGATCGTTTACCCTTCCAACTGTACTCTTAAGTTCTTAACTGCCCTATTGGAAGTTTTTGGAAATCTGTTCTCATGTGCTAGTATCTTAAGTTGGATAGTTGCATGTCATGGTTTCTTTTGTCTATATGTTGATGCTTTGCTTTGAACTTCATTTTAATTCTTAACTTCTTGGTGCAGGCAGATTGTGAACTAGTTAAAATTGATATACATTGCCATATCCAAGGTGATGTGGTTCTAGAGTGTATTAGTCTGGATAGTGATCTGGAACGCGAAGAGATGATGTTTCGGATCATGTTCAATACGGCCTTTATAAGGTCCAATATTTTGATGCTTAATCGTGAGGACATAGACATCTTATGGAATGTTAAGGATCAATTTCCCAAGAATTTCAGAGCAGAGGTACTCATCTACCCTTTGCGTTCTCCTTTTTGTTTTGTGAAATTTCAACTTCATTTTTAGGAGCACATGGTAATCATTATCACTACTGTTAATAATTTTATCTGGATGAAGGTTCTTTTCTCGGAGATGGATGCTGCTTCTTCTCTTATATCTATTGATTTGCCTGGTATGGAGGAGAAAGATGGCCTTCCTGTGGAAGCATTTGCAAAAGTTCAGGAGATTTTTAGCAATGTAGATTGGCTAGATCCAAAGGCAGATGTAACGCATGTGCTCCAGAAGATTGCCTCATCAGGTGTTCTTCATAAACTGGATAGTGCTTCTTTGCATAATGTGGAAACAGGCAGCTTGTTGCTGGACTCAACTCCTGAAAAACTTAAATCAGAAGTGAAGTCATCAGAAAATGATATCAATAGTCCCACATTCCTGGCTCAGGGGAAACATGATAGTGCTTCTGGTTATACTACGGAGACAGGGAGCTTTTTGCTTGAATCAATTCCTGAAAAACTTCCTTCAGAAGTTAAATCAATAGAAAATGATGTCAGGAGTCTCACATCTGTGGCTCAGGGAAAGCATGATGGTGCTTCTGCTCATACCACAGAGACAGGCAACTTATTGTTAGAATCACTTCCTGGAAAAGTTAAATCAGAACCAAAGGCAACAGAAAATGTTATTAAATCAGAAGTGAACTTATCAGCAACTGATATCAAGAGTACCACATCTATGGCTCAGGGGAGACATGACAGTGCTTCTGCTCATGCTACAGAGTCAGCCAACTTGTTGGTAGAATCACTTCCCGAATGCTGCAAAACAGAACCGACGGCATCAGAAAATAGTATCAAGAGTCCTCCATCTATGGCTCTTGGGAAACTATCTATCACCAACATTCAACCGTCTCTAGACAGCAGTTTAATCAGAAAAAAGATTGAACCCCAAGACCTGCAAGCTGCTCTCCTACACCCTACCCATTCTAAAATCATATCTCAGAGAGCACGTCAAGGTTCCCTATCTGCACCAGTTTCATTTTGTAATTCCTTGCAAGGATCGCCTGTGCCGATATCAAGATATCAAAGTGCACCCTCAGCTCTTGGCATTACAGCTCTGTTGCAGGATCATGCTACATATAATAGGGAAGACCAAATCCGACAGCCTGAAACTGTATCTCCCCCATCGCATGCCACATCAGCTCCTGATTTAACTCTACGGTCTCTATCTAAATCTGTCCAACATGGTAAGTTGTCTTTTCCTGCACCACCCCCTACTTCGTTGCAATTTTCTAGGCTTGCAACTGTAGAAAAGGTTTCTGTTGCTACTCCACCTTCTCCTCTGCCACTAGAACTTCTACAACAAACTTCAAATTCCCCAGAGTCTTTGCTTAACGAGCACACTAAAACTACATTACAGGGTAAAGGTCAGTTAGCATCTGTTCCTCTTCCCCCTCCACCTCCACCTCCACCTCTAACTCGTAGTCAGTCAGTGACATCTTCATCCTCTGACAGCAAAAACTCAGTTTCAATTCCTCCTCCCCTTGCACCTCCTCATTTTTCAGGGGCATCCCCATCATCCCCTGTCAAGAACTCAGTTTCAGCTCCCCCTCCCCCTCCTCCACCCCCATCTTTTTCAGGGTCATCTCCATCTCTCTCTGTTAAGAATTTAATTTCATCGCCCCCTTCTCCTCCTCTGCCCCCTTCATCCTTGGAGGAATCTCCATCATCCTCTCTCAAGCACTCAAGTTCAGCTCCCCTTGCTCCTCCCCCTCCTTCATCCTTTCTAGGAACATCATCCTCTGTCAAGAAATCAGTCTCACCCCCCACTCCCCCTCCACCTCCCTCTTCCTTCCAGGGAATGTCATCCTCTGTCAAGAGCTCAGTTTCAACCCCACCTCCCCCTCCTCCACCTCCATTTTCTGGAAGGCCACCATCATCCACAGTCAAGAACCCCTCCGCTGAAGCTCCCCCTCCCCCTCCACCCCTTGGTTCTGCTTCTTCAGCAGTCACGTCTGGCCCCACTCCACCTCCTCCACCTCCTCCACGTTCAGGCCCTGCCTCAACTTCAACTGTAACACCTTCTGCACCACCACCGCCCCCTCCTCCAGCTTTGGCACCGAAGGAGTCCTTATCCCAGAATGCTGCACCTGTGCCACCTGTACCACCTCCTCCCCTTCCCAACGGGGTATCAAAATCTGGTGGTTCCCCGACATCCAACTCCAGGGATAGTAATGGTAATATTCCTTCAATTCCTGGACCACCTTCTGGTGTTCCATTTAGTCTGAAGGGACGGGGCCTAACGCGTCCAAGTTCTAGAAATCAGCCTCAACCTAAAAAGGCCAATCTAAAGCCATATCATTGGCTAAAATTAACAAGAGCGATGCACGGAAGCTTATGGGCTGAAGCACAAAAAGCTGATGAAGCAACCAAGTATGCCACTTTTGTAAATAATTTATTGGTTTTTATAAATTCATACATTTGGCTCCCTATTATTCTGAATCTGTTGCTCTGCTCCAGGCCTCCAGAGTTTGACATGAAAGAACTCGAGAGTCTTTTTTCTGTGGCTGCTCCAAATTCAGACAATGGGAATACAGGAGGAAAATCTGGTGGTCGTGCCAAAGGACCTAAATCTGAAAAAGTTCAGCTGGTAATTTGCATTGCATACTGGTTTTACTTCGTTTGTGGGTAACTAGAGTTGTGTTGACCTGCAATACAGGGTGGGCTTACCTGACCCAGTATACATCAGTATGCAATATACTAGGTCAGGTAAGCAACAACAAGCTAGCATATAATTAAAGTGCGCAGAATTATAAAGTCAGCACTCTCCTTTATCTTTTTCTTTTTTCCCACAGAACCAATAGCAATTGTGCTTGGTCATAATGTCTATTATTTCTTGCACAAGCTCTCCTTTTTTTTGCATTTTTGAAAAATCTGGTAAATGTGTTATTGCTATTTAACTGGCTTGAAATGAGGATCTGTCTAGTGTGTTTTTGGTTTTACCTTTTTGTTGTTGTATTGAATTAATTGAATATAGTCTTCCTTTGCCACCTCAATTCTAATGAGAAATTTACTGGCTCTTGCAGATTGAGCTAAGACGGGCATATAATTGCGAAATAATGCTTACTAAAGTAAAAATCCCTTTGCCTGATTTGATGGTAAGCTAAACCTAAATGGACATGTTTTCTTGTATATCCTCTACAGTTTGAGTTAGTCTGTGGTTCTATAAACAAATAAATGGGAGTTAAATACTGATTAAGTTACAATTTCAAAACTTTAAATACTAGCAGGTAGTGGCTGTTTCTTTGCTGAAAAATCCAAAATATCAACTTGTGTTCTGATTTTAGGATGTTGGGTGCAATGATCTTGGTACAGAAGTTCCTACATTAATGATAGCTTGTCTAATTTGTTCCTTTTCTTTCCTACTGACATCTTTCAGAGTTCAGTGCTTGCCTTGGACGATTCTGCATTAGATATTGATCAGGTTGAGAACCTCATAAAATTTTGTCCAACAAAAGAAGAGATGGAATTACTCAAGGTACTTTTATCTAATCTTCTGCTTCATGCCACTGTGAGAGCTTCTATAAATATTCCCTTGTTAATTTTATTTTAAATTGCTTACAACAAGTATACAAGGCTTCTGTTTTCTGAGTAACAAATCATGCTTTGGTGCTCAGGGTTACAATGGAGACAAGGAAAACTTGGGAAAATGTGAACAGGTGAGTGGATTTTACGTTTTCCCTCTTTCCCTTACCTCTCCTTTCTTTTCAATTGTGAATTCATTTTGTTGACAGCAAGGCAAGTGCTGACCTTATAATTCTGCGCAGTTTAATTATATTCTAGCTTCTTGTTGCTTACCGTTCGGCTGAATAAAATATGTTGTGGTGTCAACTGCATAACTATAGATGCTTTTTGAATTTAGTCTTAGTTTTGTTTTAGTACTGAACTCTTTGGGAGAAATCACATTGACAAGAATCTTAGCTCCCATCTCCCAGTGTCTCTCTACATTTTATGCTTTAATTAATTGCTTTGTGCATTTTATGACAGTTTTTCCTTGAACTAATGAAAGTTCCACGGGTAGAGCCCAAGCTCAGAGTTTTCTCATTTAAAATACAATTCCATACCCAGGTGAGGGGACTGTATTATTCCCAATGCGTTCTGTTTCTGTTGTGCTTCGTGTTATTCACTTGTCCATGGTGTTGCAATTTGTCAGGTTTTCGACCTCAGAAGGAATTTGAACACCGTCAATTCAGTGGCTGATGAGGCAAGCAACTTTTCGTTTTTGAGTACTTATGTTTTCATTTGTGATTGATAAGTAAAGAGTCAAGTAAAATTAGTTAGATGTTTGTTAAATATTTGTTTGGTTTCTTATGTAAATAGATAGATTAGAAAAAGGGTATGATTGTAAGAGTAGTATATTGTCTATATATACTACTGTCTCACTACCATTGTAATGTTAATGTGATTAAAAGAAATATAAGAGGGATATTTAGAAATTGTGTGTTCTTGGTTTTCTACAATAAGTTCACCTCTTAATCTATTTCCACTAATGTGCTTATCAGATCAGAAGTTCGGAAAAGCTGAAAAGGATCATGCAAACCATTCTTTCTTTGGGTAATGCCTTGAATCATGGGACTGCAAGAGGTGAGTGGATTTTGTTGGTTACCATTTTGTGTTAATACATCATCATGATGTATGTGGTTTGAACACATGGTGAATCACTGCATACATTGACTATGGTGTGATAAAAATGAAACAAAGTTGCAAGTTAGGGTTGGGCAGATGTGTAATTGTTGCAAAAATGTTGTAAAAATAAGCTCATTTGTCCTTGTTTTGCATTGATTAATTTTGTTCTTAGTCTTTTTAATTATACCTGTAGGTTCTGCTATTGGATTTCGATTGGATAGTCTCCTTAAGCTCACTGATACACGAGCCCGTAATAACAAGATGACTCTCATGCATTACCTCTGTAAGGTGATTTCTGTAAAGCCTTTTAGTCCATTCTTTTAATCTTTTGTGGAACTTTTCTCCTTCACTCGGTGCATATTGATCTGGAGAAGTTTAAGCATATAGAAAACGTTTATTTGGTTAAGTCCCAAGCTGATCTTATAGATGGAGTTGTTCTATTAGTGTATAATTTTTAACTTTGACTATTCTATAAAATTCCTCTCCAACAAACCACAGGTGCTTGCTGAGAAGCTGCCAGAACTTCTTGATTTTCCCAAAGACCTAGGTAGTTTGGAGGTTTCAACAAAGGTATTATGTCTCCTTTCTTTTCTTTCTCCCCCTAATTCTTGTAGGTAAAGTGAACTTTTATACATTGGGTACAATTGAAATGTAGGTACAATTGAAATATTTGGCAGAGGAAATGCAAGCCATTAGTAAAGGGCTAGAGAAGGTTGTGCAAGAGTTGACTGCCTCCGAAAATGATGGTCCTGTGTCAGAAACATTTTGCAAGGTGACATGCATAAACTATTTGGCACATTTGGTTTGCAGAAACTATATTAGATGATGTAATTGGCTCACTTATAAAACTTAAAGACCATCATAATAAACGCTTGATCACCGATAGCAAAGTTCAACAACTGCCTCTCATTCAAGTTGTTATACAAAGATCATAATGTGCTTGTGATTTCATCCTGTTTTTGCTAGATCTGTTTTGATGCTAATTTAATTTATCTACTGAGAAATGTTCAGACGCTAAAGGAGTTTCTTGGTCATGCTGAAGCCGAAGTGAGGTCGTTGGCGTCACTTTATTCTACTGTGGTATGTCTCAATTTTTTTAAGCTGTTGGGTTTGCTTGTGACATCCTAAGAGAAACATTGTTAAACTCATCTTCAACGTGGTTGTCTTCAGGGGAGAAATGCAGATGCATTAGCTCTTTATTTTGGGGAAGATCCAGCTCGTTGCCCGTTTGAGCAAGGTACATTTTTTTTCTAACTTTGTTGTGTTTCTGATTTTCTACGAACCATAGGTAATTCTTTTCATCCATAAATATTCTGTGACGTTTCAGAAGTAGTCTTGGTCTATACCCTCTGCGTTGAGTGTTGCGCATTCTTAGGAACATACAAACTGTTTATTGATCCTTTGACTAGATGCTAAGAATGAAGTAATTTGATTTCACGGACAATATTTACTCTTTAACTGCATTATCGCATTTTCGGATTGATTTTTGAAATTTGTCATGCAGTTGTATCTACTCTGTTCAACTTTGTGAAGTTGTTTGTCCGAGCGCATGAGGAAAACTGTAAGCAGCTTGAATTTGAAAAGAAGAAAGCACTCAAGGAGGCGGAAAATGAGAAGATGAAAGCGGGAAATCTTTCCAAAAAAGGCTCCGAGCTCTTGATACAGAATCAGTATGAGTGCCAGCATTAAGTCGTAATGATATATATCACCATTGTTCCCCTTCACAACCAAAGCTGTTCTCCGGTGGATATATTTTTTTCACTCCGTGGATGAAATCCGTTGAAAGGTTCAGAGGATCGCGAACACAAATATGGCCGAGACATCCAATTCCGGTGACGTGCAGAAGAGTGTTTTCGTCTTCATTTTAAAGTAAAGCCGGTGGTATACAGAAGGGAGAGGTCACTTTTAAGTAGTAAGCCCGTTTCATCCTCTCATTTTGTTTTCGGAACTTCTGATCCGTCTCTTGTGATTTCATCGTTGTTTCCGTTAATTCGGTTTAATGTTTTCTGGAGCAGAGATGCTGGAGTGTATACGAAGTCCGGTTCAACAAGCGATTTGTACCATACGAATGAAGAATTTTGTTGTATAAATATACACAGTAGCTAGCTTTTTAGGTTTCCTTATCGGCTTTTCCCGTCCCTAATTTTAGTTGTAGGGATGTAAATCTTTGATGCAAGGGAATAGAAAAAGGCTATATAATCTAATTTTTTTGAGAATGGGCCATATGAATGACAAAGATCGTAGTATGTGCTCTGACGTATTTTATATGTTAGAATTTTTATCATTAAATTTAACGGCTAAAATTTTAGTGAATAGAATACACCGAAGCATCCTAGAAAATCTCATTCGAACAAAGACAATCGAATGGGATGCAGAAGGGCTCTTGGAATAGAGGAAAGGACAAAGACCGCAGCTATGTTCTTTGGTAGGTTTTGGTCTTTGTCTTGAAGCTCTAGTCAATTGTGCCTCTTGTGTACAACTTTGGGTTGGTATTATTATTCGACTAAATGGATAATGACATGGTGCAAATGGTTAATCATGTGATATAAATCAAATCCCTAGTCTAATTTTCCATGACGTATAGCACCAACCACTCTCAAGTCACTCTGGGCACACGTGTTCAAGTTTGAGACTCTAGGGAAGTGCGGAATTAAATACAGGACCTCGAGTGAATGAATAAATACTCAACCACTTAAATTGCAAGCCTTTCAATATTAATACTGCGCGTTTAATTAATAATTATGGTTGAATTGGAACAGATAACTTACAAAATACAATGTACGTTGAAAAGTAAAGTTGAATGATTTCTCATTTTGGTGATTGAAAGTGACAAAACACGAAGGAAACTCATCATTTCGTGGGAATTTCAAATGATAAGCTTTCTTAATGCGTTATCCGTCTTCGACCGTCAAGTTTGACAAACTTGCTTCATTTCCTTCTTCTACGTGTCTTGACTATAAGGAGTTATCCGCTCCAATCTATGAATTTGGTCTATTTTCAGGTCTTGCAATCGAACGTGCAACTGCAGCAACTAAAGTTTGTGTGAAATTAGGATCCTTGGTTAACGAAGCAACGTAATCCTCAACTCTTCTGGGGCTAACCATGCTTTGAGGGCTTCCCAATCCTCCATTTTCTTGATTACTGGATCTCGAGAGACTAAGATCGAGCGTTACAGGCTCCGGCGGAGGCGGAGAGGGACTTATATTAATCACGTCATTATTAGTTCTGATACCACTTGAAGGAAAATTAACAGGCACAATTACGTTCTTGTGTGAACATGAAAATTGTCTAAATAGTACAGAATCATTGATGGCGTCGTGGTTGTGCTCTCCTTCGTATGTCGCCACAAGAACGGAATCATCCTCTATGCACCTCTGTACCTAAAATTGAGGCAGCAGAAAACACAGGATAAACAAGTTTAACTAAAAGAACGAAAATATTAGTGAATACATTTGTAATTAAATTAATAAAAAAAACTTGATTTCTTTGGAAAAATGGTTCATTTATACGTACCTTCTTTTTGACAGGGCATCGAGGAGCGAAGGAACACCTGAAATAAGCTCGAGGAGAGGAAGGGTTGTCTTTGGTGACCTTCTGTCCATATTTCCTCCATTGATATCCATCTTTCACGATCTAATTAATTTAGTTCAATTAAATTCACAATTAATATTAATAAATAAACCTAACGCTTTTAGGTTTATATCTAATTTTCTACATTACAAGGGAGGACTTGACTTACAAGGCTGTTGTCTTTGGAATCGGTTTTCACTAGGAACTGTGATGTCTTATTGTGGGATGCCGGAAACTGATAGCGATGCTCATCGGTTCTCTGCCTCTTGCTCGTAATCGCACTGTTGATATTCGTGGTCGTGATATGTCGATGATCACACGGTCGTTGTTGGGTGTGCATTTGGCGCAGCTGCTGCTGCTCAAGTGTTGAGCACTTGGTGGTCATAACTTGAAGCAGGAATCGTAGGGTTTCATTCTCTTTCCTCAAACGTTGCAGATCTTCTGGAACACTATCTACAACCTGGTCACGATCATCAGCCATAATACATAAGCAAAATCATCAAACGATCTCATAAAGTATTCAACCCTAGGTCGTGGAAGAGCCCGTGGGGGTTAACTCAAGCGGTGATGGTGCATGCAGAAATGGGATAGGATTATGCTACGTCCAAGGAAAGTGGTGAGAGTGCGTGTAGAAATGCGTAAGGATTATGGTAAGTTCAGAGTTTAATTCCCTCCGTTATATCCATAAATCAAAACCGCATATATAGATCAAATTCAGTACCTTTTGCTTGTTAGGGCTACGAGCATCCATGTTCATAGATTCAGATAAGTTGATGTAAAGATTCAAGAACCTGCAGATTGCTGATATAACTATACTGTTAACAAGCTAGGGAGAAGAACAATATATAATCCGATGAAGTAGCAATATATATAACACACACACACACATATATATAGCTACAGGTTCAGGGTATCTGTCGGGTGGTCTTGAATCTTGCTGTGAAATTCAAGGAACTTTCACAATTGATTCAACGAATGTTTAGTGGCTTTGATTCCTGGCATGGCTGAGAATTTGTATTGAAATATTTAATATAATGAACGTGTTGGAAAAATATTATGATATGACCACTAGTGACGATCTGATTACACGTACCATGCAACGACGTCACCACATGCACGTCATCATGGGAAACGACGTAAGTTTGGTATTAGTCCGACATGTTTTTTCGAGGAGCCTTTTGAATCTTGACGCTTGCTTGTGTTATGGTCTTCGACGGGTCACTTTATTGCACTCTTTTGCCTTTTAATTTCCTAGGATTGTACAAAAACAAAAAAAAGAAAACGAAACGTGGCTTGTTGAGATTTGCTTTTAGGGTGTATTTGTAACGTTATTGTTGTTGTAAGTACCTAATTATTACATAAAAAAACTTAATTAGAATAATAGTTCCGTAGTGATAAGGTGTCAGAAGATTGTTCTTGTGGTTAAAAAATTGGATTTAAATTCCTATACTGAAATCTGTTAAAATTTAGATCCAAAGTTAAAAGTTTTGTCAACTCTGCGTTAATTGTTAACAAGTGAGATTCGCATGCTAACAATTAATGCAAAATTCCGTTTTAATCGCACATGTGTAGCTCACGTGTTAGCAATTAATGGAGAGTTGACGAAATTTATAATTTTGGAACTAAATCCTAATAGACTTCACCACATATGTTTAAAGCTTAATTTTTTCACCACATCATCTTTCTTCCGACTTTTCTATCACTACGGGGACTAATAATCGAATTGGACAAAAAAAATTATTCAATCACTTAAGTATCCATTCTGTATATATATTCATCACCTAACAACTTTTTTTTAAGACTTTCAAAAATGCATTATTTTTAACAATAGGATTGAAGATTCAAACTAAGAATCTTTATCACCATTAGAAAGAAAAAGACAACCAAAATAAAAGCTAGCTGGCAATGACGAAACCAAGAACTTCGAGAAGAAAGGGCCGAACACGAACCCAATAGGAAAAGGTTACAAACCCAAAATTTTGGTGAATGTTATATTTAGAATTTTCTTTCCTTAGAAGTAGTGGTTGTATTTAAATCAATTTAAAAAGAGAAAAAATATTTTAATATGTAGGCATGAAGTTTTCTTCCTCGCCATAGGCTATAAGCAATCAGCTATGGCTTCTCTTTTCGACGTTAGAGGCAGAAGGCAAGAGCTTTTCCATCTCAGGGAGATCTCATATGGTGTAGATTGTAAGGGCCATGTCAAGCCCCTCTGGTGCTCTGTGACTCAGTCCCTGCCAGTTGGTACATAAACGTCTTTGACTATGTATATTTCAACTTATCACTACATAAAACGTATTGGAAAAATGGTTTTTACAATGTTATCAACTTATAATTTTAGACGAGTCTTCTCTCTAATTAAGCCCCTAATTATTTACCTTGAGTAATTAAAATTTACTTTCATATGGCTAGCTACTCATTGTGGTAATCAAAGATGGAATTGAAGATGATAGTGTTTAGCTGCAATGATGGAAAACAATAATGTCTATGCACTCTGGTGTGGGTTCAATTCTCATAACATCTAACAATTTAACTCACTAATGCATATAAAAGAAAAAGGGGGTGAACTGCCAATTTTAGTCTTTAAATTATTACCTCAGTGAAAATTAGTCCTTGAACTAAAAATCAGTTCTTAAATTATAAAAATTTACCTATTACATCCCTAATATTAGATTCGAAGCTACTATATTCAATTTTTCATCAATTTAAGTCACGTTACTTGCATGTGATACACATTGGAGGATAGATTGGTAATTTTTCATACACAAATAGTGTATGGAGTTAACTTTGGAGGGTAAATTAGACGTTAGATTCACAAACTATATGAAATGTTAAGGGCTTATATGTCAGAAAATGACAGTATTACACTATAAAATGTGTCACGTGACTTAAGTTGACGAAAAGTTGGATAAAATCACTTTGAATATATAGTAGGATGAACTTGGCAATTTTAATGAATTTAGGGACTTATTTTACAAAAAATAATTAAGGGACTTAATTTTAACTGAAATGTTAGTTTAAGGACTAAATCCGCACTTCACAAAAAAAAAAAAACAAAGAATTGAAATTGAAATTGAAGAAGAGCAATATTTGCTAAGTGGCAATGACCAATGGGAACATAATACCATCCCATAAAATAAAAGAGATTTTACAATAAAATT
This sequence comes from Crataegus laevigata, assembly GCA_963580275.1. Taxonomy (NCBI): domain Eukaryota; kingdom Viridiplantae; phylum Streptophyta; class Magnoliopsida; order Rosales; family Rosaceae; genus Crataegus; species Crataegus laevigata. The sequence continues at coordinate 4,807,189 of OY756949.1, forward strand.
GAAATACAAAGCGAAACATCATATGTTATTATATAATTAAAAAAAATTATTTTCAAGTGTCGCTCCATGATATGTAGTGTGTCGATTCATATCCTAGACACACTGATCGCTTTTCCACGAAATAGTAAACACATAAAGAATGTAAGCGTACGACAAAGCCACCTCAAGGAACCCAAAAGTCGTTGCATTTTTTTCATATTCAGAGGTCGTCGTTGAAAGTCAATAATGTAAGGGCAACGTCCACAGAAAAAGTGACAATTGACTAACCAACAAGGAGAAGGTGATCAGTACATGCACGAAACCTCTTGTGCCCACTTCGTCACATGACTCACTTTAGACCATTTCCAACTCTTGAGCTAAAAGTCAAATTTTTTAGCCCGAAAAATTTGGCTTTTAGCCCAGAAACAGTTTTTCTGCTCCAACCCTACTGGCCTAAAATTTTAGTCCGGGATTATTAAAGAATGAACTTAGGCTTATTTTTTTTCTTAAATCAATTTGTTTTAAAAAAATAAATATGTAGACTATCGTAAATTAATTTTATGAACATTTTAATCTAAAAAAATTTAAATTCCAATAAATATTGAAAAATCATTAAATTTTTCACAAAGCAAGCCTTCAACTTTCACCAATATTTCAACTTTCACCAACCGTTCAACACCAAACTTTCAACTTTCACCAACCTTTCAACACCAAACTTTCAGCTTTCACCAACCGTTCATCAATCATCCTCTATATAAACTCATGTCCAATATTAGTTGATCACACAATCTTTCAACCTTCAATCATCCTCTATATTCACCAATCTTTCAACTTCCTTTTCTTTTTTGTTTCCTAAAAATCCTCAATATCTCATCAATGGGTGATAGAAGAAGGCGTAGCAGAGCAATGAAGATGGCACAATACCAAGCAAGGCTTGACATTGAAGATGCAGAACTGATCAACGCTGAAGCTGAACTTGTAAACTCGTTTATGCAATATGAGCACCATGGCGAATCTAGCCATCGTGGTTCTGTCACGGGGCGTTCATTCGTGCAGCATGATAGAGAAGAGCTTCATGACCAAATGATGAAAGATTATTTCATTGAGCGGCCGAGATTTCCTGCTTATGATTTTCGGAGGCGGTTTCGGATGAGGAGAGAGTTTTTTGAAGGCATCTTGAACGCAGTTATCAATCATGACCACTACTTTGCAAGGAAAATAGATGCCGTAGGCCGACAAAGTCTATCACCTCATCAGAAGATCACATCTGCATTTCGAATGCTAGCTAATGGGTGCTCTGCTGACTCAACTGATGAATATTGCCGACTTGCGGAGAGTACTGCTATTGAGAATCTGAAGCGCTTCTGTCAAGCAATTCAAGTCATCTATGGAGACACATACCTCCGCAAGCCAACTCGTGAAGACTTGAAAAGGCTTCTACGCAAGGCAGAAAAAAGAGGCTTCCCTGGCATGATAGGAAGTCTCGATTGTATGCATTAGGAGTGGAAGAATTGTCCTACTGCTTGGGCTGGCCAATTCAAGGGCCTTCATGACAAGCCAACCATTGTGCTGGAGGCTGTGGCATCTTACGACACATGGATTTGGCATGCATTCTTCGGCTCTCTCGGATCAAACAACGATATCAACGTTCTTTGGTCTTCTCCTCTGTTCGATGAGGCTGTGAAGGGATGGGCACCAGAATTTCGATACAAGGTAAATGGTAATAGGTATGAGCTAGGTTACTACCTAACTGATGGTATTTATCCTAGCTAGGTTACTACCTTTGTCAAAAGTTTTTCTCATCCCGATAGTGCAAAGAAGAAATTATTTTCGCAGAGGCAAGAGTCCTACAGGAAGGATGTGGAGAGAGCGTTCGGGATCTTACAAGCTCGATGGGCCATTGTTAGAGGGCCTGCACGCTTTTGGCAACGCGAAGACCTCCATTCAATCATGATGACGTGCATCATTTTGCACAATATGATTGTGAAAGATGAGTACATCGAAATTGAAGAAGATTCAGACGAAGATGTGGATGATGACCAACCAACACATGCGAGAGCTATTGCAAGAGATGTTGAATATCTCGCTCCAACCACATATGAGACCCGACAAGATAGGGTCACCTTGGGTGAGTATATTGTAGGAGAAAATTGAGGTTTGTGTGGATGTTTGAACAAATACATAGGTATTTATAGAGTTTTTTGGTGAATTTTGAGTTAAATAATTTTTTTTAATTATTTTAGCCGTTGGATTTTAATTTGGGCCGTTAGATCTTTTTTTTTACCGTTGGATTTGATTATATTCAATCTCAACCGTTGGATTCAATGTATTTTAAAATAACATAAATTTTAAAAATAAAATTTGAATCTGGACCGTTGGATCAACCAATGGTCCTTAAATGAGGGCCGTTTGATCAGCAAAAGAGCCGTTGGGCTCGGGCGTGGTGGCCGACAAGGCCTGACGGCGGGCCCCATTGCTGTCGGGCAGGCGTTGCAACGCGGGCGCGTGGGCGAGTCGGCGGGCCGAGCGTGGGCCTGGTGCAGGCGAGTCCACGCGTTTCTGGGGGGAATTTGGCCCAACTTTGGCATTCCCCTTTTAGCCCAAAAATTAGCCTTGGGTTGGAGGGTGTTTGAGGGGAATTTTGGGCTAAATATTTAGCATATAGCCCAGGGTTGGAGTAGGCCTTAGAGGTGGCATTCATGTCATGTTTTTTATGTTCGTGTCATTTTTATATTATATTTGATATCTTAATGGGTCGTGTCGTGTAACACCAGTTAAAATAAATGGATAAAATGTCATGACTCGATAATATTAACAGTTAATATGACCCGACTAGTTATCTGTTAACAAAAATATATTTTAAATCAATAAATAATCAAATAAAAAAAATATTATACTAAATAAATATATGCATATCATATTATCACATTCAAAACATAAAAACTCATTTGTCTTTCAAGTATTACATATTTACACCCAAAATAAGAGCATAATAAAAAATAAAAAATAAAAAATAGAACATTACAAAATATCAAATGTTCAAAAGATTTGCAAAATTAAGGGAGTTATGTTTCAAGATTTGAAACCTTGCACATTTTCTTACAATCAAACTCTTCAATTTTCATCAATCACCTTGGAAAACGGTATTGGAACTTTGACTTGACATATTGTCTTCAAGAGTTATATTGATGATATTTTTAGTGAGGCTTTCTAGTTTAGCACTTCTTCTCATTTATCATATGGATATTGTTTAAGTAAAGTCTTTAATAATTTTTAATTAATGTAGAAGGGTGAAAAATATAGAAAAAATATATAAACGCTCATAGTGACAAGCTTTACAACTTTCGTGAAGGGCTTAACTTTGAAATGTGCCACTATAATCATATAAATCATAGATCAAAATTTAACTGTCGATTGTTGTTTACATTTATGCTCCATTTTTCTCACCAAATTTTGTTTTTTGAAAACATGATCTTTTGAAGGATACATGAAGATGAACGGTTCAGATCGTTGATATTTTGTTCAAAGTTTTACTGTTAGTGAAAATATTGCTTGGTGTTTATAAAGTCTGTACAAACTATATAACATCGACTAATATTTCAATTAACTGTAAATATCGGGACGTGATATCAAATATCTGAACCGTTCATCTTCCTACATCCCCCAAAAGATCATGTTTTAAAAAAAGATCAAAATTTAACCGTCGATTGTTGTTTACATTTATGCTCCATTTTTCTCACCAAATTTTGTTTTTTGAAAACGTGATCTTTTAAAGGATACATGAAGATGAACGGTTTGAATCGTTGATATTATGTTTAGAGTTTTACTGTTAGTGAAAATATTGCTTGGTGTTTATAAAGTCTTTACAAACTATATAACATCGACTAATATTTCAATTAACCGTAAATATCGGGACGTGATATCAAATATCTGAACCGTTCATCTTCCTACATCCCCCAAAAGATCATGTTTTCAAAAAAGAAAAAAAAAGAAAAAAAGAAATTCAATATAAAGAATAAAGTCTAAACGACAATCGACGGTTAAATACAAATTTAAGGTTTATGAATTATAGTGTCAGATTTCGAAGTTGACTCATTCACGAAAGTTGTAAAACTTGTCACTTCTACAATAATTATTATTAATTTTATTACTTTTACACTCAAATAGAAAACACTATTAATCTAAATGATAATGTAAGTGTAACCATTGTCTACTCGTAGGGGAATGATGAATCACGAGTATTTATATATTCTTTCACATTTTTCATACTTGTAGGGATGTCTTATTATCTATACTAATACTACACTAGTTGATTTTAATTTTGAACAACAACATGTTAATTAAGTAAAATTTATCCTATTAATGATAATAAGAAACTCTCATAATAAAAATAAATAAATAAATAAAACTTAATTTTTTAAACTTATATAGAATAATAAGACAAAAACATGTATTTAATATAGAATATACCAATATATAATATACAATATGGCTATTGTATTTTATAATAAAATTTTTAATAATTAAACTTTAAAATTATAATTTATTTTTCTTAACAAATCGAAACGGGTTACTCACGTGTTACCCACGTGTATACCTATTAATAACGAGTTCTTAACCGGTCACCCGATAATGACCCGATTAGTTATCGTGTTGACCCGAAACCCGTTATTTTCGTATCGTGTAAACAATTGCCGGTTCTAACTCGCTTCACTCTTCCATTGTGATGCATGAGGAGAGATTATTTTAAGTATCAGGTATTCAAGGAGTACTTCACATATTATAATATAAGATTTGAAACCTTGCACATTTTCTTACAATCAAACTCTTCAATTTTCATCAATCACCTTGGAAAACGGTATTGGAACTTTGACTTGACATATTGTCTTCAAGAGTTATATTAATGATATTTTTAGTGAGGTTTTCTACTTTAGCACTTCTTCTCATTTATCATATGGCTATTGTTTAAGTAAAGTCTTTAATAATTTTTAATTAATGTAGAAGTGTGAAAAATATAGAAAAAAATATATAAACGGTCATAATGACAATCTTTACAACTTTTGTGAAGGGCTTAACTTTGAAATGTACCACTATAATCATATAAATCATAGATCAAAATTTAACCGTCGATTGTTGTTTACATTTATGCTCCATTTTTCTCACCAAATTATGTTTTTTGAAAACATGATCTTTTGAAAGATACAGGAAGATGAACGGTTCGGATAATTGATATTATGTTCAGAGTTTTACTGTTAGTGAAAATATTGCTTGGTGTTTATAAAGTCTTTACAAACTATATAACATCGACTAATATTTCAATTAACCGTAAATATCGGGACGTGATGTCAAAGATCTGAACCGTTCATCTTCCTACATCCCCTAAGAGATCATGTTTTAAAAAAAGATCAAAATTTAACAGTCGATTGTTGTTTACATTTATGCTCCATTTCTCTCACCAAATTTTGTTTTTTGAAAACATGATCTTTTGAAGGATACATGAAAATGAACGGTTTGGATCGTTGATATTATGTTCAGAGTTTTACTGTTAGTGAAAATATTGCTTGATGTTTATAAAGTCTTTACAAACTATATAACATCGACTAATATTTCAATTAACTGTAAATATCGGGACGTGATATCAAAGATCTGAACCATTCATCTTCCTACATACCCCAAAAGATCATGTTTTCAAAAAAGAAAATTAAAAAAAAAATGAAATTCAATATAAAGAATAAAGTCTAAACGACAATCGACGGTTAAATACAAATTTAAGGTTTATGAATTATAGTGTCGGATTTCGAAGTTTACTCATTCACGAAAGTTGTAAAACTTGTCACTTCTACAATAATTATTATTAATTTTATTACTTTTACACTCAAATAGAAAACACTATTAATCTAAATGATAATGTAAGTGTAACCATTGTCTACTCGTAGAGGAATGATGAATCACGAGTATTTATATATTCTTTCACATTTTTCATACTTGTAGGGATGTCTTATTACCTATACTAATACTGCAGTAGTTGATTTTAATTTTGAACAACAACACGTTAATTAAGTAAAATTTATCCTATTAATGATCTCTCATAATAAAAATAAATAAATAAATAAATAAAACTTAATTTTTTAAACTTATATAGAATAATAAGACAAAAATATGTATTTAATATAGAATATACCAATATATAATATACAATATGGCTATTGTATTTTATAATAAATTTTTTAATAATTAAACTTTAAAATTATAATTTATTTTTCTTAACGAGTCGAAACGGGTTACTCACATGTTACCCATGTGTATACCCGTTAATAACGAGTTCTTAACCGGTCACCCGATAATGACCCGATTAGTTATCGTGTTGACCCGAAATCCGTTATTTTCGTGTCGTGTAAGCAATTGCCGGTTCTAACTCGCTTCACTCTTCCATTGTGATACACGAGGAGAGATTATTTTAAGTATCAGGTATTCAAGGAGTACTTCACATATTATAATATAAGTAACAAACATAATTTATTTTTCTGTGTTTTACTATTTATTTTATGACATATGAAATATGAGTATTTTGAAAACTTCTCATATATGTTTGCCTATAATTAATTCTTGTGTTATATTTATAGATCACTACCTCTATTACTAATTTAGCACTACATTTTAAAAAGTGAATCACAACGCTACTTTTTTATTTTTTTACAAATGTTATATGTTTATTTTTATTTTTTGAATTGAAATAAACAAATTAAATCAGGAAATATCTAAAGTAAATCGACCCGTTACTCGTAATTGAGCAAGAGTGTGCAGTAACAAAATCATTTTCTTTACATTAAAGCTTATGCCATTGCCAACGTTACATTTGTTCCACATAAATAAGAGTAATGATATATATGAAAGTTACCAACAATTGGTGGATGAGGAAAGGGCAGAGGGTTTCTTGGTGTATGTAATGGTCCTCATCTCTTTGGGAGAAGGTAGGTTTCTAGCACGTGATAATTGCTGAAGACTTAATCTCGTCCAATCTTTCTTCATTTGACAAAATAAAAACTAAAAAAAAACTTCTTAGTTAAAGCCCAAGTAAAAAAGTAATTAACAAGTTATAAATCGTATATTCCAGAGTTTTATTTTTTTTAAATGCCTTTAAATTTCAAAGCATCACATGTTCAAGGTCATCCATATTCCAAAATTTCACCAAGCATACTGATCATGCGACCCATAAGTCTTGTAAGCAAAAAAATATCACATACTAACGGGAAACTAGTTAGTACAATAGCTAGTACGTACTAAAAGTTGGCACGTACTAGCTACTACTCGTCCACTAAGAAAACTAAGTAGTTTTCACGCGTGAAGACTTTCTCTGGTCATAAAGAAGGAAGACCTAGAAGCCAATACGCGACACATATCAATAGTTACATTCCAAGACCTTCCTACCATTTTAATTGATTGATTGTCCCTTATAATTTAAATTTCTTAACTCATTAGCGATAGTGCAAATGGACCTGTAGCATCAGTTGGTTAAATACATTGGTGGTACCGTGGTCCCAAGCCGAGTCATGAAGGGACCAGCATAGTTCCAAGTCCATTCTGAAATTCTTTTCGCACATAAAAGTTTAATGTTATGCTTATGATTTTCAAGGTTTTGCCTATTTACACTCTAAAAAAACTATACTTGTATTGAGAATTTTAGAAGGTTAGAACTTAAGCCATTATGGCATTGCCATTATCACACCCATCTGTGCAGACACAAAGAGTGAGAAAGCGTCTGTGCGGAAAGACAGGGAGAAGAGAAACACAAAACAACGAAAGAAATAATATAGGTACTTTAAAATAATAATAATAATAATGGAATCCTAAACCATGAACCGCCTAATCCGGCTAGGCCGCTGAGACCGCATAGTCCCTACCTAATTTTTCTCTATGTTTTGGCCTAAATTGCATCGGTCCTCAACCGCCTAGCTTTTATGCGCAACCTAGACACTAACGATATTTAGAATAGTGCACAGGCCCAATCTGACGTTTTTACTTTAATTTTTTTCGTTGAGTTTAATTTGATGTTGGTGGCTTCTATGGGAGTTTAGGCAATCTATTGCTTGTGAGCTTTGAAGAGGACTTTGGTCTAAGGTGATGAAATTGAGGTTCCACCATAAAACCAATTTGCAATATAGGGAGTAGCCCAACCTCTTATAAGCCCATGCAAGGTCCCTCATCCCATCAATGTGGGACTAATTCTCAACACGCCTTCTCACGTGTGGCGAATTTTCAAGCCTAGCACGTGAACAACACAACGGGGTGACGTGGAACGCGTGTGGCCGTTGGGTTTCACACGTGGGACAACTGGCTCTGATACCATGATGAAATTGAGGTTCTACCATAAAACCAATTGGCATATAGGGAGTAGCCCAACCTCTACTAAGCTCATGCAAGATCCCTCCTCCCATCAATGTGAGACTTATTCTCAACATAAGGATCAGTGGAGGAAGAGAGGGAGAGAGGAAGAAAGTCAAAGAGTCTTAGGGTTTAGGTTTAAGGAAGAGAGTGATGAGAACGGCAACATACCAAACCAAATGGCGTTGGTCCGTTGCTCAACACACGGTAGAGTAATTTTTGTAAGATTAGAAGAGCATTTCAGATTGACACGTTTAGCCTCCTCCTAGACTAAACTTCCATATATATTGGATTTTAATTTGTTAAAAAAATAAATTGAAGAGTATGCACTAGTAGTTATTTAATTAATCAATTTATACGGCTGCATCACGACTATTTATTCCACTAGTTAAATTTTTGAAGGGGCATTATTTTCTTGTCAATTTTCTATCCTGTCCTGTTCATGATGTTGATCATGCAACTGCCTTCTTATGCCTTATAAGCTACTCCAAGTGATGGACAAGATTCTTAATATAGTGGCTTCCAATTCGTTTTGTCCAACATTCCGGCCTTAATATTATTAAACTCTATTTTTTTTCCCGGACACGACCCGCACCTTCAAGTCGTTCCGTATTAAGTCTTTATTAGTTGGGTTTCTGTATATTTCCTTGAAATTCAATTTTTATTTCTGTTGATCTTTCTAAGCGATAAAAGTAGTTGTGTTTATGAGATAAATTATTCACACAAGCGAACCACTTGATGTTGAATCGTTGATATATACTCTTTTCTTTAGACGTTCAATTCCAATCCAATATATGTATAGAATCCATAGACTACTATACAAGTGTGCTTCAATAAAGGTCTAGACCTAACTTATGGCAACTGGATAATGTATATTTAGAGTACACGTAATGTTAGAGAGACCTTCTATTCAAAAAATATTTTGTAAATTATATGACGTGATTTTTGATGACTTGATAATTATTTAAGTATTGATTAATTTACTTATTTCTTATTGGTGAGATATAACATAATTTACAAATTTGATCTAAAAAATTAGTCTACCTAACAGTATCCTTAAAGTTAAAGCACTGAAGGAAATTGAGGTTTTCAAAAATCAATTGTCGTATGTGGGGAGTTGCCTTTAATATATATGAAACACGTCCAGTACCATAAAAAAGTTAAGGTTCAATCTCAAAACCAGTTGGAAATGGGTTATAAACAAGATTCGTTAACTTCTCAATATGTGATGAGTTCATATTCTTACACAAGTCACATAAATATATATGAGTGAATAAATGGTAACAAAGGACAACATGATTTTGGTTCATCGATTTCAAAATTCCATTTACATCCCTACACTTTAATTACAACTCTCAAATCATATGTACTGTAAATAAGAAAAGAAAGGATAATGCCTACTAAATCTGTAGACTAAATTTTGGAAACTAAATGACATGAAAATTGATTGATTTATTATTTAAGCGTTGATAAACGTGTTCATTTCTATTAGTGACGCATCATTTAGTTAGCAAATTCAGTCTCTCTTTCTCTCTCCAAGTGATAACAAGGTAACTCTAAAGAGGGTTTTCACTTTTCACCATTTTCGGGCCATACTGTGGTCTGAAATTCTTCCTGAAATGGCAGCAGCAAGAGCAGATGTGAAATTGGGATCTTTGGTCAGGGAAGAAGCCATTTGTTGTACCAAAAACTGTTGGAACGCCGGAGCTTTAGTTTCTGGGGGGCACATAGCACTATTGGGACTTATTCGATTATCGTCACATGAAAAAGTTGGAGCTGCAGATCCCTTTGCCACGGATGGTAGAACGGAAATTGGACTAGTAATAAGCTGCTGGTTCTGTTTTGGAGATACCGGGGCTATTAGTGTAATTTCAGCTCGCTTCTCAGGATGCATGTGGTTGTGTTCTCCTTCATATGTAGCCACCAGTAGGCATGGATTTTCAGCACTTTTTTGCACCTGAGAATTTTAGTAAGAATATCAGTACATAATCTCACATCCCCAATCCAATCTAGTAGTATTTCTTTTTATTTTGTAAGTGAAAAGTCTGAGGTTCAACTTCCACGTGAGTTTGATACCTAATCATAGATACCTTATCGGGTCATCAAACCCCACACCCTCAATACAATATAGTAGTATAAAAAAACTCTCACTTCTCTTTTCTATTTTTCTGGAATTTCATGTTGGTAAGAAGGAGATTGGGTTCACTTAATTAATACCTTCTTTTTAACAGGGCAACTTGGGGCAAAGGAGCACTTGTAGTAAGCCCTAGGAGATGGGTTATCTCTTGTGACCTTCTGACCATATTTCCTCCATTGGTATCCATCATTCACAATCTGCATTAAATTAGAATCAAAGAAATTACTAATGGAAGTTCATAGTTTATGAAAAAAAAAAAAAAAACCCTGGAAATCTCAACAGATGCAGTGGGCTAGGGTTAATTTGATGAATAGAACTTACAAGGCCTGTATCGGATGCATCGGTGTGAACATAAACCCTGGAAATCTTTAAGTTGGTGTTCTCCTTTAGCCTCTTGCATGAATACTCTTTATCATCACTGATTGAACTGGTGTCAGTATTAGTCCCGGGACTAATTAATCCAATCACGTTGTTGTAATCTTCACTGTCTGCCTTTCGCTTCCCATAAATATCAGATGTGCCGTTTTGCTGCTGCTGGGTGGTCATCAATTTCCTCACACGGGATTGCAAAGTGTTGTAATTCTCGCAGAGGGCAGTTAGCATCTCAGTCAGCTTCTTGTTCTCCACACTTACCCTATTCAACTCTTCAGCCAACACATCATGATGACTAGCTGCCTGCTATACGTTAAAATAAAATTAAGAAGACCAATCTAATAAGTTTCATTAAAAAATTATAGGCGACAAATAGTTTCAGAAAAATAATTTATGCACACGGTTTTTCACCTCTTGCACTCTCTCTTTTTCAATCATTGGATTAAACAAAATAAAGCGAAATTAATGGCCAAAATTAAGGAGGACGTGCAGAAGGTGAAAAAACAACGTGCAAAAATATATACCCATAGTTTGATTACCATGTTGAACAAAACTAACTCACCTCTTCTTTCACCAATGCATTGCTTTGGAGTTGAGCACAACCCCCTTCAAACTCTTGTTGCATCTGATTTCAAAGTAGATTATTTAGGAGATTAAGTAAATGTTCCAATATGTATAACTTAATTACCAAGAAAATAAGGTCAAACCCAGAAGAAACAAGGCATCAAAGAATGATATTAACAACAACAACAACAACAAAAAGCTTGAATTATAAAACTACTCACAGTGGCAGGAGCTCGATGATCATCGGCACGGCAGATCGGAACAAGATTAAGGCCGAGAGAAGTGTTCACCCACGTTGAGTCCATTGCTGATCAAGAAAAAAAGGCTTGCAATTTGCAGAAGTTAATAATGTTTGTGAAGTTTCAGTATTGAAAGTAAAACTTCTCCGGACTCGGGAGCTGTCCAATGCATATATAGCTATAAGGAGAGCGAAGACAAATAATAAGGAAAATGCCGGTTAGGAAAGTGCGAGGAAATAGCAGGGTGGGAGAGAGAAGACATTCAAGGTATTTTCTTAAGATTGTCACGTCTCATGATTTGTCTTCATCTATCTAGAAATTGCTATTTTATACATATAGACAGAGATATATGGGGATGGGGGTGGAAAAAGTTAAAAGCAATGTCGGTCTTGAAATTCCTGATGGTCAAGGTCAAGGTTCCGACTTTACTAGATAAGATATTAATTATATATAAGTCGGCATGTTTGGCACTCCTTGTAGGTAGTTGCAGGTGGGAAGAAATTTTATAGCTATTTATAACATAAATTACGTAATGTATTGTTTTATATGTTATATTAAAAAAAAGTAATATAATTAAATAAAAACAAAAATTATATAACACAATATCAGTTATAAATAATGTTATGTAACCGTATTATGAGTAAAATAAAGGGTTACTCTTTAGAGTAGTTAGGTTTTTATGAAGTTGATTAATTAGCTTTGGTTTGGTCTTGCTTGTCAACATTGACCGAAGATCAGGGTTCAAGAAAGGTACAGCTTGCACACGTAGGACGGCGCCACACGGTTTTGAAATTACGTTGTCGACTTGTGTGCTTGCTTAGCACCTTCCAACTTTCAACCAACCTTGGACTTTTTATCTGTTCATATCTTCACGGACCACAGCTTTTGAATTAATCTCTTCGTGCCCCCTTTAAGAAGATTAACCATTTGTTTAGTTGTCGGCATACAAAGTTTATTGCAGTTATGGAACAACTGTTTATTGCTAGATGATTGTTTTCATTAGGGATGACAATCATGGCGAAGCTAAATAGCTAATTCACCGAGGGCACAACTAAGTAGTGGCAGATACAAGATTTTCTCGTTTCATTAAACAATAGCGCATGTAGAGCCAAAAAAAGTTTCAATGTTTTCGATGAAGCATTTTGTTGAGCACTTGGTCGACCTATACCATTGTATACTTAGGGTGTGCCTATTAGGCCTCATTAACTCTCAGGGTGCGTTTGTTGCACCAAACTATCTCAGATTAGACTAGCTTTCAGGACTAAGTTGGATTGGCTTAGACTAGACTAAGCTGGACTGACTTAGTGAAGCATTTGATGCAGTGACGGACTAAAAGAATGATAAATAACAATTATATTATTTAATCTAATAATATTTTATTCAATCTATTTTCATTTTGTCTCTAAAGTGTCTAGAATACTCTTTAGTTCCGTTTCGTTTATCAATTCAATGATATTTTAATTTTTTATTCAATCTCTCTCTGGACGCTCTCTGGAGAGTTCTTTCTTTTCTTCCCTTAGTTTCGTCCCCATGACACTCCCTTTCTCCATCTTTCGTTCTGCAAAACCACAACCTTCACAATCATTTTTCCTCTGCAAAATCGTCCCCAAAACCACTATCTCCTCCCTCTCCGTCTCTCCATTTCTCTTCGTCCACAACTACTTTCTCTTTTTCTCTTTAGAATTTTTTGGGAAAAATGAAAACTTTCTGGGAATTTTCGAGAATAAGGAAGAATTTTTCTATTAGGATTGTTGTTATTGTTTTGCATTTTTTTTAAAATTTTGGTGTTGAGATTTAGGCAGTGGTGACGTTAGGCTTCAGATCTGGGAAATGGGTTGGCAAACAGAGTTGCCCAAAAGTATCCTTGCAAACTTGCAGCGTGCGATCGTCTTTGGAGATGAGATTAGCAATCCTATGGTTTTTGGGGGGTTTAGCTGAGACCGGCTAGTCCCTCCTTCAGTCGAAGCGAGTGAAGGCTAGGCTCATTAAATCTAAGCCGTGTAGAAAACAAACACGAGACTGGACTAACTCTTAGTCCAGTCCAGTCCCGTGAGTTTTAGTGAGGGAAAACAAATTAGTTCAGTCTAGTCCAGTGAGTTTTATAGTGAAGGAAAACAAACACCCCTTCACTGGATTATATTGGACTACCTACTAGTGCAGTCTAGTGTTTGTTTCATATTGGAACTAAGTTTAATGAAACTAGAAAGGAATCGCTAGAAATTCTTAGCGAGAGCCCCCAACAAGGAGGGGATTGCCAAGACCAACTTCTTTCTCTGCCCACTTCCACCTCATCAAAGTCCCAAACCCCCTTTCGCCTCTTCCGTCTTACCTTTCTTCCTTATTCTGCCTCTTCTAAGTCTCAGACCCATTTTTGCCTCTTCCGTCTTCCTTCTCTGTCATCTTCTGCCTATTCCGCCTCTGACAATACCTATATACACCTCCATTGCCTCTGACCATTGTGGGCACATATTGGCTGTAATGCCCCGCCCCCGAAATATTTATTTTTGGGGATTAATTTTGTTGGTAGGCCCAAAATTAAAATTTTGTTTAGTTGACTACCAGTAACTCTGATTTTCTAAGTCAATCCACTTCACCTTTACCAGTTTCATGACCAACCAAAAAAAACATAAGGTAAATACTCAATTCATTTACCAAATTCCTCCCTTTAGTACAAAAATACAACCACCGGATTTCTCTTGATTATTTAACTATCAACTAAAGTAATTCTTTAATTATATCCCATGCTTCCAACCATACTAAATACTCATACTTTCCTATATCAATTCTCAATAGAAACATGGTTAACTTCTTTGCATGAATCACATTTCATCAATCCAACGATTTAATTCTTACAGATTTGTCTATACCTTTAATTACTAAAACAATTATTTAATTTATCAATTTAAATGCCCAAATTCTTATATCAAGCAACCTCTAACAAAAGATTAATTTTCAAATATTTAATCTCACTCATTTTATGGTTGCATCTAATTTTTCGTTAGACTGCCTACGTGCCCTAACTAGAGATCAAGCCATTTGTAGTTTGCCAATTAAATTTCAACTGAATCCCGAATTCTCTACAAGTAACGAACAATCATAGTTTAGATTCAAACAATTGAACTACACCAAATGCTTATCAATTGTGGTTTTAGGACATCATAATCATTCTAAAAATACGGCGTCGGCTAACTGGCCACGCGCCGCCGCCGACGGCAGTCGGCCGGCCCGACTTGCCGAAAAACTCAACTATTTCTAAAAATTCTCAAAAATTACAGAAGTGAAGATCTCAAAGAGTAGAGCAAACTTATACCTGTGGCCAAGCCGAAAAGGAAGAAAAGAGATTAGGGGTGCTTCCTACATATTTTCCCCGACACAATTTCACCGAAAGATGGCGTTGGAGGGATTGATTTTGTTGCCGAAGTACACGGGTCGACTGACCCGACCCTTTTTCCCCCATTTTTTTCTTTCTCTCATTTCCCTCATTTCTCTCTTTTCTCATTGGTCACTCTCTTATCACCCTTTTCCTGATTGGCTCATTTCTCCCTCATTTCTCTCCTTTATCTTTCATCTCCACCGCCTAAATTTTCTTACTTTTAATCTGGGCCACGCACGTGGCCTTCCAGATTTGGCTCAAAAAATCTGGAGCATTCTAGAAATGGTAAATTTACCATTTTACCCTCGACTTTAAACGTTAATAACTTCATTGTTATAACTCCGTTTCGCGAACGGTTTGCACCCACGCATTCGTGAGATCGAGCTATATTCAAAAATATAAATTGTGACCTTGACTGGTTCATGGATTTTAAATAATTAATTTCCAAACTTCAATATTCGTAAGTAGTTTAATTTAAAACTAAACTCAAATAAATGATTATAAATTCTCTAAAAATCATATAAAATCTCAATTAAATTTTTCGTAACCATTAATCAATTTATTTCCGACTTTTTTCCACATATTCATAATTATGAATATATAATTCGTATCTTTAAATTTTTGGGGTATTACATTGGCCCTCTTCTTGGAACTACTCCGGCCAAAGGCATTGTATGACGAATTTCCTTTGGCTTCGTACAATGAAGCGTTTGAACCACTGCTTACCAATGAGAAATAAGGGACAAGACGATTGAGGGGCCGTTCAGTGAGTATTCATTAGATGCGACTTATCATTTGAGTTCTGATCGGGCCAAAGGTGAGTGGATGGAATTGGTCATTGAGAGGAACAAGGCTAGGCGATGGTTGCATTTCGAGTTCACCGTGTAAAGACCTGTCCCGGAGTTTTACAATTTTTGAAACTGCAGGGGTATTTTAGTAATTTCACACTCTTAGGGAGATATTTTGTTGTTTGCTTTTGAGCTTGGGTGGTGTGCCAGTAGGGCCCACCCTCTTATTTTGGTCTCCTGGCCCACTCACCTTTCTTTATTTTCTCGATCATTTCTTCACTCTCTCTCTCTCTCTCTCTCTTCTCACAACTCTCAGACCTCTTTCTCACCCTTTCTGCACCCTCTCATCCCCCGAGGGCACCACTGACCCACACAAGTAACCACGACGACGACACCACTGACCCACACAAGTAACCACGACGACGACGACGACACCATCCGATGGAGACCGCTGCGGCGGCTGCTACTTTTTCTGCCAACTTTCCGGTGACCTAACTTGGTGCTTACAGTGGTGCGTGGCTGTCCGAGCTGCCGCTCTGTGGCGGCGTGTGGGGGTACCCAAGGTCCCATTTTATGTTTTTCGACGTCCTGACTCTATTTATGACGTTTGTTTCCCAAAATTCAATCGTTTTAGTATAATTTTGTTAGTTGGTCCCTTTATGTGCTTAGGTGCGTTTGTTAATGGCATTACCATCCATCATTGTTTGCACGGCTCTTCGCCAACGGTGTAAGGTGAGTAGATCCCTTCTAAAATGCATGATTTTATTATTAGAAATGCATACACGAAAAACATGATTTTATGGCTATGTTTTATGAAACGTTTTTGAGTAAATTGGTTTCACGCTTTATGAATTATTATGCTTTATCGATTTTACGTTCTTTGTGGTATATATGATTGATGACTATATACCTACTTATGAACGTGGAACGATATGACGTTGGTTTCACGCTTTATGAATTATCATGCTTTATCGATTTTACGTTCTCTGTGGTATATATGATTGATGACTATATACCTACTTATGAACGTGATTTTATGGTATTATGTTTTAGTTACTGAGCTCCGATTTGAGATTTATATACATATATATTAGAAATATTATGTTAATGTTTGATATTGCTTACGGGCGAATGATATCTATATGTGGCTTCGGTCGGGTGATGTAGGGGTCTATGGGTGAATGATATTTATATGTGGCTTAGGTCGGGTGATGTAGGGGCCTACGGGTGAATGAATGCCTATGAGCAAATGAAGAGTTCTATATGCCTACGGGCGAAAGAAGGCATTTGGGCGATCTTGATACTACTACTAAGCACATTATATATAATTTATGTTTTATGAAGTTTTATGGCATGCTAGGGTTTTCGGAAAACCTGTTACTTATTATGTTATATGAGTTTTCATAAACTTTGGGGGCTAGTACGTTGTTGAATAATTGTTTCAACATTACTTATATATCAACTTGGTTCACTCATGTTTTGTTTTGAGCCCCCTTCAGGACTTAAAATCGAGACGTACAATCCCAGCGTTAGGGCACTCCCGTATCGGCATCCTCGAGTCATCTCGGTGTAGGACCCATCCCTTTGTTCATTCAATTTAATACTATTCATTTTTAGTGTCTTGAATTAGTTGTATGATCTGAACACATTCCTCAAGTGCATAATCATTATATTTAAACTTATAAGTTTTATTTATGTTCGTTACTTCTCATGCATGTTTGTATGGCTTCGTCACATTCGGGTGTTGGCCAGCACGTGCCTACCCTAAACTTTGGAGGATATCAGGGTCGGGTGTGTCACGTCGCCCGAGCGCACATCAACGACTCGGACGGTTCAACTCAGAAGTGTCAAGCCACATGCGCCAGGTAACTGCACTATTTCTACAACGATCACGAGGCTAACATTCCTGTCAAATTCTCGATTGATGACTCGATTTTCTACTTTTTGTCCTTGTATTCTCTTTTTACTCATTTTTTTAATTATTTCTGTTTGGTTGTAGGCACAGATCGACCATCTTCAAATGTGTGATTGTTTTTGCTTTAGGTGCACGAGGCTGCTGGAATTGTGAAAATTGATTAGGTTTCGCCGGAATACAATGATATAGTGGCTTGTGTTTACACAGATGAGACTTTGTCATTGTGGGAGGAAATTGTTGAAGGTGTTTTCATTGAATTTATAATCTTTTCTAAGTGAAGTCGTTTAATTAGTTGAGGAATTGTGAAGAAATTGTTGAAGGCATTTTCATTGTAATCATTTTTATTATCCTTAGAACTACAGTCTAGTGGTATTCATTTTCACTTGTAAGTGAGAAGTCTTAGGTTTGATTCTTGCCAAAGGTGAATTTGAACCACATTAGAGCTAGCCCATTGTGAGCCTTAACCCAATCATCTTCCCCCTTAGTGTAGATAATATCGATTATTATAAATAAAAAAATCATTTTTATTATCCTTTTTTTAGTATAATACTTTACCAAACGGTTCACTAAGTCAGTCCAACTTAATATATTTTAGGCCAGTCCAGCTTAATCCTTGAAGTTAGTCTAGTCTGAGATAGTTTGACGCAATAAACTTACCCTTAATGTACATCCTTCTTTTTAGTGCTCTTCTAATTTTGTCTAGGTCAAGAGTGATGCTAGAGAGACAAAAATTTTAGACCATCTTTTATTAACCACATGATATGGTATTCGACGGTTGCACTTCTTCTTTAAATCATTAAAAAGAGTACAACCACCAATTGCCACATCATGTGATTTATAAAAGATGGTCTAAATTTTTTGTCTTCCTAGTATTCCTTAGGTCAATATTGTTATAGGTCAAATAAAGGGTAAAATCTTATATATAGAAGGCCGGAAGCTCAAATTTATAAAATGATTGGAAGGAGAGAGGGTTAGCCTTTTTTTTTTATATAAGTATATTGATATAATTTTACACCAAGGAGAGGAAGAGTTTGGCTAAGCCACACAATGGGCAACCTAATTTGGTATTGAATTCGTCATCCATGAGATTTAAATCTAAGACCTATTATTTTAAGAGAAAATGATGAACTTTAAAGTTTAAACTTTACCAAAAAAAAACTGAGCTAGGGCACATGCCCCCTTACCCTTTATCATATTCGCCTATGATAGCAATATGCTGAAGCAGCAATGAGTATGCCATTACAATGTTTGCCCTAGTTAAGTATTCCCTCTTAATGCGACTTAGTATTACGGTCTAGTAATATTCCTCTTCACTAGTAAGTAAGAGATCTTAAGTTCAATTCTCGCTAAAGGCGAATTTGAATTACATTATTGTTAGCCCATTGTGAGGCTAAGCCCACCCCCTCGCCTTAGTGTAGATAATATCGATTGTTCAAACTCGTAATTTTCATATCAGGGGATCTCCATCCCCGTCCCCCATGTAGAACGGATTCCTTGCCCCACCTCGTTACAAAAAAATTAAAATTAAAATATTTTATTCAACTAAAAATTATATTTCGCAAGTGACTCTTTACTATAGTGGTGGAAATGAGTTGAGCTCTTGTAAGACGGCCTGGGTTCGAATCCCGTTGGTGGCTTATCTAACATCTAATCTAACAAAATCTATTGTTTGACCTCAAAAAAAAAAACCTAAAAATTTTAAGAAGACATAAATATTTCACCATGATAAATACCATCCTTACCCCCACCATAATCATATCTTTCATCTGAGTTATTCTAATCTCACAAACCATTTTGACTAAAAAATCAATAAAATATAAAAAAAGCAAGTCAGATTTTATGTGAGTACATGAGCATAGCTAAAAATAAATCATAAATATTTTATCGTGTTTTTATATTTGCAAATTAATTTTTGGACAAGGTTTATGACTAATTGAAATTAACCCCCCAGTGTGAAATGCAGGAAAAATCCATTTGATACTTGCAAGTGTGAAAATGTCTTCAACTCTATGATAATACTGTAATTAATTAATTAATAACTTGGAAAGGTCAATTTTTATGTAGTTAATTATATATGGTTTTTGATAAATCCATAAAGTCAATAATTAATAAAGTTTGCCTTGATATTTTGGATATATGTACTTTTTTGAAAAAGATATATCAATATTTGACCCAACTCGATGACACATATATTACATGCATTTCAATTATGACTAATTGAAATTAACTCCCCAGTGTGAAATGCAGGAAAATCCATTTGATACTTGCAAATGTTAAAATGTCTTCAACTTATGATAATACTATATTAATTAATTAATTAATAACTTGGAAAGGTCAATTTTTTTTGTAGTTAATTATGTATGGCTTTTGATAAATCCATAAAGTCAATAATTAATAAAGTTTGCCATGATATTTTGGATATATGTATATCTCTGAAAGATATCAATATTTGACCCAACTCGACCATAACTTAAAATCAGGGTACACATATATTACATGCATTTCAATTGTGAACTGGTTGACCAAATTAGGTTGCCGGAAACTGAAAATGTTGACAGCTCCCATCCTCGTGTGAGTTGGTGGTTGGGTACTCCTTTTTAATGATTCAGTCCCTAAAGCTAGTTCACGCCAAGCTAATCCAGTTTAATTTCTAAAGCTAATTCAGTCTAAAAAAATCTTGTGCAACAAACGCATCCAAAGTATATATAAGAGCTTTATAAGTGGTATGGAGATAAGGAAGAGTAAGTATGAAAAAATAGGTATGAGATAAACAAGCCATACTTCAATTTACGTCATACCCAAAATCTATACGACTCCTACATTTTTTTCATGTTTTTAGTTGTTAACAAACAAATAAATAAGAATGATGCCTATGTCTTGTCACTCCATTCTTTGTAATCGAACATGCTTACAATGATCTCCACTGGACTTTTAGTTACTCCCCAGCTTGTATTAAATATGATCAAGATGAGGGGTGTGATGTATCCACACCGAGGAGAAATTTTTTAATATGTTGAAAACACGACCATGTATACCAAGTATAATACAATTAGTTAAAGGCTTTTTAGTCAAAATAGTCCATGAGATTTGCATAACACATAACTTTGGTCCCTGAAATTGAAAATCAATAGAAATGGTTCCTGAGATTGTACATCATCAATTATTTTGGTTCTTCCATTAAAAAACTCTGTTAAGTGGTCCCGGAGTTCATACCGGAAATTGGGATTTTTTGTTGAAAGTTTGGGCAATTTTCAAAGCTTCATAACTCAATTGTTTCTTAACCAAATTTGACCCATAATGTATCAAAATGAACATAGAAAAGTGTAGAACAAGATTATTACTATTTGGAAGCCTAATGGTTGCCGGATATGGCCGGAATATAGCCTAAAAGGTTATTGGTTCGCGGGAAAATTGAGAAACTCGCCTGAAACTGGGTAAACATTAAATGTTCATAACTTCTTTAATACTCAATGACATCGAGTGATTCAAAATCGAAAATCATACTTCTCGATGAGACGAAGAGAATGGTACATTTCTCAACGGCTAACTCGTCGTGGTTTGAAGGAAAAACGACTCGAAAGTAGCTAACTTGACGAGACCAAGACGCCACTTTCGAGCCGTTTTCTGACCAAAACACGGCGAGTTAGCCATTAAGAAAGCTACCATTCTCTTTGTCTCATCAAGAAGTGTGATTTTCAATTTTGAATCACTTGATTTCGTTGAGTATTGAAGAAGTTATGAATGTTTAAAGTTTACCCAATTTCTGGTGAGTTTTCTAATTTTTTCACGAACTAGTCACTTTTCAGACTATTTTTCGGCCAATACACGGTAATTTAGGATCGTCCTTTTTATACGATAATCATGATCTAAAGACTTCAAGATAGTTAAAAACAAAAGAAAGACTTGTATTTTTTCCATGGTTTTCTTCCACGTTGTGATGTCATACAAAAACACTAATACATACAATGATTGCATCAACACTTTTCGACTTTTCATCTCTTCCTCCTTCTACCAAACGCTATAAGATCACGATGACGATCGCCACAAGGATATTATTCGTCTAATAACCAATAATATTATTTGCAACAATAATAAAATAAAGGGTAAAGTAAATAGTACTAAGATTGAGTTTTTAATATAAAAATATGATTTTTCGTTAAAGTGAACAGTATCGAGAGCTTTTCATTAAAATTCTCTAATATTATATTATCAACTTTAAATATAGGGTAAAAGACAGTTTACTATTCTCATGTTTCGTGGTTTTCAACATGTAGTACATCAAATTTTTTTCATCCCAGAGTTATAGTTAAAGTGTTAATTTTGGGATAGTCTGATACATTTGTTAAGTCTGCCATTGACTGATGATGTGGCGCCCAAGTGGACAATGATTGGGCGCCACGTGTCATCCACGTGGAAATTAAAAATAAATTATTTATAAAATAAAATTAATTAATTAATTTAAATAATTAAATTTAAAATAATAATAATAATAATAGGGTAAAAGACATTTTACTACCCTGATGTCTGGTGGTTTTCAACATTTAGTACATCAATTTTTTTTCATCCCAGAGTCATACCTAAAGTATAAATTTTGGGACAGTTTCATACATCCGTTAGTCAAACTGTTAGTTCTCCCGTTAAGTGATGACGTGGCGCCCTGATTGGGCGCCACGTGTCATTAAAAATATTTAAAAAATATTTAAAAATTAGTATTTAAATAAAATTATTATTAAAAAATTATTATTTAAATAAAAATAATATTTAAAAAATATTAAATTAAATTTTTTTATTCTTCTCTCCTTCTTCTTCTTCTTCTTCTTCTTCTCCGTTTCTGTGTCTTTTTTTGTTTTTTTTTTTTTTTTATTCCTTCTCCTCCTCTCCTCTGCAACTCCCACCCACCCTCCATCCCTTCTCTCCTCTGCAACTCGCATCACCCACCCTCCCTCATCTCCTCTGCAACCCACACCAAATTTAGCAAAACAAAACTAAAAAAAAATCGACGGGAAGGTTTGGGTTGGGGGGACACGGGTCAACGGGAAGA
The DNA here is from genome assembly GCA_963580275.1 of Crataegus laevigata. NCBI lineage: Eukaryota > Viridiplantae > Streptophyta > Magnoliopsida > Rosales > Rosaceae > Crataegus > Crataegus laevigata. The sequence goes on from OY756949.1 coordinate 4,829,979, forward strand.
TCTGGGTGTGGGTGGGAGGGTGGGCACGGGGGGATTGGGGAAGGAAGAGGGAAGAAGAAGGAAGAAGAATAAGAAGAAAAAAAAACGAAATATGGGTAGAAGAAGAAGAAGAGGAAGGAAGAGGGAAGAAGAAGAGGGAAGAAGAAAAAGGAAGAAGAAGGAAGAAGAATAAGAAGAAAAAAAAAACGAAATCTGGGTAGAAGAAGAAGAGGGAAGAAGAGGAAAGAAGAATAAGAAAAAGAAAAAAATGAAATCTGGGTAGAAGAAAAAGAAGAGGAAGGAAGAGGGAAGAAGAAAAAGGAAGAAGAAGGAAGAAGAATAAGAAGAAGAAAAAAAACGAAATCTGGGTAGAAGAAGAAGAAGAGGAAGGAAGAGGGAAGAAGAAGAGGGAAGAAGAAAAAGGAAGAAGAAGGAAGAAGAATAAGAAGAAAAAAAAATACGAAATCTGGGTAGAAGAAGAAGAAGAGGAAGGAAGAGGGAAGAAGAGGAAGGAAGAAGAAAAAGGAAGAAGAAGGAAGAAGAATAAGAAGAAAAAAAAATACGAAATCTGGGTAGAAGAAAAAGAAGAGGAAGGAAGAGGGAAGAAGAAGAGGGAAGAAGAAAAAGGAAGAAGAAAAAAGAAAAAAAAAACGAAATCTGGGTAGAACAAGAAGAAGAGGAAGGAAGAGGGAAGAAGAAGAGGGAAGAAGAAAAAGGAAAAAGAAAAAAAAAAAAACGAAATCTGGGTAGAAGAAGAAGAAGAGGAAGGAAGAGGGAAGAAGAAAAAGGAAGAAGGAAGAAGAATAAGAAGAAGAATAAAAAAATTATTTAAATACTAATTTTTTTTTAAAATAATTTTTAAATTTTTAATGACACGTGGCACTTAATCAGGGCGCTACGTCATCACTTAACGGGAGAACTAACAGTTTGACTAACGGATGTATGAGACTGTCCCAAAATTTACACTTTAGGTATGACTCTGGGATGAAAAAAATTTGATGTACTAAATGTTGAAAACCACCAAACATCAGGGTAGTAAAATGTATTTTACCCATAATAATAATAACCCTTCTTCCCCAAATCCCAACCGTGCCTAGCCTCCCACCCTCCCATCACCCACCCCTTCTCCCACCACCCAACGACCGCATGTCCAAGGCGAGGCCTCGATCCGCCATAGCCTGGCCATTGATGGAGTGACCATTGCCGCGCGCCGCCACCGGTGGCTCGGTGAGTAGAGTAATTATTCCATTATCTATTTATCGCCTCCATCTTCCCTGGAGGTTAAATTAGATTATGTCCACTTACAGTCATGGATTTTAGGCAAAACTTGATAGCTAGATCATTGGTTGCCACCAAGGTATTAAATATCGATGATATCGGAAATATCGGTAGTCCAAAAACACGAAAATTTCGATGAAAATATCGGGATATTATCGATATCGATAAAAATTGAATAAAAACCACGGAAATTGTAAGAAAAACTTGGAAATTTTTATTGAAACTTTGCAGGATGTTTATTTAGTCAATTATCTATTAGTTTATCACAAAAATTGGAAGGAAATGCATTGCATGATGGATTTAACTGATTTAAGTTGATTATATAGCGAGCTGGCAAACATTGTGAGTGTAGAAAGTATGTAAATATTTTAGCATATTTTCACAAAAACATTATGGTGGTCAAGGTGTTGAAGGAGTAAAATGGGAGGGGTTCGAATCCCCTTGGTGTTTTTTTTTTAAATATAGAAATTTAAAAAACACGGAAATTTCGATGGAAATATCGATGACATCGGAAATATCGGTAGTCCAAAAACACGGAAATTTCGATGGAAATATTGGGATATTATGAATATTTTATACCTTGGTTGCCACAAAGAGAATATTAGTTGGACTATATCTCAACCATTGGTTATGATTTTCACACTAGAATACGACTGACTTGGTTGCACACAATGCTTTTTGTTGAAAGTTCGGAAAGAAAAGTGAATACATATTGAAGTCTCTTCGTGGTTTGAAACGGAGAGGACGACCTCGTCACCGCCTTCACCACCTTTGCCACATCTTCTACACCTGCTGGCCAAAGAAAGGCTAGCGGCGAGATGGAATTCATTCCGCCAAAGTCTCTGGCGGCATCCGCGCCGTAGTCAGCGACACTGCCCTGGAGGTCCAGTGCCTTGGAGAGGCTTGAGACGCCGCCATCGGGCCTGGAAACCCAATCTTTGACCCTCCCCAAAATCTGGGTTTGGTCTTGGATCGAGATAAGAGGGTGGGGATCAGGGGTTGAGGTAGGAGTGGTGCGAGAGAAAGAGTGCTGGGGGTGGGAGAAGGGGTTGGTGATGGGAGGGTGGGAGGGTGGGCATGGGTGGGATTTGGGGAAGACGAAGGGGTAGGTGATAAGAGGTTGGGAGGCTGGGCACAGGTGAGATTTAGGAAAGAAGGTTTTTTTTTATTTATTTATTTTATAATTTTTTTTAAAATTTTCACGTGGATGACACGTGGCGTCTAGTCATTGTCTACATAGGCGCCACGTCATCACTTACGGGAGAACTAATAGTTTGACTAACGGATATATGAGACTGTCCCAAAATTAACACTTTAAGTATGACTCTGGGATGAAAAAAAATTAATGTACTAAATATTAAAAACCACGAAACATGAGAATAATAAACTGTCTTTTACCCTTAAATATATAACTACAAACACTAACACACAGTAGCACAAAAAAAATTCGAGGAGCAATAACATTAGGTGGCCGACAAACACACTACAAGACAACTTGGGTTCATGTACACTTCTTTGCTTTAGAGGACCTAATTATTTCTGTTCTGCGTTTGTACGTCACTTTTAAGTGGTCGGTTTTTTTACACGGGCGTGTCTGTCCATTGATCAAAGAGCACCAGTAAGTAGTTTGTAGCTAATGTAAGAAAGCACAAATGGCTTTTATATATTCGTATACTTTGAGAAAAATCATGTGGTTATATGTAACTGTTGCCGGTTAAATACTTGAGTCAGGTCACCAAAATGTAGAACCTGGCTGGTGGGCCACTTGTATATTGCCTATCTTGACTAAGTAGTTTTTGACCAAAAAAAATCTTGACTAAGTGGACTCATCAACGTGCTAGCTCTTGAATTTGAGCCTCGGTACAGAGAAAATTTTTAGCATGCTTAGAATACGGTCTAGGACAATAAGTACAATATAATACAATTGATTAGAAATTTAGAAAAGAAAATTTTAACTAAGGCTTTTTAGCTAAAATAGTCATTGAGATTTACATAACACATAACTTTGGTCCATGAGATTGTCCACCATTCATTATTTTGGTCCTTCTGTTAAAAACTCCGTTAAGTGGTCTCGGAACTCATACAGGAAACTGAGATTTTTGGCTGGAAGTTTGGGCAATTTTCAAAACTTCATAACTCAATCGTTTCTTAATCAAATTCGACCCATAATATATCAAAATGAAGATAGGAAACTGTTGAACAAGATTATATCTACTTGGAAGCCCAAGAGTTGCCGGAGATGGCCGGAAAATAGCCTGAAAGGTGATTGGTCTACAAAAAAACTGGAAAACTCGCCGGAAACTGGGTAAACTTTAAACGTTCATAACTTCTTCAATACTCAACAAAATCGAGTGATTAAAAAACGAAAATCATACTTATTGACGAAATGAAGAGAATGGTACCTTTTTTATGGCTAAATCACTGTGTTTTGGCCGAAAAAATAGCCTGAAATGTGAATGGTTCGCGAAAAAACTAGAAAACTCGCCGGAAACCAGGTAAACTTTAAACGTTCATAACTTCTTCAATACTCAACGAAATCAAGTGATTCGGAACTGAAAATCACACTTCTTGACGAGACAAAGAGAATGGTAGCTTTCTCGATGGCTAACTCGTCGTGTTTTGGCCAGAAAACAGCTCGAAATTGGCGTCTTGGTCTCGTCAAGTTAGCCACTTTCAAGCCGTTTTCCCTCCAACCCACGGGGAGTTAGCTGTTAAGAAAGGTACCATTCTCTTCGTCTCATCGAGAAGTATGATTTTCGATTTTGAATCACTCGATGTCATTGAATATTGAAGAAGTTATGAACATTTAAAGTTTACTCAGTTTTCGGCGAGTTTTTAAGTTTTCCCGCGAACCAGTCATTTTTCAGGCTATTTTCCGGCCATATCCGACAACCATTAGGCTTCCAAATAGGTATAATTTTGTTCAAAACTTTTTTATCTTCATTTTGATATATTATGGGTCGAATTTGGTTAAGAAACGATTGAGTTACGAAGTTTTGAAAATTGTCCAAACTTCCAGCAAAAAACTCAGTTTCCGATATCAGTTCCGGGACCACTTAACGGAAGGACCAAAATAATGGATGGTGGACAATCTCAGGGACCAAAGTTATGAGTTATGTAAATCTCAATGATCATTTTGGCTAAAAAGCCTTAGTTAAAATTTTCTTTTCCAAATTTCTAATTAATTGTATTCTAAGCACGCTGAAAAATCTTTCCGTACCTAGTCTCAAATTCAAGAGCTGACACGTTGATGAGTCGATTTTTTTTGGTCAAAAACTATTTAGTCAAGATAGGCAATATACAAGTGGCCCACCAGCCAGGTTGTACATTTTGGTGACCTAACTCAAGAGTATTTAACCAGCAACAGTTACATATAACCACATGATTTTTCTCGAAGTACAGGAATATATAAAAGCTATTTGTGCTTTCTTACATTAGCTACAAACTACTTACTGGTGCTCTTTGATCAAAGGACAGACACGCCCGTATAAAAAACCGACCACTTAAAAGTGACGTACAAACGCAGAACAGAAATATTTAGGTCCTCTAAAGCAAAGAAGTGTACATGAACCCAAGTTGTCTGGTAGTGTGTTTGTCGGCCACCTAACGTTATTGCTTCTCGAAAATTTTTCGTGCTACATGTGATAGTCTTCGTAGTTATATATTTTAAGTTGATAATATAATATTAGAGAACTTTAATAAAAAAAATTCGGTACTGGTTATTTTGACAAATAATCACATTTTTACATTAAAAAATTAATCATAATACTATTCACTTTTTTTTTATTTTATCATTGTTGCGAATAATATTATAGGTTATTAGACGAATAATATCCTTGTGGCGATCGTCATCGTGATCTTATAGCGTTTGGTAGAGGGAGGAAGAGATGAAAAGTCGAAAAGTGTTGATGCAATCATTTATATATTAGTGTTTTTGTATGACATCACAACGTGGAAGAAAACCATGGAAAATATACAAGTCTTTCTTTTGCATTTAACTATCTTGAAGTCTTTAGGCCGTGATTATCGTATAAAAAAGGACGATCTTAAATTAACAAGGGTTCTCGCTTTGCGAAAGTTTGAGAGGAGGACACGTCTATAGTACATAACTTATTCTTATTTTGCAAAGATAGTGTTTTCACAATTTGAATCTGTGACTTTTCGGTCACAAAAACGTAACATTTTTGTTGCTCTAGGGCTCACTCTCACCATAATTATTGTATGATCCAATGATTAATTAGAACTCATAAGCACATTGAAAGCACTATAGTCTTTGAATACAAAGATTGCAAGAATTTGTTTAGATTGGTTATGTAGGTTATATACGACAACTTTGAATCATACAAATGATAAAGTTTTGAAATTTGAGGTACCATCCTATTTAAATAAGTTATAGAAGGTTGGTAGACATCATTTTTTTAAGACCAAGATACATATTATATACTTAAATTTTTTTGGTGAAACTTCAAAAAATTTAGAAGCGGAATTCGATATAATAAAAGGTAAATTTAATATAATCAATAAAAAGTCACACAAAAGAGTAATTACTAACATTTAAATAAGTGAACAAAAACGATCACAATTTACATAAGAAACAACTTGATAAAGCCAATCGACATAAGTGAAAACGCGCTCGAAGGGGTTGGTACTTAAATAAAAGGTCGTAATGCTTGGAGTCAATATACTATTCAAGATAGCAAATTAATTGTTGTTGCTATTTTCTAAAATGACAAGGCTCCAAGCAAGCAACCGTGTATTGATCGTGTTCATAAACTGCAGCCGCATGTAGACGTAGAAAGTTGTCCTGATGTCCACCTCCTGTGTTCATCAAAGTCATTGCATCAAGGTAATAGCTAATAGGACAAAGAGTTTATTTGAAAGTATTTTTAAAATGACTAAAAGCGCTTTTAACGAAAATGTTTTTGTAACTCATTCTTAGTAAAATAATAATTGGTTGCTGAAAAAACACTTTATTGCTTCATACAAGAAGTACATAACTGATGTTTCTTGCATGAAACACTTTTAAGTGTTTTTGAAATCCAAAAATATTTTTTTCTAAAAATTCTTTCAATCGTTTTAAAAGTAGCTTCAAACAAACTCTTAAGATTTTATTGGCAACTAGCTATCTTGTCGTGTGGAATTTGTATGTAGGATCATATACCGTGACCTGCATAACGTAAGCTTGTGCACGTCATCATTTTTTTTCGGTTTATTTGTATGTTATATATTATTATAGTATTTGTCTCTCGCCAACTTTCATAGAAATTTCCAGGAAACTAACTGAACGAACTCCTTTTCCACGGAGAAATGTTAACGAATAGAAACTAAAGTTCATCTATTGTTTGATTAATTAAGATTATCTTACAAGTTCTCTTCTTTATCACGCCCTAACAGAGAGAGACAGAAAATGGTTTTCCATCTATGCATGGCATGGTGTGTCTACTGTTTCGTCATTTGCCACTTGTATAAATCATATTTGTCAATTGTATTCGCGTGCGTATATATTAATCATTAGTAGTTTTCTTATTTACGTAACTTTTGATTTACAAATCGTCAACGCGTGTTTCTGCCATTAATGTGTTTGTCGAAATTTATGTTTTTGTTAGCTAGAAGTCTTAAATCATCTGCTATTAAACCAACTTTAATTTGTCTTTGTTAACAAGCTAGTCATATTGTTGAGAGAGATCGCATCCATACACATCATGTCATAATCTTTATATATATTAATCACCATGGATGCGCAGTTGGGCAAAATTCCCAAATTGTACACAACTTTTGTCCATTGTTTGTGCAATCACTACAGGTTAATTAGTCGTTTCATCTATGATAATATAAATCAAGTACAATTAAATCACGCAAGAAGAAGAAGACTAGAAGTTGGTAAGTCAAGCATAATCTTTTTTTTTTGTATGTGAGTCACTGCGTTACACCAGCATGTTTACGTCAGCTGATGTATGATTAAACCATATTGCATTTGTCCATGATCTTTTTGAGGTTGCTTTTCACTTGTTTTGTCGTCGACGATGATAAATTGATAATGTACGTGTTTTGCTTTTTCGTTGTACTTTTTCAGAGATAAAATTACACCACATGCTCCCTCTGGAGTTCCTCGATCGATTAATTGAGAGCGCCATTAGGTTTTTCATTTGGATGCTAACAAAAGGCTAGGAATGAGAAAAGCTGCATAGTCGTCAATAAGACTTGGTGATGTAAAACAAATAGTTGAATGGATTGAAATGGGCCTAAGGTAGACAAAAAGATGCAACATAAATTTATAGATTTGACGTCTAAGCTTTGTGTTGGGCTCACAATACCTTTCCGAAAAAAGCGCGGCATTCTAGTTCTAACGCATAACCTTTCTATGATATATAATGGATTTTAGCCATCCGAGTCCGTTTATGTTTCCAAAACTGCATTTTAAATTTCGTAATAAAAATTGGACATTTCGATTTATGTGTGATTAATGTTCTACTCCAAAAGACCCTTGAGCCTTCCCAAGGCTATGTTTAAGTCTATTTAAGCCATTTGGCTTTGAATGTAATGGATGAATTCTCAAAAAATTAAACAACCTTTCGGTTTTATCCCAGTCTCAATGTCTTTTTGTTTATTTATGAAATTAACACACTGGTTACAAAATTCCAAGATCGAGCCTAAACCCTAATTTCTATCCCCAAATAAATACAATCTTTTTTTTTAACAAATGATATTATTATTTACACTAAAGGGGAGAGGGTGCACTTAGCCTCACAATGGGCTAACAATAATGTGGTTCAAATTCGCCTTTAGTGAGATTTGAACCTAAGACCTCTCACTTACAAGTGAAGAAGAATACCACTAAACCGGAGTATTTAGTGGCACAATCTAATTTTGGTATACATTGGATTACTCGGGCTTTAAAGCATCTCTAGTGGAGTTCCTAAATATGGACAACTACTGTATAAAATGAGTATAAAACAAATATAGGAACTAAACGAGTCTCCAATAGATCTGAAAGTGCGTCCCTCACCAGATACTTGGTGTATGTACCCACATATAGGGATTGTATAGGGCCCCACGACCTTAACTGCTAGTGTGCAGCTTAAGTTCACTCGCCACTACTCTCGACTGTTGCTAGACTCGCGGATCCCAGCATCATTAGTGTTTTTTTTTTGCTTTCAACAGATTCTAGATCAACGGTCCCTATTAATTGTTAGACTTAAAATTTGTTACCGTTAAGAAATCAACGGTTCTGATTAGCTTTTAATGGTTCAACGAGCTTTTAATGTTTTTACCGTTGAACCATTAAAAGCACCAAATTGGAATTATAGTAATACATTAACGTTTGCTGCCATTGATCAAGTTCACTTGTCAATCAAACACCCAAAAATCGAACTTAATCAATCCCACGTGCAAAAGAAGCAAACTTAATTGGTTTAAAATCTACTTTTTCTTCCCCCATTACGTGCTCAACTACGTACCTAATCAAATAGCTAGGACATAAAAAAAAAAATTGGTGTCAGAATTTGATTTTTTTTTTTTTTTTGTTAAAATGTTCAAAAAAATATTTTACGACAATGTAATGTTAAATTAATTAAAAAAAAGTTAACATAAACAAAAATGTGCACCTAATCAAATTATCACATAAAATCGTAAAAACCTCAAATTTAGGGATTCTACTGTAAGAACTCTCCATTTGGAGGTAATATTCCTTTAGAATCTCAAAGATTTCCTTTAAGTCTTTAAATGAGTACTCGAATGTAGTGGTGAAAGTCCTTAAATAAAGACTCCCATTGAAGATGCTCTTATGTGCTCCAGTTCAGCCTAACCCATTGGATCCGGTGGACACACCGATGCAGCTTCTTCTACTGATATGGATTGAAATCTTCAGGCCACTCAGTCATTGCGGACTCTGATTCCGTTGTAATAAAACCCAAATGGACACCTTCCGGCCATGAAATCTTCAGGCCACTCTTTTAATCTTTGGGCCTTTCTGGCCCACTTTTATCCGATCCAGTGTTTGTTTCCAATGTCTAACCAACAGTCAAAACCTTGAACCACAAAAACCACCAGTTTTTTTTTTTTTTTTTAAAGAGGTTCGGCCGAGGCGAGCCAACCCTATGAGGCCCCACAGATTATTTCAGCCATATGCCTTGATATCCATACGGCACTCACCGAACTAGGGTGAGAGCGGCATATTTAGCCAAGTGACCCTTCTCTATCTGAAAGAGAAGTGCTAATATCTCCCTCGCGTGATCTCAACGGTTATCATTTTGTGAGTCACTTCTCAAGAATGTTTAAGATATGTTGCATATGCTCGTGGTGGCATGCGCGTCTGATTCTAATATTATGGATCTTTATAAAACATAGACTATTTCTAGATTACATCCACATCATGAATATAAATTGTTTGACGTAACAGATTCACTTATTACATCAATTAGTATAGTCACTTGCCAATTTACAAGAGCATAGAGTGTATTAATGTGTGCTAACAATATGGTCATTGAGAAACTTAGAAGGTGCAGTTTAATCTTGAGTGGCTTATTAACAATCCACCCCCTAATGTGAAAACCGTATCTTATCTGAAATATGTGACGTGGTGTCTCCTCCTTGAATCTACCTGCATCCATCTACAACTAACTAGCTAGAACACACAGAGTAGGGAACATAAATGACCCCTATGCCCTAGTTACCACTGAAAGACTGAAAGTGATACGGCAGATAAGATTTTGTTTTGTATTGGAGCTGGCCACCTACTTCCACTGAACCTAATTTTGTTAAACTCCATGTGCTTCAGGATCTAATTATCTGTTGCTATATACGGCACATTGAAACTTACTCGTAGTCAATGCCTATTGGTTTTGTCATGCATGCTTTGTCATGCATGCATGCATGCATGCACGCTCAGAAGATTTTTTCTGTACTTGTTGGAAACTCTATCGACATCAATTTTTGTGCTTTGTGTTTGATTCAATGAGGGATAAGGGCACAGATCCTCTCCGGATCTGTTATACCTGAGCTCGAGAATCAACAGATCTCGATCCTTCAAATTTCATCCAACGGTCAAAAACTGTTAAACTTTTTTAAAGCTTCTCTTCTTTTAGCCGTTGGATGAAATTTGGAGGGCCACGAATTATTGATTCCCAGGCTCAAGTGGAACAGATCCAGAGAGAATTTGTTTCTAGACAAGAGTTGAACTCTAGTCTGAGGTGGTTTGGTATTGCTGTGATTTGAAAGAAAAAAAAACTGGTTCTGTTGTACTGTGAGAATAAGCTCATTTTTGCTGCTTCACATTTTTAGCTTATTTTCATCCAAAACAGTGAAAATAAGCGGTTTTTAAGTGTTTACCAAACACTTTTTTAGCTCAAAATTTTTTTATACCCACTAAAAGCACATCAGTACCAAACCAGTACTTAGTGTAGTGTATGTCACTCTACCACTACAGCCTAAGTTCTGGAAATCTTGAGGTGTACATAAATAATGTTTTATAAGTTTATGTCATGCATACATGTCATTATCGTGAGTCGTGTTACCGACAATTATTTACTTGCATTTGATTCAGAGCTAGTTTGGGGTTGTATTTTTTTAAAACTGTTTTTGCATGCTGTGAAAATAAAAAGATGTGGAAAACAAAACAGGTAAGTGTTTGGTAAATTGTAGTGCTAAAAGTGCTTTTAGGAAAAATTAAAAAAAACGATATGGAGGAATGATTTGTCGATAGGAAAGTTTCATTAACCGGTGCTTTTAACTGCCTTCAATGAAAAGAAAAAAAAAACTTTATTGAGAAACATGTGTGAAACTACTTCTGCTTTCTGTTGTTTTGGACCCATGATTTTGAAAAGAAACAAAAAACACTTTATTTCATCTACCAAACACAATTAAGACTCCAATTTTCTAAAGAAATTTAAGCAACCCTAATCCAGCCTTGACTTTAGTTATTTAGGCAAATCCTATATCCCACTTACATCAACAACAATTGACAATTATTTAGGCGCATGCATGTAAATCTACATAATATTTCTCTATCTTTATTACATCAATGACTGAGAGCCACAAGTCACTTGAGAAATACCATAAATTCATATTATTGGGTGATGCAATTACTTGCAAGGCAATCTCTCTTAAGTATGGACGATATATATGCATTATGGTGAAGCTGAAAAGTACACATACCTTACATTCTTCACTATCCTATTAAGAAATTAGGTCTTCGTGCAATATCATTCAATAATTTAGTAAGGAAATATGATTGAGACAGTTTTCATATTAAGTGCGATCAGCTTAAGTGAGCAAGACTAACATATAATAAATCTCATACATTTAGAAGAGTGACTTATATGTATAACATAGTCAAACATTCCTATTCATATTTTTTTTGTCCCAACATATTATTGGGGCTAATTCTTGGCGCCAACAAATCATGCGATGATGGTTAGGCAGTAAGTATTTCTGACTCTTGAAAAGTTAAACTACTGTGATAAAGCCATCAGTTAATTTTATTTTTGAAAAAGAAAAAAAGTTATTGGATAATGTTGTTACCCAATTTTCCAAAATTACACCCACAGATTGATTAAAAACGCGTGCAATTAGGGCTTACTAAAAGTGAGTATAGTGGCTAGTGAGTGACATCCATCAGTAACCAAACTTACCAAATTGCTTTTTCAAGAAGCTGCTTTCTCTCATCCCCTCAGCTCGTTGGACGCGCGTCAGAAACTGCACCAGCAAGATGGTGGCGAAAACGCAACTGAGAAAGAAAGCGCAACCGCTTCCACCATAATATTATTTTTCATTTTCCAACTGCCAGTCTACCAGTCTACCAGTCCCAGAAGCTAATTGGCTAGTAGCTATCTTAATTAGGTGCAGCTATATTGTCAACGTGTATAATTTAAACATTTATTAATTCTAAATTAAGATGACAAATGTCCTAATATGGGAACAAGATACTCGCCGGATACATTTTATAGGAATTTTAGGGTTCTTGCAATTATGTTTGTTCATCCTATATTATATTGTTAGTTTTTATTAAGTATTATTTATATTTAAATTTTAAATTTTAAATAATTTCTGATTGCACGATATACAATGAATAGACACGATTGTAGAATCTCTATGATCTTTTGAAAAGGGATCCGGCAAGGATTTTTGTTACCAAATTTTTTTTTTTTTTTTTTTGGGAAATATGGTGCCAAAGTTTTACCTTATATTATTGGGAAACTTTATTTATTTGTTTCTGAAAGCTTCCAGTCCCTGAGCATTGTTGACTTCGTCTTCCCCATTTATTATTTTATTACTAATTAACAAAGAGATTTTGGCTTATGCATCCAACGTGATTTTGGCTTTGAGCATTATTGACTTAGAAAGTGATTTTAGCTTATTTAGCTTCTGCATCCAGCATCCTAAGTGATTTTGGCTTGTTTCAAAAAAAGAAAGTGGTTTGGCTTAATGCTATTGAGTTAGAAAGTGACATGGATGTTTATTTTTTAAATTTTAGGGGGTGTGATTTTATTTGTCTAGAGAAGAAAAATGGTTAAAGTTTACACTGTTAGAATATGTATCTGGTTTGATATTTGTTGGGTTTCCCCTCATGCGTTTTAAGATTGAAATTTTTTTTTTCTTCAAATTATTGTGATAGTTTCGAACCCTCTTACTCTCCTTGTTAGAATATGAGCGGCCAAACTAATTAATTATACATTTTGAGATTTCACTCAAAACACATTCTTTCATCAAATAATTTTCATATGTGACTCATTTTTATTATTATCATTCTAATTAAAATACATGACAAATGTGAGCATGTAATAAAAAGAAACAATTGAATTTACTGAAGTTGATACGGAAAAGAAAAAATAACCACGCATGAAGAATAATGTAATTTCCGTTATGAAATTAAAAGAAAACAAGTGAGTTCATCTTTTTTGCAATCGGAGTTGAAAAAGGTTACAAGAAGTCGATGCTTTACTAAGTTCTTTAAATCTTTATAAGGTTTTACAACATTCCACTTACAAGCTACTAATTAGCATTCTAATCACAAAATATGTACAGATTAATCCTCCTATTCTTACTAAAAACCGAAAAAAACCCAAAAAACAAAAAACAAAAAACAAAAAAACAAACTACAAAAGTGAAAACCAAAAACCCCCAAAATTAGGCCCAGTATTTCCAAGATTGTTACTACTAATTTGCTTTTAACACATTACTTGATCACAGTCGACTTTCCCGTTTCCGTTACCGCTACCGTCACCTTGCCATGTCCATACAATGTCTTTCAATGCTGGCCTAACATCTTCCTCACAAAACTTGGCATACTCTAAAGTATCCCCGGACGACTTCGTAAACTGCACCACCGACACCTCCGGCGCCACCTCGAACACCTCCGCGGTCACCGAAAGCCGCCCTTTTCGCCCTTCATTCGGCCCTTGCATCCTTACTTTGAAGTCCTTCACTCTCCCCACTTTAAAGCTCAGCCCCTTTGCCGCCGCCTCGATTTTTGCCATGATCGCCGCAGCGGAGCACTTGGACGTGAACACGGACCCGGCCTTCCGCTTCTTCTCGAACAAATTCGACAAGTCGAAGCCGGACGACATCGAAGAAATAAACTCAAATGCATTGAAGAACTTCGGAGAGGACGGCTTAATGCTTCCCTTTTGCACATCGCTTTGAACATCGCTCCCGTCGGACTTTTCATCAACACCTTCCGTGGGTTCCGTGAACTCCTCCTGTTTCTTCATCCCCTTGCGAAACCACGGCGTGCGCATGATCGCCGGAATGGTGATTCGCTTCTCCGGATCGGAAACCAACATTTTCGAGATCAGCCGCTTTGCTTCCGTCGAAAACCACGGCGGACATTCAAACTCCGCCTTGAAAACCTTCCTGTACATGTTCATCAGATTCTCTTCCTGGAACGGTAGAAACCCAGCGAGCAAAACGAACAGCACAACTCCGCACGACCAGATATCCGCCTTAGATCCGTCGTACCCCTTCTTCCTCAGCACCTCCGGCGCCACGTAAGCAGGGGTCCCACACTGGGTGTGCAGAAGCCCGTCGTTCCGGAGCTGCTCCGGCAGAGCGGAGAGTCCGAAGTCGGAGATCTTCAGATCCTCGTTTTCGTCGAGCAACAGGTTCTCCGGCTTCAAATCGCGGTGGGAGACGCCCCTGCTGTGGCAGAAATCGACGGCGGAGATCAGCTGCTGGAAGTACTTCCGGGCCTGATCCTCCTTCAGCTTCCCCTTCGCCACCTTGGCGAAGAGCTCGCCGCCCCTGACGTACTCCATAACGAAGAAGATCTTGGTCTTGGTCGCCATGACTTCTTTCAGTTCCACGACGTTCGGGTGGCGTACTAAACGCATCACTTCGATTTCCCGCTTGATCTGCTCCATCATTCCTTCCTTCTTCACCTGGTCCTTGCTGATCACCTTAATCGCCACGCTCTCGTTCGTCGGGATTTGTCTGCCATGGTAGACCTTCGCGAAGGTCCCCTTGCCCAGCAGCTTCCCCACCTCGTACTTCCCGAAAAGCACCGTCCTTTCCTCCATTGACGCTGGGAAATTAGGTATTGGGAGTACGATGCACGTTTGTCAAAGAGTTGTATTCTCGGAATTGTCGACGCACCTACCGCGATTAAACAAATGATTTGAGTTGTCTAATTGAGATTTGGAAAATTAAACACCAAATGTATGAGAGACATTGAAACTAAAGAGGAGATTTGAGATGGGTTTTGTCTAATTTGGGGAGTTGGGCTCATGGTGTTATGGAATCCAAGAAAGAATGGCTGAAAAACTGATCCGAGTGGATTCCATTCAAGGGGTTTAAGACTAGAGGGAGGTTTGGATTTGGAGAGAGAGAGAGGAGGCGAGACACAGGGATGGTTGGCATGACGCCATTGGAGCACCTGGTATTTTCTCTGTCAGACTGTTGACTACGCACACAGATTAATGTTTTCATACGGGGCCTAGGGCTTGTGGTGAGCAAGATTACAGAAACAAGTGGACGAGTTTTATTGGTCCAGAAATAATAACGAGTCTCCTTTCTGGCTCCGGGTCGAAAGTGATCTCTCCTTCATGTCTCATTTTTTATTTGTTTGACACATGTACTACCACTTAACTCTGTCAACTTTTAATAAGTTTAAAAAATAAATAATAAAAAGTAAATTAAACCCTGGGGCGTAGAGTCCCCTTAGTCCTTGCAAAAACACAAAACAATTGACCCCAAATCATCATCTCACAAAAAATTCTAGGGCCTTTGCAGGAGGATTGATTTTTACCTCCAATCGAGCAATGGTAAAAATGGTGTGAGTCGTGTTCTTGTAAGTCAAAAGATTCACGACTTGACCGTCGTGGACTTGAAACCTGGTACGGACGACATCAAGGCGGTGAATAGCCGCGATGGCAGCGAATCCAGCGATAGCGCCGACGACATTTATATTTCACGACAGTTCTATAAGATTTTAGAGAGATTGGTGTTTGAAAATTCCAGAGAGATTTGTCCCAAGCCTTTCAACTCTTCGACCAATATGATTAAAAAAACGATATGGATCTTAAGCCAAGTGAGAGAGGGGGTGGGTGTGGGTGGGGACGGGAAATTGGGGAGTTGTTTCTGCTATTTTTGTTTTCTTACTTTTATTATTATTTTTTTAATTTATTAAAAGTTAACAGAGTTATGTTAGAGTTAAGTGGCAGTACACATGTCGAAAAAAATAAAGGAGGAGACACTACTTTTGGGACAGCAGATTCAGAGCCCTCGTTTCTATTAGAGAGATATTACAAATTATAATACAACTAGATGAGACAAATATGAGATACGACCCAAATTGTCACATCCCGGCCCGGGCACAACCACCTCCCGGGCCCGCTTCACCACCGTAGCACGATATTGTCCACTTTGGGCCCCGACCACGCCCTCACGGTTTTGTTTCTGGGAACTCACGAGCAACTTCCCAGGAGGTCATCCATCCTGAGATTGCTCTAGCCCCCTTCTCGCTTAACTTCGAAGTTCCTACGGAACCCGAAGCCAGTGAGCTCCCAAAATGCCTTGTGCTAGGTAGGGATGAGAATATACATTTAAGGATCACTCCCTAGGCGATGTGGGATGTCACAATCCACCCCCTTGGGGGCCCGACGTCCTCGTCGGCACACACACAGCCAGGGTTTGGCTCTGATACCAATTGTCACATCCCGGCCCCGGCGCAACCACCTCCCGGGCCCGCTTCACCACCGTAGCACGATATTGTCCGCTTTGGGCCCCGACCACGCCCTCACGGTTTTGTTTCTGGGAACTCACGAGCAACTTCCCAGGAGTCCCTAGGCGATGTGGGATGTCACAATCCACCCCCTTGGGGGCCCGACGTCCTCGTCGGCACACACACAGCCAGGGTTTGGCTTTGATACCAATTGTCACATCCCGGCCCGGGCGCAACCACCTCCCGGGCCCGCTTCACCACCGTAGCACGATATTGTCCGCTTTGGGCCCCGACCACGCCCTCACGGTTTTGTTTCTGGGAACTCACGAGCAACTTCCCAGGCGGTCACCCATCCTGGGATTGCTCTAGCCCCCTTCTCGCTTAACTTCGGAGTTCCTACGGAACCCGAAGCCAGTGAGCTCCCAAAAGGCCTCGTGATAGGTAGGGATGGGAATATACATTTAAGGATCACTCCCTGGGCGATGTGGGATGTCACACAAATCCTCTAAAACAATAACCAATATATTTTTTTTGACAAAATGACATATAGACTAAACTATGGGGAGGGGGATGAGACCTTTGGTGCATTGGCGAATGCTCATAACCATCTGAGTTATAAGCCACTTGCCAATAACCAATAATTTCACCATGTAATTTTTGAAGCATTTGTTTGTCTTTTAATTAGGGTAGTGCTATAAACACCCACATTTAATTCTTACACCTCTTTTAATTTTCGGTCGTTGAATTAAATAAATTGAAGAAGATTAATGATAAAAAAAAATTAACAAGAGTGTGCGAAAACTAAAAATGAGTGCATGAATAACACTATTTTTTATTTATAAGAAAAGTAAGTTGAAAATAGAATTTTCTCGATTGATAAATAATCAAAATTAAATAAAGAAGATATATTAATCAAATATTGACAATATTATTGCTCAAATGTCAAAAACTCAAAATCATGAAAAGTAACCCTTACCCAAAAATCATAGCCCAAAAAAAAAGCAACAAAAGTAAATATATAATTTAGGTAAAAAGATTGCTGGACCAACTTAGCATGCCTTCTTTTTTTTTTTTTTTTTTTCAAGAATTGAAACTAAGACCCCTTACTTATAAGTGAAGAGGAATACAATTAGACTATAGTACTAAGTGGCATTCTAGTTTCTATTAACAAAACAATTTTGGGTTCTCTCTTCTCTCATTTTCACTTCCTTCTAGTCCCTTTTCATTTAAACGCTTACAATTAAGTCACGTAAACACAAGATGTTGACTTATTGTATTGACTTCTTTATATAAAGAGACAAAGAGAGAAGTGAGAGAGAAGGGAAGGAGGGGAGGAGATTTAGAGGAAGGATACTCCGACTCCAAAACAAAACAGCTCTCTTTTGAATTTCTATGTATTTCTATATTTATTTATAGCCTATATAACGTCTTTCTGTGTAAGAAACAAATATAAAATAGAGGAAACAAATATAAAATAGAGGAAATCAATAAAAATAGGTAACGGTAATGTTAAGGAAGCTTAATTTTTTGGAAAACTAACGAAAAGGGTTTGAAAACTTTTCTTTTAACGAAAAGCCACTTTTAAAGGTATAGTAAATAGTGACAGTTAAAAGTAAAAAAATTATTTTTCGTTAAAAGTAAACAGTACCATGGGTGTTTTATTAAACCTCTCTATTTTTTTTAGAGTAATTGTTATGTACTACCATATTAGTGAGTCGACAGAAAATTGATCGATCTGATTTGAGGTTTGAGGGATGGATAAGCAGAAGGATAGCCGACAGAAAATTGGAAGAGGAGGGCTGCAAAGAAATAATGGATGATATTTGGCTATGACCGATTCTGGTACATGAAACGAATAAGGGCAAGATGCACGACGGGCTGGTGGTAGAGGACGGTGGCTGGAGATGGAAGGAGATAGATGGCTGGGTAATTTTTCGGTAAGGGAGAAGAAGCATGTTTGGTTTGCAAAATAATACATGTTTGGCTAGATGAATAAAGCATGTCTGGTTATGTTTTTTGGAAATTAAAGATCACAGTCTCGTTGCTAAACCAAATTTGCAAATTAAATAATGCATAATCAATTAGAAATAAAAATATCAATCAACACTTAAGTAATAATTTGATAATCAACATTTAAATAATAATTTGTTAATCAACAACTATGTCATATGATTTAACAAATTTAGTTTAACAATTTAGTCTCTTAGCATTACTCAAAAGTAACCGGCAAAATAATCCAAGTCTTTTCGCATTTGACATCCATTTAGTTTCCCATAGCCACTTAATTCTTGTGCATTACTTCATTTTATTTTTTTAGTACATCAATATTTTCACACATAGAAAGGGGGAATTTAGCTAAGCTATACGATGGGTAGTCTAATTTCGTATCAAATTCGCCATCCACAAAATTCGAACTTAAGACTTCTCACTTCTAAGCAAATAAGAATACCACTAGACCTTAGTACTGAGTAGCTAACTACTTGAGCTTTTTTATATTGGAAATATACTTGCCAAGATTTTTCTTTCTAATAATTATAAAATTAAAAATTTCAAACAAGTTGGTGCCGACCTAGAAAAACTCTCTTGCAAGTTATGAAGGAAGTTTCGAACTTTATAACCAACAATAAGTTGCTCCCTAAACACTATTTGATTAGTATTAATACTAATTAGCGTTATAGACTCATTTGCTTGGTCAAGACTCAAAGTGTTATCATAATACGACGCAGGAACGAGTGGAAGAGTTGAGTTTTGCATAAGAAATTCAAAACCGAATAGGGTTTCCCAAATTCGAATAGTCGTATTTATTTTTTGTTCTCCAGATGAAAAGTCTAGTCTCCCACAAGTGGTGGACAAGTTGCACAGATTTTTTGCCTAGTCAAAAATTAAACCACCTCTTGCCTTGGGAATCAAGTAAGTGAAAAATTAGGGTTTGATTCTCTCTTACGTAAATATAAGAAATCGTGCATGAGAAAACACTCCCTAATATAAGCAACGAAAAACACTTTACAACGGAATCTTGATTCGCAAATGTGAGAGAGTTGACGAGAGATTTTTCAGTGAGTTCGAAACACAAGATGGTATATCATAAGTAATTATACAAATGGTGGAAAACTTGAAAAATAAAACTTTTATCTATTTTTTTTTTAAACAAATGATATCATCTGCACTAAGAAAAGACGATGGGCTTCGTCTCACAATTGTGTAATGCCATATATGTGGTGTACCTCCTTTTCCGAGCATAATGAAAAACCTCTCGGAGTTGAGGACGGGTTCGGTATTTTGCATAAATGGTTAAGATATCGAATACCTTCACTTATACTTCAATGTGTATAGTTAAAGTACAATACTATATAAGAGAATACAATCTCAATAAAATCCTGAAGACTGCAACCTGACTAAGAAAAAAGAGTACTACGTATCAATTGCAGCAATTTTATAGTTTAAAATCGGAAATCATATATACGCTGGCTCCACAAACGACGTGAGATTAGTATTTCGTGTTTGATTGTCAATAAAAATAGGTCTAGTACATTTTTCTTGTTTTTGCTTAAAGAAAAAAAATAGAGACGAGCATATTGGAGAACAAGATGGGTGTTGCTATATATACATTTTTTTACTTCTCACGCACTCTTTGTAAATTTATGTTCTTTGATCTTCTTCAATTCATTCGATTCGACAACTGAAAATTAAGAAGAATGTGTGAGAGGTAAAAAAGAGTGTACAGATAGCAACACTCAAAAAGATTGTATAGACAAGCCTGAGTGGAAATATAAGATATTCTAATTGCATCATCTGGGACCCTGCCGTGGGTTTTGGTCTTTTCTTGGTCGTCTTTCTCTAGCTGCATCATCTTCCATTTATAAATCATAGTTAACTTACAAGTATTATGCATCTTAATTTATCCAACGGCTAGAACACTCTACAAAGAAAGTAAGAGCTTCTGGAGACCACACGATCATCTTGAATTATTCACTTATGGCCCCATAAAACAATATAATGACCTTCTGGTCCCATAAACCAGACAATTTCCATGCTTAATCACATGTCGTTTGAAAAAAAAAAAAAAACAATATCGCAACAAACACATCTTAAGAGATGCATGAACTTGATTAATTAAAGCAGCTTTAGCAAAAACTAATTGATCATCTCTTTATTTCATACACAAAATAAACATTATAATATGAACACTAAGTGACGATGAAGCTTTATCTGGAAGTTGCATCTTCCTCCAAAAGTGCTCTCTTTTCTTTGGCTTTTGTTGCTAGGCGAATTATTGATTGAATAACAAGCTAGACGGCCGGGGTTGGGTATGGATTCTTCATGCGGTAGTTGTGATGGTGCTTTTGAATCAATTATTGATGTCTTTAGAGATTGTTCATTTGCTACTAAGATTTAGAAAAGTTATCCCGTTCCTAATCAGTTTTATAATTGATTCAAATGTAATCTCTCTTTCATAATATTTGTCTTGGACAATTTGGAATTGAGACTTAGTTTTTGCATGCCTTGTTGATTCTTGTGGCATTGACAAAACAAAAGTATTTTTGAACAAGATTTTGCTCTCCCAAATGATCCCAAATCAGTTATTATTGAAAGATTGGCTTCATGCGAGTATGGTTTCATCCATGAAGTCTCTTTTGAACACATGCTTTTTGTATTTATTAGGAACATACTCCTGAGGATTAGGATCTTGGTCGATGTGAGATTTTATGTACTGAAGTTGGGGGGGGGGGGGGGGGGGGGGGTTCACTACTACAAAATGGACTTATTGTGTCACTGGGTGATGTCGCTTTAATATAATATAGTGGCGGATTAGACTGTAGCGACACTAATTGAATATAACGTCGGTTTTACTGTCGCTTATAAGTGTCACTAATATACTAGTGTCGCTTTTAAACCGACGTAAAAATAATTTTTAATGTTTTTAAATCGTAGTGTCGCTTTTAAACCGACGTAAGAATAATTTTAATGTTTTTAAATTCTAGTGTCGCTTTTAAACCGACGTAAGAATAATTTTTAATGTTTTTAAATCCTAGTGTCGCTTTTAAACCGACGTAAGAATTCATTTTAATATTTTTGAATATTAGTGTCGCTTTTAAGCGACATAAAGTGCACTGACATGGGATACAAATAATAATAATTATATAACCCTAAAAAAATACTATAATAATTATATATATTAATTTAACAATTTTATACCCCTAAAAACTATAATAATTATATATATATATATATATATTAAATTAAATTCTAAAAATTGGTGACCATTGGATTAGCTTAAATATACATATCATTCAATTTCTTAAGTGTTATACGTACAAAATAAATAAATTTAAATCTACTTAATATATATATACACACACACACCATTGAACTTGATGGGATACAAATTCTACAAAACTAGTTTCAACGATCCAACCGTCAAACTTGTTTGTATATGCTTCGAGATCGCATCAACAAAAAATCGCAAAAAACAAACATTCAGAGATCAAGTAATGGGATAAAACTTTTTGACGGTTATCAACGAAAAATCACGATTTAACGGTTATTTTAACTCTGATTTTGATGATTTGTTTACAGCTACACTCCTTGACCCTATATGAATACAATGAATTAACTCGATCTTCAATTTCAAAATTTACACTAGTGTATACCAATAAATCTTATGTTATACTTAATGAAAGTATGAATAAACTCTTAAGTGTTAGTGAATCTATTGTTTTGATGAGATACGCATTCTATGAAACTCGTTTCAACGATCCAACCGTCAAACATGTTTGTATACACTTCGAGATCGCATACGCCAAAAATTACAAAAAACAAACATTCAGAGATCAAGTAACGGGACAAAACTTTTCAACGGTTATCAACAAAAATTCACGATTTAACGGTTATTTTAACTCCGATTTTGATGATTTTTTACAGCTACACTCCTTGACCCTATATGAATACAATGAATTAACTCGATCTTCAATTTCAAATATTTACACTAGTGGATACCAATAAATCTTATGTTATACTTAATGAAAGTATGAATAAACTCTTAAGTATTAGTGAATCTATCGTTTTGATGGGATACGCATTCTATGAAACTAGTTTTAACGATCCAACCGTCAAACATGTTTGTATACACTTCGAGATCGCATAGGGTCGAGGAGTGTAGCTGTAAAAAATCATCAAAATCGGAGCTAAAATAACCGTTAAATTGTGATTTTTCGTTTATAACCGTCGAAAACTTTTGTTCCGTTACCTAATCTCTGAATGTTTGTTTTTTGTGATTTTTTTAGGTATGCGATCTCGGAGTATATACAAACATATTTGACGGTTGGATCGTTGAAACTAGTTTCATAGAATGTATATCCTATCAAATTGATAGACATAACAAACACTTAAGACTTAATGCTATACTTCCATTAAGTATAAAAAATTATCCACTAGTGTAAATATTTTAAATTGAAGATCAAATTTGTTCAATACATTCTTATAGGGTCGAGGAGTGTAGCTGTAAAAAATCATCAAAATCGGAGCTAAAATAACCGTTAAATTGTGATTTTTCGTTTATAACCATCGAAAACTTTTGTTCCGTTACCTAATCTCTGAATGTTTGTTTTTTACGATTTTTTTATTTTATTTTTAATTTAAACATTTTGAAACTAACTTATCTTTCAGGTTGAAAATTTTGGATTTTCGGTTGCAATTTTTTTTTTGAAATTTTCAGATCATCATCATAATTTAAAATTTCTAAGTTTCGGATATTTGTACATCAATCTTTGTGCTTCTGTATATGCAATTCAATAATATTTGGTAAATATTTTATGTAGAACTATTATACATTTTGTAGTATATCAGTATATGTATATATATTAGACAAAACAAAATAGTATGTATGTTTATAATCAATCTCACGCTCAAAATAAATAAAAATAATAATCAATCACACTCTCATTTTCAATAAACGAATATAAAAATAATTAACAAAAGATATCCAATTTAACAAAGAACATGGCAAAATATCCAATTTATCGCATATTTTACATGGATTATTATCTATTAAACCAAACATGTAAAAATTATCTATTAAACCAAACAATTATTTATTCTATTTTTAAAAACATATTCTATTTAAATACATATTATTTATTAAACCAAATAATTATTATTTTATTTTTTAAAATCGTAACAAAATTTTGTGGGGGGAATTTAAAATTTTGGAGGAAAATTAAAAAATTTTAGAGGGAATTTTGGGGGGATTTTTGCCGCCAATAATGAAAACTTTCCACAATATAACCCCTCATTCTCTTCCTTGCCTGTGACTTCTCCCTTCTCCATTCCTTCCCCCTTTTCTCCTCTCCTCATTTCCTTCTCCTTTTTATATTGTTTGTTAAGCACAGAAGTGCACCCACGAGGCCATGGGAGATGATCATCCGCAGAACTGCAATTTTATTTCCATCTAAGGCAACCAGAGCTCGATCCTCATCAATTTTCAAGACCGGCCTTATCAGAAATGGTGTTCTCTCTGTTCTTTCTCTCTCTCTAATATTTCTTGAGAGAGCTCAACATCACCTACGGCCTTGCAAGCACTCAGGAGAGCTCCCCATATCAGCACATCAGGTTGCATGGGCATCGTGTTTATCAACTCCCGAGCTTCACCCAGGAGTCCAGCCCTACAGAGCAGATCAACCATGCATCCATAGTGTTCTAACTTTGGGGAAAGATTGTAAGGTTGGCTTATCATCTGATAAAAGTACCGACGGCCTGCATCAACCAAACCATCATGGCAGCAGGCAGTCAAAATGGCTAGAAATGTCACCGCATTTGGTCTAGGTCCGGACCGAGTCATTTCTTCAAATTTCTTTAGCACTTCATGCCCATGTCTGTGCATTGCTAAACCACCTAACAATGCGTTCCATGTAGAGACATTCCCACAATGCAATTCGTCGAAGGTCTGCAATGCCATCTGTATACAGCCACACTTCGCATACATGCCATCTGTATACAGCCACACTGACATGAAGATTAGTAAATTTTTTATTTTTAATAGGTCTAGTGTCGCTTATAAGCGACGTTAGTTTGAGTATTTTATTTATTTAACTAAAGTAGTGTCGCTTTAAAGCGACACTAAGTATGATATTTTAATTATTTTTTTGTACTTCACTGACATGAAGATTAGTAAATTTTTTATTTTTAATGTCTAGTGTCGCTTATAAGCGACGTTAGTTTGAGTATTTTATTTATTTAACTAAAGTAGTGTCGCTTTAAAGCGACACTAAGTATGATATTTTAATTATTTATTTATTACGTAATGTCGGTTTAAACCGACGTCTCTGTCAGTAGTGATGTCGCTTTTAAGCGACGTAATACCCTATGTCGCTTTTAAGCGACGCTGTTGTTCTTTTTTATTTTATAATACTTTCATTCTTAGTGGCGGATTAAGGTGAATAAGCGACGCCAATACCCTTTAGTGACGGTAGTATTGGCGTCGGTTTCGCTATGCGACATTGCACGATTTAATGTCAGATTTTTACCAAAAATCCGACATTAAGTGGTTTTTTATGTCGCTTTTATAGCGCCACTGATATGCCATTTTGTAGTAGTGGTTTATTGGGTTACAACGTGCGTGGAATAATGGAATCAAGAAGATTATGGTGGAATCAGATACTGCATTTGCAATACAATTGATTTTAAATGCAAAAGTGGATAATCACTCTGTGGGAAGTTTAGCATGCCGTGTTCTTTTGCAGCAAAATTGATCTTGTGAAATCGGCACATTTACCGTGAAAGAATTTTGTTGTTGATGATTTGGCTCATTAGGTTTTCATGCAGTGTGGGTTCTTTTTTATTTTTTTAAGCAAACTTCTTCTTCTTGTCGTCAGTTGTTAGTTACAAATATAGTTGAGGTCTCGTAACCTCATAAAATTCTTATGTCGCCTTTCTTTTTCTTTTGAGCTTATGCACCGCTAATAAAAGTATTGCGCCTATTAAAGATTCAGAATAATATATCTTTTCCTTTTTTGAGCTAATAAATAAGTATATCTATATATTATTAAAAATATTTTTTTTTACTTTTTTTAGCTAACAAATAAGGTTATCTATACATTATTTTGCTTATGTACTTTTGTAAAAGAATTTATCATGCGTTAGTGGACGGACTAACAATTACATTCCTAATTTTTATTTGAAAATCAACCTTACAAAAAATTATTCTAATCTAAGATCATTTGATCGTCTAAATGTATTATATAAATGGGGACGGTTCATCATGTATATGTTAGTTGATACTTACACCGTCAATTTGTTCTATACATTTAGATAACTAAATAATATTCGATTCAAATGATTTTTTATAGGAATAATCTTCATATAAAGATTGAGAAATTGAAGGGTTGTAATTATTGAGTTAATACAGTTAATATACACGATTTGAAAGAAGAGAGCTATGCGCATTCACCATGAAGAGAACACAAGTATTCCATATATGTAATTATTCTTACAAAAGGAAGAAGACAGTTTGAACTCAAGATGCAGTGAGTTGAAGAGAACAATCTTCGTTCTCATTTGTCAATGGGTCACATTCCTCATTCAGAAAAACAAGGCCCAGCCCAATTTAGTATCAAACCAATTGCAAGTTGATTTGGCCCAACTAACGGAAAATTACAAGAGTTGTGAGCCCGAAACCCACAACGACTTCGGATCGTTGATTCGAGAAATTGTCGGCCCAGAGACGACAAAAACCGGGAATTTGAAGGGCAGGACGAGACGAGAGGGACTGAATCGCTGAGGGGTTTTCCGTTCACAGTTTCGAACAGAGAGAAACTGCGATTGAAAAAAGCGGTGGCGGAGATGTCCGAGGCGGTGGACGACGAGAGCGTGCGGAAGTTCGTGGCGGCTTACTTGAAGAAGAAAGGCTTCAAGCAGGCGGAGAACGCTTTTCAAGAAGAACTAAACAAGAATACCAACAGCTCTTCGTCCCCGATCTCTTTCAATTCCCAATTGGACCCCGACGTCGCCAAGCACATCCTCTCCTTCTCCCAGTATTCTCTCTCTCCTCCTTCTCTCTCTCTCTTGTTTTTCTCGCACTTCCATTCCATTTCGTATTTTGTTGTTGATTTTCGGGTTCTAAGGGTTATTTGTGATGCTTGCGGGGTTTAGCTGCAATTTTGATTTTATGGTCCTGATGTATGGAAATTTGAACTTAGGAGCTGAGTTCTTAGTATTTCTCAGTGGAATTTCGATTGGTTTTAGTGGGGCGAGTTTCGGGCCTTGGCACTACTAGAATTGGGAATTTCAGAGAGCTAAGAACTAGTTTCATGTAGGTTAATCGCATTGTCGAGATCTGTTCAGTATGAAGGTATCCGGATATTATGAAATTAGGGTGTCTTGAGTTGAGTATATTCTGTATGGAACAATGGAATTTCGATTGGTGTTTCAGTGGGGGGAGCTTGGAACTTTAGCATGAGTAGAATTGAGAACGTTGGAGAGCTGAGAACTAGTTCCCGGAAGGATAAAGGCATGGGCAATATCGGCTCAGTACTAATAAATTGGGTGTCATGAGGTCAATGTTGTACGGTATATGTATGGAAACTGTACGAAAAGGAAGAATATAGTATGGAAGTCGAATCATTATTCGATTGATTATGCACTTCAATGTCAGTGTTTCTAAGACGATGGGCAAATCTGAAATAGGAGCATTCGTTTTACGTTGACACGTATATGCTTATGTTTCTGTTTGTTCATTCTAGTGTTTTTGATTCGAGGTTGCTTTTAATTCCTTAGTTGGCATTCTTTGTTTTACAGATACGAGGAAGGTCCAGCACAGTATCAAGATGGATATGCCAAGTTGAGATCATGGACTTACAGTTCACTAGATTTGTACAGGGTAACTTACTTTTTTGAGTTAATTTTTCTATGGATTTTATTTCTTATACTTTAAGGTTTTATATTTTCTGCATATTAAAAAATGGCCTTATTTATATATGCAGCATGAGCTGCTTCGTGTTCTCTATCCTGTATTTATTCATTGTTTCATGGATCTGGTTGCTAAAGGTCATATACAAGAAGGTATATCTCTTACTTCTTGCCATGTATCGTATAGTTTTATGTGATTATCGTTGATATCTTACTCTCTTGAGGCTTAAACTTCTGAAGTAACTACTGGTCAATGAGTGAACACCTGTTCTTTGTTCATGTTACCAGCTCGGACATTTTTCAATAGCTTCCGTGAAGACCATGAATTGATGCACCAACGAGATCTACAGAAGTTGGAAGGCGTTCTTTCTCCCTCTCATTTAGAGGTGTTTACTCCCAGAACACTCTCATTAATGCATTTTTGATTAATGGTTACATCAACACCTTTAAAAAAATTCTCATATTTCTGTTGTTACTCAGGAGATGGAATTTGCTCATTCTCTTAGGCAGAGCAAAGTCAACATAAAGATATGCCAGGTAATATTCTGGTTCTTCTTTTAGTTAGTTATGTAGGCTTTGTATATATATAGCTGAACAACATATTTTTGGGTCAATTATCTTTCCAGTACTCGTTTGAGCTTCTGCTGCAGTTTCTACACAAGTCACAATCCACCACAGTGCTTGGGATTATCAATGAGCATATTAACTTCCAAGGTATATTGGTTTGACTTGTGGTTGAAAGGGTGATATGCTGCATAACAAAATATCTAATGTTTAAATTGGTTTTGTAGTTTCTCCTGGACAACCCAGCTCAATTTCCGAAGATGCTGAGGCTGTAACACTTACCGGAAGTAGCCTGGATTCAGCTAACCAGATAAACCAGAAGGAAATACATTGGGGGGTGAGTCAAGAATGCTGATGAGTTACTATATAGTGTGTATGTCAAACTGGTTAAGTGCTTATTTGAATTTCTCTGCTGAAAATGAATAAACTTATGTTTGGAAGCTGCATGAAGATTTTCTAAGAATTTTTACTATTACTCATTTTGGTGCATATTGGAAGTATCTTCTTGCTTTTAGAAAGATAAAGTTTCTTTTACTTTTGCATTTTCAATTAATATGTTACCCAAAGCTACGGGTTTATATTTTAATAATCACTTAAAAATATGTTTATTGAAATAAGGCAAGTTTTGTGTAAAACATGCACTAAACATGCAGACACGTGTACTTCCCTGACTTTATATGTTACTCATATATTTTTTTGTAGTTGCTCGAAGATTCCTTTGAAGAACGCTTGGAAAAGGCTGGGGCCTTAGACTCTGAAAAAGCAGAAGGAGAAAGCAAAGAGGGGGATGGGGATGAGAATAAGGTGCAAGTATGTTTTGAAATGCTGTAACAACTTCATAGCTTCAAAGTACAATTACTGAAGTAATGTGTTTGTAACTTTTGACTGGTATATCATTGACTTTTTCATCTGTTTTTTTTTTATCAGAAAAAATCAAGTGAAGGAGCTAAACAGGGGGCTTCAAACAAAAAGTTGAAAAAGGACAAGGCTTCTGGTGCAACGGCAAAAACTGCACGCCCTGAGGCAACCCCTGTAGCTGCAGTACCAAGAGTCAAACCAGAGCTTACTCTGCCAGTAATGTAGTTTCTGGGATCCCTTCCCCCACCTTTCTTGACTTTGGATGTAGCTAATAGTAGAAACTGTATGTTGAGATAAAAATAGTATTGGTTCCTAATTATTTAAATGTGTCTTATTAAATTTAAACTAGAAGTCAGTAAAATTGGGATCAATTGGAGTAGATACTTAGCTTGAGTTTTATGAAAATTTTTCAGTTCCATGCAAAGCTATTAGCCTATTACATAGATCAAAAGGGAGTTGATTTTGTCAGCTACCAGTACGTAAAGTTGATTGATTTTATTAACTGACAGTAATTTTGAACATGGTTTCATTAGATACTTTTGTTGAGTGAAGCCTTTCGCTGCATGTCTGTTCAGGGTCGGGGTATAGGAAATTTTTAGTCCATGTTTGAGATCCAATGCAGGTTACTTACTAATCTTTTGTTGATTGCTTCAGTCCCACAGAGGTTGAACAGTCAATCTTTGAAGACTTGAGAAACCGTGTGCAATTGAGTTGTGCTGCACTGCCATCTGTCAGCTTTTATACATTCATCAACACACACAATGGGTAATTCCCTTAACTGTCTCTGACCAACACTGGGTTCCATTTTATACTCCATTACTTATCTTTTTGTTCAACAATTTGCCAGTTTAAACTGTTCGTCCATATCCCATGATGGATCCATGGTTGCTGGTGGATTTTCAGACTCGTCGCTGAAGGTTTCATCTTATCTTATTACGTCCTTCTTGTGCATATTGCTCTCCAAGTGTGTGTTAATATTGAAGCATTCTTTAACAGGTATGGGATATGGCAAAGATTGGGCAACAAGGCCTTGATTGTAAGTCTCATAGTAGTTTTTGTGTGACAATTTTTTTTCTTGTTCGTGAAATATGCAATATTGCAATTATATTGAACTATGCTTGTGCAGCAGCGTTGCAGGGTGAGAATGGTACCACCACTTCAAGTGAACAAGTTTTGTCAAATGGTGGAAAAAAACCATATACCTTGTTTCAGGGTCATTCAGGGCCAGTTTATTCAGCTACATTCAATCCCCTTGGGGATTTTATACTTTCCTCTTCGGCAGACTCAACTGGTATGCTGTCTAAGCTGTTACATATCTCTCTCCCCCTCCCCCTCTCCCCCTCTCCCCCTCTCCCTGTCCCATCCCCTCTCTCATACCAATAGATTAGTCAATAACAGAAAGAAACTCCATTGCTATGCTGCAGTTAGGTTGTGGAGCACAAAATTAAATGCAAATCTTGTTTGCTACAAGGGTCATAATTACCCAGTATGGGATGTTCAGGTATATCTTGTTGAACTTGACATAACTGCAGTAAACTCACGTTTTCTAGCAACAGATTTTAAGTCTTGAATTTTGGTCGCATGGGATGCATTTTCGTACTTCTTTATCCACTTCAGTCTACCTCTTTTAATTCTACTCTAATGGGAGAGGTTGTCTTATGCAGTTTAGCCCTGTCGGTCATTATTTTGCCAGTGCTTCACACGATCGAACAGCAAGGATTTGGTCTATGGACAGAATACAGCCTTTGAGAATAATGGCTGGGCACTTATCTGATGTTGATGTCAGTAACTCTCTCTCTCTCTCTCTCTCTCTCTCTCTCTCTCTCTCTTTTTATGTCTGCATCTGTATTCTTGTATATTTGAAGATGTTCAGTTTTTAATTGAATTACTGCCTCTGTTATCCATGTAACCAAATTCTAATGTGGATTTTTTTTTTGTTTTGTTTTAGTGTGTGCAATGGCATGCCAACTGCAACTACATTGCCACTGGCTCTAGTGATAAAACAGTTCGATTGTGGGACGTACAAACTGGAGAGTGTGTCCGAATATTTATTGGCCACAGGAGTATGGTTTTGTCTCTGGCAATGTCACCTGACGGTCGGTACATGGCATCTGGTGATGAAGACGGCGCAATCATGATGTGGGACCTTTCAACCGGGCGCTGTGTTACACCTTTGACGGGTCACACCTCATGCGTATGGACACTTGACTTCAGGTAGATCGTCTTTTCTTTCTCATACCATAATTCTCCGTTTAGAAAACTGTCTAAAGTATGATTTTGATATGTCAGTGGTGAGGGTTCGCTTCTTGCTTCTGGGTCTGCTGATTGTACTGTGAAACTATGGGACGTTACTGCAAGTACAAAGTTGCCAAGAACTGAAGAAAAGTGAGTTCCTCAACTCTTCTTTCGTCCTTATGAGATTCTGTAAACACAGTGATTTCACTAACATTATGGTTTCGATCAGCAAAAGTGGAAATACCAGCAGACTCCGATCATTGAGGACTTTGCCGACCAAGTCTACTCCCGTCTACTCGTTACGGGTAAATGCACAAATTGTCAATAACAGCAACTTATCCATCTTTGCTCAATAATTCTAAAGAGGTGAGAATTCATTTAATGTTTGTGATTTTGTTCTGGTTGCAGTTTTCTCGAAGAAACCTTCTATTTGCATCTGGGGTTCTTTCAAAAACTGTATAAAGTTCACTCCGTCTAGGCTTGATCTAACTCGAGGAAAGGTCTCGTAACGTGCTGTACAAGTCTCGTGACCGGACCTTCTAATGCTGCTGTGTGCCAACAGTCGGTAAGGCCCCTCGTGTGTCACGACACATTGAGAGATTTTGTGACAGTTAAATAGTGTATGTTTTTATTGTCCCCGGATACATTTTGCATAAATTGTAGTTTCGTACTCGATCCCTTTGCGACAATGGCTCCGTGTAAATGATGACAGAAAACCCTCGATTTCGCGCTCTTATAGTGCAAAATTGATCTTTTCCACTCGTATGGTTTTCATGCCCCTAATGTAGGGTTTTAATGGCTCCTACGGTTCTTTGTAAAGAATGATTGTACGAGAAACAATTTGTACTTGTGTTTTTAACCCTGACAGTCAGAATATTCATGGTAAATTGGTAATTGGTAATCTCCTAATCTCATACTAAACA
Organism: Crataegus laevigata; assembly: GCA_963580275.1. Taxonomy (NCBI): domain Eukaryota; kingdom Viridiplantae; phylum Streptophyta; class Magnoliopsida; order Rosales; family Rosaceae; genus Crataegus; species Crataegus laevigata. The sequence goes on from OY756949.1 coordinate 4,861,872, forward strand.
AGCAATTTTGAAATTTGAATGAGATTGCGAGATTTTTCTTTTTTGTTTTTAGTTTTTTTATTTTTTTTATTTTTACAAAAAGGGATTAGCTGGTGATTTTGTCACGGCTGTTTGTCTTTTTAGAGGCTAAAAGACTCATAGAGGTATGTTTAATCTTCCTAGCCATCATGTGTGATTCACCGGTAACAGGAATCGACCTCAGGACGTACCTTATGGAATACGAGCATGGAATTTGTTTTCAACTACTACACGAGTCAAAAACAAGAGTCGGATATGTACGAGTATCACTCACATTCTTAACATATCTTGCGTTTACTAATGCACAATGAATGAAAAAGTGAGTCCAATATCTTTTGGATTATTTTTCATTCATATATCTTGCGTTTACTAATACACAACACAACGAAAGAAAATGTGAGTCCAATATTTGGTATCATTTTCCATTCATGATTTCTTCCATCGTTATATAGTAAAAAAAAAAAAAAGGGAAAAAAATATGAAAAAGGAAATGTCAGAAGTGGGATTTGAACCCACGCCCTCGTTAGAGGACCAGAACTTGAGTCTGGCGCCTTAGACCACTCGGCCATCCTGACTGGATCATGTTGATGGTTAAGGTACGCAATTTTATATATATACTTTTACTATAATTCCAAAATCAACTGCACAAAAGCAGAAGGAAAAATCCAGTGCAAGAATTCATGCATCTCAGTTAAGCTCTAGCTGCTGATATTTGAACTATATGTTCCTTTTATTGCAATTTAAAAAGTTCTGGAGTGATTTTGGTAAACTCACCATGAGAAGTGGATGAATAATTGATTGAAATACCTTTCTGAAACGTAGTGGAGAATGCATTTCAAAGGTAGAGCAAAGAACTGTAACTATCGTAACTACTTAAGTAAGTCTATGACCACTAAAAAATATACTAATTAGAGAACAAAGCGCACGAACTACCTTCATTCCCCTAGAGTTGTTTGTTTTTCCGATTAATTTGGCGCTTGTCTATTTAGCTCTGATTGATCTGGTTTCTGAGAACACTGACAAGGCTGAACTCGTAACAAGACCCAGATTCTTTTTAGATAATCAAGGGTAAAACTTGACCCAACATGATCCTTTTGGTGAGAATCTTAAAAATCTGTAAATCATATTCGTTCATTGTATATCGTGCGGTCAATTTTTGTCGGGTACTAATAAAAATATTTAAAATAATTTTTTACTGCACAATATACAATGAAAAAATATAATTTACAAATCATCGGAATCCTCACGAAGAGTATCCGGTGAGGATCCTAATTCAAAAACTTGACGTCGAATCCAAAAATCTTAATAAATAACAGTAAGAGGACAGTACTTGGTTTGACATAAAAAAGGACAGTACTTGGTTTGACATAAAAAAGGACAGTACTTGGCCATAGTAAAATATGCACCCGAGGAACTTTTGGCACCATGAAATTCACCAGTTTCTCGGACCAAACAGAAAACACTTACCGCCAACAGCAGCGATAAACGACCAGTACATGCAATCGGCCATAATACATACATAACTAAGCTCATAATTTTGGACAAAGCACATGTATTTTCTCACTCCAATGCAATCAATAACGTCCATTTAACAGCATAGTTGGAGAGATACAAGCTTAACGGAGTTTCTGAATTGATCTAAAACTCGAAACCCTGTTTGAATATCTTAATAAAGCAATTAGGTGATATTCGGATGAAGTAAAAAACGAAGAGAACGACCATTATCAAAGGGGAGAAAAGAAGAAGTCGCCATATATATATATATATATATATATACTCAGCAAGGTCAAATTTCTGCATACCATATTTCCATATACTTCTATGAAAAAACCATTCCCAGAATTAATTTTGTTCATAAGGAAAAAAGAACATACATACAATGATTTTTCCATTAACGCCTTGTACAAAAAGGCATCTACCACTAAATAATAATTGAACATTGTAAGAGGATTAACTGTATGATGAGGGCAATTCGTGTCGGTCTTTACAAAGGCTTCCAAAAATATGGGAAGGCACTTACTGGTTGAACTCTACGCTCTCCAAACCTACGCAAAGTGTAGCGAATCCAGATCCTCAGCTGAAATAAACAGAAAAAGTAGGGGGGTGGGGTGGGGAGGGGGCTCCATTATCGCAGAAATATCTCCCCATGGCCATCCGCAGTGAAAGAGAATAGCTTGGCCCCAAAACTAAAACGCCATGTGGGGATGATGAACTCAAAAGCAACGTCCAACAGCCAGATGTGATGTATTATTTACTATAACAATGAATCAATAGTATCCTGCAATTTTTCACAAGAATTTGGATTATTTAAATATACGTGTGTATATCAGCTCCTGATCAAAACCTTAGCAAAAACCTAAATACACAATAACAACCAATCATCAAAGAAAAAGTCTCATCTACAAGGGGGAGTCACACATGAATATAGAGCAGAAGCAGGCTTAAACTTTATATGTTTGAAGGAAGATATACTTGAATGAAACTCTGAAAGATAATAAATAATGTTTAACAATTTATAACTCCTACAGACACAACCTCGTAAGTGATTCCAAAGTTTTGTTTCAATATAAGCGATATATAAGTATATCAAAGTGTAAGACGTGGACAAGTGAAGATGGGGCCGATTCACCCATCAAAGTGTGGGCAAGGAAGACCATCAAAGTGTAAGACAGGGATAAGTGAAGATGGGGGCCGATTCACCCAAGTAATTTCACCCATCTCCACACAAGAACGCGACGCCAAGCGATCCGCCGCCGTATTGGCTGATCGGGAAATCCACGACCATCGACAGTCATAGAAGGAATTCCCAAGTTTCTTGCACTTCACCAAAGTGGGAAATGCCTTCCATCTGCCATTTGAAATATTACATAATAAACATGAAATGGAATTCGAAGAATCAGATTCAACCATGACAAAGTGGAGGCCCAAAGACTTGCACAACTCACATCCCCTCAGAATGGCTAAGGCCTCCGTTGCAGCAGCACAAGGTGCAAATATCCGAGACCTACGAGTTGCATAAAAACGACCAAGAGAATCCCGAATCACCACCCTTGCAAAACCTGCATTGGTATCAACATCCCAACTAGCATCAACATTGATTTTTGCATACGAACGGGGCGGGACTTTCCGAGGCTTCTGGGGGTGAGTAGAACGAGAAGACTACAACTGAAAGGGATGCACCGTACCTTGCTACACCAAACTCTCCGCATGATGCAGATTAGCCTCCCCAAAAGCTCAGATACTTGTAGAGATGGTCATCAGCACCTGTGAAGGGATAAACGGCTTCTGTTGGAAAAGAAAAGCACAACGGGCTTTCCAAATATGCCAACAAGAGAAAGCTACCCAAGTGAGGACCCTATCTCTATCCTCTTCGGAGCACTAACAATTCCGAATAAGAGTCGACAACCATTGCAACCAAGAAGATATATGGTCCTTCTGAACCTTATAAGAAAGGAGTCCACCAAACCAGATAGGTTCCACCCAAGGGCACAAAAGAAAAAGATTCTCAATTGATTCCTCCTAAGAATGGCAGAGAGGACAAAGAGGTGAAGAGACCAACCGCCTACGATAAAGCGCCAACATGGTAGCTAAGGCATTATGCAAAATCTTCCACATGAAACATCTGAGCTTTGGAAGGGTTTTAAGATGCCATACCACTTTCCATAACTGGGTTGGGATGGTGAGAGACGAGGACAAACCGAAATTAGGAGGAAGTGGTTGCCTGGAATAAGGCCAGTGGTAACCCGACCTAACAGAATAAACCCCATGCTTATCAAAATCCCAAATCAACCGATCTCTCATCTCCGAATCACCAATATGGGTGGCCACTATTGCCTCATACTCAGATGAAATAAATGGTGGTAAAAACTCAATATCCCATTCACCACTACCTTCAAATTATTGCTCACCTGCACCGACCCATAAGGAACAAGATGTCCCATTGAAAGGGACGACAACCACCTATCTCGCCGTACATGAATATCTTGACCACACATAACCTGCCAATGAGTTCCTCGGAGCAGAATATCCCGCCCAATGAGCAAGCTTGACCACACCCAGGATGCACGCCATCCCTTTTTCGCCAAGAAAAAAGATTGAGGAAAATATCTAGCTTTCAGAACCTTCGCCCACAGTGACTCCGATTCATGAATAAGCCTCCAACATTATTTTGCCAAAAGAACATCATTAAAATCCACAAAGGACTTAAAACCAAGTCCCCCTTTCGACTTTGGAAGACTGAGAATAGCCCTAGGAACCCAATGAAGATTCCGCCGCACATTATCAGAACCCCACCAGAAATTCGAAATCAATGAATCTAGTTCTTTGCAAATGGCAGCAGGAAAATTAAAAAGATTGATCGGATATGGTGGAATAGCCTGAACCACCGCCTTGATCAGAACTTCTCAACCCGCTTGAGATAATAAAGCACGTGTCCACCCTTGAAGCTTCCTAAGGATACGGTCCTTCACATATGTCAAGCTTTTACGCTTAGATCTACCCCACATTGCCGGCACACCCAGATAAGTACCAGGGTCATCAATAGTAGGCATACCAAGTATACGTCCGAGATCCCCAGCTAGTACTACCAGAACATTAGCCCCAAAAAACAGATTTCATAAAATTTACTTGTCCAGATGCAACACCATATTCATTAATAAGCTTCACAAAATTATTACAATTAATCTCATTAGCTTTTAGAAATAAAAGAGTATCATCTGCAAAGAAAATATGAGAAACAACCGGGCCATGGGGGTTAATTTTGACTCCCGTAAGAAATTTGTCCTCACACACCCGAGAAATAAGCGCTGAAAACACCTCAATAACAAAGAGGAAGAGATAGGGGGATAAGGGATCACCTTGACAAAGACCACGCGATATATTTATGTAATTTCCTAAATGACATAATTAAGAATTACACAACATTCTAAACTAACATAGCTATAGTTGAACAGACACCACATTGGTATGAATTATGCTGATGTGGCATCAGGCTATCTGCCCTCAATCTCATACTATAGGACTCTCTCTATCATGAGATTGTTTCTAAGATATATAAGAACTGTGGAGAATGTAGTACTTGTCCTTATGTATTCAAGTTGTTCAGAGGAAAAAGGTGATGAACTCTTTAGATCTTGACACTGAACTCTTTCGCGAATGAAATGCACATTAATCGTGTTTAGTATGACTATGGAACACTGGATTATGAGCTAGCGAGATGAAAGCAAGATAACTAGGTTTCAAATCTTGAGTATTGTCAGTTAAAAAAGAAATCTGGACAATATTTAACATTAATTGAAACCATTACACCAATCTATCAATAATTCATAACTCATGAGTAAAGTTCAACAAAGATTTTACTTTAACCATACAAAAAGGACTATGTTTGAAATTTTACCAAGTTATTAAACTCCTAACTACAATTTTTTTAGCAAGTAAACATGATACGCGCTCCTGGACTTTAGTATAAAATGCATATGATTACGACCAACTTAAAACTTATTTTGAGGACAGAGGTACATACATTCTTTCGTTCTTCACAAAAATGAAACAATGACCACCACAAGAAAATCAATCAAAATATCATCAAATGATGAGTATAGTTCAATTATAAATGTCCTTATCATATCTTCAATAGTGTGGGAATCAATTATTTAACAGATGCTTTTGATTCCAAATCCACCAATTTTCACTAGTTGAATTGCTTGAGGACCCTATGAAGAGTAAAGCACGAATATTTTTTATGTTCTCACAATAACGGATTTTTGTTGGAATCCCACATCTGTGGGGGAAGTCAACAAGGGTGGTTTTAAATATAGTTACTCTACTTTAACTAATACCAAGGTCTTTTGTGGTAAAACTCCACACTTGAAAGATTGGGTAGGTGGTAAAGTTGGGAACAGTATTGGTGTTGTTAGAGTGAGTTCCCAAGCCCATCGATCCAAAAAAAAATTCAACATGGTATCATAACCCACGATTACGGGCCCATGCAAGCCAAAGGCTTGTCACCAGAAAGTGTGGGCTTGGAAAATTCACTTCTGCTTCTCACATCAGTAAGTACTGATGGAACACCGCAGCAACATTATGGTCCGATCCCAGACAATAAAGTGGTCACCACGGACAATGTATATGGTGGTTGTTAATCCCAGCGCATGCATGCAGTACTACAAAGTTCCAACCCCCAAGCCATTTAGTACATGTGAATGAGATGGTAAGCCATTTAGTACACGAGGAACACAACAAACTCAATATGAAGCGAAGCCAAAGCAACTTTTTCTCTTTTATTTGTACTTTGGAAAGATAAGGCTGAAGCCATCTTTAATTGGCTTACCAATCACATGAATTAAAAGGGTATTGCTCCTCCTAGCTAGACTTCGTCAAAAAAATGCTCATGTTGCTCAGTTTAGTGAATCTGGACCACAAAATTTAACAAAAAAACAGCACGAGCAAGATCTGTCTGTACATTCTCCTAACATAAGAATCTTATGAACACCATCAAAAGCCTAACAGTACCTCACATTCACATGAAAGTTAGTTATATCCCGTACCGATTTGACATATAACTTCCATGCGTATTTGCTGGAATAATTGTTGACTTATGCCTTCATAACATCGAAGAAACGTACTGAGAATGGGATGTGGCTAGTGTTTGATATGTAGAACCTATATAGGATAATATTTTTTTCGTGTGGCCACACAAAAGTCTACATGCTAGATACATGAAAAACCAAATACAATGAATTAGATGTTAAAAATCAATTGCATTGCATGCATATCAACTTACAGGAATGTCGATGGAAAAAGGAAGAAGGACCACAAAAAGTCTAGATTCTATAGATACATGAAAAAGTAATAGCAAAAAAATTGCTGAACAAATGTCATGAGAAATTACAACAAACAGTCACACAAATTAACTAACTAAATGGTTACTATTTTATAATCTTAACCAGTAACCATACAAGAAATAATACAATTTTGGGCATGAATCAATGTTAAGCAACAAAAAATGGCTTCAATTGTATAGCAACTTCAAACTCAGTGAAATTGATGCTATAAGGAATACATGACATGCAATTCTAAAATTAATATAAGATCAATCCATGCTTGAAAACTTACTAGTCTATCACAGTCATTATATATTGTTTGCTAACAGCGCATTCCATTTTGAAATTAAAAAACCAGTTTGTGGACATTTATATGAAATAAATTTCACTGCAAGATAAAAGCACATATTGAAATTATTCATGTTACTGCAGTATGTATAAAGATCCAGTATTTAATTGGGTTAGAAATACTTACCAGCAGCGTCTAATTAGAGACACGAGTCTAAAAATAAAATCCAAATAAATATATGTCTGCCATAGATCAAATAGATGAAAATATATACATAAATTTCGTGCAAGAAATGAACCATCAGATGATTTTGATCATTCCTAAAGCAAATTCATACCTGTTAAGTTTTCATCTGATGAAACTTGAAAGATATAGCTCCATACACAAGCCCAAAAAAAGGAAGAAAAAACTTGACGATGGGTGGACCGTTATATTAATCCATAAGCCTTACCTGCAAAATCAACCAGACAAACAAGACACAGGTAACAAAACGATATTCATTTTATCTTCGACCATCATATTAAATCACAATAGAATTATAAGAACTATATGCATTCACTGTTGATATTTTCAAAGATAATAGGTGTGAAATTAACTAACTAGCTGGTTTAAAATAAAATTTTGTAACAAGCAAGCAAATCAACCCTACTCAGGCTGCTAAATAGGGTTCTACAGAAATCCATTAATTAAACCAAATAACAAAAAAGGTCCAAAAAAGAACCAGTTTTCAAGTTAGAATCGCATGCGTATGGATTTAAAAAGGGATCAAAATTACCAATTTTTGGACTAGATCAGGGTTTCAAGATGACGAGTGAGGGAGAAAGGGAGGACCATACTAATACCAGAGAGCGTGAATGATGGTCCCGTACCAATGCTATGCTTTGATAACCTGGTTTTAGCCGCTAATTTCGCACAGTTAACAGATATATATCCACATTCTTATATAAAACAATATCAAAAGTCACGCTCTCATTTCACCAGTTTCTGATACGATAACATAAAATAATTGATATAGTATACATATAATCGTTTACCAATTTCAAAAGAGTAACAGGAGCATGCTCTCTCAGCTACGCAAGGCTTAGGGATTCAGTTTACTTTGAAGTCTGAAACCCCTTTGGAGCAGTTAATTAAGCACCATAAACAAACGATTTTGAGAGAGAGAAGAGAGGGGAAGTGGTGAAATAAATTAAAGAGAAAGACCAGAAGAAGGATGGGGGTGAGACGGAAAAAATGAAGAGCTTAATATTAATCCGGCAGTGGAAGTGGGGAAGCCGACAGAAAGAGACATGAGCACGCAAAAGCAATGGCATACGTTTATGGCAAGTGCCTCTATGTGCTCACTCTCTTCTGTCAATTTCTACCCTAAGTCCCATCCAAATTAACACTCACCACAATAATATAACTACCCAATTGCCAATTTCTTTTGACTAATAAGAAGAAAAAGTTTGTGAAGAAAGCAAAACTTGAAAGCAAGTACTTGGTTGAAACGAGTCAGATCTGAGAACCCAGGAAGAAAGAAAAATAAAAACCCATATAAGGAAAGATACCGAAATGTCAGCAATATCTACGAGTAATACTATTTTGGTGTAAAATACATTTAGGGTTTCGCAACTGCTGCTGCTGCTCTCTCTCTCTCTCTCTGTCTCTGTCTCTGTGCTACTGTCTGTTTCTCTCTCTTCTTTGATTGCTCTTATTTATGATCTTATCTCCCTCCCCGCCTTTCTCTCTTTCTCTCTCTATCATGCAGAACGGGGAGTACAGGTGTCCCTAACACGTAGCCAGAGCGGAGTGAATCCACAGTGCGGGAACGGCGAAACCCAGATCGGTCAAATAAGGGAAGTCCTCATGATTTGACGTTTTTAAGGGTTTGTCGTGGGAGGAGAGGAAGACAGGGATATGAGTTGATTGGTTTTTTGGGAAGATAATTCTATTTAGACAAATAAAGCTTTTTCGAGAAAAAAAAGGAAAACAAAGTTTGAGATTAACCTAAAGATTTAACCGCGAGAGAAAGAAAGAGACAACTCTTGATTATTTTGTGTGTGCGGAGATGAGTAATTGGTTGGCTAAGATTGTTTCATAGCACGCGTAACGTACGCGTTTTTTACAACACATGAGTGGGGTGAGAGTTTTCTGACTGCATCTATCACACCATTTATATAATATGTTATAATGCTGTTATATAATATTATTATCACATATTATAGTATAATTGATATAGTTGGTATTTTATTTTTAAAACTTAATTGGAATCTATTTAGTGTTGTCGATTCATAAATAAATATGAATTGGTAGCACTTATGACAATTATCAGCTATGTTGAAAAGAGTAAAGCAATTGATAGAGATTAATGTCACTGCATGTAAGTCTTCCTCTTTTTTACACTTTGAGAAACGACAGTAGCTAAGTGTGATGAAATACAACAAACACAAAAGCAGAAAATAAAATACAGCAAGAAGACATGAATAAAACAAGCCCTAGCTAGCGAAAAGAATACAAGAAAAGCCGAAATGACTATAAGAAACCCCAATCAGTCTCTATTGCAAAAATTCGACATAAAATTAGGAGCTTGATCCCACCAAGAAAACCTTGATCATATAGCACCATGGTTTGACAATGCATCCGTTGCAATTAAGCAGTGTAATGTGTTTACACCTTATCACCTGTCACTATTTGATATTGGTGATAAAAAAAACAACCATGGTGTTCCACATATTGATACAAATTCTTTATAAAAAGTTTTGATAGGACAGTATAGTTACGTGATTGCTAAAAAAAAACATAAAATTTATGTAGTTTGGTTTAACCTCAGAGCTATCTGCTATCCTAGTGAGGCAATTTAACCTTAGTAAAAAAATATATATATATATTGAAACATTTTCTCTAAAATAAAAAAATTTAAAGCATTTTTAAAGAAACGCTTAATTGAAATGATTTATAGCCATTGATAGGTATGATTTGGGGTTTGAGTATGAAACCAGCCGTATTCCCAGCCGTCGGATTGCAATGATAGTAGGGTGAGGTACTCTGGACGGGTGTCTTCTTGGAAGTTGGGGTGAGTGGCTGATAGGACTGCGCTATCGAGGGAGACAAGCTTCCTACCTTTGGAGCTTTTCCCTTCTTTGCCATGCCAACCGCCTACGTCCACCATTCACTGTAGCCATTCCCGAGGGCAGTATTGTCAAACAATTGCATAAAACCCTACCCTTCCTCCTCCTTTGCTTTCTGGCTTCTGCTGTTTGCCGACAGGTGCCTGTATGATTCTAAATCCTCCATGCGAGATTTACATTTATCAAGAATACAACTATATGATCAATCAAGTACTAACTGTCTTTATTATTTGTAAACGACTAAAGCTATTCATATCATATTTTTATACGACGACGTTTCATACCATATTTTAATTGTAGGAAATAATTATACACTTAATTCGGTTCTTCCACAAAAAGTTCAAATTATAAATCGGTCCTAGAATAGCCTGCAGGAAGCAATGCAAATAATACTGCAGAAGATATCATGTGACCAAGAACTAACACGTTAAAATTGTTTTAAGGCTTATGTTGTTAATTAGTGCCATCGTGTGGTTGACGGGGAACAATCAGTATCATTCCCATTCAAGGAATATATTTTGCCAAATAAAGTCCCGTTCCAATCCTTGTCTAATGAATCTCTCACACACACACACATATATATATAATGCTACTGTTTCTTAAATACTTTTTAGAAGAAATTTGCATAATCATGCTATTTTTTTAGTTATAACGAAAAAATGCAGTTGGTTTAATCAATTTTAAATTTTATATTACACGCATCCGTTAAAACTAGTATTTGGTGTTTCTGTTTGAGCTGTACGAGATGAAATTTTCTATATTCTTGTTTAGGTAGAATATTTATTCAGTTCACTCACATTTTTTGGCTAAATATTCATTCATTTGCTTGTGGCTTGATAAAAAAAATCCTACAAGTGAAAATGCTGAAAAAGTTATTCCAATTTCAAATACTCACAAACAAAGTGAAAATATATACTCTTGATTATTGTCCTTTTTTGTCTTTCTGCAGCATCTGCCCCGAAATTTTGTTTTAATTTTCGGAATTATTTGGGTTAACATCATCCGAAAAGAAAAGAGGTATGACCAAAAATAAGAACAAAACTGAAATACTGTTAAATGTATATAATTACACTAAATTCATCTTAAGTAAGATGAGAGGTATTTAAATTGGATCTAAAAAGTAGAGCACACTACTCTAGTCAGCTAAATTAAACTCATGTCTCGTTTAAATACATTACTTAAGAAAAATGAAAAATGTATTTAGTAATGAGCTAGCAGGTGATCTGCAATTACTATGCGTGTTGATAAACTAAAGGTAGTCAATTACTGCACAACATACAGGAAAGAATTGGTGCATATATTTATGGGAAGGAGAGAACACGCCTTTAAAGACGATAAATTTCTCAATGTGCCTGAAACACGAACGAAACACATATCGTAATACAATTGGAAGAAAGTTTCTTTTTTCAAGTGGTCCTTCCCGACCATGCATGGACCATCTAATTAACTTCCTTTTCTTTCCATTTAAATACTTGTATTAGTTTAACCACATTTAGGGGGTCATCACTCATCATTCATGGACCACTCGCAGAATTTCAAGGTGTCCCCATACAAAATCTCAAAGAACATTTTCATTCAATTTTGTCCGTAAGCTGGCTTCAAAAAAATAATTAAGCTCATAGCAATTGAGTTAAGTTAATATATACGGTCTAGATCTCTTTAAAGAGTGATCAATTTATTAACATATATCATGTAAGATCCCACATCATCTAGAGGTGAAGATAACGTAAGTCTTATATGTACATTCCCACCTCCAATTAGCATGAGGCCTTTTGGGAGCTCACTGGCTTCAGAGTTCTCTGAAGTTAAGCGAGGTCGCGCAAGAGCAATCACAGGATGAGTGACCCACTGGAAAGGAGAAAACACGCCCTTAAAGCCGATAGATTTCTCAGTGTGACTAGAACACGAACAGAACACATATCATAATACAATCGGAAGAAAGTTTCTTTTTTCAAGTGGTCCTCCCCGACCATGCATGGACCATCTAATTAACTTCCTTTTCTTTCCATTTAAATACTTGTATTAGTTTAACCACATTTATGGGGTCATCACTCATCATTCATGGACCACTCGCGGAATTTCAATGTGTCCCCATACAAAATCTCAAAGAACATTTTCATTCAATTTTGTCCGTAAGCTGGCTTCAAAAAAATAATTAAGCTCATAGCAATTGAGTTAAGTTAATATATACGGTCTAGATCTCTTTGAAGAGTGATCAATTTATTAACATATATCATGTAAGATCCCACATCGTTCAGGGGTGAAGATCATGTAAGCTTTATATGTATATTCCCACCTCCAATTAGCACGAGGCTTTTTGGGAGCTCACTGGTTTCGGAGTTCGTCAGAACTCTGAAGTTAAGTGATTTCGCGCGAGAGCAATCCCTGGATAGGTGATCCATTGGAAAGTTCTCGTGTGAGTTCCCAGAAACAAAACCGCGAGGGTGTGGTAGGGGCCCAAAGCGGACAATATCGTGATATGGCGCAGTCGAGCCTAGAAAGTGGTCGAGCCTGGGCTGGAATGTGACAATTTGGTATCAGAACCACTCTATGGCCAAAAGTGTGCTGACGAAGACGTCAGGCCCCTAAAAGGGGTGGATTGTAAGATCCCACATCGCCCAGGGGTGAGGATCTTCTAGGGGCCCAAAGCGGACAATATTGTGCTATGGCGAAGTCGAGCCTGGAAAGTGGTCAAGCCTAGGCCGAGATGTAACATATCAAATATGTGTTGAGAATGAGTCTCACATTGATGAGAGGAAGGACCTTGCATGGGCTTATAATAGGTTGGGCTACTCCTCATATTGCCAATTGGTTTTAGGGTGGAACCTTAACTTCTTCATGATATCAGAGCAGGTTGTCCCACGTGTGAAGCCAAACGGCCACACACGCTTCACATTACCCCGTTGTGTTGTCCATGTATTAGGCTTGAAAATTCGCCAAATGTGAGGGGGCGTGTTAAGAATGAGTCCTACATTGACGAGACGAGGGACCTTGCATAGGCTAATAAGAGATTGAACTATTCCCCATATTACAATTAGTTTTATAATGGAACCTTAACTTCTTCAATATGCATAATTGAACACAGAAAAGATACGGAGGAAAATGAATAGGAAAACCAGAGAGAAAAGAAGAAGCAGAGAAATGAGAGCCTTCGTAACTCTTAAGCAAACATAAGATGATGGTTACAAATGACTCTGTTTATTTATATAAAGCATGAAAGCCTTCGTAGCTCTTAAGCAAACATAAGAGCTTCTAACGACACTAACAGATTTAACAAACTTCTAACAGACTTTTGATGGTGTGATAACACTAAAAGACTTTTGATGAGGTGGCACCAGTCAACTATATTTAACATCTCCACTCTATCTCAGCTGAGATTTCTAAGCTTGAGATTGTAACAATGTCTAACAAATGAAGGACTACGAAGACCCTCAGTTAACACATATGCTGCTTGGTCATCAGTGGGAATGTAGGTCACTTCCAAGTCTCCTTTATGAACTCTCTCTTTCACAAAGTAATAATTTTGACTAAGTGTTTGATTTTTGAATGAAACACTAGATTTGCACTTAATATTATGGCAGACATTTCGTCACTATGAATGATTGGTGGATTGGACAAAACAACACCCAAATCCTTCATAATGCACCTAACCCAAGTAATATCAACACCAGTATGAGCTAGAGCCTTGTATTATGCCTCAGTAGTTACTCCCTAAAACTGAACTTTGCTTCTTAGACTGCCAAGAATTTGAAATGTCACCCAAAAAACCACATAATTTGTGACTGACCTTCAAGTGTTAAGATCTGCAGCCCACTCTGAATTTGAAAATGTAGTGAGATTGGCCACTATATCTGCAGAAGACACAATAGCACTATGGATTGTGCCTTGAAGGTACCTAAGGATTTTCTTGACAGCTCCAAAATGAATTTCAGTTGGTGAAGTTATGAATTGGCAAACTGAATTAATCGCAAAAGCAACATATGGCCTAGTAAAGGTCAAATACTACAACGAATCAACTATGCTTTTGTATATGAGTATAGTTAGGGTCTCGTGACCTCGTTATATTTTTATGTAATCTTATATATGGGTAAAAGAAGAAAAATAATGTGATATATAGCAAAGGTCTCGTGACCTCATGATATTGTTATGTAATCTTTTTTTTTCGTGCTTATGCTTCGTTATCAATAAAAAAATGTGCGGATATCATTTTCATAAAAAAAAAATTGTGAGATTTCAATCAGATGATGAATTTCTACTTCAGTCCTAAAGATAACCATTACTGAATAAGGAAAAACAATAACCATTAATATTGATATGTGTTGTGACTTGTAGCATGTGTGAGGACCTCCTTTTGTTCCAAGGAAAGCATAGCATAATCTATCACTACCCATCCCCACCCTCAAATTATCATTCAAGTCAACTGTGAATACTTAAACTTATGTTGTTTTTATATATGGTTTTTTTTTTTATCATAAATGGTTTCTGAGATTGATCAAACTCATCATTTTGGTCCCTCACTTTCAAAATCAATCAATGTCGTCTCTAACATTCACTACCGCAAATCAATTTGGTCATTCCGTTAAGATTCAGTCAACTATTTTGTTAGTTTGTATGTGGGACCCACAAATTCAATAAAATGGTGACACGTGGATTACACAAAATAAGGGTTTTTATCGCAAATGGTCCCTGACATTGATCCAACTCCTCATTTTGGTCCCTGAGTTTCAAAAATCAATAAATTTGGTCACTGACTTTCAATACCGCACATCAATTTAATCATTCCGTTAAAGTTTCATCAATATTTTTTTGTCCCACGAATTCAATCATATGGCACCACATAGATTAACTATAAGAAACTTTTTTTTTAAGATTTAAAACTAAAAGTAAAATAAGAAACTAAAAATTAAAAAAAAATAAAAGTCATCGTCATCTTCATTAGAGTATGCTCAAAAGGAAAAGGAAGGCACCGTGACACCAAAGCACTTGGCCTCCTGAACTCAGCCCTCATTCTCTCTAGTACGTTATATTCCTAATCCTATCAAATTTGAATTGAATTTGGATTTGATTTTATCAAATTTAGATTGATTTTTTTTTTCAATTGGGGTTATGGGATGCGTGAAAAATGTTAGCGCGGAATACTCTTCTTTTGGTTCACTCTTAAAAAAATAGTTTATTATAATTAATCCACGTTGAGCCAAATAATTGGATTAGTGGGACCACATTAACGCAGGGAATAAATTGATGCGTGGTAATGAAAGTCTGGGACCAAATTTATCGATTTTTAAAACTTAGGGACCAAAATGATGAGTTGGATCAATGTCATGACCATTAGCGATAAAAATCATTATTTTGTGTAATGCATGTGTCACCATTTGATTGGATTTATGGGTCCCACATACAAACTAACAGAATAGTTGATGAAATCTTAACGGAATGACCAAATTGATGTGAGGTAGTAAATGCTAGGGACGACATTGATTGATTTTGAAAATAAGGGACCAAGATGATGAGTTTGGTCAATCTCATAAACCATTTGTTATAAAAACCCTTATATATATTTATATAAATATATATACACACACACATATACAAAATCAAATCAAAATAGGACAGATAACAGATATGTAAATAAGAAACCTTTTGTTTCCCAATTGCCATCCCCACAGTTAATGGCTAATATTTGTCTAGGAATCTTTACAAAGTGTGACTTGCAACCCAACCCTATGTGTGTCAACTGTCAGTAATGCAATGTGCAGATGCAAGTGGAACCCTTAACCTTCATGTTCAGTTACAAATGGAATCCTTAATCTTTGTTTAGTTCTAATGGTTCCTCCTTCGTACGTACGTGAAAATATTAAAATGTGACCATGACCACGATCACTTGGGGTATAATCTTTGTTTAATTTTACACCTCAATTTCTTTATCTACACCTCTCTTTATTTTTGAATTTTAAATTAAAAAATTAAAGAGAAGTCAAGAAAGAAGTTAGCAAAAGTGTGCAAAAGGAGAAAAATATTGTGTTAGTTTCATTTCCCTTATAATAATAAGAGAGTTAAGCACTCAACAAAGTTGTTGATTGATCTCTTTCTATACACACCATACTGTTATTTTGTGAGAATGTGAGGATAAAGTCCCACATCGATGAGGGATCAAATAATGTAAGAGCTTATAAGGAGTTGAGTTACTTCCCCCATATTGTTAAATAGTTTTATGGCGGAATCTCAACTTTTTTCATGGTATTAGAGCAAGTTGGCTCACTTGTGAAATCCAACGGTCACATATGCTCCACGTCACCCAATTTGTAGGCGTGTGAGAATGTGAAGACAAAGTCCCACATCGATGAGAGACCAAACCATGTAACAGCTTATAAGAAGTTGAGCTACTCCTCATATTGTCAATTGTGTGATACATGCCAATACCTATACCCATGCGTAGAAATGCAAAGTATCCCATCTGCATGCTAAGATTGAACATAACTAGGGTTATCATTATTGCGCTTTTTACATTAGTGCGAAAGCTCATGCTAGTATTCATATTTTGGAAAGGAAATTAATTGGGAAAACATATAAGCCAATAAGGTTTTGGATATATTTTAAGATTCATTTGTGTGCGAGCTATTTTGGTGGTTGAAACTAGGGTTAGATGCATACAGTGTCTGTAGAGAGTTCATCAGTATACAGTGTTTGTAAAGAGCCAATCAGTTTCATGTCACAATAAGTTATATTAAAGGTGTACTCGTGACATATACAAGTTGTTTTTTGAATTAAAGAACATAAAGGTTTGACTAGATGACAAAAGGCATTTTGCTACATGAACCATCTCTTCAAGTGTTTTGTGGCCCTTTCTTTAAAGATACAAAACACGACATGAAATTGCACCTTCGAAGTCACATTTGGCCAAAATTGTCAGGTGCAGGGATAAGAGATCCAGAAATATACAGCATCTGGCGAAAGGGACTTGAGAATTTAAGTTTCCACAAGCACCGACAATTTGCAAGCCACTAATTTCCCAAAAACTACTACCTTAAGTGGGGGACAAATAGATGACCAGTAGATGTATCGTTACAATGCACAGTGAAGTTATAAGGCCTATCCAATCAATAATTTCTGCAAGTAGGAGGAGTAGAGCATTCAAAATATGAAGAAACCAATGACATAAACACAAAGGGATATACTCTTGATTGAATAGCAGATTTTTTTTCTTAATACGTAAATTAACATATGAAGAAACTAAAGAGTAAACACAAATGAATATATATTTTTTTTAGCTAAAATGGTCCCTTAAATTGGAATAACTCCTCATTTTGGTCCATGATATTTAAGATCAATAGAAGTGGTCCTTCAATTTGTCTACATCAATCATTTTGGTCCTTACGTAAAAAATATCCGTTAAAAAATTTGAGAATATTTCTCACGGAATGACCAAAATGATTATCAGTGGACAAACTCAAAGACCACTTCTATCGATTTTAAATCTCAAGAACCAAATTGAAAAGTTATATCAATTTCACGGACAATTTGGCTCAGTAGATTTTCTCTCAATACTTAAGTGTTAACATATGAACACAAGGACAAGGGTATTAACTCCAAAGAGCTGATGTTATCTCAATACTAAACACAAGAGGATATACTCCTGATTGAAGTGCTAATTTCCTCTCAACACATTAGTTAACTTATGAAGAAATCAAGTTCCATGAACACGAGAGAATATATTCTCAATCTTAAGAGCAAATTCGCTCCCAATATGCATATTAGTACATGAAAGAATTGCGTGACCTAAACATGAATATTTGACCTTTGTACATGGAGAGAAAGTGTTAGAGCTGCTACACAATAAAAGTAGGAACAATATTACTAGAGAATGAAGAACGAAAAAATGGAAATCTGCCTTGGGTTGAGTCGCGGACAATGTCGCTTTTTTTAAGACGTTTCGCGGCTCTGCCCAATGTGTGCAAGCAGTTCGAAGAACACCACGTCGTCCCCAAGATAAAACAGCCCAGAATCTCTCTGTCTAGATATCCTCTTGCACTGAGGAAGATCCGAAAACAATCACCCTCTAGTTGCTCGGAATACTCAACATTATTATCTAGGTTTTGTTTTGTTTTTCCTGTGTTTCAACTAAAGAGAGGTCCTCCTATTTATATAGAAAATACCAAAGTTTAACGTTGAAGAGTTGAGAGAAAGGTGGCCTAAGAATTAGGCCACAAAATATGGAAGTGATCACCTAGTTGAGGAAGACTAGGTCTTTTCCTTTATCTTCAATTCAAAATCTGTTTAATAAAATAGAAGTGGTCAACCACAAAATTAGGAGACCTAGTTTTTGAATAAAACTGTAACTAGGGTTGTTAAAGTAAACACAAGGTTTCAACAATCCCCCACTTGTTTATTTAAAACAAAATTTATTTACTGAGCAATCAAGTTATAGAGTTGTGCTTAAGTACAGGTGTTAATCAACTTGAACCAGTACATAGTGCCATTGCCTCAGAACAACAAGAGTAACACTTGGTTTTGAACTCTACCTCTGACGACAATACACACACAACTCTTCTAGGGTGAAGTTCGAAGCCATCACATTTTGGCCTTGTGCTTGAATCCCGGTTTAGTGATAATGTTAAGAAGTCTACCCCTTAACTTCTCAGTTGGCAGCCTTACCTTCATCATCACATAGGTGAAACTATCAAGGACATTCCTACAGCTAGATGTCCCACTCAAGAAGAGTATAGTTCTCATTAAGAGTATCACAAACTCATCCTTCCAATCGTTATAGGATGTCATGCTTCTGTAAATGATTAAAAATAACATTACTCAGTATTATAGCATGATTTCATATCACTTCATGACTTGTTAGTACCTTGTGAACCAGTTTCTTGGGATTTCCAGTCCATTGGTTAGGTTACCATCACAAGTGACTCAACTATCCAAGGGCATTAACCCCATTCCTTTGGAAGTTTTCCAAACTTAACTTTCTCAGAGCTAATTATTTTGTCAAAGGATCAGCAATATTATCCTCGAACCTTACATGATCTACTCAAACAGCCCCATTAAAGAGAAACCATATGACTGTGCTATGTTTTCGACGTATTTGACGTCTCTTACCATTGTAATATCGATTCTCAATCTTTGCAATAGCTGCAGTGCAATCACAATGAATAAGAACTGCCGGTATAAGTTTTTCCATAATGGAGTGTCGGAGAGTAAATCTATAAGCAACCCAGCCTCTTCACTGGTAGTTGCTAATGCAATCACTTCTGATTTCATTGTAGACTGTGCTAATATTGTCTGTTTCTTAGACTTCCATGACACTGCAGCTCTTACTATCTTAAAGATGTAGCCACTCGTGGCTTTAGAGTCTTCTAACAATGCGTTCCAAATAGCATCGCTATATCCTTCAAGGACAGCGGGAAACCTCTCAAAATTTAAACAATGATTAATGGTTCTCTTGAGATATCTCATTACCCTTTCAACAACCCTCTAATGCTCATCTTTGAGACTGCTTGTAAACCTACACAACACTCCCACGGTATAAGCTATGTCTGGTCTAGTGCAATCAGTAGCATAACGAAGACTACCAATAATGCTCGCATGCTTAGGTTGTCTAACACTGTTGCCAGTGTTCTTGAACAATTTCACACTAGAGTCATAAGGAGTGCATGCTAGTCTACAATTAAAGTAGTTGTACTTCCTTAGAACCTTCTCAATGTAGTGAGATTGGTCTAAAGAGAAACCTTTCATAGACTTAGTAATCTTGATCCCAAGGATTATATTTGCCTCACCTAAGTCTTTCATATCAAAGTTATCACAAAGCATATTTTTAACTTCATTCGCAACATGCAAATTTGATCCAAATATCAACA
Source organism: Crataegus laevigata (assembly GCA_963580275.1). Lineage (NCBI taxonomy): Eukaryota > Viridiplantae > Streptophyta > Magnoliopsida > Rosales > Rosaceae > Crataegus > Crataegus laevigata. The sequence goes on from OY756949.1 coordinate 4,881,964, forward strand.
GATCATCAACAAACAGACAAATCAATGTGCACAGGTTATTTTCAGACCTTGAATAGATACATATATCACTTTCATTAATTTTAAACCCTTTAAAGATAAGTCACCCATCAAACTTAGCATGCCATTGTTTTGGTGCCTATTTTAAACCATAGAGAGACTTGTTTAACTTACTTTATGTTCTCGTTTAGGTATTACAAAACCTTCAGGTTGTTCCATATAAATCTCTTCTTCTAAGTCACCATTTAATAAAGCAATTTTAACGTCCATTTGATGCACAACAAGGTCATTAAGAGCAGCTAAAGCAAACAAAACTCGATTTGAAGTTATTCTGGTGACTGGTGAATAAGTGTCAAAGAAATAAACATTTTCCCTTTGTCTAAAACCTTTAGCTACCAACCTGGCTTTAAACTTCTCCACTGTGCCATCGAGGTTTAGCTTTCTCTTTAGCGCCCATTTGCAACTGATGGCCTTGCACCCTAAAGGGAGATCTACTAAGTACCAAGTCTTATTGGATTCGAGAGAATCCATTTCATCATTTATGGCTTCTTGCCACAAGTCCGCATCCAATGAAGTCAATGCTTCTTGAAGAGTTCCTGGATCTTCTTCCAAAGTATAAGCATGAAAGTTTGAGCCAAAGTCCTTGGCTACTTTGATTCTCTTACTTTTCCTTGGCTCGAGATCAGTTTTGGCTTAATCAATGATAGTATTTCCATTAACCCTAGGTGCTTCCCTTATAACAGTACTAGAGCCCTCACTATTTCTTAACTTGAAAGGAAACTTATCTTCAAATAAATTAGCATCATTAGATTCAATAACAACACGGTTTTTCAAATCATAAAACCTATATGCTTTACTATTGTATGCATAACCAATGAACACGCATTCAAAAGCTCTGCTAGCTAGCTTTGACCTTTTAGGGTCAGGTTTTCTTACATAGGCCAAACAACCCCAAGTTCTCAAGTAAGATAAATTTGGTTTCTTATTTTTCCAGATTTGATAAGGTGGAATTTTGGTTTTTGAAGATGGAACCCTATTGCGTACATAACAAACAGTTAAAAGTATTTCACCCCACCAATATAAAGCACTCCCCGAGTTAAGTAAAACAGCCACAGTCAATTCACTAAGTGTTCTATTTTTTCTCTCAGCTTTGCCGTTCATTTTTGGGAAATAAGGAGCAGTGGTTTCATGTAAAACTCCTAGTTTCTTACAAAATTCAGTGAAAGCTCCAGATTCATACTTTGTCCTCTATCACTTCGCAGCCTTTTAATTTTTCGATTGAACTGGTTTTCTACTTCACTTATGAAAACCAATTGCTAGCCAATTGCTCAGGTTTGTCACAGTTGTAGCACAAAAATGGCACAGCAGTTTCATCTCATAAGGGGGGTACTTTCCTATTCTGACTTTGTTGAGGATTCTGGAAGTTTTGAGGGTTTTTGTTGTTGCCGCGATACTTGGTGGAATTCTTCATGTTCTTACCAGTGGGTTTGAGCCCTATTGTTGCATAAGTCCTCGAATGAGTCTTCTTGAAATTGTTGTTGTTTGAAACAACCAGCACTTCCTCCCTCATATCTTGTTTCCTGGCTTCTTCCTCGATTCGAAGACAAGTGATTAGGCTTTCCAGTGAGAATTCCTTTGTCTTGTGTCCCAGATCCTTTTTAAACTCCTTCCAAGTTGGTTGGGGCTTGTCTATGATCACAACATGTAACTGTCATCCAAATTCATGCCCTCGGTGATGATCTCATGAGCAATCTTCTACAGTTCGTGTGATTGCACTTCCACTGATTTGTCATCCATCATTTGAAACTTCATGTAGCGGCTGACTGCAAATTTCTTTGCTCCTGCTTCTTCTTTGTCACACTTCTTCTGGAGAACGTCCCACAATTCCTTAGCTGTCTTACAAGAAGAGTAGTAATCATATAGGTCATCACATAATCCATTCAAGATATAATTCTTGCAGAGAAAGTCATTGTCAGTCCAGGATTGAAACAACTTAAACTGTTCAGCGGTGGGTTGATCAGGAAGTGATGGCAATTCATAAGTGCAGTGGGTGGCAAGTTTCTTGGTGGTTAAGAAAAATAGCATATTTTGCCTCCAACGTTTGAAGTGGAGTCCTTCAAACTTGATAGGTTTGTTCAAATCATTAGTGAAAGTGTTGTTTTCATTCTCCATTGCAGAATCGAATCGTCTTAAAATTGTTAGAGCTACTACACAATAAAAGTAGGAACAATATTACCAGAGATTGAAGAACGAAAGAATGGAAATCTGCCTTGGGTTGAGTCGCGGACAATGTCGCTTTCTTTAAGACGTTTCGCGGCTCTACCCAATGTGTGCAAGCAGTTCGAAGAACACCACATCGTCCCCAAGATAAAACAACTCAGAATCTCTCTGTCTAGATCTCCCCTTGTAGTGAGGAAGATCCGAAAACAATCACCCTCTAGTTGCTCAGAATAATCAACGTTATTAGCTAAGTTTTGTTTTGTTTTTCCTGTGTTTCGACTAAAGAGAAGTCCTTCTATTTATATAGAAAATACCAAAGTTTAACATTGAAGAGGTTGAGAGAAAGGTGGCCTAAGAATCAGGCCACAAAATCTGGAAGTGATCACCTAGTTGAGGAAAACTAGGTCTTTTCCTTTATCTTCAATCCAAAATCTGTTTAATAAAATAGAAGTGGTCAACCACAAAATTAGGAGACCTAGTTTTTGAATAAAACGGTAACTATGTTTTTAAAATAAACACAAGGTTTCAACAAAAAAAGTAAACGTGCGAGTGGCATAAACTTTGATAAAGTAGGCAAATAGTATGGCACCTTGACATGGGGGCTTATATAAGATGGAGTCTGAACTTGCTATGATGGCACAAAAGAGTAATAAGCAAGAGCCCAAACAAAATACTAGAGTCAATTTCTCTCTTGTTTTGCAAGTTGCCTTTACTACAATTGTGAAAAGGGTTGAGCCGTTACATGATGACGTGGAGTCAAATCTCATTGGTTGCTAATCTAATATCTAATTTAACAAAATCTATCATTTGAAGAAAAAAGAAAAAATCTCTGTGTTTTTTCTTGGGTTTTGTTGTGGGGGGGGGGGGGGGCATGAAAGGTCAAAAAATCCTTAATTATCTAAGGGAACAATTATTAACACTCTAAAAATCTCATCCTACACTCCTCACAAGTGAATTTTTCTTTCTAATTATAGAAAATTTGGAGTGCAAATTAAGACTTTTTGAGTGCCAATAACAATTCCCTTATCTAAACTACTTATTAATAAATCAAAATTGGGTTGTCTCCTCTCTTACGATCTTTTCTATAGGTAAAAAATAAAAATAAAAATCTCTATTTTTTTTTCTTGGGTTTTGTAGGGTGGAGCATGAAGGGTCAAAATCCTTAATTATCTAAACTATATATTAATAAAATTCTCTTTGTCAATTAAAGAGGGCATAAAGACAATTTATTTTTCTACCACAAATAAAATTATAGATCGCAAAGTAAATTCACACGAACTACATTTTACAGTTTATTTTTTTTAATTTTCACCCAAAGGTGATTCTAACACCTTCTAATTTAAAAAATAAAAATAAAAATGAAAACAAAAACTTCTCTCCCCAATTTCACGTTACCCTCTTTCTCCCTCCCTCCTTCCCATTTTAAAACATAAATAAAAAATATTTTCACACACACAGTGTGAGACATATGCTAGTTATATAAATTGGATGAGATCAAAAGATGGTTGGTTAGATTCTCGTTTCGAATGCTAGATAAACCAACTTTTTATGCTAAATTTGTAAAACCATATGACGTGACTACTAAAAATAAGCACGTAAATCAACATTTGGGTAATAATTTAATTGTCAACAACTACTTCATATAATTTAAATAGGTGATCTCTCTAAAACTACCTGTTTGTTTCCTCAAAAAAAAATCTTTACATTTTATTTACAGCATGAAATGTCCAACTTGCAATTATAAATTAGACGCGACCGTTAGAGGCCCAAACTCGTTCGTCCCTTCGCTTTGATTTGCAATTGTAACGCGCTTCATTATGCAATAAAATTCAGATGCAGTCCAATAAGGAAGAAGAAGAAATTCTTATATGCGAGCGTCCAAACTGCACGTCGTCTAACCGCTTGTTTTTCGAGACCCCGCCATAAGTTACCCATATACGTTATGATCGCCAACTCATACTCTAACTAGACCTAGTTGCATTTTATTAGAATTGGGAGAATAACAAAAAAAAAAAAAATATTTACTTTTTTTTGTTTCCGAAGTAACTCTCAACAACCAGCACTATTATGATGTGAACCTTTAGGGATAATTCATCGAATTTCTTAGATCCAAACTAAAATAATAACATCCCTTTCATATGATTTCCTAATACATATAGATATATTGACTTTACATTTTAGAAATTCTCCCCGATCCCGATCTATTTGAAAACAAAAAGCACCGCATCCTACTCTTTGTATGAAAAAACAACTTACATGACACGGATACATCGCCATGTTTTTTCTCATGTTAATAAACAAAGACATGAGACAAACACACACATATATCTATTTTATTGGCACGGAACGCTACATGTAAATCCTTGTACGGGCAGCCGAACTTATAGAATATCTACGGTAAGAAGATATATATAATCCAATACACAGCAGATTCAAACTTTTTAAGTGAAGAAAAGCAGCAACTCTGCCTAAACCAACTGACCTCCGACGAATGCTATTAGGCGAATTGGATTGGCCATCATAATATACAAATAAGACCACAAAATCTCAGACCAACATCAAACTCTGACCAGCACTGGAGGCCGGAGCTCGCCGACGGAAGCTTAAAAAAGCGATTAAAAGATGAGACGGTCAGTAGAGGAAGATGAAATGGAACTAGCTCGTAAGTTTCTCTACCGTCTGCCATTAATTCCGTCAAGAACATCGACATAAACAGAAAACTACGTTACCCCTACAAACCAACATACGCTAGGCTATCGAACGCAAATATAACAATTCTAGGCACAAATCTGGGAATCATTCCAGTAATGATGGAAAAACTAACTCACGGTCACAGGCGAGACTAGACGATTAACTTTTGCTTCCTCTTCGCCGCTTCTTACCAGACTTGGTCTCACTTGCAAGTACCTTGGCTAAAGTTGGGGACTTCCCCTTTGGTGTGCTTTCTGGCGCTTTCTCAGAATCACTTGAGGCTTCCTTCGTATCCTCATCTTCTTTGGTCGGTTTTGAAGCAGCTTTTGCCTTGCCCGTACCGTTGGCGTTTGCTTTCCCGCTGCTAGCAGACGATTTACCCTTGGAAACGGAGGCAGTCTTTAATGTGCTCTGATTTGACTTCCCAGCCTTCTGTGTGTCTTGCTTGGACTTGGCAGAAGCTTTTTGTGCGGTGCTGTCATCTTCCTTGGATTTGGTGCTTTTAGGCGTATGGGTGTCATTGTTCTTTGATTTACTGGATGTCTTCTGAGCAACATCAACCGATTTACCACTACTTTTTGGAGTGTGATCCTTTAGTTTTCCAATACGTTCGTCATCTGATTTTCCAGAACCACCTTTGGATTTGCTATCAGCTTTACTGCCTTCTTTCAATTTGCGATCAAATTTAGGCATTCCACCTTTCGATTTGCTAGAGGAAGCTCCTCCGCCCCTATAAGATTGACTTGAATTTAGAAAACTACAGATATAATGACATCAACTTTTAAGTAACAAAAATCGCACTCACAATTTGGGCGAAGTGTCCATCTTTTCCTTCTTAGTCAAGTCATCGGGAGCTTTTTTCACTTTCTTCTTCAAAGGTCTGGTTGCGCAGCAAAACATACAGAGCATACGATCACAACTCTCAAAAAACAAACATGCAAAATAATTGAAGCAAAACTTTAAAGACCACTCCAGGAATTGAAAACTCCGGTATTGCGGATTTTATGTTAAACCCTAAAAAATGATTAATCATCAAATAAATATAAAAATTTCAAGACAAGTCCATGACATGTTAACAAACTAAGTACACAAAAGTTGGCAATCATCAGAAATTCGGTAGGATACAAAGATGTGATAACATAATCTGGATATGACAACCTACGGAATGATGCAGACAATTGTCCAGAAACTATTTTAAAGACTAATGTTAAAGTCGTATATAGAAAGTACACATCAAAAGTAAATAATACGTACACGTCAGAAGAAGCATCATGACTCAATTGATCAGTACCTTGCTCCTGTCAACAGAAATGTCTCAGCACAAAAATTGAGTATGGAATGTTTTAATGTACCAAAGGAATGGCAGCGACTTTACCTCATCCGAGTCAGGGTTATCTGCTACAAACTCCCACCTCTCTTTTTTAAGATTTAGTGTTTCAACATCACCATCAGTATATGATACCTATGAGAGAATGGACCAAGTACAAAGAATTTAAGTAAATAAAGTTTCATTTTAAACAAAATAAAATGAAACAGAAAACCGATGATCCTCTTTAGCAATTAATTCAATTAAACATAAATGAATAAGGTGTACAAAATAAGGATGGGGACTTCCATAGTTGGCATCTCACCTTATGCTTCTTTTTAGCAGAATCAAAGTACGCGACAACACCTTCATAAAACCTGTAAAATTGTCAATAAAACATTAAATGACAAACTAAAAATTCAAGTTTTACAACCATAAATAAATTCCTTAATCTAGTTCTTTAAAAATAAAAATAAATAGTTCTGGAAAAATTCAAAAGTTCTAGCAGTAGTTTAACAACCCAATTTTAAAGTGAAACTTTAGCAGGATATCATGTATCCCCACTCCCCCTAGAAAATGAAAATAGATGAGAATAAAAGGAAATGAAGGCTGAAGTCATCACAAGTTGCTAAAAAGGCAGAACATCTCTACTGCACAACTTAGACTCTAATATGTGCCAACTTCCAAACACCCTAAATGGCTTCCACAAAGATGCTGCACTCATCAACTGACACCTATTGCAAAAACATAGTGCAACTTAAGTAGTGTAGAATCACACAGATAGTGCATCTTAGTTACTTTTTTTTTTTAAGCAAACTTGAAGCCAAATAATTTTAGATATATAAAACAAAAAAGAACCAAACTTAGAAATCAAAACATTCAAGTGTAGACTCCTGCAGCATTGCAAGAAATATATTGAGGAAATACTGAACGCAAGGTCAGTACTTACGTACGATCTTTTGGCCACCAAACTTTAATCTTTGATCCAACCATCCCCTCACCATGATCTTTGTCACCAGATTCCTAAATAGGAAGAAAACAGTAATATAAGAGAAGGCATAATCATAGATATCTGATCACCCTAAGTCCACTATTACACAATGAACAAAACTAACAATAATATTCCAATATCTTGCAAATGGTGAAGAACGCCACATGCACTAGCATTCATAAACAGTAAACCTTAATATCAAGGGGAAAGCACACAATTCTTTTAACAAAACATACAAATTGTAGCATAGACCAAAGCATACACACCTTCTCTTTTCCTGAAGCACGCTTCCTCTTTGAATTGGTCTTAGGGGTCTCCTCCAGGGGAGATTCATCCTTAGTTAATTTTGGGGCTGACTTTGGTGTTGACACCATCTCCTAAATAACAACAGTAATTTTATTAAAACTGTATTTAACAATAAAAACGATTGGCAGTGTCCAAGGAATAGCTGAAAGGCCAATAGGAAAGTACTTTGTCATCATCCTTAGCTGAAGATTTTGTTGCAGCCTTTGACGGAGTAACTTTTCCACGACCCCGCTTTCTCTTATCTACTGCTTGCTTTATAGGAGATCCATCGCTTGTTTTAGTGCTCCCATCTACCTTCTTAGCTGACTTTTGTTTTGCCTCTGAATCACTTGTGGTGGCACTTTCCTTTCTAGATGTCTCCACCACAGTTGGACTTTTATTCTCATCAGAAACCCCAGCAGGCACCTTTTTCCCAGAGCGTTTACTTGGTTTTAATTCTGAATCACTGGTTCCATCAGTAACCTTTTGGTGTTCATCATCTGCAAATGGTGCAGCCCCCTTATTAGAACTATCTTTCTTCTTATTCCTTCCAGCCTTTTTGGAGCGACTTACATCAGGAAGGCTCTCACTTGGGGATGGAGAAGCAACACCAGCAGGTTCCTTTTCCAATAGCTTTGAAGAGAGGTTAACATCAGATACTTTCTCATTCTCCGATTGCACAGCTGCCTCCACAGAAGGATCTTCATGAGGTGAGCTGGGAACATCTTCTGTTTTACTCTTATGTTCTGGCTGTGTCTGAGTATCTTCCTCATTATCAGCTTGGCAATTTTCTGAAGGTTGTGTTGATTTTGTTGACAAATCAGAATTCCCTGCTCCTTCTTTGGTAGCTTTTTCTGGAATTTGTTCTGCATCGGCAGCTTTCTCAGTATCCAAACTATCAGGTTCACCATTGCTTGATGCGTTTGGATCTTTCTGATCCTCAGTATTGTCGCCCTCCTCTTCCTTCTTCAAGGCATTCGACTCAGCTACAGAATCATCTTCGCCAGTCTCAGCACTACCATTGTTCACAACTAACTTTGAAGATCTGTCAACAGCTGGATCAATTCGTTCAGGAGAAACTGGTGCTTCTGCCTTTTCTTTATCTACCTGCAAAGACAAAGAGAACTTGTGAAATAACCCACTTCAATCAAATATAATTTCTGCCTAATAGAAGCATAAAGTACATAAAATAGAAAGAAAAAAGGAAGAAACTCACCTGGGCTGCCTCATCGGAAGATTCCATAATTGCTGACTTCTCCTCGGCAGCCTGCAGTAGCAAAAGTTAATACAAGTTGTACAGTAGAGGAGAGGAATCCCAAGTTGCTGACTTGGTTCTCAAAGACAAATCAATGTAATGTTATCACCAGCCAACTACGGGCTGTTTGAATGTGGATGAAAGAACAACCAAAGTAACCAGACCAAACCCCACCCTCAAACAAAAAGAGAAGAAAATGAAAAAACAAATTTATAAACACCAATGTTTTTAAACAAGTTAAGGAATGAGAGAGTGAATCAGGGATCAAAAACATAACCTTGTTGAGGAAACAGAAAACTATGAAGTTTTACACAATTATCATTATGAACAAAAAAAAATGCGTATAAAATGTCTTAATCTTGCAACTATGAACATCTTACCACATTTCCATCAGCATCACGGCCTTCATTCTGCTCAGCATCATCACTTGCCTCTTGGCAGATCGAGGCTATAACTTTACTATAATCATCAAAAACAATGCCCAAGCTTTTTACTTCTTCTACCAGGTAATCCTTAAGTTTAGGGGCACAGCTTTCAAGTACTCTCTCCCCCAACTTTCGTCCAATTGGTAGAATATCCTGCAAAGAAATAAATGGTTAGTAAGTTGACAAATAAAACAGGATGTAGAAAGTACTAATGGTCAATCAAAAACAATTATTCACCTCATTGTCGTTTTTCACACTAGCTAATAAAGGAGATAGTAGCTCAGCAGAATATTCTTCACTTTCTTCTAAAACAAGAGTCATAATAGTCTCCATGGATGAGAAAACATTCTCTGGGTGATAGTCCCTGGAATATATAAAAATACAAATATTTTACTCCACAAGTGGAAACAAATAATAAATATAGTATCTATAGTCTATACACACATAAAGTGGTGACTCCAACTCTACTTATGACTGTGTACCTTATTGCCTTAAGGAAATGCTGGAACATTTCAACGATCAATGCATCACATTCAAGATCCAACATCACCACACACGATCTGACCTTCGCAACAGTTTCAAGAATCGAAGCCCTCTTTGCATATGATCGGCTAGACTTGTCATGTAGATTTTCAAAGGAAGATACAATAAGATGAAAGACTTCCTGCATGCATAAAATTTAGAAGGTTTAATGAATTTTTTCTAAATGTAACATGAGCAGACTCTACAAATAAATAATCAGTTTAGTGATCTAAATCCCAGTTACCTTCATTTGCTCATCATCATAAGGTGCATCAGGTGCAGTTATTCTTGTTATCTCACTGATGCAAGCTGCAACACCAACTTTGACATCGGGATTTGGATGCCTGAAAAGTTCCTCAGCAACCAATGCATTCTGTGATGGAGAAAGCGCAGTTTGCATTGACTTTGTAGGTGACTGTTCTACCTTCGACAGACAATTCTCAACTCTCTAATATATCACCACGAACAGAACAATACAATATTAGGGAAAGAACAATACACTGGCACAAGAAGAATTTTACAATTCAATCTATGCCAAAACTGTGTAAACAAATTTGAATTAGCAAGATCAGAAACCAGAGGGAGAAGAAATGAACATAACAGGTGAGTTTATTAAAAAACTACACTAACGGGAAAGAAAACACACAACAGTAACAAACTTTAAAATAAAATAAATGAATGCCCTTGTTTTAAGGAAAGGTACAAATAACAAATTACACACGCGCGAGCATAAACTTAATTTCATGAAGGTAGAAATGAAGAGTAAGGAAAACCTTTTTAGGAAAATGTAATGCCAAGCTTGTTTATACCATTATCCTTTTTAGGAAAAAGTAATTCAAAGCAACCAAAAAATTTTCCATTATACTCCTTCTAAATCTCTGCTTGAGCAAGCAGGGAACAAAAATCACAAATGAAATGGCTTTCCTCTATCCTAAATGTCCAGCTTCAAAAGCATTAATGAAACATAATTGAACTTGAAATGTCATCCTTCAATTTGAATTATTAGTCATGGTGAACATTAATAACTTACCTTCATATACATATCAGGAGATCATTTTAACTTCCTTTGCTGTATATGATACAGACTAACCTTAAAACACCTAAAACCCTTTATCATTTTAACAAATTATAGCTTACTTGGTAATTGTTAAATGCAGAATATCATTTATAAACCAACGCAGATATGCATCGTTGTTTTTCTCCTTTCGCTCAGTCATTAATGACTTAACCCCGCATGCTAATCGCACAGTGAGAGATAATTAATAACGAATCTCGTAGCTAAGATGCTCAAAAGGAAAGTGAGCTAGAGACTCAAACCCCTCGCCCTCAACCTCATTAAAACACAAAATTCCAGCTTTTAAAAGCTAGCTAGAACTTCCTGCATGGCATATGAAAGTATTGCCCCAATCTACGCTTAATCCAAGCAATACCAAACACATGAACATGCAGCCCAGGGTTTAAATAACGGAAAAAAATAAGCACAAATCACAAGGAAAAAAAATGGAAATGTTAAAACCCACTTGAATCCCACATCAGAAGGCTTCAGAACAATAACATTGAATCCCCATTTCACTAAATTTACAAATAATCACACAGTACTCAGTTTAATAACCAAACCCACGGAAGGGAAGCAACTGAGACGCAAATACTTCTGAATACGAAGAGAAGAAGAAAACCCAAAAATTGTTAAGAGGATTTAGGGCTTACGTCGAGAACATCAAGTAGGTCGTCGACGGAAGACGGAGGTTCCAAGAGCTGATTCCCAGCTTCCGTAAGCTGCGCCTCGAGCTCTTTCTCTGCCGACGCCATTTTCCTTCCCTCTCCTGTTTCTTTGCTCTAGATCCTTGACAATCTCGCAGCTCTAGCCCTAATCTCACACCATTGAAGGCCCAGAACCACACGAATCGAAGAGAGAGAAAGCGGAAAATTTGTTTGGAGAGAGAAAGTTAGGGTTTTCCCTTTGGAGAGAGAAAGCGAGTGCGAGAGAGACAGAAAGAGAGAGTTATTCAAATTTTATTTTTTTGCAATTAAAAAATAAAATATCGTGGAGCGATGGATCCCTCTGGTTCTCATTTTTTACTTTCGGAATCCGCGGGATTGTGAATTCGAGTTCAATTTCGGATTTCAAATCCGCCTTTGAATCTTTCCTGTGGGGACCACCTGGCGTCCTCGGACCGTAGGATTTGAATTTGATGCTGCTTTTCCTTTTTCTTGGGAAGACCTTTTTTTTATTTTTGCTCAAGTGAATAAGTTATTGAAAACGAAAGAAGTTTCTAAGTTTATGGTCACCGGATAAAAAAGAATAGACATTTGAATATATTATATTATATTTGTCGAACTGATTTATGCAATGAGATTTGTAGTGAAGTGGTTAAGAGCGTTTATGGTTGTATTGAATGTCCTTGATTCGAATTCTCTACCTCACTTAATATCGTCGTATTAAAATAAATTTGTTACAAATATCATAGTCCTAAATGGTTGTGATTGAAATTTGCATCACGCAAAATGCTAGCTGCTCATCTGAGTTTGAATCTCCTTTCTCATTAATTAGACTAATTTAAAATAAAATATAACAATTGTGACTTTTTTACCCTTGTCTTGATTTAATATGTGCAACAGGCCTATAACGTCATCACCGTATGAGATTCTCATTCCAACGTGAAACTCAATCTATATTTATTAGTTGAGTGCTTAGATGTAAAACTAGATCATATATGGGGAAAGAGATCTTCGAGTTGGAAGAACTTCCTCCCCTGATCCAAAGATAGATATAAAGGATACAAATATTAGCAAAATTCTAAATTTCTAAGTAAAGATAAAGGTATCAAATTTTGAGCGGGAAAAAGGCATGAATAATAAAAAAATCATGTGCATTTAGGGAGGTCGTTCTATATACATATATATCTATCAATTATGCAAACTATTATTTAGAAAATTTTATTTATAGAATTGGAAAATTAATTCAATTTTTCCCTTTTTTTCTAATGTTTTGCAGCGTAACGTAAATCAAGAGCGACTAAGTATTGTTCATCAGTTCAATTAGAATCTATTGGATATTATGTAACATCTTGCATGTCAGTAGTCACATTGGATATTATGTAACATCTTGCATGTCAGTAGTCATTTAACGTTTATGATCTTGCATGTCATGCTTTGGTGGCGTATAAACAAAAAAGTTAGAGTTTTATGTACAGTAAAAAATAAATTTTGGGTGGAGGGATACCATCGCAACACCTCGAGTTTATAGATAAATGAATTTCAAACTCTTTGGTGTAGTTTGGTTTAACTTGTTACGGGTAAATCAATTTCAAACTCATTTATGTATTCCTTTTTTATCTCTGACATACCCGTTTAAAAAAAAAATTATACATATATTAAAAGTCAATTTCGTAACACTGTTCATTAACAGTGAAATAGCGAAATTGCCCTCCATTTTTTCTTGGTTCCCCGTTCTGTTCTCTTCTCGGTGCAGTGAAATGGCCTTTTTGCCCATGTTGGGCACGCATTTGTCCCGTTTCTTCTTCGTTTCCCTTATCTTGCTTTTTTGCACAGTAAAAGCAAGCTTTCTCTCCAACTGTCGATCATCCCATTTCTCATTCATTTCCCTCATGTTGCTTTTTTGCACAGTAAATCAACATTTTATCTCCACCTGTCGATCATTGACGTATTTTGTTTCCATATTTCCTTTGATTTTCACTTTACTCTTTCGCATATCTCTTTCTCCCGTTTCATACCTCACTTTCTTTTCCTCTCAAACTTTTGTTTCCGTTGGTCGCGAATTTCTCTTCTGTCGCTCTCAAATCTCGTTTTTTGTCGTTCTCAGCTGTTGGTTTGCTCAGAAAGCACCAAATCAGCGTCAGGTTTGTTCAACTTTTCAATTTTCTTTGCTTCAAAACTGCGGATTTGATTTTGTTAGATTTAAAAATATTAAAAGTTAAATCTTTCTTTGTGTGAATTTTTTAACCCATATCGTGTTATGGGTTTTTATGAGTGATTAAATTAGATTTGGAGGTTTTCATTTAGTGAGACAGATATAGAGTGTATAGAGAGAGAGAGAGAGAGAGAGAGAGACGGAGGTGTGTCATGCGCACAACTGAAAATTACAAAGAGAGAGAAAAAGGCATACAAATGGAAGACAGGAACGAGGTGGTTGTTTTATGTTAATTTTTTTTAAATTGATTTGGGGTTTTGGGATTATGCATTGTTGAACCGAATAATTTGGCTAGATGTTGAACAGGAGGCAACCAAGTTGTTGTTCTATTTAAAGTTGAAGAGTCCTGCTTAGTTTTGGTAACTAAGAGTATATTTTTTGTACCAAGCTGTTCTCTGTTTTTGCAATTTTGTTCATTGGCCTTTTTTAGATTTATGATTTATGATTTGGTTTTTTTGGTTGATTGATTTGTTTTGTAGGTTTCGTTTATACAAAGACGTGGACAACTTGGCCACTGCACCATTTCTCGGCACTTGAAGGCAAGATTTAGCTGGTGAGGTAGTGGATTGCGAAGCTGTAATGAGATCTTAGCTTTATTTTTTATCAATGAATTTTGTTCTCAAAAAACAAAAAATTAATCAACGAATTTGGAAGCATCTTTATATATTCAATTTGCTCTCTTATGTTTGGATTGGATTTTAGGCACTGTAAATTATGAGCTAAATTTTGTTTTTAAATGGTAGGGATAATTTATATCATCTTTATTGCATATGAACTTGGCATTTCTTCCATATATGATGTGTGGATTAGACAATTCATAAGGTAGAAGTAAATGATGTCCTTTTTTAAACGTCACTGAGCATACTATATTATAAATCCGTTTTAGATGCTAACACAAAGATATTTGTGCATGACATAATGATGTGATGTTGTTTTGTGAAAGTTATGTTCTCCTAACAGACTCAAACTATGATATTTCAGTGTTGTGTCAATGTTGGATATAAATAGTGACAGGACATTACAAAGAGAAATGAAAACATGTTTAATGACAATAAACCGTTTAGTTATTACATGCTTTAGTGAGTTTCTTGCTAAACGAACCTCGCTTTCCCTCTAACAAATGAATTGTGTTTTGATTAAAAATAAATAAATGAAAAAAAGCTTGGGTTTTTTGTTCTTATTCAGTATGGTTTCTTCTAATTATTATTGTCCCACTTTATGATATGGATAACTCTAGCTAGGTATTAGTATAAGCTAAGTTATATTCATCCAAGTACTAATGGGATTAACCAATGACTATTCATTGTAAATAGAGACAAATAGATTTTTGGCAATGGTCGACAATTTGTACTCACCACTGTTTCACTCTCAGTACAAGATAATTTTTTTAAGAATTTTTTCATTGCCTTTTTTTCCCCTTCTTATGTTTAAACTTTGAATCATAAGAATTTCTAAATTTATAAAATTTATGCTTTATTTGAGCAAGTCAAATAGAAAACGTAGCTCCAACTCCTATCGATAAATTGCAACCATATTGCAGGATATGAAAGTCGACAATCCCTGGAATTGTTTAGAAATATACAGCTCTACATTCTATATTAGTTGACGAAATAGTGAGAGAGCATAATATTTTAATTACAACTGTTTGCAAAGATAATTAACAGCTTTTCAAAAATATACAATATTTATTCTATATTTGTAACAGTCCGTCCCTAAAAGTTATGATTTTATAAATTTAAAAAGTGAATTTACAAAAATGTCCTTCGAGGCACATACGTCAATGGTTGTTGACCGCCTTGTAACGACACGTAAGGTTTGTTTTCTTGGTGTATCCTCGTAGTACTTGTCGCTACGGACGAATGGGTGCATACAGAACATAATTTAGAGTTATAACGAATAAGTTATTAACGTTTAAAGTTGAGGATATTTTAGTAAATTGGTTATTTTCTAGAATTAGAATAAAATCTGATGGAGCCATGCGTGTGGCCCAGATGGAAAGAAAGTGGAAATGGGCGATGGAGATAAGAAATAAAAGAGGGAGAGGTGAGGAATCAGAAGAGGAGAAATGTGAAGGTGACTAATTAGATGAGAGAATTGAGGGAAAGGAGGGAGAAAAGAAAGAAATGGGGGGGAGGGGGAACTGGGTTTCCCTTAACCCGTGACCCGACCCGGTGGATTCTCCCATCTCCGACCACCTTGGACGACAAGGTTAGTGTCAAAATGACCCTTACCACGAGGCTAACCAATCCCTCGTCCATGTTCACGTGAAATTGGGTGGAAATTAGGGGAATTTGGGGTAAAATCGTACAAAATGGGGCGCACGGATTAGGTTCCATTCCACCACGATTTGAAGCTACCTCCTCCAATTACCAACACCAATAAGCTCTCCTCAACCTCAGGAACAAAGCCCAAACACTTTTGGAGGCGTCGGAGTAAGTATGGAGGTTGAATTGGAGCACACCCATAATAGGGTTCCGACGAGTTTTGATGAAATTTGAGCCTTTCTAGGCTAAATTGGCCTTGGTCACAGGCGCCGATCGTTCGTGATGCCTCAATGTTTGTGTTAAGAAGTTGTAGTGCGAACTCTAGGTGAGTGGATCTTTTCTTGCTTATCATTTTTATATGTGATTGATAATTCCATAAATGCTTTTAAATATAACCGAGAAATTTATGCCATGTCATATATAATTATATGTTATAAAATACTATCAGATGGTTGAGTTTAGATTATATCATGATATATCTACATCCGTATTATCTATAAACAGTTATTGTGAACTACGATTGGCTTGATCCTTGTTTAGGGTACGTAGGCAGTCTAACGAGACGTTAGATGCAACCATGCGATAAGTGAGATTAAATAATTGAGGCAAAAGCTTTATTTGGAAAATTGAGCAATGTGAAGGAATCTGATGAAAAATATGAGATTTTAACCTTATGATTTGGTGAGTTAGTATTGGTTATAAATTCTTGTGTGAGGAAATGAGAAATGGTAGTTTTATGTTTTATAAATGCTAGGCCATAATTGGTTTATATTTTAGTATGTTATTAGTACAGCTTTGCACAGTGATGCGCAACAATACGGAGGCCAAGGTAAGATCAGGTGAGTATATAATGTTGATATGATCGATTGGTAATTAGTGATAAATAGATATAAGGAGAATTCATTGTCCTGCACCCCAGTGTTAGTGCTCCCCCCGAGGCCAGGGCCAGCCTTCACATGATTGTTCACCTCGCGCACCTTATGCTCACCTTGGATTCCAAGGTAGGTGCCAGCCTGTCGTATAGACCACTTTAGGTGGTTCCGACTCATAGGTGACTTGCAATACTTCGCACAGCCTTCACGTGATCGTAGCACTGAAGCGTATTTATTTACACCCAGAATGTCATACAGACCACTTTAGGTGGTTCCGACTCGTGTGTATGACCTGATTGATGAGATATGTGCTAACACTTATTTGATGAGATGTGGATGAGTCGTATAGGTCACTATAGGTGACTCCGACTCACGTGCTGACACCTGATTGATGAGATATGGATGAGTCGTACAGGTCACTATATGTGACTCTGACTCATGTGCTAGCACCTGATTGGTGTGATATGATTGATGAGATGTAGATGAGTCGTACAGGTCACTATAGGTGACTCCGACTAACATTCATTTTATATTTATTTATTTCATCTTGCTTATATAGTTGTTGCTGAGATACTCGACATGGTATACCTTGGTTTTACCATTCTTCAGCATGATTGTTATATACATATGTATTGGTATTTTCTGGAAAATTATATGGATTTCAATGAGGGGTTACTGTATCGCTAAAAAGAAAGATGTTTTCAAAGTTTTGTTTTGTCTATTCACATGTTATGTTTTGTGCCCTTCCAGGTTTTAGTTAATTTACGTTCGTCTCAACGAGGATTTCTAGCAAATCTCAGAATTTGAGGGTATACTTCTTATTCACTTTACTATATTTTACTTATGCTCTGACGTCACGTGTGAGATGGGTTCACTCCCGCTCACTAGCCCACTTTGATATTAGGCACTATTGGGTTTAAATTTATTCACATGGTCCACATCACCACACTTTATGGCTTCGTCACCTTCTAGGTGTCGGCCAACACAACTCGAGTTCTAGTAGACATTCAGGGTCGGGGTGTGTCAATTTGGTAATGGATACTGTAAGCCTTATATATATATATATATATATATATATATATTCTCATCTCTACCTAACATGAGACCTTTTTAGGAGCTCACTAGCTTCAGAGTTCATCAGAAGTTCTCATATGATGGGTGACCCAATGGGAAGTTCTCATATGAGTTCCTATAAACAAAACCGTGAAAGTGTGGTCGAGGCCCAAAGCGGACAATATCGTTCTACGGTGGAGTCGAGCCAGGGTTTTAGTGGGGGCCCAAGTCAGGATGTGACAATTTGGTATCAGAGCCAATCCCTTGGTGGAAGTGTGCCGATGAGGACATTGGGCCCCTAAGGGGGGTGGATTGTAACATCCCACATCGCCCAGGGGAGTGGATTCTGTAAGCCTTATATGTATATTCTTATCTCTACCTAGCACGAGGCATTTTGGGAGCTCACTGGCTTTGGAGTTCATCGGAACTCCGAAGTTAAGCCAGTAGCGCGCGAGCGCACTCGCATGATGGGTGACCCACTAGGAAGTTCTCATGTGAGTTCCCAGAAACAAAACCGTGAGGGTGTGGTCGGGGCCCAAAACGGACAATATCGTGCTACGGTGGAGTCAAGCCCGGGTTGTGGTAGGGGCCCAGGTCGGGATGTGACAATTGACCCACTAGGAAGTTCTCGTGTAAGTTCCCAGAAACAAAACCGTGAGGGCGTGGTCAGGGCCCAAAGTGGACAATATAGTGCTATGGCGGAGATTGGGCCCGTAAAGTGGTCTAACCTGGGCCGAGATGTGACAATATTACTTGATGAAATGGTGGGAAACCATTATTTCAGTAATTTAATTACAACTGCTTGCAAAGATAATTAACTTCAAATATATTATTTTTGTTTCTGACTTTTTTATGTGTTAGATAATAAACTTTAATTTTGTTCTTGTGCATAGAGTGTGTTGTAACTGCATACCTATTTATTTATCTTATACAAAATATAATTCATATTTTGATTTTGTTTGTCAATTGCATTTGTGACATTTTCTTCTTCTTTTTTTCTTTTTCTTTTTTCACCCTGATCAATTGCAAAGCAATATGCGGTTGAAGCTTGCACAACAGAGATGGACTATGAGATTGTTGCTCTGAAAATATAAGCCGGAAGTTGCTATGAAATTATAGATTTTCGTACGAATATAATAAGGGGTCAATACACAGTTGTGCCACATGATACCCAGGCTGTGTTCACTAGGAAAACAATTTTCAAAAAATTGTCTAATGTGTTTCTGCCTATCCCTCAATGCCGGTTCTTTTTGCAAAATTATAACACACTTTAGTCTCGCCTCAACATGATTGATATCCTTATAGGTAACAATATATGTATATGTATATATATGCATTAAAAAACTTTTGTCTTTATTTTGTAAAATGAATATTAACACTTCGACTATATTTGTTTGTTAAATTGCAAGATGTCGTTGGTCATGTAACTGGTGTGCAAGAGTTGGTGGTGCGATGAATATGCAAACACACAAATTAAACCCTCTTTTTGACAATTGTAGTATAGATGTAAGTAGGGATCGCTCTAAATCGGAGATTATGAGGGATTGCTAATCTCTCTAAACTGACTTAAAAACACTAAAATAGGCAAAAGACACTAAACAAAACTCAAATAATTCAAAATAAACTAGAATAACTCAAAATAGGCCAAAACTAACAAATAAACTAAAACAGATTCTAGGATTGTTTTAGGACGTGAATTGAATTTAAAAGATTCAAATTATGAAAATTAACCAACTCTAAACTAAATTAACTCAAAGAACTCAAAAGAAATCAAATAAAGTAGATTCAAATAAAAGGACATAAATTGTAAAATGGGGATTGGGTTTTGATGAAAATAACTTGAAAATAAACAAATTTAGACACAAAATATGGTTGTTTGAATGGATGATGGATTAGCTAGAGGGTTCTTCTCCACACATGACACACTTGCATACAAACCAATTTTCAGTTGTTCTTTCAATAAACCATGAATCTCAACACCCCAGATTAACCGTGAACAACACTTTTTAACCTTCAAGTTTTCCTTAAGTTATTGAATTGGACGGAAAAGCGCATACAACAATTCAAAACATTCTTCAAAAGTCCTCTACGTGAACAACACAATAGAGATACAATCAAAGATCATTAAGCTTTGTGAAAACTATAAGCATTGACGAGGCATTCGTAACTATGAACAGCATGATACTCTTGCCAAGAATTCACTTAACGCGATTGTGACTAGCAATCTCCACTACTTGTGAATATAAGTTCATAACGATTAGGTGAAACTCCCTTATATTCTAGCATCAAATTCATGCATGCAAACTAAGTATGCATCCTTAATCGACATACAAGAATAAGTTATAAATCAAGCAGTTAAGCAAATTGAATTCACAAGTCATGAAATCACAACTGAAGGTAATCAATTCATATTACAAATATGTTTATGGCTTTGAATCAACCTCTAGCCAAAATGAATTTAGTTCCACATATTTGCAATTAAACAACTATAATTGAATTTAAACATGATAAACAAAAGTAGAAGACACCTATAACGCTTCAACAATCCAACGTCTTGAATGGTTAGCACAGCTCCAAGTCCTCTTCCTTTCTTGCAAACATGCGGCACCAAGGTGGGTGTGGTGTTTGGATGGTCTAGGGGATGTGGCAGAGATTGGATAGGTTGAGAGAGTATGGAAGGGTGGTAGGGGATGGATAGGAAAAAAGGTGGATGGAAATGGATGAAGGAAGAAGGAAACTTGCGGCAGAAATTGTGTTGTTTATGGAATGTGTTGTAGATGTGAATTGGTCTTGTGATGGAGAAGCCTATTTATAGATTTTGAAAATGAATCACCACCACAAAATTTCTTGGTGAAGTAAGTGGATGTTGTAGGTGAAGTGAGTGGATGTTGTAGGTGGAATCAGTGGATGTTGTAGGTGAAATAAGTAAGTGTGGATGTTGTAGGTGAAATAAGTGGATGTTGTAGGTGAAATAAGTGGATGTTGTAGGTGAAGTGGGTGTGGATGTTGTAGGTGAAGTGAGTGGATGTTGTAGGTGGAATAAGTGGATGTTGTAGGTGAAATAAGTGAGTGATGTGTTTTTGGGTCAGAAAATAGGAAAAGAGAGGATCCCTTAATCTTCAATTTCATCCATCCACTTGGCTCCAAGCATAAGCTAACCATCCAATGCCCAAAAATGCTCCAAAATGCTCCAAATTGCACTTTCTTGCATACTTTGTCATTTGGACCTACAAACACACGAAAATAGCTTAAAATACTAAAATAACTAAGGACTAACAATCTAAATGCAAGGAAACAAGCTAACTAAGTTGTATAAATATACTCCTATCAGTTGGAGCCAAAGCAAATTAATCAAAGAATTACACATAAGTGTGATATAGCTATTGAAAACATCATGTTGTTTATCCTCTATGCTTTATGTGTTCTAAATTATTTTATGTATCTATTATATCCACATTACAAAAATTTAAAATATTATCCTCACAAATTAATATTGTTAAACCATTATATGATACTTATCTTGTTGACTGCTTACTTTATTCATAACAAATTAAACAAATTTCTTCCTGACTTTTGAATATCCATTTCAAATTTTCTTTCTCAATAGAAAAGAAGATATGAAGATTACATTATGGGAAGATATTGCGGAGACTTTTTCTTCTTTGTCAATGGAGACATTATATGTGCCAACAATTGCTGTTTTCACAAGTCTAATAGTGAAGCTGTACCTTGGTACCTAACTCAATAAAAAATTATCCTGTTTGGTATCTTTATTGTTTTGTTTCATGCTATAAATTATGTTAATCAACTGTTAATACAAAATTTTGAAATATTTGCTGCCTCTAATGAGTTTTTCACATAATTTACTATCAATAATAAAATGAGTGTTTTTGTTTTCTATTTACAAATTTTTTGATCCACAGACAAGATTATGTTGAGTAGCACTACCTCATCGCTTTTCTTTATTTATCCAGACATCCCGAAACTAAATGCGTACAAATCAATATGAGTGCATTGACAATTATTAAAAAAAATGAAGACATTTTTATTATTTGTACAATAAAACATATTTTTAAAGCTATTCAAATAATATTATGTTTTAAATCTTGTAGGTTTTCTAACAACATAGAAGTTGTAAAAATATTGGCACCGTCTTCAAGACAAGTGAATGAAGCTCAAATTTTGCAGACTGCCAGGAGAGTGACAATTGATGAAATAGCTTTTTTGGATCCAGACTTATATAAGGTAGGAAGCTTTATTAGATATTCTTATGTTTGGGTTAAAATCCACAACTACAATTTTTACATCTTTAGTGAAACCCATATACATGATAATTCATCCTTATACAAATAGTTTTAAAATATTTTACAGATAAGACATTTTTGTGTAGAGCATCCATTAAGTGCTTTGACACATGATATGACTAGTGGTACAATGCCTGTCCAAATTGTGTCAAGCAGATGCAGAAGGATCCCGCAAGTGGGCAACTGGTTCCAACACCTTGGTAATACTTAACACGTGTTATTTCAATTTCTATCCTACAATTTCCAACAAAAGCTATCTTTTTTTTTTTTTTCTATGGTTTAACATTATATAGTTAATGAATTATGCTTTTTCCAGTTTAACATACATATCATTTGACGTTTAATGCGTTGTTACAAGAAGTTTCATATCTGAGTAATAATTGTACTAGATATATATGACCCCGACTTTCAAATGTAGGTATAAAGTCAATTTGGTTCTTGAAGATCAAACCAATGAAACCAGTGCTTTAGTGATTGGTAAATCTGGCGAAAAACTTTTTGGTGCGGCTTGCAAAGATTTGGTTATGAATCAAAGATTGGTGGATTAGCAGCAATTACCAAATGAATTCCTTAGATTGATTGGCCAAAGGAAAATTTTTCGCCTGCGTTTTGGAAATAGAAAGAACACCTTTATTTCGATTGATGTTCTCATCTACAATCCCTCTAATAATAGAAACATGGAACCAAAAACACCATAGGGATTGCTAACAGAAATTACTTTGTCTTCAACAACGGTGTCATCCTCTACATCGACACCAAAAATAATTGCGCAATCATACAAACGAAAAATGGAAGCAGTGAGGGGGCCTATTTTTACTGGCACTAAACAAAGGCCTGTTTCCTACCTTTTATCCTATATCAAGCTTTTAAACTATGATTTATTTCTTTTTTTTTCATATCTGTCACATTTTAAAACAGTGATGTAGAAGAGATGCTTGAGCCAAGTGGAGAAGATGTCGATCAAATTCCGTCAAATTGTTAAAAAAAAATCATCTCCAACTGGTGCGAAGGCAGATTATGACCCTACAAAAAAAGAATAGGTCACAATACTTTATCATCGCTTTCCCTTCTCACTTAAATTTATTAAAAGATAAATTTAACACTTATCTAAATGTCACAACTTCTTTTCCTTTTGCTTAGTTTGCTTTGTTGAAATTAAAGAATGATGCATCAATACTTTAGCTGTTTTGGATAAAAAAAATTCTTGCCTTTTTAATGTGTATCAGACAATGTCTTTAATATTAGTTGGAATGTAAATAGTTCTTTATGGTCTAAACTCTATGGTATTTTTTGCATGTACATACTCCAGCATTTGGTTATATTATGTGTCCATATGTTGTGCCTAATCAAAGGCTAGATAGAACTGCTAGAATAAAATCGATAATTGTAACATTTTTTTGCTTGTACATATGCCATCATTTTGTAATCTTTTTTGTTTAAGTACTGGTCTCAATGGAACACTATATGTAGCTTCTGAAATGGAATGGATGATTGTACTGAATTTAACAAGTGCATAAACAAGATTGCCCCAATCTTTTCTATGTATAATACATAAATTAAAACATTTGCTTACTAAAATTTTTAAACTTTTGTGGCATAAACAATGTTGATGTCTTATCCCACCGTCTTAACATTTTTTGAATATAATATCTCATACAGTTTTCAAACCCACGGCAATGCGTTGGTACTACTAACTATTTCAAAGCCTAAACGTAAGAGGAGGTGCGGAAAATTTAAAATAAAAATAAAAAGTCAAAAAACACTCCCAGGAAAAAATGATGGGGGGGGGCTAGACTGTTAGTGAGTACCAAAGATAATGGGCTTGAATCGTACCCAGTCCATTAATAGGCCCAACAAATCTCAGTCCAATCTTTTAGCGAGCGCTTTCTCAAAGATGTTGAACCATTTGGGCAGCAACTAGGAGGATCCTCGCCGAATTATCTTTGTGAGGATCTTGGGGATCTTCCAATCACATTTGTTAATCATACATCGTGCGGTAAAAAATTATTATAATTTTTTTAATTCAAAATTAAATATAAACAGTGCCTGACAAAAAATGACTACATAATGTACGATAAATTAATGTGATTAAAGGATTTCCAGGATCTTCACAAAGAGGATCCTCTTGTGCCGCAACGTGTCTTTACACGACACGTCCACTACCAACCTTGCATGTCATACAAATGCACACGTGTCAACGTTCCATTGGTTAATACATGTCACGCTAGCAGTGCCCTCCGTACAGGAAAACAGACACATTTAACAAATCACAGACGAGAGATAGAGACCCCGAAATCCCAAAATTCGCATTTTCCAAATCTGTAAATCCCAAATCAAGAATTCGGATTCCCTTTTCAGGGAAGTCTCACGGTGGCGTCTTCAGGCTCGCCGAGTTTGACGCGAAGAAAACCCTCCAATTCTTCCCCGCCGTCGTCGTCCGCCGAGCCGCGTCGGGTCGTGGGGCGAGTTGTGGGGCGAGTCATCATACCCAACCGGGCTTCGGAGCCTGACTTCCCCTTCTGGCAACAGAACTGGTTCATAGGATTACTCTTCGTTATGGCGATCGGCTTCTTCTGCTTAGCTGTGTTCCTCATCTACAATCTCGATCTCGACACTGGCTACGCAGCCACCGCTTCCACCGCCGAGGGCGTTGAGGTTCGTCTCCGCCGCCCATTTCCGGTTAGATTTTGATTTGTTTTGTTTGGAGATTTTGATACTGTGAAGTGGGATCTGGGCAGGTCACGTACGGCACCGTATTGAAGCTCAGGCACGAGAAGACCAAGTTTCGCTTGCATTCACACGACGTGCCGTATGGCTCTGGTAGCGGTCAGCAGTCTGTCACTGGTTTTCCCAATGTCGACGACGCTAATAGCTACTGGGTATGTCGATTTCTTCTCTCTCTCGCAATCTCTGTGTCTTTGGTGGTGTTTTGTTGCAGATATTGAACTGGGTTTTTTGCAGATTGTTAAACCTGAGCTGGAAACATCTGCCAAGCAAGGCGATAGCATTCCGAGCGGGACAATCATCAGGTTGCAGCACATGAAGACTAGGAAATGGCTGCACAGCCATTTGCATGCATCCCCCATTACTGGCAACCAAGAGGTTTGGAAAATCTTTCTTTTTCTTACCAAATTTTGTGTGTGGTTGTGTTTGTGATTACCTTTTTGTTTGTAACTATGAATTGGGGTGACGCCTCGAATGGCATACAATTTGTGACTTGATTTCTCTGTGGAGTTTTTGAGTATCATTTGTAGACTGTTTAATCTCTTTCCGTCCGAGTATGGACAAGGTTGGGATTGTTACTAGGTTTAGTGACTCGTATAAGTTGATGTGGGTGTAGGTGAGCTGCTTCGGGGGAGAAAATGAATCTGATACCGGTGATCACTGGAGGTGAGTGGCAAATTGATATGTTCGTAAAAAGTTTGCCTGTCTTGGTCATCAGTCATCAGTGTTTCTGATGCATTGTGTTGGTATGGCATTTTGTAGGCTGACAATTGAAGGGAGTGGGAAGACCTGGAAGCAAGATCAAAGGGTTCGACTCCAGCATGTTGATACAAGTGCTTATCTACATAGTCATGACAAGAAGTACACCCGCATAGCTGGGGGACAGCAGGAGGTGAGATAACTTAAACTCAACCGCATACCTACGAAAATGAGAATGAACAAATACGTTGTTAACTTGTTTCGCTTGTTTCATTTGTATATTGAGCTTGAATTGTTGATAATGGTGCTGATTACTAATTGTTTCCTAAACTCGATAGTTAGATGTCCTGATGAGGATTAACTTACGGTTGATAATGAAATCTTCTGGTGGTATTTTGTATTCATCATCACGCAATTATACAAAGTTCTGTAGTTTAATGGAATATGAATCTGGGTCTCAACTTAAGCATAAACGATTGCATCACTCATCTTCTTGAAAGTCATTAGTGACAATCTTTCTGAATGTTAAAATGTGCAAGAAATAATATTCTAAATACAATTGTCATATCTATCCATGGCAGTTGTAGACGATTTTATTTGTGTTGTCTGGAAATGTGTCGGCTGAACTTTATGCCTTGATTTATAATAAAGTTGTGCTAATACAATCCATTTGCCATGATGCAGGTTTGCAGTGTGAAAGATAAACGCGCTGACAATGTTTGGTTGGCTTCAGAAGGCGTGTACCTTCCAGTCACCGAAACTAAGTAGAAGTTGGTCATTTAGGACGAATAACTCTATGAAAACAGGTACACGGGTTTTGGAATTTTTGGTAGCTGGTACCTGGTCCCATACCAGTTGCAGTAGGATGTTCTAATGAAGAACAGTACGTTTTAAGATTTACCATCTGTTACCTTGTATCGTTAATACTGTTTTACTCGTAAATCCCTGTATTTGTGTTATACTGCTTTAGTAATCAAATAATTCGAGCTGTTCTTTCCTTTGTTCTAACTGCTGCAAAATAAGCAAAACATTAGTCATTTTTTTGGGGCACTTTTTTTCCCCATTTGCGTCGTGTTTGTCTGTTGATTATACTAGAAGTTTTAAAAACATGAAGCAATGCATGGGGAGAAAAGAAGAGTGCGAAAATCACTGCCTTGATTGATCACTCATTGTATTTATCAAAGATTTGAAGTGTTTTCTGGTTAAGTACTAGGTAGGTGTTTAAAGCACTAAAAGGCGTTTTTAGTTTTTCTGCTACAGGTTCTTATAACGTTTGTTGGCTATCTGAAAGCGTTTTTAGTCACTGTCGAAGCGACGCGTCAATACGGTGATTTTGGATGAGTGCTACCTTCTCAGGGTGCGTAGTTTGATTGAAGAAAAAGCCTCAAAAAACCCTTTGTCCTCCCTTTTTACAACTCACAGATTCCTCCCGTGTACATGTGCTTTTTGTCCTCACTCACTTATTT
Organism: Crataegus laevigata; assembly: GCA_963580275.1. Lineage (NCBI taxonomy): Eukaryota > Viridiplantae > Streptophyta > Magnoliopsida > Rosales > Rosaceae > Crataegus > Crataegus laevigata. Next base: position 4,908,969 of record OY756949.1, read on the forward strand.
TACATGAACGATGGTAGCAGTTGGGAGGGCGAGTGAACCGAACACGTCGCCTTTACGAGTGAATGTTTCTAACTAACCGAGTTATAAAGTTACATAGTAATTCTGTCGTTGTATCATGTTAATTGTAGCACACCTTCCACAAGAAATATGAACCAAGTGTGTTTTGGCCCTGCCGATCCCACACCAAAATAAAAGCTGAACTAACCACGCGGCTCTATCGAAGTTTTCGACAAACGATGGAATTAACATCAAACTAGAAGTGTACTAATTGAGAAGGAAAATAATGGTGGATAGTGACTTAAACTACTCCCTCCAACACTCGCACGTTCAAAAGAGATGTCCCAACTAAAATATTGGCCAATTATTGGCGGGAGGCATATTAAAGAGTTTAGCTTTGGAGTAATGCTACGCGGTTGTTAACGATTGAATTATCATTTAGGTGTTGATTATCGTTTTTATTTTCCATTGGTGACACATTATATGGTTTTCAAATTTCGTATAAAAATTTGGTTTACCCAGCATTATACTTAAATTTGATTAGTTGGGTGGTTGAAATTAAATGTTGAAAATTCTCCGCATTTGAAAGTAGAAAGGGTCCCTTCACGGCTTCACGTAGGGGTTTGATTTTTTACCAGATTACTATACCAATTAAATTACTAACCGTATCGTATCAAATTTGTATTGTAATTTTGCAACAATTTGTAGTGACATAATATTTGTACCACACTATACATTTTCAATATCGTAATGATATCCAAAACCATCAATGCTTGTATACCATATGTGACCAATATTATATAATTACATTATGTATAATTTTATATATATATTGTAATTAATATTATTTAGAAATTGTTATTGACACTCTAAAAATTTCATTTTGTACTTCAAACTTTCTATACTTGGAAGAAAGAAAAAAAACACTAACACTATGTTTGGATGAAGAAATTTAAGATTACTAAAGAATTTTAAAATGACAGAAATTGAATTGACGGAATTTATTTTCTAGAATTTATGAATTTTCTTGTTTGATTAACCTAAAAGAACAATGAAATTGAATATGGAATTTGTTATTTTTAAGCTCTCAATCATAGAAATTGAAAAATGACACTTATTTACATGGAATTTAAACTTGGGAATTGGAGGTCTCAAATTCCAAGTTTTTTTCCACGCAGAAATTCTAAATTCATGTGTTTATGAATCCAAACAAGAGAATTTGTGTATGTCATTTTACAAGTTCTGACTTTTTTTCAAATTCCAAGTTTATTTCCCCATCCAAACATAGTGTAATGAAGAGTGTGGAATGAAATTTTCGGAGTTCTAATAACAGCTTTTTATTAATTAAATTTTATCTAAAAAGTAATTTCCATAAAGATGAATGATGAATACTTTATTTCATGACCTTTTAGGCTACAAAATATGAGCTGAAAGAATAATAAAAAAAAGTTTTGGGATTTGAATTTGACTTTAAAAATAATTAAATTTTGGGCAAAGAAGTTGTCCAATAATAAAATGGCAAACCATTATCGTATTATATCAACCGAATTACTTGACATACAGAAAATCCATATACCATTTTGTGCCATCATGTGATCGATATGTGTTGGTTGGCACAGGATTCTCTACAAATCATTTCAACTCTGTATTCGGCTTCGTTACGGAGGTGGTGTTTGTTGTAGATTGAGAAGGTTATACCCAACATCAATTGCACTTATCATGGGAGGATGCAACTTACACACCTTAAATACCAATTAATTAATAACAAAACCCTATTTTTAGATCGGAAATGAATCCTCTCCAGATTCCTTCCTCCTAATTCACCAAATTAGAAAATTTGTGTCGTTGAAAATTAATTCAATGACACGAATTCCCTGATTTGGTGACTTACGAAAAAGGAATTCAATCTTTCATTTTAGATCAGCTCCTGTGAACTTGTGTTGGTAAATAAATAGTTCTTGTTGCCCAGAAACGTAATGGCATTTAAAATCTTGACCTACTTCACCGGAAAGCACCTACATACTTTGCTGGTCAATCCAGAAGCTGCAGAGGCTCTGGTGCTCAACCTACCCACTACTACATTAATAAATACGTTAGTACTAAATAAATATTAGTGGAGTGCCAGCGTAGATTGTCTTGATGATTATAGTCTTCTTCTTCAAACTCGCATTCTGTTTTCAAATATGAATTCGAAGTAGTAAATCGTTTATACTTAAAAAAAACTAAATATATACATGCGCGTTCTAGTCCAACAATACAATATTGTGTGTTTTTTTTTTGCACCATGCATAATTCTCTCTATTAACGTAACGTTTTTAAATTGGGAATGTCACATACACATAGGTGTTGAAGTGTTCCCATATTTAATCGAGTTAGAAAAATACAAAAAGGGTAAAAGTAGATTATAAAATCAAATTTACTCCGGCTTTCGACAAATTATAAAATTATAAAATCAATTTTAATGGGCCAACCAAATTATTATACATTTACAAAGGACACTGGTAAAAAATGGAAAGTAAGGACACCGATTAAAAATGGAAAGTTACTCAAGGACATAGGCAAAAGATACTGAGGTGAATTCAAAAAGGAGGCAGATTGTCTGCCCTCCTAATATGGTGTCATTTTCATGTCCTCTTATTTTGTGCGGTCACGGTTAAGTCACGTTAATATTTTATATTCTTATTGTTTTTTATTTTATTAACTCTATAAAAATTAATATAAAATGTTGACATGACTTAACTGTGATCGCATAAAATAGGAGGGCATGGAGAGGGCACCAAAATAGGAGGGCAGACAATCTGCCTCCATTCCAAAATAAATTGACAAGACACAGGCACGAGATTTTTTTAGTATACCGAAAAATACGGACACATACATTATATGTTATTATACAAGTAGAATAGTATTTGAAAAAAAAAACTTATCACCAATTTTATAATAACATATTGAGTACCGTCTCATGGTTTGGACACCCTTGAAAAATTCTCTCCACCGCCATGAAAATTATGTGAAAAAAATACTTAGCTCATTACCTGTAAATCAGTTGAGCACGAAAATTCAATGGTTTTCGTTAATGACGAATAGCTGTCGATTGCACGTTCTTCTCTTCATATCTGTAAATGAATTTTTAAATAGAAAAGCCAGTAAACGAGATTAAAGCATACATAATTAAGAAGGTAATTAATACAGTATTAAACTAACGAGAGAAGTGAAGGAGACGCTTAACATTAATAATCCACATTCTCCTTACTGCAAATTATGTAATAAATTCATTTTTGTTGTAGGCCTATTTGATTGAGCGATCTAGGGTTAGGGAGGGAGAGGGAGGCCGGCCACTTTAGAGAGAAGGGAGAGAGATTTAATTGTGAGGTGTGTTTTAATTCAACCCATTGTGCCTCTATTTATAGTGGTAGAAAGGACAAACCCTTTCCCATAAGGATTACAATACTTAATGAGTAATCTACTCCTAATAGGAAGATAAGATATATTCCTAATCTATTAGGATTTACACAATCACATTCCTATACTAAATAGGACTGCAACACTCCCCCTTGAGTGTGTAAATACTCAAAGCACCATCGCATCAGATCTTCAGCAGATAAGGTTGAATAGTTGATGAAGCCATCGGCACAACGGGTATTCGCGAGTCTCAAATTTATGTTGAAGTATGCATTTGTAAAAACTCACAAAAACCTCGCTATGGTAAAACCCATGATAGGCAAAACCCATAGACTAAGGAGAAAAGTAAGAAAGTATGCATAATGTCTAAACATTCGTCGAACTGGACGAAGGTAGTGAACTCAACGGAGTATGATCATCCTAGGATGGGTGCCTCGTTAAAACATAGTTAGGTAGCAAAAACCCAGTGGGAAAAATGCTCCTAATCGTAGGGAAAAAGAGTACATTAAGATCATGTGAGTATACTTCTAGATACTCCCCCTGAGTTAGACATAACTTCTAAATAAGAGAACTACAAGCGATTTAACTCAGATAATTTACGCATACCGATTCCTTGGACGAGCTTCTGGAAAGTAGACTTGGGCAATGACTTGGTGAAGAGATCGGCCAAGTTGTCTTGCGAACGGATTTGCTTGACTTCAATGTTCTGATGCTGCTGCTGCTGGTGTGAGTAAAAGAACTTTGGCGCTATGTGCTTGGTGTTGTCTCCCTTGATGTATCCCTTCTTTAACTGCTCGATACATGCAGCATTGTCTTCAAAGATCGTCGTAGGAAGGTCAACGACTGATGTAAGACCACTAGTACTTCGGATATGTTCCATAACTTCTCTCAGCCAAAAGCATTCACGCGTTGCTTCATGTAGGGCGAGAATCTCAGCATGGTTCGACGAAGTAGCCACTAGTGTTTGCTTGGTAGACCTCCAAGATATAGCTGTGTCTCCAACGGTAAAGACATAACCCGTTTGAGAACGTGCTCTATGTGGGTCAGACAGATATCCAGTATCTGCATAACCAACAAGGCGAGAACCATCCCGAGGACCGTAAGGGGCGGCAACACTCGGTGATTTGTGGGTATAGAACAAGCCCAAATCCGTTGTACCCTTGAGGTAGCGGAAAACGTCTTTAACACCATTCCAGTGCCTGCGTGTGGGCGCATTGCTATATCTTGCCAAAAGATTAACAGCGAAGGAGATGTCGGGTCTAGTGCACTGAGCCAAGTACAATAAAGCCCCAATTGCACTCAGGTAAGGAACTTCGGGTTCCAAAATCTCTTCCTCATCCTCCTTTGGACGGAAGGGATCTCGTTTAGCATCTAGAGTCTGAACGATCATTGGTGTACTCGAAGGCTTCGCTTTATCCTCATTAAAACGACGCAACACCTTTTGGGTGTAGTTCGATTGATGTACTAGGATTCCATCCGAACAATGCTCGATCTCCAGGCCGAGACAGTATCGAGTTTTTCCAAGATCTTTCATCTCAAATTCCGATTTCAAGTGTGCAGCAATTCCCTCAAGCTCTGCAGGAGTCCCAATGAGGTTCATGTCGTCGACATAAACTGCAACGATTGCAAATCCGGAATGTGACTTCTTTATGAACACGCATGGGCATAGTTCATTGTTCACATAACCCTGACTTGTCAAATATTCACTCAGACGGTTATACCACATCCGCCCGGATTGTTTCAATCCGTAGAGTGACCTCCTCAACCTAATTGAGAGAGTGTTCCGTGGTCTAGAACTATTTGAGCCAGTCAATGGAAGTCCTTCTGGAACTTTCATATATATTTCCGTATCTAGATCCCCATAGAGATACGCAGTTACCACGTCCATAAGCTGCATATTCAGTTTTTCAGAAACTACCAAACTGATTAGGTAGCGGAACGTTATGACGTCCATTACGGGAGAATACGTCTCCTCGTAATCAATTCCAGGGCGTTGAGAGAAGCCTTGCGCTACGAGGCGTGCTTTGTATCGCACTATTTCATTCTTCTCATTACGCTTCCTCACGAAAACCCACTTGTAGCCAACGGGCTTCACACGTGGTGGTGTAGGAGCGACTGTCCAAACACTTTACGTTTCGCGAGCGAATCGAGTTCGACCTGGATTGCTTGTTTCCAGTTTGACCAATCGGTTCTACGTCGGCATTCATCGACGGAACGTGGTTCAATGTCATCGCTAAGCATGATGTCAGTAGCTACTGAATACGAGAATGCGTCGTCGACGATCATCTCATTCCTATTCCAAACCTCTTCCAATACTGTGTAATGGACCGAAATCTCGCGATTCTCGGGAGGCCGACATGTTTCATCTGAAGCATCACCGTAATCTAGAATAACCTCATGCGTTGGAACGGATGAGTGAGCGATGGTCGGATTCAAACTAGGGTCACTAGTTGGTGCCATTTTCCTTTTCCGGGGTTGTGAATCCTTTGAACCAGGTGGTCTGCCACGCTTCAGGGTCGGAGCAGGTGATTGGCTAACCGCCAATGTACCGTGCCGCGTGGAAGTTGCGGCCTCCCCTCCTTCGGGGACGGTCCGGCCTTCCCAGGCGGGTTGTTGACGTACACGGGGTACATCTATCCTTGCAGGTGTGTTTGCAGCGGGTATATGTGATCTTGTCACTTTAGCTAGATCATTAAAAGCATCTGGCATGCTTTGAGCAATGCTCTGAAGATCTATAATTCGACGCACTTCAGTTTCAGACTGAGCAGTGCGGGGATCTAAATGAGACATAGTGGGAGCATACCACGACAATTCGCGGCGTTCTACGGGAACGTTAGCGTGCTTATCTCCCCCTAACGCCGGGAAGACTGTCTCATCAAAGTGACAATCCACAAAACGTGCGGTGAAAAGATCTCCTGTCAAGGGTTCTATGTATCAAACAATTGATGGCGAATCATAACCGACATAGATTCCCATTTTTCTCTGAAGACCCATTTTGGTACGTAGCGGCGGCGCTATTGGCACATAAATGGCGCACCCAAACACCCGTAAATGCGAGACGTCAGGCTCATATCCAGTGACCAACTGTAACAGTGAATGTGGTTGGGTAGCGGTGGGCCTCAGGCGGACCAACATGGCTGCGTGCAATATTGCATAGCCCCAGGCAGATACCGGCAGTTTGGTTCTCATAACCAAAGTCCGAGCTATCATTTGAAGGCGCTTTATGAAAGCTTCTGCCAGGCCGTTTTGGGTGTGAACATGGGGTACAGGATGTTCCACATCAATCCCTACTGACATGCAATAATCGTCAAAGGTCTGTGACGTAAACTCTCCAGCGTTATCCAATCGAATCGACTTAATCGGATAATCAGGGTGGTGAGCCCTTAGCTTAATAATTTGAGCTAGGAGTTTAGCAAACGCGGCGTTGCGTGTGGACAACAAGCAAACATGTGACCATCGTGTCGATGCATCAACCAACACCATAAAATATTTAAATGGTCCGCAAGTTGGTTGGATTGGTCCACAAATGTCCCCTTGAATCATGTGAAGAAATTTAGGGGGGTCATGAATAATCTTTGTATATGAGGGTTGAGTATTCAACTTCCCCAAAGAACAAGCTTTGCATGGTGGGAGTCCTACATGAGGATGTAACTTGTGCCCGTGTGATGATTTGAGGATACGGCGCATCATGTCACGTCCAGGATGTCCCAAACTGTCATGCCAAAAGCAACAAAGTGTCCTGGAACTCAAGCATAGGGCCGGCCACACTGTGGGCTTCTATGCCCCGAATGGTTGTGATGTACAACCCATTCGGCATACGTTCCAACTTCTCGTGAATACGCTTCTGGCCATATTCGTATGAAGTGATACAAAGAAATTCAGAACCATGATCTTCAGTGGTTTCAATATGATATTTATTATCTCGAATATCTCTAAAACTCAGCAATGTTCTTCCGGAACGTGGAGAATAGAGTGCCTCCTTAATGGTCAAGATAGTACCATTAGACAACATGATACGTGTCTTTCCGTATCCTTCAACCAGGTCGGATGAACCTGCGAGGGTTGTCAAAGGAGATTTCTGGGGTATTAAGTTAGTAAAATAGTGATTTTCACGCAAAATGGTGTGCGTGGTTGCACTATCTGCCAGACAACTAACTTCCCCACTAGTCATACCTAGAAATAAATTGATTGAATTGGTCACATGCATAAATATAAGTCCATTCATTCAATTAAGCAATTCGAGAAAATAATATCCATTCAAATAATAATCCATAATTCAAAACAAATCAAAACCAAACAAATTATTCCAAATACTTAGAAAAATTGTTCAAAAATTTAAACCAGAAACCTAGATAAATAGGGGGTAGGGCCGGCCACTCCTAGTGGGTTCGGCCACTAGGGGTAAACACCCTAAAAACATGTCTAATTTATTCTTCCATAGGGGCTGACGCCTCCTGAAAATCCGATATCTCCATGGATGTGGTTGCATCTTCCGGACGATCCACAGCTGCAAAGTTAGACTCACGATGTGAATGATACTTGGCAATAGCCTCAGGGGAAGCTCGGCATACGCGTGACCAATGATCCTTTGATCCACAACGATAGCACATGTCCAGTTCAGTAGAAGCAGACTGACCGGGAGCTTTGTCCTTGTTCTTGAAGTTTGGGACCTTAGGGGCGAGTGGTGGACGTTGCTGGGTCACAATCCTTCCCTTAGGTGCGGCTCTCTGTTGACCTTGGGCTCGTGGTGGAGCTTGTTGCCTATTACCACGACCACGACGATTCGTACGTCGTTTATGGCTGCGAGAAAATATGGCATGTGCTTCAGGCATAGCGTTCGAGCCAGTCGGTCGAGCTTGATGATTTCTCATCAAAAGCTGGTTCTGCTTTTCAGCGAGAAGTAAAACAGAGATCTAATCCAAGAACTTGGTGAATTTCTGTGCCCTATATTGTTGCTGCAGGACAATATTGGTGGCATGGAAGGTCGAATAGGTCTTCTCCAGGAGATCTGATTCGGTAAGTTCCACTTTACAGAATTTCAACAATGAACGGATTCTAAAAACTTCAGAGTTATATTCATTCACAGACTTAAAGTCTTGGAAGCGAAGATGCTGCCAATCGTGTCTTGCTTCAGGCAAGTAGATGTCTTTCTGGTGATCGAAACGGTCGGCCAGAGCAAGCCAGAGGGTGCGTGGGTACTCATCAGGGAGGTACTCGGTCTGCAGTGCATCATGGATGTGTCTTCGGATGAAGATCATTGCAGTAGCCTTCCGAGCTTCGTCAACAGGTTTGTCAATGACGGGTGCCTCGATGGTGGCTCTAATACCCTTTGCAGTTAGATGGAGCTTCACGTCTTGAACCCACTTTAGATAGTTTCTTCCAGAGACTTCTAGAGCGGAGAAATCTAGCTTGTTCAAGTTCGACATGTCCCTAAAACAGAGGGAGAAAAACGTGAGTAGTCATATGGTAAGCCATAGACATATATCGTAGAACATACAGGTTCTATTAGACATGTATTGGTTTAAATCATGCATGAAAACTACAGGTTTCATGTGGTATGTTTTGGAATGAAAACTTCAGGTTTCAAAGGCACTAAATTTGAAACTACAGGTTCAATTTAGTTTTATGAACAATTAGTTCATAATGAGAGGTTCCTGCAAGAAACACAGAATACAATATACAAATATACATATAGTGGATTTGAGGTTCTTCGGGGACTCAAGTGTGAGAGCTTCGTTACTACGAAAGTATGTGACGGTTCAAAGTATAAAAATAAATTATTGAATCGTTAATGTCCAAAAAATGAGCTTCAGGTCAATAATTTTGGATTCATAATCAGATTAATGAACTGCAGGTCAATTTTAATTAATTCAATAAATCGGGCCATACGGGGTCGATTGTAGAAGCAAAATAATATTAAAATAATATTTTTGGGTCGAAAATATAGCCCCAAAATAAGTTGGGCTTAGTGTCGTGGGTAATTGGGCACGGTTTGGGTGTCTTAATCATAAGACAAGGCCCAAAATAATTTGGATGGTGGCTGCAGGCCACGGGTAGGAAGCAGGCCCCCAACCGAGCTGGGTTTGGGGCTGATAGGGCTACGGGGGAAGGTCCAGCGAAAGCTGGCCTTCTGGTTTGCGCGGGAAAAGCCCAGCCACCAGGCTGGCATTATGCGGGCCGCAGGGCGAAGCCCATGTGCAGACCGTGACACAGGGAAGGCCCAGGGAGCTGGGTTTGCGGGTCTTGGACCGAAGGGATGAGGGCTGCAGGCCCGTCTGGTCTCCCTCAGGCAAAAGCCTGGTGTCAGTGCATAAGGATGGTGCGGCACCCGCACCAAATCCTGCCCAAAATTTTTTTTTTTTTCAAAACCTTTAGGGTTTAGGAACCCTAATTTGCTTCTAATTTAATTTTATAATTTGACTCACAAATTCCACATAGCAATTTAATTTTGCGATGCATGAAACAAAGATATATATTGACAAATATATGAACATATACAATATATATATCGAAAGGAAAATATAAACATAGAGGGGTTCATGCATCATGGGGAATGTTTTCATGCTTCGTGGACGTTTCAAATATCTTCATTTATTTTAATCGTACCTGATTAGCAGAAAACGAATAAGCCTTTGAATATTTGGTGGATGAAAGCCTCCTCCAACGATGCGTCAATTCCTTAGCTTCTGGCAAGAGCGTGCTGATAACGTGTTGTAGGCCTATTTGATTGAGCGATCTAGGGTTAGAGAGGGAGAGGAAGGCCGACCACTTTAGAGAGAAGGGAGAGAGATTTAATTGTGAGGTATGTTTTAATTCACCCCATTGTGCCTCTATTTATAGTGGTAGAAAGGACAAACCATTTCCCATAAGGATTACAATACTTAATGAGTAATCTACTCCTAATAGGAAGATAAGATATATTCCTAATCTATTAGGATTTACACAATCACATTCCTATACTAAATAGGACTGCAACAAATTTTTTTTTTCAGACCTAAATTACCAAAAACAACAAGGGAAAGATTCCCAGATGCTGAAAGAAAGGTCCTCAATAGTCACTATATCTTATGCATTGCAGCATCAGAAATGGCCGACAACCCTTCCATCAGTAATTCACTTAAGATTAGATCTCGCGGACCGAGAAATTCGAAACATTTAATTTCAATGTTACAGTCTCGGTAGCCTATCTTACTGTCCAACTCTACAAACCAAAAACTTAAACAATCCGATCTTTTTTTTTTCTTCTCTTGAATGAATGGTTTGAATCTTTCTGTCACACGCTCCAGAAATAAATTTTTTGAATGGATCTCAATGTGAAATTAGAAAATTTTAATTTGAGAACTTTAACGAAAAACTATCGGTATTGTTTACTTTAATGAAAAATCACATTTTGTCACTAAAAATTCAATTCTGATACTATTCACTTTATTCTTTATTTTACCGTTATCATTAAAACTAAAAAAATTTAAACTATTTTCATTAGTTTTTTTTAATTTAAATTTTTGGGTGGAGCCAACGGGTTGGACAAAACTGTACTATGAGTCTGTGAGTTGAAAACTGACCCATGATTGCGGGGACGCTCAGAGAAAAACGTTTTATCACCCCTTGTATTTTCTCATTTTTCGTTCTTTGCCACTCAGAAATGCCTCTATTGAAAGTGATCGCATCATCGTACGGGAAAAAATCCCATGATTTCTTGTTACATACACCTTTCGCTGACTATGGACACAATATTGACAGCTGCAACATTGAAGTATCGAGAATATCGACACTTTGGAGGACAGGTTGATAGTTGATAACGTGTTAATACACATTTTTTTATGACTAATATTGAATTATCGGACCAATTAACTGATCAGATAATTTTATCGAAGTTTATTCTACTCGGATTATAATTACAATCACTATATAGATTTGAACAAATACATACAGTAACAAAAGCTACAACAGCCCAGAAGTTGGAATTGAAGTATGAACAGAAGACTACAAACTTCACAAATTCTTCACTTTCAATCTCTAGATCTTCATTGGCAGCTCTAATTCCCTCAAAACGGCAAGCTCTTCGAAGTTGAACTCGAAGTGAGCGACTTGAAATGATCTGACGGGACGAAATCTTGCGGCAAATTCGCCCGCTTCACGATCCTTCTCATGTTGTTTTGCAAACTCTCTTGGATCAATTGCTTCACGGCTTTCTTCTCCTCACTCATCATGTCCTCCTCCTCCTCCATACGCTCCGTGGAACCCACATTCGGGTTTGAAGAAGACGATGAAGAACCACAAATGGGAGCGGAGACCGCTGCCCCCATACTCCTCCCGCTGAAGCTCTGCGAAACCTGCTTTCCTTTATCTACTCTCAAACACTCCAAGATCCTTGAGGCTCTCTTCTGCGCCAATGTACTCCCCAAAAGCGTCAATTCGAGCAATGCAGATACCATTCCTGCCTCGATCATGGCTTGCCTATCCACAAACGCCTTGTGTGCCATTACCATCAGAATGTACGATGCCTTCTCTTGGCACCCCGGCGAGTCATTCCAATTCAATGCATCAACCAAAATTGGAAATGCATCCTTCACGCTGCTAATTGCCTTTCGACCTTCGGGGACGGACACCACGTTGCTTACGATTGCAAGGATTCTTTCGCTCACTTCCATGTCTCCGAGTGAATTCAAGAAAAAGGGGATCAAATCTGTTTCCAACATGAACGAAATATTGGATGGGAAGATTGAAAGATTATACAGCGCTCTCAAGGCGTCTTGCTTGGCTTGGCAGCTGCTTGCATTGTCCGAATTCTTGAGGGTTTTAACCAAGAAGGGTATGGCGCCCGAAGCTCCAATGATCGGTTTATTTGAGTCCAACGCGCTTAAGCCGAGGAAATTCGCGATTATAGCTTCTGAAACTGATGCGTCTGGCGGATTTGGGGATTCAATTAGCTTCAGCATATTGTGCACAGCTCCAGCTTGGAGAATAGCAGCCTTGTTCCTGAAGAAAAGGGTTGGTCCAAAAAAGCATTGATAATCTTACAAGTTACAACATCAGAAAAGAAAAAAAATGAATGAAACAATTCAAACAATGCGTCAGTGAACGCGATTCAGATGCCAAATAACCAAAAACAGTTGAAGATTTAGGAGTGCTTCTTTAAAAAGTTAGACTCGTTTGAAAGTGCTTTTAAAATAACTAAAAAAACTTTTGTTAAAAATATTTTTGAACCACTCCTTAGTAAAAATGCCAGTCAACCTTTAAAAATGACTTGAGATGAAGCACAGTTCAAGTACTTTTGGAACCAATAAACATTTTTTTTAAAAGCACTTTAGGTCAATTAAAAGAACTTTCAATCGAGCCCTAAAAGTGCTTTATTACAACTAGAAGCACTTCTATTCACGTTTGATAGAAATGAAGAGAGTAATCAAGTCACTGAGGCCAATGGTTGTGATAACAAGAAAAGCATAAAACGGTTATGAGTCAGGGAAGCAGCTAAGTGATTCTTCAAAAGCACTGAAGCACTTGGATTTCAGCTCTAAAAATTACAATGTTTTCATAGATAAGCACTCCCAACATAAGCGCTTATGCAGAAAGCAGTTCATCATTTCACAAATCAGAATAATTATTTAATGATTTCGTTTAAGAAACAAAAACAGGTGAAAATCTACTGGACATTGAAAATGACGGAGAATAAAACTTGATGACGTGAAAATGACAGAACAAAAACACGAATTAAACAAAAATAAGATTAATTAGCTGATTAAACCAAAATTTGCATGCCGAAGAACAATCAGAGAGAGAAATTTAGACGATTAATTAACAAAAAAAAATTAGATCAAAATTAATCCAATTAATCCTGTTTGTTTAAACTCACACGTCGTTGCCGATCCCGAGATTGAGCAGAGCGTAGAGCGACGCGATCTGGGAAACGGCGTCGTCGGAGTCGAGCAAGGCGACGAGCGGAGGAATGACGCCCAGCATCGCGAGCGTGGCTCTGGCTTCCGAGTCTTCCTTGGCGAGCAATCTAACCTTGCTCGCCGCCTCTTTCCTTTTCGCCGAGTCGTCTTCCGCCTGCAGGTCCTTCGCCACGCGCTTCAGCTCCTCCAGCGCCTCCACCTTCTTCTTCGTCGCGGCGTCGTTTTCCGCTTCCGAAAACTCCGGGAGGTTCAGAAGATCCGAGAGCTTCTCGGACTTCACTTTCGGCTTCACAGCCTTCTCCGCCTCTTTAACATTCGTCTGCGACTGCGTCGTCGTCGTTTTGGTTGTGATTGATCTGATGGTGGTGATTCCGGTGGCCGGAGGAGTCGGGGGACTGATCGGAGCGGCCTCGTTGTCATCATCGCGGTGGCCGTAACGGGAGCTGCCGCCGCAGCTGACGGCGTCGAAGATTTTCCGACGGAATGAGGCGGCGGAGAAGGACGACCAGAGCCAGAAATGGCCGGAGGAAGTGGTGTTGGGGCGGTGTAGGACGACGGATCCGACGTCGTTTCGGTGACACTTGGCCATTACTCTTCGATTCTTCCCCGCTTCTCGAGTGTGGGAAAGGAACTACATTGCACGAAAAACCCAGCGAAATGCGAGGGGTAGAGAGAGAGAGAGGGAATCGATCAGGTGAATGAGGGACTCTGCTTCTTTCGTACTGACTCTACTGACGCTTGAGATACAGAGAGGACTCAGAGGAGTGATATATATTTAAATTTTTTATAATTTAAAAAACATTCACAAAAAGTAAAAACAAAAAACCACCAGTGGGTGGTTAATCTTAATAAGATTATTATTTTCTAAAATATATTTTTGTAAAAAACAGTAATAACCAAAAGTAAAACAATAAATAATATATAATATTAGATAAAAAAATTAAAAAATTAAAAAATATATAATATTTGGCTACTCAAAAATGAGTAGGAACTCCTACTCAAAACTCTTAGTAATTTAATCACATAATTTTTTTGTTTATGATCAGAACCATTCATACTATGAATCACCCTGTAAAGATATCTATGAAAAAAATAAATTAAAACTCAGGTTGTTTAATTAATTTATTATAGCAAATACATAGACGGTTCGTAATGCTTTTACCATTTTCGTTCATCTGTTTTGAAATAGTTTGATGACTAAACGACTTTAGTTTTAATTGATTTTTTGCATATGCGATCTTTATAAAGTGACTTATAATATGAACGATTCTGATTATAAATACAAATTTCTATAAATTGACAACGAACAATTTTGAGAAATTTTGAGTAGGAGTTCCTAATCATCTTTTGTGACATCCCACATCGCTTAGGGGAGTGATCCTTAAATGTATATTATCATCCCTACCTAGCGCGAGGCCTTTTAGGAGCTCACTGGCTTCAGGTTCCATCGGAACTCCGAAGTGAAGTGAGTAGCGCGCGAGAGCACTCTCATGATGGGTGACCCACTGGGAAGTTTTTGTGTGAATTCCACAGAAACAAAACCGTTAGGGCATGGTCGAGGCCCAAAGCGGACAATATCAAACTACGATGGTGGAGCGGGCCTAAGAAGTGGTCCGTCCCGGTCCGGGATGTGACATCTTTGAGTAGCCAAGTATTGTTCATAAAATAAAAATAGTCATTTGCCAAATTGCCAGACAAGTAGGCATATAGCAAGAGACTAATTTAAGATTATAACTATTTTATTTATTTATTTATTTCATATTTTTCTAGTTATAATTTTTTTAATTGTTTTAATACTTTAAATTTCACAAATGTAATTTCACATATAAAATTTTTAAAGTTTAATTTAATCGGGTAATCAATTAAATAAAATTTTAATACTTTTTGTTTTAAAATTATAAGATTTCTATAATCAATTATTTACTTAATTTTATTTTGGATTTGTAAAATGAAATCTATGCCGCATTACAAATGTCCGACTTTTAGCACACGTCAAAACCATTTTCGTGACTTTGACCATATAATTGATGTTACATTTTAATGCCAAATATTTTATGTGTAAGATTTCACATCGCTCAAGGGTGATGATCTTGTAAGCTTTTTATGTACATGCCCACCTCCAATTAGTACGAGGCCTTTTGGGAGCTCACTGGCTTCAGAGTTCGTCAGAACTCCGAAGTTAAGTGAGTTTGTGAGAGAACAATCCCAGGATGGGTGACCCACTAGCAAGTTCTCGTGTGAGTTCCCAGAAACAAAACCATGAGGACGTGTTTCACACCCCGTCCCGAAGGAGGGCATGCTGGCCGTCACGTGGGAGTGACGTAACCATTTACACAGTACGGAAGCTTTAAGTATATCACTTCTAAGATGAAACACCCGAAGGTGAGACCTAATTTTGTCCATTCTGTCAGAACCCCGTTGAACTTCCTCGTAGTCACCACACCTCTGCTATCTTGAACCTGGAGGGGCGCAAAACCAAGTTGAGTGGGTCAGTAAAACAAATCTTTTCCAAATCCATCTTTTCTCAAAACGTTGTAACCCCTCTCCGTAAAACTTGTATACTTTCCCAGAAATGTAAAATATCAATATATATACATATATATTCTCAAAACTTCAAATCACTATCTCAACATTTCTTTCATGTACAATATGTCATGCCATGTCTAACTTCAACATTATAGTATGGATGCATTAACATAAATCAGGTGGAAGAAAATAATCAACCGGAGACCCTCTAATGGCCCTGTACGGCTGAATCTAGAGCTCAAAATCTCATCTTGTTCAAAATCTCATCTTGCCGGAGTCACCACCTGTGACTTGTACGGCCTTCTGCACATAAGTCGGAACCACCTAATGTAGTCTGTATGACTTAATGGTTAATATTACGCTCTAGTGCTTTTCTCATCAATCATCTGTGCACATAATCTAAGGTCACCCACCAGTCGGAACCTCTCTAAAGGTCTGTACGACTGGCCTGTCGGAACCACCTCTTGTGGTCTGTACGACTAGCATCTACTTGGATCCAAGGCGAGCGTGCGATGAGGTGAATACCATAAGCACTAATACCATGGTGCAGGTTATGAGCTCAACATATCTCAACATCATCATACAATAATAATACTCACCTGATACTCACCTGTGCGTCCACCGCACCATTTCACATATATGCATCATACAACAATTCCTATTTTCATATCATTTCATACATGGCAGTTCGATTCACATTTATATCTCAACATCATCATAACAGCAATATATACTCACCTGATACTCACCTGTGCGTCCACCGCACCAATTCATACATATGCATCATATATCAATTCCTATTTTCATATCATTTCATGCATGGCATTTTGATTCACATTTCTATATACTTTTCATATCATTTCTATGCATGGCATTTCAATTCCCGTTTTTCACCTCACTTATACACATTTCATTTTAAGCATATTTTCATTCAAATTCGGTTTTTGGGAAAACGTCAAGTATATATATATATATACGGAAAATAAAACTGCCCACTCACCGAATACATCGACGTCTCATAGGTCTCTACGCCTCCCTTAGCCATGCCCAACGTCCGTATAATCCTCGCCTATACGAGAAGTAACCAAATTGACGTTATTTAGCGCATAACCCAATTCTTAGCTAATAACTCCTCATATATTGCTCAAATTGGGTATATGAATATACCACTGTGATCTTCACAACCTCAGGATCATCCCCATATTTTTAAAATAATTTTTGGACTCTTCACGCGCCCACACGCGCCTGACATGGCACGGACCTACGCGCCCCCACGCGCGGTCACGTGCCAAGCACACTGACAACACAGTAACGGCAGTCAGGGAATATTCCGTTAAATCTTAGTATATTCCGTTAAATAATTAACGGCGTCAGTCAACGCAGTTAGCATATTCCGTCAGTTTTGACGGAATATTCCCTGTCTTCTCCGGCGAGTCGCCGGTTTCTGGAAATTCTTAAAACTTGCTATTCTCTTTCGTTTTTCGTCCATTTTTCTCGTATTTTACATCAAATTGAAGCCCTAATCATCTCCTATCACGTTAGACTAGTTTTAGGGTCTAAAAACCACAAAATCTCACCTGAGGAATTTGAAGAAAACCGGCCAAACTTGTAGTTCGTGATCCCGACGTCCAATTCATGCCAACGAAGCACTCCGAGCTTCCTTAGGACTTCCTAAAGCTCACTGTGAGCTTAGTTTGGCCTAAAACACAACCATTTCAAAGCTCATGAACAGTGCATAATCACGGGGACGTTTGAAACTAGGTTTTCCGAAGTAAAACTTACCTGAAATGGGTACCATCGTGATCGTGAAGTCCTCAGGGTTGCAATGATAGTCTTAAATTGGACGTTGGTATAGGTTTTGGGTGGGTTTGTGGCTTGTCCCTGTGGATTCGAAGGAGAGAGGGAGAGAACTGAGAAGAAGAGAGAGAGAGACAAGATACGGGTTATGGGGAGGAAAATGAGGGTTGGGGATCCCTGTGAGGTCCTACCCAATCCCCATACATAAAATTAATACATGAAAATATAAATCTAAGCCTAAGTTTGAGTTCCTAAAACTAATGATTATTCCAATTAACAATAGTTTAGGAACCTTAGGTAAAACTAATATCCAATTTACGCACCTTAATTCCGTTTAAGGGCATTTTCGTAACTTCACGTCCTCGAAATTAAAATTCCGGGACGGGCTGTGACAACGTGGCCGAGGCCCAAAACGGGCAATATTATGCTATGGTAGAGTCGAGCCCAAAAAGTGGTCGAACCCATAAAAAAATAGTTGTTCTCAATTATTGTTTTTACAAAATGTTTTAATCTACTAAATTTTTTGCAGATGAGAATATTCAAACTCGAATGAAATAAGGTGAACCCACTAAATAGGTCCTTCTCTTCCTTTTCAAAACAAGGGAATGTGCAATTTTACCACATTTTCCCTTCTTGTGTTTGGCAATTACATTTCTTCCTAAATCCTTTTTTTTTTTTGGACAATTACATTTCTTCCTAAACCCGTATTTTTTATTTTCCCTCCATTTTTTTGGACAACCATATTTTTCCTTCATTTCTTCCTAAATCCTCATTTTTGCCTCAAAGAAAAATAAATAAATAAATATAGAAAGAGAAAGTCTTATTGAAAAAGGGGTGTGATATCCACACACCTCAATTTACTTGTCACATACCCCTTATTAATTTCTATCCATTAATTTTTTTCAATTCATCTAATATGATGGCCGAAATTAAAAATTATGTGAGAAATAAAATAGATTGTGGATATCACACCCCATTGAAAAATGGAAAGGTCATAATTCTAAAGGAATTTGTGTTGGGGAGATTAAAAAAGAAGGGGACTACCAAAGCAGGGCATTAGTTTTTTGCATGGGGAAATGCGTAATTTGGCACTATTTACTACAGTGTATTGTACTAACACCGTCCCCAACCGTCATCTCATGTCTCATGCCTCCCAGCTAAGAGATGCATCGCGTTGGGCCCCTCTATGTCGTTTTTCTCTGGACCAGATGGGTGTTTGATTTGGGGTTGCAGGATAAGTGGAGTGGAGGAGATAGTTGGGTGCAACTGCAGAGCAGTATTTGGCATCAAAGTGTTTCCACTTACCATTTTTTTAGGGCAAATGACAGTTTACTACCTTCATTTTTGGTGGTTTTCAATATTTAGTACATCAATTTTTTTTCATCCCAGAGTCATACTTAAAGTCTAAATTTTGGGACAGTCTCATACATCCGTTAGTCAAACTGTTAGTTCTCCCGTTAAGCAATGACATGGCGCCCATGTGGACAATGATTGGGCGCCACGTGTCATTAAAAATATTTAAATAAAAATAATATTAAAAAGAAGGAGAAGAAGAAGAAAAAAAAACAAAAAAAAAACCGAACCCATAAAAGAAGAGGAAGAAGAAGAAAGAAGAAGGAGAAGAAGAAGGAGGAGGAGAAGAAGGAGAAGGAGGAGGAAGAAGAAGGAAGAAGAAGAAAAAAAATAAAAACCCCGAACCCAGAAAAGAAGAGGAAGAAGAAGGAGGAGGAGGAGGGAAAGAAGAAGGAGGAAGAAGAGGGGAAGAAGAAGAAGAAAAAAAAAATAATTCCAAACCCAGATAAGAAGAGGAAGAAGAAGGAAGAAGAAGGAGAAGAAGGAGGAAAAGAAAAAAAAAATTCCGAAGCCAGAAAAGAAGAGGAAGAAGGAGGAGGAGAAGAAGAAAAAGGATGAGGAAGAAAAAGGAAGAAGAAGGAGAAGGAGGAGAAAGAAGGAAAAAAAAATCTGGGCGTGTAGAAAAGGGGGGTGCCGGGGGGGAAGAAGGTTTTTTTTTTTTAAATTTTATAAATATTATTTTAATATTATTTTAATGACACGTGGCGCCCAGTCATTGTCCACATGGGCGCCACGCCATCACTTAACGGGAGAACTAACAGTTTGACTAACGGATGTATGAGACTGTCTCAAAATTTACACTTTAGATATGACTCTGGGATGAAAAAAATTGATGTACTAAATGTTGAAACCTACCAAACATTAGGGTAGTAAATAGAGTTATACCCCTTATATATATATATATATATATATATATATATATATATATATTAGGAAGTTTTAACGAAATACTCCCGATATTATTCACGTTTAACGAAAAATTACATTTTTATCTTTCCTTGTTACTATTCACAATACCTTTATTTGTCATTTTTTCATTAAAACTAAAGTTTTTTTTTTTACTCTTCGTTAGTTTTCTTTATATTTTAGCCATCATATCAAATGAATTGAAAAATATTAACTATGAGAGGTAAACAACTTCTCTCAATTCAACTAGGTCGCCATGAGTGGGGCTCTTATCATAACATAATCGGCAGATCCAAGATGTACTTTTCGTTAGTTTTCTTTATATTTTAGCCATCATATCAAATGAATTGAAAATTATTAACTATGAGAGGTAAACAGCTTCTCTCAATTCAACCAGTTCGCCATAAGTGGGGCTCCTATCATAACATAATCGAAAGATCCAAGATGTACTCTTAAGTAAAAAGGTGTGTGTACCTCACCATGCATTTCTAATTTGCTTTGTGTTGATCTTTTCAAATAATTTAAATAGAAAAGAAAATCAAACACACAATGTCATGTAACTACTACTATTAATAAATTGAGTTGCAATGTATTTGTAATCTAAAGCGCTTTATGGACTTTCACTTGGCGAGGCGAAGCAGACGAAGACAAAGAGATGGTCTTAGTAGTCCATTGCTTTTCCGAGGGTGTTGCTAAGATCGTCTAGTGAGGCGTTTAGTTAAGATAAGTCCTTCTTGTCCCATTAAAGATAGTTTATGCAGATAACAAAAACGAGACTAACTTTTAATCCAATTCAATCTAGTAAAAGTTAGTAAGGGCAACAAACGCACCTCTATATATATATATAAGATTTTAGTTATATGGATGCCCTCACTTTTACGTGTTAAAACGATGTTATTCTTTCCACTTTATTAAAAAAATTATGAGTTCAAATCTCTTCGACGATATAAAGGTAAATCATAATCATAGTAATTTTTATCAAGTTTACACATAAATTATTGATGCACGGTTGTCAACTAGATTGATTAGGCTCGAAAGGCTAAAAAGGCATAATTATTGGTTGCTGGGGTTGATTAGCCATTGAATACACCCAAAAAGTACAATATCCTAAAACCATGTCAAACATTAATCTCGTGACAATACGATAATGCCACAATTAGTGGGACAAAAATGCCAATCGGACATGAAAAAGACAAATCAGGATGTGACTTGTTCGCATCTTAGTGAACAAGTCTCTAATACGTGGAGTTTAGCACTTTTGAGGCTTTTTTCTAATTACAATCTCAAATTATCAAACCCAAATTTTACATTAAATTCTTAGGCAAGGCTGACGCATGAGAAAAATTTGTGCATGATTGTCAAACCAGAATAATTTTTATGCTGAGTGAGACTAGTGTGGAGTCGGATGAGACTAAAATACATAAAATCTCACGCTTTTGTGAGAGTTTAAGTACTGTTTATCTGATGATTGTTATACACTTATTGGTGAGTTTTAATACAATCGGAATCATAATTAAGCATCTATTTAAAATATGAGCAAAACCAATTCCTCTGTAGTCTGAAATTCTTGCCGATGACATAGTCCGAGTGCCCTTACATAAAGCTTTTGCCACTTAGCTTCACACCCTTCTAAATCTAACGAGTTATTCATTCTAATATAGTCTTTACGCCAAAAAAAAACCCAGGGAGTTCAGTTTTTGAGCATATGATAGGAGATAGCCCAATAGAAAGAAGATTAGCATCCATAATTTGTGCATGATTGTCAAATTAGGATAACATTTATGCCGAGTGAGACTAGCGTGGAGTCAGATGAGACTAAAATACATAAAATTTCATGCTTTTGTGAGAGTTTAAGTACTGTTTATCTGATGATTGTTGTACACTTATTGGTGAGCTTTAATACGATTGGAATCATAATTAAGCATCTATTTAAAATGTGAGCAAAACCAATTCCTCTATAGTCTGAAATCCTTGCCGATGATATGGTCCGAGTGCCCTTACATAAGCTTTTGCCACTTAGTTTCACGCCCTTATAAATCTAATGACTTATTCATTCTAATAGTCTTTACGCCAAAAAAAAAAAAAACCAGGGAGTTCAGTTTTTGAGCATATGGTAGGAGATAGCCTAATAGAAAGAAGATTAGCATCCGTAATTAACGGAAGAGTGCCTCAGCCTTCGTGAATTTTGAGTTTAATGACTTATGTAGTGTAAGACATACGAAATTGGCCATGCATATATGCAGTAACGAAATCAAAATTCGAACCTTTGGGAGTTCCAGTGTCGTAAGATTTTAAGTTTTTAATAGAAATAGAGGCGGCAAAAAATTTCAGTTTATTCACTGAAACATTTTGTTAAACATTTAGCAAGTTTGTTATCGTTAACCGAACTACGTGCGCTTGTTGTCGTCAGTCAAACAAACCATGTTGCGCACATGTAACAAATATGACATGCTGAAGCAACCTGACATATGCTGCCGGCGACAGTGAAGAAATTGCCGTGTGAAGTGCCGCTGCCTGCGACCCCGCATCTGTTACACCTTAAAATTAAGACAAACCAACACTAACCTTTCTCTTCAACTTATTTACAATTCAAAGAACCGAAAACGATCGATCAGTCGTTCACAACCATGGCATCTGCAGCTGAACTGCTTTCCAATTTCTTGATCCGCAACCTCTTCTGGGGAGGAAGGTCTTTGGCCGACGGGGACGCCTCAGCATCGACGATAAGCGTGTCTTCCTCGTTGAAATCTCCTCTCAGGACTCCCATTGCAATTTCATTCTCAACCAACTGTTGTATCACCCGCTTCACCGGCCTTGCGCCGTAGTTCGGATCAAAGCCTAATGTCCCGAGAAGCTCCACAGCTTCCTTTGTGTAATGAAGATCGATTTTCCTCTGCTTCAGCCTGTCTTTCAGTCGGTTCATCTGAAACGAGCAATGAACAAGTTAAGCATCTCTAGTAAGACTCGCTAATACAAGCATTTGAGATAGATTGCTCACCTGTATCTCAACAATTTTGGCGATCTCCTTCGAGTCCAAAGGCTGGAACACAATATACTCATCGACTCGGTTCATGAATTCAGGGCGGAAGGTTTGTCTTGCCAACTCCACGACCTGTTTTTTCATCACTTCATAAACTGCCTCCTTGCTGTCGTGTGTGCTACGAAGAGTTTCGAGTATGTAGTGGGAGCCCAGGTTTGAGGTCATTATCACAACGCAGTTGGTGAAGCTTACAGTTCGCCCTTGAGAGTCGGTTATTCTCCCATCATCCAGCAGTTGTAACAAAATGTTGAAGACATCATGATGCGCTTTCTCAATTTCATCGAATAGCACTACACAATAAGGTCTTCGACGAACCACTTCTGTTAGCTGCCCACCTTCTTCGAAACCAACGTAACCAGGTGGTGCCCCAACCAAGCGTGAAACTGCATGTTTTTCCATGTACTCACTCATATCAATTCTGACAAGAGCATTTTCTGTGTTGAAGAGATAGCCAGCCAAGGCCTTTGCAAGCTCTGTTTTTCCCACACCAGTAGGACCCATAAACATAAAACTTGCTATTGGTCGATTTGGGTCAGAGAGACCTGCCCTTGAACGTCGAATTGCATCAGCTACAGATTTCACAGCTATATCCTGACCAATCACCCTGTTGTGAAGAACCTGTTCCAGCTTAACCAGCTTGTCTCTTTCTGATTGTTGAAGGTTTGACAAGGGTATACCAGTCCATTTGCTTACAATTTCAGCAATATCAATATCTGTGACCTCTTCACGAAGCATAGAGTTTCCAGACTTCCGATACTCGGCAAGGTTGTTCTCAGCCTCTTCTAACTGGCGTTGCAGGGACATTAGAGTTCCATATTTGAGCTCAGCAGCACGGTTTAGGTCGTAGTCACGTTCAGCAGCTTCCATCTCTTGGTTTACTCTATCAATCTACAAAGTTTAAAAACATATGAATCAGCAAATCAGGAGAAGAGGAAATTTTCCAAAAATAAATTGCACAGTATATGGAGGAATACTTCTTCTTTAATTGATCGTATGCGAGTCATGAGAGCCTTCTCACGATCCCATTGTTCATTTAGTTCTTTCTGTTTCTGTTTCAGCGCTGCCAGGTCACTTTCCAACTTGCTTAACCTTTCTTTCGATGATTTATCAGTGTCATTTTGCACAGATAGCCTCTCCATCTCCAACTTCAACACAGCTCGGTCTACCTCATCCAACTCGGTTGGCTTAGAAGTGATCTCCATCTTCAGCTTGGCAGCAGCTTCATCAACGAGATCAATGGCTGCGGCAGATTCATTTTCAGAGAATGAAATAGAGTTCTATACAGAACATGAAGAAAACTTTACAAGGAAAACCCATTTCTACCAGACCCCCATCACCACCAAGAAAAGGCCTATAAGATGAAAAGTTTGTTACCTTTGTCAGGCAAAAAACGTTCTGTTATGTATCTGTCTGAGAGAACTGCTGCAGAAACAAGAGCACTATCTGATATTTTCACACCATGATGCAGTTCATAGCGCTCACGCAAGCCACGAAGAATGGATATTGTGTCTTCCACAGATGGCTGGGCACAAAATACTTGTTGAAATCTACGCTCAAGTGCAGCATCCTTCTCAATGTATTTTCTGTACTCATTTAATGTAGTTGCTCCTATACACCGAAGTTCACCTCGCCCAAGCATTGGTTTCAACAAGTTTCCAGCATCCATTGCACCGCTTGTAGCCCCTAAAAGAATCATTAACGAGGACATCAGGAAAAAACATGACAGATACACTACTAAAATGCTATAGCTTTATCAGAAAAATCGCACAAACCTGCCCCTACAACAGTATGAATCTCATCAATAAATAGTATAATCTGTCCATTAGAAGCAGTAACTTCCTTCAGAACAGCTTTCAACCTTTCCTCAAAATCCCCACGAAACTTGGCACCAGCAACTAATGATCCCATATCTAAGGAAATCAACTGTAGAATACAAGACAAAATGAAAAATTAATGCACAAATTTATAAAGTCAAGAAGAAACTGTTTCATGTGAAACATCATGCACGATTAATGCAGTGTACTTATACAATGAATTGAATTGAGGGTGGATCTAGCAAAATTTGAATTGAGATCCAAGTACAAGAAATTTAACCTGGTTCAGATTTGAATAACAATGTCAAAATCAGGATTCAATCTTCAAACAAGAAAGAGG
Organism: Crataegus laevigata; assembly: GCA_963580275.1. Lineage (NCBI taxonomy): Eukaryota > Viridiplantae > Streptophyta > Magnoliopsida > Rosales > Rosaceae > Crataegus > Crataegus laevigata. The sequence continues at coordinate 4,934,037 of OY756949.1, forward strand.
TTCCTATACTAAGGGGTTCTTTTTTTTCTTTTTCGTTTTTTCCACAGAAAATATTTAGTGTAATAACTATGAGAAAAACATATCAATTAATTGATAAATATACTGAAATGAATAACTACCTTTCTATTCAATAGCGGTTCTGGAACATCCCCACGTACAATTCGTTGAGCTAATCTGCAGTTAATATCGAAGTCATACTAAATCAAAACTTGTTGAACAAGAAGTAAGATAGAGTAGAAAGATGCAATGCACCCAAACAAACATACCCTTCAGCAATTGCAGTTTTTCCTACACCAGGCTCACCGATAATAACAGGATTATTCTTCGTTCTCCTAGACAATATCTGGATACACCGCCGTATTTCATCATCTCGGCCAATAACAGGATCAAGTTTGCCCCGCCTAGCCAGTTCAGTCAAGTCATTCCCGTACTTATCCAAGGCCTCATACTTTCCTTCAGGATCTATATAAAAAAAACAATATTGATTTTAATATTTAAGGTATATAAGAATACCCAATACATATATGCATAGTAAAATGTCAATTCAAGGTAAAGCACAGCATACTTTGATCAGTGACTCTTTGATTTCCACGAACATCTTTAACAGCCTCCTTCAAATCTTTATCACTAAGCTGGAGGTTTCTGAACAATTGCTGCCCAAACCGCGAATCGGCCTGAAACGCCAACACAAGGTGCTCCACCGACACAAAATCATCTTTCATATCTTTCTTCTGCCGCCGGGCATTGTCCAACAAGCCAACCAAATGCGAACCCATAATAGGGCCACTGGTGCCACCCGTCACCTACCACAACACAATGTTTAATTAACCACAATGCCATCTCAAGGACAGTTTGGGACTGCTTCTGGAGAAGCTAAAACGGCTCTCTGACAATCATAAGCCCCTATGACTACATTTTGCATAAAACTTTAATAGTTCTTCTATCCCTAAACACTAAAGCCTACTTCCTTTTCAGGAAACACTTCCAAGTGCTTTTCCAAGACGCAATTGGGTTTTCAATAAAATCTTGACGAGTTTCTAATTAAAGCACTTGCATTGAAACGAAACATGGTTATGCCATTACATCTATGATGAAAAATGGAACAGGGGTTTCGATTATATGCACCTTGGGCTGCTTATCAATGAACTGATCAGTTGCTTGAAGAACCGTAGTGTTGTCGAGCCCCGCCTTGGTGAAAATTCTCCGGGCCAAACCATCCTTCTGCTCCAAAAGCGATTTCATCAAGTGCTCAGTTTCCACCACCTGCTGCTTGCTATTTCGGGCAGCTTCAACGGCACCCACAACGCCCTCCCACGCCATCTCAGTGAACTCATTCTGACTGACCTGATTTTTCAATCAAGTTAAAAAATTCAAAAATTAGCCTCCAATTTCCAATTTTATTCATATAATATATTAAAAAAATTACAGATTCAAATTCAATGAGAAAAGTTTTAGGGATTTTGTGACCTGGGAGGAGCTCGTGGCGGAGTAGAAATTGGGAGTCGTAGAGTGGAAGCTGCGAGTGAAGGCGCTTGCCAAATACTTGGCCGAAGCGACATTTCCCCTATCCGGAACGATGCCGGGGCGAGAGAAGGGAGCGGCGGAGCTGCCGAAGGCGCGGGCGGAGGCGGCGACGGCGATTGCGCGACACTGATGAGAGAGGGAGTTTCTGGTGGAGGCGTTCAGGTACGCCAAGGCCAGGGCCGACTTGGTGAGCGTTGTGGTGGCTCTCCTGCTCGCCATTTGACCATGAAATGAAGGCACACAAGCACAACAGAGAATTGAGATTGCTTAGGGTTTTGCTGTAATATATTCGGATTCAGTGAGACAGAAAGAGAGAGTGAAGAAACTTGAGGAAGAGGCAATAGAAGGTTGTAGAAGGAAGGAGCATCGGGGGTGTTTCCAGAAGGGGCAAATACTGTTTTATTCCTTTCTGTTTTTTCTTTGCCGCGTTGGTTGTTGGTACCGAATCCAACCGACCCAATTCTTTTGGGCCTATCCGATATTGTACCAATCATGTAGCGCTATACGTATGATAAGACCCGTTTGGAAATGCTTCTCCAAAATACGAGAGACAATTATATGACAAAAATATTATCATGTCACAATGAACTTTTTTATTGAAAAAGGGGGCTAAAAGCAAAAACTCTAATCAATTTAGATTAGAACATCTCAAGTCGATCATCACGAATAAAACTAACTAAACAAAGAGAATTATCAAATTAAAAAGTGCCTAAATATATATATCAACTAATCAAGTCTATAAGTAGATAAATTGTCCGCAACAAAAAAATAAAAAAATCTCTATAAACATGCTGAAGTTTGCATTGCCAAGATCTTAAAAGCAATTCTCAACAGGGTAAAACAAGGGTATCCAAATGATAATTATTGCCAACAGCTTGCAACACCAAATGAACTACGACTGCAAAATTTGATTCCACCAGTAACTAATCAATCTGTAATCTCCATGCCAATTGTAAGCCCAAGTAAAGACTTCATACCTCAATAATTGATCAATCCGTAATTTTCATGCCACGTAAGCCCAAGTAAAGACTCCATAACTCAGCGGTGAGAATCTCACCTATGCCCAAATTGGCGTAAGACCCAGATATTAATTTACCATCAGGATCTCTTAAAACACCACTCAACATTAAGCTTATGTTAAAAGTACTTGAAAGCACTTTTAATATAAGCATTTTTGTCACATGAAGTGCCTCTCTGAGAAAGTCATTCTGACCACCGAGAACCACCATCAAATGAGCCCAAAATTGAAAATGAAAGCAATGCTTCATGAATAAGCACTTTTTTAGCTATGATATCTAACAAACGCAAAGGCACTTTCATAAATAAGCTTGGAAGTTGAAACCCGAGCCATCATTATAAAGGATGGTGTAAACTGTCTTTCAAATTCATTCAAGTTCATGACTACCAAGAGGTTTTAACAAAATCACAACATATGGGATTCCCTGAAAAGCCAGAATTCACTTGCTCTTCTTCGGTTCTTTTGCATACTCGTTGATGAGTCCGTCTACTTCCTTCCAGAAAAGGCCTTCCACCAACACTCCATCCTTGGTAAACCTGAAACAGAAAAACAAAAGTAGAGCAGAAAATATTAGTGCAACTTGAAACTCCAAGAAGCAATATGAACACACATGTGAGCACTTATGCGCAAACATGAAAGGGAGAGGCGGAGGAAGAGATAGACCACTGAGTAACGCTCTTTGTGAATTCCACTGGTTTGTTTGCAGATATTGATTCTGGATCTGCACTGGCTACTGTAAGCGTGTACAAGTCAGAAAATCTTGGTAACTTGGAAGACACCACCAACCCGGTGCTAAAGACCCCCTGCACAAATGCATTACTAATGAGAAGGGGACAACACCACCAATTTTTATGTTAGGCAACAACACCATATTCCGACTTCTCCTTCGTGAATCAACTTAATGTGCATCCATTTCAGATGATATAATGAACTGCTAGCCCAAATTCCAAGTGATCATACAGAAGCTGTAAAACTGAAACTATTAAGTATCTTTGAGTTTCGCACTTGTTTAAGTTGAAATTAAACCGACTTGATAATCCAAATTTGCCAAACTGACCCCAACATACTGAAAATATTTTGGCACACATACTTGGCAGAATTGAAATTTCCAGCAACTATAGTACACAGTTACTAGCGAAGAAAACAATGACACCTTAGTTCCAAAGTATCTGGATCTACAAACTAAACATGCAACGAGAAAAAACTCTCAAATACTTCCTTTAAAGGTTCATCTGTTATACTGAAGGAGAAATTAACTAATGAACCATGTTAGAGCAAAAACTCAACAGGTTGTATTATTTATAACAAAACGTAAGCAAGCCTTGTGACTTGAATTAAGCTAAAAGCAATGTTTTAAAAAACTCGCCTAGGGCGCCCTTGAGGCTGGGCGCCATGACAAACGCCTCAGTTTTGCTGGAGTGGGCGAAAGGCTTCGCCGGAGCCGCCTAGGCGCCACCGAGTGGGTTTTTTTTTTTTTTTTTTTACTCCCAAACCCAAATTTTGGGTAGGATTTTATATAATGGATGTGTGTGCTGTCTACGTGCATTGTTATATGTGTGCTCATTGTGCTTTTCATCCTCTATTTTATACATATATAATATAATATATGTATATATATATGTGTGTATATATATATTTATAATATATGTGTGTGCTCAGGTGATTATTGATTAATAATCTTTCTCTTTTTAATATAATATATGTGTATGCTTAGTGTATATATTAAAAAATTTAGGTCCCATGAGGCTTCGCCTCACGCCTCACGCCTAGGCCGGGCTTCCCCTCGGACGCCTCGCCCACGCCTCACGCTTTTAATACATTGGCTAAAAGACAGTCCATGCCATGGCAAAAATTGACAGATTTAAGACAGCATTGCTAATGACTTCAACTCTTCTTCCTCACACCCTGTGTGGTACTAAAATCTTAGACAAAACATCTGCAGAACCCATCTCCACCGAGCATGAAACTATAGTTCACCGAGACATCAATTGACTATGTGGTGGTAAACTTAAAACAATATACAAACATTAAACAAGAAATATGAAAATGTTTACTAAGAAAAACATAAATGAGCTTACCGCAGGAGGATGAGTGAACAAGATTGCATTTTTCTCCTTCGTGTACGAGACCAGCTGCAATATCCCATTAACGATGACATACTTGCCAGAGTCAAAGATGAAACAGATTTGCGGAATTATCATTCGAACAAGGATATGCCATTAACTATTCAATCGGATTCTTACAGTCCTTTCCGAAAATTCATTCCTCAATTCTTCTGAACCAAGTAGTTCAAAGTTGCATCCGCTCAAATTTTCGGAAAAACGACTTACGGAATATGGTGATTACGAAAAAAAATCACGATCAAACAATGTCAATAACAGACAGCAGAACCCAGTTAACACCTAACTTTAACCAATTATCTGAGATCAATTCCGAGAAAAAGGATATAATGCAATGCATCCAAGCAGGAAATCTCGGTTTTCCGGAAATTTCTTGTTGTAGAACTGAGCGAACAGAGCAATGATTATCACAACGGTTCCAATCAGCAACTTCAAGTTACTCAGCCTCGTATTCTCCACATACCCACGACTCTTAACAATCTACAAAACCATTTTAATTGAATTAATCCAATCATTAATCACTCCAAATAGCCTCATAATCCACAAATCACACAATAAATCAATCAAAACAAAACTTCTGATTACCGTATCATCCAAATCTTTCAGAAATTGAAGAAAATGTGAGATTTTAAACGCAATCAATAAATTGGTGAAATTAAATGTATGAAAAATTTGGGGAAAAATCGACAGACCTCGGAGACGGACTCGTCGAGGAGGTGCTTGATGGAGCTGTGATCTGAGAGATTGACCTTCTTAGGGTTTTTGCTCTTGCTCTCGGCCTTCGTCTCCGACATTTTGGAATTTTGGGATTTCTTTCAATTTTTTCAGTTTTGCAGATGAGAATTTTGCATATCGCGGGGTTTTGGCTTTTAGGCGATTTAACTGTTTCTGTCACTTCTCAGTGTCTTGACATCATTGTTCCAATCAAAGTCTGTCACGTGGACAAAGAGACATACACGTAGGATCTTCTTTCCATGTCACACATTTAGAAGAAATTAGATCTTCTCCGGACTTTAGGGTGCGTTTGGTACGCGGGACGGGACGGGACGGGATGAGGCGTTCCGTCCCGCGTTTGGTACGCCTAAAACGAGTGGAACGAGGCGTTCCACGGGACAAGTTTTGGATGATTTTTGGTTCCACCTCCCCCCCATGGAACGGGGTTGTTCCACGTCTGTGGGACACCAATTTTTAACATTTTAGGACAACAATGCCCCTTGTCTTTTTCAAAATTTACAACATCCGTCTCGTCCCGTCCCGTCCCGTCTGCGTACCAAACGCACCCTTAGTGTCCGGGATTTCTAAATTTGGGTCACACATTTGTAAATGAGATTGGAGTCATTGGGTTTGTGTAGTGTGCCGGCGAAATGAGTTAATAGAAACCATCGAATTCAATTTGTATGATCTAGATTGTGAATCCAATTCCCATTTAGAGTTATATATTTTCTTGTTCCCAAATTCCAATTCACCACATAGCGAATTTGTATTTGATGAGTTGTTTACCTTTTGAATACGCAACTAATATCTATTAAGTAATTTTCATTTGCAATGGCGGGCTAAAGGGCTCAATATAGCCCACATTTGACAAAAAAACTCATCTTCAACAGTGGGCTAAATAGAATCTTTTTCAAATTAGACATTTGCTGTCAAATTATATATATTGTTGTAAAATCGACGATGTGTGCAGTGGAATAAATAAACAAGACACAAAATTTACGAGGTTCCTCTACAGTTAGTGTGACTCGAGTACATCCTCGGAGCAGCAGTAGTGCTTTTATTATAATTTGGAATAGTAGGAGTACAAAGATAACTCTCTATATTCTTTTCTCTCTTCCTCTTCCTTTTCTATATCTCTTTACCGTCAACTTCCTTCATTTTCTTCCTTTGATTTATAAGCAAAGTAGGAGCATCACATGCTAAATAGTGGGATGAATAGTGGCCATCCACAATGAATGGCTTGTGAATGAATAGTGGATTACAATACTCTCCCTTGGATGGCCACAAGTCTTCAATTGACTTGTTAAAATATTGATATGTTTTTTTATACTCCCCCTGATGAGTATCTCCCCGTGATTTCAAATCATTTAAGCTGATCGTTGATCATTCTGCTTCGATCTCTTAGCGAGAAAAGTTGCCAACAGAGGTGCTTTACTAGTAGTTAACTTTCCACATGCTTGTTCTTGAACTGGGCTGGAGGGCCTTCTGCTAGACTTCCTCCAAAGGTCTGAATTTTATCATTTTATCTGGAACTGAATTTGATTCAAGAGTGGTGGACACTTAATCTTGAATCAAACTTGTAATTTCTTCAAGGGCCGTCGTGGCTTGATTTGAATGTCGGGGAAGACGCTGACATGTCTTCTCCAAACAACATATGACACCCATCATTCTTATCCCCCAATGGTCCTCTTACAATTGGGAATTATGTGATGAAGAACGACAAGAATCTTCTCACCCTCAAGGATAACAAGATTCTTTCCAAGCGGTCCGATGAGTTGGTTGTTTAGGACTCTTTGGCCTTCGGCGTCCAGTGTACAAGCTCTGTATCAAACATGGGCCAACGCCTTCTTGCTCGGACTCGTCAAGTTGAGTCACTGATGGCTAAGGTGGCGAGCCTTAGACAAGAGATCCGAGAGCTCAAGCATGAAAATAGGGAGTTGCACATGCTTGCCAATAGTTACACGACGAGCATGAAGAGAAAGCTTGACCAGCTGCAAGAATCTGAAAGTCGAATTCAGAGTGACCATCAGAGGTTTGTGGCTTTATTACAAAGTCAACTTTTACATTCGCCGTCTGGAGCTTCACCAAGTGTTGAGGCTCCGGATAATCAACCTCTGGTGCTTCGTCTTTCTGCAGCTCCGCCGAGTACTAAGGCTTCATGTGAGCAATGAAGGCTCCCTCGTGTTTATCTACACTTTGTATATATTCTTTGAGATATCAATAAATAAGCTTTATTTCATTCAGTGTATTGTGCCAAATACAATAAAGCATATTCTTCACTAAGATGTGGTACTTCTGAACCAAATATCAATTTATCTTTACCTTCTCGAAGATACGTTCTTAGTGTCTAAATCATTTAAGTATTCAACATATAATCTTCAATCCATATGATTCTTTAATATCATAAACATCATATATAAGATTCGTGTTGGTTGATTGTTCGATCTGCAGTTCGAGACAATATTCCTCTTAACACTTTATAATTTTTCTTGACTCTTCAGGAGTCCCAATTTAATATCATCAACTCTTCAGGAGTTCTATTTTAATGTCATTGACTCTTCAGGAGTTCTAATTTAATGTCATTGACTCTTGCAAGAGATTTTGGTATGTTGCAACAATATCATAATGATAGTACTCACTCAGGCAATTTATACCATTCATTGGTATTGAGTACATAATTTATGCTTTATCCTTCCAGAACTTACTTCAAGCAATCTGAATCCTTCATGGATTTTCTACACTTCATGACACATTTTCTTTTGAAATTTATACAGAGCAATTTACTCCCATGTATACTTGAGGGATTTACTTATGGAGATATGATGTGGGCGACTCACAACCCTTCGTACATAATTCTCCATTCATATGAACTCGTGTACATGAGTATAATTTTAGGTTTCAATTAGTAACCTTGTGTCATATCATATGAGTGTATTTCACTGTATTACAAATACCCATATGTAACCTCTTTGGTTCAACATCTTTTGGCTATTTGTATTGTATTCAGGTATATAGGTCCATTTATCCACGTTTTTACAAAATTGTAATGGAATTGCCTTTCTCTATTTTGCCAATAATTTTTCCTTTCGTCGACGAACAAAAGAACGTGACTCAATATCAACACAGCTTATTGATGAAATTTAGTAGCTACTTGTAAAAACCAAATATACCATTGGTTATCATCAATTCGTGATCCCATATTTTCATGTGCATGCGCATGCATAAAAACTTTTCATTTATTTTGGATATCCATTGCCTCATCAAGGGCGTTACACTATCTCTTCCAAGATAGCTATAATTTGGAGAATGTGGATCATAACCTCATATTGAGCGTTATAGAGCTGGGATTTTAATCTCCACTTCTGGGAGTTGAGTCATTGGAACCTATACGTCTATCATGCTTCATGCATGAGCAATGTTCTAAAACGCGGTCTGGGCGGCCGCCTAGGCGGCGCCTCGGCGCTAGGCGTCGGTGCTCCGCCGCGATTAACTCAAAATCGTTCACAAAATCGGCAAGGACATTAAGCGGTGTAAGGCGGCCGCCTGGGCGGGCTAGGCGGGCTCGGCGGACGCTGGGCGGCCTGGAAAAGAAACTTCTATCGCGAGACTCACAACCTTTTGAGTCTCGCCGTCTGCCTCTCTGTTTGGTAGAAGAGAAGTCGAATATGGTGTGAGAGAGAGAGAGAGAGAGGTAGATGAGATTTGTGCATTTGCAGGGATGGGTGATGGCGACGGGTTGTAGAAGATTTGCAGAGATGGGTGCGTCGAATATGGTGAGAGAGAGAGAGAGAGAGAGAGAGAGGGAAAGGTAGATGAGATTTGTGCATTTGCAGGGATGGGTGACGGCGACGGGTTGTAGAAGGCTTGCAGAGATGAGGGCGGCGGCACGGTGTAGAAGATGAGTGTAATTGCAGGGAGCTGCGAGTTAGGGTTTTAAACTTTTAAGCAATTTGCAACTTTGTGCTTCCTCTAAACAGTCTGAAGGATTAAATAAAAAATGAAAGAAAGGCCATCGTTTTGTTTTATTGAGAGGCCTAACAATATGGGCTTACAAATTAATACAATTTTTGAACTCTACATGTATCCTCATATTTAACATATATACCCATATATATTCTTTATTTTTTTTAAATAACATAGTATCAATGTTTATTTATATATATTAGGTCGTAAATTTGATTAATTTATATGTTGTTTGAATTGTGAACTTGTTATACATGTGTCATCCTATAATACTCATCACTATTGTTATATGGCATATATGCTTAATGTGTTTTAAATTTTGGACTTGTTGGATACTCTTTTTGCATTTATCATTCTTTTATTATTTTATCTATGAATTTGATACAAATATAATTTTTTGTAAGTGTCAATATGCATTTATGTACAAGATATACAAGAAATTTACCTAAATCCGCCTAGACCGCCTAGGCGCCCGCCTAGACCCCGCCTAGCCGCCTAGGCGCTAGGCGCCATCCCACCGCCCGACTAGCGCCTAGCGTTTTTTAGAACCTTGTGCATGAGACATCAAAATTTCCATATTCGTGGATTGTCCTTTCTGGGATGTGTATCCATACGACGACTGTCATGCTTCCGGCATGCAACAGTTATGCTTTGGGAATTCAATAGTTCAGTAGTGTCATATTCTTCTTCTTTTAAAATGGCTGAACCATTTGAATTTAAGGGTTTACCACGCTTCAGGCGTGTAACAAATAAATCATTTACTACCACATTATCTGCCATGCTTCAGGCATACAACAGATAAATCATGCTGCTTCATTATATTGTCCAACAGGGACATTAATTGTTGTAGGCACATTTGCAGCAAGTATATGTGATTTTATCACTTTCGTTGCATTATTAAATGCATCTGGCACTTGATTTGCATATGGTTGCATCATTCAGTTATTCTCACTTAGATTTTATATTGATTGCTTCATGAATCAAAATAAGACAAATTCTCTTTGTTCTTCTGGAACGGTCTTTTCTCATCATTCTTCTGGAATAATATTTTCTCATCATTCTTCTGGAACAATGTTATTTTCTCCCCCTAATGGCGGAAAAACTGTCTTATCAAAATCATAGTCCGCAAACTACGCGGTAAACATATCCCCTATCAAGGGTTCCAAATATTGAATGATAGATGATGAATTAAATCAAACATAAATTCTCAGCTTGCATTGATGCCCTTTTTTATTATATTGTGGCAGTGTGATAAGCACATAGATAATGCAACCAAAAACTCGTAAATGTGTAATGTTTAGTTGGTGCCTAAACACTAGTTATACTGAGAAGTATTAGTGGTTGGCAACATGTCTCAACCAAGCTAATAATGTATCATGTAACATGGCATGTCCCTATGTAGAAAACTTGGCAATTTCGTCTTTATGAGCAAAGCGCGGGTAATCAATTTCATCCGCTTAATAAATGTTTCTGCTAAACCATTTCGAATATGGACTTAAGGAACTTCTGGTCCTTATTTAATAGTTTGTAGATTGAGACTCTTATGGCTTTTATTGCAATTAAGTTGAGGCATTGCAGCTCTTCAAACTTAAGGTACTCATCAAGGAACTTCATGTCCTGTTCTTGAGGATCAAGGGACTTCATGCCCGATCTTTTTGTATGATGGAACTTCTGGTCCAATCATTTTTATATGATGAGGATCAAGAAACTGCAGGTTCTGATCTGATCAAGGAACTTCGGGTCCTTGTTATACTCATTGTAACAAAAGATAAGTACAATAAATTAAATTAAAGCAATAGGTGGTAATTCCATCCATAGTAAATAACTTGTTTTTAAGTAAATAAAACTTTTGACAAGGGTTTTGATTCAGCACCATTCACATAAATCAAAACTTAAAGCAGTAGGCGGTAAAACTGTATATGATAAATAAATTGAACTAGTGAAAGTGTTTTAAGCCAATATCATTCACATAAATAAATTACAGTAATGTGGTGGTTGGTGGAGCTTGACAATTCCACTTACGGATGTGTTCGAAATTTGTTGCTGTCACAACAACCTTTCTATTCCCTTTTGTTTTATTATTATTATTATTTTTTCTTTACTTCTGTCGGGGAACCCATCCAAATTGTCCTTATTTTATTATATATTTTTTTATATTATCTTTTCAAATGGTACAGATACACCATCTCTCCCTTTTGTTTTGTTGTTATTATTTTTCTTACCACCTTTTCTTTGTCTGCCACTTATAAGAAGATCAAACCGTTAGATTTAACTCAAAATTTATTATGTTATGGATAAGAGGATACCAAACAACTTTTATGAAGAAACAGTTCCGATCTGAGCTACTGAAAATGGAGTTTTTGTACTCATAAGATGGCTGTCCAGTTTTTTGCGAAAATGGAAGCTGAGTTGAAGTTTCAGTAATCTGACTCGATCGCACCGTTGAAAATTTCTGAATTTTGGATATGTTCTAGGTACTAGGCGGAAAAACAACTTTTCAGAAGAAATTATTTCAATCGGATGTCAGGAAGTTGGAGTTCAGAGGCTATTTACATGGCTGCCAGATTTTCTGCTGATTTTGAGTTTGTAGTATTATTTCTAAGATCTAGAATGATTTAACCGTTGGATGATTCTGGAATTTTGATATGTTATAGGCGAGAGGATAAGGAACAACTTTTATGAAGAAAGGATTTCTGTATGATCACTGAAAGTTGAAGTTTCAAAGCTCATATGACAATAGTTATATAACCACATGTATATTTACTTTTGGAAAATTAGTCATACAGAGATATGAAGATGAAATGAAAAGATTTTCTTATCTGTGAGATTCCAGCTGATAGAGGTGAGGGGTAGGTAGTGCTTCACCAGATTTATGGCGTTGTGCTTTCCACTGACACGAGAGCTTCTCGTGCTGATAACGTATTGTAAAATCGACGATGTGTGCAGTGGAATAAATAAACAAGACACAAAATTTACGAGGTTCCTTTACAGTCAGTGTGACTGGAGTACATCATCGGAGCAGCAATAATGCTTTTATTATAATTTGGAATAGTAGAAGTACAAAGATAACTCTCTATATTCTTTCTTCTCTTCTTCCTCTCTTCCTCTTCCTTTTCTCTATCTCTTTACCGTCAACTTCCTTCATTTTCTTCCTTTGATTTATAAGCAAAGTAAGAGCATCACATGCTAAATAGTGGGATGAATAGTGGTCATCCACAATGAATGGCTTGTGAATGAATAGTGGATTACAACATATATATATATATATATATATTGACATCTGCTACTAGGCAAACCACTTGTAATCCACTTAAAGCCTCATGGCACCATTATTCATGGGGACGCGCATGTGTTACTGCTGGTGGAGATAAAAGCGTCACCAAAGGAGATGCCAAATTTTAAACATCAAAATGATAGTTGATGGCTTATGTGGCAAGTTGGCATTTTGCACAATATTTTGCTTCACCCGATATTTTAAATAATAATGTCATTTAATAAAATTTTTATATTTTTTGTGGAGTCCAATGATTAAGGCAACCAATCAAATATTTAAAAAACATAACAACATTTATTTTATATTTTATTAATTATTAAAAAAATTATTTAATAAATTTGACAATAAGAAATTGAAGGATCAGTTGGAGAAAGTTTGCTGCCATTTTTTACTGTTGTATGCTTATGTGGCAGTTTTGAGTTTGACATCTCATTTGGAGATGCTCTAAGGGTTGCAATGATAAAGTGACATGTCCTAACCCCAATATCCTCACATACCAGGGTAGGCATGTGCTGGCCGACACACGAGGGTGATGAAGCCATTTTAAACATGCATACAAATAAAAGACATGCAATTAGAACGATTATGCCAAAGCAAGAACGTGTTCAAAGTATACAACTACTAAGAATAATATGGAAGAATTACTAGGAAAATATACGAACAAGGGAATGATACCTATACTGAGAAGACTCAAGAATACCCACGTGGACGTGCCCTGACGCCAGGATCATGTGCCTCGAATCTAAGTCTTGAAGGGACGCAAAACCAGAAAATGTGAGTTGACCATAATCTTATTAATACTAATAATACGAAAACCATTTTATTTATGAACTTACTAACCTTCTGTTTTGAAAACACATATAATACTACGTAATAAGTTTTTAAGAAACTCTAGCATGCCATGAAAACATTTGTAAAACCAATGTGTATAAACTCGTGCTTGGAACAAGTAATATTGTCGCTCAAAGGCAAATCCATAACTCTCATCAACATTGAACTCTCTAGGGGTATCATAGTCGCCCGAAAGCAATACCTGTCCATCGCCCGAAGGTGAAGCTGTACGACACTGGGTTATGCCAATGAAGAAACATGGTAAGCCCCATTGCCTAAAGGTGAAGCTGTAAGACTCCGGGTTACGCCGGAGAAAAAAATCTATAACATCACACACCGACACTAGCTGCGGCCAGTGAAGCTATCCGATACTGTTTTTACTAGTGAAGCTGGGGGTATAATATATATCATATCTCACTCATCCTCATCATTGTTCTTATGGCCATAAACATCAATATTCATGTTGTGTGAATATGTTGTATGATAACCCACTAGATATTTACCAAAAACATATCTCAAAACTCATGCCAAACATCAGAGCTCCCAAGCTCAAAACCGCTTCGAGTAAAGCCATGCTAGTTCATACTTGTAAATCCACCAAATTTCTTACGTATAAAACTAATAGTTCATAACCTTTAGTAGAATGTAAATTAGATAAATCTTAAATATTTCACAAAGCAATTTAAATAAATCATAAATTCTCCATAAACTAAAAAAATGGAAATTCGTAAAACATACTTTAAAACATGCTCAATTTATGAAATAAGATATGCATGCAATCATAAGATTTATAAAATATTCATATGAGAAGGGGTCCACTCACAAGTCTTCCATTGCTTGGGAGCTGCTCAACTAGCGAAGATGGTGCCACTTCCCACCAACGCACCAATATTGGGCCAAGTAGTGGCCAGAACTGGCCGGAAATGGCTTGCAAAGCCGTCGGGTCTCATTGGAAAAACTAGGAAATTTTCCCCAAGATGAATCCAAACTGAAAATCATGAGATCCTCGCCGGGAAATATAGAGGTCTTAGTCTGGGTTCGCGTTCGCAGCCCGAGGTTTAGGTTTATGGGCTCGAAGGTTGGTAAACCTCGTCGAGGTGGCGAGATTAGGTGGTGGTGTGATTTGGGGTCTCTGGTCAAAACAGAGAGAGTGAAAGTGAGTTGAGAGAGTTTCAACGGGAGAGATGAGAGGGATAGAGAAAAAAAGGGAAAATAGGGAATTAGGAGAGTTCAAAAGAGGGGTGAAGGTTTCAGGGAAAGGGACATGTGGCAGAATGAGAAGTGGGCTGTGGGCCCCACGTGCCAGATTTTATCAAAAAAAAATAAATATCTAAATCATAATATCTCGAATAGTGAAATGACTATTTTACCCCTCGACTTTGTAGTTTTGTAAAACGCTCAACGGAACTCCAAATCTGATTCTGATTGCGCTCACACATTTGCAGCAACGAATACTATGAGGATATGCCAAGGGAAATAATCTTGCGTGACACAACAATGCGGTCAACAAAAGTCAACGTATTTTACCTCAAAAGGCATTTTTGTAATTTCACACTTTTAAATCGTTAAACCGTAATAAATGGGGACAAGTCGTTACATAAGTTGTGATGCATCCCACAATTTATCACACATACTCAACTTTGAAGCCATCTGATGTTTCACACACCTGGAACTGGACTGGTCCCTATCAAAAGGTAGCTAATATATGCGATGACGTCAACTAGTCGTTGGATTTTTTTTAGAAGTACAAGCTACTGGATAAGGTTTGGTGATTTAAAAAAAAACGTATATAATAGGAAAAAATATTGCGAAATCTAATATTTGTATAACAGGTTTGAAGGAGATGAAGTCATGCACTATTCATTTTAAACTATATTTTAAGTGCGCTGTATTTAGGAATGGAAGCTAAATTTGGCACAACCATTAGAGATGGGCTTAGGAGGGTGATGTCATTTGGACAATATCTTCATGCAAGATAGAATCTCTCCTAATTAGGACCATTTAGTAATGTTTATAAAACAGTTTTTTGTTTCACAAAAGCTTGTGCGAAATGCATTTAATACCAATCAACACCCTGTTGTAAACTAAACAAAAAACAATCAAGCAATAAATAAAACACAACGATTTCAGAATTCATCCAATCTAGGAGTACCTCTCTAACAATAGAAGTTTTATTCATTACCAACAAATACAAGAGAACTTACAAACACAAAGTGTTCTCAAATATATAAACTTATGCATCTCACAACTTTCACACATAAAACTCTATCCCACATCCATCTATTTATACTAATAGATATCATAGGTTTATACAAAGTCCCTAGAATATAGGAAACCAAATCTTACACTAAAACCAAATCTCAAATCAACTAGAAAACACAAATCCAAATATCTTGCGTCCATGATATCATAATTCTTGTTGTGATTTAGGTATGTTGATTTAATGCCAAATCCAACACACCCCACCACAACGACCATCTTGATCACCACCACCCATCATTGTCGTCATACCACCATCATCCCCTACTATTATCACCGTCAACACCACCTTCATCCTAATTACCATCTCCGCCACTATTTTAAAATTCATCTTACTAAACATTATCATCAAACATAAACTAGGTGTAAAATTTGAGATAACAATTGATTGAAATTCAAACCTCAAACTTCTTATTAGTTTAGATGGCGGGGCACCCTATCAAATTAGACGTGCTAAAGTGAAAGTGAGTCTAACATTTAATTAAATAAAAGTGCAAGAGAATATCAAAATGGCATCACTTTCAAAAAGTAATCATCCAACTATATAAAGCTATGTGAGGACACCACGTTGTAAGATAAACGAAACAAAAATTTAGAATTTAATATTTAGGGCATTTTATTAACAAAAATATAAAAAAGAAAGAAATCAGAAAGCTTACAAATAGAGGAAGTAATGAAACGCAATCAGATTAATTAATTCGTTAGTCAATATAATTTTTAAAGTATTTGATCCCAAATTTTTTAAGAAAATACACGTGTTCAATTATTTACGTGTAAGTAAACCGCACAAAAAAATTAAAAAGTGAATTAATTCTTTTATACATTTTTTTAATAAATAATATTATTTATTATGGGAATTAAGTGGGCTTAACTTCATGTTAACAATAATGTGGTTCAAATTTATCTTTAACGATAATTAAACATAAAATCTCTTACTTACAAATAAATAGTAGATTGTGATCCTAAGTGACTATACATATTTTAATAAACATACTAAATTAAATAATTAAAATATTTACAATTCATATTAATTTGCAAAGTGATAAATAATAAAAAGGTAACAAGTGGCGGCTTCTAAAGTATTGGGTTGGCTACATGGAAATGTGACATCCCACATCGCCCAAGAGAGTGATCCTTAAATGTATATTCTCATCCTTACCTAGCACGAGACATTTTGGGAGCTCATTGGTTTCAGGTTCCATAGGAACTCCGAAGTTAAGCGAGAAGGGGGCTAGAACACTCGCATGATGGGTGACTCACTGAAAAGTTGCTTGTGAGTTCCCAGAAACAAAACCGTGACGGCCATCATCCCACATCGCCCAGGGGAGTGATCCTTAAATGTATATTTCCATCCTTACCTAGCACGAGGCTTTTTGGGAGCTCACTGGCTTTGGGTTCCGTATGAACTTCGAAGTTAAGCGAGAAGGGGGCTAGAGCACTCCCATGATGGGTGACCTACTGGAAAGTTGCTCGTGAGTTCCCAGAAACAAAATCGTGAGGATGTGGTCGGGGCTCAAAGCGGACAATATCGGGGCTCAAAGCGGACAATATCGTGCTACGGTGGTGGAGCGGGGCCATGAAGTGATTTGCCCCGGGCTGGGATGTGACAGAAATGCTAGGACGAGCTTCATTGGGTTCTTGTCTTTCAACTTGGTCGCAGAGTCCCAATTTAGAAGAAAATTTTAAATGTGACAAGAATACGATATGGTACAACGCATATTATTATATAAATGGTAGAATATATGTGTTAAAAAGTTAATAATTAAAAAAAAATTCATTACTTATATAAAAACACATGATCATCCGTATTCTAATAAAAAAAAAATATTTCTTCCAATTTAGGATATCTAGCTGTGGACTTTTAACAAAAGCCCAATAAGTTTACAGTTTACACACGTAACTTCCACATAACTTAAATTTAAGTCATTTCGTTGTCGCCCTATTAAAATTTGGTGGTCCAAAAAACTTGGGTTAAGGATGAATGAGATAGGACTTCGACAAGTTGATTGCAGACCGCGTCATTCCGGCGGCCGGTGGCCTATCAAGTTTGACTGTGTTGACCCTTGTGTTGTGTGGATAAAATTCTTCTAGAAGCTGGTATGAAATTATGGTTTAATATTGTTATTTTTTATTTGTAAAGAAGAGATTTATGATTAAATTTTTATTAATGGTACGTTTTGTATTTACTATGACTAACTCACTACGTGATTTAGTCGAACCTCTATAATATCGTTGTATTATAGATAAAAAAGCACTATATACTACAAGAAACGTAAATCGCCACCAGCCAATAAAAACGCACCGTGTGTACAATATCAGGAGTAGTTGGAAATCTTGCCCATCTCACTCAAATAAGTGTTTGTTTCCGTATCTTGTGTGCTGGCTCCGATTTCTGACCCACCATGCTCGCACCGTCGTTTCCTGGCCTCCGTTGCCCAAACTTGAAACCAAGTCCTCCTAGATAGACGAGAAGACAGTCATAGAGAGTGAGAAGAGGGAGGAAGATGACATGAAAAAAAAAAAAGAAAGTTAATTAATTATTGGCCATTCGATTTTCAGTCCAACATACAAGATTGAAGGATCCGGATTGAATATCCTATTCCCACTAGAACTATACTTCGCTGCTAAAAGAGAGCAATAAGTGCTGCTGAAAAACAATAACAAATGAACATGTGTTTGAAAAATTGAAATTAAAAACTATGATTGGGCACTTATTCATTTGTAATTGGATTTCAGCATGACTTGCTACTCCTCTTCGAGCAGCGAAGCTTGATTCTTCCCACTATATAGAATTACAGATACATGATAAGATTTGTGCTACAAAACATTCTCCCTTTAATATAGATAATATAGTTTATTCGGAAAAAAAAAATTGTGCTACAAATGATTGTATATTTTAAGTAGTAAAACAAAACATGGGCCGTATAAATATTATCTTCATATGTCTCATTGCTAAAGTAAAGGATATAACAAACGGCAAATATGATCCTCGACAAGCAAAAAGGGCAAAACGCAGTCGTCTCAAATGATTGAGAGTCTGAGAGGCGAGACTCCAACGGCTTGTGACCTTCATCCATTTCCTGGCGACTTCACTTTCTCTTTCGGCTGTCTTCAGTCGTTAAGAACCCACCATAGTCAAGATCTCCAAACCACCTTCTTCCGCGCGTAACCCCCTTCTCTCTCTCCTCTCCCGCTCCGTTGACCTAGAACTTCCGCCCGGAGAACACCAAATCACTCTCTCCGAGTCCCAGATCCGTTCGTCTCCAGCCTCAATTCCACAAGTCAAAGGTCAGATCTTGCACCCCAATCGCAGTTTCTTCCCCAATCGATTTTCTTTCTAGGGTTCTTGCTAGTACTGTTATGTGCAGTTAAGTACTGTTAATCCGTCGTCGTTTGATGGTTTTCGTGTTGTTTTTTGTGTCAGATCTGAGTCGAACCGCAGAGTCGCCGAGTCGCTGTCGTTTTCGGATTCGAAATCCGGAAGATCCAGTTCAGGTTCTGGGGTTTTTGACTGATTGATTGTTAATTATTTGTTGCATCCTGTTGGGGGTTTTGGTTTTCGGGGGTTCTGGAACGCTTTGGGCACTGTTTGTAGATCTGGGTTTAATAGTATTCGTCCTTGTGTTGCTTGATTTGGTAAATTGGAAATGTCGATTTTACCGAAAGGGGATTCGATTGAAATCCGAGAGGTGTGGAACGATAATCTTGATGAAGAGTTTGCTCTGATTCGTGATATTGTTTTGAAGTATCCGTATGTGGCCATGGATACCGAGTTTCCGGGCGTGGTTCTTCGCCCGGTGGGGGATTTTAAGAACATCAATGAGTTTAACTACAAGACTCTGAAGGACAATGTTGATATGTTGAAATTGATTCAGTTGGGTCTCACTTTCTCTGATGAGAACGGCAATCTTCCCACTTTGTCCACCGAGAACCAGTACATTTGGCAATTTAACTTTCGCGAGTTCAATGTGAGCGAAGACATATATGCGAGCGATTCAATTGAGTTGCTGCGTCAGTGTGGGATTGATTTCAAGAAGAACAATGAGAAGGGGATTGATGTGAATCGGTTTGGCGAGCTTTTGATGGCTTCAGGGCTTGTATTGAGCGACAATGTGTATTGGGTTACGTTCCATAGCGGATACGACTTTGGATACTTGCTTAAGTTGTTGACTTGTCGGAGTTTGCCTGACACCCAGACGGAGTTCTTTAATCTGATCAAGATTTACTTCCCAGTGTTGTACGATATCAAGCATCTGATGAAGTTCTGCAACAGCCTTCACGGTGGCTTAAACAAGCTTGCAGAACTGTTGGAAGTGGAACGAGTTGGTGTGTGCCATCAAGCAGGCTCCGACAGTCTGCTTACGGCGTGCACATTTAGGAAGTTGAGGGATACTTTCTTCAGTGGCTCAGCGGAGAAGTATTCCGGTGTGTTGTATGGTCTCGGCGTTGAGAATGGACAGAGTAACTAATTGAAAGAACGTAATTTTCGAAAGATTGATGAATATTTGTAGACTGTTTAAGTGCGAGACACGTAGTTTCGCTGTACACTTCGCAAAAGAATTGTTGTTGTAGTTTTAACTTCTCCTCTTTGCTTTGCTTGTAACTGAAACCTTAACTGGTTCTCTGTAGCTTTGAGTTTCTTGTATATTATTGCAGTTAGTATTTCAATAAAAGTTCATGACGTTTCCTTTCTAAGCGTGTTTCTCCTCGCTACATTTACTTTCGAGCTCCGTCGTAACATATTGTAAGAAAGTTGCAGTTCTTTGGTTGCTTACACATATACAAGATGATGTTTTTTCGATCAATCGTCGCTAGTTCTGTATCAGCGTTCGGGGTTCCTGTCTAAGCGATGTTTATCGCACACAGTGTTGTTGTTTTGTAGTTGGAGATTCTTTCCTTTCATTTGCCGAAGATTGTTCTGTCATGCCATTTCGTTTCGTGCATGTCATTTTGTTCAGTGTTGCTGACAGTGGGCAGGAATGGGAAGAAGCCTGCAGAAACAGCGTGCTTGCGAAAGGAACCAGCTCGAACATCAAACTCTCGGCGTCGGCGGTGCTATTTTTTACCACATCTTTCTTGTCATCTAAGTAATTGCAGGGTGTTTGAGTTGATGTTCTTGGTGCATTTGCATTTTCAAGCCAAAGTTCCAAACAACTCGAGATTTCAGGACTTTGTATATATCAACAAGACTTCCCTTTTAACATTTCGATTTCGTTAGTAATATGTAATAATGCTAGTTATATCATATTTTATCGAAATATTTTAGAATCTGGCACTCAGATCTAATGTTATTCTTATCGCATTTTATCTTAGGTACGAGATGTGATCTCGTTTGTATGGTACTATACCCTCCCATGTTTCATACCTTTCATAGGCAGACACACATAAAATCTTTTTCATATTAATATTATTTCATGTGATAAACACATGTCATATTACGTCAATTAATAATATAAATGTGATATTTGACGCAATTGTATATTTGGACGGCATTTCAATTGTAAGGCCATAAATAATTAGGTTTTATATTGTTGAAAATTAGTTTTTCCATTTCCTATACTTCTTCAAAAACTGTCACAAAGATTCTGTCTCGAGTTAAATTTGGTGCCGGCGTAAGTTGACTGCAGGTAAGAACAAGAGAAATACCAAACATTACCATAAAATAAGCAAAACAAAAATTTTAAAAACGAGAAAAACACCCTGGCTCGTGTTTTTGAATTCAATAACAAAATTAATAAGAAACTAAAAATTGCTCCATAAAAATTGAAATCGAACTTAAAAAATCCCAATAAAAAAAAAAAGATTGAAATCAAAATTGTTCTTCCCCAAAATCCGAAAATTCCAATCGAGCCCCGGACTGAGAGAACGTGGCGAACCGCTTTTTCAAAAAGTTGAACGAACGTCCATCCGGGTCTCCTCTTCCTTCTCCGTCACCCCATTTCCTCTCTCCCCCACACACAAAGCACACAGCAGAGCTCATCGACGGCGAGCATCACCACCGTGCACCACCAGGTGATTTTATCATTCCCTCCGCCCTCCCTCTAATTTCAAATTTTAGAATACGCATTACATAACACAACCAGTGATTCGGATCCAAAACCCACGAACCCATCAAAGATCCGATCAGATCCGGATCTCGCCCCCCTCATGCCTCGCAAACCCAATTTCCTAAGGGTTCTCTCCGTCGTCCTCGTACTCCTCGCACTCTGCCATGCCGATCCGGTCAGTTCTGATTGCCCCAAAACCAGCCCCCTCGTCAACTCCGAATCCGAATTCAAAATGCTCCAGCACCAGCTCCGCGGATCGATTCGGATAATCGATGATTGCTCCTTCAAGGTCTCTGATTTCGACATGCTCCCCGGCTCCGACGTCCACTGGTGGGCCGCCGCCGGCCCCGATTTCACTAACCTCACCAACGGATTCGTCGTCTCCGATCAGAAGCTCAACGAGACGTACAAAAGCGACAGCTTTATCGTGCGCTTGAAGGACAATGTCACCTGGGATCGGATCCAAGTCCTCGCCGTGTGGGACCTCCCCACCGCCTCCGACTTCGGGCACGTAATTCTTGGGGATTTCAAAAATGGGTCGTCTGGTTCGGCTCCTTCCCCGTCGCCGTCGAGTGGAACCGATTCAGGGAACGGAACGGGTCGGATTCGGGTTCATACCGAGCCGACTATGCTGGAAAATTGCAAAGTTTTGTCGAAGAATTATAGGGTTCGATGGACGTTGAGTGCTGAGGACAATCTGATCGATATCGGATTGGAGGCCGCCACCGGGACCATGAATTACATGGCTTTCGGGTGGGCCAACCCGAATTCGATTTCCAAGCTCATGCTCGGAGCTGATGTCGCCGTCGCGGGGTTCAAAGAGGATGGCATGGCGTTTGTGAACGATTTTTACATCACAAAGTACAGCGAGTGCACCTTGTACAAGGACCGCGAGGTGAAGGGGGTTTGCCCCGATACCAGATACCAAGGGTCCGACCCGAATGGTGGCGAGGTGAACAATACCAAATTGGTTTACGGGCAGAGGAGGGATGCCGTGTCGTTTATTAGGTACCAGAGGCCGTTGGTTTCCGATGACAAGAAGTACGATTTGGCGGTGAATTATACGGAGAAGATGAAGGTCATTTGGGCATTAGGGCCGATTAGGCCACCAGATCTTCTTCAGCCGTACTATCTTCCCCAGAACCATGGTGGACCGAAGAGTGTGGTTTTCGGTCATTTGGTGCTGAATGTTTCTGAAAATGTGAATGACTGTTTGGGTCCTTTAGATGCAGATGAAAAGGAGGATCAGCATCTGATTATCGCCGATGCCATGGCCCCGCTCGTAGTTACTTCCGGCCCAGCATTACAGTATCCAGACCCGCCAAACCCTTCAAAGGTTTTGTACATTAACAAGAAAGAGGCTCCGATGTTGAGAGTGGAAAGAGGGGTGCCCGTGAAGTTTTCAATACAAGCAGGGCATGATGTTGCGATGTACATCACTTCTGACCCGCTTGGTGGGAATGCTACACTAAGGAATTCTACTGAGACTATTTATGCAGGAGGGCCTGAAGCTCAAGGAGTTCAAGCCAAACCTATGGAATTGGTTTGGGCACCGGATAGGAATACCCCGGACCAAGTATACTATCAATCTCTTTACGAGCAGAAAATGGGTTGGAAAGTGCAGGTGGTTGACGGAGGTCTGCCTGATATGTATAATAACAGTGTCGTTTTGGATGATCAGCAAGTTACCTTGTTTTGGACATTGTCAGAACACTCAATATCTTTTGCAGTTCGTGGTGAGAAGAAGAGTGGTTTTTTGGCAATAGGGTTTGGCAGAGGAATGGTGAACAGCTATTCCTATGTGGGTTGGATTGATAATATTGGTAAAGGGCGGGTAAACACTTACTGGATTGATGGAAGGGATGCTTCGAGTATACATCCAACAACCGAGAATTTGACTTATGTGAGGTGCAAGTCAGAAAATGGCATCATTACATTCGAGTTCACTCGTCCTTTGAAACCGTTGTGTGGTAAGAGTGATAAACCGGAGTGTAAAAACATAATTGATCCCACTACTCCCCTTAAAGTTGTTTGGGCAATGGGTGCTGCATGGACAGATGAGAATCTAAGTGAACAAAACATGCATTTTGTTACGAGCAGTAGGCCTATTAGGGTGCTGCTTATGCGTGGTTCTGCAGAGGCAGAGCAGGATTTACAGCCGGTATTAGCTGTACATGGATTTATGATGTTTCTCGCTTGGGGTATCTTGCTTCCTGGTGGAATACTGTCGGCTAGATACTTGAAACATGTTAAGGGTGATGGTTGGTTCAAGCTTCATGTTTACTTGCAGTACTCAGGTTTGGCAATCATCCTAATTGCTGTTCTTTTTGCTGTTGCTGAGCTTAGGGGTTTCTTTGTCAGCTCATTACATGTTAAGTTTGGGATGGCTGCGTTGTTTTTGGTCTGTATACAACCTGTGAATGCATACGTAAGGCCCAAAAGACCGGCTCATGGAGAGGAGGTTTCCTCTAAAAGGATTCTCTGGGAGTACTTTCATGTGATCGGTGGGAGATGCGCCTTTGTTTTAGGAATTGCAGCACTTTTCAGTGGAATGAAGCATTTAGGAGATAGATATGATGCTGAAAATGTTCACGGACTTACTTGGGCGTTGATAACTTGGTTCTTGATGGGTGCATTGATCGTTTTGTATCTGGAATACCGTGAAAAACAACAAAGGAGGGATAGAAGTTTTGGAAGAAGCAATTGGGTGCTGGGGAACCTTGAGGAAGATGACTCTGTTGATCTGTTGAGCCCGAACGGAATACCCTCGGAGAGAGAATCGCAAACGTCAGGAAGAATGGAAGTTCAATTAGAGCCTCTGAACAGATAGATAGGAATATAGTGTTGTTCTTTGATAAGAATTACTCCTTTTCACCAATTTTGAGAGCGTTCTCACATCATATGGGGAATCGAAGGCTTGTTTTTGCGCTGATCACCGTATTCGGCTGCAAGCATTCATCCCGAAGAAGGATATTCACCCCATGGCATGCAGTTTGTATACTTGATACATCTTTTACTCAGTAGAAGGTTATATCATACCTATCATTTTATTATGTTGCCTTCTTATCAAACAAGAGCAGAGTCGGGTTGCGGCGGACATTAGGTTAGGACTTCTAGCGTAGATTTGCGATAGTAATTTTCATGCTTTTGGAAAGAACAAAGAAGAGTTGCTTTAGGAAAAATGGAAGTGGTATATTTCTTTTCTTGTAAAGTGTCGTTCGATTAATGTTTTTCACTCACTTTTAAGCCTATAAATTCCGACATACACCAGATGTTTTTCATCTTGCGTTTGGGTTTGTTTCATTTGCTGGACTTGATTCTGCTACATTTGAATTTTTCTGTTGTGCATTTTAGTGTATGGTTCGATCTGCTTATCTTGGTCCAGCTTTGGTTGAAAAGGGGTGGAACCGACCGAGCCGAAACCGATCCGATTCCACCCCTTGTTGAAATGCATCTTTGAATAGATTTTCGAGATGGGTAATGCTAGACAGGCTAACTCTATAAATCAAATTTGGAAATCGTGTGATGTTTGGATGAGTGACTTAGCTTTGCCTTGAGAAGTTGAGAGTTGTTAAGGTTAGGGGCTTAAATTTACCCACGATTTTCACCTTCGTACTTTGACTATCACGTTCATAAAATGTATACATATATAATTTTGTAATGTTTAAAATCGCAATTGCGGGGATAGCTCAGTTGGGAGAGCGTCAGACTGAAGATCTGAAGGTCAGGTGTTCGATCCACCTTCACCGCATGCTTCCTTCTTTTTTCTAATTCCACTTTATATTCACGTGGTCGGCTTTTGCTTGCTTATTTTAGCCAGACATCTTCGTATGGGCAAGTTTAATATTATAAAACTCCAAAACGGATTTATGGGAATATGCCGTAAATCCCGACCGTCGTTCGGAAACATTTTTGCTCACCACTATAACTATAGTGTATATTTATTATACACCTAATTAATTGACACTTGTCATTTTTACTTAATTTTTTAAAATCAAATGTTATTTTTTAAATTTAAAGAAAAAACTAAATTTAAATAAAATGATTAGGTTTATGGTGAGCATACACCATAGTTTATGATGATTGCTCAACGTGTAACGCCTCTGCATCGGATCGACAATTTGAAGATAAGCACTAACAATTTTAAGATACTTGTGATATGGTCCCTGAAGTTTTAAGTATTTGGCATATATCCATAATGCTTCGTCTTTTGTTGCTAAGGTATAGTACTTTATTTTTTCTGTCATTTTTGTACTTGTTTTATTTGGGTTGTGAGTGAAATTCCCATGACCAAGTTCTTTCTTGGATGTGAAGTCTAATGTTATATTACTCGCCACATCTACATAGATCCTTCAAATTTTGTTGACAACGATACATTGCATTTCACGATTTAGAAAGTAATGATTGAACTTCCTAGTTGAATAAGCAAACTTGAAATCAACATAGTTTATGTATAATGCTACTTAGATCTTTTGGAATCATTGGTAATGATTTTTTCATCTCATTTGGTCATCCTCGACATGAGGTTTTTTCGATCAAGATGGGTCAATAGTGTTTTGTCAATGTCACTGGTATCACATTTGACACGAAATGTGTTTTGTCGTATATATTCTGAACTGCTTCACACGCGATTTAGATAAATTTACGCATACTAAAATGGTAAAAGTTGATATAAACTACACAACGCTTTGTTTAAATATAACATACAAAAATAATCTTATGATTTTTTTTTCTCATTAATGTTATGAAATATTTAACACTTAACAAAATATTTTATACACAATTTTGCAGCTATTACAAAAAAAAACCCCTTAGGCCTCGTTTGGCACACCAGATAGTACTAATAATACGAAGTAGGGTGTTTAGTGTCCGTTCGTATTAAATAGCAATCGAATTAAATAATCCGACCCACCTATTTTATCCAGTGAATACCCGCTTCCTTAGAGCATTTCCACCGGGGGCTCAATAGCCCAGCCCCCAATCCAAAAAGGTGCTGGCACCCTGTCCATCAACTCCACCCCACAAAATTGCCCAACCCCCAGCCCAAGCTGGTCTCTGGGCCAGCCTAGAATGGACTGAGAGAGAAGCCGGGCCATTGGCCTGGCGCGTGCAGCACAATCGCGACTGGGCACGAGTAGGAGACAAGAATCAGGCGGCGGGGCCCAGCGCGCAGGCGCACTACTCCTTCCCCGGGTGTGGGCGACGTGGCCCATTATATGCCGTTGAATTTCTAACGGCTAGTTCTTCTAGACCGTTGGATTTCCAACGGTAAAAAAATTTCAAATTTCAGTTTTAAAATGGACCGTTCGATCAAAGATCAACGGTCCACGTTTTTCCTATAAAAAAATAATAAAAAAACCCAACGGTCAGATTTATGACCGTTGGACACATGGCATGATCTTGACTGTTGGATTTGAATATTTTTCAAATCCAACGGTCCAGATTAATTAAGCACATTAAAATTAATTTAAAATTATAAAAAAATATAGAAAATTATTTTTAAAATACAGAAAAAATTTAAATTTTTTTTTTCTATAAATACCTAACCCTCATCTTCCACTTTACACCACATTTCAATATTTCTACACTTTCTATACTTTCTACATTTCAATATTTTCTATACTTTAAGAGAGAAAAAATGTCTTCGTGGAAGCTCATTGAAGATCTTACGTTGTGTGAAAGTTGGGTTCGCACTACTCATGACCTGCTTACGGGTAATGAGATGGATAAGCGAGAAATGTGAAGTAAAATTACGAAAGCGTTTTGCGATGTACATGGAAAAGACTCCAGAACTAGTCAAGGTCTTCAAGGTCGTTGGAAAAAACTCAATGCATCATTTACTTGTTGGAAAAATGGCGTATCTCTTGCTTCCGGTAATCTGCATAGTGGGACGAGTTTAGCGGATCAGGTAACAATATTTTTATTTAATTTCTTATGTAATTTCTTATGTAATTTCTTATGTAATTTTTATTTAATTTGTATGTAATTTCTTATGTCATTTCTTATGTAATTTGTATGTAATTTCTTATGTAATTTTTATTTAATTTGTATGTCATTTCTTATGTAATTTGTATGTAACTAATTGGTGCTTAAATTTTGTTTAGTGTCAAATGCATTTACACGGTAAACCATGAATTAACAATTGAACTAATTTGCTTCCTATTTCTCCTCATGCATGCATGCACTGAACTCTTTCATTGTTTCTTTGTGGTTCCTTGAATACACCCACACACATTTATATACACACACACACACACACATTTATATTGTTGTTTCCCTCTATTTAGTATTAATATTTTCCTTAATATGTAATTTCTTATGTAATTTTTATTTAATTTGTTATGTCATTTTTATGTAATTTATATGCATTTCACCCGCATCAATATTTTATTTTATTTGTATTACACCCGCATTTTTAACACTATCTTATCCCACATTTTTATAGACACTACAAGCTCAAGCATTCTACAATGCAAAGAACCATAACACATCATTCAACAAATGGGAATGTTGAGAAATTGTCAAAGATTGCCCTAGATACAAAATTGTCCCAATCGGTCCAGAAGTTGTCATGCACATCGTGGGTCTACATAGTTCGCCAGAACTAGACACGGCCGAACAAGAAGCCGACACATTTGAAGACACGGAAGGGACGCCAGAACAAGTACCCGAGACCCAACCAACTCGTCATTCCCTCAGGCCTCAAGGTAAAAAGGCATCAAAGAAAAAAGGTAGTTCTTCCAAAAATGACAACACTAAATATATGGAGGAACTTGCTCGCCAAGGTGAACTTACCATGGCACGGGAACAGGCTAGAGATGAGGAGAAAAATGCTGCAATGGCAGCACTACTAGCAGCTACTGAGGCTCGTGATGCGGCGTCTGAGAGACAAAGAGAAATAGTTAATCGAGAGAACGAGCTGGTTAGAGAAGCACTGCAGCGAGAAAATGAAATGCTTAGAGAAGAAAGGATGGCTCAAGCAGATCGTGACACTATGAGCAAGTCTCTAATAGGAATGTCTCCGAATTCAAAATATTTTTGGAGCTCAAAAAAAAAAAGATGTCATGCGTAGGAGGCGTGCAAGAGATGCAGAAACTTATCAAGGGGGTTCTAGCTACACAAATCATAGCAACCAAGATCCTAGCACCACATATCCTAGCTCCAATGACTTTGTATAATTTTGTATTTATTTGTAGTACTTTATTTAAATTCTTATGTAATTTTTATGTTTTTTATTTTTTTCTTTTGAACTTTATTTAATTTCTTATGTTATTTCTTATTTATTGTTAGAACTTTATTTACTTTTATTTAATTTATTATGCAATTTCAATGTGATAATTTATTTATTTTTGTACTTTAGTTAAACACATGAAATAAGATTACATAAACTCACCAAATATGTGCATAAAAACAAAACACACTACATACAATTACATAAACTTAAAAACAAAACACACTACATAGAATTACATAAACTTAAAAAAAAAAATTTACATAAACTTAAAAACAAAACACACTACATAGAATTACATAAACTTAAAAAAAAATACATTTTTTTCTTCAACCACAAGCCTCATTTTAATTTTCTTCACCTTCTTGCAATCCCCATTGGCGGTCAATCAAGTCATTCTGGCGGGTTACGTGCATGTATGGCTCTTGCAAGTGAGTGTACCGTTGAACGATCAATTCATTGTAACGTCCATCCTGTTCCAACGGCTCGTATTGCACGGGATCTTCGGTATTGTCATGAGCATAGTAGATACGTGTTTGTGAGTTGTTGATCGGATCCGGCTCATATTCATCGACGACATCATAATCATATTCATCTTCAACAATCATGTTGTGGAGAATAATACAAGTCATCATGATGGATCGAAGAGCCTCGACATCAAACATTCTAGCTGCAGCCCTAACAATCGCCCAACGAGCTTGCAAGATACCAAAACAACGCTCGACATCCTTCCTACACCCTTCTTGACATTTTGCAAAGTGTTTTTCTTTTTCAGTATGTGGATGCGGCACTGTTTTGACAAATGTATCCCACCTTGGGTAAATGTCATCTGCAAGGTAGTATGATCCCTCGTAAATGCCATCCTTCCTCCACTGTAGACTCTTCGGTTCTCTCATCGCATCTTCTTCTAGCTATCGCAGGATCTCCCTCCCTCTTCTCTGCCACTGCATCTCTCTCTGCTTCCTCCATCGCAGACTCTGCGACGCTCCATCTCGAATCTCAACAAACAAAGAAACAAAGATTTGTCAAATTTTTTTCTTCCCTTTTCTTATTTGGTTTAGTATCAAACATAGTATAAATAATACAGTTATTAGTTTAATATTGCACCAAACACCCGACTAATTTAGTCAGTACTATCCAATAACTATTTATCCTATCCGATAGTAATAGTCAGTACAGTCCAAACTGCCAAACAAGGCCTTAGATGTGTTGAAAATACACTCACTATTACTACAACAAAATTAAATTATATGCCCCCGAGCTTCAACCAAATTATTTTATAGTCCCCGAAACTCAAATAAATTTCAAAACCTCAAACTTATTAAGTAACGTGAAAAGACCTTAAGATCCTTCACCAACCTTAAAATTTACATGCAAGCCAAGATTAGAGCTTTATAAAAAGCCCCCCGCCCAAAAGTAATCAAAGTACCAATTTCAACGCTGAAAATCCTTTACAGTGTCTGAGGGGTAAGAAAATCATTTGACATCTCTCTCTCTCTCTTTCCTCACTTCCTTTATTTTTTTATTTTCCATTTATTTTATTTTAATTATTCTGTTTCATTTTTCTCTAACCCGCTCCAAACCCGGCCGTTTTGGGTTCAGGGGCTTTCAGGCACACAATCGAAATAATTGGTCCCCCAGATCCACCGAGCTCCGGTAACTCCTTCTCTTCCATTAACGCATTTTAATTACGCTAATATATTATTAATTAAATGCTCACATATCACTTCACTTAGTCAATGCAAGGAGACGGTTTGTGAATTTTGCTGAATTTTGATGTCCAAGAAACCCTTCAAATGGTTTTGTGAATTTTGAGCTTTTTAGGGCTCTTTTGCTGTTTTTGGAAACAGGGTTTTGTGTTTTTTTGACTGTGTATTCATCAATCGAACACATAGCTGTTAACTAAGTTTTAAGTTTTAACCAAGAAATGGTGGGAAATTTCTGATTTTTCTGTTCAAGAAACCTTTCTGACGGGTTGTGAATTTCAGTCTTTTAGGGTTGTTTTGCTGTTTTTGTAGATGGGTTTTGTGTTTTTTCTTTGTACGTTTAACTTAAACATATAACTTCACTGCGTGACCAAGAATTGGTGGGAAAATTGTAATTTGTTAGCATAAGAAACCCTTTAGATGGGATGTCAATTTCAGTCTGTTAGGGTTGTTTTGCTGTTTTTACCAATGGGTTTTGCGTTTTTTACATGTCGAAAACACATTACTCCACCGAGCGATAGAAAATTGGTGGGAAAATTTTAATTATTCCTTGCACTAGGAACCCTTCAAATGGGTTTTGAATTTCGGTCTTTTAGGGTTCCTTTTCTGTTTATACGATTGGGTTTTAAATTTTTCTTTCCAAGAAACCCTTCATGTTGCTTGTGAATTTGGTCTTGGACGGTTGTTTTGCTGTTTTGACAAAACGGGGTGGTTTTTCATTATTATTGCTTTCTCGATGAGAATTCTTATGTGCGCATTTTCAGTTTGGGGTTGGTTACTTGAAGTTTCAGCTGTTAAGTTTTATTTCTTGCATGAGTTTGTTGTGAATTGTGTGATTATTGATAATGCAAGATGTGTTTTTTTTTAAAATTTTTTTATGTTGCTTCGTATAAGAAAAATGACAGTTTTATAAATGAGGAATTCTTACGAGTTTGTTCCTAGCATATATGGATTGCTTGAACTTTCTTAATTAGTTGATTATGATGCTTTATGCATGTGGATGTTGCTTGTGCGCGTGTGATTGTGTAGTTGTTTGTATTACTGTACTTGTATGTATCTTCATACAATCCATCTACGTATGCATGTATACAGTTATACTTTTTCTTTCATCAGTTATGGCTTCACATTAAATAATGGGATTATTGTTCCAAAGAACCGCTTACGTAGATAGGCGGGTTTGGGTAATTTCTTTATTGTAGGATTACAAGGATTTTTCTTCGCTTACCATTTAGGTCTTGTATTTAATTGGTTTTCTGTATAACGTTCAGCTGTTCTGTTCATGGAATTGTTATATTGCCCTTTTGGTTAAAAGATAATAGCATCTTGCTAAATTTAGTTGATCATTTTAGCAATACTAGGTATTTATTTCCACTAATGAAAATGAAACAAGTAGAGATTTCAAGAGTTGAAAATATTGTTAGGTAGATGGGCTTGACCGTGTTCTAAAGAAAATTTTCTAATTAATTTTAAATAGAAGACTACTGTGGTTAATGTATAGATATCACAGTTAGACCATTTCAGGTAGAATGGCTTAACTAGCGGATAAGAACTTCTTCCCCAGTTTCTCATGTATTATCCAGTTGCTGATTCAGTTTACCGCCCCCTTCCTTCCTTGCAGAGTATGAGTAGCTTGGTGGAGAGGCTTCGCGTTAGGTCAGACCGAAGACCGGTGTACAACATTGATGAGTCAGATGATGAGGCTGATTTTGTTTCTGGAAAACGTGGGACAGCTCCGGAAAAGTTTGAAAAGATTATTAGGAGTGATGCGGTTTGTTTCAACTAATTTTTATTATTATTTCTCTTGTTTTCGTGGGTTTCTCGCTCTCTTCTTTTTATCAGTCATCACTATGCATGATACTGAATAGTGAATTGTAACAAATAATTGGAATTGGAGTAATTATGCATCAAGAACCACACGGATATTTCAGCATAAATTTTCTGAAAATACCATCTGCCAATGAATTAATGAAGGACTTTCTGGGAAAATAAAAGAACTGAAGTTTTTGGTAGTAGTGCTTTGTCCAGTGATTACTGGATTTTTAATGCTATAGAAAATGGATGATCAATATTTGGATAATGTCTTAAAGTTTTTGCACTCCACTAATAACATTCTTGACACCCGGCAAGAAAAAAGATGCAGAAGAAACTTTTCATCCTAAATGAACTCTGTATTGTTTCTTTGCCGTTCTTGAAAGAAAAATTCTCTTCATTAATGCACAACTTGGACTGGGAAGACCAAAATTCTTCTAGTATGCGTCAAATATAGACATTGCCATCCTTGCTTGATGAATTTGGAACTTAACATCAGAGGACAATGCTGGAAGTAATATTTCCTTTGGAGATTTGAAATGAAATTTTACTTTCTGATATGTTATTATAGTTTTCTGTCTCAAATTCAGGGAATTATTGTTATGTGTTTTTCCTTTTGGTGATTGTTAGCACTCCTTCAAAACTGCCATGTTCCCATGCTTCCTTCCTGTTTAAAATTTTTATAAAAAATCCTTGGCTTACATTTTTCTATTTTTCTTTTGGGACAAATAGAAAGAGAATTCATGTCAAGCCTGTGGTGGAAGTGGGAATCTTCTGGACTGTGAAACATGTAGTTATGCTTACCATTCTAAGTGTTTACTTCCACCATTGAGATCACCTCCCCTTGGCAACTGGAGATGCCCTGAATGTGTACGGGTTCTTTTCTAAATTCAGTTTTGTAAATAAACTAGTTACAGGATCGTAGGATTTGGTGATAGGGTGGGATTTTTTTTTTCTTTTGCAGGTAAGCCCGTTAAATGATATTGATAAGATTTTGGACTGTGAAATGCGCCCTACTGTAGCTGGTGATAGTGATGCCTCAACGCTGGGCTCAAAGCAAATTTTTGTAAAGCAATATCTTGTAAAGTGGAAGGGACTATCTTATTTGCATTGCACATGGTAATGGTTTCTGCTTATTATGTTTTTCTGTACCGGCTAACTCTGTTTGTTTGAACTCCTTTAAGCATAACCGGTTACAGTAAAGTTGTTTGACTCTGGAAACCTGCCCTAATACTTTCTAGTTGTACTTATTTAGCAAATTGTATCACCTTTTTAGCACTAAACTCGATTTACTTAACTTTTCTCCGATCTTTTGTCAATTTAAGAGTTTCAGTTTACCCTACTACATTGGTACATCTTCATCATCCCTGTTCATCCTACTACATATATTTTTGTTCAGGGTTCCAGAGAAGGAGTTTGTGAAAGCTTTTAAGGCCCATCCACGTTTGAAGACAAAAATAAATAATTTCCATCGTCAAATGGAATCAAGTAACAACTCTGAGGATGATTTTGTTGCCATTCGACCTGAATGGACTACCGTTGATCGAATTCTGGCTTGCAGGTTTACCCATTTTAATCCTCTTTTGTAATTATTTAATACCATATAATTTGTGTTTTGGTTTTGTTTTCTTGAAGTATGGTTTGTAACTTTAGTCTATCTGAAATTTGAATTTATATAAGAAGGTTTTAAGACAGAACCTCAAGCGTGCTTGTTAAATATAAGATGAATCACTGTTTAAACAGAAGACTGCAGGCTTCATTTAATATATGTCATTAAGTTTCAACTGAGTCTGCGGTAATACTTGTTGGATGCTTCAGGGAAGACGACGAGAAAGAATATTTAGTAAAGTGGAAAGAACTTCCCTATGATGAGTGCTATTGGGAATCCGAATCGGACATAGCTGCATTTCAGCCGGAAATAGGGAGATTCAACAAAATTCAGTCTAGGTCTCATAAAGTTTTGTCTAGTATGCAGAAGAGCAGTCTTAGAGATGCCATGGACTCAAAAAATAAGCAGAAAGAGTTTCAACAGTATGAAGGCAGTCCTGACTTTCTTTCTGGAGGTACATTAATCTGTCTGCTATGCTCTTTCTGCATTCTTGCTTGTACGTCTCTTCCTGGGTTATTTAGTTTGATCATGTGCTTTTTTGTTCAATTAAAGGCACTCTGCATCCGTATCAGCTTGAAGGGTTGAACTTCTTACGTTTCTCCTGGTCCAAACAAACTCATGTTATACTTGCAGATGAGATGGGACTTGGTCAGTCTTTGTTTATCCTTGAAATTTTATTTCCTTTTCTTCTAGATAGCTGGACTTTACCAACAGTTTGAATTTTTATGTGGTTGTAGGTAAAACTATACAGAGTATTGCTTTTTTAGCATCTCTTTTTGAAGAGAAAGTCTTTCCGCATCTAGTTGTGGCTCCACTTTCAACATTGAGAAATTGGGAACGGGAATTTGCAACATGGGCACCTCAAATGAATGTGGTATGTAAGTTAAATATGTGTCTTGTTTATAATCATTTGTAAGTAAGTGTGGTTCTGATTAGAAATTCACTTGGTTCAGGTTATGTATGTTGGCTCTTCCCAAGCTCGTGCTGTCATACGGGAATATGAATTTTACTTCCCCAAAAATCACAAGAAGATAAAGAAAAAGAAATCTGGTCAAGTTGTTAGCGAAAGCAAGCAAGATAGGATCAAATTTGATGTTCTCTTGACATCGTATGAGATGATCAACTTAGACTCAACGTCACTAAAACCAATAAAGTGGGAGTGCATGGTAACATTCAGAGGCTCACTGTACACATTATTGGTCCTCAACGTCTGATATCTGCCTAATGCTGAACTCCATATGCAGATTGTTGATGAAGGTCATCGTCTAAAAAATAAGGATTCAAAATTATTCTCATCATTACAGCAGTATTGGACTAATCATCGTGTGCTTCTGACCGGAACTCCCCTCCAGGTTTTTTATGAGATTGTTTTGTGTTACATATATGTTTTGCTTAGTTTTCCCTTTTTTAAAACTATCTAAAGATGATTCTCTTTATTTTTCCTTTTCTTTTCTTGGAAAATTGGCCCATTTTAGTTATATTTTACAGTTCCTTCTCTGTGAAATCTGATTCATTTTTTTTGACGTTTTATATTGTTCTTGCTCCTTATGGGTCCCCAGGTGTCACAAATAATAGTCAAATTATCCTTTTTGTCAGTTTTATAGTGTTCTTGTTCCTTATGGGTCTTCGGGTATCACAAATAATGGTCAGGTTGTCTTTTTTGTCTGTTATCAACTTATAATTTTGCTGACATGTGATAAAATTTCAGAACAATCTGGACGAGCTCTTCATGCTTATGCATTTCCTTGATGCTGGGAAGGTTAGTATAATATCAACTTTAAGGTATTGAAGTTAGCTAGTTGAAAACAAAATTGTCTTATTATTTGACTGGAGAGTAAAATACTTGCAGTTCGGAAGTCTGGAAGAGTTTCAGGAAGAGTTTAAGGATATAAATCAAGAGGAACAAGTTTCACGGCTTCATAAAATGTTGGCTCCCCATCTCCTAAGAAGTATAAATCTTAAATCCTTTCAAGTTTGGGATTACTAATACCATTTAAATATCTCTTAAAGACGTATTACATTATGCTTGCATTGCTATTTGATTCTTGTTTTTGTTTGTTTATTTGTTTTACCCAGAGGTTTAATTCATTAAGAGTATATCTAATGTGTTGGGCAAGTGCTGGAGGCTAGAGGCAAAATCTAGCCCCTCAAAACGATGATATTGCCTACCAATATTTATTGGTTCTAGTGGTGAAGGCCTAGAAGCTAGGATTTTAAATGTTAAATGTGTCCCTCGCTACCCAAGGCTTGGGCTGGGGCTAGTTTGGCCTCACAAGGTGCCTAGGCTTCTACTTGGCAAATTTTGTTGGGCTAAAAGTTGTTTTTTCAATTTTGAGCAAAATTATCAATTTGCCTAGGCCATAAGGCTCCCATTAGATATGCTTTAAGGATAATTTGGATTTTACAGTGAGATGTTTTTTTTTTAGTTTGTATTGGCCATTATAATTGAAAAGTTAGGTAAAATATGTGGAAATGGTAATTGGTGCAGGAGTGAAAAAGGATGTGATGAAGGAACTACCTCCTAAAAAGGAACTGATATTACGTGTTGATTTAAGCAGCAAACAGAAAGAGTATTACAAAGCAATTCTGACCCGTAACTATCAGATACTAACTCGTCGAGGTGGTGCACAGGTAAGACTGCGTTCCCAGTGAACTTAATTATTATTTTTTCATTCTACTCCAGTCTGACAATATTTTGGTTTTATACCAGATATCTCTTATCAATGTGGTTATGGAATTGCGCAAGCTTTGTTGTCATCCGTTTATGTTAGAGGGAGTTGAACCAGACATAGAAGATCCAAATGAAGCTTTCAAGTAAAATACTATTTCCTTCTTATTTGTCGATAGTGCTGTCTATTTGATATACTGGTTTCTTGTAAAGAGTTGGTGGCTCATTTGGGTGCTTAAGTTCATAAGGCTGTGATAGATTATTTTAGCCTTGCGCTTGTGTTGAATAGAGTCTGCATTTTATTGATCTATACTATTTAAAGTAAGCTATAGACCTTCTGAGGTGTTGTTCTTTGAGTTCCTGAGATATCTGATTCCACTTTTCTTTTACTATTTGGCAGACAGCTATTGGAAACTTCTGGGAAATTGCAATTGTTAGACAAAATGATGGTGAAACTTAAGGAGCAAGGGCATAGAGTTCTCATATATTCGCAGTTTCAGCACATGCTTGATTTGCTAGAAGACTATTGTACTTTCAAAGTATTCATTCGTAGCTATTTTGTTGTTTGTTGACATTCTTTGATGTTGGAGTTTGCAGAATGAAACAGTTGATATTGTAAAATTGTCAATTTTTTGATCAGAAATGGCAGTACGAACGGATAGATGGAAAAGTTGGTGGAGCTGAGAGACAAATAAGAATAGATCGATTTAATGCCAAAAATTCTTCTAGATTTTGTTTTCTGCTATCTACTCGAGCTGGGGGCTTAGGAATAAACCTTGCAACTGCAGACACAGTGATCATATATGATAGGTAAAATTTACTACTTAAATTGATTCGTAGTTTACCTTCATGCAATAATTAAATAGGTAGTGTCATGGAACTTTCTTCAACAAATTTGCTTTTGGTCTGCAGTGATTGGAATCCTCATGCTGATCTACAAGCTATGGCAAGAGCTCATCGACTTGGGCAAACTAACAAGGTTGAAATTTCTTCTTCATTGATATCTAGTCGTTTGGTTACTGTGTCTTAAACTGCATAGTGGTTTCGGGGTTGCAGGTAATGATTTATAGGCTAGTAACCCGAGGAAGCATTGAAGAACGGATGATGGAAATGACAAAGAAGAAAATGGTATTGGAGCATTTGGTTGTTGGAAGGTTAAAGAAACAAGATATCAACCAGGTATGCAAATGTCTTTGGACGTTTGGGTCGTTTTTAGTCTAGTGGCAAACTAAATTTAGTTTTCATGATTAGTTTATACTTTTTTTTTTCGCATGTGAAAGAAAACAAAATGTGTAGTTGGTTGATTACGAATATTTTGGAAGGTAAAATGATTGGTTTTCAGTTGGAAAGGAAGAGCCGGATTCCAATTTGAAGTTATAGGTCAATAAGCTAAAAAAGCTCAAGTATATCTGTAGGGAACAACTTTGAATCTAGAAAACTCTTCTCTTGGGGTTGAATGAGGAACAGTTTGAATTATAAGTTGAAAACAGAGTGAAATGGGTTTCGTAACCATGGATGATTGCATCTCTATGCATGCTATTTGTAATTTTGTATCCTGGATAATTCTAGTGAAAGAGATGGCTTTGTGGTTTAGAATGTAGGTAGCTAATACACATTGCATATGATTGAAATCCAGGGACCAAATTGAAAGTCTGAAAAAAAAAAATACATAGGAAAGTTCTGAATTTGAATTTGGCTCCTGTGTTTTCAATTTGCATATTATTTATTTGTTAACCATTTGGGTCATTATGTCTAATTTGGGCATTTATGTCAGCACACAACACACAGAGGACATCAAAGCAGACCAAGATTGTTATTAGGATAGAACAAGGACCAAATTGGTGTCAAAAACAAAAATATGAGCAAACACAGGGACCAAAGTGTTATTTAACAAAAAAATAGGCGGCCATACTTATTTGAAAGGAAAAGTGAAGCATTTATCTGTAGCATTTTGTCAATTGAATGAACTTTTTCATATTTGTCACTTTTTCCTATGGAGCTGTGCTTTTAAAATTTCTTGTTTGCAGTTATAACTGCAGTTAGAGGTGTATAGACATTATGTACCTTGAAGATGTAATCAAGTTTCAAATGATTTTAAATTTATGTTAGGAAGAGTTAGATGACATCATAAGGTATGGATCGAAGGAGTTATTTGCTGACGAAAATGATGAAGCAGGAAAATCCCGTCAAATCCATTATGATGACGCTGCAATAGATAGGTAAATGTATAGGCCACTTTGTTTCAGTGAAATGATTTGTCATTTCAATAAATGTTCTCAAAATTATTGTTTGCTCTGTTTCTTTGTTGGTAGACTACTGGATCGTGATCAAGCTGGGGATGATGAGGCATTGTTGGATGATGAAGATGAAGATGGATTTTTAAAGGCCTTCAAGGTTATATTCTACAACATAGATAGTAAAGGTCCTTATGGTTATATTTCAAATGCATCATGCTGGTGGTGGTTTGCACAAGGCTTATTTGCCTCAGCACCATAGTTGATATTGTTGTTTGGTAGTTACAAGTTTATAAATTTTCATTGGTGCCCTGGGCTTTTGTTCTGTTGGCAACATGTGGGTCTTAGCACACAAGCATTGGACAATGTTAGAAATGCAGCATTGTTTTAAGCATGGTAATCTATTGGGTACCAATTGTTTTTACTTTGATGTAGTGCTCACTTGTTCTAGATGAGCTTTGACTAGTCCACGGTAGCACAATAACGTTTAATTTAGGGAGTTGGTCATGTTTTGTAGCACATACTAGCTGATGGATTCTATATGGTTGTAAATTAAAGTTGTTACATTTAGGTCGATTTTAACAAGGCAAAATGTATGTATAACGTTTGTGGTTCTAATTTTAACCATCTCTAGGGATGTTTCTAGATGCCTTTACACAATCATTCTTGTATAGATAGTGGTTATAGATTATTAAAATCACTTGGTGGTTGATTGGGAAATTCAGTTGTTGTCACAATTGGAACCAACGGGGATGAAGGGTCTCTTATTTTGTAACACTCCCCCTCTTTTAAACAGTCTTTGTTCTTTATCTTATTTCTTTGTTGCATCACATGAATTGCTATCTTTGTAGTCCTTCATTAACTTGAATATCTTCTTAATTAAATGCTTACCTAAATATGAAGACATGTGAAATGTAAGAGATTAAATTCGATTTTGTTTTGGAGAATTTATGACCTCAAAAATTCTTTTTTCATATATTTCAGTAAGTAACTGAGGGTAATTATGAGTTTACTTTATATATCCCTTTTTCCTCTTTCTCCTTATTGAATAATTTCTTCTTTAGAAAGGGCGTTCAAGCACCAGTTGTGCAGCCGTGCATGTGATATTTTCATCTGTATGTTATTGAAGTCAAAGTTTCTGTCTGCAGAACCTGTAGCTGAGTTTGGGATTTTATTTCCATCATGTCTTATCATGCAGGGTCACTATTTCTAATACTAGGCAGTCTTGCTCCACATGACCTACAAATGTCTCATCTCATGCCTCTCTATTAACTTATGATTCATTGTGATCCTTTTTTAAGGAAATTAAACTAGTATCATGTGTTATAGGTTGCGAATTTTGAATATATTGATGAAGCAGAGGCTGTAGCAGAGGAGGAACCACAAAAGGTTGCCATGGAAAGTCGACCTATTGCAAGCAGTTATGAAAGAACAAATTACTGGGAAGAGTTATTAAAAGACAAATATGAAGTGCATAAAGTTGAAGAATATAATGCTTTGGGAAAAGGAAAGCGAAGTCGTAAGCAGGTATTGCACTAAAGTTGCACTAACATAGTTTTATATTTACCCTTTGATCACTGAATTGATGCCTTACCGTCCCCCAGGGCATCAATGCTTTATTATTCGATTAGGAGTTGGTAGCTCGTTTATTATACTGTACAAATTGTTTTAAAGAACTTCCATTTTACCTTCAAAACAATTTAAAAAGGGCAATTGGCTTAAATTGAGAAAAAAAACTAAACCTTGATTAGCAAAATCAGACGCCCATATAGGTCCATCATATCACCCTTAATAGGCAGATCACTATTTTGAGATTGGTTAGTTCGGCACTAGGATGTCAAAGAATCATTAGAATAGCCATTCCCAATTAAAGAAGATGAGAGACAAACGATAAAGTAAACCCATCAACACCCTTACCACGTTATTCAAGTGTGAAAAATATTCGTTCGAGTATTTATTCCCCCTACCCTCTCTCTCCTCTTTCCCCTGTGCCCACCTGTTTAGCCCAGAAAGATGCGTATGAAGGTGATGGCTTTCAGATCTAAGGTATGGTTAAATGTGCATGCGTCTTGAGGCCATGTTCTTTGAAGATCTCAACTAATATGTGGATGATTTATCTCATGTATTAACTTTGTAGGAAAAACAATCCAAAATTCTTAATTTGGTTTTGAGATGAAACCATGTTATTAGAGATCTATGGTAACAGATGCCATTAGACATCTTAAGCTTTTGGAATATTTTCAGATGGTATCTGTTGATGATGACGATCTTGCTGGTTTGCAAGATGTGAGTTCTGACGGTGAAGATGATAACTACGAAGCTGAAGTGATGGATGGTGAAACATCATCATCCGGAACTGTTTCTGGGGGGAAGAGGCCGCCTAACAGAAAAAGAAGTCGTGGTATGTTTTTCATGTAATGTCTAAATAAGTTGATGACAAATTAACAACTAGTTGCTCTCTTGCTCATCATACTAACACCTTGAAATGAATTATTTTTCAGTGGAAAGTATGGAGCCCCCTCCCTTGATGGAAGGAGAAGGAAGGTCCTTCAAAGTTTTGGGTTTCAATCAAAGCCAGAGAGCCATGTTTGTACAAGTCTTGATGAGGTAGTTTCTTAAAATTTGTAGTTTTCTTGTCCAGCACTTATTATTATGTTGAACCACTAAAACTCCACCGATTCTGTGCTACAGCATGTGTATGTACACAGATGCGCATGCCTGGTGAAAGTGGGTGTTTCTACATTTCAAATTGTAATTTGTGTAACTTTATTCTGACAAGGATGTCTGGAATGTATCTGCATGTTTGGGTTTAGGGGTTTATGTCCTTGTGAGTGTGCTTCTACATTTTAAATTGCCTTGTGAATGTGTTTGAGCGGGGGGTTCTTTTTGGTGATAAAATTCTGTGGAATGCGCAGGTTCGGAGTGGGGGATTATGACTGGAAAGAGTTTACAGCACGCATGAAGAAGACATTTGAAGAAGTAGATAGGTAATGCCTCCATATTTGCATCCATTTTGAGTTAATTTCTTATAGTAGGTCACTGGAATTTAATAT
This sequence comes from Crataegus laevigata, assembly GCA_963580275.1. NCBI lineage: Eukaryota > Viridiplantae > Streptophyta > Magnoliopsida > Rosales > Rosaceae > Crataegus > Crataegus laevigata. Next base: position 4,976,097 of record OY756949.1, read on the forward strand.
TGGTATTGTCTTTGTCTTCTTTCCTCACTTGTCCACATGCTATTCAGGATTGTTGGATTTTTTACATGCTGTTTTCAGATGTCCATTGATTAATTGAATATTATATTTTGTAGATATCAGGGGTGACAATGTGATGCACCTGTATTTTGTAATTGTTAATTTGGGTATTTAGCAGTATTTATTAAATGGTGAATCACATTAATGAAATATAGTGTGAATTAGGGATAAGTACTAGACAGTTTGGATGTAATCCATATATGTGTAACTAGAATAATATTCAAATTTCCTTCCTCTCAGTAGCATTAAAAGTTTCCAAATATGCCTTTAAAAACTCAAAAACACCACATAAGTTGATAAAATGGGCTGTCATCTTGATCATTAGTTATAAGGTAATGGTGTAAATGGACTCTCGGTCTTTCAAGGTTATCAATATATATATACCTGAGGTCTCATATTCATCACAACTTAGCATAAGCACATTCCAAATGACTTTATGCTTGCTCGAATAGTTGTGTCTATTGTGCTGTGCATAAATGTGAAGAATTATTTTGTGTTCTGTATTTTTTTTACAGATATGCTAAACTATTCTTGGAGCACATAGCTGAAGGAGAGAATGACTCTCCAACCTTTGCAGGTGATAAATTGTTGTGACTCGTGTCGTTTTCATCTTCCCTCTATGTTCGATGTCCTCATTTTCTAGTCTTAATGTGTTACTGTTGCTTATCTTGGTTGTAGATGGTGTTCCTAAAGATGGGCTCAGAATAGGAGATGTACTTATTAGGGTTGCAACTCTGATGCTGGTGAAGAAAAGGGTAAGCTGGTACTCACAGGTTCAATTGATGATTATGATCATACTATTCAGATTTATCTTTTTTCTTATTTCCCTAATTGGAAAATAAGTATGTTAAGTGAAAAAATTAGTTGGTATTTGGACATATTCTAACCAAATGAGTAATGTGGGTTGTCGAGAGTGTTGAAGGTGATCAATTGTTTTGATCTCCTCAAATAAAGGGAGGTCTATATTTATTTAGTTTGTATTCTATGTTTGATATACTTGTTAGAGTTCTTTAGTATGACTATAATATGCAGTCTGGCATGTTATATTGCCAGGGATAAGACAATATGCCCTGCTCATGACAGGCAACATAACTTGACAAACTGTTGATAGGTAAGCATCACTTGGTTACGTATTACTTGCAAAACAAAAACAACCAAGCCTTATCCCACTAAGTGGGGTTGGCTGTAGGAATTCTAGCACGCCGCTCTTGGTTTTGCACCAGGTCTTGCGTTAGCTCCAAGTACTCCATATCTTTTCTTAAAGCCTCTTCCAAGTACTCCATATCTTTTCTTAAAGTCTCTTCCAAGTCTTCCTAGGTCTTCCTCTACCCCTTCTTCTCTGACCCTCCGTCTAATAGTCATATCTTCTAACTGGAGCATCCGTGAGTCTTTAGTTCACGTGTCCAAACCACCTAAAGTATTATTTGCAAGTTGCAAATCGAATTTTCTAATAAAAAGTAATGTCTCATAAACATGTTGAAGAGTGGGGAAAGCCACAGAGAGAGGATATAAAAGGTGGATTTGGAATCAAAAGTAACATCCTTTCATCTGATTTTTTTTTTGTTTTGCAATGATAGGTGGAAGCAGCATTAAGAAATCCAGGGGCTCCACTTTTTTCAGAGGATACCTTGTTGTTCCACCCTGGATTGAAGGGTGGAAAGTATTGGAAGGAGGAACATGATTTGACATTGCTGCGTGCCGTAATTAAGTATGAATTTACTTTATATTTACAATTATTTTTGCATCTGCTGTTAATAATTTTACTTTGCTTGTCTGTCTGATGTGGAACATTACATGTCATATGCTCATATATATGTATATACATGGCTTCATTTGCGTCTGTTAGCAGTACAGTTGTTGATAATCATGTAAGTTTGCTTGCACTAAATTGGGTTGATACTTCTTAGGATAGCCAGAAGGACAATATATCAACTTGACCAGGAATAATCTTCTGTACAAATTGTCCAAATAAGGTTTGCTGTTCTTTTGGGTGTCTCCTGATTCTGCATATATCTTTAGAAGTTGAAGAGCATGAAATCATTTATTCCGAAACCAAGCCAAACTGAACAGTTGTGGATTAGCAGAAAAACTTCTGTACCATGTTTCTATATGCGTTTAAACCAATTTGCTTTTGTTTGTATGCAACGTATAGGCTTATGTCATTTCTGATTTTGTTCACGAGACAATTCTACATTTTCTTTGCATATATTAGTGCATGCTGAGTGGTCCTTTTATGTTAATTCTTCACTTACCGTTTGCTTATTTGGATCTTTAGGCATGGATATGGAAGATGGCAGGCTATTGTTGATGACAAGGACCTGAGGCTTCAAGAAGTTATCTGTCAAGAGTTGAATCTCCCCTTTATAAATTTACCCCTCCCTGGACAAGTTAATACACAACTACCCCTCCCTGGACAAGTTAATACACAAGCACAGAATGGTGAGAAAGCAACTAATGGAGAAGGACCTAGCAACCATGCTAGTGAAAATGGTAGCGGAAGTGACATAGGAGCCAATGTTTCCCAGGGAACCAGCGATCCCGTGAACCAACCTCAGTTGTTTCATAACTCTTCTGTGTTATTTCAATATAGAGATATGCAGAGAAGGCAGGTAGAATTTATTAAGAAAAGGGTGCTTCTTTTGGAGAAAGGGAACGTTTCAGAGTTGATTGCAGAGGAATATGTAAGTTATGATTTTTGATATCTCGTGGTATCAGCATATTGCACCAACTGTTCTAAGTGGACAAGTTTGTAGCATAGTTGGTCAAAAAAATTTATATTGGATTTGATTGTTTTCCCAGGGTGAAGCAACTGTGGTTGGAAGTGAAGAACCTGAGAGTGAACCGAACGCTACAATATTGTCAAGCCATCATTCTGTGGAGACTAATGGTCACATGGTTGATCAGTTGCCTAGAATAGTAGACATCAGTAAGTTTATTTCTGTTTCTTGAAGTTCTGCTTGGCACAGCAATAACGGTAATCTTTGAACTTCTGTTGCCTTGTGTTGATTGGCTTGGTGATGATTAAAATTGCAGCTCCTGAAGAAGTTGCTGCTGCAGCTTGTGACAACGATCCAGATCGATTGAAATTGCCTCGCCTTTATAATGAGGTACGTTGTATTTGTTATTTGTGTACAATCTTGGTTTCAGTATGAGGATTTGATAATCAATTTGTTTTCATTTTTTTCTCCTCTATGTTGGGTAGATGTGCAACGTCGTGGAGCGAAATGCCCATATTTCACTTCAGACTTCTTTAGGAACCATTTGTGAAGCGATAAACATGACTCTCTCTTCTGTGCCCCATCATCCTCCACCAGAATCTCTCATATTGAATCCAGATAAGCAATCGGAAACTGAGTCAAGTAGCGGTGTTTTTCTGAAACCACCATCTCCGCCAAGTGACGGAAAGCATGCTGTCGTGGCAGACACTAAGATGACAAATTTGGCTGCAGAACCCGAATCTACAATTATGGAGCAAGAACAGAACAATGTCGATTCTAAAGGAAAGGGGGTCATTGTTTTGGATGATTAATTGCGTGATGTTACTAGGCTAGTAGTTCTAATTTATACCATTTTCCTTTCTTTTTTTTTCTTTTTTTTTTCGTGTTGACCGTCGCGTTTATAAACCACAGGAAATAACTTGAAAAACGGCTGAACCTTCTTTTCTTTCATATATGGTAGAGAGCATTTTCGTTGTCAAAACTTCAGATGTTTGAGTTGCTTGATTGTCGATGGTCTTTCAGGGTGACTTGTACTGCCTCTGGCCTTTGGGTTGGGCCTTACGTTGCTCTGCCCATCCGGGCCGACCCAATCTCGAGTCTTGAACTCTTTCAGGCCCGGGCAGGCCCAACTAACTTGTATTTTTAGTTTTTAATATTGGTCTGTTTTAAGTATCCCTTGAAATCTTCCGGTTCACTAGACGTTCCTCTCTTGTTTCTAGCTACATGATTGAATAAATCACGAGTCATTGACATGTTAGTCATGTAGGGAGCCTAGCGGGGCTAGGGATGCTGCTACTGGGCGTTTTAGCGTCCGGAGCTACTTTGGCGGGGACGGTTACGGGATGGCACATCTGTCCTTGTGCATGAAAACTCTTTGATCCGACCAAGTTGCTTTAGAGATTGTGTATTTCTGAAGCAACTTGGTCGGATATTGGTCCGATGGTGTGGACCAACTGATTTGTAAGTGTGGATGACGATGGGTGCCTCATCATAGCTCAAAAGTTCAACTCTCGAGTCGTTGTCGAAACAGAAAACCTAACCCAATCTATCATCACCAACACCAATAACTACAATATTCCCCTTTTTTTTATTTTTTTATTTTTATGAACCAACCTAAATGATGTTATCCTCCCAACTTATGCTACAAATTTAATACGAATTAGTGTGAAAAATGCGCTGAATTTTGTGCTTGTGCCAGCAAATAGGATAACAAGAAAAATAAAAAAGAATATAGATAAAAAAAAGAATATAGATTTTATATCCAACAAGAAAAAAAAGAATATAGATTTTACGCATAATTCCATAAATTATTCTTCAAGTAGACACAACCTAACCTCTAATATTAGATAATTAACGAGTACTTGACTTTTAACCACCACGGAGTGGCCCACGGGTTGGGGGGCTAGTATTGCACACGGCTAGCCTTGGATTCGATTTATGGCGCTATGTGAATTACACGATGGTGACCAGGAAGAGCGTAAAATGCCTTTGTGAGTCTTTCCGACCTTCTGAAGGGTGGACTGCCGTGGCTTTGCCACCCATTGATCACTTTTATAAAATTAAAAAAAAATAGAAAAACGAGTATTTGACTTTCATGAATCATGGAAGCGTAGGATGATTATATAGCTAGGTCATCAGAAACCCCATTTGTACCATACTCACTAAACCAGGTTGGCCAAGTTTAAGTATAATTAATTAAGCATGTTCGTGCCTTCAAATTAGTAGATAGTAACATGAGAACATATTTAATCGTTGTTTAAAAGTTGACTAACCATTTCTTAATTTCTTTTGAGTAGCTTGAAGGGTTCGCCATTGATATTTATATGAACCAAAGAGTCATCATTATATCCTAATCAATAATTAATAATGTAACAGAATATTTAGACAGCACAGAACAAAAGTTTTGGTTCTTCTAAACTTGGAAGACGTACACAAAAAATGATATGAGAAAAAAATTGCAGAAAACCAACTGGATATCCGTGCATGAAGCCATGAACATGTTTTCTGCATACTTATTAATTTATTAGGGTTTTCTTTGGCTCCCAGATTATCATTTTATTTATTTGTTTCTAAATTGTGGGGCTTCTCTTCTCAGAGAAGAGAAATAGGATTAACTTAGCGTGTGCCGCCGCTGAGTGCGGCTAGTAATAGGATTAACATGTGTAAACTCTTAACGGTATGACAGAAAGGAATGGAAGAAGAACAAAGAGAGAGAGGTTGATGAAGAAGAAAGTAATCTATGTGTATTAGTTTCAATTCAACAGTAGTACAAATTGATCGCTATCCTCACTATTAATACAAGGATAATTACCTTTCTTACTCTATAAGCCAATATAATAAATCCTATCCAAACTAATGATGACATGACAATCTTATCATAATCCAATCCTATCATTACTAGACAAGTTTATCACATATGACATGGCAATATAGGTCAACATTCCCTCTCAATCTCAACTAGGGTAACCGAGTTTGAGATTGCAACAATGTCGAACAAAGGTAGGACTGTGGAGTCCTTTAGTAAACACATCAACAGTCTGTTCATCGATGGGCAAGTATTTAACATGAAGATCCCCTAATTTACGAACCCTCTCTCGGGCAAAGTAATAATCTGTATCAAGGTGTTTAATCCTCGAATGATAAACTAGATTGAAACTTAATTCAATGGCTGACATGTTATCACAAGAAATGGAGGGAGGAGTAGACACCACAACACCCAAATCCTTCAAAAGCAACCTAATCCAAGCAACATCAGCAGCAGTATATGCTAAAGCTTTATAATCTGCCTCAGTCGAGCTTCTAGGAACTGCAACCTGTTTCTTGGTTGTCATAATATAAAATTGTTTCCTAGATACACCACATAACATGTGACTGGCCTCCTTGTATTCAAAGCAGCCCAATTAGAGCCAAAGAAAGCAATCAGTTGAACAGGTGTATCTTGTATATGAGGAATAAGTCACTCCACAAATTGCAGTGCCTTGAAGATATCTCAAAATCCTCTTAACACAAGCAAAATGCACATCAATTGGATTTTTCATAAATTGACACGCGTAGTTAACAACAAATGCTATATCTGGTCTTGTGAATGTCAAATATTGAAGAGATCCAACCAAACTCCTGTAGAGAGTAGGACCTGTCAATGGCTTGCCTTCATTGACCAAAAGTTGATTATGAGGCTTGCATGGAGTAGATGCAGGTTTACAAGACTATATTCCAGCTTTATGTATTAAATCCTTCGCATAATTTGACTAATTAACAAAAATAACCCTACTGTCTTCATACTGAATCTGTAAAACCAGAAAGTAAGTGAGTTTGCCTATGTCTTTTAAATCAAACACTGCAGCTAAATCATGAAAAGAAAAAAAAAAGATTTCAATTATGCATAATTCCATAAATTATTCTTCAAGTAGAGACATAATCCCGTAATTTAATTATTTTTTTGGACTACTGTAATAACTGAATAATTAACGACTACTTAACTTTCACGAATCATGAAAGCGTAGGATCATTATATAGGTAATCAGAAACCCCATTTGTACAAATATTCAACTAAACCAGGTTGGCCAAGTTTAAGTATAATTAAGTAATTAAGCCTTAACCATTTTCTGAATTTCTTTTAAGTAGCTCATTTTCTTCAATTGTTTTGAGCATATTTATATGAAGTTATGAACCAAAGAGCCATTGTAATCTATATCTTTCTATATATATATATATAAAGAGCACACCAAAATGGTGAAGCTTTCAATATCCCAAAATACTATTTCTTAATTAGGATTCAAACTAAACATAAATAAAAATTACTAATACATAAAGGATAAAATGTAAAAAAAATAAATTGCCACAAGCAAACGCGTGTGGCAAAAGGTTAGTATCCTATTAATCAATAATTAATATGTAACAGATTATTTAGACAGCAAAACAAAAGTTTTGGTTCTTCTAAACTTGGAAGACGTGCACAAAAGAATGATATGAGAATATAATTGCAGAAAACCAACTGGATAACCGTGCACGAAGCCATGAACATGTCTTCTGCATATTTATTAATTTATTAGGGTTTCTTTGGCTCGTGGATTATCAGTTTATTTTTAAATTGTAGGGCCTCTCTACCCTCTTCTCGGAGAAAAGAAATCTCATGAAAAAATGGCGTATGCCGCCGCCGAGTGCGGCTATAACAGGATTAATATGTGTAAACAATTATTAATTCAAAATAAATATGTTTTTATGTTATTTTCTGAAAAATTATTAGAACTGTGGGAATGAAAAGACAGGCACATGCAGCAGCTGAATTTGTACAAGAATTATTGTAGCTGATAGTAACACATATTTATATATTAATACAGTGTTGTGAAGTCGTGATGTCGAACTATGCGTGTCTCTGACTTGCAGAGATGATTGGAAACAGTTTAAAGTAGTTCAGAAATTGCTGTCAATAATTTGAGTAAAACTCATCAGGTATATATACAGTATTATTCATCATTGCATGTTACTGTTAGCATAGACATGCATGTAGATGTAGATAATTCAGTGGAATTAATTTATAAAAAGATAAAGATGTGGGAGCATGCACTAGCTAGAGTCTACTAGCGGTGGTAGATCAAAAGAAAGAATACATTTTGCTTTAGAGCTTTATAATTAGATTAATAGCTCTATTTATATTCTGTGGTACCATGTAGGTATAGGTTATATATACCAAAGATGAAAGAATGATTGACACGAAAAGGATGTTAAGATAACCGTTTCAAATTAATTATGTGATGTTATGTGAGAAATTCAAAATACGTGACATATATTATTAGTCTGAGATGTCATGATAATGTATCACATTTGTAAGTAAGTATTTTTTAAAAGATTGATTGAGAATACGTACTTGGCTCTGCAATGTTGCTAAGCAATATAACGAATTATAACAAAGGAGTAAATAAGAGGCTATAAATTATAAAGTGAAGAAAAGTTGAAGCTAAAGAAAGAGCCCCGAAAATAAGGCAAGGTGCTGGGAAAGGTTGATACATGGAAGAGACAAAGGGAGGGCTTTAAAATCACGCTTGCTTTACTATCAAGAGCCACTTGCCAACCCTCGTCCTCCTCCTCCTCTCTCTCTCTCTCTCTCTCTCTGTCTCTCTCTCTCTCTCTCTCTCTCTCTCAAACAACCACATCAAATTGATGACAACCTGTTATATTTCTCACTCCAAATTCCAATTGATAGGTCCACCTTTACAAGAGATTTTTTAGTGTCAACCTGTTATATTTCTCACTCCAAAGTCCAATCGATAGGTCCACCTTTACAAGAGATTTTTTAGTGTGCTGAGAACAAGGTCCAGTACATCAAGTGCTATATTTACTTGATGTACCAGATTATGTTTCCAACACATTGAAAATTTTCTCCACCTTTATGACTAAACAAAACAAGAACTCAAAGTTTCTATGTAGCTTTTTAGTTCTTTCCCTTATATATTCGAGGTGGTCATTTTTCCTCTACAACTTCTTATGGTTATATATATGCGCATTATACAAGGAATAGATTCTAACGCATTCTTTTTCTTTTCGTGTTAATCTTTAAATCGAATGAAACAAAAGAGAATTAAAAATAAAATAAACATTGATCGTGCCATTTCCCAACTAACTAAAAAGACAGAGTTTACCAATTGTCAGGTTATGGAAGATGATGTCTGAAATAACGTCCTAACTAACTTGGAACGATCGATCAAATAAAAAGGGGATGATTTATGAGAAGGGACAATACTAAACTCACGTCTCTAAAGTTTTCATTTGAAAAGTTTAAGAATTGAATTGACACGCATCAACTTGATAACAAGTTAGTTAAACCAGAATTATTGTAATCAGGGGAATACGTCAAGCAGGAGGAGCATCTAATTGAGAGTATGCTACATTAGCAATATGAGCACATTATTTTTGTTTTCTTTAGACTATGCATCTGTTCATCTCATGAGCTATTATTGGAGAAGTTCTAATGAGATCAGTCAATTGAAGACTCGTGGTCATCCAAGAAGAAATTGTAAATGTGGATGACAAACTATAATGATATTGGATTCATCCATGGAAAACACCAAACCATGAGTAGTGAAAACACTAACAAAGGAGGGGATAATTCACTTGCAACAAATCATTAGCAAAAAGTCATTTTGTTTGTATTTCACACCATTTTCTTTTAATATGTGTGGAGAGCTCATTTATAAACTACACCACCAATTCTCATCATCTCCATGGAGAGTAAGAAGCTATGTCAAAGCTAGAGAGAAAAGAGAAAAATAGTGAGAATTATATTTGTACTCTTATTATTTCAGATAATGAAAGAAATTATTGTCATTGTTTCAAGAACGTAGACACACTTCGTAAATATTGTGTCATATTTACTTTATATATCACTACACATATATAGTCTATATTTCACAACATACACCTATTTCTTCAATTATTCTCAATTTTTCCATTTTCACCTCATTAATTAGAAAATGATCGAAATGGTCCTACCTAATAGACGTATGAGGTCCAACCTATGGAAGATGATGGACCAAGTATATAGACAGGTAGTCCCCCGGGGTTATTGTCCGTCTCTCTCTCTCTCTCTCTCTCTCTCTCTCTCTCTCTCTCCCTTCAAGGTGCGAGACAGATCGACCATACATGATCCTTTAATTTTCACCTATTAATTCAGTCTTTACTTTCATAAGTACACAGTACCATGCAAAAACTTTACTATTAAAATGACGGGACCATGTGCTTCCAGTCCAGACTTAATTTGAGGAATGAGGATTCTCTCCGGATCTTCTTTGTGAGAATTCCAAGAATTCTCCAATCATATTCGTTAATTGTACATTGTATGGTTAGAAATCATTGTAATTTTTTATTATTTAAAATTGAATATAAATAGTAGCTGACAAAAACTGACCTCACGATGTACGACAAACGGACATGATCGGAGGATCCGGGGATCCTCACAAAGAGGATCCGGAGAGGATCCTCATTCTAATTTGAGAGCTTCTCAACTTCTAGCGTTTGAGAAATTTGTTCGAGTAGCTAGTGTCTTTGTTCGTCTGCATTTAAGTTTAAGGTTTTTTTTTCGTTGTTAGATGAATTTAGTGTAGAATATTAATTTTTAATAATAATAAAAAATTCTGAGTGCAACCTCTACATTTTGATGTCTATATATTTACCATCTCCTCGCCTCTTCTTTCACTCACATTTGTGAAGGCCAGCTAAGCTTGAAAACCCTTGCTAGCTAGAAACAATTTTTCGTACAATATCCATGGGCACAGAACATGACATTGGTGATTACTTAACCCTAGTTTCAATCACCAAAACCGTATCTGTACTCCCAAAAGTTTTGCACCCACCAAAACTTATCACCCTCTCAAACTTGGACAGGCAGAGTCCAATCCATATGTACTTGGTTTTCTTTTACAATTCCAACTCTGTTGCTCATCACAAAATCAACAATTTGTCGCTTGATGGTGCTGATGATTCGGTTTTCGGAAGCTTGAAGTGTGGATTGGAAGAGACGCTATCGGTGTGGTACCCAGCTGCGGGAAGGTTGAGCTGTGATCACGGAAACAAGCTCAACTTATGGTGCAACAACAAAGGTGCTGTTCTAGTCGAGGCGGAGACGCCAGTTGAGATGTCGGAGCTTGGAGACCTATCACAGTGCAATGAATTTTTTGAGAAATTGGTTCACAAGCCTGTGTTTGATGAAGACTACTCAGAGATGCCTTTGGTTGTTGCTCAGGTAATTTATATACTGATCATCGAATTTATATTATTTCGATATATTTCCTAATTAATAGATACAAATCATGTATATATAATATGTTTAAATTAAAACACCAATTCCATCTACCTTTTCATCTATTATTCTTCTATGAATTCGATTGTTTTTGGATTAATTTATATAATCTTCATTAGGGTTTGCTGGAGTTACATATTTATATAATTTCCATATAAGTTAACTTCCGTATCTGAAATTCGTATGCGCTTGATTTAAAACTGAACCTAGTTTTGTTGGGAGTTTTTATTTGCACTTCAAAAAAGTCAGCTTGCACGCCTCATGTGTAAAAATATAGAGAGATGACATTTTTAGAGTGCCAACTACAATTTGAATTGAAGACCTCCTATGGCCAATTGAACTAAGTGGGCTTGAAATTTTTGTAATTGTTTGGTACTGTAGGTGACCAAGTTTGGTTGTGGAGGCTACTCAATAGGTATTGGTATTAGCCACTCGTTGTTCGACGGACCCGCGGCGTATGAATTTATGAGTGCATGGGCTTCTAATTCTACCATAACTATGAAACAACACAAAGTTTTGGAGATTCCTAAGTTACCAGTGCACGACAGAGGAACACTATTGACGGACAAGTTTGATGAAGCTCCGAAAGGGATTAGTACAGAGTTACTGCCAAACCGAAACGACGATGGTTCTTCCGTGGTGACAAGGGCTGCAGCCGTGGATCATTTATACCAATTGATCATGCAAGCAGCAGCATCCAATGATCGCATGATCAATTTCCTAAAAAATGGGTCTAATATTTTGAATCAAATTATTGATAGTAATTATGTTCATAAGACCTTTCATCTGAGTGGTGCACTGATTGAGAGTTTGAAGAAAGAAGTTTGTGGCGATGAAATGAGTAGCTTTCCATGTTCATCCTTTGAAGTCGCGGCTGCTCACCTCTGGAAGGTAAATTTCTCAATTAATTGGCGCTCTTGGACAAAGATAGCAAAATCAAACACAAAGAAAAACACTAGCTTCCTTAAACTTTCATAAATTAGGCTAATTTTTACTTTCATAAATATTTTGAGTAATTTTCAAGGTAATATTAGGGGGACATCTATTTAAACCATATTTTGTATATCATATGATGTGGTTGTTGATAATTAGATAATTATTACTACTTAAGTGTTGATTAACGTACTGAATTCCTATTAGTTGCACATCTCAAGATTTAAAAATGCGATCTAAAAAGTTGGTCTATCTAGCATTACTAATAGTAATTAGATTTATCCACAATTCTCAAATCGGAGATGAATTTTCATAAAATTTTGGTGTTGGTTAAATTTTTCTTAATGATAAAATGGCTATAAAAACAATTTTTAGAATATTAAACTGTGATAAACATCTTGAACTTGGATGTCTACGCATATAACATAGATTTAGACACATGTAGCTTACTTTAAAACAAAACAGAAACAAAATTGTTCAAGTTTCTATGAAGATTGGAAGCTATTGAATTGACCAGGGTCCACTTGTATAGACCAACGCGGAACCTTTTCTTTTCAAAGTTGTAGAATAAAAAGATGTGGGTGAGATCAGGAGAAATTTTTTACTGTGTCGGAACACATGTCGATACATCAAGTGTCATAATATAATTGGTTGGAAATATTTTTTTTGAAGTTTTCCACTTATTAATTATCATACTTGGTGCACTAGTCGTGTTCATGACACTGAAAAACCTCTCGTGAGACTAGTTGCAGTAATGTATTGTGTCTGTCTACTCACATTCAAGTTTGAATAACTCGTGTAAAAAAGATGACTAGTGTTATGGTTGATTGATGTCATGAGTACTGCAGACAAAGACCAAAGCTTTTGGAGTGAGGAAGGAAGCAATGGTGTGCCTACAATTTTCCGTCGACGTAAGGAACAAGGTGGACCCCGCACTTCCCCAAGGCTTCAGTGGAAATGCATTCGTGCTGGCCTCCGTTGCCCTAACGGCCGCACAGGTGGAGGAGGCCACCCACAAAGCCATTATCGAGAAGATAAGAGAAGCCAAGAAGTCTGTCACCAACTCCTACGTGAAGGCATACATGGAGGCAGTTGGTGGGCCACAGACTACTCTGCCTCCTCTCGACGAGCTCACTTTGGTGTCTGACTGGACCAGAATGCCCTTCCACAAAATAGGGTTTTTGCATGAATCGGCAGCATATGCGTCCCCGTTGGCCTCTTTGATCCCGCAGGTTGCGTATTTCATGCAAAACCCTAGTGATTGTAAGGGCATTGACATGAGAGTCGGATTGCTTCCACAAAGCGTCAGCACTTTCTCTCGCTTGTTTCATCGCTAACGAGCAGTGAATACGGGCAAATCCGCAACCTCGGTGGCTAAGCTCGGATAGCGAAAGAAGCGAGAGAAATGCTGTTGAGACTAGATTATGTCAAGAGTTCGAGTTCGATTGTCCAATCAAATGTACCTAACACAAGACAACTTGCTGAAATTATTTACTTCCTCTTTTTGTTGGTAGTGGAGTGTGAGCTTTTGTCTGAAGGTGTTCTGTGGAAAGATAAAATGTTATATTATATAATATGATTATGATTTGCCATCTGAGTTGTTCCAACGTAGTTATTTATTCCACGATTTTTGAAATGGTCGTTTGGTGAGGCACATTACAGCACTAATTAACTCATTAAAATAAGAAAATACAATTATGGTGAGATGTACTTTTATTTGGTTACATTGAACGAATTTACTATAATTATGGCAATCTAGTCCAATAATGCAACACGCGAGAATTTTTTTACAAATAACATTGTATTATGGAATTGAAACAGTAGGATAGCAGTAAATTTGTTTCATATAACTTGCCATCCGAACTATGTGCTTCTATAAAATTACAAGTGTCATTATCTCAAATCTTTATTCATATAAAAATAAAAGGCTTTTTAACCAAAATGGTCTTGAGATTAACATGTCACATCTCGGCCCGGGGTCCACTACATTACGGGCCCAACCTCCGCCGTAGCACGATATTGTCCGCTTTAGGCCCGACCACGCCCTCACGGTTTTGTTTTTGGAAACTCACACGAGAACTTTCCAGTGGATCACCCATCATGGGAGTGCTCTCGCGTGCAACTCGCTTAACTTCGGAGTTCCGACGAACTCCAAGGCCAGTGAGCTCCCAAATAGATTCGTGCTAGGTAGAGATAGGAATATACATATAAGGACCACTCCCCTAGGCGATGTAGGATTTTACAATCCACCCCCTTAGGGGCCCGACGTCCTCGTCGGCACACCACGACTAAGGTTTGGCTCTAATACCAAATTGTCACATCTCGGCCCGGGGTCCACCACATCCCGGGCCCGACCTCCGCTGTAGCACGATATTGTCCGCTTTGGGCTCGACCACGCCCTCACGGTTTTGTTTTTAGGAGCTCACACGAGAACTTCCTAGTGGGTCACCAATCATGGGAGTGCTCTCGCGTGCTACTCGCTTAACTTCGGAGTTCCGACGAACTCCAAAGCCAGTGAGCTCCCAAAAAGCCTCGTGCTAGGTAGAGATGAGAATATACATATAAGGATCACTCCCCTGAGCAATGTGGGATCTTACAATGTTCTCCAAAGCGGACAATATCGTGCTACGGGGGAGGTCGGGCCTGGGATGTGACAACATAACTCCTCACTTTGGTCTCTGAGATTTAAAATCGATAGAAGTGGTCTTTGAGATTGTTCACCATCAATCATTTTGGTCCTTCAATGAAAAATCTCTGCCAATTTGAGGTTTTTTTTTTTTTTGTCGAATCAACTCATCCCCTTAAATTGGTGAATTCTTCAATTTAACGAAATTTTTTCATAAAAAGATCAAAATAGTTTACGGTAAACAAAATTAGAGACCACTTTAATCGATTTTAAAATTTAAGAACCAAAGTAAGAAGTTATAGCAACCTCATAAACTATTTTAGCTAAAAACTCAAAAATTAAAAAAGGGTAAAAAATCACAATATTATTCTTTCTTCTTATTTTGAACTAGCATGTCAGATCGTGCAAACGACGCTTTATTATTTTCAACGTGATTGATGATGCTTTGTGATTCCTCTATTTTCTTTTATCTCAAAGAAAATAAATAAAATAATTAGTAAGTGTGCTAATTTTGCAGAACTAATTAAACTAAAGGGAAGCCAAAGCATGTTTAGTCAAAGAGACGTGATTAACTAGTCCACCACAGTACAATGTCGGGACCTGAACGTCAATGCCTCTTCATCACACAGAGTAAACAAAGCCCTTATTACTCAGCAACTAACTAGAGAGATTGGACACTAATTCTTGCTACTCAAATACAAAACTTGAGATCAACGTAGACAAATACGAAGAACCGCTATCTCAACGAGTATTCTACACGGGGATTGAACCTTCCTCCCGGTGATTTCACCTATCTCCTTTCCTGCATCACCAAGTTCATGTTGAGTTTTCAAACAAGTAGAAGGAAAATATCATAATCGTAACGCAACAAATTCTTCAGTTCAACGTAGCGAATGAGCAATGATTTCTAAGTTTTCGGTAATCAATGAACTAGTATTTGTTCATACGATAGAAATTTAATCGCATGTAGATGAGCAAGAAGCCTTCCTATAGCTGTAGCCTGTACATATATGCGGCAGGTAAACAATGAGATATAATTTCATTCTGTCTCGTCCACCTCCCGGCCCATGAATCCTTCAGATCGGGCCAGCAGGCAGGGCGGACAGGGTGTTAGTGAATCTGACAGTAACAGAGGCCGGTAGAAAAGTTCCTTACCTGTTTGATCATTGAGCTCACTAACTCATCCAACGAACCAGCATTGTGGGGGACATAACCCCTCTGTGGCTTTCGTTGGTCCATAAGGTACCCCTGCTGCTTCAACTTCAACGGTGCATCCACAGTTGATATTTCAACACCATCATAGTTCATGAGTAAAGGGTCGAGAAAATTTGGTTGTCCAATCAAATTAAACTCGCTGTTTCTTTGGAAGGCTGAGCTTCTGGTGTCCAAATTCTGGTGGGAAGGAGCCACATTATCATTGACAGGCATCAAATTGTTCATTGAGCTACACATGACATCAGACTGGAACGGGGAATCCTGCTTTGGCTCATCCCACCCCAGAAACAGGTCATTGTTAATTGTTGGATCCGAATTATTGCTCATTGTAGATGCCGGGATCTGCGATCCTATTCTTGAATCCTGCAATTGACGGGATTGAATTAATAGAAGAAACAATAATCTGACAGCTCCCAATTTGTGAGGACATTACAGGCATATCATCCTTCAGGTTACTTACAAGGAGAGTAGGTTGTTTAAAAGAGTCGCTCGCTGAGAAAGAATTTGACCGGAATGCAGATGGCTGAGCAGCGGTTGGCCAGTTGTCATTCAACCGTCCATGATCCAGAAATGGGGGTGCCAGTCCTGGTTTTAAGGAGGGCCTTGATACGGATGACTGCATTACATGATTTCTTCCAACTTCGGAATCGCGGGTATGTCTTAACATTGTGTTGTCTGTAAGACCGAAAGGATCATTTGACCTATTTGTCACTTTTGCATCGGTAAAACCACTGGAATCAGGATAAATTGGTGCGCCATAGGTAGAACCCCTATTATGTTGTTGATCAAGTTCCAAGGGTGGCGGAAGCATGTTTCCATTACAGTTTCCAGGAAACATGACTGGCTGATCATTAATGGCATTGCTTGGATTCTGTGCATGACCCAATTGAAACATTCCGGATGAAGGAAGGCAATGCAGACCCACTCCAGCAGGAGTGTTCAATCTACCAATCATCCCGCTAGGCGGGAAGGATCTGAATCCGTTGTTATGAAACTGCGCAGGTCCAGTCAGTGTATGGTAATTTCCAACTCCATTCATAGAAGCCGCTCGCAAATATGAAGAATCCGAAGTGCCTAAGGCTGCCACCATATTAGCTTGTTGGTTTGCCACACAGCTGATCCTTTTCAGGTAGAGCCTATATTTCTGCAACGAAAAATAATAATAAGCTTCGTAGAATAGAAGATAAAGATTGTAGGGAACTAAGGATATATCAGAATTTATACCTGGAGATGGCTTGCAACATTTTCTCTTGTAAGCTTTTCAACATTCATCAAATCTAGAATCTTTTTCGGTACAGCCTCTGCATACAAAACAAAATTTAAATGAAACAGTTAGTATCTAATGGTTTCATGTGAGAAACAAAATTTATGAAAAAGAAAAAAATATGACAGATTCTGGATACATATTTTTTTTTGGTCGAAACATATTCTGGATACATGAATCAAGTATTCACTATTTGGAGTCTCAAAGCTAGGCTATAAGTTCTGAATTCATATTAAGGTTTCAAAAGTACGAGGATATTTTCAAATAGCTCTGAACAAGGAAGAAGAACATACTGTCAATGCCCAACTGATTAACAGCAGCCACAAACTTGCGATGCAGCTCCACAGACCAAACAACACGAGGTTTTTTCTGGGTTGAAGGATCATCATTTTCATATTCATCCTCATCATGATCCTCATCCTCGCCATCATTCTGATCCTTACGTTTCTTATTGAGCTTTGCATTCTGATCTGAATTTCCTGTGCCCACTGACCCCACTCCTCCTTCACCACATCCAGCAGACTTGTCTTGATTGCCAGAGTTCTGGTCCTTTGAATCAACCTTCTTTCTCCTTATCACGTGTTGCCAGATGTTCTTCAGCTGCTCAATTCGAACGGGTTTTAGGAGGTAATCGCAGGCTCCATGGGTGATTCCCTTCATCACAAGCTTGTGATCCCCATTTACAGACAACACTAAGAACATGTTTACATTCATAGTTAGTAATGAATCCTAACTTAATAAACAAAAGCTGCAGATCTAAGACACTTCAACATTTCAGAATCCAAACGCAACAAATATAAGAGATTTGCGCAGTGCAAGTTGGCTTTACTTATAACAGGGAGATCCATCTCAAGTCCAACAAGCTCAAGCAGCTTGAATCCATCCATGTCTGGCATATGCACGTCACTGATAACCAGATCAAACTTATCCTTGTTTTCTCTCAGCAACTTCAATGCAGTGATTGCCTGACTCGTCGTCGTAACTGCAAAATCCATCAAATGATACTATAAACACACCAATTTTCTACAGGAAGAAGGTCAAACCTTCAGATGCTAAGGTAGACCAACCTAAATATGCACAATCTTTCATAATCCAACCAAACCTAACAAAAACTTTCACTGTATCCATAGACAATGAAACAGAGAATTCAAATTCAACCTAATTGATTTGAGAATCCATTTGCTCTACAATATCTAAGCGACAATCTCATTTCTAACTTCAAGCAACAATACATGACTTTTTTTTCCTCCTAAATTTAGGAGAGAGAATCAACATTTTAGACGCAAATTATTATCACAAGAAATCACAGAATTAGAGAGGAAAATATAAAATTGACTGACAAAATCTAGTCAGCAGATATATATCTAAGAACCCAATTGAAAATTAGTAACAAAAACCACAAAATCTAAATAAAAACACCATTTAATCCCAGTAAAGAAAATAGCTTTATAACAAAGCAAAAATAAAATCAGAAGATTCACGATAGAAAACCCAATTGACAAACCATGATATTGGCATCGACGGAGCAAAGCCTCTAAGAGCTTGAGGCAAATGGGATCATCGTCCACGGCAAGCACACGCATCCCAATGGGAAACTGGTCTCTGGGTTCGTCGAGTACCCTCTCAACGGTCATGTTTTCGAGCAGAGAACTTCACAAAAACCCCAAGCAACAAAATTTGGAGGAGAGAGAAAAGTTTGAATCTTGGAGCTTTTTACTACTGGTTTTGACAAACCCAGCAAAACCCAGAACTTAAAAATACACAAAGGTGCGGAGAAAATGATTTGATGAGATGGGTGACTAGAGAGAGAGAGAGAGAGAGAGAGAGGGATTAAGGAGTGTGATTAATGGTAAACGTGGAATATTAATAATGAATGCCTCTCTTTCTCTCTCTCGGTGTTTGTATAAGTCTAGAGAGAGAGAGAAACGGAATCTGAAGTTATATGTATGTACTGAGAAAGTAGAGTCCTCTCCTCTGTTGGCTTTCCTGAAATGGACCCTGTTTTTCCTGGTTTTTGGGTTCAGTAGAATCTCAGTATTTGATATCAGAATTTAATTTTGATTTGAGTTTTTTTTTAAGAAGAAATTAGAGTTTTTGTCTACGAAACAATAATAACAAATTAGAAAATTTTCCAAAAATGGAACATAAGAATTCGCATTTCAACACATATGAAAAGAAAAAAAAATAAAAAAATCTTATCTTACCAAGTAGGAATTTTTTTATTTGCAACTGAAAGATTTAACTGCAGATTCTGAAATGATTTATTCGCTTCACATTGGATAAAAAAAAATTTAATTTTATTCTTTATAAAAATCTTATTTGAATTTTTTCCTTTTTGATCTTTTATTTTGTCAAAATTTCCTAGTTAGGTCGTTTTAATATATGTGTTATTAGATTTTATCAAAAAAATTACATGAAGAGATATTTAAATATGATATCGCACGTCATTTGACTAAGTATACCTTCGCAATTAGAGGGTTTGAGCATTCGTTTGATATTATTCATATTATTCATAGTAGTCTTTTAGATCATGATTGAAATTGGAGCTATCAGTTGTGTATTACTTATTTATCATATTTCAATACATAAATTAAACTTTCTCTGCACGGTTGAGGTTATTTAAAAAGATGAAGATGAAGAAAAAAAATTATTTTGACATTTTTTTGTCGAGATGGGGATTTACGAACCCTAGTTAATCTTTATCCACCACATGCTTAGCACATAGATCATATGATACTGTTAACTGTTAACAATCTATATTTGGTTGCAATATCTTCTTGTCAAATAGTTCTTTATAGTCTCATATTAGCATAAATGGAGAAGAAAAATGGATGATACAAGAACGTTAACTTGGTTATGGATATTGTTAAACACACAGTATTACTAATTCATTCATATTTATAACACGTGTATTTATTGTAACACGTTCATAAAATATAGCGTCGTGAATTTAGTAGAGTCATGTGACGTCACCATAACACCTACAAATGTTCAAAACCGCATATTGAGTAATTTTCTTAACAAGTCAGCTTTCTCTGCTGTTATATATTAGTTATTACATATTTCAAAACTTATCTTAATTATTTTCCCTCTCTTCTTTGTTCCTAAGGGTGAGTATATTATTATTAGCAAAGAGTTGGTAACCCTAATACTAACATGTAGACTTCGGTATTTCATGAAGGAACAGAATTCAATACTTTATTTATTTATTAATATAGGTCTATTTTAAATTAATTTAAGTTAAAAATAAATTGATTCAAACTTCAATACAGGTGCATAGCTCTAATCAACTTAGTTATTTTGAAATTTGCACTAGAATTCAATACTTTAAGAATGGGAAGTGGGACATAAGAAGTAAGGAGCTACCGTGGCCACTTTCAATCGATGAGAAATGCTAAGAGTAAGATTTTTTATCTGTCACCTCACAGTTTAATTTTTGTGTCAATAGTATAAAATATTGTGCCAAAAATATGTAGTGGCAGAAAGTCGATAAAGAGTTCCACTTATGAGAAAATTTTCTTAGCATTTCTCAAAACATAATTAAAAAACTTAAGACACAGTACCAGCAAATCGATCACACCGAAGTGATAGGTGGGGTGGAGTTGGAGAAAGAGACACATAGAGCATGATGATTGTTAATGGAATCTGAGCCAATCCTCATACATGCAAGAAAAAGTTGGCAAATCACCTTAATGCTGAATGGAATGCGCACTAAATATACACTTTCAATTGTTTGTTTTAGTGGAGAAAAACGTAGCATATTGTGGCTGGAAAGTTATATCTTTTGCTACATGTACCATCTTTTGGATCATACAGATATTTATCAGTTTTTACCTAAGAACGAATTCAAAATTAGTGATGAATGAGAATGAGAGGAGAGCAAGAGCAAGCGCGACCAACAGTCATAATTAACGAAGAATTTAGTAACGATCATTAATAGTCATCATATATTATTGGAACGGATTGTTGTAAGTAATGTATGATATTTGCTTGAACTTGATTGTAAAAATTGTGTGAAGTTATATGATTATTAAACTTGTGCAAGATTAACCTTAACATCAAAGACTAAAGTTAAGTTATTCTTACCGCATCTTGGAGGATCGTGCAAGCATTATCTGGCTCAAAACAAGCCACCAATGAGCTTATTTATTTATAATAATATGATTATCAAAAGCACCATCATTGACTAAGCCAACTGCGTTAATCTAATGGCGCATGATAAGAAAAGCTTATCACTATCCCTTGTTCTCTACGAATGTAATATATTTTTTTAGCCAAAATGATATTTGATATTAGCATAACTTTTTACTTTAGTTATTGAGATTTAAAATCGATAGAAGTAATTCTGAATTTGTTCACCGTCAATTATTTTGGTCATTCCGTAAAACATTTATGTTAAAATGATTGGTGGTAGACAAATTCATAGATCACTTCTATCGATTTTTGTTATCAGAAACCAAAATAAAAAGTTATAATAATCTCAAAAACTATTTTAATTAACAAGTTAATACAATATAATTTGCCTGGTTGTGACATTATATTATTTAGAAGATTCATTTGGTGCAAAATCTTAAGATTCTATGCTTTTTGAGTCACATGACATGACTTTCTGTTTGGCATGCTTGTATATTTTAAGATGATAGGCTAGCTAGGGTGGTAGGGTTTGAGGGGAGGGGGGGAAGGATATTGTGCAAGTTGGCCTAAATATAAGGCTTATGAACGGTGAAGCTTTAGCTAATCTTGTCTCCAATAAGGCACAAGGGATATATGCTCACTATCTAAAAAACATGTTGAGTGACTTTCCTACAATCTTCCTTTATCAGAATCTATTACCTCATCAAAATCTTGTTCTACTTCACCACTACATATGGCTCACCGGCTTGGCTGACTATTATGGAGAGAGAGACAAAGTGTTTTCTAAAATTTAGTGTGAGTAGAGGTAGTCAGACATGTCGTAAATTTGAACGTATTAAATTTGAGCAGTTATTTTATCATTTCTTATACGTTGTAAGTGATTTTATATATTTGAGTTTTATTGTACAAACTTATACACAAAGACTAATTTTAATTGTCACTTTGAAATTAATATAGAAATGGGCAAATGACAGTTTACTACCCTCATGTTTGGTGATTTTCAACATTTAGTACATCAATTTTTTTTTCATCCCAAAGTCATACCTAAAGTGTAAATTTCAGGACAGTCTCATACATCCGTTAGTCAAATTGTTAGTTCTCCCGTTAAGTGATGACGTGGCATCCATGTGGACAATGACTCGGCGCCACGTGTCATTAAAAAATATTAAAATAATTATTTAAATAAAAAAACCGAACCCAGAAGAAGAAGAATGAAGAAGGAGGAGGAGGAGGAGGAGGAGGGGAAGAAGAAGAAGTAGAAAAAAAAAACCCGAACCCAAAAGAGAAAGGAGGAAGAAGAAGGAGGAGGAGGAGAAGAAAAAAAAATCTGGGTTCGGGGCGTGCGGGGGGGGGGGGGGGGTGGGGGAGGGAAGAAGAAGGAAGAAGACGGAGAATGAGGAGCAAGAAGAAAAAAAAATTTGGGTGCTGGGTTGGGGGCGCACAAGGGGGAGGGGGAAGAAGAAGGAAGAAGAAAAAAAAATCTGGGTTCCGGGTTGGGGGCGCGCAGAAGGGGGGAAGGGGAGGGGGAAGAAGAAGGAGAAGGAAAGGGGGAAGAAGAAGAAGAAGAAGAAGAAGAAGAAGAAGAAGAAGAAGAAGAAGAAGAAGAAGAAGGAGAATGAGGAGGAAGAAGAAAAAAAAAATCTGGGTTCTGGGTTGGGGCCGCGCAGGAGGGGGAGGAGGGAGGAGGGAGGGGGGAGGGGGAAGGGGGGAGGGGGAAGAAGGAAGAAGAAGGAGGAAGAAGAAAAAAAATCTGGGTTCTGGGTTGGGGGTGCGCAGGAGGAAGGAGGGAAGGGAAGAAGGTTTTTTTTTTAATATTATTTTTATTTAAATAATTATTTAAATATTTTTTTAATGACACGCGGCGCCCAGTCATTGTCTACATGAGCACCATGTCATCACTTAACGGGAGAACTAACAGTTTGACTAACGGATGTCTGAGACTGTCCCAAAATTTACACTTTAGGTAAGACTCTAGGATGAAAAAAAATTGATGTACTAAATATTAAAACCCACCAAACATTAAGATAGTAAACAGAGATATACTGTATAGAAATTTATGAAAAAGTAATAATCATGATTACAAGCTAACAAAAAAGACTATTCAGTAAAAAAATATTTCTTTCTATTTGGTTTCTAGTGTTTCCTTTATAAAATTAAAGAATATATGAAATGATTAATTTGTAATGTTAATAACAATTTTCTAAATAAAATTTGTTTAAATATGTTAGCCCAACTTTAATTTTGAGTTAGGCCCGAATTGTAAATGTGTCACAACAACACATGGAATATATCAAACACATGCAGCAATGCAAAGGTCTATAAAATCTCTCTGGATTTAATGGGAAATTGAAAATTTTGAATAATGGGAAACTTCAAGATTCGGATTGGCATTCATCATCAAGTCCAGAATCTTCTCTAGTTCAGCCTCTGCATGCATCGAAGCAAATTTAATTAATCATAAGAAATTAGTAGTAATTTAACCTTTATTTAAGGCTAGTTATTATAACTTTCATCTTTTATTTTACTGCATGCATTTTCTTCCGATGCGAATGTATAAAGAATTGTAAAATATTCAGTTTGGCATGCACTTTCTTACTATGCAAATGCATAAAGAATTGTAAAATATTCAGTTTGGACTGCACATACATAGAAAATCGCTGAAATCCTAATTCGGTTGTAGAACAAAACCTTTTAAGAGATTGAAGAACATACTTTCATGGCCGCCCAATGTTGGAACCCCCATTTTGTCCCACATCGGACAGAGGGAGAAGAGAAGAGTGCTTTAAATAGATTTACCCCTCTCTAATTAACACCGAAGTTTTTTGTGATAAAACCTCACACCTGAGGATTGTGCAGGTGGTTAAGTGGAGACAGTATCGGTGTTGTTGGAGTGGGCCCTCGGGCAGGACATAGGGAGAAGAGAAGAGTGCTTTAAATAGATTTACCCATCTCTAACTAACACCAAGGTCTTTTGTGATAAAACCCCACATCTGAAGATTGTACAGGTGGTACACCCTATTTTGTCCCACATCGGACATAGGGAGAAGAGAAGAGTGCTTGAAATAGATTTACCCATCTCTAACTAATACTAAGGTCTTTTGTGATAAAACCCCACACTTGAAGATTGTACATGTGGATAAGTGGAGACAGTATCGGTGTTGTTGAAATGGGCCTTCGGCCCATCAACTTAAAAAATTCTACACCCAACTTATTAACAGCAACAACAAACTCTCAATGATGTTGCACAGTACAAACCCTAGTCCAGTAGCTCATTCAGTACCACTTCCAACATGGAGAGATTCTTGTGTTCCGACGTTCGTATTTGGCCACCAGCCTCAAAGGGGTGAAACCGACGGGAGTGGGCACAGCGGACCAACTGGTCGTCCAACCACACACACAAAGCATCCACATAATCACAAGCTCCGTGGGTATTTGACTTCGATCACATCCAAAGTACTGGCATCCGCAGACAACACTGGACATGTAACAACAGTTAGTGCGCACACACATATGTTCAAATTTTGTATTTAATGACGAGAAAACTGTTATTGATACTTTAAGATAATCTTTACTAACTTGATATTGATTTTTTTCTTTTTTAACTTGATATTGATTATTGAACATCAACACTTTTTTTTTCAATAAACAATAGTTAATTCATCAATGAACAAGAACAGATACAAGGGTTGTTTTAGTGGATTAGGAAACCTTAGCAAAGACTACTGAGACTTTACTGCATCCAGAGAGATCTGCGGCCACCGCTAGCAAAGCAAGCGAAGCCGCCATGGATTTAGCCAAGTTGGCGGTGCCAGCATTAATCGGTGGAGTACAAAGAACCCACCCTGAAAATCAAGCCATGGAAGGTGGATTCGATTCCACCCACCAACAACCAAGAAACCAACTCAAAGTTGCAGATCAAGCCCTAGCTTAAGAGAAACTCTCTTGAGAGGAATGAAGATCTTGATGTTTTGGCGGAAGGTCGAATAAAGCTATGGAAAATTGGTTGCCAACAAAATGGTGGGGGGAACAGGTACATAGAGCACCGATGGAAGAGAGAAAAATGAACGGGAGAGGGCCATCGGAGGTGCGGTCGAGGGAGAACAGAGGGGGAAGGAGGCGCGGGGGGGTGGGGGCGGGGGCTAGGGTCTAGGGGAATCGCAAAGGGATGGCTAGGAGGGGCAGAGATAGGCTAGAACGAGGGAGGAGAAAGACGACCACCGAACCCAAGCCGAAGCAAGGGGCCTACAGACACTTTAATCGTTGACTTGCGGCTGAATGCTTCAATCAGCTAGGTGTGGTGGGCACTTGAAACCGAATATCAAAACCAAAACAAGGATTTGATTTTTGTAGTTTTGATACGATTTCGGTTTGAAACTCAAAAGCTAAAAAGTGGTTTGCTTTGTTCAAAATATTTAGAATCGAACCGAAATTGAACTCAACAGCATAATGTGGAAAAATATTTGTAGGCTTTTTAAAAATTATAACAACTAATGTAATTTATATAGTTTATGTTTTTGTATTTTGTAGAGTTAGCCAATTCGAATTCAAGTATCGCCTCTTTTACTCTTAATCTACAACCATAACAACAAGCTGCAAGGCAATCTCAAGCTTCTAGTTCACAAAGTTCAATGACTTCTCATCTATTGGTTTCACTTTCATAAGGTCCAAGGTCTTCCCAAGTATCACATTCTCAAGTTTCGAATTCCTTCTCAAGTTCGTTTACAAGCTCAAAGGCCTCCTAAACCTTTGAATGGTAAGTGTCTAAAAGGAAAGGGTTGTACGATTCAAAATTTCAAAGTAGTGAGTTTAAACACCAACACTTTTTTGTTTAATTGTATAAACAATTTATTTTTTCGGGTTGTACTAATGTCGTAAGGCATTTTGACATTGAACGTTGTTTGAACTATGATTTTAGTTTGGTAAACTTAACATTTTCAACTGGGTTGTAGTAAAGTAATGCCATAGGCGTTTTGATGTTGAACTTTGTTTCAAGTTGCCATTTAGTACTACGGTATAGTGTTATTCATCTTCACTTGTAAGTGAGAGGTCTTAGGTTCGATTATTGCCAAAAGCGAATTTGAACCAAATTATTGCTAGCCCATTATGAGACCCACCTCTCTCCCCTTAGTGTAAATAATATTGTTTGTTAAAAAAAATTGCTTCAAATTGAATTTTAATATGGTGATTATCATGGAATTTTTTTTATTTGAGTTGTATTAATAATATTGTTTGAATGTTGAATATTTGAATAAATGTCAATTTTTTTTAACGAGCCTACAAGTGTGGCACATGTGAAATCAAACCGAACCAAAACTAAATGGTTTGGTTCTGTACTTCTATATCGGTTTTTACTTCTTACCCAAAAACCACACTGAACCAAAATAAATTTCAAATTCGATTTCAATTTCAATTTTACTTTAAAACTACACCGAACCAAAACTGTATCCACCTCTAATTAGGTCTTCCAAATAGGTATTGCACTAATTTATTTACCTTTTGGACATGAGATCTTAAACCATGTGTATTATTAAGCAAATATTTATACTTTACAATAAATAAATTACAATGAAATCATACAAATAAATGTATTTTATTACTTGTGGAGTTGATAACATTGTCTTGTCGCGTAATGAGATGGATACTAATAGAGAATATACCACGAAGCTCAGGATTTGGCGCATTCATATTCCCTTAAAAATAAATCCTCAGTATTTCCAAGCATTAGAAGCTGCCAAACAAGAAACACAACATTAAACTCAAACCTACATAAAATGTGGAATTAAAAAAAAATATTGAACTCAAATTGAGTTTGGGTTGGAGCCTCACCTTGTTTTGATATGGCCCATTCATTGTCCTGGCCCAGAGCCCAAAAGAAGTATCCGCCCAAGGCCGACGACTTCGCGAACCGGACCTTCATGTTCGCGGACCGGACACCATCATACCCGACCCAAGAGCTACCCGAATAAGAATAGTAAGACGCTGATTCGGTATCAAACACAACAGTTGCGTTGGTTCTGTTGTTAAAATGAAGTATTTGATTATAAACCAAAACACCATCCCCAGGGCCAACACCCAAAGCCGGTGCCCCGATCCCGTTCACTTTCAAGTCCTTGAGTGTCCAAGTCCACCCGTACAAGGGCAGACCCATGACGAGCTTTTTGGGCGGGACACCGGCTTCGATCCACGACCCGATTCCATAACGAGTACTAATATTACTTTTGGAATCATCCAACGCAGCATTTATCCCGGTGAAGTTTTCCCATGACCCATGATAATCAAAGCACATTGGGCTGGCCCAATCCAAATATTTACTTATTGCCCCGGCCGGATACGATCTCGGACCGCCGTTAAAAGTAAATTTGGATGCGTAATATACCGCGGAGGTTAAAAGTAAGCGGGGTTTACCGCAAACTCTAGCCTCATTATCCAGAGCCTTTCTCCATTCCTTGTACAACAAGGCAAGATTTGACATTTCCAGGGCATCTTTAGGAAACTCCCAATCCAAGTCAACGCCTTGGAAGCCATATTTCCGTGCCACCTGAATTGTGGAGTTGATGAAAACTTCCCGGGTCGCCTGAGTAGAAACCATGAGTGCAAACACGGTTGCATTGTTACCGCCGCCGCCCATGGACAAGAGTGTGGTGACAGGCGGGTTTTTGATCCGGAGCGCGTTGATGAATTCGGGTATCCTCGCTTTGTCGAATTCGGTGACGTTGAGTTTGTAAGTGGTGGGTTCGGGTTGGAGGAAAGCATAGTAGATGTGGGTGAAGTATTGGGTGTCTATAGAGGATGGTGAGAACGAATTAGGTGATGGGAAATAGGCTGCTCTGATTCCTTTCCCAGATGGATGAAAATGATCTGAATTTGAAACCGAGCCGGAAGAAAGCATTGTGTGGAAGATTACAAGGATGAAACAAGGCATCAACTTTGGGGTACCCATTGCACTGCTTCTGAGGTACAAGATTCGGAAATGGCCGGCTTAATTTGGTTATTAGGGTTTTGTTTTTTATAGAGGAGGGAGGAAGTCAGAAGTGCGAATGCTAAGGAAATATTATCGACCAAGTTCACAGCATTTGGTTTTGTGTTTGGGAGTTTGTTGTTGAAGTTTCCTGCTGGATATATGTCAAACCAAATTAGCAGCTAGGGTTCGAACTTTGAAGGAGGATGAAAATATCAAACATATACAGCCAAATTAATTTACAGAAAACTCGGCAAGAAAAGAATGTATCTATTTGGAAAGGAATTGTAAATTAAAAAGAAAAAAACAAAACTGGGTTATTTTAAATACAAGATTCTGCAGACAAACTGCTCGTGTCTATCTATAGCTAGAGTCTTAAGTTTCATTCAACTTCATGAGAGGAGAAAGTCTTGTATACGGGTTGCCGTAAGCCTTCTCATAAAGGGGTGAGACTTACGTTATATAAAATGCTCGCGGTCGGAAGTCTACTGCCATCTCTTGTGAGAAGACTGCCGCACTCCACTTCTCGTGAGAGGATTACCGTATGCTATAACGTCTTGAAGCCTAAAGATCAATAGAAAAATTGAACTTTGCTTTCAATCCAATTCAGATCATTCTTGAAGGGTCATGTTCTTTGTTCTTAATTATGGGGTAGCCACTGATTTTCATCATTTAAAGCATACACTCGTGATCTCACATGCACCGATAAAATTGTTGAGGTCCTCGTAAGCCACATATGAAATTGATCGACTCAAGTTGCATATTTGTATAATCATACATCCATTGGACCATTGTAGATACATTTGGTGGTGATTGGTGAAGAAAGCAACCCACTAAGACTTTGGAAGCACATAATTACTTTTTAATGCTTTTAATCTAGGTTGTTTATTTTGGGGTTCAATGGATTTTGGTCCAATCACTAACTTGAATGCTTCAGCTTCAAAGTAGGTAAACCTCACATATAAATATATAATAATGGATTAATATTATCCATTGCGCACTTAAACTGTCAAATGTTATAAAATACAAGAAGCGATCCTTTTGTTCTTTGTACTAATTAGTAGTTCCTGCTTGGCACTCGTATTCTGCATGTGTATGGCAACTGGGTATGGATTTTGGGCTAACCTGAAAGAGTTAATGGTCTATACCTTAGGATTAGTTTGGGATGAAATTAGGGCTGCCTAGTAACTATATAAACCCGCTAACAATTTCTATGGTACTTCTAGAGCGCACTTGGGCTTGAGAGGCTTCCCTTTAAATAATTGATTTGGATTGTTTTAAAGCAGAGTTGTCAATTTCGAATGTGACACCTTACACGACTTGAACTAGGTCTTCATGATTAAAATTGGACTAACAATTTTATTTGGCATACTATTTATGAATTGATAACTTTTTCTTTGTGGATCAACTTGTGGGTTGACACTAACACAAGATCCAGACAAAAATTGGTAAACTTGATCAATACGTCTCATTGCGACTCCTAATTTTGAGTTCGTCTTTTGAAAGTTTTAAGTTCAATCGATAGTAGTACTAGAAGCAACTTTTTGAGAAGTTTTCATGTTGCATCCCATGCTTTTGAATCTCATGAACCATTGAGTTGTTTTTCATTTTTCTCTTGTTTCCTTGATGGTTAGTAGTATTTTAAGCGGATGACCGTAGTCTGTAAATGAAAGAAAATTTACATCTAACGAGTTTATATAACATTCACATCTACAACACTAATCGTGTGACTTATATTATAAACAGAGAGTCACATCACTACAATATGGAAGTTTTTCTCCGATCAAGTTGCCCCCCTTTGAAATGTTTGAAAAACATTTTAGCTAGGTGGAGGTGGGGATGGATTTATGGAACTTTCATGGGTTTCTTCTTTTGGAATAGTTTGTAGGTCGAACTAGTTTGGAGACTGGACAGACAGGGAGATCTCAAAAGGAGATTTGGTCCCATATTTGATTTGACTATGAATGTTTAAACATGGAATCATATGAGTTGATTAAACCAATGAGAAGGTAAAATACCAAACTCCACTCAAGTCAGTGTGAGTCACTCAATTTTATTCTCACCAAACTTTTATGTGGGGTTATGATTGGGGTGAAAGAAGAGAAAGTTTCCTAAAATGACTTTATGCCCGTGCAATAATTCCATAAAAATAACATGTATATAAATAAATCAAAAAAATTGACAAATTTTTATAGTTACTTAGAACACAAATCACACGGTTATCAGTGAGCCCAACGAGTGTTTAAGTAATGCCAGCTAGGCATGTCTTGGTAGCACTAGGCAAGTTGCATTGAGAACACTCAACAAATTTTCTCGATAACACTCATCTATTTTTGCTTCGGCATATGTTAATATCTGTTAATATGTGCCCAACATGATTCGAATGACATCAACAAGCGTACAAATTGTTCGACCAAATGCCTCAATGAATAAACTGAAATTCTTTTGCGTGCTTCGCGTTCTGCTTTTATTAAAAAAAACTTAAACATTTAACACTGGAACTCCTTAATATTTGAACTCTAAATCCTCCACTAAGTGTATTATTTTATTTGTTGCAATAAAAGTGATCGTGTTTCAGGTGTACCGAGAATTTGCTCAAAAGATTATACTTATCTTTAGGGGTTAACTTTGCAGATTTAATCGTGATTAAATATTAATAATGCAGCATGAAACGGCACTATCATGGCACATTAGCATGAGGAACTCCACATCAGCTTGCCCCCTATTTTATTTGTCGGCCATTTGTCGCCATTCCACCATTGACATATCATCTTTTAATTTTTATTTCTTTTGAAAGACAGAAAATAAGAATATTAGCTAGCTTTTGTGCCAGTGAACCAAATTAGCTTTTACCTGCGAGATTAATTTATGTTTAAGTGGCTGCATTGCGTGCTAATAATCTATTACTGTGGTAACATGGACTCTACGGTTTAAGGATATAATGAGGGTTTTTAACTTTTTAGGTTTTTTTTTAAATTTAGAATTAAGACAGTTGACAACAGCTAAGCTTAAAACGATTAAAATTAAACAAACAAACAAAAACATGCACTTATTAGCAATGTTAGTTAATTGTTAAATTATAAACCAGTAATTCTCGAAATGCATGCCCTTTTTAGTTTGTTAATAATTTACTTTACCTAACATATATTCAATCTATATAAAACCGAAGAAAAACTTGTATAAAGTTTACAAACTATCATGTCATAATTCATATATTCATAGAGCATTTTTCGCAAAAAGTATTAGGTTTTTGAGTATTTTGGTCTTACTCACTCTACATGATCTCTTTCAGTTTCAGAGGTGTTCTAACCAAAGTACTCTAATAAATACACACTCAACTTAGACAACCAAAGTACCCCAATAAATACACTCAACTTAGATAAGTTTCTCTCGTCGACCGCATTTCAAAAAGATGATTGGGAAGTACCCTCGTAGGGAAAATAAGTCAATGAAATTACAAGTAGATGTCAATAATGTGCTGTCCACAACACACATGAAAATGACATGATTATGAAACATCCAATAAGAGTGAGGTCCCCCACAGAATGTTGCAAGGGTGACAGTGCCATGTACTGAGATGTATTTCATGCCCTAGCTAGGGTGACATTGCCGGGAACATCAATCGCTTCAATTCGGTTCTTTTTTCAAAAAATAAAAAATCAAAACTCGTAATAAGATACTTGTAACTCAAGTAATTAAGAACGTCTATAGGCATGCATTTATTTATGCATGTAATGAGTAAAACACAATCTTCATGAAAAACAAGAAATCGAAGAAAAACGATATTTTCGTTTCAAAATTAAAATACCCTTTAATTTTTTGTCGATTTATGGATAGATGAAGACGGTGTAAAGCTTCCATTTATCCAATCAAAGTATGTGACAAATGACATTAAGTAAACCTACCAATATAAAGTTAAATAAACTTTAAAGATCTTTTATATATATATATATATATATATATATATATATATTAAAAAGCTACTAACAACAGTGGATTCTTCCATTATCCATATATACCACAAAAAACATTTACTTTCCCTCAGTTCAATAAACACACTTTTTATCCTTCTGAGTTTTTGCTTACAACTTTCTATCAACTCAAATTTTCATAATCGCACTTGAAAAAAATCAGAAAACATCCTTCAAGATTTCTGCAATGGAACCAGCCAAGAATTATGAAACAAATATCTTCTCAGTAGCAGAAGCTCCTCCCTGTCCGAACACTCCACTTCAAGACCCAAAAGAAACCAAACAGAAACTAAGAGTTGAAGAGGATGAAGAGGAGATGAAATATCAAGAAAAAGAGAAGAAACCCAGCATCCGAATAATCGATCTAGAGGCTTCGGATAGCAATTCAAATCGAGGGTTCAGCTTCGATAATCCGGAGCTCAATCTACTCGAATACCTCGAAACGGGCTCATCAGATGGCACCACCACCACCCTTGTTTCTGATGCGGCAGAGCCTAGGGTTTTCTCATGCAACTACTGCCAAAGAAAATTTTACAGCTCGCAGGCGCTCGGAGGGCACCAGAATGCCCACAAACGAGAGAGAACCCTAGCAAAGAGAGGGCAGAGGATGTTGGGGTCCCAGATAATGGCCTCAGCTGCAGGTTTTGGGTACCCTTATTACTCAAGTTTGGCTTCTCTGCCTCTCCATGGTGGTGCTTTTAGGGCACTGGACATTCAGGCTCACTCCATGATTCACAAGCCTAGTTCCATGATGTCTTCGTCTGCGATCAGGTTCGGTGGTTCGTATGGACATCGGAGTTTTGGGTCAAAGCCGCTTTTTGATCAGCAACCGGCGGTCGGAAAACTTGCGGCTGCAGCAGCTAGAGGTGTTGGTGGTGCTGGGAGATTTGACATGGCAAAGAGCAACATGGTTTCACAAGGCAGTGAAGAAATTGGAAAATGTTGGTTGGGAAACGACAGTCGTTTCAAGATTAGTAGTGATCAGGAGGAAATGAAGAAGCTTGACTTGTCGCTCAAGCTCTAACTAGTTAGTAGTATCGAGACGGCAAAATTCTTCTTCATTTCATTGTATCATATATGATCCTCTGTCTTTTTTTTCTTTTTCTTTTTCTTTTTTTTTTTTTGAATTTTTTTAATGTCAGCATTGAGATGTGGTTTAGAATTCTCGTTTCACATTTCGAATATGGTTTGTGTAAATTTGATTTTTGAGAATAGCAAGAGCATTTGATCTCTTTTGGTTTGCTTTTAACCTGCCCCAAATCCATCAGAAATTTTCAATTTTCCAACTTTTGTACTCCACATTTTAGTTCAACAACAAGAACTTTTGTTTTTCTTTTGGGTAGTGAATTTCAAATTAATTTTTTCTCCTTATGCACGACTCTTACTTTCTTTCTTTTTTGGCTAGGAATTTTTTTTTTATTAAGATAAAGAAAATTCCTGACAACACCCGGAACTTATACAGTCAAATAAAAATACTTTGCGTGCCTCGTTAAAAAGAATCATATCCCAAATACAAATGTTGTCAACAGTGTGACTAATGAATGTAATAACATCTGCGATGAAGTAGACTACTCTATAAATATGTTGCCACTGAATAAAATCAAAAGAGGTCGGCAGCCATTTGATGTCCTAAAAAATAATTCTGAACCTCCAAATTTTTTTGCATTAGTCGAGAATCCCATCTATAAAAGTGGACGCCGAAAGGAATTTATATTTTGGAAAAATATAAGATTGTAAGTGAAGCCATGGGGTAACATATGTTAAACATAAAGTTATTTTATAAGTAGAAGAACATGTGAGGGTTGTGAAATTTGTTCCAAATAATTTAGGACTATTGTGTCTACGTCGATCCAAACAAAACAAGCAATTTAATTAAGAGCAACATGCTATATACACTGGGACATATTGATTGGATAATCTTGTAACATGTTGTATACGCTTTCTCTCTACTTTTCTTTTCACATGGCATGATCAATCAGGCTAAAAAGTGAATGTGCACATCATTGTTGTATGTACGTTATTCCCCTAAATGTTGAATAAGGCTTAAAGTTTGAAACAATTTTTGAAAAAAATCATGAACCTGCAATTTGTTAATAAATT
Source organism: Crataegus laevigata (assembly GCA_963580275.1). Taxonomy (NCBI): domain Eukaryota; kingdom Viridiplantae; phylum Streptophyta; class Magnoliopsida; order Rosales; family Rosaceae; genus Crataegus; species Crataegus laevigata. The sequence continues at coordinate 5,010,368 of OY756949.1, forward strand.
TCACACAATTTAATTATGAGCAACTTAAAAATCTTTTGATAATTATTTTGATTTATTTTTTATTTTTTTTGAACAAATAATATTATGAGTGGGGAGGTAGGCTAAAATCGAAAACTAGAATTTGAAAACTGAAAACTAAAATCTGAAGCGGTTCTTAAATAAACCCTTAGACAAAGATCCACTCGTGAAAAAGAGATTAAGATTAGATGGATCATGGAATACATGTAAAGTTGTCAACTTGCATTACAAGAAACCCAAAGAAACCAAGTCATACGTATGAATATTAGATTGATGATGTTTTTTTGTCCTTCTAAGAAAATATAAAATGATTTTCCCTTTTCTTTTAGTTTTATATTTATTCACCTTTTTTTGGATAATTATATTTATTGAGCTAATGGTAGTATCTTTGTCCTCTTTTGAAGCGCGTATATCGAGTCATTGTCCTTAATTGATCTGAAAAATCTAGGAAAGATTTAGTTACAAACTTGTATTATTAATTTATGTGTCACATTTTACATAAGGAGTGTGATATCTACATATTCTATTTTATTTCTCACACACCTTTTTAATTTTCAACATTCAGATCAGATGAATTGAAGATCAACAGACAAAATTATCAAGAGATGTATGAAAAGTAAAATGAAGTGTGTGGATAGCACACCCCTTTACATAACTTGCCAAGTTCCTATCACAAACTCAAATTTTTTTTTATTAAAATTGACGTTGGCTCAAGTAACTAAGCCTGCCGTGCGAACAGATTTTCAACATATTGAAAATACGGGCCAAACACCAAGTGCTATTGTACAATTGATTGGATACTTAAAAGAAAAAAATTTTAACCACTTGTATTATGACATTTGGTGTATCAAATCATATTTTCGGTCTATTGAAATATTTCTCCAATTAAAGAACTTTTTCGTAGAGTTGCCCCATAACATGTCATATTCATAAATCTTTCACATGTGCACGCACATTTCTTAATCAATTTGATTATTCATGTAGAAATTAATTAATATTTTCACTCCAGTGATTTTTTAAATTAATCTTAATAAATTACAAAGAGAAGAAATCGAACTTGAATTTACCAAAAAAATGATTTTAAAATCGGTTATTTACGAATAAGCTCATCCAAACTCCATTTCATTGTCAAAACCTAAGAGGAAAACTGTAGACTCAACTATTATTGCCCTGTTATTACACAATGGGTATAATTTTATTGTTTCTCACTAACATTATCAATTGTCATTAGGGATTGACAAATACCCATTGATTATGAGTAGCCGCGGTTACCTGCTCATTTAAATTAAACGGTTACGGTTATGAGTAACCGTTTAGATAAATAAAAAGTTATGGGTATAACCGTTTCCTGCGAAATTTAAATAGGCGGTTATGGGTATTAACCACGGTTATAAACGGATAACCGTTTACCCATTTATTTTATATATGTAAAATTAACTGTTTGGCACTAGCCAACATGCATCGTTTTATTTTTTACACTATGCTAATTATAAGTGCTTATTGATTATGTCGGTAACATATATTTGCTTATGTGCCGAGACATAAGCATCACGGTTTTATATGATATATTTATATGTACAAATTATTAGTCATATAATTTTATTTTGAAGCATACGACTAGGGATGGGCAAAATACCCGCAGTTATGGATAACAGCGGTTACCCGCCCATTTAAACTTCATGGTTACCGCTATGGGTAACTATTTAGATAAATAAATAGTTATGGGTATAACCGTTTACCCGTGAATTTAAATGGGTGATTATGGGTATTAACCGCAGTTATAAACGGGCAACCGTTTACCCATTTATTTTATATATGTAAAATTAATACAAACCATGTTCTCTATCGGACAAAACTTAGATCAATGTTATTGACTATAGTGCATGGTTTATATAGCTAATTATAATATAATGTAGCTCATTTTATATATATATTATGTTAATACTTTACAATATAGGTTGTCTTCTAAACAATTTTCGTAATCCAAGAATACTTAGCAAATATTATATTACCTTCATTGGTAATAGTTAGAAATATCGTCCGTAAACTATTATTACTAGAATGGTATAAGGATTTAAAAAATTAAAATACGAAAATATATAATGAATGTACCTATAACAATGTTTAATTGTAAAAAAAAAAAATTATGACAATTTTTTTTTTTAATTTTCAAGTTGTTAAAAAACATGTAGACGGGTGAAAAGAGGAAATGGTAAAAAAAAAATAAAAGAAAAAAAGAAAAAGAAAGATAAACGAGACCTAAAAAGGGTAAATGGGTAAACGGGTATTAAACGGTTATGGTTAAATGGGTATGCGGTTATGGGTATGGTTAACCGTTTATAGACGGTTATGGGTATGAGTATAACCGTTTAGGCAATTATCCAACGGGTAAACGGTTATGCGGGTATGAGCATAAACGGTTATAGGTAAATAACCGCAATTACCCGCCCGGCATAACCGTTGCCCATCCCTAGTTGTCATCGAAACTAAACTAAGTATAATTTAAGTGTGGGTTTGGTTTCTTCGCCAAACTCCACGAAATAGTGACATTTTGAAACCATAATCCTTACTCGATTAATTCATCGAAAACCAACGAAGGATGCATTGCCGATCACCTCCGGCTGTGTCAAACTTCATCTGCAGCTTGGCTAATGAGAAATCCAGAAAACAAACACGTGAATACTCCAAATCTGCCTGTCAATCACAGATGCATCTCAAATGTCAATTTCCCTTGCGGACTTAAGTAAATACTACAGCATTCAGGAGCTGCACACATTTTAAACTTTAATGGGTGCCTTGGGCAGAACCTGCTATCTTATCAATGGTAGATTTCTTTAAGCAAGAAGAAAAGAATGACCGAAAATATAATTTGAGTTATCAGATATTTACCGCTCTATTTTTCCACGAAAGACTGAACTTTACCCAGCCATTTGATCAGTTCTATTCTATCTTTGTTAATCATGTACTGATGCAAGAAAACAGAAAAAGCTCATCATTCACTCCCCTTGCTTCTAAATACTCTCTCAGCCTCTGTTGAAGCCTTCCATTCAAACTCCTGCCCATAAAAATAATAGGCTAAAAGTAAATCGATAGGCTGATATCGTAAATAAGGACTGATAACAACAACAAAATCTTTTCACATTAAGTGTGGTTGGATATATGAATTCTAGAACGCCATTGTGCTCGGTTCTATGTCATGTCTTCTATTAGATCCAAGTACTCTAAGTCTTTTCTTAGAGTCTCTTCTAAAGTCTTCTTAAGTTTTTCTGTACCCCTTTGGCCCTGGACCTCTGTTCCGTAGTCGCATCTTCTAACCTTAGAGTAAATAAGGACTGATGAGATAGAAAAAATGAATTGTAAATAGGGTTCAGATTCGAATTCCATAGATATTACAGGCAAGTGAAAGACCTACTCATACAACCAACAGTTTGGTGCTTCATAAACATGATCGAAAAAATGAGACAATCGCTTTACAATCCAAAAAATAGAATACAATGTGGGAGGCATGAAATTGTACCTGAAATCAGGTCCCATACAAGGCTTAGCCAGCATTCGATCACGCTCAAGAACATAAACTTTCTGAACCTCCAACCGGTCCGGCCAGGCCGAGCACGGAAACTCCAAATCCTTGGAACCACCCCCCTTTATAATATCAACAAGCATGCTAAGGTGAAGACGCACGTCTTCCCCGGAGCTATCATCTCCAGTTTTGCGAACACTTTCATACCCATCAAACATAGTGACTTCAATTTTTATATCTTCAGTCTCTCCGAATTTCCCTCTCAATCCACTGCTCTCCTGGTCGATCTTGCACCGTAAAGGATCAGAATTTCGCAGCAGGCTGTTATGATTATAATTATTGTTAAAAATGCCATTACAAAATATGAATGTGGATTAGAAATTCAGAATCAACACTTCTAAGGACTCATTTGACACTACTTATACACAAAGCATTTTTGCTCACAAGCAGCTTTTGCTAAAAGTGCTTTTATTAGAATGACGTTGAATCTTATATTAAAAATCCAAGTCAAGCAATGGAAGCATTCGGAAGTGCATCCTGAAAAAACACTCTGCAGTACATTCTGAAGAAACCTATGTCAGTTAAGTGCTTCTAAATCGTAGAAGCGCTTTTCATTGTTACAAAAGCGGTCTCAAACTCTAAGAGGGGTGTATTCAATTGGGATTTTGAGAAATTTAATTTTTTTTAATGAATCTAAGTATTCAATCAGGATTTTAAGTGATTCTCTGAAATTTGAGGTGTATTCAATTAGAATTTTAAGATAATTTATTAAAATCTTTATAAATTCAAGTGTATTCAATTATGATTTTAAATTTTTTTATAATATTTCAAGTGTGTTCAATTAGAAATTGATTTTAAATTGACAAAGTTGAGGAATTTGAGGAAATTTGAGACATTTCGTAGTCTATTTTAAACATCTATAAATCTCACGTCTCTTCAAAAGATTTCAAGGAAATTAAGGGAGTGTATTCAATTGAGAATTTGAGAGATTTTAATAGATTTATAAATCCATAGATTTTTATAGAGTCTAATTGATTTGTAGAGATCCTATGTAAAATTTTGATTCAATTCCCTCAAAATCTCTTGGGAAGATGTGAGATTTGTAGACACTTAAAATTCCAATTCTTTCCAATTCCTCAACTTTTCAAATTATTTAAAATCAAATTCTAATTGAATAAACCTGGAATGTTATAAACTTTTTTAAAATTCTAATTGAATACAGCTGGATTTCTAAGAATTTTAATAAACTATCTTAAAATCATGATTAAATACACGTGAATTACTTAAATTCCTAATTGAATACTCTCAGATTCATTAAAAGAATTAAAATTCCTCAAAATCCCAATTGAATCCACCTCCCTAAATCAAAATTTTATATGAAATCTTCACAAATCAATTAAATTTCATAAAAATCTATAAATTTATAACTCTATTAAAATATCTCAAAATCTCAATTGAATACACCTCTAGATATCAAATCATTACTACAGTTCGATACAAATTGAGAAACTAGAAAAAACCCTAACAATCAAGTTGATAAAGATTGTTTCTTTCTGAGTTTCTATTCCTGCAAATTTTCTCGGAAACCAAAGAGAAGCTAAGAATAACAAATGAGGATGACCAACCTGCTGAGGAGGAGCATACTCGGACTGGTACCCCACCTCGTTTCTGAGAATTCTAAGAATGTTAGCTTCCATGGGCGACTGGGAAAGTCCTTCAGAGGCGTACTGTCTGCTGTGGAAGAGGGAGGCGGAGATTGCCTTCCGCAGCGGAGGATTTGGGAGGCGATGAACGCCTTTGACTAGGGATTTTGATGCGCAAGAAGAAAAAAAATGGAAGCGCGCTTCGAGCAGTTCGAATCAGTCGAGCCATTGGTGTTCGGAATAGGATTTTTGAATTTAGGGTTTAAGGATTTTGGGGGCTTAAGGTTAACACTTAACAGTGGAACAGAATTGGGAAGAAGAAGATGGATTTGTGAATTGGGCTTTGAAAGTTCAAATGTGTGTAAACATTTAACGGGCCTAAAATTAGGCCCATTCAAATTTGGAAGAAGAAGTTGCAACCCCAGATAAATTCATGAGTTGGCCTGGATAGGGAATACAAACGGCAAAGATTGCATTTTGGGCCTTCAAAAACAAATTCAGTTTCTTGATCTAGGCTATAGGAGTAGAGATTCAAACTTGAATACAAACATGACAGAAATATTGGTCTGCCTAATTGCCCTAACCAACATATCTAAGATATTGTTGTTTAAAATAAATTATCGTGACAAAGAGTCGAATTTGCGACCTATTTCAAGGCTATGAAAGAGAAATATCACCATACTAATAACTTATCGATTCGTCTGAACTGCTTCGAAATGCAAGATATGAATGAATATAGAGGTTTGTACCTTCTTAATTACTTGTCCGTCTTGTAGGTGTCTTGTTTGTAGATCTTATCTTGTGCTCAAATTCATGCCACAACTTGGTTTGTTAACCACCCAACATGCCCCCTAATTAAAATCTTGAAAAAGAGTGAAAGCAATGGCAACAAAACTGGATAGCTCCACTATCCCAGAAATAAAAGCTCTAGAGTGGATTTAATGGTTAACTGTGAGCTGAAATGTTAAGAAATTTTAATGGGTCTGATTAGACAAAGTATACTATACATTAAGGTATAATGTTTCTGACGTACAAGTAGAGGTGGCAAATCAATTTATTAAGTTGTTAATGCGTAACTAACTATTAAGATTTATTTAGTTTAATTTCATTTTTCACCATCATCATCATTACCAACCTCACCCTTATATTATAGTGATATCAAATTAAACAAGTCTTAACAGGTATCCATTAACAACCCAAAGATTGATTTACCAGCACTACATACAACAAGGATATATATGCACTAATTATACCTTTTTGCTCACCACGCTAAATTTGTAAATGCAAAGGGATACATCTCTTGCTTGCTTACAGCAAAAATTCAACTCATAATGATATTTTGGCATGGAATCGGAATCCCATGAGTAAATAGCAACTTAATTACACTATATTTGATCAAGGCTGTCTCTAAGATTTTGCTCTGTGCGAAATTTGTAAAAGAACCTCTCTTTACGATAATTTTTCAACAAAGTAAGACAATGTATTGATGTTAAAAAATGATAACTTAAATCAAAACAAATTTTAGAACTCACGGATTGTAACTTTACAAATGTCATTAAATAACAAGTAAAAAGAGCTACAAATATAACTTTCGCTAAATAATCAAAAGTAATTCGATCTTAACAACCAAACAAGAAAAAAAGCGTGAAACAATGAGAGCTTAAAGTGCCAACAAAAGCGTTTCTTACGGTGTTGTTATTGGCATTTCAAATATCAATATTTACACTTACAAGAAGTGTACAATGAGAGTTTAAAGTGCCGACAAAAATATTTTTTTAATATATAGCATTATTACTTATAAATTTTAGATGGCAAAATATTTTTGGATCCCTTCAAATTTGAGACCCGGTACATTGTACCTCCCCTGCCCCACCCCACCCCACAAACGACGCCTCATTTATTGATACAGTATTATTGTAACGTGTCATGTTAATGATATAAGAGTGTGTACGCTTCTCTTCACATAAGTTTTTCTGCCGTAAGAGAGTCCTAAAAACCCGACATGACCCATGGGTTGGTGTAATAATTTAAGGCCATCCCTTGAATTATAAGACATGAAAATGCTGAAACAGTACCCCCACGCTCCAACACGCGTGATGAAAAATGGGTTACTCGATGATTGTTGGTATTGGTAGGGTTTCAAATTTCCAATCAAAGATTAATATTAGATAAAGATTTAGATGTCGCATAGCAGACCATTTTATCTGGACACATGGGTTCGTTCATGCAGTTAAGATAAAGCATGCATGCTAACGTACGCACATGGTTGTTTCTAACTTGTTTTAGACTGCATCGCAAAATACAAACCTCAATGACAATCCCTTTTTTTTTTTCACTCATGCACACAAGTTTTCGAACTCGATTCTTCCTTTCTTCAATATCAATTGTATGATAAAGGATTATAGCATTGTTGTTGCACAAGGATAACACGTATAATTAATTGAGAAATGGTTCAACTTTTTTCGTGAGTTTGATTCCTATTATGGTTGATTTGAAATTTTGGTTGTGTAACTTTAAAGAGTTGGTTTTATGGAAAGCGAACAAAGGTCTAGAATCTTAACTCGAGTTTGAACTTCTACGGATATATTCTTTGAGTTCATTGGCTTTGTTTTGGTCATATTGTTTGATTTGAGGGCCTAAAGTATCTCTACCAGAAATTATTATTTTCCCAATTAGGTAAATCAACTTCACGCGACGAAAAATAACTCTTGGTCGGGTAAACGTGGCCAACCCTTTGATTTTTTCATATGCTTCATGCGAAGAAATTTGGTCGGATAAGTTGTAGGTCGTTGGGCAAACATTTGACACCAAAGGCAAAAAAAAAGGCTCGAAACCACTCAAATATTGCCCAACAAACTGTAAAAAGTTCAATCACGCAAAGGCTTAATTTGGTCTTAGGATTTAGAGCGACCAAAGCTATACGAAAAAAAGGAATTAGTATGTAACTAAGAGCAACTCTAGTGTAGGAGCCCTCCCCCCAGGCAATACACTATTCAATCCACCTAGTGAACAGTAATTGCCTTAATGAACAGTGTATTCCCCTGGCAATAGCATTTTTGCATCTCCACCTTTGCACTTGAATAGTCCTGGCAATTGGCAATAAAATATTAGTAATTTTTTTTATTTATAAAATAATACATAATATTTTTAATCGTTCTCGTTGCGCCACGTGTCATTATCCGAAAAGCGAATACCAATAATAAAAAAATTCAAAATTATTTCGAAATAGTTGAGAAAATATAGAATTGTGGTGTAAGGTATATGTTAATGACAAGGTATTTATAGAAAAGTAAAAAAAAAAAAAATTTACAGATTTTTCACAATTTTTAATTTTTTTTATTCAACTAATTAATCTCTGCCGTTGGATTTAAAAAAAATTGAATTCCAACACTCCAGATTGTGCCATGTGTCACAACAGTAACATTTCTGATTTTTTAAACTATTTTTTTTTAAATTTATAAAGCAAAATAATATCAACCGTTGATCTGAGATCCAACGGTTGATATTAAATAAGTTTTTTTTATTTTCATTACTGTTGAAAATCGGACAGTGCAAATTAAAGATCCGTTGGGATCGAACGGACCGTGGGAAGCCACGTGGCTTCCCAACGGTAACAAACAAACACTGAAAAGTTTTTTTTTCTGAAAAGTTGTCGGGCGACGTGCCCCCACGCGCCTGACCAAAAAAAATTAAATAATGGTGTGACGTCAGGCTGACGTCACATCCACTAAGGGGCTGGGTCAATCAATTTTCCACGGGTTTGTCCCTCGGGCCTCCACCTTCACACAGGCTGCTGCACGCTGGAGCAAACCCACAGGGCCTCGGGCCCTTGTTTCTTGCGTGTCCCCCGAGCAAACTCCAACGGTGGAGTTGCTCTAATGACAGTGACAAGATACTTATTTTAAAATTATAATTTTGTGATATTTCATTATATAAATGGAATTAATGATTCTAATACTAAAATGATATCATGAATGTGGGTGCGTAATCTCATTAGTAATTTGGTGCATCAATGATAACTTATTCTGGTACGTGGGAATTATATTACACGTCAGCGTGATAACTTAATTACTAAAAAATTACAAACAGCTGTACAATATAAAATAAAATAATATTTTATTAAAATGATTTTATTGTAAGGTTATGTGGTTCTCTAAGTTGTTTTTTTTTTAAAAACAAAACAGCTAGTGGTAAGTTTTGGTTATTCGCTCTTTTTAAGAGTTGGAAAAACTTATAGAGACATTTTAATTTTATTCTAACCACAAGTCTAGCTTTCACACTACTAGCAAGTTTCGAACTCAAGACCTCCAATTTTTAATTTGAAGACAGTTCTCTAAGTTGTTCGTATACTAATAAGTTTGCAAATAAATCCAAATACAACTAATTAAAAAAAAAAAAAATACATATTTGAAGCCTTGAATTAGTGTTCGTTAGAATGTGTTTTTAAAATGACTAAAATTTGAAACCAATTCTTAATAAAAATGTAAATAAATTTTGAAAAAACACTTAAAGTGTTTCTTATAAGAAGCACATAACTGGTGTTTTTTTGCAGAAAGTACTTTAATTGCTTTTGGAACCAAAAAACATTTTTTCTAAAAATACTTTCAGTCATTTTAAAAGGCACATTTAAACGAATTCTTAGTAGCTTCGGTTTCCGCAGATTGGTATATTTGTATCCGAATTTTTTATAACGCCGAAATTTAAGAACCTATTAAAATATTATTAAATTTGAATTTCATAATTGATTAAAAACTAGATTTAGAAAGAAGGGTGAAATCAAGACTGTCTCCATTGTACGTGACAGTTGGTCGACGCATTGGGCACATACGCCAATCATGCTAATGGGGGAACCCAAATTACCTCACACATTCTTCCCTTCTTCTTCACCCCCATAAATTATGTAGGGTAACAATATCTACACACATATTTTTACTTTATATACATTTTTTAATTTTTGGCTTTCATATTGAATAAACGGAAGAAGATTAATAGACAAAAATGACAAGATTGTTTAGAAGGTAAGAAAGAGTGTGTGAATAACACTACACATTATTTATCAAATTGGTAATGATAGGAAGATTAAATTCGTAGTATGAATTTGTAAACTAATGACATGAAATTTAATGATTTAAGTATGAGTAATGTTAGGGAGACTATTTGTAGACAAAATTTGAAAAACTAAATGACATGGAAGTTGACAATTTGATTATTACTTAATCATTGATAAACGTGCTCATTTTTATTGGTGATACATAATTTAATTTGCAAATTTAGTCTCCCTAACATGAGATCAAATATTTTGCACCCAAATCAGGTATGGCCTCTCTGTGGCCCTAATAAGTGATTGACACATATTTATTATCATAATTTTTCTTAATTTTGTTGTCATAAATTTAATATGTGTCAATCACTTATTGGGGCCACAAAGAGGCCACATCTGATTTGAGTGCATAAGATTTGATCTCCCCTAACATTACCCTTGAAATATTATCTTCATTGTAGGTAAACGTGTTTATTATTTATTGATGACACGGCATTTAATTTGTAAATTTTGTCTACGGTAGACTGTAAACTAAAAAAAAATCGCAAGTCTCCCATTTGTCCATATCAAAACAGTAAATAGTAAACTTTAATAGGAAAACTTCGGACCTATTGGGATTGTTTCTTGATGATTCAAGGCGTTATATGACAATTAAAAACACTTATAAATACTTTTTGGCAAAAACTTAAAAGTATATTGCCACCACCTGAAATAACACTGCTATCAAACCGATTGCATCTTGGCATCAAAAAATTTACGAGCACAAGATTATTCTTTCCTATTTGTCCTTAATTTTATGTTTAAAAACGACTGATATCACATTTTGAACCACATCTAATCATCTTTTTAATAAAATGAATTAACCATTGTCGTGACGTTCCATTTCAATAAAACTACAATACGTGTTAAGTTTTTTAACACATAAAATTATATTACTAAATCAAAAGTCTCGCATCGATAAACACGTTTCAAAATGTAAATTGCTCCGCTCCCTAACATCACCCATTCCCCATTTCCTTCCCACTTTAGTGCCAATAAACAAGGTCAAATATTCCCCTAATCCCATTCCCAACAAATTAATCCAAATAATACTGCATAAAGCACACCCACCAAGGCAAACCAAAGACTTAACTTACACGTTCGGTTGGAAGAAAGTTAAAGGCGCAACCTTTTTCTTTCCCCCCCTTCCCCTTCCCTTCACCAACCACCCCAACTCCACCATTTTCTCCCTTAAAAAATCCAAAAAGCACGACAGGATTTTGCAGCGGCTGGAGATTTCCGTCGCAGAAAAAGCACTAGAAACCTAATCCCATTTTTTTACAGAAGTTTCCTTTTCTCCTCTTACTTGGCGGTGTTTTCGTGGCGGCTACTTTTTGGTACGTTTTGGTTTTTGAATGGCAGTTTTCCGTAAATAACTCGACTTATAGGGCTGTTTTTTGTGAGGAGCAAGTTTACTGCCTGTACAAAAAGCGGTATATAACCGAGCTCGCGGCGTAGACACTTTCGGCCGCCGGAGCTGCCTAAGATTCGTCCTCCAAGAAAAAGGATTAAATTAAATTAAAAAAAGTCTGGAAAACAAAATTCTCCGAATCTTCTCTTCCCGTTTTACCCTCCCGAAGCCTCTAGAATTACCGAGGCGCCCTCGGCTTTGGCACTTCTCGCTGGCTTTTGGGGCAGCTGGAGCAATCCGTATTCGAATTCAATTTTTGTTCGGGAGTTTTTGGATTCTGGTTTTTTTTTTTTTCTGGAGAGAGAGAGAGAGAAAATGCTGTGTAATATGGTATTGGTGCCGAGAAAGAAGAAGATTGGGAAGGTGCCGGTTTATCTGAACGTGTACGATCTTACGCCGATCAATGGGTACGCGTATTGGCTCGGCCTCGGAGTCTACCATTCCGGCGTCCAAGGTAATAGATTTTATTGGGTTTTTGTTGTTTATTTGTGTTATTGGGTTATCTTCTGTTTGGTTGCCGAGAAAGTTTAGATCTGGCTGTGTGTTTTGGTTGAATGAAGACTGAAGAAATTGGTATAAAAGTCTAAATTTTTGGATGTGGGTTGTGGAGTTTCGATTCAGTTGAACTTGGGTTTTATGTTTTAGGAAGAATCAAAGAGTTCCTGAGTGATTTGATTCTGAAAATTTTGCAATTTGGGTAATTAGAATTCAGTTTTCATGTTTTGGGGTGTCATAAATTCAGAACCTTTACTCTCCACTGAACTCAATTGCAAGCCATTATATATATATATATATATATATTGTAATTTCTGTTGTTTATCATCAAACACGCAGATATGATGTAATCCATTGATTTAGATGTTTGTATTTGTTAATTGGCATGAAATGCTTTATTGTAATGTGATGTAGTACATGGCGTTGAGTATGCTTTTGGAGCTCATGACCATGCAACGACTGGGATTTTCGAAGTGGAACCGAAGCAATGTCCCGGCTTTGTGTTTAGAAAATCGATTTTGATCGGAAGAACGGATTTAGGTCCGAAGGACGTCCGTGCCTTTATGGAGAAACTAGCAGAGGAGTACTCCGGAAACACATACCATCTTATCACCAAGAACTGCAACCACTTCTGCAATGATGTTTGCACCAGATTGACGGGGAATCCTATTCCTCGCTGGGTCAACCGCCTTGCTCGACTTGGTAAGAAATCAAACATCTCTTATCAGTTTTTCGTTGTCCAGCCATTATTAGTATAGCACCACTGCGAAACAAAACCACTATTAGTACCATACCATGAATGCCAATGCCACAGGAAGAAACTTAAATTGTTAACCCATCATCGTAAATTTGCGTCTTTAGATTCAGTTCACTGCACATAGGATTCAAAACTCATTGAAAAATAACAATTTGGATACAAATGATTCTATATTGTTAATTATCTGTCCATTGTATTATCTTTTTGGGATGTCTATGATGTTAGAAGGCAAACTTTACAACTTATTTCTATCGGAATGCTGAATTTAGGGAACATGTTAACAAGAAAAGTATTCATTCTCATACTCGGAGATTGTTCTCGTTCCCTAGTAATTTATTTGCATCATTTTGGTGAACTTTAGGTTTCTTTTGCAATTGTGTTCTTCCGGCTGGTCTCAACGAAACAAAGGTTCGGCAAGTAAGATCAGACGGGGTTTATAACGGAGACAAGAAGAAACTGAGAAGCCATTCGACTAATAATGCATCCTCAAATCCTCGGTCCTCTTCATTAAAATCTTCCACTGCAGCGTCTACAGGCAGAAGTAGTAGACAGAGACACTGCGTTCCTCCATCTCAATCTTTGATCCATTCTTCCTCAACCTCGGCATTGACTCTAAAGCTTTGACACCGTTTTTTAGTTTTAAGACTTTATAGGGTTTTAGAATTTCATTTGCACAAAAGAATGGAGAAATTGCAAATTCTAATTCTTTCCCATCGTGTAATCTGTTTCCACTGCTATGTAAACAGCTGCTTGAATTTTGTTGAAGTGCTTCTGTTTTCTGTACAAAGAATGTTTCATATTTTGACATATTGGTGAGAAGTAAGAAGTAAGAACTAAGGTTGATGGTTTTCAAATTGGTTTCTTCTTTGGGTGATGCTATCTACACACCCTCTCAATTTTCGGCCCTCAGATTGAATGAATCGAAAAAGGTCAAAAGACAGAAATTAAAGAGGGATTTGTGGGAAGTAAAAATGTGTGTGAAGTAAAAATGTGTGTGAATAGCACCACCCTCTTCTTATCTTCAAGAGACAATACAAAATGAGAATTGAGTCACATGTGCAGACCTACGAATGTTCGGATTTAGCCATATGTTTAGCTGTATGACGCCTCTCAAACAAGTACAATTTTAATTGTATTATTACATCTGATCTTATGTTGGCCCCGTCTAGTGCAAAATTGTCCTAGACAGGCAGTCCTACGAAAATTTCTCTGTGAATGTAAGCGTGGATTGTTGAGAGTAGGTGGGTGGGAGACCCTAGTGGGTTTTCTCATTGTGGATTAGATAAAAAGACAGCTTGTTGGAGCTGGTTTTTAAGATGCCTTGATTCGATCGTTGGTGATAAACTCTCTCATGTCGGTGGTTGGTTTCTGAGTTCTTGTTCTGGTCTTGGTTTCAGTTTGGGCTTACTTAGGCCTAATTCACACAGTATTGTGAACCCAATTGCTATTTGGGCTTCGGCTTATGGATTCTAAATTAACAATAGTCCTGCAAGATATTACATGGGTAGGTCTCATTTTTTTTTTATAAATCTAAACTGAAAAACGAATGAGTGGGTTAAGTTCTACAATGAACCAATTATAATCATTTTTTTATCTTTAGCGAGAATCGAATCCAATAATTGTCACTTACAAGTGCAGTTGAATACTACTTGATCATAATACAAAGTGGTTCGATTGGTCTCATTAATTAAAATTATTCTTTAACGACTCACCAAATAGCAAAGTGATTACTAAAGCAGATCTCGGTTAGGCCAGAGGACCATGCCCCCCCTTATGTACTTACTTCAAATATCTGATTTTCCTCGTAAAATAGTAGATTAAAATATGCCTTTAGAGAAAAATAGAGTGTCTACATATTAGTTTACATCTCAATTTCGTACGGGTTGTTTCACAAATAAGCTCCTCATCAGAACTCTATTTCATTTTTGTGAGTCGAGCAAGTAAAATGAAAATATCTAAAACTAGCAACCACTACTTATTGTCATGTTTCCCGGCTGTGATGATGAGAATTGCTCAAAGTTCATGAACCCGCAAATCCCTAGTTCTAAGAAACTTGCAAACCACCATAACTTGGCTTGCTAGTTACAAGTAAAGCATTGACTTATTTTTTTAACTTGTGCTGTAAGCAATGCGAATCATTTGGTGATTACATTCCCCCCCCTTTTTTTTACAGGGGGAAACGAATGCCATTAATTTTACTTGAAAGCAGTTCACTGTTTTGTGAATGTTAAGTAAAGATACCTAGTATCGAAAGAAATCGACAAATCCCATTCCCGTCCAGAGCAAGACAAGACAAACAATCTGCATGTGAACTGTGAAACACTACTTCTCTCGCCTGCGTCCTTCTCTCTCTCTCTCGTGCCTTTTTATTAGATTCGACAGAGAGAGATACCCTCTTTTTACAAGCAGCATCTGGACAACAACTGTGCACCTTCAATTCAACCCCACCTTTGAATCAACACCACAGATTTTTTACAAGGGTTTCACAGAGTAAAATTCTCTCCTCTCCTAATCCCCTCCACTCGTCCTCCTCCTTTCACACTTTCCTCTTTGTCTCTCCCTCTCTATAGAAAAAGTTAAAACAAGATATTGATATGATTTAATCGTAACCGTTTAAATAGAGTGGGAGAGATGGCGAGGGTGATTTGGAGGGGAGAGAATTGTGGCTGTTGATTAAGCTTCTTACACACTCATGTTTAATCATGGTTGTTGATTTCGTTTGGTTTATTCAATCTAATGACTATATAAAAAAAATGTGAAACGCTAAAAAGGGTGTATGAAAATCGCTTCCCTTTCTACAATACATGGTGTACAAGATTCACCGATGTTTTTGACAGTTAGAATGAGAGTGATTCACGCAAATCCAATCTTCTCACTGCACTGGCACTCTCATGCATCGGTACATTGTAGAATTTTCATCGACATCGACAATAAGGTACATTGTATTGAAGTGAAATGATGATGAGAAAGGCAAATGCTAGAATCCGGCGAATGCATTCGAGTTGATCTTGGACGTTCATGGTTTGTGCCCTGCGCAAGCATGTTTCCTTTTTCCTTTTGAGTTCTACATGCATGAATTCTAGACCCATCGTAGACATGCTAGCGACGAATCCTAACGCTTCTCTTACTAATCAAGGTATTGTGCCCTAAACAAACTTGTCAAAAGTTAACTGAAAGAAAAATCAAGGAAGGCAATGCATGCATGAGACCGACTGAAAGCGAACCTCTTTGGGCGGTAAATAAGGTGGATTGAGTCTTGTTTTCTATGGGCGGCAGTGGGGGATTTTCACATTAGCAGAAAAGACTGCAAACACGTGCGTATTGGATAACATCACAAGGCTTATTGCACCAATTTGACAACTTCAGCAGCTGATGCTTCAACTCCCAGTACAGAAAGGAAACCTATATCAAGAGTTTTATTTGTCAATGAAACTACCCATTAAACGAATTCAACGTTCGGATTAATGTCGTATGTGAGTAAATGTACGGCTGTTTGATTAGAGCAATTTTCGCATTAGGTAGGACATAATGGGTTTAAGTGAAAAATATTCCATCCATAATGTGATCAGACAATAATGCTCAAATTTTCTTCTTAACGAATATAACTTAGGCTTTAAAATGTTACTTATATATATATACAGGCAGCTTAAGAGGAGGGATTCCCATTTTTTTTGAAAAAATGGGGACACGCTCCCCACTGTCAGATTAACTTTAATGAAATTCTGTGGTTGAAATTAAAACACAGGCCACACAATTTCATTAAAGTTAAATCCAACGGTGGGTAGTGTATCCCCATTTTTTCAAAAAAATAGAGATCCCTCCCCTTAAGCAATTCCTATATATTTTAGATAGTCGTTTCGCCCTCAATTCACCTATTTGGAGGTCGAGAAGATTCATAAAGTCACTTCATCCTTGCTTTAGCAATCATTGTATGATTTACTAGAAATAGAAATCAAACAAAGAACGAGTCGTATGAGATACAGACTTAGAATTTATTCGCAACACTGAATCGTCTCATGATGATTGGCTTTTGAATGTTACGTAAATAATTTCATACATATATTTTCTCATTTCGTACACCTTTATTTATACATGTAGCTTAATTTTCCTTTGATTATTCAACCCTCCTTTAACTTAAATGCAAGGCGGGAGTACAGTGGAAACTGGAAAAGCAGAGTCTCTTCCCGCAGCAGTCAACCTTACCACCAATGCCAGTTATGCCATGAAAAGCTTCTGAAGAATCAGACAACCTTTTCTGTCCCAATGCTCATTCACTTCATTTGACCGGTTCGCACCTGTTGCTTTCCGGGTCAGATCTGGTCCCCCAATATTATCCTTTTACTTTATCAAATTTCGTGACTCCAACCTGCCGTCCGATCTCAGTTTATTAGACGGTGTTATTCTCATTCATATTTATTTTTTGAGATGTAATATTGACTCATCCTATTTTACTTTTTACATTTTTTAAATTTTTTTATTGTCGAATTAGATGAATTAAAGAAAATCAACAAACAAGGAAAACGCGCCCCACGCGCATTGAAAAGTTCCTCGGAAGGAGGAGATCTATCTGAGTCTTTGTTCTTGGTTCTAAGAATCTTCGCTTTCTCGTCCCAATCTCTGGAATTGGGGGTCTCTCGGCGATAGGTTTCTAACGTTGCGACGTTCTTGCTTCCCGATTTGAGTGGATTCGGCAACCGTATCTGGTTAGATCTATCTCCTTTTAAACCCCATCTTCCAAACCGTTCTTTTCAGATCTGTCTTGGAACTTCCCTGAGATGCATACGTTCTGTTCGCAGAGGATGTGTAAGTTGCGCTAGTGGGTCTGAAATTGGATTGTGGGGTGGGTCTTTGTGATTTTTCAAGTTTGGATTATTGACTCTATGTGGGAAGAGAAGATCTGCTTCTCACTCACCTGGTTTGTTGGCATATTACTGTTAATTCGAAAGTTTCTAGGGTCTGGAGTGGAGGTCTATGCGGCCTTTCTGGTACCATGGTCGAAGGAGCAGATAAAAGTGATCTCGAGGATTTAGGCTCTCGATTTGGCACTAAGCTAAGGTTGTCTGATAAAGAACGCGGTGGGCTCAGCATTGACAGAAAAGATGTTGAAGGTGCTCTTTTAGGGCTTCAGTATACCTTTATTGCCGAAGTCTTAACTAATAAAGATGTGAATGGGGATGCTTTCATTGACCGCTTTATGTCCCTTTGGCGGGGGCGTGAAGGGGTCTCCATTAGAGACATTGGAGACCGGAGATTTCTAGCGCGGTTTGCAGGTCAACGCGACTTATATAGAGTTCTGGATGCGATCAACCTTGGTCTTTCAAGAATGACTTGGTAATGCTTGCGGACCGAACAGATAAAGGGTTTCACAAATGGACGCCTCTGTCCCTAGGGGAATTTTGGGTCCAAATCCATAACGTTCCAGTCCTAAGTATGACTCAAGCAGTTGCGGAATCGATAGGAGGATTGTTAGGGAATGTGCGTAAAGTGGATAAATCTGGCAGCAGGGACTGCATCGAGAGATTCCTCCGAATTAAAATTAGATTCAATGTACGTGAACCTCTGATGTGAGGAACTTTTGTAACTTTCCCTGATGAGGGCAAAATTTGGGTAGACTTCAAGTACGAAGGTCTACCTAAATATTGTCTCATTTGTGGACTGCTGGGCCATGCGACTAGAGTTTGTAGAGAGGCGTCAGAGGAAGGAAAACGTGGAGATGAGGACACTGGAGAATTGGAAGAAGCTCTCACTTTCAAAGGTCTGGATGCAGAGATGGATCTACGGGGAAACCTGTTGGGAACTGGCAGTCGAGGGAAAACCTCATTGGGCTCAAATGGGGGAAGACCAAGTTTGGGACGAGGAAATGCGACACGTATTGAAGATGTGGATAGTGATCGACGCTCGGGGCGCTCTTCAATGTGATCTGGTATGGGAAGTCACATCCAAGGTAAGGATAGCCGATCCCAAAGTGGGATTGGACGATCAAGCAAGACTGATGATGAGGAGAACGACACAGCTAATTCCTCGAGTAAACCACGATGGTCCACTAATAAGACTGGTGCTAGAGATTCAATGTTGGCGGAAAAATACGCAACCTACGGAAGGAGGATGAGGAGGCTGCAAGGTTGGCTAGAGAAGTAGCCTTT
This sequence comes from Crataegus laevigata, assembly GCA_963580275.1. Classification (NCBI taxonomy): domain Eukaryota; kingdom Viridiplantae; phylum Streptophyta; class Magnoliopsida; order Rosales; family Rosaceae; genus Crataegus; species Crataegus laevigata. Next base: position 5,029,435 of record OY756949.1, read on the forward strand.
GATGCATAATTGATCGGTCCTAGGGGAGTGACTGTGGAAGGAGCGGAGAATATTGTCTTTCTAGAAACCCCAGATTATGGTGAATGGGTGAATGTCCCTGTTACTTCCATCGATTCTGGACATATTTTTTATTTAAACTGTGAACCTGCGTATACTGATGAACTGGTGTACTGCCAGGTAAAGAAACCCCAGTTGCTGAGACCAGTATATCGACCGTCAACGAGGTGGAAGCTCAGAGAATGGAAGATGATCCATTCGAGCTAGCTCCAATCATTGAAGCAACTATGAAGATTAACAAAAGGAAGAAACGCCCCTTGTGTGAGGTGGAGTACTCGGGTCTAAACCTAGAAATGGAACAAAAAGGTGCGAAACAAAGGAAAAGTTTAGTCACTGAGGTGGAGGCGACCAGCCTGAATTGGTCCCCCAATGATCCATGAAGATAATCTCTTGGAACTGTCAGGGTATAGGGGTGATCTAACAGTTGACAACTTATTGGAGCAGAACCGGCTTCACACTCCTGACCTCGTGATCCTGTTAGAAACTAAGAACAAAAGCAGAAATTACGTTTACTTAAAAATGAGACTGGGAATGGAACATATGTATGACGTTGAACCCAGAGGCATTGGGGGCGGCTTGTGTTTGTTTTGGAAAGATGAATCGCAGGTTATTATGTTTAAATCTGAGGAATTTGTGATCGAGGTAAAGCTCTGGGATGAGATACTTGGTTGCCATTGGCGACTGTTTGCCGTTTATTTAAGCACTGACGAAAGGAAAATGAAGGATCAATGGGCGAATTTGACTAAACAGATTGACCAAGACAATGATAAATGTCTTCTCCTCGGGGATTTTAACGACATACTGTCCAATGAAGAAAAAGAGGGAGGAAATCTTAGACCGGTATCTAGCATACGTGACTTCAGGAAGTTCGTAGCACGAAACGAGCTCATGGACTTGGGATATGAAGGTTATCCCTTTACCTGTAGAAATAACAGGGATGAGAATCTAATCTAGGAAAGGATTGACCGTGGCCTAGGAACCTCGGGTTGGGCTAACATCTATCCCAAAGCTAACCTTAAGCATGTGGTACTTGAAGGATCAGACCATGTCTTACTTCTTCTCTCAACCAATAAGTCCCGAGAGTGGAAGAAAAGAAATTTCTTTTTCGACCCCAGATGGAGCAAGCACAAGCAATGTCGTGAGCTAGTCAAATTGGACTGGAAAGTTAAAGGTGCTGGATCGTATGCGTTTCGATTCTGTGAAAAGATTAAAATGCTTAGAAATAGCTTAAAGAACTGGTACAGAGGGAAGGGCAGAAACTCCAGGAAAATGATTGAGCTTTTAAAAGCTGATATTCGAAAGGCGTATGCTTCCAACGAATTCGGTAATGAGGAAACGAAGAAGAAGGAAAGAGATCTCTGGCCCGCTCACAAAGAAGAGGAGATCTACTAGAAAACTAAATCCAGGATACAATGGTTACGCGAAGGTGACAAAAACACCAAATTTTTCCATGCACAAACTGTTAAACGGAAAAGATTCAATCAGATACAGGGAATCGATGATTCAAACGGACAGTGGCAGGAAAGTGAAAACGGGATATGTGAGGTAGCCACTTCTTACTTCTTAGAACTATTTCAGTCTTGTAGACCTGATCAGATTGCGGATATTGAGCGCTACATAGATGTCCGAGTATCCCCACTGGATAATGTTGCTCTCACCACCCCTATTTTGGAAGGGGAAATCATCGATGCAGTGTTTCAAATCCCCCCCCCCCCCCCCCCACAATAGCTCATGGGCCTGATGGTTTCTCTGGGAGCTTTTACCAAGACCATTGGGACACTGTGGGTAGTGACGTTGTTAAAATTGTCCAAGCCTTTTGGTTCTCTGGTAGACTACTCCAAAAGTTAAACCACACTAATCTGGGCACTTATTCCTAAGGTTAAATGTCCTAAGAATATGTCGCAGTTCAGAACCATTGCTCTTTGTAACGTCATCTACAAGATCTTTGCCAAGGTGATTACTAACAGGCTTAAGAAGGTGATGCCGAAAGTGATTGAGGACTACCAATCTGCCTTTGTAGCAGGAAAACATATTCAGGACAACATACTTGTGGTTCACGAAACTCTGCACTCCTTGCTCCATCAAAGTAAGGATGATCAGGCTGGGATGGCAATAAAATTAGATATGGCCAAGGCATACGACAAGGTGGAATGGGATTTCCTCTACATCATGATGCAGAAATTGGGATTTGCCCTTTTTCTGCAGTAGGATCAAAGAATGCATCTCAACTGTCACTTTCAGCGTTCATGTTAATGGTCAGCCCAATGGATTTATCCTTCCTCAGAGAGGTCTAAGACAGGGTGATCCCTTATCCCTTTTCCTGTTTCTCCTAGGCACTGAAGGTTTCTCTATGCTGATTCGGAATGGCCTTGAGCATGGTGCACTCCACGGTTTCAAGATCTCACCTCATGGGAGGCCCATTACTCATCTATTCTTTGCTGACGACTTTGTTCTTTTTGGTACTGCATCTGTGGAGGAAGCAAAAGCAATGGGTGAGGTATTAGAAGTTTATGCTAGAGGATCCGGGCAGGTCATTAATCTGTCCAAGAGTTCAATTCTGTTTGGATCCAACACTCCTAAACGTGTAAAGAACAAGATTGAAAATGCTCTGGGTATTCAAAGCAAAGAGGGATTCGGTCGGTATTTGGGACTTCAGGCTGATTTTGGTCACTCTAAAAAAGTAGTTTTTGCGAAAATCCGGGATAAGATCAAATCTAGAATGACGGGCTGGGCTGAACAGTTTCTTTCCCCAGCCGAGAAAGAAACCCTTATCAAGGCAGTTGTTATGGCTTTGCCTAACTACGTAATGAGCTGTTTCAAAATTCCCATTGGTGTTTGCAAAGATGTAGAGATATCTATCCGTAGCTACTGATGGAGAAGTAATGAGCAGCGTAGAGGCATCCACTAGACCTCTTGGGCTCGGCTACAAAAGAAGAAAAGGGACGGTGGATTTGGCTTTAGAGATATTCAGTGCTTCAACCTTGCCTTCCTTGCCAAGATTGGGTGGCGCTTGATTTTCAACCCTTTCTCCATATTATCTACAGTTTTGAAGGATAAGTATTTTCCTGGGAAATCTTTTTTGGAAGCAGGCAGAGGAAAGAAAACGTCTTGGGGTTTGAAGGGTATATTCGAAGCCCGTAAGGTCTTGCAAAATGGGCTAAGATAGCGGGTGGGAAATGGTAAATGCATTAATATTAGGGAAGACCCCTGGCTCCCTAAGCCCTCCAATTTTAAGGTCATTCCGAAAGACTGCCTCGAGGGGACTCTGGTACAGGATCTAATCGACCCAGTTAACCGATCCTAGATGCAAGAAAAGATCACTAACGGCTTTCAACGGGATGACGCTCTATCCATTCTTTGCATGCCCATAAGTAAATCTGGTGGTTGTGATAGACTGGTTTGGCATTACTCTGTTAATGGGGAGTATTCTGTGAAATCCGGCTACGGAGTGGCTCTAAATCTCATGGAAAACGGTGCCTTGGTATGTAAAGGCAGAGGTGCTCCAAGTGACTTAAAGAAGTTTAATTACTCGTGGAACAAGATCTGGAAAATGCAAGCCCCCAACAAAACTAAACTGTTCATTTGGAAATGTTGTAATAATGCCTTAGCTGTGAGACACAACTTACAACGACGCCATATGAGGATCGACAACGTCTGTGGTATTTGTAATACGGCTGATGAAACGGAAATGCATATCTTCTTTCACTGCGAGCTTAGTCATGTCTTTTGGTTTTGCTCATCGCTTCACCTCAACTCTAAGGAGTTGGCTGGCCGGGATTTCTTAGAGACTTGGGATAAATTTTGCAACCAAACCAAGGGTAAAGAAAGGGCTGATGATATTGTCCTTGATTTTGTATTTAGTCTTTGGCGCCTTTGGAAGAATAGGAATGATGTTGTGTTTAAAGGTTTGAATTGAAACCCTGTAGAGGTGTTAAAGCTGTGGGAAATGAATACCAGAGAATATAGGAATGCCTTCTTCCGTGAGGATGACAGGGACACCCATCCGCCTAGGGAATCAAGCTCGGACAGGGACCCTTCCTTGTCCCATTGGCTGAAGCCCAGGTTTGGTTTCATTAAACTTAATATGGACGCAGCTTGGTGCAACAAAACAAGGAGGTCTGGAGTTGGATGGGTGGCCCGCGATTTTGCCGGTCTTCTTCAGGCAGCGGGGGGCTTAGGTACTGGCGTCTGCGATTCGGCTGCTGCAGCTGAATCATATGCAATTCGGGCTACCCTGGAAGCTTGCATTGCTCACGGATACAACAATGTCATCATTGAGTCCGACGCCAAGGCTGTTATCCAAATGATTAACAAGGAAGTATCATGGAATTTTAGTTTTGAATGCATTCTGAAGGACATCAAGGTACTGGTTCGAAGGTTAGCGTCGGTTTCGTTTGCCTTTGTTCCTCGTCAGAGCAACCGTGTTGCTCACTCGGTGGATAAGTTTGTTTTTAAAGAGGCTCGAGATTTTAGATGGGACCATATTGGCCTGGAATTTTTGTTTAATACTCTTGTCGAGGATGTAAACATTTCTATTCGTCTTTAATTTATCTCTTATCTTTGGAAGAAAAAAAAAAGATCACCAAACAAAAAATAATAATAAGTGTGTGAGAAGTAACCTTATTTTTTATATACTATTTTTATTTTTTAATCATCATCAAATGAAATGAAAAAAATTAAAATAATAAAAAAGTGTATTACATAAAAAAGAGTTGTGTGAATGCACCATCTATTTATTGAGCAAAGAGATGGCCAGCAAATTTCACCCTTCAAATTGTGCCTAAATGGCCAAGATAGTGCTTTTATTTAATTTACAGCACCAAAAAAAAAAAAAAAAAACTTAGTACCTAGTGGCAGAATCTGGATTCTCTTTGTGAGAATTCATAATATCCATAAATCGTGTCCGTTCATCGTTCATTGTGCGGTCTGATAGAATTTTTACCACCTACAAAAGTAAGGATAAAAACACTTAAAAATAATTGCAAGAGTATAAGGTTATCGTAGTATAGCAGCTCAAGTAATGTCATTTTCCACATGAATTGAATGAATAATTTGTATTTAAACTAATCCTTAGCTAATTATTTAGAACAAAGTTGTGAAAAGGAGGATTTTGGAATTTAAAATAATAAAAACGAATTTAAATTAAAAATAATTAAATAATTGCCAAAGTAAAGAAAGCAAAAGACAAAATGTCACATCCCGGCCCAGGTGCAACCACCTCCCGGGCCCGCTCCACCACCGTTGCACGATATTGTCCGCTTTGGGCCCTGACTACGCCCTCACGGTTTTGTTTATGGGAACTCACGAGCAACTTCCCAGGAGGTCACCCATCCTGGGATTGCTCTAGCCCCATTCTCGCTTAACTTTGGAGTTTCTACGGAACCCGAAGCCAGTGAGCTCCCAAAATGCCTCGTGCTAGGTAGGGATAGGAATATACATTTAAGGATCACTCCCCTGGGCAATGTGGGATGTCACACAAAAGGTTTTGGAAAACAATTTAAACACTTGGGTTCTGCCGTCACCATTAACAATCCTACGCAATTTTACTAATTACTTATGAATTTCTACATACATGCTTTGAAGGTTAGGCTTTCCTAATACATATTTTCCTCGTGATGTTCAAGCAAAAACATATATCTAACATGCAACCCGTGCGTATGTGATGTTCAGATCAAATATAAACATGCAAGAGTCATTAAGTTTTGTGAAAACCTTTCGAAAAACCAGGCAACCCTTAAGACCGTGATGTTCACCTAAGTGAACTTACAATTTCTAATCATAAGAAGCCCCCCTCAATTTCAGGGTGATGTTCTAACGGAAATTGCATCAAATTACTTATTTAAATAACCTAATGGTGATCAATCATTAAATATATATATATATATAGTTTTAATCGCGATGATTAACAATTCAAAGCAAGCATGCATCCATTCATAAGCAAATTAATAAAATTACATATTCATGCTAAGGCTTATAGCCTAACCCTAACAAATGAATTTGTTACGCATACTCATAATAAAAATCAAATAAAATATCATTAACTAGGAAAAGGATTGAAAACACCTTATAGGTAAAAAATCTGAAATTCTCCAAAGCTTTGCTAAGTTCTCTCAATGTTGCGTTAGAAAAAACAAAAACCCTAGGGCCAGCCAAAAAGGCGCTACAAGATATTATGTGGGTTGGTCTCATTTTTTTTAAAATCTAAACTGAAGAGCGGATGAGTAGGTTAAGTCCTACAATGAATCAATTATAATAATTTTGTTGCCTTTACCGAGAATCGAATCCAAGAATCCTCACTTACAAGTAAAGTTGAATATTACTTAATTATAATACTAAGTGGTTCGATTGATCTCATTAATTAAAATTATTTTTTAACGACTCACCAAATAGCAAAGTGATTGCTAAAGCAGATCTCGGTTAGGCCAGAGGACCATGCCCTCCTTTTTGTACTTATTTCGAATCTCCGATTTTCCTCGTAAGATAGCAGATTAAAATATGCCTTTAGAGAAAAATAAAGTGTCTACATATTAGTTTACATCTCAATTTCGTAAGAGTTGTTTCACAAATAAGCTCCTTAAAACTCTATTTCATTTATGTGAGTCGAGCAAGTAAAATGAAAATATCTAAAACTAGCAACCACAACTTGTCAAGTTTCTCGGCTATGATGATGAAAATTGCACAAAGTCCATGAACCCGCAAATCCCTAGTTCTAAGAAACTTGCAAATTAACCACCATACTTAAAAGCACTTGGAAACTTGGCTTGCAAGTTACAAGTAAAGCATTGACTTATTTTTTTTAACTTGTGCTGAATCATTTGGTGATTACATTCCTTTTTTTTTACAGGAAGAAACGACTGCCATTAATTTTACTCGAAAGCAGTTCACTGTTTTGTGAATGTTAAGTAAAGATACCTAGTATCGAAAGAAATCGACAAATCCCATTCCCGTCCAGAGCAAGACAAGACAAGACAAACAATCTGCATGTGAACTGTGAAACCCTACTTCTCTCGCTTGCGTCCTTCTCCCTCCCTCTCTCTCTCTCTCTCTCTCTCTCTCTCTCTCTCTCTCTCTCTCTCTCGTGCCTTTTTATTAGATTCGACAGAGAGAGAAGCCCTCTTTTTACAAGAAGCATCTGGACAACAACTCTGCACCTTCAATTCACCCCACCTTTGAATCAACACCAGAGATTTTTTACAAGGGTTTCACAAAGTAGGATTCTCTCATCTTCTAATCTCCTCCCACTCGTTCTCCTCGTTGCACACTTTTCTGTTTGTCTCTTTCTCTCTCTCTCTCTCTCTCTCTCTCTCTCTCTCTCTCTCTCTCTCTAGAAAATGTTGACATGGCTTAATCGTAACTGTTTAAATCGAATGGGAGAGAAGGAGAGGGTGATTTGGAGGGGAGAGAATCGTGGATGTTGATTAAGCTTCTTACACACTCCTGTTTAATCATGGTTGTTGATTTCATTTGGTTTATTCAATCTAATGACTATAAAAAAAAAATTGCTTCCCTTTCTACAATACATGGTGTACAAGATTCACCGATGTTTTTGATGGTTAGAATGAGAGTGATTCATGGAAATCCAATCTTTTCACTACGCTAGTACTCTCATGTATCGGTACGTTGTAGAATTTTCACAACAACAAGGTACATTGTATTGAAGTGAAATGATGATGAGAAAGGCAAATGCTAGAATCCGGCGAATGCATTCGAGTTGCTCTTGGACGTTCACGGTTTGTGACATGCGCAAGCATCTTTCCTTTTGAGTTCTACATGCATGAATTCTAGAACCATCGTAGACATGCTAGCGACGAATTCTAACGCTTCTCTTACTAATCAAGGTATTCTGCCCTCCTCCTTTCACACTTTCCTCTTTGTCTCTCCCTCTCTATAGAAAAAATTAAAACAAGATATTGATATGATTTAATCGTAACCGTTTAAATAGAGTGGGAGAGAAAGAGAGGGTGATTTGGAGGGGAGAGAATTGTGGCTGTTGATTAAGCTTCTTACACACTCATGTTTAATCATGGTTGTTGATTTCGTTTGGTTTATTCAATCTAATAACTATATAAAAAAAATGTGAAACGCTAAAAAGGGTGTATGAAAATCGCTTCCCTTTCTACAATACATGGTGTACGAGATTCACCGATGTTTTTGATAGTTAGAATGAGAGTGATTCACGCAAATCCAATCTTCTCACTGCACTGGCACTTTCATGCATCGGTACATTGTAGAATTTTCATCGACATCGACAATAAGGTACATTGTATTGAAGTGAAATGATGATGAGAAAGGCAAATGCTAGAATCCGGCGAATGCATTCGAGTTGATCTTGGACGTTCATGGTTTGTGACCTGCGCAAGCATCTTTCCTTTTGAGTTCTACATGCATGAATTCTAGACCCATCGTAGACATGCTAGCGACGAATTCTAACGCTTCTCTTACTAATCAAGGTATTGTACCCTAAACAAACTTGTCAAAAGTTAACTGAAAGAAAAATCAAAGAAGGCAATGCATGCATGAGACCGACTGAAAGCGAACCTCTTTGGGCAGTAAATAAGGTGGATTGAGTCTTGTTTTCTATGGGCGGCAGTGGGGGATTTTCACATTAGCAGAAAAGACTGCATACAAACACGTGCGTATTGGATAACATCACAAGGCTTATTGCACCAATTTGACAACTTCAGCAGCTGATGCTTCAACTCCCAGTACAGAAAGGAAACCTATATCAAGAGTTTTATTTGTCAATGAAACTACCCATTAAACGAATTCAACGTTCGGATTAATGTCATATGTGAGTAAATGTACGCTATTTGATTAGAGCAATTTTCGCATTAGGTAGGACATAATGGGTTTAAGTGAAAAATATTCCATCCATAATGTGATCAGACAATAATGCTCAAATTTTCTTCATAACGATTATAACTTAAGCTTTTAAATAGGGGTGTGCTTTCCACACACCCATTTTTACTTCTCACACACCCTTATTACTTTCTGTCTGTTAGATCTTCCTCAATTCATCCGATCCGACGGCTGAAATCCAAAAAGGTGTGAGAGAAATAAAAAGAGATGTGTGGATATCACACCCTTTTAAATATATATAGAAGGATTAAATAGTAGCTTTGCCCGCAATCCAACTATTTGGGGTCAAGAAGACTCACAGAGTCACTTCATCCTTGCCCTAACTATCATTGTGTGATTCACTAGCAATATAAATCAAACAAATGACGAGTCGTATGAAATATAGACCTAAAATTTATTCACAACACCGAATCATCTCATGATGACTGGCTTTTGAATGTACGTAAATAATTTTCATACATACATTTTCTCAATTCGTACCCCTTTATTTATCCATGTAGGTTAATTTTCCCTTTATTATTCAACGGTTGAATTTCAACCCTCCTTTAACTTAAATGCAAGGCGGGAGTACGGTGGAAATCCATGAAAAGCTTCTGAAGAATCAGACGACTCTTTCTGTCCCAATACTCATTCATTTCATTTGACCGGAACACACCTATTGGTTTCTGGGTCAGGTCTGGTCGCCCAATATTGTCCTTTTACTTTATCAAATTTCGTGACTCCAATATGCCGTCCGATCTCAGTTTATAAGACGGTGTTATTCTCACTCATTTATTTTGAAAGTTACTGGACACTCCATTGTTTTATTTTTCTCCTACATTATATTAACACCCACTGTTAAAAGTAAAAAAATTAAAATATTATTTTTTCATCTACTATTATTTTTAAAATAACCTTTTTATATATATATATATCTACTTCTTTTGTAGAAACATTATCTTCTAAGTTCATTCTTTTTGCTTTCTTTGAATGAAAATAGATGAGAATGATGAGTTAGGGTTTAAGGGAGACAAATTGTCTAAACATAGCGTGAGAGTTATCACACCCAAACTTTATTTTTCTTTTTTATAAAAATAAAAATAATAATAATGCAAGAGTGGGTAACTAAGGTCCTTATTAGTCATTTTACAAATGGACAAATTTGTAATTAAAAAATCATAAAAAGGTGGGTGGAAAGATAAGACATTGAGGTGGGAATAACAACTCTCTTTATTTTTTTATAAACTATTTTTATTTTTAAATCATCAGATCAAATGAATTGAAAAAAAAAATTAATAATAAAAAAGTATATTACATAAAAAGAGTTGTGTGAATGCACCGAGCAAAAAGACGGTCAGCAAATTTCACGGTTCAAATTGCGCCTAAATGACCAAGATATTGCTTTTATTTAATTTACAGAACAAAAAAAAAAAAACCTATTAGTTCCTAGTGGCAGAATCCGGAGTCTCTTTGTGAAAATTCTTGGTACCCATAAATCGTGTCCGTTCATCGTACATCATGCGGTCTGATAGGATTTTTACCACCTACAAAAGTAGGGATAAAAATACTTAAAAATACTTGCAAGAGTACAAGGTTATCGTAGTATAGCAGCTCAAGTAAGGTCGTTTTCCACATGGATTGAATGAATAATTTGTATTTAAGCTAATTATTTAGACCAAAGTTGTGAAAATGATGATTTTGGAATTTAAAATAATAAAAACGAGTTTAAATTAAAAATAATTAAATAATTGACAAAGTAAAGAAAGCAAAAGACAAATGTAACATCCCACATCGCCCAGGAGTGAGGATCTTGTAAGTCTTATATATACATGCCCACCTTCAATTAGCGTGAGGCCTTTTAGGAGCTCATTAGCTTAGGAATTCGTTGGAACTCCAAAGTTAAGCAAGTTCGCGCAAGAGTAATCCCAAGATGGGTGACCCACTAGGAAGTTCTCGTGTGTGTTCCCATAAACAAAACCGTGAGGGTATGGTACGGGCCCAAAGCGGACAATATCGTGCTATGGTGGAGTTGAGCCCGGGCCGGGATGTGACAATTTGGTATCAGAGCCTCTCCTTGGCCAGAAGTGTGCCGATGAGGACGTCGGGCCCCTTAAGGGGGTGGATTGTAAGATCTCATATCACCCAGGGGTGAAGATCCTGTAAGCCTTATATGTACATGCCCACCTCCAATTAGCACGAGGCCTTTTAAGAGCTCACTGGCTTCGGAATTCATCGAAACTTCGAAGTTAAGCGAGTTTGGCAAGAGCAATTCCAAGATGGGTGACCCACTGGGAAGTTCTCGTGTGAGTTCCCAAACACAAAACCGTGAGGATGTGGTAGGGACCCAACGCGAACAATATCGTACTATAGCAGAGTCGAGCCTATAGGAAATGGTTGAGTCTGGGGCGGGATGTGACACAAAGGTTTTAGAAAACAATTAAAACACTAGGGTTCTGTTGTCAACATTAACAATCCTACACAATTTTACCAATTATTTATGAATTTCTACATGCATGCTTTGAAAGTTAGGATTTCCTAATACATATTTTCCTCATGATGTTTAAGCAAAACCATATATCTAACATGCAACCCATCTGTGATGTTCATATCAAATACAAACATGCAAGACTCATTAAGCTTTGTGAAAACCCTTCGAAAAACATGCAACCCTTAAGAGCTTGATGTTTGCCTTAAGTGAACTTACAATTACTAATCATAAAAAGCCCTCCTCAATTTCAGGGCGATGTTCCAACAGTAATTGCATCAAATTACTTGTCTAAATATCCTAATGGTGATCAATCATTAAAATATATAGATAGCTTTAATCGCAGTGATTAATAATTCAAAGTAAGCATGCATCCATTCATAAGCAAATTAATAAAATTACATATTCATGCTAAGAGTTACGCATAATCATAATAAAAATCAAATAAAATATCATTAATTAGTAAAAGGATCGAAAACACCTTGTAGGTAAAAAGTTTGAAATTTTCCAAAGCTTTGCTAAGTTCTCTCAACGTTGTGTTAGAGAAAAAACCCTAGGGCCAACCAAAAAGGCTTATTTATACTACTCTAATTAAAATCCTCCTAGTAAAAGGTCTTAGAATAAGACTAGAAAACCAAATAAATTGAAATAAAATAGAAAACATATTCCTAAATTGACGTGGTAAATTCATACAAAAATCTGCACAGCCACGTTTTGGACCCATAAAAGCTCCAAAACTGGCCCAAAATAGCTGGATTTAAAAGCTTCGACTATTCTGAACACTTCTTCAGAAGGCCACAAATCCATATGAGGTCATCTTGGGCTCCAAAATGTGCATTAAAGCCCAAAAACGTCACTTTTCAACAACACGCATTGCTTCCTTAATAAATCCCCAGAAAATAACCGCTTGGTAGAAAAATCCCAAATTTTGATATGAACAAGCCAAGACACACACAAACGTTCTCCAATTTGAATCACTACAAAATTCATCCATTTGATCATGTTTTGCACAAGAGGAAATCGAATGTCCTATGTTGAAAATATAAAACAAAGTATTAAAATTCTACCAAAATGACTAATAAACTATGATTAAGACTAGTGTAAAATATGTGGTATAATATGGACTCATCACAGTCATAAATCATTTTAAATTTTATTTATTTAAAATTAAACACAAATAGTACTTGACAAAAACTGATTGCACAATATACGACGAACAGACACCATTAGCTAGTGGCATTCCTCTCACTTTCAATTTCGATTCTCGTAAAAAACAAATTTAAAATTATGAGACATAATTCACTCTTCAAATTTTAGTGTAATAATATTATTTGTTAAAACCAAAAGCACCTAGAAAATAGACTAAATAGTAGACATATAAATAAATACATTTCATGCAACATGTCCAGTGTCGCAAACTTTGGAAAATTTCATCTGAACTACTCTACCATGGTCCCAAACAAAATCCCACAGCTCACGACCAGATGTCAGAATTTTAAAAGCTTAAGGCTTTTTGTTCTGGGTTCTGCGCTTTTTGATTCTCTTTGCTTTTGTTAGAATAAAAAGTTGTGTTACCCACATATTTTAAATTATTTCTCACACACTTTTTATTAATTTTTGTTCGTTAATCTATTTCAATTCATCTGATCCGACGGCTGAAAATTAAAAAGATATGTGAGAAAAAAAATGAGATGTGTCGATATCACACCGAGCATAAAAAAATATATCTTGCTTAAGAATTTAAACCCAAAATGTAATTGAAAAATAATGTACAAACCACTAAAACAATTGTCTTCCCAAAAAAAAAAAAACAACAACACTAAAACAATCAACCACTTCGTATAAAATAATGAGTGGGAATTTCCTTCCAACCCCGAATAAACGCTCTTAACAGCACTCTTAACTGCATTAAACGAATAAACGCTCTTAATTACTTGAGCTACTAGCATGATGGCGAGCAAATGCTTATGTATTTCTTCATCTTTCACAAACTTGATTACACAAACAATACGAAAATTACACCAATTCTCCCAATACAAAAAATCAACAAAAAAAAACCAGCTGGGTTTTCTCTTTTACTTGCCTCGTAACTAGCTAGATCTAATTATCTATGAATTTTGTATATATGCTTCAATTATATTCGATTTATGTTCAACAAACAAATGGGTTAGTAAGAGATTACTAGCTAATCAGTAATACCATTATATAATCCAATCCCACCAAGATTTAACATCTCAAACACACTATAGTACTAGCTTCACGAATTGAATTGGACTGGATTGGATTGGATTGGACTGGACTGGATTGGACTTCACCTTTTCCAAGCATAAATCTGCAGAGAAAAACCAGCAGGCCCGCCGCTGAGTTCGCTCTCCTCCGTACTCGCCCACTCCATCACCGACGAGCTTCCGCCGGAAGACCCTGCCGACGACATCGATACCGACGAAGAAGAGAAGCTCTTCCCCATCTTTCGCCACTCAATCCCGCTCATCCCGAAATTCCACGAATTCAGATGACCCGATTGGTAATTGTTCTCTTTAATCTCCTCGTCTTCTTCGAATCTGAACATGAACACCGCGTGGCTATCGTCGCCGTCGCTCTCGAAAAGCCAGTTGTAGACGTCCCACGAGATCTGCAGCGGAGTCCCGTCGACTTCGATTCGCTCGTTCCCTCTGAATTTCCACTTCAACCGCTTTATCTGCAGGACAATTTGGCCGTCGACGCTGAAGCAGAGCCGGGTCGGGTCGGCGCTCGACCCGCAATCGATTCGGATCTCCCGCAATTTTCCGCCGAACCGGGCTTTCGTGGTGTAAATTTTCTTGGCAACGACGTGCTCTCGTTTCAAGATTGGGGTTTGATAGGTCTCTGATTTGTTGGCCCGGGTCTTGGCGTAGGCTTCGCGGGTCAAATCGCCGACGAGGAGGGTCATCTCGTTGTCGACGACGACGGCGATGTAGAACCCGGATTGGGGTTCGGGTCCGGAGCCGAACCGGGCTTTGGAGAGGTCCCAGTAGAGGAGAATGTTGGGGGAGAGCTTCTTGGAGCCGTGCTTCTTCCAGAAGAGGAAGGGCTTGATGTGGAGGTGGAAATAAGGGGAGGATAGCGACGGAGGGAGGGGGGAATCGAAGGAGTGGCGGAGGAGGTTGAGGTGGAGGGAGCGGCCGAGGAAGGAGCGGGACCAGGTGACGGAGAAGAGGGCGAGGTCGGTGTGGTAGAGGCAGGTGGTGAGGTTGGGGTGCCCGGAGCTGGGCGGCGGAGGAGGCGGCGGAGACGGTGGTGGTAGGCGGCGGTTGGTAGAGGTGGAGAGGCGGAAGCAAGAAGGAAAAGCGGAGGAGGAGTTGTGGCGGGACATTTGGGTGGTGGAGTTTCAAAGCCTACTTAGATTGTAGTGTTGGATTGTGTTTTAAGGGAATCTTTGAAGGGTTTTGGTGCTTTTTTCGGGAGAGATAGAGAGAGGCGGTGGAAAGTGGAGGGGTTTTATGGTGGAGTATTGGGAGGAGAGAGAGAGAGAGAAAGAGAGAGAGAGAAGGAGAGAGAAGGGTCTGTCAGAGATTTCACAGATGAAATTGGGAGGGACAAAGGAAGGGAAAACAGAGACCGTGCAGAGAGAAATATTGGACTTTCAACGAACACATGTAAAAAGAGTCTTCTATTTGTACTTCCTCTTTAGCATGAACAAATAAGATGGATCACAACGTTTTAATTTAATTAAAACAAGGAGTGGATGTGAATGTGGATGTGGTATTAAATCCGAGGATTTCTATACGATTTATTGTCTGTTTAGTGCGTATTATAACGGTATTGAAATGATTTTGTTTCTGCATGCTTTCAATAACGAAAAAAAGTTTCAAACGGAAAAAACTAGTGTAAATATGAACATTATTTTACTGTAACGAGCCATTTCAAAATAATCAAAATTATCAGTTTACATGTATGCAAAATTATCACCTGAAAAGTACGTAATGAGAAAATTCTATGCACATGTAAAATTGTGATTGACTCGTAAAGAAAAACCGCTTGTTACAAATCCACACGCATGTTGAAGACGTGCACTGCGAACTGGAAATTGGATGGTTTCCAATTGGTCGACATACTCGAGTCAAAAGTATAGTAATATTTTATTTTTACTCTTCTTTTAAATATTACGTATATTTATTTTTTAATTATGGACCTGTAAATAAATCTTCTCAATACTCATTTTTTCCCCTCCCAAATTTGTCATATTTTTGCATAAATTACTTACCTATTTACTATTAGATTGTTTGCAGATTGAGTACTTTTACAGCACAGCATTGAAAATTTTTAGTATATAAATCGTAAGTTTATTTAATCTACATGTTAATATTTAATTAGATTTGTAGAATTCAGTTATGTGCCGCATCAGTATAAATCACAAAAAAAAAATTAATGAAATTGTGACGGAATGATCACGTTGATTTGCGATACTCATTTTCAAAGACGACATCCACCAATTTCTAATTTCAAAAATTATTTTAATGGGCGGGTCAATTCCAGAAACTATTTATGATAGAAGTCCTTTAATTTACACAGCTGGGAGGGAACTGGGGAAGTAAAAGAGAAGGAAGAAGCAAGGCAAGGAGGAAGAAAAGGCCAAGAAAAAGCCTGAAGCAACGCCCACGCTACGTGTGTGGTAAACCCTGAAAATTCTTCCTATCTATTATTAGATCTCAAACATTATGATCAGACATAAAAGTCAAGGCAAGGCCTTTGGAATATTTGAACTTAGCCATTATTTTGGCACCTTTGAAATTTGAAATCAAAATTTGGAATGGCCAAAGTCTGTCCCTAAAGCGTGTCAAGAACCAAATTTATCAACTCAGAGCCCCCCTTTTTTTTTTGTACATTACCAACAAGTCTAGCAATATTCGGTCTTTACTTAATTGGAGAATGTCTCAAAGTTCGTCTTAAGCTAACATGATGATTCTATGTATGTATAATGAGTTCGGTAGTGAGTCACATTTGTAGCTTGTTATGAGTAAATTAAAGACCAAATTGATCAACTTAGAACAATTTTTTGTACATTACCGACAAGTTTAGCGATATTCGGTCTTTACTTAATAGGAGTGTCTCAAATGTTGTCTTAAGCTAGCTTGATGATTGTATATATGTATAATGAGTTCGATAGTAAGTCACATTTGTGGCTTCTTGTGATGTTGTGAGTGAATTACGACCAGTTGTAAAAGTATCTTCATAAGTATCTTATCGTATATATAAAAAACAAAGCAAAATGATATGAAAACGTGAGTTTTGTTGCAGTCAGATTAGGAATGTGATTGTGTAAATCCTAATAGATATAGGAATATCTCTTTATATTCCTATTAGGAATTGATGACCTATTAAGAGTTGTAATCCTAAAAGGGTAAGGATTTTACCTATCATACTATTATAAATAAAGGGGGTGGAATAGAACACACCTCACAATTACACATTTCCCTCTTTCTCTCTATTATCGCCGTCCCCTTCCTCTATGACCTCCATAATTATTCAGTAAATTATGTCTACAACAAGTTTGATACTATATTGTAGCATATTAGGGCTTGTTGTGAGTTAATTAACGATTGGTTGTGAAAATATCTTCGTAAGAATCATATCCCTTATAAAAAGAACAAAGAAAATTGGACAAGTTGAATTATTCCTTAATTTTTAACTTGGACTAACAAGGTAAGTTCCTTTCACAGTATATGATGCTATTACTGTCATGCGAGTACCTATCGCTCTATATTCCTCGAGCTAACCGGACAATATCATAGCTTTTATGATTTTATCCCACTTTCTCAGCCTATTTCTCATATTTAATTAATTAGACAATTCACGGTGTTTTGGTGAGTGTGATATTTATATGTAATAATCAGACATTTTTATGTTTAATTTGTAATAATTACTTAGTACTACAATTTAATAGTATTATTTCTCATTTATAAGTTAGATACCTTAGGTACAATTTTTGCCAAATATGAAGTTGAACCACATTATTATGGCAAACCCATTATAAGACTTGGTTCACTCCCTCACCCCCTTAAGTAGATAATATCGTTTGTCAAAAAAAAAAAAATATGTTTCATTTGTTAACTATTATCATAATGGTGTGAGTTTGATACATGTGTTTTATATATTAAGAGAGTGTATTTAATTGGGAATTTGAGAGATTTTTATGGATTTATAAATCCATGAATTTTTATGGAAGTAGGGAAATTATATTCACACACCCCAAATTACTTCTCTCACACCCTTTTAATTTTTTAATATTTTTCTATCAAGTGTTAGTGTTGTGTAGAAAATACTAAAAAATTAAAAGGGTGTGGGAGAAGTAATTTGGGGTGTGTGAATATAATCTCTCTTCTTAAAATACACTACACAATCTATCCAACTCCCTCTAATTCCTCAACTTATTCAAATTCTTTAAATTCTAATTCTAATTCTAATTGAATACACCTGAAATGTTATTAACTTTTTTAAAATTCTAATTGAATACACTCAGATTTCTAAGAATTTTAATAAATTGTCTTAAAATCTTGATTGAATACACATTGAATTTCAAATAATCACTTAAAATCCTAATTAAGTACCCCTAGATTCATTAAAAGAATTAAAATTCTTCAAAATCTCAATTGAATACACCCCTAAATGTGGGATCCATCCATTTTTTTTCTATTTTATAATTTGTTACATATTTTCTCTCTCTTTTTATTTAGTGATTAGGTATCACACTCATAAGTTCAATATATTGAAGTAAAAAATCAAAATCATTTTCAAAGCATTCAAATTTTCCAGCCTATTATAGAAGTTTTTATTTTTTTTTATTTTTATGAACAAATGATATTATCTACACCAAGGTGAAGGAGGTGAGCTTAGCCTCACAATGGGCTAACAATAAGATGGTTCAAACTCGCATTTGGGGAGAATCGAATGTAAAACCTCTCACTTAAAATTATTAATCATTGTAATCATACTCAGTTTTCCAATCTACTAAAGAATGGAAGGCCGTACTGTTTTTTCTTTTCTTCTCGCAATTAATTACTATTTCGTCTTGGAATACTGTCACAAATTTATCGATCTAGACAAATTTGAGAAGGATGGTGCTACATGCACCCATTTTTATTTTTTACACACTTCTCTTATTTTATTTTTTGTTATTAAATCGTATGAATAGAAGAAAATTAACAACAACAAAAATAATAAGAGTGCGTAAAAGTTAAAAACAGACGTTACAAGTCAGATAGTGGGGGCATACATAGAGAGGCTGACATCAAATGGCCAAACCTTAGTGGGTTAGAAGTCTATTTTTAGATTGAAACATGGCATGTGTTATTTAACAAAGAAAAGTAGAAAACCATAATCCAAGTTGCATAGCAAATCAGAGCAGCCACAAAATCCCGACACTTCATACCATATGCCAGACGCACACTTCAACACAATACAAAACCACCTGGTTAACGGCGCCACAATTTGCACAATCCATGGTTTCATATTCCTTTTTTTTCCTATTTATGGGGTCCTAGAAATAAAAAATTCCGAGTAATTTAAACGGTAGAGTTAAATCAATATTCCTAATAATTTTGTATCGAATTTGTTTTTTATATTAAAAAAATTAAAATTTAAAACATCTCATTTATAATAAGATAAATGAGGTTTTTAAGGGAAGAAATTTTCATTTTTTTAAAATAGGGATTAGTTGTGGGCCACAACACATAGAACTTTTACGATCGCTTTATTTTTCAAGTTACACTTTTTAGATTATTCTTACAAAATATTAACCAAATCAGAAGTATTTGAGACATATAGTTGAGTTCAAAGAAATTGACAAACACTTTGTTCTATAAGAAACGATGAAGTTTCATGTGATAATTAAATAACCAAATGATTTCGGATTGAATTGAAATTTTACAAGAATGATCTACGAATCGAGACTTACGAAATAGATAATTTAGGTCGTTGAAGTTCAATATAGAGTGAGTCCCATAATTAATCCTCATTTAAAAAAAAAACAAGAATCCCTCCCTTGGGTCTAATGAAAGGAATAAACATAGACTAAGGGGCCAAGTGACAAAGAAAGCAAGATGCTTTTTATTTTTAAATAAAATATTAGGTGAGATGAGTTCTTGGACAATAATTTCATGCAAGGAGTTTATCTGCTCCGAAAAACTCAAGATCATTACACTCAGAAGCCCGCCGCTCTTCCTTCCTCCGCCACGATTAAACGAGATGCTTTTAATAAACTTAACAGTATCAGACAAGCGTGACCCAATTCTTTTTCTTTTGTCATCAACGAGCCATAGGAATCGAAGCATTTTGTGCTTGGCAGATGTCATCCTTTATTTTGTCTCCTTGCTTGGTCTTTGCTTTAAAATGGCCAGCTGGTACTTTAGGTACCGTTTGTTACGTGAGACGGGACAGAACGGAACGGGACGAGGTGTTCCGTTCCACATTTAGTGCGTCTAAAACGGGTGGAACGAGCTGTTCCACGGGACGAATTTTGGGTGAATTTTCGTTCTGCCTCACCCCCTGGAACGACTCGTTCCACATCCGTGGAACACAAAATTATAACCTCTCCATCTCCTTCTTCTTCCTCCTCGTTTCCATCTGAGGACATCTTTGTTCCCTCTCTGTTCCGTCCCATCCTGTACCGTCCAGTCCGGTCCCCTTCCGTTCCGTCCCGTCCTTAGGTACTCGACCATTCCTTTTAATTGTACTTTATCTTCACAAGTTAGACCTCAAATTAATGTGATCGTGAGGTTTTTTCTGATGAATTTTTTTTTTGGGTGAAATTTCCAGGAAATTGTGGCTTATGAAAATTAGGGTTGATGCTTTTTTTCAAAACTGTCCTAAACTGCCTAATACAAGTATTTTAGTTAAGGGTCAGACTGAAAGAACGATAAACAATCGATGAAAATACACAAAATCGTGATACATTACTATTTAATACATGTTTAGCGTCGTTTTGTAATATTGTACTACGTCACGGACTCACAGAGTTTTCTTATTGCAATAGTTTATTTGAGTTGCTTATCATGAAAAGTGTCAAACTTGAGAAAGTGTAGGGAAATGGCCATAAGAAATATAGGGAAATGGCAGTAAATGCAAATCAAGTTCAGTTGCATTGACCATACTGAATTTGATTTGAACTTGCACTAAAATGTACGTTTTTTTTTCTGGTAAAAAAAAAGTGTAGCAATTTTTTATTTATAAACGATAGTTTTAGTAATTAAATTGTTAGTTGTTAGAGAAAAAGAGAATCGATGTATATCAAACCTGCACTAAAGTACATAATGCACAAACATGATTGGTTTCCGCCACTTTAAAGTCTTCTTATTTTCTTAAGAAAACTAGGCAAATAAATGCTAACGAAGACAAAGTAGACTTGAAGGAGAAGACTCCGTACAGAGTGACTAGAGTCCAAACGAAAGTCCTTCTAACCACTCTTTTTCTTGCAATTTCCTACACAAAAGGGTTCACAAGAAGTCTTTATTTATTATTATATATTTCTATAGAACCTCGCTTTCGCTTATATTGGTCGGTGGTTAAGTTCACGACAATTACAGCATTAACGAACAGTCTAATTGTTTTAAAGTCTTAACATCTGATTAGGTTAAAGATAATATTAATACCGGTTAGTAGTGAGTCGCTAAACCGCTTCTAAATTTTTTAATATCTGCAATAGGCTACGAAATATCACAGGGAGTGTAGAGGTTAACCTAAACAGAGTAGAAAAAAACAAAAGGACCTCCCCCCACCCCATCACCATGTGCAAATGTTCCCTTTAACTTTAAGCATACCCTACAAAACAGTCCACACCTAATTTTGTTGTCTTTATTTTTCGTGGGTATCTGAATCTTGGATTAAGCATGCTTACCACCCTAACGAACCCTAAATCCTTAAATTAAGAAACCCTAATCCTTATATTAAGAGTAGCTAATCAAATCCAATTCAATACACTTCAACCTCTGCTCTAAAAAAACAAAGTTAAGTTGTACTTTCCCTTTATATTCTGCTCCTATTTTAATTTCTAAATATATATATATATATATATATAAAAAAAAAAATTGTCAACGTTAGGTGTTTAGGTTCCATAGTGGGTGGTCCTCAACAAGTGAGGAGAGACTGCTTCAAACTAAACAAAATGACAAAACATTTAGCGTGTTTGAAACTACTTTTGAAATGACTAAAAACAGATTAAGATACTTTAAAACTAATTAAATAACAACAGAGCTTCTAACAAGCAACAATGATTGACAATAAAATATGAAAGTACTTGTAGACTATAAAACCACTCGGAAATGATAAAAGTGCTTATGGATAATAAAACCACTCGAAGATGGTTTGTGGTAGAAATATTAAAAAATTCAACGTGCTTTTAAAATTGCTTCCCACACAGAAGTTCTTAGGGGTGTGATATTTACACACCTCATTTTACTTTTCACACATATTTTTTAATTTTCGACTGTCGGATCGGATGAATTGAAGAAGATCAACTGATAGAAATTATCAAGAGTTGTGTGAGAAATATAATGGGGTGTGTGGATAACACATTCCAAATCCTTATAAACGAAGTACCTTATAAACAAGCTTTTCAAATAGGCCTAATTTACGAGTAGGCAGTGAGTTTATGATGAAATTTCTGTAGTGCATGTTCAGGTTATACATATGAATAAAAGTCGTTAAATTATTTAACCTAAAAAAATATAACGATTTTTGTTCAAATTTTAAAGTTAAATGTTAAATGTGTACTTTTTTTATGCGAAAAGCCTAGAGGTTATGAACTACAAACATGAGTTTGTTGGGCTTCTTAATATATGATAGGGCTACTTAGAAGCCCAGTGTCCAAAATCAAGTTAGGCCTAACCCATTTCAACCCAACCTTATATAGGCGGAAAAGAGTATTACCAAACTAACGGCCCAACAGCCTCTGACGAAAATAACTTTCCTTTAGCTCTCACATCATGTGATCTTGTATCGAACAATAGAGAGATTTTTTAACGTGTTGGGAATACATGATGAAATGTTACAGGTTATTATACCATTGAAGAGACACTTGAAAAAAAAATTTCTCCAATTGTATATTGAAAAATCTTTTCAAACAATGACTTGCAATAACTTCTGTAAACTTACGGAATCGCCCAATAGGTTGCTGCCACGTGCTAAGCTATTGATTTGTATCCATATTCCTTATGTACATGTGAATTGTATCCCCAAGCTCCAACCCAAAAAGGAGAAAAACTTGTGCGGAGCTTTGCTTGCCACTGGACTTTGCTGAGTGACACTACAACCAACTCAAAACTCGCCACATGGCCAATCTTATATATTTTTTTTAATATTTAAAACTCCCATAATTATTATTATTTTACTAATTATTATACACTATAAGATTAATCTAATAGTTAATTCTTTTTTCCTCTTAGATATGCATTTGAGGGTTTAAATTGGAATGCCTTTTAACGCTCTGCTAAGTAACTGAGTTTTTTTTTTTTTTTGTAATAATTCAAGTATCTTTTGGAGCAATCAATGATGAAGAGGCGCTCCCACAACATCAAGAAGAGGCAAAATACTGTTTCTACGATTCTGGAGTTAAATTAGATGTCTGCTTTACAATTATAAAAAAAAACAAAATAGTTGTGAAACAGTATTTTGTGTAAAATATGGATATGTAATCGTTTTTTTTTTGGTAGCATCGATCATTTTGACCAAAGGGCATTTCAACGAGACATTTGGAAATTGATAGCTCGTCTTCATTATGTTCCTTAAATTAGCTACTGTCATAATACTTGATTCAAATATTGTTACTCAAGTATACAAGCCCCTTAAGGGAAGGGATCCCCATTTTTCAAAAAAGAAAAGAAAAGGGAATACCCTCTTGACCATTAGATTTGACTTTAATGAAATTCTGTGTTTGACATTAAATCACAGGCTACAGAATCTCAATCACAGGGTTTCATTAAAGTCAAATCTAACGGTCAAGAGGATGTTCCTATGTTTTTTGAAAGATGGAGATCCCTTTCCTTAAAGATTTCCTTCAAGTATAAATGCTTTCGTAGTAAATCGAATTATTACATTAATAGCAGGAAATGAAATCCCACATCCGTTGTGCTATGATTCAAGCATAAACATCTGCCTCCATTTTGTTGCCCTTGTGACCATATTTTTACGAAGAAAGAAAAAACACAGAGTATGAAAGAAGACGATAGAGAAAGTTTAGGAAGAAATTAAGAGGAGAGAGAGAAGAGGGAAAAAATTGAACCACTAATTAAATTTTATGGTGTATATTAATTAGTAGGAAAAATAATTATAGGAGTTTTAAATATAAAAGATTATATTTAAGATTTGCCATGTAGCGAGTTTTGATTGGATTATAGTGCCACTTAGCAACGTCCAGTGACAAGCAAAGCCCCACACAGGTTTTTGTCTCCAAAAAGAGTTTTGTAAGAGTAAAGAGAAATAAAATGTGTTTAATGCATGCAGACATGGACATTGTCACATCTCTCATAACGGATGTGCTTTCTACGTATACTTAAATCCTCCTCATTATAGTTTTGATTAGTTTAAAGTACAATCACAATGTATAAACAAATGTGTTATACATATAAACATTCTTTTCGCTAAGCGTATATAATAAAATAAATGAAGGGATCCACCCCAAAACCAAAGGGGTTCTAACTAACAGTTGAGTCCTCTCTAAATCGCAGGAGATAGTTGCACATCATACGACTCACCGATGTCACTTGCCTCTATTGGAGGATCACTTCGGGCGGGTTTGGATCACTTACAACGCACGGCTTTACGTCAGACTTGTATCCTTCGATATAAGATACTCAATCTCCATACTATGTCAATATTTTCATACGTTCAGTTTTGTTTTTCCAGATCCTTCTTCCAATAACAAAACTGGATGACATGTTCGATCAAACACTGTAACGCGTGACAAATTAGGCAATATATCCTTGATGAACCTCCACATGTGAAGTATCCAGATTCAGCCCTTCTTCTTAAGCAGTCTCAAAGCTGCTAGATTATGTCCGAATTAATATGGTGAAACCTTTGCCTGGCCCATCGCCTACTGAACAGATAATTACGTGAATAAATGACAAAATAATTAATTAACAGAGATGATTAGTAGTGCTTGAGGCTGAGATTATCATGCCATATATTTGTCTCATTGGATTATTTTAAGGAGTAAGTGCGGTTACCACTTGGCACCATGTGGATATGTCAACCACTTACGTAAACATGCACTGCTGCACATGCCCAGCCATGTGAACATTAATTGGATGGGGAAACAAGAAGAAATGAAGAATGAGACATATGATGAAATTGGGTTCCACTATAAAATTAATTGGCAATATAGAGAGTAGTTCAAGATCATATAAGCACATAGCAAACATTGTCCCTCACCGATTTGGGACAACTCTTAACAACATACACCTAATGTGGTAGAAACGATCAAATTTAGTATATATGTGACAATTAGGTGCAGCCACATGTACAAAAATTATTGCGATATCATAATTGTAATATGTTTAACTTACTCTTTATAATATGAGTGGACAAGGAGTTCATATACCTAGCTAATGTGATAGAAATAATCAAATTCAGTATGTGTCGATTAGGTGTTGCCACATTTATGAAAATTATTGGAATATCAGAATTGTTATGTGTTTAACTCACGCTTTATACTATGAGATGAGTGGATAACGAGTTCATATACCTAATGTGGTAGAAATAATTAAATTCAGTATGTGCGAATTAGATGCTGCGACATTTTTACGAAAATTATTATGATATCAGAACTGTAATATATTTAACTCACACTTTATAATATGAGGAAAGAGTTCATAATCACTTAAGATAACGAGTTTACATTTTAGGGTTAATAATCAATTTATAAATTATAATAAAATAAACAAATTATTATACTACGTGACGGTGTGTTAGTACAATATGAGTTATGTGCTTGAAAACAGGTTCAAAGTATTTTGGCTTCGCGGGCAGAGTAGGCCACTCACCAAACCTCTCATTTCCAGACTTTTCTCACTCCCTACTCCCTTACAACAAAGCAATTTGCCTTTTGGATATTTTTGCATACTTTGCACTTGATCCAAGAGGCACCTAAAAGGCTAAAATAAATGATAATTCCTATTAATTAGAAAGAAAACTGAAACAATCGATTAGTTGTAAATTTTCGTGTTGCGTCACGAAAAGATTGAGCACCAAATATGATTCTCTTCCAAAAACTATTCCTTCATGAGATTCTATACACCACCATGATTGGATACACCATCATTTGTTTGACTGCTTTTGCTTCTGATCAAGATCTTTCCTTTGACTCTTGCAGTCCTCACTCACTCACTCACTCTCTCTCACTCGCTCTCTCTCTTCTGGTGTGAAATTCAAGTGAATGCCTCTGTTCTGTTCTCCAAAATGCAAGTTTGATCATTGCGGTCACACAAATTCCGTACGTTGCATGTTTTTACCAAAACCCTAATCAGGTGGTTTTCTGGAAGAAAAAACAGAAGAATTACTGCTTAATTAATCCATCGTTTTCTACTTTTTACCTGGACAAATGCTATGTAACGTGCAAAAACGATGAAAAAGTTCAGAGCCAAAACCCGTCCATTTCAATATCTAATCAGGTTATCAGATCAATCTTCAGTAAAAGAAGCGCTTGTCGTCTAAATGGGAATTTTCCCAGAAAACAAAATGATTTGTTCTTGTTCAACTGGTAGTTTTGCAACATGGTCAATATGATGGGGAGAAACTCATAATAAGATAGTCACTGTGATGGTATTTTAAGTTAATTACGTTGTTATGCATTTTAATTTTCTCATATATTAGTGCATGATTGATTTAAAAAATTATCACAATTGTATCCGATGCACGAGGAATTTGAGAAAATGGGGAAAGCAGTTTTAGTTCAGGAGGAAATCATGGTCCCCAGGAGAGGTCTCAAGTTTCAAACAATTGATGATGGTGAACTCACTAACTTTGGTCATTATTTAAGCACTTTGATCAAAAGTTAAAAACAATATAATGAGGGTAAACAACTTTAGTTTTTGCTGGTTGTGGGGAGCAAAATCAATTCCCAAACAGGTGAACAATCATGAAGTTTTCACTGATAGAGATGGGACACCAAAAACTCAAAAGCTAGCAACACACATGCATTTTGTTGCACAAATTAAACAAAAAAGTCGGAATTTCCTTATTCAGTCTTAACCCAATAAGTATTTTATATATATATATATATATATGAACCATTGATATTATCTACGCTAAAGAGAAGGAGGATGGGCTTAGCCTCACAAGAGGATAGCAATAATGTGGTTTAAATTTGTCTTTGGCAAGAATCGAATCTAAAATCTCTCGCTAACAAATAGAGAGAAATACCACTAGACTGTAGTACTAAGTGGCAATAAGTATAATTAAGATGAATGTATTTAGCTATAGCTACAAGCACTCAAATTAGGTTTGGACTAAGAATATTAAAAAAAAAAAAAAGACATTACGGCTAAACTTGGCTTCAAAATACTTAGGGAGAGGTTGAACTGTTTTTTGTTTATCTTAGTAAGGGTTTATTTTTTTATTTTTGTATCAATGCTAATTTACATTAATTTACTTATTTAAACTAGAAAAAGAGAGATTCGTACTAGAATATAAAAGGGATATCACATTGTTTTATCCAATTTTGACTATTCAGAAGTTTGCGTTTATATAAATAACTAAGGTTAGACATTGTACGAAATCATATGAAGTTAAATAAAATAAAACCAAGGTTACTTGTCCCCCCACCTATGCTTAAAGTATTTTCACCATACAAACATTATAATCCGAACCATTCATTCTCATTATCATTGTCTAGATATCATTTATGGAAAAAATTATTCAAATTTAGAGATCGTTTAGTCATTCATATGCATCAAACAAATAAAGGGTTCATTATAAGGATACTACTTGTTATAAAAAAAACATCAATTAGTTTGACATGAATGAATGACTATAAACAATCTCCAAATTGAATAATTTTTCTCATATATGATCTTTTGATGATGACAAAGAAAATGAATGGTTTAGATTATGATGTTTGTAAGGTGAAAATGCGTTAATCATAAATGAGGAACAAGTAGGTTCTCCTGTGGGTGGAACACGAGCATTATTATTCTCTTTGAAATTGAAATGAAAAGGCTTGAAAAACCGAATATTCTCTTCTTCATATGATGCTCAAGTCTCAACTAACCTAGCTAGCTAGATAGCATTCTACAAAAAGAATTTGAAAATAACAGCAGTAAAGAATCTAGAGATAGCTATAGCAAAAGTTACTGAATTATAGTTACTTGATCTCATAAGCGTGATAGCGATCATTCTCCAATGGTTGTAATTTGTAAGATTTCTAACTATGTCTATAATTATTATCACATAATTTCTTATGATTTTTTATGGCAACACCAGGCGTTTATATGTGATTTATAATTAAACTTTCTGTTAATAGTAAGTTACTATATATGTTATTTCCAAATTCATGAAACAAATGTTGGAAAAACTTTACATATTGTGCTTCCAAATTAGTCACTTCTCGGTTTATTCTCTAAAGTCTGAATGGAGCGACTTACCTACACTCCTTAAATGTCATTGTGTCGTCCCAGACAAATAGTATAATGTCATGCAATTGCCAAAGAGTGTTGTGTGATTGGTTCAAAACTCACTGTGACATCCCACATCGTTCAGGAGAGTGATTCTTAAATGTATATTCTCATCCCTACCTAGCACGAGGCTTTTTGGGAGCTCACTGGCTTCGGGTTCCGTAGGAACTTCGAAGTTAAGCGAGAAGGGGGCTAGAGCACTCCCATGATGGGTGACCCACTGGGAAGTTGCTCGTGAGTTCCCAAAAACAAAACCGTAAGGGCGTGGTCGGGCCCCAAAGCGGACAATATCGTGCTACGGTAGTGGAGCGGGCCCGAAAAGTGGTCCCGCCCGGGCCGAGATGTGACACTCACAGTGACATCTCGGTGTGCAGGAAAGTCTCACTTCTTGTGAAGGGCTCCTTATACACACATCAAAATTTTGGTGGATTCAAATAGCAAGCTATGACAGAAGTGTGTCCAAAATCGGTAAATCGCCAACGAAGATGCTGCTCATTAGGGGTGGAATTTTTTGCCAAATTGCCATGCCAACCGAATTGCCAACCGCGCCATACCGATTTTGTGCCAAATTTTTTGTGCCAACGGTAATGGTACGGTATTGTACCGTACCGACATTTTGTGGTATGGTATTGGTAATGGATACCATTACCACGGTATTACCGTACCGTGCTGAAAAATATAATATAATATATAATTTATATATATTATATAATATATAATTATAATATAACACATATTTATAAATTATAATATAACACATATTTATAAACTTCAAATTTTTACCATTAGCCTCAAAACACTTGGATGCTTATGGAGATTAAAAAATGCTTGCTTGATTTGTATAATGAGTATAGGAGAGGTTCTTCTACTACCATTGGGGCTCCATTGGGAGATGTGGAACTAAATGAGGAGTACATAATTCAAGCTTGTGGGGGTGATGAGAACAACATTGAAATGATGAAGGAGCTTATACAAGAAAAGAGGGAGCAACGCCTTTTGGAGATATCTAATGAAGTTGATAAGTACTTCGCCGCTCCTTATATTAGCCTTGTTGTTGGTGGCTTTGATCTCTTGAATTGGTTGAAATCAAACACAAAAGAGTTCCCAATTCTTTCACAAATAGCTAAGGATATCTTTGCAATCCCCACTTCTACCGTTGCTAGTGAAAATGCATTTAGCCTAGGGATGAGGGTTGTGGACCCTTTTAGGGCATCCTTGACTCCTAAAATGGTAGAGGCATTAGTGTGTACTAGTGATTGGCTTAGGGCGGATGAAGTAAACTTCTACAAGGAACCAACGGAAGATATGCTTCAATTTTACAAGGAAATGGAAGAAGTGGAAACAAGTAAGATATGCTTTAATTTTTTTTAGTAAATTTGTTATTAAACTTTAATTCTTCTTCCTACTAATATGTATTCTTTGTTTGTAATTGTAGGCTTGACACAAACTCAATCTTCTACAAGTTCAATGCCTCCTCCAAAAACTTCGACATCTTAAACTTGAAGAATTGATCCATGAATTTTACTTTTTGAAGTTTAGTTTCAATTTTCATTTGGTTTGAAACTTTAATTTTTATTTGGATTGTTAACTTCTATTTGTTTTGGTTTGTAACTTATATTTGGATTGTAAGTTTAATTTTCATTATAAATCTTGATGCATTATTTGAATTATTGTGTGTGTTATTTTTCACTATGAATCTTGATGTATTTTTGTGTATGAGATATCAGTAACTAAGGTGAGGTTTAAGTTAAAGAGGTGAGTCTTGTGGTATAGGAACTACATTATATTTCCAACTTTCCATTGAATAGTCAACTGGTACTATGTATGAACTTGATTTTGATTGTTCTCCATTCTTTGCTACTAATTCTTCTTCCTCAACATTTCATGCCGCTATAAATCTATATCCATTTGAAGGTGGAAATTCATTTGGGCACTTGTTATGAGAATTTTCTTCCGTCCATGCATTTGGTTTATATAATGTTGAACAAAGTAAAAACATATTTTGTCCCAAAATAAAGTGGCAATTACCATTGCCATACCATGCCAACCGAACATTTGGCAATACCGAACTTTGGTATACCGAAAGTTTGGTATGGTAATGGTAATAAATTTTACCATACCGAAAGTTTGGTACGGTAATTGGTACGAGGGTTTTGGTACGGTAACCGTACTGAACCCACCCCTACTGCTCATAAGTTGTTTTTGCTAGTGTTCACAAGTCAGAAGTTAAAAAAATGATATAAACCCTGAAACCCTTTTTAGTCCCATCAGTTATCAGATTGAAATTTTACATAAGGGTCGAAATTTTATGGTTTTTGGAGATGACAATTCTAACCGTTAAATTCGATAACCGTGAATAATTGCTCGAATTGATTGGATTTGAGTATGAAAATTCAAGTATATTTTGGATATGAGAAAAAACCGTGAATATTATTCAGTTATGATTTTGGATATGGTTATATAGGAGTTCCCAATCCATATCCCTACCCAAATCCGAACCGAATAATATATAATATTAAAGTAGGGTAAATTACAAAAAACTACCTCAACTATTGGTGTCACGACAGTTTCATACCTCATCTTTTAAAATTGACAATGTCATACCTCATCTTTCAATTTGTGCCAATGTCAGACCTCCGTCAAATTTTCTGTTAATTTCTCAGTTAAGTGCTGACGTGGCCATATTTTTTATTAAAAAATTAATTAAATATTAAAAACTAAAAAAAATTAAAATCTTTTTTTTTTTGCATAGGACCACCCCTTATCCCCCTCACCCTTTCTTCCCCCTTCCGTCCTCCCCCAACCCAAAACCAAAACCACCCTAAACCCAGATCCCACCGCCCCAACAACTCCCCCCTCCACACCACCTGTTGCAACACCCAAACCCACCACCCTAACACGCCATCACCAACACCGCCACCAGTTCCGTCCTTTTTTTCTCCTGAGAACCTCTCCTATTCTCCTCGAATTTTCATCGTCGTCAGTGAAAATGGTTCGGGTCGAACGACCTGTGTCTGGGCAATTGGCTAAGTTGCAGAGCAAGAGATGATGGTGGCCTCTGGAGCGCGGGTATATGAGAATTTGAGGAAAATGGCACAAAATTGCAAGCTTGATTTCGAAGCTCCGAAAACCCGCTTCGGTGAAGACTCGATTGACGACCGGGTAGTCGAGAATCGATAGAATCAGGTGTTGGAGCTCCACTTTAATGGCAGAGATCGAGGACTACTGCGAAAACTGGTGGTAGAGGTGGTAATTCTCGGGCTGCCTTCACTAGTTGGCGAGTTCGAAAAGGGCAAGTCGTTGGCGAGTTGGTTGGAAGAGACCTGGTCGAGCGAGGTGCTGAGGCAGAGCTTCATAGCGAGAGCTTGGAGAAGTGGGTCTGTGGCTGGTGGCGGTGGGGGGTAGGGGGTGGTGGGATGCTGGTGCAGCAAATGGCAGTGGTGGAGGGGTCGCTGGTGCTGCTGTGCCCTAGCTTGGTTTCTGGGTTTTGGGATGCAGGGAGAGAGAAGAGAGAAAGGCGAGAGAGAGAGAGAGAGATATAGAGATAAGGGGTGGTCCTATGCCAAAAAAAAAAAGATTTTATTTTTTTTAGTTTTTAATATTTAATTAATTTTTAATAAAAAATCTGGCCACGTCAGCAATTAACTGAGAAATTAACAGAAAAATTGACGAAGGTCTAACATTGACACAAATTCGTAAGATGAGGTATGACATTGTCAATTTTAAAAAATGGGGTATGAAAGTGTCGTGACACCAATAGTTGAGGTAGTTTTTTGTCATTTACCTATTTAAGTATTATATAATATATGTATATTCATTATTCACCGAATTCATTATCTTGAGAATACAAAAATTGCATTGTGTGAGTTGCATTTTGTTTCAAAGTTCAAAAGTTTTGATATGAATCAAAATCTATGAGAATTTAATGGGTATTTATAGGAGATAAATAAGATCAACCAACATTATCAATGTTTAGCTTTAATTTTTATGCTTCACAAGATCCATTAATTAAATCATTTTATACATCAAATATTTAATGATGAAATTAATATTTACTAAAGGCATCTCTATTTTTCCCCAGGGGGAATCCTTAGAATTACCACTACCAATTGAGCGAATATATTTTTTGTATTAACGAAGATGGATATAATCGTTAACTGATGGAAATCCGTTATTCAGTGGGTATCGTTATGTATAATATCCGTTGATTAATTTGCGGTTATGAATATAATTAATTTTTGTGTATGAAGATTGATATAGCATTTCTATCATCAAACCGATCCATTGTCATCCCTTGGTTTTAAACACACTATTTTAGTTCTTTTTGCCTCGTAAATTTTAAATAAAGAAGCCACAAAACCATGTGTTGTCGGAAGCATTACTTTTCACCTGCTCAATGCGATCCTTTTCTGATGAGATTACAGTCCCGTGAGCGCACTGGCACAGCATTGAGCAATTTTATTATTTATTTTCTTCCGAGATATAAGGTATAGAAGCAGGGGCGAAATTAGAATTTTGGGTTATGATTTTGACTAAAAAAATTTATTAGACCATTTTGTTGAGCATCTGGTATTAATATGATATGTAAAAGCTTGTCAATGGTGGCTACAGTAAACTGTAAAGTAATGTTGAAAACTGTCAAAACTTGTCAACAGAAGCATTTCATTGAGCATTTGAAAAGCACAATAGAGTCGCACACAAAAAAAGAGTAAAGAAAGACAGAGAAGATAAAATACACATACAAATGTACATAGCATTTTTGAAGTTGTTGAGACCATGGCAACCAATGACCTCATACTTGGCTCCACTGGGTAGGAGAAATAGTAGTCTAGTTATCACGTGATTAGAAATACAAACGCATAATTTAACTCATCCGGTGACACGAGGTTTTCACTTTATATGCGGACATTGAGAGTGATTCCTGTATGTACAGGGAATGTTAATTAGTTGAATTTACTGCCTTCACTTTTTTATGATCTTCGAATTTTCCATGTACTTTCAAATAAAAGGAGTGGCTGATTAAAAACATCAATTCTGTAACTTTCAGAAGAAACCCAAATCACTTGCGCTTATTGCGGAGAAGATGAACTGGAAATAACTAAAAACCATGAATACTTAAGCATAATAATAATAATAATATCATACATAATAAAAATTTACACATAGCATCATCAAAGGGTTACTTGGTAGTCCTAATGGGGTTCTAAGCTAATAATGCAGCTGAGGACTTCAATTTCTAGCAAAGGTTGAGAAAATTGGGTTAATTCTGCTGAATGAGATTGCATTGGCAGAGAAATAAATATAGGGCTCTAAATCAAGGCTCTCGATCGGGTCGGAGTTTTTGAAATGATTCTAATCAGTAACGTGCATGAATTGATTAACGAGATTTTCACGGTTCCTTCTACTAATCCAGCGAGACCACTGCCGGGCGAACCGGCGGGCGGAGTAAATAAGTGCACTTTAGGTAGCTTGTGGTGGCACAACAGAGCATAATTCAATCGAACCGTAATGCAGCAACTCCTCAATCATCTGCTCAATGTGATCATCTTCAAGTGGCTTGAACTGCTGGCTGCTGCTCTCTACTTTTACTTCCCTCACAACCCAATTTTCCTCTGCTACTGGTTGATGAATTTCCGGTCTGATATCCGGCATTTTCGCGCCCGATGACGCTAAATTTTGCGGCTTTTTTGGCTCTTGAAGTGAAGTTTTGGTCATCTGGAGTGAAGCCATGTAGCATCTGTGCAGTTTTGCTGTCAAAGTTGCCGAGAGGAGCTTCGAGGCCGAGGACTGAGATGCATTCGGGTTATAAGGGAAGTTTGTTCTTGCTCTCGGCCCGCACATTAGCCTCGCCGCTTCGTCGTAAGCTCTCGCCGCATCTTCCGCCGTTTCGAACGTTCCCAGCCAAATTCTAGTCTTCCTGCACAAGCAAAGAAACAAAAACGTTTCGTTTAGTTTCCAAGTCGCAATGCCGAAACGCGACTGTAAAAAACGGTGATGTTTTGCATGGTGGACTTACAATAAAGGGTGGCGGATTTCGGAGACCCAAGAGCCCCAATGCCTTTGTCGGACGCCTCGATATCGCTGTTGTGGTCTCGCCATTGCTGTGCAAAAGAAACGTTTTTTTTAGAAAGTGTGAGAAAATGCATCAGAGAAGAAATGGTAAGTGATGTTTGAGGGGAGAGATTGGCTTTTGTAGTTGGGGCTTGTCTGACACATATGAGGACTTTGGAGGCTCTCTCTCTCTCTCTCTCTCTCTCTCTCTCTCTCTCTCTAAGGACTTGGGTCCCACAAGAATTTGGAGTCTAGGGTTTTTTTTTTCTCTGTATATTATTAGTTAACAGTTGGCTTAAAACTTTTGCTGCAAACTGGGATTATTTTTTGAATAAATATTTGAGGGGAAATTTTCAAACTGGACCAAATTCAGTTCACATGGCTTTGATATTATTTTTTGGTCTCAGAAATATTGTAATATTGTAAATTGGATTAGATTATAATTCTGTTGCTTTTTTGGACCTTCTATTCCTCATGAAAATCCAAGTCCCCACAGATTCTTCATGTGAGTTTGGTGTAAGCAGACAAAAAAATTCATATACAAATATATTTTTTTACATGTATGCAAATAATTACAGGGTAACTCCTTTTTCTATGGTTGTGAACTTTAAAATATTAATTATTGTAAGATTATTTTTTCCAAGGAATCTTGGAGTTTGAGTTTCATGTATGTTTTGATAATAAAAAAAATGTTATTCTTGTTTATTTGTAACATATTTCTAATGAAGATAGAACCTACATGTGGTGGTGGGTTCTATCTTTATTAAAAAAAATGATACAAATAGACGGTAAGTGTAGCACTGTTATTTGATAATACGTAATGCTAGAGAAACAAACTATTTAACCAAAGTTTTGTAAACTATATGACGTGATTGTTGATGATTGAATTATTACTTAACTGTTGATTACCATGTCTATTTCCTATTAGTGACACATCACATGATTTACAAAATTCGTTTAAAAATCTGGTCTACCAAGCATTATTCTTTAAAAAAAATGATAGTATCTACACTAAGGAGATGAGAAAGTGGACTAAGCCTCGCAACTCCTTGATAATATAAAGTTGCAAAAACTTGGAACTGATTGCTTATATGCAATGATCAAAACTGAAAGGTTTGCATGCTCATTTCTTGGAGGGTAAACAGTAAAAATATTGGTACCACAATATGATTGGGTCAAATCTTCGCATGTGACACAGAGATTAAAGATTCATGAACCAAAATAATTATCCTGTAGCTGGTTTTGGAATATGAGAATCTAACGCAACGCACCCGACTAGTTTGCTTTGATATCATGTTCAAGTGGGAAAATCTAACCAAAAATCTATTGATATCAAACGTGTAACAATCTCAAATCGCGTAACGATATATTTAGTCGCTATTTTAAAGATCGATTTGCAGTAAGAGAGAGCCAACTTGATATTTTGTCATGTGATTTGTACCCTCCTGAATCCTCGTTGAAATTATTTGGAACTCACGGTGATGACGCTTGCAAAACAGAGGAGATTGTTGGAATCATCTACAAAATATGGTGTGCTACTTCATAAGTGGTATTGGATATACATATATATATATATGGAGCCGTTTCGTGGCACAACTTCTTTAACATAAGTTGTTGTAGAGCCCATTTTGTAATTATTTCAAAGATCTCAACTGTTTATTTTTTAAGTCTTTCCTCAAAGTTATGTCCAAAATCATCAAAATATGAAGTCATATGACAGTTGGATTAAGTTTTTAGTGTTTCTTTTAAAATTGTATTCGTCAAGTTTCTTCACTACAAATAAATGTCTTATGATTTTGAATTTGTCTAATATTTTACAAATATGACCTTAAATAATGTTCTAAAAGATATACTATTTAAATCGTTAAAATATAGTACATAGTGAACTCTACAAAAACTTGCGTCGTGTAAAACAAGTGAGGGTGTTTTCGGAGCAGGCAAACCCAATGTGTTAGTGTTTTTATTTTTATTTTGGAAAATATGTGTTGGTGTTTTTGGGTTGCTCTAAAATCTGGATTCTCCATGCTCGGATGCAGGGAAAAGCTTGTGGCTTGTGACATAAGCTGCTATAACTGCTTTTTAGAGATTTCTTCCAGGTTTTCTGCAAAAATATCAGAGCGTTAATTTGTTTAAGGTATTAATTTAACTTGATTTTTGTGAGGAGTATTATTTTCCATGCCTCTCTCTCTCTCTCTCTCTCTCTCTCTCTCAAGTTGCTGCAGCTATTTGTGACTTTTGGTTTCCTTTTTTGGAGGCATCAGGAGTGAGCATGCCTATTGGAAACCACTTTCCACTTTACTTGCAGTTTCGGGTAACAATTTTGTGGCATCCCAATTAGTGTTTGTCAAGACCTCTGGCATTTCCACGCGGATGGTGGAAGCGATAACGTACGCACTAATGCTAGAGAGATCATATTTTACAGGTATTATCTAGTGTTACCGTTAGACAATTTTTAATAGTCGTGACTTGTCATCAGTTGCTCCTTTTAGAAGAATCCCCTCCTAAATTTGTAATCCAGAAAATTTAAGTTTTAATTTATGAACATTATCTTAATTTATTTTTATGAACATTTTAGTTTAAAAATATTTAGATTTTGATAAATAAAAAAAAACATTAAAACGACTTCAATTTTGAGTGATTATTTCAATAATTTTTTTAAATTGTTTTAGACGTTGAAGTTTGGATCGTCAGATCAGTTTTTTATCCTCAGATTTGATCATATTTGATCTTACTAGTTGAATTTAATGTATTTATAAATTATATTTAAAATAAAAGTTTGAATCCAGACTATTGGATTAACCAACGACCCAATCTTTACAACCGTCATATTACAAAAATAGTCATTGGGATAAGGTGGCAGACAAAGTTGTCAACATCATTGATGCCAGTCATTAACCTGACTTATTTTTTGGGCTAAATCTGCCCAAATTTTATGTTTTATTCCAAACCCAAATTTTAGGCTAATTGTTGGAGGAGGTTTCGAGGGTTTAAAACCTAGAATTTAAGTTTTAATTCAACCATTAGAGTTGGTTTTAGACATTCAAGTTGTGTTAATAGGTTTAGTCTCATGGTAAAACTTACTTTAGTAGTATAATTAGCTTTATCCACAATAACAATATGGATTAACCAAAAAGGGAGTGTCAAAGATGGTGAATATGGATTAACCAAAAAAGGAGTGTCAAAGATAGCGAATCTTGTCTGCTATGTAAATTCAACAAATATGATTGTCCAGAGCAAGATTTTGCGTGCCTACGCGATTGATTCTAATAGCATTTCGGTCACAAAAACAGACACCACATACACAAGTAAACACAAAAGCATAAAGATCATACGATTTGTTTGATTTCGCCCGCCCATATATAGGCTTTTAAAGATTTTTCACCGTAACGAATTTCCTCGATCGGATTTCGAAAAGAAGAAAGAAGACAAGACATCTAGTGAAAGGAGCAAGAAAAAGAAGGGGAGGTGGTGACAGGAGCAAAGACAAAAGAACAAACAGCATGTTAGCATAAATCTTTGTCACAAATCATCCTGGTTTACAGCTAAACCTTTGGCTTGAGATTTTTTTTTTTTAATTAACGCGGGAAAGAGGCGGGACCCGGATAAAAAGCGCGTGATGTGGGACCCGCGATGGTATAAGACGAACGTGGGTGATGGGAGACGAAGGAAAAACTGGAAACCTTCCCTCCACGGCTTTTGTGGCCCATGACGCGGTCCGGTCCATACATGTCCATTTGTCAATTTGTCAGTTTTTGGACTAACCCTCTCCAAGTCACATGCAAACATAAGTTTTTTAATTATTTTTTTAACAAACGATAGCGTTTAATCCGTTGAATATTATTATAAAAAAAAAACTAATAAAAATAGTTTGAAAAATTTGAGTTTTAACAAGAATGACAAAATAAAGGGTAAAGTGAATAGTATCAATATTGATTTTTTAGTGTAAAAAATGTGGTTTTTCGTAAAAGTGAACAGTACCGAGAGCTTTTCGTTAAAGTTTCCTTATTATAAAGGTTAAGAAAATATTAATACATTGAATTTAATCAAGGAAAATCATAATCCTCCTTCCAGACAAGTAAAAAAATTGATGCATGTACAAATAAGTTATTACATGATTTTATGTATATGTGTCAGTGTGATTATTAAGTTCGTAACCAAAGATAGATTGAGTGTTTATTGAAAGGTTACTTACTTCGAATGAGGTAAGCTGTTGGATCGAGGTGAAAATGAATGTGTATAAGATCATCTACTAACTTAATTAATCTAATTACTAATTTTCGTATTTCATAACGAATTGTAATGTGGGAGTCACATATTTTTTATTCCGTATATAGTTGTAACCTAAACATATGGACGATATCTCACATTCTTACATGCCCACTGATGTATGATGTGGCGTACATATGGCCGTTAGGTTAACATGTGTGGGTCAACATACTCTAATATCACGAAAGAAAATAAAGTTTCGTATTAAAACCAATTGGCTAATGACAATTGAAACAGTAATCCAATTCTTTACAGGCACAAAAAGTGCTTAATTTTTCAATGTAAGACAACGCTCTATATCCGTGACACCATTTTTTTAATACAACTTTCGACACATGTATTTGTGGGGCCCAATCAAGTATATAAACAATCCAAAACGTCTATTTTTTAGGCCTTCCCTCAATGATTATTTCTACACAAAATCAACCAAATCTGAAACTATATGATTGTTGGATTAAGAGTTTTAATTGTTTTAGATTTGTTTAATTTTTTGCGAAGATGATCTATAAATGATCCTCTAGAAGATAGACGTTCGGATCGTTAAAATACATTACCAAGTGAATCTCACAAAAACATGTGTCAAAAGTTGTGTAAAAAATACAGTGTCACATAACCGCCTCCTATATGATTAATTAATTCGTGCATGAATCCCAACATCAAATATGTCATGTGGTTTGGTAGTTGGTAACCAGCTTTGCACCCCCACATTTAATGATGTACTAGGCTAACCAATAGCCCTATATACTAGAAACATTACTAGTTTCTTTCGTTTTGTTTGTGGTTTGGTTTGGATACAAATAACATGCATCAAGTCTTCGACGCGGTTTTTGTGATTGCGATAGGTATAAATGTGTGTCGTCCAGCTCCAGATTTCGCCCGCATCCCATGGGATTTTTGCCCCACTGTCTTCTTGCTTCGTTTCAAACTTTGAACGACAACCTTATCACGACGTTACTCATTGACGTGCAACATTGCAAAGAAAATGACATATATGTCCGTGTCCCTGTTTGCAACATAAAAAACTGAGCTTTCTAACCAATCATGCACCGTGTTGTTGATTGGATTATTACCGGACATTCAAACTCGAGACATCGGGTGAGGAGATTCAAACATAAAACCTCATGTGAAGGTTCTCCGTTTGAGGCTTTGAACACGATCTGGGCAAGTTGCAAGCCCACAAAAATTAGTCAAGCTCAAGCACATGCTGGTATGCTGTGCGAGTTGCGTACAAGGAGAGTTGAGGCTCGGCTACCATGCATTCATGTGGTTCAATTCAGTGGAAACTTACATGATGTCAATCGATCAATACAATAGGAAGTATTCAACAATCAAATATCAGTCCCTTTCGAAGCCATGTGCCGCACAAATTATGCAAAATTAACATTCCTAAAATGAATCACTCCTTCATTTAAACCCTTATTGCAAAAAAAATAAAAATTGGGTGGGTCGGATTAAAAAGTGACCAGCTGGTGATTTCGTTACAGAAGTCCATCCTTCTAAGGTTAGAAAGACCTAGAAAGGTTTTTCAACCTCCCCTTACAACCATCATGTGATTTACTAGCGCCAGAAATCGAACATACGATATGCCTCGTGAAATACAAGTTTGAAATTCGTCTCCGATATAAAATTTTCTTTGATTTTAGACTTTTTATTGTACTTCATGTGTGAGTGACCGTTTCTTTGGGTTTGGATTGGTTGTTTGAAAGTTTAGGCTCGATAGTTATAGGCCTCCATGTGAGAATTATGCAGACTCAAGTTGGGCTTATTTGCTTCACAGACTGGGCTATGAAATTGTAGAGTAAGCCCGACCGGAATACAATTTGGCCCAAAACAAAACTCATGTTAAAATGCAACGTAAGTACATTTGGAAGGTCAAACAATCATATATCTTTTTTCGGTAAATAATTATTGAGTTAAAAGACAAAATCTCTCAGTTTTTAATACTTTCAAATGTTAGCACAGATTACCACCATTAAAACATTTTTACCATTTTAAACCAAAAAAATGAGATTAAGTTGGTTGAATATATTTATAAATTTTTTTGTTAATCTGATTGGAAGTGCAAAAAGGAGGAAGAGAGATGCTTCAGTACAAGTCTCCACGTTCATGGTCCTGTCCTCATGGTTAGTTTTCGTCTCCTTTATCGTCTAAGAGAAAAAATAAAAATGATTTCTACACGCCTTATTCAAAATTGTTATTTGATTCTCTGATGCCATATTCAATTTAAAAATAAAAATTAAATAAAAGTGTGCACTGGATGATGATCAAACTTTTCTTGATTTACTTTTACCAGGTGGGATTTCGAGAGAATTGAAATATTTGCATAAGCAAACAAGTGGTAATCACATTTATCTCAAGTTCTCAACTGTAGTGGTTAACTTTTGGATATTTTACATATAATATATATATATATATATAATTATATGATTTTTTTTTTTTTGACAAATCTCTAAAGTCTATCTGCTCAGCAAAAATTGGAGTTCGTTTCGGAAATCAATTTTTATATTTAATTTAATTATTATGTTTTTCTTTTTTGCTGTAAATAATACATATACATGCAGTTGCAGACTGCAGTAACTAGTATTAATCTCATGGTTGATTTTCTTAATTTTCTTTATTTGATATAATGATCTTTTTTTTTTGGTTTGAAATTATCGTAACTGCGTAATGCCAGTTCAAGTGGCAGTACTGAAGCTAACGCATTGCAACTTAATCAAGAACAAGAAGCCATTCCCGCGATGTTGTTCCGGATCCACGTTATTATCTTTAGCCACAAATGCAAATCCAAAATGTGACCAGAAGATCACAGGCGCCTGCAGAAACCGTGGCAAAAGATTCAAGAAATGGTATTGCCTACCAATTTCTTTTCAAAATGGCTGCGCATCAGCAAAACCAGAGAGTGGTGATGAATTTCTGACTCGCTTTCGAGCTGGCCTTAGTAAACAATGGGATGCCTTTCGTCGATTTTGTCGTCCTCACACTGTAATTGGCACTGTGAGTTCCACATATATGTACATTTTCCTCTCATTTGTCAATATATTCAGACTCGGATATCGAACAATTGCAAGCTTCACGAATTCATCTTGTTTGTTTTTCTTTTCAGGTTATAGGAATATCGTCGGTCTCTCTTCTTCCATTAGAAAATGTTACTGACCTGTCCACTGCATTTTTTGTAGGACTGTTGAAGGTAAAAAATTCAATATATATTTGTTACATTTTTTTTCCCAAATGATCAAGGACGGAGCTGTATAGGGCCTTGGGGGGGGTGGGGGGATCCACCCCCACTTAATTTTTTTTTTCCGTGTGTGTGTATACTTTTGCATTCCAATTCTCAAACCCTAATTAAACTACAAATGAAAAAATGGATTGCATTTCAATTCCAACATCAGTCCTAATTAAACTATAAAAAAATGGTCAAGTGGAAAAAAGATAAGGTGTATCCACTAGTTTACATACTTGTAATATTAGTACTAACTCTTTTAGTTGCTGCTCTTACCGTTGAAAGAGCATTTTCGGCCATGAAATTTCTAAAGAATCGATTGAGAAATCGAATGGGAGATTAATGGATGAATGATAACATGATTATATTTATAGAGAGAGATATTTGATGGTATTGGTAACGGTGTTGTCATGCAATGCTTTCAAAACATGAAAACGCATCGAGAAGTATTGTAAAATGTTGTATGAAAAACTTTATGGATTAATATATAAGTGTTCTGTACAGTAAATTCTTGAGTTTTTTAATTGTACCTTATTGTTTGAGGATGCCCCCATTCTTACAAATTTTTAGCTTCGTCCCTGCAAATGATCATATCTTTCTGCAGGCATTGGTGCCCTCAATACTAATGAACATTTATGTGGTGGGATTGAATCAATTGTACGACGTCGAAATAGACAAGGTATATCGTTCATTCATATAATAATGGAGTTTCTAACCTAGTGAAAATCTTAGTATATAGTGTTGATTTTGTTTTCTTTTGCTTG
Source organism: Crataegus laevigata (assembly GCA_963580275.1). Lineage (NCBI taxonomy): Eukaryota > Viridiplantae > Streptophyta > Magnoliopsida > Rosales > Rosaceae > Crataegus > Crataegus laevigata. Next base: position 5,071,759 of record OY756949.1, read on the forward strand.
GTGCTCAGGTTAACAAACCCGAACTCCCGCTTGCTTCTGGTGAATTCTCCATGGGGGCTGGGATCACAATTGTTTCTACAGTTCTGCTGATGGTAATTGACTGGCAGATAAATGAACCATGTCTTTTTTCTTCTTGTCACGTGGACGTAGGCATATACACGCTTTTTCCAATTTTTTCTTACCATCTGATAATTTTTTTCTGTTAATTTTCAAGAGTTTTGCAATGGGATTTATGTTCAAGTCTCTGCCGCTGTTTTCTGCGCTTGTGATTAGTTTTCTTCTCGGAACTGCTTATTCCGTTGAGGTGAGTTACTTGTGCTTGCTCATATAATCTCTTACTGGCTTCTGAAGAATAAAATGTGACCATCAAACCAATCAACATCTGAATTTCTATGTCTCTCTGTCTTGAGTAGCTTCCCTTGCTTAGGTGGAAGAGGCATGCATTTCTTGCAGCTACTTGCATCCTAATCGTGAGGGCTATCGTTGTCCAGCTTGCTTTCTACGTGCACATCCAGGTATACTTGCATAAAATGGTGACTCAATCCGAATGAAACAGGTTACATGTGCTTGTTAATTTGTCATCCATCGGCAATGAAGACGTTAATTGTTTGTGTTTACAGCAATTTGTCCTCGGTAGACCAGTTATACTTACAAGATCACTGGCGTTTGCGGTGTTTTTCATGTGCATCTTCTCCTCCGTCATTGCTCTATTCAAGGTTAGACCTGCTGCAACTTAACTAATTACTGTAACAGATTTAATCGTATGTAACGAAAAACAGCAATGCGGTTAATTATAGCTCAAGTGATTCAGAGCATTCAAACCTTACAACCGATATACTATCTTTAACTGGAACAATCGTAGTTACGAATTTACATTTTGCGTGGCTTTTTTTTTTAAAGGATATACCAGATGTGGATGGTGATAGAGATTTTGGCATTCAATCACTCAGTGTTAGCCTCGGGCAAGAGAAGGTCACTGAATTTCGTCAATGTGTTTTTTTTTTTTTTCTTTTCTAGGACATATTGTGTATTTCTCAGTTGAAACAAGAAGTCAAAAGTTCAAAACCTGAAGTATATATATCCTTCTTCTGCAGGTATATTGGGTATGCGTAAATATGCTGTTAATGGCATACGGAGCTGCCTTGGCCATAGGAGCTTCTTCCTCATTCTTGCCATGCAAGCTTTTCACTGTATGTCTGCACGTCTACCTTACCATAAATAACTTACATGGCACCGGTACAACATCACGTTCCGTGCTATGTACGTTGCTGTCCTATCATATCCATTTTTATTTACTGTTTTACTGATATGGCTAGGCTTGCAGATAATAGGGCACAGTGCACTCGCGTCCCTTCTGTGGATTCGAGCTCGGTCCGTCGACATAGCCAATAAAGCGTCACTCACTTCGTTTTACATGTTCATCTGGAAGGTTGAGTGATTCTTGATCTCATTTTTTTGTAATCTAAATACAAGGTTTTGTTAGCCCTGATTTGGTATTGTGGTCATTCTGAAAAAAGTGGATATAAAAAAAAGTTGGGAGCTTTTTTATGTTCGGTAAACATTTAACTTTAGTTTTTTTTTTCATAGTTTTGGGCAAAAAAAAAGAAGCCAAAAACACAAAGCTGCAAAACCCAGCTTTGAAAAACTAGTTTTTTTTGTTTTTTTTACATCTGTTTTACATAAAAGTTTATCAAATACTATAATACTGTTTTTCTTTCGAAAGCACTTTTACAAAAAAATTTACTAAACACTCTGCTGCTTATTCTCACAGCACAGCAGAAACAGTTTTTTTTTCTTCAAAGCACTACAATACCAAACCAGCCCTTAGTTTTACGCTAAATTTAATATTGTTGTCGAATGCAGCTGTTTTATGCCGAGTACTTCCTCATTCCCTTCGTACGCTGAGTGGTGAAGACTTTTGGTAACGACCATGCTCCTCCGCTGCTACTTTTTCCTTTTAGCGAAGAGAAGTTTACTCATAACGATTGATTTGGAATACTGTTACAACAACGTTTACTAGATTCTCTAGTTGTATTCCGACTCTAATTTTCACGCATCTGAATCTTTTTAGTTTTTGTTATGATTGGCTCGATCCTCAATTCAAATGCTCAAATGCTACAAAGTGCATATGTGAATTCAATCAGTTATTGATTTTTTTTCTTTGCATCGGAGTTCGAATCTCCTTAATTAATTCGAATATGGTATCGTCAAATGTAAAATAAAGGTTCGTTTGGAAGTACTTTTACAATGATTGAAAACAGTTTCGAAGAAAGTGTTTTTGAAACTAATTCTTTGTAAAAATACAACTGAACCCTAAAAAAGTATTTGAAGTGTTTCCTATAAGAAGCACAAAGGTAGTGCTTTAGAAAGCAGATCAAGTATTTTTGAAACTAATTCTTTGTAAAAATGCAGTTGAACCTTAAAAAAGTACTAGAAGTGTTTCCTATAAGAAGCACAAAGCTAGTGCTTCAGAAAGCAGATCAAGTACTTTTGAAACCCAAAAACCATTTCAACAAAAACGCTTTCAGTCATTTTAAAATTACTTCCAAACAATCTTTAAGATTGTGAGGAAGAATAACGTTTTACAACCGAGTTGATCCAATTAACCCATACGAACCTTCCGGGACATTGGGCTTGAATTCCTTGTAATCTGGGCCTTGAAACCAACATTCACCGAGACAATGGTTTTGGTTTGGGCCAAAAACTATAGAATTCCGTTTTTACCCTTCCCTTATATTAAACCTGAAATAGCGCCGGTTTTCGCCAGTCTTCGCGCTGTTAGGGTTTTCGCTGTTTTGCTCTCTGCTGTAAACTTCGCGGCGGATCTCCAAGCTCGCAAAAATGGTGACTCTCTCTCTCTATGTCTAACTCCCATTAATGGAAAATGATTGAGTTTCTGATGGGTTTTTTTTTGGTCAATATGCGCAGCCGTCGCACAAGAGCTTCATGATCAAGAAGAAGCTGGCGAAGAAGATGAGGCAGAACAGGCCCATCCCTCACTGGATCCGTATGAGGACCGACAACACCATCAGGTCCATAAATACTTCTTCATTTACTTTAATTTTCGTTTAATTATTTCTTACTTTTCTCCTAATTTTGATTTTGTTCTTGATCAGTTCTCAGATGCTTATAATTTTTCGGTTTTTTTGGTGTTGTGGATCAGGTACAATGCCAAACGGAGGCACTGGCGCCGCACCAAGCTCGGATTCTGAGGTGCTTTGCTCCCAAATTTTCAATGGCAATTTTGCATATTTTGTAATTTTGATTCAGGGGTTTTAGTTTTTGGTTCGGACCTTTGAGAATCCTCCAGTTGTAAGAACTCATAAGAGTCTAAATCTCAGAAGTGCTTTTATCTTCCCCTCTTTAAATTTCAGAAGTGCTTTTTAGCTTCCCCTCTTTAAATTTCAGAAGTGCTTTAATCTTCTCCAAATGAAAATCATTCGCCTCGCGCGTTAACATACCTTGTATTCAAGTGTCGGATCCTAAATATCGAAATTATGTAGTTGAATTAATTCATTTTCTTTCCAATGCTTTAGAAAGTCAGGTACAATATCATATTTGATTCTGCATTTGATTTCAAAATCACTTGAATTGTTTTTTCAAGATTTATTGTCAATTTATTAAGAATTTGTTTTAAAAATATTTTTATTAAAAACGCTTTTAGTTATTTTAAAAACATTTTAAAGGCAGCAGAAGTGGAAATAATTATTTATTTGATGGTGGTCAGAATTATAACAAAGGGGTTTGTAGTTTAAAGTGAGTAAGAGAAGGGATGTTGAAGTATAAATTTGTAATGGTGAAGTCTTTCATTAGAATATAGATATTAGAAGTAGGAGATTTATGCTACACTATACAATGAGCTTTGAGCTCGCTATTGATAGATATTGAACTTAACTTATGATCTACAAACATAAAGCACTACCAGAGGCATTTCAGTCTCCTAATTATTATTGTGTAAATTTGAGCTCATATTGTGCTATGTAAAATTCCGTCCTCTAGCATTTCAACCTCTCTGGGCATTTTCTTGTGTATTTTGGAGTGTGATATTTAATCTCAAAGAGGAAATTGTAGGAATGGTTTCTTAATTTTAACCTAATTGGAGTAATAATAGGCCTAGTATTTTTCATGATTCCCGTAGTGACACGCCACTTTCGATGTGACTCTCGTGGTGAAAAAACTTTTAATTAAACTCTCATTGTGGGCCTTGTTAGCAATTGAGTTTCAAATCCAATTTTCGTTAGTCTTCTGTTAAATAAACTCATGTGACTATCACATGAAGGGTTCAATTCGTCATTTCAATCCAAATTACATCTTATTCAATGGACATATAGTATAATTTAGAGTTTAACTGAAATTAGATTTTACAGAAGAAAAAAAAAAGAAAAAATGAAGAAGAAGCTTGAACGCGAAGACTAAAACTAAACCTATAAAACCATGTCAATGGGTAGGAGAATAGGTGAAGGTGAAGTCGCGCCTAATTTCTTAGGTATGATTTAATTTCGTTTGGAAATCCTAATACTTCTAATATACCATTGTTTTTTTTTTCAATGCCAACACGTCTTTGATCATGAGTTAAAGTCTCAGTCTTACTTGAATTTTCATTCTTGTATCAATTGGTATTTGTTTGAATGCATATGTTTTTTAGTTTTGTCTTTAATTGGTAATGTGGTTTTATACAAGCCTTAGTCGGCAAGTACACAACATTTCAATTTTTTCTTAATCTTCTTTGAATTTTAATTCTTTAACTTTCTTATACTCTTGAAGTTCATATGTGGAGGGCAGACCTAAAGATTGAATTTTCTGCAATGCCTTTCACCCATTGTCTTTAATTCTACAATGTCTTTCACCTGTCTGAATGCATATATACTGCATTTCACCAATTGTATTTAACTTTTAAGTTATTATTGTGCATATATGATTTTTTTACATTATATAGGTTGAGATACATGTGCTATCAAATTGGGGTGATGGTTAGTGACAGTGGAGGAGGTCCACTAGTAGCTATGGCGGTGGTTGGGAGCCTGAGATGAGATACGGGAACTGCTGGTTTTATTTATATATATATATATATATATATGTGTGTGTGTGTGTGTGTGTGACATCCCACATCGCCCAGGGGAGTGATCCTTAAATGTATATTCACATCCCTACCTAGCACGAGGCCTTTTGGGAGCTCACTGGCTTCGGGTTCCGTAGGAACTCCGAAGTTAAGCGAGAAGGGGGCTAGAGCACTTCCATGATGGGTGACCCACTGGGAAATTGCTCTTGAGTTCCCAGAAACAAAACCGTGAGGGCGTGGTCGGGGCCCAAAGCGGACAATATCGTGCTACGGTGGTGGAGCGGGCCCGGGAGGTGGCTGCACCCGGGCCGGGATGTGTATATATATAAATCTTTACAAGTATCTTTTATTTGTAATTTTTTTAATTCAATCATGTTTTTGTCTTTTTATTTTTTAAAATAAATAAACTTAATTTTGACCAATCCACATGTGATGGTCACATGATTTTATTTAACGAAAGACTAACAGAACTTTGAATTTTGACCTCAATTACTAACACGGCTCACCACGGGAGTTTATTTAATAGCTTTTTCACCACAAGGATCAATTGAAAGTGATGTGTCACCATAGAGACCACATGTCACATCCCAGCCCAAGGTCCACCACATCCCACCATATCCCAGCCCCAACCTTTGCCGTAGCACGATATTGTCCGCTTTAGGCCCCGACCACGCCTTCACGGTTTTTTTTGCTGGGAACTCACACGAGAACTTCCCAGAGGGTCACCCATCTTGGGATTGCTCTCGCGCGAACTCGCTTAACTTCGGAGTTCCGATGCAACTCGAAGCCAGTGAGCTCCCAAAAAGCCTCGTGCTAGGTAGAGATGGGAATATACATATAAGGCTTACAGGATCTTCACCCCTGGGCGATGTGGGATTTTACACCACAAAAAGAATTTGGCCGTAATAATATTACAACTTAAAAATATGTGATTATTGGTCCATTAAGTCATCAAAATGTGCATGTATGATCATTTTCGTCAACTCCGTTTTAACTTTCATCAAAATGAGTAACATGCTGCGCACCTGAGATTGAATTAAGGAACAAATATGAAAAACCAAATGAGAAAATTGTAGTAGCGGTCCCTCAACCTTAACACTATGTTTGGATGAAGAAATTTAAGATTACTAAAGAATTTTAAAATGAAGGAAATTGAATTGTCGAAATTTTATTTTCTATAATTTGTGAATTTTCTTGTTTGGTTAACCTAAAAAAAAAAATGGAATTGAATACGAAATTTGTTATTTTTAAGCTCTCAATCATATAAATTGGGAAATAACACCTATTTACATAGAATTCAAACTTGGGAATTGGAGGTTATAAATTTCAAGTTTTCTTCTACACGGAAATTCTAAATTCCTATATTTATGAATCCAAACAAGGGAATTGATGTATGTCAATTTAAAAATTCTGATTTTAATTCAAATTTCAAGTTTATTTCCCTCATTCAATTGGAGAAGTGATCCCTCAATTTTAACTTAATTGAAGCATAATCCCACAATTTACCCCAATTGTAGCAATAGTTTTTCCAACATGATACATTTTGGCTAAAGTCTAACGAAAAGAATTATCCCAGATACTTAGAATCAAGCAAGTACCATAAATCCTTTTCCTCCACTTGCTTCTGCTGGAATTTTTTTCCACATTATATCAGCAAAATATAAGAAGATATTTCTATTCTTTTGTTGATAAGGCGACACCCAAATTTGAAAGGGAGAAAAAAGATTTGAATTGAAATAATAATTAATAATATTATTAAATACCCACAATGACTTCCATATCTCTTTTTGAGTCCCTACCCACAGAGTTTTTGTGAATCTATACGACTTTTGTTAAAAAACTAATGATGACGATAACAATTTTGAAGTGACGTAGTGAAGCTCCGTTCTTACCCACAACAACAACGATTCCAAACATATAACGATAAAAAATCTCACTCTGATTCGCTCGCAAAACCAAATCCCACTTAACCCAGCCAATAGAAACAAACCAACGAAATATCACCTCGCTCAAACAGCCGAGTCCTCCTCTTCGTGTTCATCGCCCTCCCCTCTCTCTCTCTCTCTCTCTCTCTCTCTCTCTCGGTGAGTTCTCCTAATCACTCGCATTTTAATCCGCCTGAATCTGGTTAATCACATCTTAATCATCCTCTCTTTAGCTCTTGATTTGCTCCTGGATCACGTAATTGATCAATTTCTTTGGCTCGTTATTTTTTCTGGTGTTTGTTATCTTATCTCGATTGCTGAGTTCAGATGGCTTCAGCGATGCTGTCCTTAGCTTCCGTCTCGCCGTCGACTCCCAAGGTACTACCGCTCTTTTAATCGTTTCGTAATTAATTCCGATGTCCGTCTTCTCCCTTGATCTTACTGTTTGGTTGCCGAGAAAATGTAAAGTTTCCGGGAAAACTAAGATGTTGTGTGATTTTGTTCTCGGAATCTCGGAAATCGAAATTGAAATCGAAGTACTGAACGTGTTTAGTGTGTATTTTGAACAGGGGAAGTTGAAGCTTGGGAGTACTTCTTGGAGCTTGAACAAGGAAAGAAACTGTCTGTTTGCGAAGACAGAGGTATGTGCTGTGAGCTGCTATGGCTATTTCGCGTGCATTTATCGACTTTTTGCCTTGACGTTGATGCTTATGCGGTGTTGTTTTGGTCTTTGTAGTCTTTTGGTAGGGTAGCTATGGTAGCTGCCGTGAACGTCTCTAAATTCGAGAGTGTAACAATGGCCCCGCCTGATCCAATTCTAGGAGTTTCTGAAGCATTCAAGGCTAGCACAAACGAGTCAAAGCTCAACCTTGGAGTTGGAGCATATCGAACGGAAGAGCTTCAGCCATATGTGCTTGATGTTGTTAAGAAGGTCAGATCGCTATCCTCCACGAAATACAAAATCTTTCACTAATGAGTTATGAGATTCTACTTGATACTCCTAGGAATAGAAAGCTAGTTATTGTACTTATTCTTGTTCTTGCTGTTCAATCTGAGATTCCGATTCAAGGCGACGTGATTTACTTTTGTAGGCCGAGAATCTTATGATTGAGAGGGGGGAAAACAAAGAGGTAAGCATACTCAACAATGTAACTGATCTGAATTTTTTCTTCTTAAAATTAGGATTTCTAACTTCAATATGTATACAATCATGTAGTACCTCCCAATAGAAGGTTTGGCAGCATTCAACAAAGTGACTGCAGAGTTATTATTTGGAGCAGACAACCCAGTAATTAAGCAACAACGAGTAAGCAAGAAATCAGAACTCGTGCATCTTGTGAAATAAATCGTGCAGTGCATCTCTTTGATATTATCGCAGTCTATTAATTGTTGATTTTTCATTTTTTGAAGCTAGCAACTGTCCAAGGTCTATCAGGAACTGGTTCTCTTCGCCTTGCTGGGGCTTTTATCGAACGATATTTTCCAGGCGCAAAAGTTTTAATATCATCTCCAACCTGGGGTCTGTATTGTCACTTCCATGTTATTATAAGACTGTCTCAACAGTAGTAGTTTGTCATGTCTAATATAATTGTGTTGCAGGCAATCACAAAAACATTTTTAATGACTCTAGAGTTCCATGGTCAGAATACCGATATTATGATCCAAAAACAGTTGGTCTGGATTTTGAGGGGATGATAGAAGACATAAAGGTGAGATAGGTTTGTGCAAGAATTGTGTAACCATGTTCATGTTCATATACGTTGTAGTTTTGGATTTTTGGAATCGGTACGCTCATGGCTCACTAGGCACTGGATCTTGAGCAGACATGTTGGTTTTCAATAACAGCAATGCGATGTGTTTATATCTTCTCTATTGCTGTCTGCTGTTCTGGAGTTACCACTAATTTGTATGCAGTTCTATCTTTCAGGCAGCACCTGAAGGATCTTTTGTGTTGCTTCATGGCTGTGCTCACAACCCTACCGGCATAGATCCAACCCCTGAACAGTGGGAAAAAATTGCCGATGTCATTCAAGAAAAAAACCATATCCCCTTTTTTGATGTTGCATACCAGGTATGTACTGAAATGGGCTTTGGTGGTATGGTATCGTTTATTGGGGTCACCCTTTTATTCATAAATGAACTTATGATGGTATGGTACCGTGCTATAGGGATTTGCTAGTGGAAGCTTGGATACTGATGCAGCATCAGTCAGATTGTTTGCTGCACGTGGTCTAGAGCTTCTGGTTGCTCAGTCTTACAGTAAAAACCTTGGGCTTTATGCAGAAAGAATTGGAGCAATCAATGTTGTCTGCGCATCATCTGATGCAGCAACAAGGTATAATAACCATCAGTATGCATAAACGTTACTCATAAGTTTATGATCGTTATCACTTCTGATAGGAGTACTTTGACCTATCTGCTGTGACTCGTACCTGAGTTTTTTTGGATGTGCTAGTGATTAAAGCTTTTATGTTCAGGGTAAAGAGCCAATTGAAGAGGATCGCTCGACCTATGTACTCAAATCCTCCAATCCACGGTGCTAGAATTGTGGCCAATGTAGTTGGAGATCCAGCACTCTTCAACGAGTGGAAAGCAGAGATGGAGATGATGGCTGGAAGGATAAAGGGCGTGAGACAAAAACTATACGACAGCCTGACTGCAACAGATAAGAGTGGAAAGGATTGGTCATTTATACTAAAGCAGATCGGCATGTTTTCATTCACCGGCTTAAACAAAGCTCAGGTAAATCCGCATTCTTTAAGTCCTGTGACTTTGATCTATATTTCTCTGCACAGCTCCTAGATTTAAACTGATCTCCTTCCTTTTTGTCTGGTCAGACCGAAAACATGACAAACAAGTGGCATGTATACATGACAAAGGACGGGAGGATTTCCCTGGCAGGTTTATCTTTGGCGAAATGTGAATACCTCTCGGATGCCATCATTGATTCGTACCACAATGTTAGTTGAAGCAACTTTGATTAGCTGGCATACGAGTCCGAAAAAGGCGTAGAAAATTTTGGTGAGCCTGATAATTAAACAGTTAATACCATACTTGACTGAGATCTTGTAAAATAAGCATCTGCAGAATCGGGGCCATCTCCGGGTCATACATCGAACGCATAACAGAGACTGTAATACTTGTGTCCGTACGAAGTTCATATCGTTGGAAACATTTATTTGAACAAAGTATTCATGGTCCTGACTCCATTTTTATTGAATACATATATCAATTCACACAAAAACAGCAAAATTAAAGCACTGCTTCTTCCCTGGCCCGAGGCCTAGCTCGTCCCTGGCATTGACTATAACTGCCAGTGTGGCCATGGCACGGCGAAGAACTTCATCAACCCCCGTTTGCAGTGAGACCTGTTGGCTCCCTGACCGCAAGCAAAGTAGTGTGGCCGCCACTGGTTCAGCACGAACTTAAACCCCTGGCCGCCTCCCTGCGTAGCTTTTGCCACCAGCTTTGCCCTACGGAAATCACATGTTATGTAGCTCCACAGGTCCGGCAGCAAGTACACGTCGTGTGCGCCGGCTTTGCTTGGTGGACCGTACTTGAAAACTGCACATAAAAAAAATGGGAAATATAAGACACACATAATGAATGGCTGGAATTTTCTCCAACGCAAGATAGTTGCAGGATGCGAGTAACTGGTTGATCGGCACAATACATCTAGTTTGCTTACCTAGCGTGTCCTTGATGTAAATTGGGCCATTTTTGAGAGTCCAGTCAGTGTAGTTGAAGCCGAAACGCCAACCTTGAGAGCCTCCTACAACGACAGTTTTGGCCTGGCCAACCGCCAACAAAGAGACGGCCACGACAATCAAAACGAGCCCTCGCGAAGAGAAACCGAAACCCATCTTCAAATTCCCGAACGGGGGAGATTAGAGAAATGTAATTAAGGTGGAATTAGCGACTAATGAGATTGAGGTGATGGAGGGTTTGAGCATATTGGTGGGTTTATATAGTACATTTTGGTCACAAAGCAAATCGGCCGGAAATCGCCTACTTGACTCACTAGAGTTGGGTATAAAGTGGAAAAAAAGGTGTAGAGATTTTTTTTTATTGATATGAAATGTAAGATTTGTCAAATATTTGTGGTGGCTTTTGGTTTTCTCCTCATGCAAATGTCGTTTTTCAACCATTTAGGATTAGGATGGGAAAACTAAGAGAGGGGAAGCCTGGAAGGTGTCAAAATGTTGACGAGTGGGATTGTGGTTAGAATTTTGGCAAAACTCCACTTGGAGAAAAACATGTTCATGGGTATGATTAGGGAGGGATTACGACCTCTAGAAACAACTAAACGTGGGTTGGTGCGTGGCAGACCGCCATTAACCTAGAGAATTCAACGAAAAAATAACTTACAAAAAAATTGTAACTCAGTTTATTAAAGATATTCTCTGTATTACCGCTTGGTTTTAACAAAAATAAAATAAAAGACCACCTCATGATATTATTTGGTCGACAAAAGTAGATTGGTGGCCCAATATAATGAATATTTGGGCCCATGTCTTCAAGCCTCAAAGAGCTCACAATGACAATAGGATTTTGTTTTCTTTTTGGCTTATTTGCTCATGGCCTCCTCAAAACTCAACCTTTCCTCACTTTGCCCTATAAAATTCAAAATTTCTCACTTAACCCCTTGAGTACTAGTCTCAATTTGTCCCAAACCATTAAATTTCTTTAAAATTTTCGGAAGTGTACTGACATGGCATGCTTGTGACCCATACATCCAATAAAATAGCACTTCATGCTGCTATTCTTCTTCTTTTTTTCCCCTTAATTCCTTTCAGCTTTGTTTTATTCACGTGACAATATGTCTTTAGTTGTGTGAATCTTACATAGATGTCATGTCAGCTCATTAACGGAGATTTAACCGAACTTAACTATATGAGGCAAAGTGAGATACATAGTAAACACCTAGGCGTTAATTAAGAAATTTTGAGTTTCATGGGGTAAGTAGACATACTTCATTAGAAACTTCTGCGACGGTTTATTTCAATTTCCCTAGATTTTTAATCTCTGGGAATTTTCTTTCCACCATCAGCTAGTTTACCAAAAGTTTTGATTTTTGGGTTTAGGGTTTTACAGGATTTATGATTTTATGAGAAGGCAGGCATTACCCAGAATTTGGATTCTGATTTGGTCACAAATGCAAGAGAGGAAAATGGGTTCTACTCAAAAACAGCCTTTGTTTTGCCTGAAATGGCCATGCAACATGAACCGTAATCCGAAAACCAACACTCATAGCGTTTGCTCCTTTGAGGGTCCTTGGCTGTTCAAATCTATGCAAACTATTGGCTCCCTTGCTTTCAATGTCGTCACCTCAGTTTCGCAATCCTCGTTTTCGTTGGCCAATACGTTTGATCCCCTCCAATTCCATGCAAGAACTTGCCAAGATAAAGAGCAGGAGGCGGAGCACTGAGCATTTGCCTCGGCATTGGCAAGTGCGAAAGAGGCTACGGTGGTTGAGTTTTATTCACCCAAATGCAGGCTGTGCAATTCTTTGCTGTGGAGGTTGAGAGTAGGAACTCGGAGCGGCTTAACATTGTCACGGCAGATGCAGAGATCGAGAAATGGCTTCCCGAGGTACCCTTCATCCTCGACATTTTCTCCATATGCATGTTATATTGTTCAAGGCTTAGGTGAGGTGATGCGTTTCATGGTAGCCTGGCCTAAACAGAAGCCGTGAGGTAACATGCTTTTATAGATACAAAAATGAATATGCTGAGGTAACAAATATTTGTAGAAGTGGCTCAATTTAAAGTGAACTCGCAACAAGGTTGCTGATTTCGACTAAATTTTTTTTTTTTGATTTTGATAACTTTTAAACAAAATAGACGCCCAATTGAACTCCTCAGGCCCGCCTCGACTGCGTCTAGGCAAGTTTAAACCTACTCTTGCTAGGCCAAGGCGTTTTTGTGATGTGAGATATAATATATGGAGTTATATGAACATCATATACTTTGGTGTTGACATTTTACAATCACCCGTCGAGCAGTTCTTGTAAAACATTCCTGGCCTCGGTGAGAGGACTTGTGTAGTGAACTTCTCTGGCCCATACATGTTGCATGGAATGCACAGACGCCTCCGTTTCCAAAACGTTCGCCGTCTTCAACCGCTCGATTGCATTCGAATCCATCATCCTCCCGACAATCGTCTGCAAAGTCGAAGTAGAAGTATCGTAAGCAGTTGATAATTAAGCAATTTAGCGAAGAGTTACTGCGTAAACCAGTTCCCAACTGACCCAAATTTTGCTGAAGCAAGCGTGAAAGATTATGAACTTTAAGAGGTTTTCGTCGTAGCTGCTGAGGGCGTTTTCTGAACTCACAGAGACAGTGAGATCTTGATAGGAAGACTCAAACATAGATCCGAAGTTCTTCACTGTAATCCGGTCATGATTCTTTAAAATTCTCTCCAGAAGGTAGACAGCAGCACTAGATGCATTGTTGTTTTTTCTCATCCTCTTGATGGTCCAGCCACTGGTATCAAAAGCCGACACTGGGAATTCTTCATACAGCCTTAGCAAGGTTGCTGCTCTTTCGGAATTAGCCCAGCAACAACATGGGGATGAGCCGTCGTCTACACGTAAGAATAGAGAAGTAGAATCATAAACTAGAACAAGGAAACAAGATAAGCCCAAAAGTAGTACAAGGATAGCAAATCGAAATCTTGTTCATCCATTCATGTAGAACGGAGTGTTAAACTTAAAAACACCTAAAACGCTGTATATGATCATCTTTCTGAAGAAAGAAACAGATTACCCAAAACAAAACCAGCAAGCGGGATGTTGACAAGATATGGCCTGAAGTGATCTGTAGGCTGATAATTGGCATTTCTAATTTTCCTCTCCAAAACCACGATATGGATAGCAACAACCTGTTCGATGGCCAATGTTGATACACAAGAATAAGCTTCATCCGTCCAGGAACACAATTGTGAAAAGCAGAAAAGGAGATACAAGATTCAATCGTAAAGAGAAACAGACAATATAAGACTTACCCTGCAATGAAACTGCATTGGCTTGGAATCCAAGCACTGTACCAACTCAGAAATCAAACCTGAAGAAACAATGTCTAGAGGCCCATCATTCTGAACGTATGAAGCAGGTCTGGAGCGCTTGTCACTGCACGATTCATTGACTACCCTTACTGAATTTTTGTTAAAGCATACCGCCTTTATGGAATTGATTACAACAAATGATGCAGATGTCAACATCCATCTATTTTGCCCCCTGGAAATCAAAGAATAGACATCAAGCCGTCAAACTAATATATAGCAGTGCAACATTAAATAAGTGAACTGATAATTAATTATGTTTGAAAAGACTAATTAGATTGCATACCGCAATTCAAGAACCCGGTGAAACGTTGCATCCACACCAGGTCCGAACCCAACAGGAAAGGAATGTTTACTCCAAGAACCAGATAGCCTTACCTATTTGATTAAAATGATGAAATGAGATAGGCACACTATTTTATCTTATTTTAATAAGAAGCTAACAACTAGGAGAAGAGAATTACAATCTGATGGTCCACCAAAACATGAATACAGCTGCTTGTAGCTCTCTGCAATAATCTCAGCTGCAGAGGATCACCAATGTTCTGATAGTTCAAAAATGAATCGACAGAATTCTCTTCAACACTATGAACAGCAACCACTTGCCCACACAAAGATGATAGATTTCCCTGAGGAAATAGGCAGTTCAAATCAAGTGACAGCAGAGGCGGAGTCATTAAAATCTCTTCAGGTGTCATGACTGGTTTGATCAGGCCCTCTTCCAATTCGGTCAGGATTACCTCTCCAAAATCGATTGCATTTTCAGGGAGACAGAGAGATATATCTGAAACATTTCTGGGCGACATCTGAAGAAGTACTTCATCACAGTCTTCAGACACCTCATCATTTATCAGAGAATTATCTAATGGAAGATTTTTTGATGAACTATTTTGACAGTTCTCATCAGGAGTAAATGTAAGGCTCCACAGATGGGTCTTGGAAGGGATAAGAATAAAATCACTACTGGAAAAGCCAGAATCCCTGAGATTACAAAAGGAATCTTCTCCATCATGCTTTGTCATATAATAACAACCAATCTGCAACAACTGAAATGTAAGAAAATAAAAATTAGTACAAGTTATTTTACGAAATTATTTACTCAAGCATCTACTAGCCAGGAAAAGGAGAAATCTGGCGTACCTGATACTTATAAAAACTTTCAGATGTAAACTCCAGCAATACCTTCTGCCCACCTTGTCGGGAAAAGCCGCCATTACTTGATTTGGCATTTGTGCAATGCAAGATAACTGAACCTAGACTGTGACTGTTAACTCCACTAATCATAGCTGAACAAGATATCTCACGAGAACTCAAGTCATAATATCTCTGTTTCTCACTAGATTCCATGTAAATAGAACAAGAACTCAGTTCTCTGGTTGGCTCACTGGAAGTGCCTATTATACTGGAACTTGAACCCCTGCTTGATGAGTGATCAACCTTCCGTCTCTTGGGAGAAGGTTCCATGGAATTCTTCGAATCATTAGTTGGGTATGAAATTTGATCACTTCCAGAAAACAATAATTTCCAAGGCAAGATTATGGCCTCCACAAACATACTTGAAGGGTTCGCTATCACCAAATCACCTGAAAACTGTTAAAATTCATATAAATGGATAACTGATAAGTAGAGTGAAAACAGAAAGCATTTCCGCGTCTACTATTAAGGTCCCACTCTTCCATTTTAGGGTTTGTGAAAACACACATGGAGCTCCTAGACGCAGCTTTAAAAACATTACAGAAATTATTTAAAAGGCCAAATTTGGAATATACCTTCTGTAGAACCGGAAATTTGTGGGTAACCAAAAGCAGGTCAAACGTTTCACTTTCAAGTCTCTTCACATCTTCTCCAAGTCCGGTACAAGGATAAAAGGGAAGATTTCTGCACATAGAATTCCTCAGGCGAAAGTAAACATAAACTGTTAAGTTCATCTTTCTTGTCAACGGTATCAGATGAAAGATGTTTCTGCATGAAAATAAATCACTGTCAAGCAATCCTGTACAATCCTCAGACCGGGGCATTCCTTCAATGACAAGACTGTAGTCAACTACCTGGAAAGCCAAACAGAACTAAGTGAGTCCAGATACAAAAGGTACATTGGACATGTACCAATCAATAGCTATCTCATTCCAGAAAGGTGGTTATTTCTAATGGAGAATGAGTGGTAACACTATTGTCAATCACGACCTTGTATATCCTACTGGCATCCTGAGTTGATGGAAGGTCTGGTACAAGAACATCAATGCTCCCAGTTGCATCAACCAACTGCAGTCTTCCAGAAGATGGAGAAGTCTGTATAATCGAATATGAAATGAAGAATAAATCAACTGCAATAAATAATAACTTGTTGAATTACACATACATTATAGTATTATAGAATGATAGAGATGGTACAAATTTGGACTATAAAATTGCTTCTTTTATTTATGAGATTCAACTCTTTAATGCTAACACCTGAACATTGAGTGTCAATATAGTAAATCATATTCTGTCACAATGACCTGCATCCTTCTATTACTTCACCAGCATTTTGTACTCAGATATTATCACGTATTTTGTTGTGTAAAAACTCAAATACAGTTTAGATAACTGGCATAGGTATCAGCAGTATTACTAAAGACATTAGGACATACAAAACCAACCACGAACCTTCAAACTTCCAATCAAAGTTACACCTAGATCTTCACTTGAAAAAATCTTTCGAACTGATTGAACATGAGATGTTCCTTCACAGAACTGAAGGCTATATTTCTTGTTATTGTGCAAATTTCCACAGCTACTTTCCAACTGCACTGCTTTCATCCATAAGGCCTCACAACAGCATATGAAAATAGATAAGGGCACCACCTGAACTTAAGAAAAGAATACGAAAGTTACTTTTCAGTACTAACCTAACACCAAAAAACCACAAGAAGTGAAAAATCTATATTAGATCGAATGTGCCAATATAAAACAGAGCAAGTCAAAGCAAAAGTGGATTGCATAAATGATTCTGGCCATGGACATACCAAATTCAGGTTGCCAATGTATGGTTCACAGCTGCAGACACAAGAATCATGGTTGCAAAGTTCTGTGAATACTCCATGCTGCAAAAAGAAACTATTTAAGATCTTGAGAGAAACTTTAAAAGACCAAGTTTGTTTCTACCAAAGCAAAACCAATTTACCCGAGTTTTATGCATCGAAGAAGGAAAATGTGAACTAGCATACGTCTGAACCAACCCTTCCTTCTGGCAGCACCTTCCAACCATCCAACTCACCTTTTAGATATAACATAATAACTACTATGCAAGAAAACAAGAATTCCAGCTCAGAAGTAAATTACATATTTTGTTCCCAAAATCTCCTTTTCAGGTAAGATACCAGCAAACTTTTTCCGGAAACATGTGGCAACAAGCAATACCCTGAAACCCAACCATCTTACTTAGTAAACCAAACAGGAAAGTAATATACTCTAAACATTGAACACCAAACCACAAAATTTCCCATCCAAACACACAATATAGAAATCACCGAAACCAATACCATAATCTGGCAGAAAATGCTAAGGACTCAACGAACTTCTCCAACGAACTCTGTGAACGTAAAAGTACATGACACCTGCAGCTCACAATTAGATAACTTTGTCAACATGGATTTCTAGGAATCTCAAGTACAATTCAAAAGAAATGGCTTTACCCAGTTTCCAATGGAGAGAAAGATTCCACAATAACACTAGTCTTAAAGCAAGCACCAAGTATAAGCATTCTTGTCCAAGAAAATCTGGGATTCACAAAATGGGTATTTCGCACAGTAACCTATAGAGAAGCCAAGAATTAAAAGAAAATAAATAGACAAATAGTATAGATCAAAATATTTCAAGTCCAGGAAAGGAACAAAATTTATAGGACTTACGAGAGCACCGGCCCTTAGACCATGTGGTGGAGTAAGCAGTTGATCAGTTAATAAAAGCCACACCTCATCGTCCAGCTCGACAACCATCCCGTGCATATACACCCCTTTGACTAGCCCTCTATACGTGCCGCATTCACCTTTTCCTTTTGTAACGACTGCACATTTCGGCAACCAGTTTTTGGACAATCGAAGCAGATGCAATTCAGAAGTTTCCGTAGTTACATACATTAGTTTAGACTCTTTCTTTCCTATAAAAACCAACTTCTTTTTCAAGCCCGACAAAGCAACAACATTTCCTACAAGTTTCGTAAATACAGGATGCCAACATGAAGCAGAACCGGAACAATATACAAACACCGGTTTGGTAAAAGAATGTGTATCTTTCCCTCGAACTGAATCCTTCAGGGCCAGAACTGATTCCTTTGAACTACAAAATTTACACTCACAAACCATAAATTGGAGTAAAAAGCCTCGGAAATTCGAGGAATGGCTCGAATCCAAAGCCTTATCGTTGTTCGAATTGTTCTCACCGGCTGTACACGGAACAGTGGACAAAGGGCTAACCGAATCCAATGTGCCGAATGTACCATGCCGAGCTCTGGATCCATCTCCGCGGCCAGCCGAAGAGCCTAGAGCCAGAGGAACATACATGAAATTCGAACTGCAGGGAAGTAGTCCGCCATTGGAATCTTGAAAGCTCCATCTGATAATCTCCAAGAACCCGCCCCTGCGTTTCAAGGGAATGAAATTCCAAGCGAGAACATTGATTTTCTTCCCGATAATCCGAGCGTCAAAATCGAGAATATCGCAGCAGATGGAAGCGGCGGAGCCGTCGGAGAATTGGAAGCAAGTGTTGTAGGAGCACCGAGAATCGGATGCGGTGGTGGTAGTGGGGAGGGCTAGGGTTCCGACGATGACGGCAAAGTGGTCGAGAGGAGTGAGAAACTTAGGGCTAGGGTTAGGATTGGGGCTAGGGTTTGAGAGGGTGGGAATGGAGCGCGTGGCGAGCTTTGACTTTTGGTTCGAGTTGGGAGAGATGGAGGACGCGGCGGTGAGGGGACGGCCGCGCGCGAGTAGCTCTGCGACTGTGAGAATTCTAACATCTTCCATTGACGAGGAGTGAGAGAACTGTAGAGCTATTTTGGAGGAGAGAGACTGAGAGAGAGAGAGAGAGAGGCAGTGGGGGTGCGCGGGAGCGGGAACGAAGGTGTTTGTAAACCAACGACTTGTCGTTCACTTTGGAAACACGCGTCAAGTTTACAATATTTCTTAAAGAGATTATATTCACACACATTTTTAATTTTTTAATATTTTCTACACACCAATAACACTTGATAGAAAAATATTTAAAAATTAAAAAACGTGTGGGAGAAATAATTTGAGGTGTGAATATAATTTCCCTTCTTAAAAATGTTGAATATTAAAATGGCTAAATGTCAAAGCAATGAAAAGTTGCACACTCAATGATTTTTCCGTATCTCATTGATCAAACTACATAGTACAATATATATATCATTAGGTCAACCAATTAACCCTACATCAATGTTCTAGAAAATAGCATCCCTCTTTTGGTGGGATTTGACATAAACCACAATAGGTAAATATACTACAAAATATATTACATGATATTTCTTAATACTCCCCCTCAAGTTGGAGAGTGAATATTATAAACTCCCAACTTGTCGCGTAGTGTCGCAAATTGATCTTTTCCCAAGGCCTTCGTAAATAAATCTGCTAACTGGAAACGTGTAGGTATATGTGAGGGGATAATCATTCCAGCTTGCAGTTTTTCTCGAACGATGTGACAATCAATTTCAATATGCTTCGTTCGCTCATGAAAAACAAGATTAGCTGCAGTATATAAGGCAGCTTGATTGTCACAAAATAATGATGTGGGAGCCTTTTTCGGAACCTTTAAATCTTGCAATATATAGCGTAGCCAAGTTAACTATAAACATGTGTTGGCCATAGCTCGATATTCGGCTTCTGCAGATGACCGAGAAACATTGTCTTGTTTCTTGGATTTCCATGAGATGAGAGAATTTCCAAGAAAAACACAATACCTTGTAACTGACCTTCTTGTGGCACGACAACCTCCCTAATCGGAATCACAAAAGGCCTTTAACTCAAGATTGTCAGAGACAGGGAATAACAAACCTTGACTAGGAGTACCTTTGATGTACTTGAGAATTCATAAAGCTGCATCCCAATGAGGTTTGCGAGGCTCATGCATGAATTGACTCAATATGCAAACTAAAAAGACTATGTCAGGCCTAGTGATAGTACGATAAATCAATTGTCCGACTAGTCTTCTGTACTTGGTAGGATCATCTAACAATGCTCCGTCAGTGGGAGTGAGTTTAAAATTTTGTTCCATTGGAAACTTGTCTAGGCGTGCTCTTGTAAGTCCAAAATCCTGCAAAATGTCTAGTGCATATTTTCTTTGAGACATGAAAATGCCTTTCTTAAAACGACAAAATTCGATGCCCAAAAAATATTTCAAATCACCAAGATCTTTGATGCGGAAGCGTGTGAGGAGAAATGTTTTGAGGCGTTCCATCTATTGAAGATCATTTCCTGTAAGAAGTATGTCATCTACATAGATATGGACTGTAGTAAATGAAGTACCTTGAGCCTTGGTAAAAGGAGAATAATTAGCTTTTGACTATTGATAACCCGTTTTCTGAATTGTGACTGAAAAAGTCGAAAACCAGTTTCTAGATACCTGTTTGAGTCCATATAGAGATTTGTTAAGCCGACTACAATGTTTTCCCCTGTTGGCGAAGACCAAAAGGAGGTTCCATGAAAACACCCTCATGCAAATCATCAAAGAGAAAAGCATTCTAAACATCCAATTGATGAATGAACCGATGACAGGCACTGGCATCAGCAAAGAGACAATAAAGAGTGGTGAGTTTGGCGGTAGGAGAAAATGTTTCCTGATAATCGAGGCCCTCAATTTAAGTGTACCCTTTTACAACAAGACGAGCCTTGTACCACTCAATTGTGCCATTAGAATTCTATTTGATTTTATAGACCTATTTGTAGCTAATGGGTTTATGTCCTGCATGCAAGGGAACCATGGCCCATGTATTGTTTTGCTGCAAAGCCGTTAATGATGTATGCATGGTATTTTACCAATTAAGATCAAGGATAGCATGGGCATTAGAAGTAGGTTCAACGGGACCTGTAATGTTGGCGAGAAAAGCACAATGGGCAGAAGGAAAGCGTGAATAAGAAAGAAAATTAGAAAGAGGGTATCGAGTACTTGAGGAAGGATAAGGTGTCAAGGGAGAGTGACTGACCTGGTTAGTCACGTGATAATCTTTATGCCATATGAAAGGTTACTTAGGATGGAGAGACTGACGTGGAAGTGGCATAGATGATGGCTGAGTTGACTTGGCGTCTGTTGGTAGATATGGAAGGTCAAGTGAGATGGCAGACGTGTCAGGAGAAAGTGGAAAGGACGGCACGACAGTGGGTGGAATGTTGGATTTTGTGATGGGAAATGGATATGTAATGGGAGCATGTCAGGAGGGGTAGATGTAGGTGGTTGGGTCTGTGGGCGAGATGGGTCTAAGAAAGGTGGATGGGATGGCGTGAGGAGTGGGGTGTCAGCACGGCTAGGTAGAAGGGGCTCGTTGTTATGAATGGTAAGTGTAAGGGTCATAGGTGAAGATGGTAGAGATTGGAAAGGAAAAATAGTTTCAGTAAATTTAACGTCACGGTTGACGAAGAATTTTTTAGTTTCCAAATCATATAGTTTATAACCCTTTTGACCAGTAGGGTATCCAACAAAGACACATCGTTGAGCAAGAGAGTCGAATTTATGGGTAAGATGAACAATAGTAGCAAAACACAAACAACCAAAAACTTTCAAGTGGTCAAAAGATAGCGAACGTTTGTATAATAACTCAAAAGGGATTTGTTAGATAACAAAGGAGATGGTAATCGGTTAATGAGATAGACAACAGTGGATACACTCGCCCCAAAATGAAAGGGATACCTGAGATTGGAAGTGTAAGCTATGTGCAACAGTGAGAATGTGACGATGCTTACGTTCGACAACGCCATTTTGTTGTGAAGTGTAGACACATGTACGTTGATATTCAATACCATGGGTTTGAAAAAAATCTTTCATGGACAAAAACCCAGACCCATTGTCAACCCTTACTACTTTTATATTTGCATGAAATTGTGTATGAGCAAAAGTAACGAAAGATTTTAAAAGGTGTTGAGTTTCAGATTTATGTTGCATCAAAAAAACCCATGTGCACTTAGTAAAATCATCTACAATGGTAAGAAAGAATCGAGCCCCTGAATGTGTGGGAACTCTATGAGGACCCCATATATCACAATGTAACAAATCAAATGGAGCATGGGTTGATATAGAACTTAAAGGAAATGGAAGTCTGGTTTGTTTAGCCATGGGACATTATTATCGAAAGAAAAATTATTTGAAGACAACGAGGGAAATACTAATTTAAGGTGAGTAGATGAAGGATGTCCAAGTCGCATATGCCACAAATTGGAGGAATGAGAAACTTGACAGGAGAAAAGCGTCTGTTGTAATGGGAATATGTAATAAAGACCATCACGTTGCTTACCCGATCTAGTCATCTTCCCCGTAGCCAAGTCCTACAAGATACATAAAGTGGGAAACAAAATGACATAACAATTTAGAGAGTCAGTGACTTGACTGGCAGACATGAGATTTAAGTGAAAAGAAGGAACACATAAAATGTTGTCTAATGTAATATTTGAATTGAATGGTATGGTCCATGTAGAAGTGATTGTGGCTGAAGAGCCGGTGGGTAATTTAACAATGGATATTGGTGAAGATGTGCTTTTGGTGAAAAGTGAAGAATCTGAAGTGATATGATTAGTAGCCCCACTATCCAAAATCCAAGGTTGAGTATATACAAAATTAACGGATGCAACAATAAAAGGAGACAGACCTGCTGCATTCGCATATGCACTGTTATTACCAGAGGTATTGTTGAAATTCATCATAGACACAACGTGAGCCAATTGTTGAAGTTGATATACAGAAAGGCCTTGCATCGGGTTTGGTGAAGGCTATGTTTGTGTTTGAGGGAGGACAGGTGCTGCGTTTGCAGCCGTATGGGGTGCAGTCGCTGCATTGGCAGTAGGAGCATAGGCATAGACAGCCTGTAGTGCAGTATGTGGGTTGTTGTTGCTTTGTAAATTGCGCTGCTGTGCTTTAAGGCTTCCTTGACTTCCTCCACTTGTCCCATTTTTAAATCGGCATCTGTCTTTAGTGTGGCCTTTTTTATCACAAAACTTGCAATGATATTTTCGAGTCCTACAATTGTCAATTGTATGTCCGTCTTTATCACAGTATTCACAATGAATTTTTTTAGAATTGTTGATTTGATCGACTTTGAACGGTTGCAGCAATGGCAAAATTTTCACCCAATCCCGAGGACATTTGTCTTTGTGTTCCATCCTAAATAACAAGTGAGTAGGCTTGATGAACTTTAGGCAAAGGTGCCATCATGAGAATATTACTTTGAACTCCACTATAGACATCATTGAGCCTCATAAGAAATTGCATCATTCGATCTTTTTCTATTTGTTCATTATGTGCCTTTGTCTGGTCGCAGATGAGAAGAGGTCGATAAGTTTCTAATTCATCCCAAAGGCCTTTAAGCTTTGTAAAATAAGCTGAGACTGTCATGGAACCTTGAGAGAGGGATGCGATGGATTTCTGGATTTGATAAATTGTTGGTGCATTCTTTTTTGAGAACTGATCTTTAAAATCTTCCCATACCTATTGAGCACTTTTCAGTGGCGGAGCCAAGATTCTCAATGAGGAGGGGCCTTTCACAAATATATAACATGTTGACATATGCAATTTGTGTAATCCTCACAAAACTGAAAAAATTCTCTTAAATTCAATACTAAGAAGAAAAAAATGTAAAAACCCAGACAACCAAGTAAGAGATAGGTTGTAGAAGGCTAAAGAAAATGGGAACTTTAACGAAAAGCTCCCGGTACTGTTCACTTTAACGAAAAACCACATTTTTACACTAAAAAGTCAATCTTGACACTATTCACTTTACCCTTTATTTTGTCCTTATCATTAAAACTCAAAGTTTTCAAGCCCTTTTTATTAGTTTTCCTAAA
The DNA here is from genome assembly GCA_963580275.1 of Crataegus laevigata. Lineage (NCBI taxonomy): Eukaryota > Viridiplantae > Streptophyta > Magnoliopsida > Rosales > Rosaceae > Crataegus > Crataegus laevigata. Next base: position 5,095,845 of record OY756949.1, read on the forward strand.
GAAAATACAAAGAAGTAGAAAAAGAAGGAAAAGGGGGAGAGGTTTGCAAATAAAGAAGGTGGGTTGCTTTAGAAAATTATAGGGTGTATATTACTGTTAGGTGAGAGAATCGAACCAGAGGTGGGGTTGCTTTTTCCATTTAAAATTGCACATCTCTTTTAAAAACTTCCTTGCCAAACTTATCGTTTCATTAAACAGCCGAAAAGAAGATTTAAAATCTAACAACTTAACGACGTCGTTTGCTTCATCTTCTTCCATGAGGTTCACACCTCGGCTGAAGTCAGGATGAACCTGAGACTACCCTAGTCCCTTGGTGGCTCTGCCCCTGGCGCTTTTGGCATGAACAACTCATTTGGATAAATCAAGCTCTACAGACTGAGCGAGCCTTGTTAAAATCATACTATTACATTGATTCCAAATATCGTATTCTTTTGGTTGATCTTTTCCTAAGGGAGGCTGAATTGTGCCATCAACAAAACTAATTTTGTTTTTTGCTGTGAGTGCATGACTCGTGGATTTACTCAAAGATGGATAGTTGGACCCATTCAATTTTTCCAGAACGAGCATATGACAAGGATTATCGGAACGATGACCATAGTATGGGTTTGATGAAATCCATATCGACCTTGCTATGGGTTTGACTGTTTTGTGGTTGTGGTTGAGTTGCTGTGTCTGACATGATGTTTGAAAAAAATGAAGGTTGAAAAAGCAAGCAATCAAGCACCAGGAACTGATGCTCTGTATACCATCTTAAAAAGGTTGAATATTAAAATGGCTAACTGGCAAGCAATAAAAAGTTGCTGACTGAATGATTTTTCCGTATCTCATTAATCAAACTATCCAGTACAATACATACACCATTAGGTCAACCAATTAACCCTACATCAATGTTCTACAAAATCGTATCCCTCTTTTGGTGGGATTTGACATAAACCACAATAGGTAAATATACTACCAAATATATTACATGATATTTCTTAATGATATTGGGACGTTTTGCACTTTTGCAGTAAATCCACTCAAAGGCAAAAGCAAACATTTTAAACCATGAATCCTTTTTTTTTGTTATACTCTGTTTATTTTCTGATCTTTTAAAATAAATTATATATTTATCTAAAAGAATCACGTTATACTTTTTTTTTTATCTTTTAAAATAAGTTATATATTTTTCCAAAAGAATAGAGGAATACTAGTCTACTGTTGTGTTATTTTTTTTTTAATTATGAATATATCGATATTTTTATACTAAGAAGAATGAGAGTTTGATTAAGCCACACAATGAACAGCTTAATTTTGTATCAAATTTGCCATTCATGAAATTCAAATTTAAGACCTCTAACTTCCGAATGAAGAAGAATACCACTAGACCGTAGTACTGAGTGGCTAGTCGACTGTAGTGTTAAGTGGCTTGTTGAATTTAGTTTTTAGTCTTTAATTTAAGCGTCATCTTTTAGAAGAATTGTTTTGTTATGTTGTTTAATTACACCCAAAACTGAGCAAACCTTACTTAATGAGAACATTGGCGTTCTAAGATTCGTACCGCTGAACGGGACTCTAGTCCACTTAGGGGGCGTTTATTTGCCCTCACTAAAGGGTACTGGACTGGACTGGACTGGACTAAGGGTTAGTCCAGTCCCATGTTTGTTCCTGACAAGGACTAGGTTTAATGAGACTAAGTCTCACTAGCCTAGACTAAATCAGGGACTAGCTGGTCTTAGTGAGACCCTTCAAAAACCATGGGACTAACTAAGACTGTCCCCTTTCTCCTCCTTGCCTTGCTCCTCGACCACTCACATTCGAAAGGCATTGGACTAGATGATTTTCACAATCAATTTTCATATAAAATACCAAATTGAAGAATATATTGGAACAGACAAGGGAGAAAAAGATGAAGAAAAAGAGGGAGAGAATGGGGGGTAAGGAAGGATTAGAGGGATAAAAAAAATAGGACATATCTCATTTTTCTACCTTGATGTTTAGTGGTTTTCAACATTTAGTACATCAATTTTTTTTATCCCAGAGTCATAGCTAAAGTGTAAATTTTGGGACAGTCTCATACATCTATAGTCAAACTGTTAGTTCTCCCGTTAAGTGATGACGTGGTGCCCTAATTGGGCGCCACGTGTCATTAAAAAATATTTAAAAAGTATTTAAATAAAAAAGATATTTAAAAATATTAAAATAAAAATAATAATAAATTTTTTTTTCTTCTTCTCTCTTTCTTCTTGCTCTTCTTCTGGGTTCGGTTTCTCTCTTTTTTTCTTTTTTTTTTCTTCCTCCTCCTCCTTCTCCTTCTTCTTCCCCTCCCTCCTGCGCCCCCCACCCAGATCCCAGATTTTTTTTTTCTTCTTCTTCCTCTTTCTCCTTCTTCTTCCTTCTTCTTTCTCCTTCTTCTCATTCTTCTTCCCACTCCCCCACCCCCCGCGCGCGCCCCACCTACAACCCAGATCCCATAATTTTTTTTTCTTCTTCCTCCTCCTTCCCCTTCTGCTTCCCCCCCCCTCGCGCACCCCACCCAAATCCCAGATTTTTTTTTCTTCTTCCTCCTCCTTCTCCTTCTTCTTCCTCTTCTTCTCTGGGTTCAGGGTTTTTTTTTTAAATAATTTTTTTAATATTTTTAATGACACGTGGCGCCCAGTCATTGTCCACATGGGTGCCACGTCATCACTTAACGGGAGAACTAATAGTTTGACTAACGGATGTATGAGATTGTCCCAAAATTTACACTTTAGGTATGACTCTGAGATGAAAAAAAATTGATGTACTAAATGTTGAAAACTATCAAACATGATGGTAGTAAACTGTCTTTTGCCCAAAAAAATAAGATAAAAATAAAATATTAATAATTATGGATTAAATAATATAATATTAGAGTTTGTTAATTATCCTCGTTGTTAATCCGACACTGCACCAAACGCTTCACTAAGCTAGTCCAGCTTAGTCTAGTCTAAGCCAGTACAGTTTAGTCCCTGAAGCTAGTCCAGTCCGAAACAGTCCGGTGCAACAAATGCACCCTTAGTGAGATAAAGTTCTATTGTGGTTGCTGTTATTGTTTAGTTCTACCATTAGTCAATAAATTTGAATATTACAAACATAAATATGTATTTTTGAAAAGTACTTTAATTTTCTTGACACAAGAAAATTACTTTACTTTTCTGTAAATTTCTCAATTATACGGCAAGATGCATGTTTCTTGGAGCATGATGCAAGTGCATGCATGGATGCATGAGTTCTAGACAGAGAAGCTCCGGCAGCGCCGCCCTCCAAGGCGGCTTCTCCGTTATTCTCCGCCTGTGGCTGGCAGCTCCTTCCCCGTGGCAACGTCTTTCTTTTTCTTCATCCCCCTTTCTTCCTGTCTGTCCTAATTAACTAAGTAAACCACCTAATTCCGAACAAGGAAAAGTAATGGGAACCGGATTCCTAATTGCCTTTGGATTTTTCTTGTTACCTCTAATCGTCTCCTACTAATTATGTGATAATATACGAGTATATGTACAGTAAAGTAATCTGCTCGGAAGAGTCCTTCAGGAAGTGATTTCCTAGGATTACCAACTTCCAAATAAAAGCACTTCCACCGTAAGTGCTTCTGAGCAAAAGTGCTTCCTTAAAAAGCATTTCCAAACAGTCCCTAAATCGTGAATTGAGTAGTAAACTAAAACCTGACAAATTTAACAGCAAGAGACGAGATTACCAATTCAAGTTCACTGGCCCTCAAGGAATGCATGCCATCAGAGAAGACGCTGTAAATCCGATTGATCAGACCTTGAGAAACTTCAGCATTCCCTGCATCTGCCGAAAAATCAAAGCACGAAAAGAAAAATAAAAATCTCAAGATTGTTAAGAGGTTTTACGTAAAGCAAGAGTTTGCGCAAGACAGATTTGTTTAAATTTGTGCAAATTTGTTCAGATTTGTGTGTTGAATTAGAGGTCTGGTCTGCTGCTTGGTGTTTTATAAAGACCCGCATGCTCAAGTCGTGGAAACCAATCTCAATTGCACTGTGACTTTAAGTCTTTATCTGTTGCTAACGCCACACCTTATCACATCAATCAAAACCTGCCGTCATCTTAAAAACCTGATTTTCCATCAAATTCGGCTTTCAAAGATTTATCTTGATGCAATCTTGCTAGATTACATTCAATGCACTTTATTGTTTTGACTATACAAGAAAACAAAATAATATTATTTTATTATTTACCACACCTTATCTTTCGCATGCCTCAAGAAAAATCATGTCCATTTCAAATTATACCTCTTTTCAGACAGTACCATACTTCTTGGCATAACCATCACCGACGCTTGCTTGGTCAATTCTAATCTTTCACCCATCTTCACAGCACCAACCCAAGAAACATGCATTAAAAACCTAGCCTACCTAGGTTTCCTACCACATCATCACATCATCACATTACCAAAAAGCCTACGTTCTTAGGCTTTATTTAAATAAATATTAAATTCATTTTTAATTTTTTTTTTTTTCCCAAGGTAACTTTTACTTCAATTAAATACGAATACGAATGTTAACATCCTTGGCCAGAGCATTGAACAAAAACTCCGGGCCAAGACCATCCCAACAGAAAGAACCTCGCCTCGAGGTAACATATGAAGCAACAGTATGAGCAGCGACATTTCCTTGTCGCTTGACAAATACAAACCTCACTCTTCCTATTTGAGATGCTAGGAAACTGATGTCATGAATAAAACATTCTAAAGTTGCATCACTTTCAATCTCCCTATTTAGCATTTTAATTAGAGACAGAGAGTCTGACTCGATTTCCACGTTTTCGAAACCCGCCTCCCTGCAGGCAACAAGGGCAGCACGCACAGCAGCAGCCTCCGCCATGGCAGCGCTGTTGAAAAGTCTGTTCCCTTCACCTCCAGCCGCCAAAAGAAGACCTGCAAAATCCCTCGCAACCCAGCCATAGCCACCACGTGAGGTTTTCCCACACCAAGCACCATCGCAGTTAAACTTTATTACCCCGTAGGTGGGTCTTCTCCACCGCACCGGTGTTCCCGCAAAAAAAACCCCATTACCCTCATTGCCGTCCGGGTTCGCACTCCTGGGGGTTTCCTGGGCAGCTTGGAATTCCAGGATATGCTGCCGCACCAATTGAATACCCTCCCTGGGATCAGCAGCCATCCCCTTGAAAAGTGAGGCATTCCGGCATTTCCATATTCTCCACAGAATGAAGGCACATTCCTGCATAATCAATTCGTACCTCGCCTCATTTCTGAAGCGGTTACATAGTGCACTCCATATTTCATCGAAACCCATCCCCGAAAAACTGTCCATGCACAGCTGCAAGGATGAGCAGTACCACATAACCCTGCTAAACTCACACTCAAAGAATAAATGTTGTTCCGTCTCACCCGGATCGCCACATAACACACATGACCCTTCCACCTTCATTCTTCTCCGAATAAGATTCGCACGGACAGCCAAGGACGAGTTGCAACATCACCAAATGAAGAATTTCATTTTGTTTGGTACCGTTAACCTCCACACATCTTGCCATCTCCGATCAGTCAGGCCCGTGCGGCTACATCCCCCCGTCCCTTTTCGCCCCAATTCCCCATTTTCCTGTAATTCCATTGCCACACCATAGCCCGTTCGAACCGAGTACTCCCCGTTGCTTGTATGATGCCAAATCACCCTGTCCTTGCAGCCTGCCAGACTAGTGGGTAGCCCGAGGATGATCTTGCATTCCTCCTCGATAAAGTACCGTTTTAGCAGCTCCGTCCTCCATGCTCCCGTTTCTAGGTTAATAAGCTCCTGTACCATCGTTGGCATTTCAGCATGCTTAGATCTTACCCGGAAAGTGTGGGGGCAAGGGAGCCACGGATCTTTGCATATCCGAATACAGGAACCATCCCCAACCCGCCACCTTCTTCCTCGTTCCAAAATCTTCCTACCTTGCATGATACCCTTCCATCCCCATGATGACCTTCGACCAACCATGGCCTCCATGAAGGGTCGGTCGGGAAAGTATTTCTCTTTAAGAATTCTGCCAAGTAGACTGAGGGGGTTGTGAAGGAGCCTCCAGCCAATCTTAGCCAGATAAGCCAGATTAAAGGATAAAAGATCCCGAAACCCCAAACCACCCAACTTTTTTCGTCGTTTCATCTTTTCCCAGCTAATCCAGTGCATTCCATTCTTATTTTTATTCCCCCGCCACCAGAAGTTAGCAATGGCAGATTCCATTTCCTTACAGAGGCTTACCGGAAGTTTAAAACATGACATCGCAAAGTTGGGCAAAGCCATAGCCACCGCTTTGACCAAGACTTCCTTCCCGGCGGGAGAGAGGAATTGTTCAGCCCATCCATTTATTCTCCCGTCTAAAGCCTCCCGAACTCTTTCAAAGACTGCTCTCTTTGAGGCACCAAAATCGGCACTCAGTCCCAAGTATTTGCCAAAATTGTCATTTCCTATAAAATTGGTGCATGCCGCAAGTACCCTTCTCCGTTTGCGTGGGCAGTGAGCGCCAAAAAACATGGAGCTTTTTTCTCTGTTGATAACTTGACCCGATGCCTCAGCATAGCCTTTTAGAACATCCAGAATCTCATTTACCTCCCGAACCGTAGCCTTGCAGAAGATAACTGCATCATCAGCAAAGAAAAGATGGGAAATTTGCGTCCCCCCTGGGACCACCCGCATTCCGTGTAAGGACCCCATTTCCTCCCGTCTTCGCAGCAGGGCCGAGAACCCCTCAGCACAGATTAAAAAGAGGAAGGGCGACATCGGGTCCCCTTGTCTGAGCCCTCTTGTCGGCTGAATAAAACCAGTAGAGGAACCATTAATGAGAACGCTATACGTCACAGTGGAAATGCAAGCCTCGATTCTCCTGCAGAAAGCAGTAGGGAACCCCAGGGCTTTCATCATTTCCAGGAGGTACCTCCATTCAACTCTGTCGTAAGCTTTTGCCATGTCCAGCTTCATCGCCACACAGTCCTCCTCCCCATCATTTTGCTGATTCAGCGAGTGGAGAAATTCGTGCACCACCAGGATGTTATCCTGGATTTGACGACCTGCCAAAAAAGCGGACTGATTTGCACTGATCAGATTAGGAAGCACAGTCTTCATCCGGTTTGTGAGTAGCTTGGCAATCACTTTATAGACCACGTTGCATAAGGATATCGGGCGTAGTTAGCCCATTTTCCTTGGGCTCGGCACCTTCGGTATCAAAACTAGATGGGTGTGGTTTAACTTCCTCAGCATGTTCCCGGAAACCCAGAATGCCTTAACCATATCCACAATGTCACTTCCGACCACATCCCAGAATTTGTGATAGAAACTCCCCGTGAAACCATCCGGCCCCGGAGACTTGTCCGCAGGAATTTGGAACATGGTGCTGCGGACCTCATCTGCCGTAATTGGACTCATCAGATTTTGTGCCCCATCAGCAGAGATTTGGGTCTCCACACAATCAGTGATCTCCTTAATCCTTCTTGGTCGTTCGGATCGGAAAATGTTTTGGAAATAGCTAATGGCAATCTCATCCACCTTGCTCGGCTCAGTACACCACGATCCCACCTCATCTTCCAGGCCCAAAATTTTGTTGCACCGGCGTCGTTTTGCAGTCTGAGCATGAAAGAATTTTGTATTTTTGTCCCCCGCTTGTATCCAGTGATTCCTTGATTTTATCTTCCAAAATTGTTCCTCCTCTCGAATAAGGTACCTCCATTCATTTTTAATTTTCACCATCTCATAATTTCATCCCATCCATGCACCTTGACTTTTCAAACCTCATCTATCACGTTTCTCTAATATGATAGTAGGAATTCCAAGTTCACTCGAACTGTACTCGTTCGAAGATATAATGCTAAGATAATTAAAGATAATTACTATGACAGAACATAATATTATCCAAAAATTATCTTCATTTTTCATCCAATAGTTAGGAGCTATGCCCTCTCAATATCCTCGATCGTTTGTGCCGATGGTGTAAAATCTGGTTCAAACAATTATAAATCACCTTATAAAGATCGTCTTTGTCGAAAATCAATTAAAACTAAGGTCGACTCATCAAACTGTTTAAAAACAAATGAAAAATATTGGTAAAAGCATTACTAACTGTCTATGTATTTTTTACAATAATATGAATGATTTTGATCACAAGCACAAAACTCTAATTAAAACCCTAAGAATTTTGAGCAGAAGTTCTTACTTATGTCTAAGTAGTCAAGTACTATTCCTTTTCATTGGTTTGACTGAGTTTCACCCAAAAAAAATATTTTATATGAGTGTTGTTAAGCCCACCTCAGTGTCTTATTTTCTCACACACTTTGAAATAGTAATTTTATTGACAAATTTATCCTAATATAAAATGACCTTCAAAGACCCAAAAACCAAGCAATCATGTCTTACCACATAATTATTAGATGTATTGACAAATAAAACCTAAAATATCATAAATAAATAAATAAAGGTAAAAACATCATAAACCCCTCCACCTCCACAAGCTTTCTTGGGGAAGGAAGTTCAGAAAATTTATCAAGAGGAACTGTACAATTGGCATGATGTGGCGAAACAAATAGAATTGTTTATGACCATGCTTTGAAATGCTCAAATCAAAATATTTTACAACGACTCTCACGGCGTGATTTCAAAATTTACATCTAAATTGCATGCTCATAGAGATGTTTGGCTGAGTTTGGTTCTTAGAACAATTCATTGTGCATAGAAATGTGATCATCTATTCTCTCCATCACATCAATGGCTATATAAAGAACAGTGATCTGCTCGAGTTTTTTTTATATTTTTAGTTTAATAGCGATTAGCAACCCTTAATTGGATGCCAAAACGTAAACTTGATCAGGGGGCAGTGATGGACTTAGAACTTCGTGTCGTTATTCATCTATCTTGATGTTTTGAGAATGCAGAAACATCTTAGGGGCAAGGGTTGCTAATCGCTTAATTTGTTTATTGCAGATACCGCTCGTATGGAGCTTGGGCTGGAAACATTTTCTACTTGGTGCCGTAGCTGAAGGTTTTGGGGTGTTGGTAGTTACAATTTTGGGATTTTTTTGGGGGAAGGGGTTGTTGCTTGCTGGTGATATTTGGAGTTATGGGGTAATGATGATCTTTTTTTTTTTCTTTTTTAAATTATAATAAATTTTCAAAGCAAGGAAAATTTGATGAAGAAATATGTAGGGTTATTTTGGAAAGGGGTTGGGAAAATAGTTTAAGTATTTTTGAACTTTTTATGGTGGGTGGGAAAATAAGACATTCGGGTGGGTATAAAACCACTTTTTATATTAATGTATGGGTCCCACTTAAACAAAAAAATTCAAAAATCATCATTGGAAAATGAAAACTTAAAAGATGTTATTTAGATATTTTTCACCACTTTCAATTTGACTAAACCCACCCATAAGCCTACTGTCACTTTTGTCTTTGAACTTTTACTTTGTTTGTGAGCCACTTAAAACATATCCAACCAACGTTATGTTTTGACCACTTTCAAAGCAACTTATTTATTTTTCATTGGTTTGACTGAATGTAATAACATAATATGTATGGAAAAATGGATTATTTTCGAATCCCTTCTACCAGATTTACCCAATCAAAGAATTCAAACTTTTAAAATTTAATCCAACAGTTAAAAACAGAATTCCTTTTAAAAATTATAATAATTTTAGCCGTTGAATCAAATTTCAAAAATCCAAATTCATTGATTTGGTGAATTTGGTGAAAAAAATCCGAAGAGAACTGCTTTCCATATGTATGCGTCCCACTTGGACAGAAAAAAAAAATCTTTATTGGAAAATGAAAACTTAAAAAATGTTATTTAAACATTTTTCACCACTTTCGAAACAACTTATTTATTTTTCATTGGCCTGAGTTTCACTGAAAAGTAAATATAACATATTTTATTTATATATATGAATTCCACTCGAACAAAAAAAAAAAAAAAACTAACGTCTACATTGGAGATCGAAAACTCAGCCATCAAATACAAATTAGATACATATCTTGACATGTTCATAAACATGGGAAACAAAGTTTTAAAGGGAGAATCCACAGAAATTGGTATTTACAAATTAATGACGACCATCTGCCATCACCTGTTCTAAGTGAGTGAGTATACAGTCTCTATCTGCATTCCCTACTAATAATCTTAACTCCGCGGAAAAATCGATCCTCTCCCCAACCACCGCCGTGTTAGCTCGAAGTCCTCAACTCGACACCAGCTTCCAAATCCCGCTCAGTTGATTCACCGGTGAAGCTTATGCAACTTCATCAGAGGCACACCAAGCAATGGAAAATCTCTGCTGGAGCAGCGCATTGGCATTTCCGAAGAAAAGGGCTTCTTCCAAATGGAACGTGAGATAAAATTTGGTTCCATTTCATCCGATTTCAGAGGTTTTGGGACTTCCGCTCCATGGTTCCTTTAAACGCTTATGGCCGGAGACTTTGAACAAGGGATGCAATTCGGGACAAGGATGAAGAATGATGCAAAGCCACCTCTCAATTACAAGTGTGTGGAGAGATCGATATATGCAATTTATCCTGCAATGGTGCGCACACAACATACCAAGATACCTACTTAGTGGTCATATATAAAAAACTCTCAGGCTCTAGTTTCCATTGAAATTTAGTTTTCCAAACTTCATTGACCTATGGATGTTGAATTGAAAACTTACTATTAGGTTTACGATTGAAAAGGTCTGACGGGTGAACATCGTACAAACGGATGCTCAAGTAGGTCAACAGCTGATAGTCTCTCCATAGGGTTCCTACGGAAGCACCATTGGAGGAAGTCCTTTCCCTCTGCAGACAATGTTTCTGGTATATCCGGGATGGTGTTTAGGACCTTGAACATAGCTTGAGGCTGGAAGAAGGAAGACAACATGATGTTAAAAACTTATAAAGTAATAAAGCTATTCTCGAACCGCATGTTGTCGGATTTTTACTGCACACATGAAACTAGGGGTAGTTGACAATATTCTGAAAAAATCCAAAGCTATGATGAATAAAACATAACAAGTTTCAACATGAGCTTACTCCTGTAAAGTCACTCCACGGAGGTTTTCCATTGAACATCTCAATGACAGTACAACCCAAGCTCCATATATCGACAGCCAAAGCAAGATCAGGATCACCATTGTTCTGCATTGCAGCCCTTATGACCTGCACGAAACAACCAAGCGAATATAATCGATATACAGTGTTTACAGGCCATCTACGATTTTGTACATAATGATGATGTGCTTACCTCAGGAGCCATCCAGTATGGACTGCCCTTCAAAGAAAGATTGTACGATTGCTCATTGAGCTGAATACAAAAAGTAAGTTAAATATGAAACCCCGAAAGTACTGCAGGGAGTGCTCAGAGTCATATGAATTGGATTGTTCAAAAACTGATTTGTCAAGTTTATGTCAGGAGCCAAAGCAAATTGAAGGTGTTTACAATTTATTACTCACAAGTTTTGCCATCCCAAAATCGGCAAGTTTAACAACGCCTGATGCATCAACAAGCAAATTTGCACCCTTTATATCCCTAGAACAAACATCGAAACATCGTTAATAACGAGAAGTAAGCTCCGAAGGAATACAACATGATCAGCAAATAACCTTTCTTTAGAATAATCATTGGAACATCATTAATAAGGTAAAGAAAGCTCGGAAGGAATGCAACAGTGATTCTTCAAACGTTTTGCTCATTTTAACCAGCTGAAAGATATTAAGAATCTCTACAGTATATCCAAATATTCTCTTAGAAGAAAAACATTTTTCCTAAGGTTCTTCTTGTCTCATCATTTGTTGAGCTGTGGCAATTTGTGAAGTAACAAGCTCCTTTAAACAGATAAGTGATGTCACAATATGTTATATAAATCTGCTACCAAGCATTATTATCACCTGTGAACTGTCTTCGTGTTGTGCAAAAAAGCCAACCCAGAGAGGATATGGCGAGTAAAATTGCGAACTACAGATTCTGTCATAACTCCAATATGGTCTTGGACATATTTATTAATCGATCCAGGATGAACATATTCCAAATATATGTAGAAGTGATCATCAGTCTGCATATGCATAAACAATACTCCCCAATTTAGCAAAATTTGCAAAGATTAGATTTTAATAAACTTTCACATGTAAGAAAGATACTCACCGTCTCACTACCATAATACTGCACAATATTTGGATGCTTTAACGTGCGGAGGACTTTGATTTCCTGCAACAGGTAGCTAGTAAGAACGGTTCTAGAACATACCAAAGACAAATGGGAAACATAAAAAGCTACCCCAGAATGTCCAGTAGCATACTCGAGCACATCTGATATGTAATTTGATCATACGCAAAGAGATGTATTATGAAGGGTTTTGACCTTCTATCCTACAGAAAATATCGACCGACTCATTCCTTCCTATGATCGATACAAGCAGACACAGTGCAAGTACATGCAAAACTTTCCCTAAATCTGCAGATTTGGTTGGTCCAGAGAAATCTAAAGGTAGACATCAATAAGCTACAACTGCTCTATGAATTGAAACTAGTAAAGGACTCCAGAAAAGGACCTGCTCCAATTGCCTTATACATTCAGCAGCTTTAGGATCATCAGGAATGAGATCAACTTCCTTCATTGCACATAAGGCCCCAGTTTCACTGTCATATAATCAGCAAAATTTAAAAGAGCTAAATTCAAAAGAACAAAACAAAATAATGATCATTGAAGAATAAAGTCAAGAGAGAGTAGCACAAAACTTCCGGGGACTAGCATACCGATTGGTTGCGAGATAAACACTACCAAAGGTGCCACGCCCAATAAGTTTTCCCTTCTGCCATTGACCTTTCATTGATGATGTGGATAGAGCTTCTGCATTGTACTGCATGACAGATTGCTGTGGTGGAGGCGGCCGAGGCAAAGGGTGGGCACTGACTTGACTAATACTTTCAGCCCTCTCTAAAGAATGCATAGGAAATGGATTTCCATTTGAAATTTTCTGGTTGAAGCGTGGACTTCGAGATGTAGGAGAATGGCTAGGGCTATGAGCAGGTCTATTTGGTGATAATCTTGGAAGAAAGGCGTCCTGATTTTGTTCATGGGGAGCCCCAAAAGAAGTAAAAAAATGCCCCGTGGGATTTGATCTCCTGGGACTAACTGCAGGACTTGTTGGAGCACTCCTGCTGGTGTTGCAAGTTTCATATTCATGTGGCGTTCCCCTATGGCAGTTGCTAACGGGTGAAGTGGGGGCAACAAGTATAGGATAACTATCCACAGTTTTCGATCTTTGGGGGCTAAAAGGATGGCTTGATACACCATTCGCCTGAGCTTTCCTAGAAAGAATATTCAGACCAAAGTTATTAAAGAAACCACCACCACTGTTAGCATCTTGAGAGAGTGCCCCTCGACGATTCTTCGAATAGGCACTCGCTGGTGCTGCTGATCCTCCTGGGGTTGTGGCAACTTGACTCGAATAAGAACTCGGCGCTGGAGATCCTGCGGTTGTGACAGCGTGACTTTTGGTCCTGATAGTTCAAACAGTAAAAAACCACCCCAGTGCGGCATTTTAACAAACACATAGTAAGCACTTAACAAATACCCACAAACAAAAAATTGACGAATTCTAAAGGCATCTCTTTTACCTGCAGCCAAAGAACCCATCTTTAGCAGATTCAGGGAGGGGCAAGGGCTGCGGAGCAGCAGGCGCAGAAGACCCGTGGTTTGACTTGGACCCTCGACCCGGCGATCTTGACTTGTGGGTCGAATATTCTGGAGAAGCAGGCGAGGAGTAAGATTTTTCAGGGAGGGTAGAAACCAGGTCCTGGCTGTTGAGGTGGCGGAGCTTCCTCTGCCGGGTGAGCCGCCGCGGGCTCTGGTCGCAGCTGCCCCCACCACTGTCCTGTTTCAGAGCAGGAACAGAGGAAGAAGCAGAAGAAGAACAGCCAGGGGAGGAGGAGGTTGTAGTTCGGCAGGGTTTGTGAAGAGGAAACGAAGAAGAAGGCATTTGGGCTTTCAAGATAAGCACCTGTGGCAGAAGCTTAAGCTAAAAGCCGTCGTCTTGAAGTATCAGAATCTCAGATTTTTTTTTCTTTCCAAATGTGGAAGAGGAAGCAACTGCGTCGTTTCTCGATCGCTTTGATCTGAATTTCCTTTGGAATTAAAATTCAATCATGTTGAATTTTTTTACAGTCAAGGTCCCGAAAAAAAAAAAACAAGTACTTGGAAAAAAGGATAATCCTGCGAGTTTAAGACATAATCATGTGATTAGGAGACGACTAAATGGGAGACTTTTGAGGTTCGAGGTTGTCGTCGGTGGTGTTGGAGGGTTTGGGGAGCCCGATAAGAAGAAGCAGATGAAGAAGAAGACGACCCAACGAATGTTCACAATGTCAAGGCATGCGACGACCTTCTGGTTCATCCCTCTTTTTTTTTTTCAATTTAATTTAGATTAATTAATATTTGAAAGTACTGATGTTGATGCTGATTTTGAAGGTAAATGTTTATAAGGAATAAACCAACAGGATTCTCCCTAGATTTTTTTTTATGAGAATCTTGAAAATTTATAAATTGTATTCGTTTATTGTATATTATGCGGTTAGTTTTTGTTAAATATTATTTGCATTTAATTTTAAATAAAAATATTTAAAATAATTTCTGACCGTACGATGTATGATAAACTGATATGATTAACAGATCTATTAGATTTTTACAAAAAGAATGCAGATTCAAGAATAAAAATGGTGACGAAAGCTAAATACGCCGTATGCGTACTGCAAGGCGTAGTTGAGTTGAGTTGGAGGAGCTGACTTAGCTGAGGGGAGGAAGAGGAGGACTTTGTCAAAGGATATGTGAAAAACGACTTGGATTTGATCTTTTAGCAGTCCGGTCGATACCGTGTTAAGCTGTTTTACTGTGTTCTTCTTCAAATTTTTAAATCTTTTGTGGACAGAGGGAGACTTACATAGGAGAAATACTATAATACGTGTATATGGTTACAACGATGATCTTTGATAATAAATATTCGTCAGTTTTTGCTCACATGTTCTTATTTTATTGATACAGAACTTCATGTGATAGTTTATTCTTATCATGTACATTGTTCTTGGCATAAAGAGATTTGATCGGTAGTTTATCGTCTTCTTATTTGAGTAAAGGAGTTTGAGTCTCGTTGTAATAGATTAGAGTAATTTAAAATATTATCTGGTCAAAAGAAAAGTCTTAGATACTTTGAACCATATACACCATGCGTATTTACTCAAAATCAATACTAATTTCTCAATGTAAAGAAAGTGTATTAACGTGTCTCAAAATTATCAAATTCTTAACATTTATTAACAATGCGTAACCATATGCACAAAACAAGTGGTCTTTGTAAGTCTCACATCACAATATGGAATTTAATACCTCCCGAACTAAAAATTTGATTGATTGTGTAGTGTGGGTACTTAATGCATATTAATTTTCTCATATTATTGTTATTGTCCCGATAAGAAAATAAGAATTGTAAAGAAAAGCGCCATAAAACAAGAAAAAATTACAAAAATTTCAAAACCAAGCAGACCGTGCCTAGACAGAAAGAATTTGCCAGAAAGACAAGTTGTTCGTTCTCTCATATTCTTTACTTTGTTGTAAAATCGACGATGTGTGCAGTGGAATAAATAAGCAAGACACAAAATTTACGAGGTTCCTCTACAGTCAGTGTGACTGGAGTACATCCTCGGGGCAGCAGTAGTGCTTTCATTATATTTGGAATAATATGAGTACAAAGATAACTCTCTCAATTCTCTCATCTCTTCTTCTCTTTGATGTTGTCTTCATAATTCCCTCTAATCTTAATGTGTGTGTGTGTGTGTATGTGTATGTAACATCTTCTTATTCTTTGGCCTTCCTTATATAGGCAAATGAATAGACAAGATGTTAAATCAAAACCTACCACACTCACTTAATGCTTTCACCTATTACATACATTAAGCCTTTACCTACTATACCAACCACACTCACTTAATGGACATCCATATTTACATCCATATTTACAACACTCCCCCTTGGATGGCCATAAGTCTTCGATTGACTCGTTAAAATCTTAATTTGTTTTGGATGCTCCCCCTGATGAGTATCTCCCCCTGATTTCAAATCATTTAGGCTGATCGTTGATCATTCTGTTTCGATCTCTTAGCGAGAAGAGTTGCCAACAGATGTGCTTTACTGGTAGTTAACTTTCCACAGGCTTATTCTTGAACTGGGCTGGATGGCCTTTTTACTTACAAGCGATCCTCAGCTTAGTTGAGGATGAATCAGCACGTTGTCTCCACATGTTTCAAGTAATCGGATCTTCATGCAGGTCTGGCATCTTCTTTTGCAGTATTTTTCCTCTAATGCAAAAATTCCCATGAAAGCAATTGGAGATGCCGCTCCAAAACATTCAATGTGGAGATTAGCTATGCTGCAAAAATTCCCATGAAAGCATCAGAACATCACTTCTCAGCGACTCATCATGTTTTCCAGCTTCCAACATCAGTTGAAGATGACTACTCGAGAGCAATGCTAGGTAAGCAATCAGGGAAGGGTTCCAGACAATCAGTCCCAGATCGGAAGCTTGACTCCAAGTGGCGACTGATCGCTCTCTTTCTCCTTGTCTTGCAAGTGATAACAAAGACAAAGAAAAGGACATGGAGAAAGCATGATATGAGATACTCTTGCTTTCGACCCTGATGATATGAGATACTCTTACTCTGGATGACTAAGTTTGTAGAGGTACTCCAGGGGATGAAGAACACTGAGTAACTCGAGAGTTTTCTTTGGGAATACATTTTCGGAAATGAAGAAGTGCTGAGGGAGTTTGCCTTTGCTAATGGAAGGCGAAGGTAGACGTTTATAGGAATAATTCTTCACAACCGAAACTATTCCCTTACCCCTGTCGGCAGCCGGTGGATGGATGAACAATACAAGTTACGCGCTTTCTGACAAAGGTGTCCGTAATTTCCGCAAAGCTGACAGTGCATGTGACGAGTGACAACAATTCTGGAAAGCTGACCTCGTGATTTCTGAGCAGACCCGGCTTTTGAGAGAGGCGTCCGATTTTTGAGAACGGAGTTCGGCTTTTTAGAAAAGAACCCGGCTCTTCGATTTGTGAGATTTGCCTCTTCGATTGCTGAGTGATGCCTCATCGATTTTTTTTTTATTTTTTTTTTATAGAGGCACTCATTTGGTTCCACAGCACCCTGAATTGCCAAAACACTCTCTTCTTGCACTTGTGAAATCTTCATCTCTCCGATCTCTTCTTTCTCAACACCTTCGAAAAATGTCTTGCCCTTCTGACCGTTGCCTTAACTTGAATGTTGGAGAAGATGATGACTCGTCTTCTCCAAACAATATTTGGAATCCATCCTTCATATCCCCCAATGGTCCTCTTACAGTCGGGGACACAATGATGAGGAATGAAATAACCGCTACGGTGATTGCCAGAAATCTTCTTACTCCTAGAGACAATAGGATGCTATCCAGGCGGTCAGACGAGTTGGCTGTTCAGGAATCTCTAGCTCTTAGCGTCCAAAGTGCAGGCTCAGTTTCAAACATGGGCCAACGCCTTCTTGCACGCTCTCGTCAGGTTGAGTCACTGAGGGCGGAGGTGGCTAGTCTTCGGCAAGAGGTCAGAGGACTCAGGCACGAGAACAAGGAGTTGCACATGCTCGCAACTAGCTACTCGACCAGCATGAAGAGGAAGCTGGACCAGCTGCAGGAGTCGGACGGTCGGATCCAGAGTGATCATGAAAGGTTCATGGCGTTACTCCCGAGGTTTATGTTGCCTTCGTCCTCTGGAATTGCACCAAGTGCTCCGGCTCCGGAGATTCCAACTCTGGCGCTTCGTCTTCCTGGAGCTCCGTCGACTTCTGAGGCTCCTCACGAGTAGCCTTGTGAAGACTCCCTCCTCTGTGTTTGTTTGATTTTCATGTTTGTCCACATATGTAGTTTATCGGAGTTTCAATAAACAAACTTTATTTTGTTTAGCATATTGTGCCAAATACAATAAAACATATTCTTCACTAAGATATGGTACTTCTGGACCAAATATTAATTTATCTTTACCCTCTCGAAGATAAATGATCATTCTTAGTGTCTAAATCATTTGAGTATTCAAGTCAGAATCTTCAATCCATATGATTCTGTAATATCATAAATATCACGGATAAGATTCGTGTTGGCATATTGTTCGATTCTGCAGTTCAAAACAATATTTATCTCAACACTTTATAATCTTTCTTAACTCTTCAGGAGTCCCAATTTAATATCATCAACTCTTCAGGAGTTCTAATTTAATATCATCAACTCTTCAGGAGTTCTAATTTAATGTCATCGACTCTTGCAAGAGATTTTAGTATGTTGCAACAATATCATTATGATAGTACTTACTCAAGCAATTTATACCATCCATTGGTACTGAGTACATAATTTATGCTTTATCCTTTTAGGACTTACTTCAAGCAATCTGAATCCTTCAGGGATTTTCTACACTTCATGACACATTTTCTTTTGGAATTTATACAGAGCAATTTGCTCCCATGTATACTTGAGGGATTTACTTATGGAGATATGATGTGGGCGACTCACAACCCTTCGTATACTCCATTCATATGAACTCATTTACAGGAGTATAATTTCAGGTTTCAATTAGTAACCTTGTGTCATATCATGTGAGTGTAATTCACTGTATTACAAATGCCCATATGTAACCTCTTTGGTTCAACATCTTTTGGCTATTTGTATTATATTCAAATATATATAGATCCATTTTTCCACGTTCTTACAAGATTGTAATGGAATTGCCTTTCTCCATTTTTGGCCAATAATTTTTCCTTTCGTCAACGAACAAAAGAACGTGACTCATTATCAACACAGCTTATTGATGAAATTTAGTAGCTACTTATAAAAACCAAATTTACCATTGGTTATCATCAATTTGTGATCCCATATTCTCATGTGCATGCGCATGCATAAAAAGCTTTTCATTTCTTTGGATATCCATTGTCTCTTTAAGGGAATTACATTATCTCTTCCAGGATAATCATAATTTAGAGAATGCGGATCATAACCTCTTCTTGAGCGTTATAGAGCTTGGATTTTAATCTCCACTTCCGGGAGTTGAGTTATTGGAGTCTATACGTCTATCATGCTTCATGCATGAGACATCAAAATTTCCATGTCTGCGGATTGTCCTTTCTGGGACATGTATCCAAGCTTTGACTGTCATGCTTCCGGCATGCAACAGTTATGCTTCGGGAATGTAATAGTTCAGTAGTGCCATATTCTTCTTGTTTTTTAAGGACTGAACATTTTGAGTCTAAGAGTCTGCCACGCTTCAGGCGTGCAATAGATAAATCATTTGCTGCCACATTATTTTGTCCAATAGGGACATCAATTCTTGTAGGCACATTTGCAGTAAATATATGTGATTTCATCACTTTTGTTACATCATTCAATTATTCTTACTTCAATTTCTCATTGATTTCTTCATGAATCAAAATAAGACAAATTCTCTTCGTTCTTCTGGAACGGTCTTTTCTCATCATTCTTCTAGAATGATATTTTCTCATTGATTGCTTCGTGAATCAAAATAAGACAAATTCTCTTCGTTCTTCTGGAACGGTCTTTTCTCATCATTCTTCTAGAATGATATTTTCTCATCATTCTTCTGGAACGATGTTATTTTCTCCCCCTAATGGTGGGAAAACTGTCTTATTAAAATCATAGTCCGCAAATCATGCGGTAAATATATCTCTAGTCAAGGGTTCAAAATATTGAATGATGGATGATAAATCAAATCCAACATAAATTATCAATTTGCAATGATGCCTCATTTTAATACGTTTGTGGCATTGCAATAGGCACGTAGATAACATAACCAAAAACTCGTAAACGTGTAATGTTTAATTAGTGCCCAAACACGAGTTATACTGAGAAGTATTAGTGGTTGGCAACATGTCTCAACCAAGCTAATAATGTATCATGTAACATGGCATGTCTCCATGTAGAAAACTTGGCAATTTCATTTTCATGAGCAGAGTACGGGTAATCAATTGCATCCGTTTAATAAATGCTTCTGCTAAACCATTTTGAGTACGGACATGAGGAACATGGTGTTCAACATCAATGCCCAATGTCATGCAATAATCATCAAAACTTCGAGATGTAAGCTCTCCAGCAAACATGTATTATATTATCATTTACATACATCAAGGAACTTCTAGTCCTTATTTAATTGCCTATAGAATGGTACTCTCATGGCTCTTATTATAATTAAGTTGTGGCACTTTGGCTCTTCAAACTTAAAGTACTCATCAAGGAACTTCATGTCTGATCTCTGAGGATCAAGGGTCTTCATGCCCAATCCTTTTGCATGATGGAACTTCTGGTCCAATCATTTTTATATGATGAGGATCAAGAAACTGCAGGTTCTAATCTGATCAAGGAACTTCGGGTCCTTGTTATACTCATCGTAACAAAAGAAGTACAATAAATTAAATTAAAGTAATAAGCGGTAATAATTCCAACTATGGTAAATAAATTGCTATTAAGTAAATAAAGCTTGTGATAAGGGCTTTGATTCAGCATCATTCACATAAATCAAAACTTAAAGCAGTAGGCGGTAAAACCGTCCATGGTAAGTAAATTGCTTTTAAAGTAAATAAAACTTGTGAATGGATTTTAAACCAACACCATTCACATAAATCAAAACTTAAAGCAGTAGGCGGTAAAACCGTCCATGGTAAGTAAATTGCTTTAAAGTAAATAAAACTTGTGAATGGATTTTAAACCAACACCATTCACATAAATAAAAGCAATAATAGAAAAGGGTGATGATTAAGTTTCCATCAATTTTCTTTTCTTTTCAAATGGTGCAACTCACCATTCCAAAACCTTTTCTTT
This sequence comes from Crataegus laevigata, assembly GCA_963580275.1. NCBI lineage: Eukaryota > Viridiplantae > Streptophyta > Magnoliopsida > Rosales > Rosaceae > Crataegus > Crataegus laevigata. The sequence goes on from OY756949.1 coordinate 5,116,713, forward strand.
GTCTGCCACTTATAAGAAGATCAAACCGTTAGATTTAGCTCAAATTTTAGTATGATATGGATAAGAGGATACCAAACAACTTTCGTGAAGAAACGGTTTCAATCTGAGCAACTGAAAATGGCGTTTTGGTACTCATAAGATGGCTGTCCAGTTTTCTGCGGAAATTGGAAACTGGTTTGGTATTTCAGACATCTGTGACGATCGCACCGTTAAAATTTTCTGAGATTTTGATATGTTGTAGATACTGGGCGGACGGACAACTTTCAAGAAGAAAATTTTTCAATCCGAGGTCTGCAAGTTGGAGTTCCGAGGCTGTTTCCATGGCTATTAGATTTTGTAGGGATTTTGAGTCCGTACCATTTTGCTTCTGCAAATGATGATATACAGTTATAAAACAACATATACATATTTGCTTCAAGAAAATCAATAGTACAAATATTTTAAGATGAAATGAAAAGATTTTCTTATCTGTGAGATTCCAGGCGACATAGGTGAACAAGATTTGTGGCGTTGTGCTTTCCACTGACACGAGAGCTTTTCGTGCTGATAACGTGTTGTAAAATCGACGATGTGTGCAGTGGAATAAATAAGCAAGACACAAAATTTACGAGGTTCCTCTACAGTCAGTGTGACTGGAGTACATCCTCGGGGCAGCAGTAGTGCTTTCATTATATTTGGAATAATATGAGTACAAAGATAACTCTCTCAATTCTCTCATCTCTTCTTCTCTTTGATGTTGTCTTCATAATTCCCTCTAATCTTAATGTGTGTGTGTGTGTGTATGTGTATGTAACATCTTCTTATTCTTTGGCCTTCCTTATATAGGCAAATGAATAGACAAGATGTTAAATCAAAACCTACCACACTCACTTAATGCTTTCACCTATTACATACATTAAGCCTTTACCTACTATACCAACCACACTCACTTAATGGACATCCATATTTACATCCATATTTACAACATACTTTACATTTTACACTAATTTTTTTACGAAGCAATTTGTATAAAAAGTCTAATGTCTTGCTTGTAAAAACGCTTAATTAATGTACGAGTGTTGGAATTCCAGAACCTCATCGTCGTCAACCCGACAACGCAACACCCACTCACCCAGGCAACTGAGGCATCCGACGCAACCACGGCAACGCAACGTTGCGTTGCATGACTTTATACGTACGTTGATTCCCATCCCATGTCAAATTTTGGTTTTGAATAGCCGCGTCCTCCTCCTCCTTCCCGATCACTTTCTGTCTCTCTTAAATCTTAGTGTTCTTGGTCAGCTGGTCGTCGTCCGGCTGTGCTGTCGGGTCGGCATGCATTAAGGCTCATCATCCCACGCCACAAACCCTAATTTCTATGTTTACCTTTGCGTTTAACAAACTCTAACCTAAAGGTCTCAACGCCACTTAGTACTACATTTGTAAGTGAGAGATTTTAGGTTCGATTTTCACTAATGCGAGTTTGAACATTAACTCATTGTGAGGCTAAGCTCATCTCTCATCTTTAGTGTAAATAATATTATTTGTTTTTAAAAAAACCCTAAAGACCTCAACAATTGACTTTCACATTTTCTCAAAAAAATTAACCTTCTTTTTTTACTGTTTTTTTCTTTCATATTTCATTAGAGTGCATGACACACTCCGACCAAAAATCGAGGCATGTTAGCTGTCACATGAGGGTGACGTAACTATGTGCACAGTGCGGAAGCAAGATTAAAAGAAGAAATACGAACAAATTAAAACCAAGCTAAATAAAATCACTTGCCGAGGAAGTACTAGTGACGTGATTAAGTGTGATTACACAACCAGAGCATAAATAGTCAAGTGCAGTCTAGCAGAAGAGTACTAAATTCAAATAATACCCCAGGGGTGGTCCTACATGAGTGAATTCTGTCAGAACCTCCAGATATCCTCGTAAGCCACCAACGAACACTACTTAAAACCTGGAGGGGCGAAAAACAGAAAGCGTGAGTGGGCAAAAACAAAGCTTTTCAAAATCATTTCATTTCTCAAAAGTTCTAACCCCTCATCGTAAAACCTGTATAATTTTCCAAAAATAAAGTATATACTCATATATATATATATATATATATATATATATATCTCTCTCAAAATCATGCTCAACAATAGTGAAAATCAGTTGTATGCCAAAAGTATGCCATACCAAAGTATCTCAACGAAAAGCCAATAATAACTTAGTGAATAAATATAAATGCCAGGTATCAAATCAGCCATCGGCTGAATCTATAGCTCATAATCAATATCAACCATATCAAATATCCTGCACACAAATCAACACCACCTTCTAGTGGTCTGCACAACATAACTAAGTATAGAATAAATATGCTCTAGTGCTATGATCACGTGAAGACTGTGCGAATAATCGCGGGTCACATACGAGTCGAACCCACTTATAGTGGTTTATACGACAGGACTGTGCACCTAACTTTGATCCAAGGTGAGCATGTGGTGCGAGAGGTGAACATCACGTGAAGGACTGTGCCCTAACTCTGGGCAGAAGCATTAATACCAAGGTGCAGGTTTATGAGCTCTCAACACATTACATCATTCTCATAACTTACTCTATGAACTTACCTGGCGCTTGCCTGTGCGTCCGCAGCACCAATCATGAATATATGCAACTATTAATGCATAAATAAAATAAGCAGATACTTTGCATGACATTTCAAACGGTATACTCATTCAATTTCATTTTCTGGAAAAAAATAGCAAGTATATAGAACGTGATCTACACAACCTCAGGAATATCCCCATAATTTTAGAAAAATTTTCCATCCACCCACGCGCCAGCCAAGGTACGGCCAGACGCGCCCCCACGCGCGGCTACGTGCTAGGCGCACTGACGGCGTCAGTTAACGCTGTCAAGAAAATATTCTGTTAGAAACCAAGCATATACCGTTAAATTGACGGAATATGCCCTTTCTTCTCTGATGAGTCGCCGGACGCTGGCGACTGTTCGCCAGTTTCTGGAAAAATATTCAAATCTTTATATCTTATTCGTTTTTCATCCAAAATTCATGAAACTTGTCCCAAATTATAGCTTACAACATAAGGAACAAAATCTTACCAATTTCAAGCCTTGAAATCCACAGGATTTTGCCAGAGAAACCTCGAAATTCCGCCCAAAACTTCAAACTTGTTAATCTCCACCGCCTGACGTCCAAAACACCTCGTTGTTTTTCTCCGAGCTTCGTGGAGACAATCTAAAGCTCCCTATGTCCTTAGAATTCCCTGAAACCCTCACATTTACGTGTGTATGAACAATGCACAAATTGGAGGTTATGGTTTCTTGGGTTTTCGAAGGTCTCAAGTTCCAAAAATGGTATAGGTGTGTCCCTGAGCTTGCAAGGAACACAATGGTGACTTCCACGACTTTGATCTGTGAGGTTTGAGAGGGTTTTGGGGATTGGTCCATACGGTTGTACGGAAATGGGAGGTAGTATGAGAGAAAGCACGAGAGAGAGAGAGAGAGAGAGAGAGAGAGAGAGAGAGAGAGAGAGAGAGAGAGAGAGAGAGAAAGAGTGTTGTGTGTGTGGTCCAAATTTTTTGGGTCACCAATCAAAACAAACAATTTTCTAACTTCCAATTAGGTCCAAAAACTTAGGAATTTAACATACTTGGACCAAAACCTTAGCTCATTTCACAAACGCATACCCAACACTTAAGGGCATTTTCATATTTTCACATCAACGATAAAAGTAATTCGGGACGGACTGTTACAGTGCAAATTCAATTTTTTTAAAATTTTCTTGTACATGTACTAGTTTTTTCGTAAATTCATCTATTTAAAAATTCAAATAAAGACAGTTGAATTCACGTTGAATAAGTAGCTAAAACAACAAGAAGATAATCTGTAACATCCTACATCGCCCAAGAGTGAGGATCCTGTAAGCCTTATAGGTATATTCTCATAATTGTCACATCCCAACTCGGGCCCCCACCACACCCGGTCTCGACTCCACCGTAGCACAATATTGTCCGCTTTGGGCCCCGAGCACGCTCTCACAGTTTTGTTTTTGGGAACTCACACGAGAACTTCCCAGTGGGTCACCCATCATGGGATTGCTCTTGCACGAACTCGCTTAACTTCGGAGTTTCGACGAACTTCGAAGCCAATGAACTCCGAAGTTAAGCGAGTAGCGCGCAAGAGCACTTCCATGATGGGTGACCCACTAGGAAGTTCTCGTGTGAGTTCCCAGAAACAAAACCGTGAGGGCGTGGTCAGGGCCCAAAGCAGAAAATATTGTGCTACGGTGGAGTCAAGCCCAGGTTGTGGTGGGGGCTTGGGTCGGGATGTGACAATTTGGTATTAGAGCCACTCCCTGGCCAGAAGTGTGCCGACGAGGACATCGGGCTCCTAAGAGGGGTGGATTGTAACATCCCACATCGCCTAGGGGAGAGGATCATGTAAGCCTTATATGTATATTCTCATCTCTACCTAGCACGAGGCCTTTTGGGAGCTCACTGGCTTCGAAGTTAGTCGAAACTCCGAAGCTCAGCGAGTTCGTGCGAGAGCAATCCCATGATGGGTGACCCACTAGGAAGTTCTCGTGTGAGTTCCCAAAAACAAAACCGTGAGGGCGTGCTCAGGGCCCAAAGCGGACAATATCGTGTTACGGTGGAGTCGAACCTGGTTTGTGGTAGGAGCCCGGGTTGGGATGTGACATAATCCATGTATATAAATGGAGAAGGCAAAAATGGAGACGGTTAGTAAGTTCATCATTGTTCAAAGTATATTTCAATTAAAAAAAACTACAAATTTAAAATAAATAAAATTAAAGCAATAAAAAAAAGTCAATTGCTATACGCATATGCTTGTATCACACGTGATTTTAAACTTTTCACATATTTTATTATATATTTGACTATTAAATTAAATAATTAAACAAAAATACTGAATAATATAAAAATGTGTGTAAAAGGAAAAAAAATGTCGTATATTTTTTTTTCTTCTGCTTGGGACAATATTGTCCTCCCAACAAATATAAATGAGTTCGATTGATACCGTATTACAGTGTTGACTCTGTACTCTTTGGAATTTTAAAACCATTTGTGGAAAGAGATGGTTTGAGTCTTGCTCTCCTAAACCCCACCCCCTAGTGGAAGAAAATTGTGAAAACCTAATCATGAAAAACTAAAAATTAGATTGATTGCCAATATATTGTTCGGCTCTTAGGCTGCCGAATTTTATAAAATGCAGTTATAAATTAAAATTGGGCACTCTCCGGTTCAGTAATATTTTTTTTTTCATTTATAAGTAAGAAGTCATGAACTTAAATATTAGAATGATGAGTTCACAATTAATATATTTCTCTATCATCTTAATGTAAATGTACCGTTGTACAAAATGTTTTCTAAATAGTATATTTTTAAGAGTTCAAATCTTCTTGTAAGAAAATGCTATTTGAAAAAGTATGAAACTTTGTGTAATGGTCAATGTGTTGATACAATGTGAGTGAAGTGGATCGGTAGGTTAATATTAAAAGAAAACTAACAAAAAGTTAAAAAAAACTTTAGTTTTAATGAAAAATGACAAATAAAAGTGTAGGGAATAGTATCAGAAAAAAAAGTAAAAATATAGTTTTTCGTTAAAAGTGAACAGTATCGGGAGTGTTTCGTTAAATCTCCTTAATATTAATTGTTTTGTAGTTGCAGAATGTATGGCAATTGGAGGTGATGAGAAGATCCATGAAGAATGTATGGAGAGTCCATTGATACTCTGTCATCTCACGGTTTAACGTCAATTTCCATACCAACATTATAAATCATTATGTCAAACACATGAGGTGGGAGCGAGCCCATAACCCCACTTTTACGAGAGTCTCCTTAGCATATCTCGCTTTTAGAATTTCAATTTTCCTTTAGATTTCACAACAAAGGATTTATACATTCATTTTTATTTTTCACACACCTTTATTAATTTTTTGTCATTGATCTTCTTCAATTTATATGATCTGACGACCGAAAATTAAGAGTGATGTGTAAGAAGTACAAATGGTTGGGTGGATATCCTACGGAGGCATTGGATGCCTGAATACCTATGGCACCATGGCCAATGCTTAAAATCCTAGCGGAATTTGTGCTAGAGTTTTGTCTCACTTTTATTGTGTTCGGCCTTGGCCTTCTCGGAGTTGGATCCGCTTCGGACTTTAGGGTCCAGAGCCTCTTCATCAATAAATATGGACCACTGATTGATGTACAAGTCAAATCAGGACCGTTAGTTGTGTGTGGTAGGCCAGAAAAATAAATTAATAAAAACTGTTGGATTCAATTTGTGCGGTCTAGATTTATTGATGAAGAGGCTCCGGACATTAAGGTCTGAAACGGATCCAATTTCTTTCAACTCGATCGTGTTAGGCGTTTTCTTGGAAGTGTCCAGGTGGAAGACTTGAAGGTGTTCACTGTCAACATGGATCGTCTTCATCTTTCGGCTCTTAGTGTGCCGACTTTAATAACTGCATTGATCGATTTCTCTCGACCTGCAAAAGTGTCAAAGATCAGTCGCACCTTAGCAACCTAATTAGCAGGAGACTTGGTCTTGTAAATTAAATTAATTGATTTCGTAGTTTATACTCTATCCATTTTTTTCTTTCGGTACTAAGTAGTTTTCTAGTACTTGTTTCTTAGAGGGTAAGTCAAGAAAGTTTAGTTTTATCGTAAAATTAGTAGGCAATAGAATGGTCCAACTCAGTACAAGTCATTCGGAGGTTTGATTACAATATCAGCAAGGTAAATGCAATTTTTGGGTTTTGGTCAAACAGTTGTGGGGCTTATTTGGAAGTGGACTCAAAATAAATGAGAGGGTTCTTCATGAAAATGTTTTTGGCTTTTTAGTCAAAATGGTTTCTGAGATTTACATAACGCATAACTTTGGTTCTTAAGATTGAAAATCAATAGAAATGGTCCAAAGCTTCATAATTCAATCGTTTCTTAACCAAATTCGACTCATAATATATCAAAATGAAGATAGAAAAGTGTAGAATAAGATTATACCTATTTGAAAGCCCAATGGTAGCCGAAGTTGGCCGGAAAATAACTTGAAAGGTGACTGATCCGTAGGAAAATTGAGAAACTCGCTGGAAACTGGGTAAACTTTAAACGTTTATAACTTCTTCAATACTCAACAAAATCAAGTAATTCAAACTGAAAATCATACTTCTCAATGAGACGAAGAGAATGGTGTCTTTTTTTAATTATTTTTTTTATGGCTATCTCGCTGTGGTTTGGCCAGAAAATGGCTCGAAAGTGGCTAACTCGATGAGGCCAAAATAACCATTTTTGAGCCGTTTTCCCGCCAAATCACGGTGAGTTAGTGTCGAAAAAGCTACCATTCTCTTCATCTTATCGAGAAGTATGATTTTCGATTTTTGAATCACTCGATTTCATTGAGTATTGAAGAAGTTATGAACGTTTAAAGTTTACCCAGTTTTCGGCGAGTTTCTTAGTTTTCCTGCGGACTAGTAACCTTTTAGGCTATTTTTTGGTCAAACCATGGTGATATAGCTATCAAGAAGTTATGAACGTTTAAATTTTATCCAGTTTCCAGCGAGTTTCTCAGTTTTCCAGTGGACCAGTCACCTTTCAGGTTATTTTTTGGCCAAACCATGGCGATTTAGCATCGAGAAAGGTACCATTCTCTTTGTCTCGTTGAGAAGTATGATTTTTGTTTTTGAATAATTTAATGTCGTTGAGTATTGAAGAAGTTATGAACGTTTAAATTTTACCCAGTTCCAGGCGAGTTTTCCAGTTTTTCCATGAACTAGTCACCTTTGAGGCTATTTTTCGGCCAAACCACGACGATTTAGCCATCAAGAAGGTACCATTTTGTTCGTCTGATCGAGAAGTATGATTTTCGTTTTTGAATCACTTGATTTCATTGAGTATTGAAGAAGTTATGAACATTTAAAGTTTATCTAGTTTCTGAGGAGTTTTCCAGCAGACTAATCACCTTTCAGGCTATTTTCCAGCCATCTAAGGCAACCATTGGGCTTCCAAATAGGTATAATCTTGTTCAACACTTTCCTATCTTCATTTTGATATATTATGGGTCAAATTTGGTTAAGAAACGATTAAGTTACGAAGCTTTGAAAATTGCCCAAACTTCTGGCAAAAAATCTCAATTTCCGGTATGAGCTCCTGGATCACTTAACGGAATGACCAAAATAATGGACGGTGTACAATCTCAGGAACCATTTCTATTGATTTTCAATCTCAGGGATCAAAGTTACGTGTTATGTAAATCTCAAGGATCACTTAATAAAAACGTATGTGAATCCTAAAAAGCAATTAAAGTACTTTTAAAATCTAATATTTTCTGTAAAAGTATTTTAGTTATTTTAAAAACATTTCAAAACGAATATGTTATTGACAATGGCACAAAAATGTGATAAACTGTTACAATGTCAATTAAAAGTTACCTCGACTGAAGCTTTTTATTTGTGAATAAAGGTAACATTTTTACCATTATCTTGCCTTGAGAGGCATCTAGATTTTGCTGCTACAATCTCTAAATCACGTCACCAGCGAAATATTCCCCTATCATTCATTTATATTTAGGTAATTGTAGCAATAGTTCTTAAATTTTAATTAAATTAAAGTAATTGTCTCTCAACTCATTAAAATGTACAGTTATAGTCATTTTCGTCAGCTCTGTCAAAATAAGTTATGTTAGAAGAATCATTGCTATAATTGCTATAATTGGATTAAAGTCCAGGGATCATTGTTTCAATTAGATTAAAGTTGATGAATTATTTCTTTAGTTTGATTAAAGTTGATAGACCATTGATACAATTTTTTCTTATTTGATTTTATATATTTACTCCTTAGTTTAACCTCACGTGCATGACACGTAACTCATTTTAATGAAAACGCTAACAGAATTAACGAAAATAATCATAATTGTAAGAATTGAATAATTATTCGAATTAAAGTTGACTCACACTTACGATTTACTCTTCATATTTCATAATTCAGGAATCAGACTCCTACGCTTTCCCAAAAATCGCATCTTTCATCTTCCTCTCGCGGATACAGCAATGGCGGACAAACCCAGCCGAGCTCTGGTTCTGTACGGAGATGGGTCGGCCCGGTTCGTCGACCCGTCACATACCCATCTCCACTCTCTCGTTTTCAAAGCTTCCTGTGGATTCTTGAGCCTCCCCATTGCCCCTCCCTCAGGTTTTCACTCTCCATCTCTTTCTGTTCAAATTCTTATCTTTGAACAATAGATACAGTAATTGTCATTATTAAGAACGAATCCCAATTGATTTCTTATTAAAACACTAATTAAAAACGTAGATAATCATGGATTTCAGCTTTTGTGGGTTTAATAAAGTTTGTTAATTTTAAAGTGCTGAAGTTTTCTAGGCGGTTAGAACTTAGAACCTATATGTATCTACCCAATTGGTAAAATTTGATTGCCCATACATTGCAGTGGAAGTTTGTTTTTACTGATTTTTTTGTTCAATTTATTTTGGCATCCTTTTTTTACTGCTTTTTCAGCACTGGGATTTACTTGAGTTTAGATTGCAGAAAGCGAGGATGAGAGAATAGTTAGAGAGTTTGCAGTGCTGTTGGATGCGTATGAAGAAGAAAGAGGGAAGAAATCCGTGATTCCCATGTCAGAAAGGTACTACAATTTATCGGTTTTTGCAATGTTTCGAAAGCTTTGGCGTAACGGAAAGCTCCTTTGTGACCGAAATAGCACGGGTTCAAGTCGTGGAAACAACCTCTTTGCAGAGCAAGGATAAGGCTGCGTACGATGGATATTCCCCTCGCAAAGCAAAGAGCCCTGTTGGCTCAGGGTTGCCCTTTTGCATTGTTGCGAAAAGTTACTAACTTTCGATAACCCAATGTCAAATAGTTAATGAGTTGTGTCTTTTATAATGCTTCAGGTTCATGGGGATGAAAGCTGCTATATTTACAAACAATTCAAGTTTGAAATCATTTGGTACCAAACTTGGTCTCAGCGTGTTCCAAATTGACGGTTCTCTTAAAAACAGTCCAGCCGGCGCTGAACAGCCAGTTGATTTCGGGGCATCTGAATTACTTAAGCCGCTTGGATTTCAAGAAGGGAAGGCAGCGGAGTCGAGTCAGTATGATTTGGTTTTTGTTCATGTTGGGGCTGGTGAGGTGGAATATCTCAATGCTTTGGTTGGTGGTATATCACAAATTGACCAGCCTGGATCTGAGGTCAGTTCCCGCTTGCACTTGTCTGTTGTGTCGAGCTATGGGAAGGTCTCAGAAAATGATGATTCCAACTTGTCGGTTTCGATTAGAAGAGATGATGAAAACTCTAATCTTTCGAAGCTCGTTCCTCGTCAAAGTTTCACCGTGAAAGGAGAGAATCCTCGGGAGGACGTTAGGTGAGTGAAGGCTCAGTGGTTTCTTGCGCCATTCGATATAACCCTATAACTCCAGCATTCTTTGTGTGAACAGGGACCATTGCCCGATGTTAATTGCTCAGTGGCAATATGCCGTAACCCGCAAGGACATGGCCGAGACGTTCTCGTTTAAAGACTTCAAGGAGGTACTGTTTAGCTTATCAGATGTTGAGTCTACTGCATTACAATGCTGGATTTCGTAAGGGATTTACTTTATATTCTCACGTCGAGTTCAAAGATTTCGGATTTCACTTGACTAGAATGGCTTAGTGCATTTTTACGAATGAATTCTGAAACTCGTTCTTTTCCGGGCAGCGTGGCGGAAATCTTGTAATACCGGCAGATAGGTTTCTGCACGAAGTGGCCTTTAAGCTCTGGAAGGCCCCCAAGTACGGAGCATGATATAAAGAGCAGAGAAGGCACACCAGATGGTGCACGAGTTTCTTCACATAAGCACGGAAGATAAACCGGAGGGTCAGAGCTTGCCGTAGCTCGTCTCAACTGTCGCCCCAGTGTTTTTCAAAGCAACTCTTAACCGCGCCTTGCCTTACCGGACTCCACACGTAATAAGACTAGCCTGTATGCGACCTAAAACTGGATGATGTTTCGATCGCCCCACGGCAAAGTTGGCACGATGATGTATGCGACGTAAAATTAGAGAATTTTATTGATTTGAAGCAGCGGTGACACAATTTGATCGAACCCGAGTTTATAACTCTGTGGAGCTGTTCATCTGGGAAATAAACCAGTTATGAACGTCCACTCAAGTTCGTCTTCCATTACCTAAAGACCAAGTGCAACAAACACATTGTTTTCCATAACCTAAATTCCATAAAAATAACCTAACACTCCCCAAACATGGGTTTTCCCCGACTCGTTCGGAAATCATAACTCAAGCATGTTACGGACCGCACAAAGTCGATAACCTTTCTAAATCATTCATCCACACTTGTATAAATCGACCCAGTTGACATCAGATGCGTTATTCACAAAAAAACATATAGCAAAATTGCATCAGGAACTAGAGTCGTGCAGAGGAACATTACCACATAGCATCCTGCTTACTCCCTCAAACTTTTCGACACTGTGACAATAGGAACTAGCACTCCAGCAAGGTCTTGAAACAATAACTGCCCAGTATAAACCACACCAGAAGGAGAAGTGAGAAGGAGAAAAGCGCAACAACGAATGGCCATCCAACCATGGTAACACCAAGAGTGAGCACCAATACAAAAGGGAGGAATGACCTCAAGACGGACGTGGCATCAACCCAATGCCCCTTGAGCAGTACTAAGCCTGCCACGTTGATCATGTTCCAACTCATTGATCCGCCATAGGAGAGCCGATTGAGACAGTTGGCTACAAATGAATGGCTGTTGCAAGTGAAGAGGTTGTAGGTTTTGTGTTCAAAGTACCGCGAACTTGACTGCAAGGCATCATCCCATGTTAATGCAGTCCCAACCTCTGAATGCTTGTACCCATGCTTGCAAGTGTGGCTACCCAGATTTGCGGCAAAACAACACTGTACGCAACAACCAAAAAGACGGTGAGAAAACAAGATTCGCCTACATCTCGTAACTGTTTGTTCATCTAGCTCGGAAAGGGCACACAAAATTGAAGTTTAAAGTGAAGCAGATCAATATAAAGCGTTCCTATAAATGCGTCTTGTGACCTCATAAGCATTGTTCTTCACGCATCGATTGACAGACAATGGGATAAAAGATGCACTAAAAGACTTACCGCTAACAAGTTAAGACCAAACTAACGAATATACTTAAGAGTGCGACTGTGAGCTCACAAGAATTAAGGGAGCCAATAAGACACATTACCTGTTTTCGATCAATTTGGAGATATCTGGCTACGGCACCAAATGCAAAGTCATCAACATTCACAAAATTGGAACCAGAAAAATCTAAAATAGCTCCATCCTCCCTGCAAATGCCAACATGTCCGATGAATGGTGCCAACCAGGAGACTACCGGGAGCGGAGTCCAAACTATACAGCAGGGAAACTTTGCCTTCTTCGGATCAACTTCAGTGAGAGGCCACAGCTCATGCTCAATATTCTGCGCAGAGGTCAAATGCTCCATGTCATACGCTTCTTTCAGCTCCATCTTAGGAAATCTAACGTGCCGCATAAACTTTGTTCAATATTTTCTTTCAAAGCATCCCAAATGTCAAACTACACCTTCAGAATACTGATTCCGTCTCCGAATACAATTTGCATATCAGTTCAATCTGCCGCTAAACGAAAACAAAGGCACCTTCAGGGAAAAAGATCGGAAAGTACTAGGCACAAAAGATAAAAGATTATTTGGGATTATTAAGAACATTGTTAACTTCAATGGTTTGATCCGTTTTTTCTTTTCTTTTTCTTATACGATATTCTATTCTAAACTACTCTAATTGACGACAAGAGAGGAATTCTAATTTGGATGCAAGGGGCGGGCGCCAACCGGCCTAACTCACACCTGCCAATAGTTTTGATCTTCTACTTCCTATAACATATATATTGCAGCCCAAAAAATTGAAATATCAGCTTCCAAGAATGCAACTTTAAGCTGGGAATTCGCTAAAAAGACAAATACCCAATTGGGTTTTCCATAAAATCTACTGAAACGTGAAAAGAAAACAAGATCCAAACCACACAAAATGCATTTGGGTCGACAAAGGTTGAAGCTTTAAGCAAATATTTGTATGCCAACTGACCTGCAGAGGATTTCGATAGCCGGGCAGAAACTGAAGCCGGTGAGGGAACAAAGTTGAAGTTTCGAGAGGCAAGAACAACCTGAATAAATGGATGAAATTTTTTATTTTTTAAATTAATTAATATTTGTTTCATGGACTTTGATTTTCTTGCTTTGGGTAGAGAGGAAGGTGAACGAGGAGGCAAAGGCAGGTGCATGAACCTCTCTGAGATTCATGCCCCCCCGGTGGGCCCCATGACCATCTCATTCATTTAATACTCTCTTGACTCCTTCCCATGTCTTTTTTTTCTGATATTTTTCTGTCTCAGCGGCGCTTGATAGAAACGGTGTCGTTTGTTTGTTGTTCAAGTCTGTTTATAGATTTTGTCGAAGAGAGATTATATTCACACCTCAAATTACTTCTCTCACACTTTTTTAATTTTTTAATATTTTCTACACACCACTAACACTTGATAGAAAAATATTAAAAAATTAAAAAAGTGTGGGAGAAGTAATTTGGGGTGTGTGAATATAATCTCCCTTTGTCGAAAGTTGTTCAAGTCTGTTAACCGTAACCTACTTCTTCATTAATCTTACCCCGCCAAAGCTAGTTATAAAGGATTTTATTTCATAGTATTATATTATTACTTGTTGTGCTCCGTGTTTAAAATATCAATATAAGTAAAAATATCGATATGTACATTTATAAAAAATGTCGATTAACATATTGATATCGGTTGTCTTCAGCGGAAAATTATAAAAATTTGCAATGGGTAGTTATATCAATTCATTCATATTTAGTTGAAACTTCTCAAAAAAAAAAAAAAAAAATTCGGAATCTGCAATGAGTTTAGACAAATTATGTAGTGAATCGGAATATTTTCTTATATCTCGCCGATGACACGCCCCAACCCAGATATCCCCAAATATCAGGGTAGGCACGTACTGGCTAACACCCGAGAGTGACTAAGCCATTTTAACATGCATGTAAGTGGTATCAGTAACGAAAGTGAATAAAAAATGTAACTATAAAGAAATACGCAAATGCAAAACGTGTTCAGAGCATACAATTAAACAAGAATAATTTGAAAGAATCATTATAAAAATGTACGAACAAGGAAATGGGTCCTATACTGAGCATACTCAAAGATACCTATGCGGAAGTGCCCTGACGCCGGGATTGTATGCCTCAACTCTAAATCCTGAAGGGGGTATAAAAACAAAAGGTGAGTGGATCATAGTTTATGATAATAGTAATAATAAGAAAACATATTTCTTTATGAATATACTAACCCCCTGTTTTGAAAACCCATATATTATTTTTTTCTGAAAACTCTAACATGCTGAAAATGTTCGTAACGGTAAAATCATCTTTGAAAATTGTATCGTAACGCTCAAAGGTAAATATGAGAATCTCGTAAATCAACTATGTGATATACTCAACTATAGGGGTATCATAGTTGCCCGAAAGCATAACCATCACCCGGAGGTGAAGCTGTACAGCACTGGGTTACGCCAATGAAGAAATATGGTAGGCCCCATCACCCGAAGGTGAAAATGTACGACATTGGGTTAAGCCAGTGAAGAAATATTGTAGGTCCCGTCACCCAAAGATGAAGCTATACAACTCTGAATTACGCTAGAGAAGAAAATATAACTATAAACATAACACACCGACACTAGTCGTGGCTAGTGAAGTTGTCCGACATTGGTTTCCCTAATGAAGTTGTTCGACACTGGTTTCACCAGTGAAGTTGAGATTATGTCATAAATATTCTCAACTGTGTCATATGGCCATAGACGTATACATACTCATGTTGTGTGTATGTGCTAATTAATCGTATCGGTCGTATTCTTGAATTTGAAATGAAAGGAGACTTTTTTTCGTTAGAAAAACCAACGCAAATCTCATATTGACTTTCTCTCGGGTATTATAACCCACTAAATAAGCATAGAAAGCATATCTCAAAATCTCATAACAAACTTAGGATCAAAATCTCATAAATCCATAAACGTGATTTACATAAATACGAGTTCTCATCAACTTTAAAACAATGAATCATAAACACTTCATAAAAGCCATTCATAAATTCTCCAAGAAATCTTAAATATAGAATTTCATAAAGAATTCATAAAAGCAATATAAATCAAATATAAAGCATAAACTTATAAATTCAATAAACTCATTATAAAGCATTAATAATTCATAAAACTTAGAATTATAGAAATATACTTTTCATGAATGCAAGCCTAATAGTTATAAAAACATGTAATTTGATAAGAGATTCACTCACAGATACTTGCGAGGTTGCAGCCGTCCGAACTAAGAAATCCGGAGTCTCCAACAGTAATCTTACAATTGGTTTCCTCGGCCGTGGTCGGAGTTGGCCGGAAAAATGGTCTGAAACTTGAAGACTTCGCCGGAAAACTGGGGAGTTCCTCCCCGAGTTGATTTATGCACCCAAACGTCGTCACAACACGTATAAAACTCAGAAATTGAATCATAACGTCGAAGGGGTAGAGATTGAAGGTATTTCGAGTCTTACCTAGGTCGGAAAAATTTGAGAACTCGCCGGAGTTCTCCATTTCCTGTTTTCTCCGATGCAAGGTCCGAGAGCTGCTTGACGTTACTCTGGGCTCGGGAAGGAAGATGGGACGAGCTAGGGGTGGTGGTGATGTGGCTCGCCGACGAGGTGAGCGATGGTTGTGGTGCAGCGGTGCACAGAGAAAGGGAGAAGTCTGGGAGAGAGAGAGAGAGAGAGAGAGAGAGAGAGAGAGAGAGGAGGAAGCTCGGGGTTGCTCTCGTTTCTGGTGAGGTAGTGGTGGCCGTTCTCTGGCTCGTTATCTGTGTTTCACACAGAAGAAACGAGGTGGTAAGGGTGGAGGGAGAGTGACAGGGAGAGAAGATAGAGAGCACAGAGAGTGAAGAGAGGGTTTGAGATTTCCCGAGAGAATGGGGAGGGAAATGAAACGGGAAGAGAAAGGGCGAGTTTGAGTGGGGTGTGGGCCCCACGGAACACAACATAATCCCACCGGAAAATAAATAAAATAATAGAAAAGGATAAAATATATGAAATAGTATTTTCTAAAGTAATTTTTTGGATTCGTAATCTCCTAAAATTTAGTAACGGGTCATTAGGGGACATTCGATAAAACTTGAGAACAGATCGTTACAGTCGATATAGAGTGGAGTTTGCATTTTGTACCTGTTTTCTTATAAATTCTTGATTTTTTGAATATTTCAACAAAAATATCAATAATTTTATAAATATTTTAAACATTGGTTACAGTACATCCCTTTTATGTCTGGGCCCTAGGGTTAACTTAATTATTCGTTTTTTAGTAAATAAGAAAGTGTCGCATCAATTTGGATCAAAAGTAGATATCTTTAGTATTATTTTTTAGAGTAAAGTACAAAAAACTACTTCAACTATTGATGTCACGACACTTTTATATCTCATTTTTTAAAATTGACAATGTCATACCTCATCTTTAGAATTTGGTCTAATGTTATACCTTCCGTTACTTGGCCGTTTACTTTTCAGTTAAATGCTTACGTGGCTTAATTCAGTGTTCACTTTTTATTAAAAAATTAATAAAAACTAAAAAAAATCATTTAATAATTTTAAATATTAAAATAATAAAGAAAAGTTAAAATAAAAAATTTAAAAAAAAAACCCTATGTTCGTGCACTTCACCCCCCCCCCCCCCCCCCCCCCCCCCCCCCCGAGATTCTCCTCCTTCTTCTCTCTCTTTTCCCCCATACTTTCCTTCTTCTCCTTACAGCTCCCTTACTGCAACCCAGAAAAAAAGAGCCAGAAGAAGACGGAAAAAAAAACGGAATCTGCAATCCAGAAGAAGAAGAAGAGGGAAAACACCCCCCACCGAATCTGCAACCTAGAAGAAGAAGAAGAAGAAGAAGAAGAAGAAGAAGGAGGAGGAGGAGGAGGAGAGGAAGAAGAGGACAAAAAAATTTGCAACAAAGAAGAAGAAAAAATAAACCCGAATATGCAACAGAGAAGAAGAAGAAGAGGAAGAAGGAGGAGGAGGAGGAAGAAGAAGAAGAAAAAAGGAAAAAAAGAAAAGAAAAAAGAAACCCGAATCTGAGTTGCTCCGCAAGGGGGGGTGCGGGGAGAGAACTGGGTTTGATTTGGTTTCTTCTTCTTCCTCCTCCTCCTCCTCCTCCTCCTCCTCCTCCTTCTTCTTCTTCTTCTTCGGGGGTGGTGGGGTTACCGAGGGGTTTTTTTTTATAACTTTTTTTTAATATTTAAATATTTTAAATATTTTAATAAATTTTTAATAAAAAGTGGGTCTCGGATCAAGTCACGTAAGTATTTAACTGAAAAGTAAACGACCAAGTAACGGAAGGTAAAACATTGAACCAAATTCTAAAGATGAGGTATGACATTGTCAATTTTAAAAGATAAGGTATGAAAGTGTGTGAAACTAATAGTTGAGGTAATTTTTTTGTACTTTATCCTATTTTTTATTTTGTAAGTGGACAAATTGGCGATCACAAGTGCCAACTAAGGGTCTCAATGAATACTCTATTTTTTTTTTTTAGTATTTATTTTATTTAGCCCACCCAATAACTTAAAAAATAAAGTAATATGTGAATGAAACTTCAATTACTATGTTTGATCTCAAAGAGAATGTACAATTTTTTTTTTTTAATATATGGAGTTGTAGAAGTGAAGATTAGTTTCTGATTGTTCAACGAGCATCTTGTATTTCATAAAAATTAGGGGCAATATAATCCTTACGTAAAAGTCATCCTATCCAACTTTCAAGCATTAATATACGTTTCAAGCTTGGATAAGATGTTTGAGTTAGATTATCTAAACTACATGTTAATGAAAATCTTCTTTAGGAATCAAAAGAGAGTGAAAATATATTTTTGTCTTCTATCACATCAACAAAGTTAAAGATAGTAACGTAATTTTACAAAACAAAATTTTGTTATTATTTGTTTAAATTCACCTATATGAGATTTTATCATCTTTAATTTAAAAAAAAAAAAAAAACCCTCTCTCCCCACCCTCTTCCTCTCATTCAATTTAAAAAAATAAAAAAAAATTCACACACTTTATATGTGGACATACACTAATAAACATAATCGAAACCCTTCGTTTTGTTGTACTTATCTTGAGGTCTCCCTCACCCGTCTCTCCTTAGGACCGGCCCTGTTATCGACTCCATCCGAACCCTAACTTTATTTGAAGGATGTGATGGCCATATAGTCGATGTTTTATTATTCTGATCAATTTTTGGAAGGCAATGTATGGCACTTCACTATTGCATGATGCAACAACTCGAGCACTACCACCATCATCGGCCGTACAATTTTCACTATTGTGTTTTGAGAGCATTGAGGCAGACAGGCATGGAGGGCAATGCTTTGGGATTGGAGATTTGTAACCATCGACATTGAGGTCGGCACCGACACTAGAAACCAAAAACCAGAAACTACCTATGGGGTGGTTCAGCGAGATGCTCATGGACTCATCCGATTGCTTTCATTGAACATATTTCGCTGCTTACATGTAAAATGTCTTTCGTTTTATCAGACAAATCGGAATTTGAAATGTACATAAAAACTTCTCTTTGTGATTTTAACGAGACATTTTGGTATGTGTCAAAGATTTACAATTTATATCATTACTATGTACATGTTGCGTATTTCGCACTGCAGTTTTTCAGTGACTGAGAATTAGGGAAGAGCAGGTTCACCGCAAAAGGCATCTGGCTCGAACGATCTCGCAGAATCATCATTGTAAACTCCGGGTATAACCCTATTACCGGCTTCTTCAATCTGGCCTCCGTCAAGGGAAGCGAGGAGAAGAACACATGAAAGTATCGACGCTGCCAGAAATACGAGCGTAGTCTTTAATCTGCTCAGCACTGGCTTAACCTGTTGAACAAAATCAAGGCAACTGCGTAAGCGGCAACAATCGATCGCTCTGCAATCCAAAACAACTAACCCAGTCATTTTACTTGCTAAAAAGAACTAGCCAGTCCATTTCTTTTCGAAAGGATGCGAAAAAAATGATGACTCGACAAGCCATTTCGCGAGTTGAATGAGAACTACGGGCACATTTGGTACCATGTTCCACCCTCTCGAGAGACTTGTAAGTTCACCAAACAGCGATGACATTAGTCCAATTTAATTGAAATAGTCCGGTCCAAGTCGAACGACCAACGAGCCCTACAAGTTATGATCTTTATTTTCTTTTGAATATGATCACTTCAGAGTTCATGAGCCTTTCACTTGGACAGACACAGAAACATAAAAAATTCTCACCTAATTGCATATAATTGACAAGGATCTTAGCATCCAACTCCAAAACAATGAAATTACAATATCGGGTCGATATCAATCACTCACAGAGAATGAACCGAGTAGCCGATCCCGCGCCAGAACTTCAGCAGTCTTCACCCACATCTGCTTAGAAAAAAAAGGCTCTGTGAGGCCAATACTTTGCAATACCAAACTTCAAACTCCCAAAACAAATTCCTTGTCTAATTCTAAGATGATGTAAAATAAAAAGGGCGACCCCAAGCTAACAAGGCTCCCACTTTGCAAGGGTCGGAGAAACCTCTATCGTAAGCAGCTTTACCCTTGCTTTGCAAGGAGGCTGTTTCCACAACTCGAAGAAGCAACTTTTCCGTTGTGCCAAGGCTCGCACTCTTAAACCATTCAACTTGCTCACCTCTTTCTCTGCTATCACAAATTAATTCTTACAACTAAATCAAATTAAATTAAAAATTGTGTACCTGACCATCATACCATCCAGTCTCTTCATCTGGAACAAGAAAGCAAAAATGGCATTCAAAAAAGAAGTAATTAAATTAAAGATGTGAATTTTCGCAGCAATAAAAAATAATAATAATAAAGACCCAACTGAAACAG
Source organism: Crataegus laevigata (assembly GCA_963580275.1). Classification (NCBI taxonomy): domain Eukaryota; kingdom Viridiplantae; phylum Streptophyta; class Magnoliopsida; order Rosales; family Rosaceae; genus Crataegus; species Crataegus laevigata. Next base: position 5,136,713 of record OY756949.1, read on the forward strand.
AGGAATTACATTCAACGGTGGCGCTGAGCAGTCTATTGCCAACGTAAGCCCAACCCAGGTACATCCTCACGACGGCGAGAGTGACCACCAAAAAACCACTTGAAACTGCGTACAGGGACTGCCTCAGTGGGTCCGATTGGGGCCCACCCAGGGCGCCGAAGGAGGCGACCGGGAGGCCGACGAGGAGAGCGAAAGAGGACCCGGTTGCGATCAGTCGAGAGCAGTACTCGACGAGGTCGCCGGCTGCCCAGGAGAAGGGGAAGGAGGTGGAGAGATTCTGGTACTCGTTTATTGGCTGCTGCTCCGGCGGAACAGGGCAGCCTGCCTCTGCTGGGCTGTTGCTTCCGCTTCTGAACGACGAAGATAGGGGTAACTTGGGAATTCTATTTCGACGGCGGCTGCGGTGGAGTTTGGGGTTTTGGGCGGGAATTATTGGCCGGAGGAAGTTGGGGGTGGAGGGAAAGAGATGAGCCGTTGGGGGTGGAGGGAAAGAAATGTGAAGAATTGCAGGGGCCATGGTGGCTGCAACTGTGGCGATCTCTCTCTCTCTCTCTCTCTGTTGACTCTGCTCTGTTCCACTAGGACTCGTGCTCTCTATCTCAATCCAATTTATTCATATATTTCATGATATTTTATTTCTTGGTTGAAGTTTCCAAAATTAGAAATGTTACAGTGAAATATTCTTAAAAAATAAAATAAAATTATCCAACACAATAGCAAAAATTGACGTAGATATTTGTAGCGTGAGCTTGTAAGCAAGTAAGGACAATCAAACGGAAGGAAAAAATAGATGACCAATTCATTATCACAAGACATTAAGGTCAAATTATAGTACGTACTCCCAACATATGAGTAGGATAGTAATTTGAAAAATAATAGCAAATCGATAGTATCTACAACAGAGTTTTGTATCAAGATGCTACCAATATGATAAATAAGAGTATCACTTCGTATTTCAAGTGCTATTTTAGAAAACTGCTATGTTAATAAAGCTCTTTTTTGGGGTTAATTTTTTTAAATGTCTTTCCAATTGTAAAATGACATATAATGTATCGCTTTATGTTCCGATCACACTGAAAAATCTATCCTGATTATTATCTCAAATGTAAATTGAAAATTTACTTCAAGAGTGAAAATAATCAACAACGCTAGTGCACAAGAAATTCTTTCTTCTTTCTTCTTCTTCCAAATGTATTTACTTTTTTCTTTCTTTTTTGCACAATATCACATGCAGAGATCATATGTTTACAATTTTCCCAAATGAGATCTCCACACCAACACAATAAACAATTATTTGTTTCTTTCTTTCCCTTTTTTTTTTCTTTTTTCTTACCTACAACTTTTTTTCTAGAGACTGATCGAACGTCTTCGACGGGAACCTCCCCAACTGCCCCTTTTGCAGTACAAATTCAAGGAGGATTTTCCCACTCTGTTCAGTATACTGGTTGTGCTGAGCTCCCACTTTGACCGAGCCAACACCTCCGAATCCGGCATCGAGAAAAAAATTACGCTGCTGCTGCCCTGGCTCTTCGAGACAAGGAGCAACTTCCGATTATTAACACGGTGGTCAGCTTTTTTTCTTTTGCTTTTTGTTTTTTGGGTTATTCAGTCATTTGATTTGTAGAGTTTGTTCTTCCAAAAAAACGTTGAAGGCGTCGCAGGCGGACCATGAGTTGCGAGAATGACGGCCGTAGATTTGGCTCTCTGCAAAACCAAGTAGTAATTAAAAGGAATTGAAGTTAGAGGAGTTGCCAAACCCAGTTATGGTACAAGTCAATGGAGTCCTAGAACTTACATTTGCCAACAATCACGTATTATCTCGGCAACCACTGGATCAATGTCCTCTGGAATTTCAAGGCGTCTGTTTTGGAATCCAACAGCTCCAACAACCTGCATCGGGTTCAAACCTTTCCACGGGACACAGCAAGTAGCCAGTTCCCATAAGATAACGCCAAAGCTGTACACATCACACCTGCAAGCAACACGCAAAGCTTATGAAAACCTCCGGAAAGAAAAAAAAATTCAAAATGCATCCACCTTCCTGCAACTTACTTCTCATTAGCTGGTTCATTCCTCAAAACCTCCGGTGCCATCCATTCCGGCTGCAACCCAATCGTGTGATGAGTACATAAAACAAAAGGGTTCCATTTAAAAGATAACAGACTATAACTGGGTAGGATTGTATGAGAGGGCACATATATTGTTTGAACGTTCACATTTAACAAATATTACCGTTCCAGCGGTAGACTTAGATGACAGATAAGTATGGTGCTTCGTACGCGACAACCCAAAGTCACAAACCTGCACCATAATATAACCCATATATTTGAGAAACAGCAAATCAATTTTTCTCCCAACAATAGAGATATCAATCTAAGTTGGAAAAAATAATAATAAAACAAAAAAGCATTATCAAGGAATAACTTAAGAACGTAAGTTTTGGATTGAGTCGACCTTCACATTCCAATTCTTATCAACAAGGAGATTTGGAGACTTTAGGTCTCGATGCACAACAGTAGGATGGCTGGTATGCAGGTAATTCATTCCCTTGGCCTGCAAAATTTTACAGAGCTCTGATTAAGAATCAAAAGGAAACCAGAAATGAAAAATTGCAAAATAAGAAATAAGAAAGTTTTTACCACATCAAGAGCCATTCGCATTCGCCTCCTTTCATCAAGTTGAGAATTGGGACGATGCAGCAATCTATACAAACTCCCCCTGTACACCAAGTGAATTGTGTAACAAGACGAGAATGAGATGAAAGAGATAATGGAACAGGGTTGTAATGTAGATGTCTAGTTTGTAAACTAATATGTTGCTTGAAAGGCCTATTAGTTGCCTAGTTATAGATTTACATCACACATGCAGATCCATGTATTACTTTTTTGTATGATGCAAATTAAATCATGTTCAACTTTCAGAATTATATAAAATCTGATAAAATAAAAAATAAAAAGAACAAGTGATAAAGAAATTAACCTGGGAAGAAACTCTGTCAGGATAGAAAAATGTGGAGGGCGAGTAACTGCCCCCATAAAAAGGACAACATTGGGATGTCTAAGTCTCAACATAATTTCTACCTGCATGAACAAACACCAAGAATCAATTAATACAAAACCAATGTATTTGAATTTTAGGCTCATAATACATTAATAAAATCATACATAAAAGTTAAGTATTGGCGCTTACTTCACATTTAAACTGAACTAATGCATCACCAGAAAAATCTTGATCTAAAAATTTTTTCACAGCTACTTCCTGTCATACAAAAAGTCAACACGGACCAATAAGCAATTTGTAATAATAGGACCCAATAGCAGACCATATTCCAGAATTATAATAACAAGTCTTATGCCGTGAACAACCAACATATGAAGCATTGATGTTCAGAAAAGTATCACACTTCAAAGTACAGACATCCCAACGAATTATTAACAAAATGTCGCTGTTTGAGAGAAATCATACAAGAATTTTGAGAGCTAAATATACAAAGAAAATCCAGGAAGACATGAGATAAATAATTGCTAGTGTTGGAAAGAATACTTACAGTGCCATTCCAATCTGCATGGTATACCTCGCCATAGGAACCTACAAAACCAAAAATTATATTGAACCTGTTTTTACATAATATACCAAATTTAACCAACAGATGCGTGCTTACCAATGCCAATGCGTTCACCAATCTGAAGATCCTCCCATAGAATTTCCCACTCTGCCACTTCTCCCAGTGCTGGGTACCTCTCGTAGTGACTATCACAACTAGTACACAGGCCACTATTGCACGCGTCCATTGGTTTACTCACTGATTCTTTATCCTCGTTAAAAGCTTCTGAATTCATTTTTGGGGGATTAACAAGAGCAGGATCTGAATTTTTAGTACTAATCTGGGTTGTTTCACTAGTTCCACCAGTATCTGAGGGAAGCAAAAACTTGTTTGTCTCTGATTCATTTCGTTGCTCAGCTAAATCCACAGAAGATTGTTTCAGCAGGTTATTAAAATTGGCATTGCTCACTGCAGCAGAAGTTTGAGTGGATTGCTCGTTGCCTGATAATAATTGTACCAAATAATTATGAATCCCATCATCTACAAGTTTCCCATCTGCATTCATTTGACCAAGCAACTTGTCTTCATGCAGATATTGAGGATTCATATCTGAAAATAAATCTGCAGGAGGTGATGCACCACTTTCCAACAAGACAGCATGCAGTTTTTGTGCAAACTCTGGATTCTTTGCTGCGCTGATGACATACTTTGATACATTTTTCACCTTCCTTTTTTGCGCAGATGTGGCTTTTTCAGTTGTACCCGATGAACTTTCACATGATTTAGGAAGTGATATGAGGGGAGTTCCCATACCACTGCCAGAACTCTCCATTTGGTTTTCGTCAACAATAATTCTTCTATCATCATTTGTTTGAACTCCTGTATATGATGCTTCTTCTGACCGTGAGCTGCCAGCTCTAGAAACTCTGTCAAGATTGGGAGGAACTACTAACATTCCACTGCCCTCAGCTTGAGCCAAACATGCATCTTTGGGCATTTCGGTGGCATCTTGAAAGCTCCTTATTGCAAAGAAAGAATTTGGGAGCTGACTAGTGGGTACCTCGGCAGGAATCAGTGTCCCAGGTGCACCCATCAGATCAATAATATACTCACTGCACAGAGTAAAAAACCCATTAATCATCATAAATTCAGGACATCTTACGGCCTGCACTAATTCACCTTAGCAAGATGAAAAATGTGCACAAAATTATAGGAGCAAAGCAACAAACAAGAGTATGCACCAATAATTCTAACATCCATTACTTAAACATGATAGTAAATTCAAATCTAACAGCTTAAAATGAGAGGTGCATACGAAATGAAAAGAACTGCAGAGAACATATCGCAATGACATATCAATTTACCTTTTCCATGGGGACAAAAACAACATAATTCCTTTTAATCCAAGACTCCAAGAAACTTCATTAAGCAGTTTCAAGAAGAGAAAAATAGGTGTATGTTGAATTTTATTGTCCTACTTTAATTTGGTTCCTGTGTCTTATAGGAACAGCCAAGCACCTACAGTTTGTGGACAAATACATTGGGTGTTGGGCAGCCCCAGAGTAGCCAGTGAATGTTCAGAAGCAAGGACACAGCTCTAACGTGTATGGATAGATTTTCATACTTCATTCACATAGTACCAAAGCAAGTCACATAAAAAACAACCTAGATAATAGTAAATATGTCTGGGCCTCTTGGTGTTAACAAATTTTGAACGATAAAAGAGTGCCTCCTACGATATCGGAATCGGACACAGGTAATCTGTCTATTAAGCCTCCAGATTTTCCATTATAAGAATAGGAGATGTTCTAAAAAAAATGATAGTTGCTATAGATTGAACTTGCAGCTCTCACCTATGGTGCTCTCCTTACCCATGGAACCCCCCACCACACCTGATAAATTGAAACCCTCATAAACACCCCCAGGGACTTCACCACTGTTATTTGAAATCCCAATTGACCAAGCATGACGTTATGTAAAACTAACAATTCAGAAGCAAGCATAAGGCACACAAATTGTCATCTAAAAGGGACTACATCACAAAATTTACATGCACCAAAGTTATCAGAAAACTATGCATAAAAAGAGAAATTTTGAGCTGGAGGGCACTACCTCGCACTATCAATTTTAATCAAATTTACAGCTCCATCATCAGTGCCAGTGTAGTAGCTACCTTTGACCAGCATACATGGAAGGTTTATCTTATCAGCCAGTACCTAGAACCAGAAATACAAAACATTAGCTACAAAAAAATTCCCCAAAAGAACAAGAAAACTTCACAAATCTTTCCAATAATGTCATCAACTTTTTCCAATAGAAAAACAAAAGGACGAGAGTCAGATTTTGAGAAAAATCAATGAAGATGCTAGTAAGTTACATGGTGCACAATGTAGAAAGTAAGTTACGAAAACCACCACAACCTTAAAGAGCAGGGCCCTGTGGCGTGAAAGTCCAACATCAATAAGTCCGAGGGGAAGAATGATAGTTTTCATCGAACTCTGTAACTCATACCTTCTCACTTTCCACCTTCTCAAAATTTCATCAGCATCAGCAACTGGACCACCCATTCTATCAACAACAATGTCAGCAATTTTCTGAATTAAACCGCTTAAAAGGACACCATGTTGAGAAATCCGTGACTCTAAAGATACATCATATGCTCTTTTCTCAAGTTGTTGCAGATCCGGATCAACCAAACGGTTCACTAATATGACGTCATAATCAACATTCTCTGAGACAGATACAGCTTGAAGATCCACCAACAATGGCATCTTCCCTTGTCTAAGCAAATTTGTGGTCATTCCATACACGTCATAAAATCCATCAACAACCTTTTCATTATAATCTACAATATTGTGGCTCTGCAAGTTATAGATTTACAATTAGTTAAAAACCTAAAAATCATCACAATTGACAATACTAAACAACAATATGCAACATAAAGTAATTTCAATATGAACCCAGCCGTTATCCTTGAACCGAATTACCAATCTTACGACATTATTAGGTAAAGAAACTACAAAGAAGCACCCACCTTACATAACTAACGGAATGATTGAACATGAAATTGTTACGAAAATGTCGCCATAAGCAATACAAAGCATTCCACAATTCAAGCTATCAATCACTAGTACCGTCTCCCCCTAGCTAGAAAATGATCCCGAAAGAAAATGACATAGCATAAAAGCATAGAAATTGAGATCCTAAGTTCACAGAAAACCTAATTCATTCCAAATCACACAGGCTAAGTCGTTAAATGCGAGAAAATTAAGAACCCTAGAAATATTTCTGTGAGAAAAACGTACCCAGTAGCGAAGCGAGAGCATGTCGCAGGGAGCTTGAGTGTCAGTGACAGTAGAAGCCGAGCAGCCGAGGCTAATCCGCTTAGCGGCGTCGATCTGAGCCGTCTCGGGGTCATCGCGCGAATCGGGATCCGAAGCGCTGATCGCCAGGGCCAACTGAACCTGAAACTCCTCCTCCAAGAAATTGAAATCCACGCCCACGCCCCCGCCGCTACCGCTACCGCTACCGCTACCGCTAACACCACTCTCCCCCCCAGCCGTCCGATCACTCACCGATTCGACGGCGGCGATTCTCCCCATTGTAGCGGAGCCCGTGGACGAGGCCGGAGAAGAAGCAAGCGGGTTGAGATCCGTGTTCGGACTCGTCACGGGTCGGGTCTCGGCGAGTCTCTGATGCTCATTGAGTCCGCCACCGATGTGAAGCCTTCGCAGTAGGTGCTTCATCTTCGACATCGATCATCAATGGAAATTACGAAATCCTCCTCCTCCTCCTCCTCCTCCTCCTCCTCTGTCTCTCTCTCTTTCTGTGTGTCTTTCTCCTCCCTGTCGACTCGACTGGATTAAACTACGCCCACTAGGAAACAAAGCAGATTCGCTTATCCTGCGCACCCTTCTTCGTCAAGCTACCACCACTTAGAGAGAGAGAGAGTAAAAAATTAACCGCTCACCCCATGAAGCCAATAAACAATTTTTGTACTAATTTTTATTTTATTTTATTTATTTTCCTCAGCCCCCTAGTCAAGAGCAAGAACTCTCCCCCCCTCTAGTGTGAGTCACACAAATTCTTACCATGGACTTCACTCAATCCTGACCGTTGATTGTGTGTGATGAGATTTGAATGTGGAGATGTTGGACATCCAACGGTTGGCATTGTGATGATTATGGTGGTCTTTTTATGGCTCTTTGTGACCAAAAATGGCATTGCCTTGTGCAAGTGGACTTTATTCCATCTTATATGTTCTTTCTTCAATTAGTGATAAAGACAGTTAGAAGATAAACATCTTTCCTTTTGTGTTGATTGTGAATTTTATGAATCAGATATTTTGCGCTTAAAAAGATGATAGACATAATACGCATGGAGAGTGAAACAAAACATAGAAAGAAGAAAAGTGGGACTAACCGTTAGTTTTTTTTCTATTGTGCGATCTCGGTATTTATGATCAACATATCATATAATTCAAAACTTGACAGATGTAACACATGCAGAATTACATACTGAAAATACGACGATTGTAAAGTTTTTGTGTGAAAGGGAGGTGTAAGATAAAACATGCATTTATTGTGTATTTATTGAGTCAGAATTATGCGTTTAAGAAGCTGATAGACGTAACACATGCGTACCAAAAATGAAAATACGACAACTATAAAGAATATGTTCAACTATTTTTAAGATATTAGATGAGCTTTCGTGTTTACTTAAGTTTAATAATCTCTCTCACATTGTAGAGAAGATATTTAATATGGTAGCTCCCACTCTGCTTATATGATTACCGACCTCATTAAGAGATTCATTATATAAATGGACAGAGACTCATCTCATTCTATAAATGGAGTCCGACTATTAAGAAAAGCAAGGATATGAAAAAGTTTGTTACGTCTCGAATTTAGGAGACGTGTTCTGTGTGTGAAAAAAAATGAAAAAAAGAACATCTTTTTATATATACAAATAACTCTTGAAACCTTACAAGTGTACAATAATAATAAAATATCATCCTGCTTTTCTAACATAATATCAATTTTTTTACTATTCGTTAATCTTGTACCAAACGTGCAAGGTTTAAAATGTATAACGGGACCAAAATCATAATTCTGTAGGGAGATAAGTCTTATTAAAAATAATTGTCAAAGCTAAACCAAGTGTCACGTAATTCAGGGTTGGTTTGGTATTGTCGTGCTTTGAAAAATGACTGTTTCTGCTGTACTGTGAGAATAAGTTTATTTTTGTTGTTTTATGTTTTCAGCTTTTTTTTTTCCATCCAAAACTGTGAAAATAAACTGTTTTTAAGTGTTTACCAAATACAGTTTTTAGCTCAGTTTTTTTTATACCTACTTTTTTTTTTTATAAAAGCACATTAGTACCAAACCAGTACTCAATTATATCTCATGATATCTAATAGGGGTTTTTGAACTTTAATCCTTCAAGAAGATTAAAATTTAAAAAAAACCTGGTGTTAGATTGAATATTGATTTTTAGTCCCTAATGTGTCCTTAATTCAAAATAATTAATGTTTATTTTATTTAATATCTCCCATTAAATATTTAAATTTATTAATACACAAATTTTAATTTATTTTTTGACCAAATAAGAGTTTTTTAATTTATTAATTTTATTTAACATTCTTCAAACTTGAAAGACTCAATTAATGTACCTAAATGTTAGTACCGAAATGTGTGTACCGAAATATATTATATTGAACTAATATATTTAAATGTTAGTACCGAAATGTATTAATATTAAATTAATGTACCTAAATGTGTATACCGAAATGTATGCATCGAAATGTGTGTACCTAAATATATGCACCGAAATGTATGTACCTAAATATATGCACTGAAATGTATTAATATTAAATTAATGTACCTAAATGTGTGTACCGAAATGTATGCACCGAAATGTTAGTACCGAAATGTATGTACCTAAATGTATGCACCGAAATGTGTGTACCGAAATGTATGCACCGAAATGTTAGTACCAAAATGTGTATACCTAAATGTATGCACCGAAATGTATTATAATGAATTTAATATACCTAAATGAAGAAGTTACAGTACATCGAAATATATTGTATAACAAAAATTAGTTTATCTAAATGTTCACAACAAAAATATATTACAATGAATGAAATGAAAATAAAAATTATAATGAAATAAAATTAATACATTAAAAATTAGAAAAGAAAAAGATAAATAATTAAAAAATCAAAATATAATTAATAAATGAGGTTATTAATGTATCAAGGGGCTAAAATTAGATTTTGATCTTACTCATGGTTTTAATCAAAAAGTAATCTTTGTCAAGGACTAAAATGAAGTTTTCTATTAAAAATCAACAACATAAATTATATTTCAGGAATACAACTCAACTTCATTATAGTGACAATTTATCTCAAATGCAGAAAAACTGCTCCGTTGCTTGGTAATCTCTCACAATTCACAAATGAATAACATTGACAATACTTCCTTTACTGTTGCTCACATTTCTTGTGGTGAACGCAAGCGACATCAAGTTCCTTCAATGTATATTCTCTTGGATCCAACTCTCCAACAACTAGTCAACAAATCGCAACCGGATGTGTTCGATGCAAAGATTGACGGGCCAATTGAGCTTGCATGTGCAACCAACACTTTTGACATCAGTTTCTCAAGATCTTCAAGGAGTGGCAGATTGCATGCACGCATACGTCGCACAGCCTTGCGTTTGTTGATTACCATTGATTATTTGTTTATTCTTTACTACTTTCAGTTAATTTTTGTGTTCGAGATTTGTTATATAAACATGTATTCAAGTTCTACGACACTCGTAACATTGTTGTAAATGTCGGCTTTTCCTTTCTCAGTCCGAGCTGAAGACTTAAGAGGTGGCTGCTGCCTGTTCCTCCACCGCCTAAGGGCGCAGATGAGGTTGCCGTCAGTGCGTCACCACACATTATCAACATGCACGTCTAGATACAGTAAAGGAAACGAATTTCAATCGTCACTAGAAGCAATCAGAAGAGTACTTAACTGTACCTGAAACTCCTCCAAGAAATTGAAATCCACGCCTATTAGAAAACCTAAGACATAAACTCGATCTCCTACTACTGAGAGTTCCACATTTTTTTACCTAGTAACTAAGGAATGAATGGTTATCCACTCTTGAATTTGGATGCGTTTTTAGTGTTTTAATCTCAACTCTTAGTATCATATTCAAATGTGAATAACTATGAATCTTGGTTCCAAGTAACCAAGAGATCAAGACTCAGTACAATCAATATTGTTTTTTATTTATCATTTTGTTCAGAATATTGTGATTTTTAGGAAACTAGGTTATAATCCCTAAATAAGTTCTTTTTTTTCATTAAAGTTGGGTGGAAGATTAACTACTAATTTTGGTCCTTTGACTTTATAGATCACCTAAAATCTAGCTAATAATCATTAACTTTTGTTTTGTTTTATTTTTAGTATTATAAATAAAAGATTTTTACTTAATTGTGTATTCAATACGGGTAAAAAATTGCTTAAGTGGTAACAATACATATATGTTTTTATGCATGTATATAAATACATAATTTGTGTACCAATGCATATGTACATAAATATATATTTATGTACCGATATATATGCACCTATATATACATTTGTGTACCTATACATATGAACTTATGTATATATGTGTACCTATATATACATTTCTGCACCTATACATATGAACATATTTATATATGTGTACCTATATATACGCACCTATATATATGTATTCATGTACCTTTATTTTGTATATTGTTTATTGTGTCTGCATATTAGTTTATTTGTTTGTATAAATTTTATATAGTTTAATTCTCATTAACAAAATATTTTAAAAAGTGTCACATCCCGGCCCCGACCTCCGCCGTAGCACGATATTGTCCGTTTTGGACCTTGACCACGCCCTCACGGTTTTGTTTCTGGGAACTCACACGAGAACTTCCCAGTGAGTCACCCATCCTGGGATTGCTTTCGCACGAACTTGCTTAACTTTAGAGTTCTGATGGAACCCGAAGCCAGTGAGCTCCCAAAAGGCCTCGTGCTAGGTAGAGATGGAAATATACATATAAGGCTTACATGATCCTCTCCCATGGGCGATGCGGGATGTTACAATCCACCCCCTTAGGGGCTCGACGTCCTCGTCGGCACACTTCCGACCAGGGAGTGGCTCTAATACCAAATTGTCACATTCCGGCCAGAGGTCCACCATATCCCGGGCCCAACCTCCGTCGTAGCACAATATTGTCCACTTTAGGCTCAGACCATGCCATCACAGTTTTGTTTCTGGGAACTCACACGAGAACTTCCCAGTAGGTCACCAATCCAGTGAGCTCCCAAAAAGCCTCGTGCTAGGTAGAGATGAGAATATACATATAAGGCTTACAGGATTCTCTCTCCTGGGCAATGTGGGATGTTACAAAAAGTATCCTTTTTTTTTTAACAAACAACAAAAAAAAGTCTTCTGTTTTAAATTGCTAAGTTTGATTTGTAGAAATAAAAATTCCTATTTTTAATGCCTAATTGATGATTAAGTTATGAATTTTTGAAAGAAAATTTGAAAATAATAAAAGTGGGCCAAGGTATTTAATATGACTGATAATGAGTAGGCCAGGGTATTTAATACGACTAGATTTATAAAAGCATCCCGGTTATAATGAAAAATAATAATATTCTTTAGGTCCTTAAGTCTAAATATCTCTATGATTTTTTTGACCAACTTGGAAACCCTTGTAGACTAGTATTTGGAAGGGATCCCCATTTTTTCAAGAAAATGGAGACACGCTCCCCACCGTTAAATTGACTTTAATGAAATTGTGTGGTTGAGATTAAAACACAGGCCACACAATCTCAACCACACAATTTCATTAAAGTTAAATCCAATGGTAGAGAGCGTGTTCCCATTTTTTTGAAAAATGGGGATCCTTCCCCTTAGACTATCTCTAATGGTTGGGCTAAAAGCCAAATTTTTTAGCCTAAAAAATTTAGCTTTTAGCCCAGAAACAGTTTTTCTGCTCCAATGGTTGTGGCCTAAAATTTTAGCTCGGAATTATTAAAAAATGAACTTAGGCTATTTTTTTCTTAAATTAATTTTTTTAAATAAATAAATATGTAGACTAGCATAAATTAATTTTATGAACATTTTAATATAAAAAAAATTTAAATTCCGATAAATATTGAAAAATTACTAAATTTTCCACAAAGCAAGCCTTCCACTTTCACCAATCTTCCAATTACGACCTCTAATATGCTCTCTTGCCATGTTGAACAATTTGAAAATGGAAAGAAATGGTAGAAAGATAAATTGGAAGAATTGTAAGAGAAAATTGAGTTTTGTGTGGATGTTTGAATACATAGGTATTTATAGAGTTTTTGGGTGAATTTTGAGTTAAATAATTTTTTTTAAATTATTTTAGCCGTTGGATTTAAATTTGGGCTGTTAGATCTTTTTTTACTGTTAGATTTGATTATATTCGATCTCAGCCGTTAGATTCAATGTATTTTAAAATAACATATTATAAATAAAAAAATTTGAATCTGGACCATTGGATCAACCAACGGTCCAAAACTCTCAGCCGTTGGATGTAAAAACTAGCCGTTGGTGAGCTTTGGGTGGCCGACAGACGCCTGACAGCAGGGCGCACCCCTGTTGGGAAAGGTTTGCAAGCCCACCGCATGGGGCGCGTACGAACGAGGGTGGGCCAAGACTGGCCCAATTGCCAGCGAGTCCACTCGCGCAAGGGGAATTTGGGGGGGAATATGGTCCAACTTTAACATTTGGCATTTAGCCCAATATTTTAGCATGGGTTGGAGGGTGTTTTGGGGGGGGGGGGGGGGAACTTTAGGGGAAAATTTAGCATTTAGCCCACCATTGGAGGTGGTCTTAGAGGCTTCCATATATAGACACTGCTACACTTTCTTAGCCTCTCAATTCTTACCTGCCAATTTCTTCTCTTCCAAACTCTCAATTTCTTCACGTCCAACTAGCTCTAGCTTTCCGAAAACCCTAGTTTTTCCCCTCACGTCTCTCTAATCCTTACCTTCCAGTTTCTTCTCTTTCAAGTTCTCACTAAACCCTAGCTTTCAGAAAACCCTAGTTTGTTTTTCCTTTAGTTTAGTCAAGGAGAAGTACAAACAATGAAACTTGCAAGCACTCTTCAAGAAAAGACGAGTCGGTTCATCAAGAAGTTGAGCAAGTCCCAATACTGCAGGAAAAGTTATACAGCTTTAAGCAAGTCCCAGCCCCCCAAGAACGGTTATATCAATGTGTACGTTGGACAAGAACGAAAGCTGTATCAAATTCCCTTGAAGTATCACTTGGATCCAACTCTCCAACAACTCATCGAGAAGTCGCAGCCGGATGTGTTCGACGCAAAGATTGACGGGCCAATTTAGCTTGCATGTACGACCAACACCTTCGATGAGTTGCTCAAGATCTTCAGAAAGTAGTAGATTGGATGCACGCAATGGAGAGAGTTTTAGTTGTGACGGGAACATGGATGGTACACCACATGTTTCAATGTAAGTAGTGAGAAATTTTATTTTTTATGTTATTAACTTTTTAACACACATATCTCACTATTTATATAACGACATGTGGTGTATTATCCCGTATGACGGTCACACTAAAAAATCTATCCACGCACTGCCTTGTTTGATTAATATTGATTATTTGTTCATTCTTTTGTACTTTGAATTAGTTTTTGTATTCGAGGTTTATTAGTTATTGATTCATATGTACCATATTTAACTTAGATTATCGTTCTAAAAGCATACATCTCCAATTTGAGGTTCTTTATTTTTCTGAGGAAGAAATTGAGATTCTTTTAAAGTTGCTCACACTACAGTTAATCCTGAAGCTAATACCTTCTTACGTCGCATGTGTTTTTCTTACTGTTTTATTAAAAAACGACACAATTTGCATTCATTTGAATTAAACATAAGACATCCAACCCAGCAAAGACCGAATGCCATTAGATTAACACATCATACGCTCTTGCAATGTGCTCTTTAAAATTCAAGCGAGGGAGCAATGATATCGTTGTTCTTCCTAAAATCTAGCTATTACGTATTGACATTGACTGTCACATTAAGGATCAGCTTCTCAAACTCATTCTTTTAACAGTGAGGCAAAATAATATACGTGGATTTTTTTTTTCAAATATGCTTTTATCAAAAGGATGCCTAAACTAATCTAACGTAAGATAAATATGTAAACGTAAGTACTTACCAGAAAAGATAATCGTCATCATCATAAATATGAAATGAAAATGTCACCAGATATAAAGGGCTGTTTGAAGAAATTATATGCAATGTGGGAGTGAGAAGAAGAAATTGATGATGATTTCATAACATATCCATGACCAGACTGTGTTGAGTGTTAGGAGTATTAAGTGAATGGATATGATGTTGACAGATGTCAATAGATTAGTATAGGAGTTATAAGGTTGTTAGAAGATAGCTGTCTTAGAGAGCTATCTTAGAGGGTATAAATATCCTTTGTAATGAAACAGATTGTAAGATAGTGAAATAATAATCAATACAATTCAAGATATCTTGTTCTCCAAGTATTCTCTCTCTCTCCTTTCTCTCTCTATCAATCTTCTTCTTCTCTGATATGTGTTGAGGTTACTTTACATGGTATCATCGTCGGAAAAAAAAAGCATAAAGCTTTCGGTGTACCGATCTGGGATTTCTGTATCTGCTTCCGCTTCTGTTCGCACATCTTACTTCTTGTATGTGCTTCTCTATTCTGTTTCTTACTTCTTGATTTGGGGTTTCTTCTGCTCGCATTAGGGTTCTTCAATTCGTGTTTGGGTTTCTGCACGCCAAGTGTTCGACGGTTGTTCTCTGTCAATCTCGGTGACGCAGTTCTATCAAAATGGTGACCGCATTGCAGTTGCAGATCTTGCAATCGCCTATTACATCTCTTATCTCCTCTGTCTCTTCGTCTGTAACCATGAAGTTGGACGATACCAATTACCTGACTTGGCATTTTCAGATGCAGCTTTTGTTGGAAGGCTATGGTATTATGGGCTTTGTTGATGGGTCGACTCCTTGTCCTTCTCGATTTTCTGCTGAGGTTTCTGGGGATTCTGAAAGTGGTTCTGGTAGTCATGCTCGCGTTGATTCTGAAGCATATACGATTTGGAAAATGCATGATAAGGCCTTAATGCAGCTCATCTCTGCAACCTTGTCGCCTCCTGCCATTTCTTGTGCAATTGGGAGTTTCAGTGCTTTGGATTTGTGGACTCGTCTGAAGGAACAGTTTTCCACAGTTACTCGAACCAGTATTTTCCAAATGAAATCTGATCTTCAAACTATCAAGAAAGGTACTGATTCCATCACTTTGTATCTTCAAAGGATTAAAGAAGCTCGCGATTATTTGGCTGCTGCTGGAGTGTATTTT
This sequence comes from Crataegus laevigata, assembly GCA_963580275.1. Classification (NCBI taxonomy): domain Eukaryota; kingdom Viridiplantae; phylum Streptophyta; class Magnoliopsida; order Rosales; family Rosaceae; genus Crataegus; species Crataegus laevigata. The sequence goes on from OY756949.1 coordinate 5,152,689, forward strand.
GAGGATGATGACATTGTCATTCTTACATTAAATGGTTTACCTTCTGAGTTCAATACTATTCGGTCTGTCATTAGGGGTCGAGATACTGTTATTTCTTTGAAAGATCTTCGTTCTCAGCTTCTTGCTGAAGAAGCAATGCTTGATCATATGCCTGCTGCACCTATGCTTACTGCCTTGGTTGCTCAACCGCCTGTTTTTCCCTCACAGAATTCTGGTGGGGTTTCGTCTCAGTCTCCCAACTCCAATTATCAGTACCATAATCCTCGTGGTTTTGGTAACAAGCCTAAAGGCCGAGATCGTTTTTCTTATAATAATCGCTTTGGCAACAACAAGCAGTTCTTTTCCCCTTCTGGACCTGGCATTTTGGGCACGTCCCCTCAACAGGTTGGCTCTTCTCCAGTGTTGCCATGCCAAATCTGTGGCAAACACAATCATCTTGCAGACACTTGTCGATTTCGACATGCTCCGGTTTTTCAAGGATGTCAAATCTGTGGGAAACCTAATCACTTTGCTGATACTTGTCGGTTTCGGAATAATGGGATTACTACAGCTTGCCAGATTTGTGGGAACTCTAACCACAGTGCTGCTTTTTGTTTCCAGAAGAATTCAAATGGTTCTATGAATGCCATGTATACTCACACCAATTCTGGCCCTCAGTCTCATTCTCCGCAGCCCTCTGCTCCATCTCAGCAAGTTTGGCTCACTGACTCGGGAGCAACAAATCATATGACCACTGAGTTGCAGAATCTTTCTCTTGCCACTCCTTATCCGTCTAATGAGACTATCCAAGCTGCTAATGGTGCAGGTTTAGCCATATCTCATATTGGCTCTACTACTCTTCACACTCCATCACACTCTCTGAAATTAAATTCTGTCTTATATGTACCAAAATTAACACAGAATCTGTTGTCAGTTCATAGAATCTGTTTGGACAATAATTGTTGGTTAATATTTGATGCCTCTTGTTTCTGGATTCAGGACAAAACCACAGGGAGGATACTCTACAAAGGACTGTGCAGTAATGGGTTGTATCCGATTATCTCACCAACTTCCAGTGCTTCTTCTACACATACATCTGGTGCTGCTTTTCTTGGCCAACAAATCAATTCCAGATTGTGGCATAACAGACTAGGTCACCCTTCTAATCCTATCGTTTCTCATATGTTAAGAAAGTCCAGTTTGCCTTATAGTCCTGATTCTTTGCCAATGTTGTGTTCTGCATGTTTGGAAGGAAAGTTTACCAAACTTCCTTTTCCTGTGTCTCAGTTTAAGTCTGTAAACCCTTTTGAGATAGTTCATAGTGATGTGTGGGGTCCAGCTCCTTGTGTGTCAATTGAAGGGTTCAAGTATTATGTAACCTTCATTGATGAGTGTACACGTTTTACTTGGATTTTTCCAATAAGTAATAAAAGTGATGTTTTCCCTACTTTTGTTTCCTTGTATCAATATATTCTGAATCAATTTGATGTCTCTGTGAAAACATTACAAACAGATGGGGGAGGGGAGTATATAGGGAAGTCTTTTCAAGCTTTTCTTTTGAATAAAGGGATTATTCACCATATGTCCTACCCTCATACCCCTGAGCAAAATGGCTTGGCTGAGCGAAAACATAGGCATATCATTGAGACCTCCATCACACTGTTACAAATGGCTTCCTTACCATCCCTGTTTTGGGCATATGCTGTTCAAACATCTGTTTATCTAATTAATAGGATGCCCTCTTCTACATTGGATCATAAGTCTCCTTTTGAGCTACTCTTTAAAGCCATTCCAGAACTTCAACATCTTAGAGTTTTTGGTTGCTCGTGTTTCCCATTACTGCGCCCTTATAACAGTACCAAATTTCAACCTAGAACGACAAAGTGTATTTTCTTGGGATATGCTTCTAAGTTTAAAGGGTACATTTGTTTTGAGGTGACTAAGAAACGGGTTTTTATATCACGCCATGTTCTTTTTGATGAATCTGAGTTTCCTTATTCCACTCTCGTTTCTTCTATTAAACAAGTCACTCCTCCAGTCCTTTCCTCACCTATGTCTCCTTCTGTTTTGGTCCCAAACAATGATAATGTGTTGGTTGTGCCTTTTGTTTCTTCTCCTAGTCCTCTGCATACTAGTTCCTCACATTCTGATAGGAGTTCATCTATGCCTACGACTAGTTTGTCTCCTGGTTCTAGTCTGTTTATGCCCTCTGCAACATCATCTACTCCTTCTCTCCCTGGTGATCTCAATGATGCTGCACCCATTACTGGCACTGCTGCTTCGTCCTTCTCCTCTTCTGTCCATGTGGTTCCTGATTTCCAACCTGATCACCTACAAGTAGTTCTACAGGTTCCGCCCTTAAATTTGCATCCAATGCAAACTAGATCGAAGAATGGGATTTCCAAGAAAATTGCTTTTCTGTCTGTTGCACATGACCATGGCGAGGCTGATCTTACTAAGGTGGAACCTGCTACCTATAAATCTGCTTTGAAATCCTCTGTGTGGTATGCTGCAATGCAAGCAGAACTTCAGGCACTACATAATCAAGGTACTTGGTCCTTGGTTCCTCTTCCTCCTCACAAAAACTTAGTGGGCTGTAAATGGGTGTTCAAGATAAAGAAGAATGCTGATGGTTCTATAGGGCGATATAAGGCCAGATTAGTTGCAAAGGGATTCAATCAAGAAGAAGGGATCGATTATGGGGAGACTTTCAGTCCTGTAGTCAAACCTACTACTGTGAGACTAGTTCTTGCTTTGGCTGCTCACTATGGTTGGCCTTTAAGACAATTGGATGTGACCAATGCCTTTCTACATGGTATTCTTAAAGAAGAGGTTTATATGACTCAACCACCGGGTTTTCTTGATTCTAAACATGACACTTATGTTTGCAAGCTTCATAAGTCCTTGTATGGTTTGAAACAAGCCCCTCGGGCTTGGAATGAGCAATTTACCACGTTTCTTCCTTCATTGGGGTTTCAATCCACTTATTCTGATTCCTCTCTGTTTGTTAAACATGTTGGTGGTTCTATTGTGATTCTTTTATTGTATGTGGATGATATTATCATCACAGGTAGTGCAAGTCAAGGTATTACTGAGGTTATTCATGCTTTGGCTCGTGAGTTTGACATCAAAGATTTAGGACCATTGCATTATTTTTTGGGCATCCAGATTGTGCAGCAATCAAATGGTCTGTTTTTGTCTCAAGATAAGTATGTCACAGATCTTCTCACCAAGTCTGACATGTTGTCTTCCAAGCCCTGTGCGACTCCTTGTTTACCTTACACTCGCTTATTGAAGGATGATGGGAAACCATATAACAACCCTGCATTGTATCGAAGCCTCGTGGGTGCTCTTCAGTATCTTACTTTTACACGCCCTGATCTTGCCTTTGCGGTGCATCAAGTCAGTCAATTCATGCAGGCACCAATGGAATCTCATTTTCTGGCAGTCAAGCGGATTCTTCGCTATCTTCGGGCTACACAGGGTTGTGGTCTTCACTATGTTAAGGGGGACTTGGATCTTACAGCTTTTAGTGATGCCGATTGGGCTGGAGATCCGAATGATCGCCGATCCACCACTGGTTTGGTAGTTTTTCTTGGCTCTAATCCGATATCCTGGTCCTCTAAGAAACAACAAACAGTCTCTCGGTCTTCTACCGAGGCTGAGTATAGGGCTTTATCTTCTACTGCAGCTGAGATTGATTGGCTTAAACAAGTGTTGGGTTTTCTGCAGGTTCCAGTTTCTGCTACGCCCACTTTGTACTGTGATAATCTTTCTGCTATCGCCTTGACATTGAATCCTGTTCAACATCAACGAACCAAGCATATCAAGATTGACATCCATTTTGTGCGCGAACGCGTTGCTAAACAGCTGCTGCAAGTTCATTTTGTGTCCTCTGGTGAGCAGTTCGCAGACATCTTAACCAAAGGGTTGTCTGCTCCTTTGTTTCAGCGTCATTGTCACAATCTCCGGCTCAGTTTCTCTGCCCCTGAGCTTGAGGGGGGATGTTAGGAGTATTAAGTGAATGGATATGATGTTGACAGATGTCAATAGATTAGTATAGGAGTTATAAGGTTGTTAGAAGATAGCTGTCTTAGAGAGCTATCTTAGAGGGTATAAATATCCTTTGTAATGAAACAGATTGTAAGATAGTGAAATAATAATCAATACAATTCAAGATATCTTGTTCTCCAAGTATTCTCTCTCTCTCATTTCTCTCTCTATCAATCTTCTTCTTCTCTGATATGTGTTGAGGTTACTTTACATTGAGCCCAATGCACCGAGCCGAAGAGACTAAGCAGTGGCTGCTGCTTGTTCCTCCACTGCCCTCCGTTTGAAGGATGCAGATGAGGTTACGGTCACCATACACATTGTCAACGCGTCCTGATACAGTAGTTAACGAAATTCAAGTGTCAATAAAAGCATTCAGGCAGTACCAAAATGAAAGTATAGCAAACACTTGGCAACTTCCATGCCATTGTAGTTTCTTTATTTTTGGTGTCAATTGTATACCTGTAGTAGGCCAGAACTTGGAAGAACGGAGCCAGGAAGTGGGGAAGGCGGCATATTCCCGGGAATATGGTTTTGTCCATGCATCTCCCATGAGCAGTGATGGCAGGTGAGCAGCTCCCTGCAGGAGGAATTCAAAAACCATTTATAATTATGTAAAATGAGTAACTTATAGTCTTGGAGGAGAGAGATGAGCAGAGCTTTTACTTAAAGAACATTGTAGTTTTTCATTGTGGGCACGAAGCCATTGTTAAATGAAATTGTTGACGATAAATCACACGAAGAGTAATCCTGTAAGAAATTGCTATAACCAGCATGAGGGTGTGTTACAACTTTATAGAAGGTTGTTCTTTGTGAAGCTCTTGTTAGAGGGTGTGGAAATTTTCAGGTCGACAGGCCGAGGGCCTACTCCAACAACACCGATATTGTCCCCACTTAACCACCTGCACAATCCTCAGGTGTGGGGTTTTATCACAAAAGGCATCGGTGTTAGTTAGAGTGGGGTAATTCTATTTAAAGTGTTTTCTCTCTTCCCTCTTGGCCGATGTGGGACTGGGGTTTCCAACACTCCCCCACATGTGAGACCTTATTTTTATGAGTCACACGTGGAAATCCACATCGACAACCTACCCATTTTTATGGGTCACTCCTGGAAATCCACATCGACAACCTACGTGGAGCCATGTCGGGACTCACCCATCACACAGGGCCAATGGGGACCCACCCAATCACGTGGTATCTTTGGCCTACGTGGAGCCATGTCGAGACTCACCCATTGCCGGGGGGGGGGGGGGGGGCAAACAGGGACCCACCCAATCACATGGCAGTACGGGTCCGCCTCCTGACTCTGATACCATGTGGAAATTTTCAGGTCGATGGGCCGAGGGCCCACTCCAACAACACCGATACTGTCTCTACTTAACCACTTGCACAGTCCTCAAGTGTGGGGTTTTATCACAAAAGGCCTCGGTGTTAGTTAGAGTGGGATAATTCTATTTAAAGTGCTTTCTCTTTTCCCTCTTGGCTGATGTGGGACTGGGGTTTCCAACAATGTGATAACCGTTCCAATCTGAAGTCTGGAGCACATGAAAAGTATCGTTAGTGCCAACATCAATCAGATTTTGCATAGTTTCCAAAACTCTATCAGTGTACCGAAATCATGGTACCCTTCCTCTGCCTCTGTTGGAAACCCCAGTCCCACATCAGCCAAGAGTGAAGAGAGAAAGCACTTTAAATAGAATTACCCCACTCTAACTAACACTGAGGCCTTTTGTGAAAAAACCCCACACCTGAGGATTGTGCAGGTGGATAAGTGGGGACAGTATCGGTGTTGTTGGAATGGGCCCTTGGCCCGTCGACCTGAAAATTTTCACATGGTATTAGAGCCAAGAAGCGGGCCCGTATAGCCATGTGATTGGGTGGGTCCCCGTTTGGCCTCACGTGATGGGTGAGTCCTGACATGGCTCTACGTAGGCCAAAAAAAGATGTCACGTGATTGGGTGGGTCCACATTGGCTATGCGTGATGGGTGAGTCCCGACATGGCTCCACGTGGTTGTTGATGTGGATTTTCACGTGTGACCCATAAAAATGGGGTCTCACATACGGGGGAGTGTTGGAAACCCCAGTCCCACATCGGCCAAGAGGGAAAAAAGAAAACACTTTAAATAGAATTACCCTACTCTAACTAACACCGAGGCCTTTTGTGATAAAACTCCACACCTGAGGATTGTGCAGGTGGTTAAGTGGGGACAATATCGGTGTTGTTGGGGTAGGCCCTCGACCCATTGACCTGAAAATTTCCATTTGGTATCAAAGCCAGGAGGCGGGCCCGTACAACCACGTGATTGGGTGGGTCCCCGTTTGGCCCCGCGCGATGAGTGAGTCCCGACATGGCTCCACGTAGGCCAAAAAAAGATGCCACGTGATTAGGTGGGTCCTCATTAGCCTCGCATGATGGGTGAGTCCCGACATGGCTCCACGTGGTTGTCGATGTGGATTTTCACGTGTGACCCATAAAAATGGGGCCTTACGTGCGGGGGAGTGTTGGAAACCTCAATCCCACATCGGCCAAAAGGGAAATGAGAAAGCACTTTAAATAGAATTACCCCACTCTAACTAACACCGAGGCCTTTTGTGATAAATCCCCACACCTGAGGATTGTGCATGTGGTTAAGTGGGGACAGTATCGGTGTTGTTGGAGTAGGCCCTCAGCCCGTCGACCTGAAAATTTCCACACACATGGAACAAGGTGATACACATGAAGATATAATGATGCGGAGTGTATCGGAGGTGGATGAATTCAATCATCTAGAGGGATTGCAAGATTGCAGATGGTTCAACTATGTTTTGTTTTTTGGCCTTCATAACGGTAATTGCAGATGTTCGTCCAATCTCAAACTGGGTTTCCAATCTCATTCTTCTCACATATTTCTCATCTCTGTAAAACTTCATTTCTTGTTTTGATGATTGTTCATCTCTGCTACTTCTTCAATGTAGTTAATAAAGTTCTTGAACTAAATAAGTCGACTGTGCAGAATCAGTTTGCTTTCTGTGAATCGACTGTGCAGAATCAGTAAGTCGACTGTGCAGAATCAGTTTGCTTTCTGTGAGTCGACTGTGCAGAATCAGTTTGCTTTCTGTGCAGAATCAGTTTGTTGGTTGAGCCATTTTTCACAGAAACTTTAGGTCGACTGAATACTACTTCACAACTGTATTCAGTTGACTCATTGCTTTCTGTGCAGAATCAGTTTGGTGCTTGAGCCATCTTTCACAGAAACTTGCCTTCTGTGCAGAATCAGTTTGGTCGACTGTGCAGCATCAGAGGACTGTCAGAAACTTTCTGCAAGCCCATACCTCCTGCTGCACCTCCTGTTGTCATTCTGCAAACATCATAACTTCTTTCTTGTCAACCTTTCTTAGTTGCTTGTAATATCTTCTTTCCTTGTAATTGGGGATGAGGTTGTACTTTTCCTGTAGCTTTTCTTTTTTGGCTCTCTATATGAGTGGCCTTCGTTTTCCTTTGTAATTTATGATCAAATAATACAAACAGTCACTTTAAAAATTCTACATGGTATCAGAGCAGGAGAAATAACCTGGCTCTGTGATTCAACGTGTTCTTCTCAAATTGATCAAACATGGCTGAAGAAAACCCTAATGGGTCTGAGGTTGAAAGTTCGCCAAGTGCTTCCCTTCAAGTTCAAACTGAGATGGATGTAAATCCAAATCAAAGGTTGAGTTCTATGCTCTTAAATGAGTTCGCTGCATACTTACAACTAAAAAAAGAGGCATCTGATCGGGATGAAGCTTCCGAACTTGGAGATGGAAATCCAACTGCTTTGCTGGGAAAATTTGCAGGCTTTCTAGCCAACTCAAAGAATCTCTCTCAAGATAACACTCAAGGTATCTTGACTGCTCTCAAAACTGCTCTGGAAATTAATCAATTGCATGATTTGTGGATTATAGATTCTGGTGCCACAGACCACATGACCAACCAAGTTTCCAAACTTCATGATTTTAAAAAACTCTCCACACCTTCAAATGTATCGGTTGCAAATGGTGAAGGAGCCAAAGTGGTTGGGGTAGGGAAAATATACTTAGGTTATGACAAAGTAGAGTCTAAGGCATTGTTCGTTCCTTCATTCCCTTTCCAACTACTCTCTGTTGGAAAGATCACTCTCACCTTAAACTGCTCAGTTATTTTTTCTCCTCACAATGTCATTTTTCAGGATTGTGTCACCAAGGAGAAGATTGGTGAAGGTTTTTTTCTAGATGGCCTCTACTACCTCTCAATGAAGTTTTTCTTCCTCAAAGGTTTTCAAGCCAAGTCAGCCTTAGTTCACAACCAACCCTTGTGGCATCAAAGACTAGCCCATCCATCCGAGCCTATTCTGTCAAGATTGTTTTCGAATCCTTGTAAAGAAGTGATCCAATGTGAAACTTGTCACTTCTCTAAGTCCACTAGGTTACCTTTTGGTTCTTCATCTAATAGGTCTAGTCAAGTCTTTGAGCTTGTTCATACTGATGTATGGGGGCCCTTTTTTGAATCTTTTGATGGGTATAAGTACTTTGTAACTTTTATAGATGACTTCTCAAGAGTTACATGGTTATACCTTTTGAAATCAAAGAGTGAAGTTTTTGCAGTGTTTCAAGATTTCCATAACCTTGTTAAAAATCATTTCACATCCAAAATCCAAACCTTGAGGTCTAATAATGGCTCAGAATATATGTCTCACATCATGCAACAATATTTAAGTATGCATGGTATCTTGCATCAAACCAGTTGTGTGGGTACTCCACAACAGAACGGCATCGCCGAGAGGAAAAATCATGACCTTCTTGAAAAAACTAGAGCCCTCATGTTACATATGAAAGTTCCAAAACATTTCTGGTCCCAAGGAGTTATGACTGCTGCGTACATCATAAACCGATTACCAAGTCGGGTCTTAGAGTTCAAGTCTCCAATGGAGGTGCTCAAAGGGAGGAATGTCAGTTTATCTCATCTTAGGGTTTTTGGATGCACATGCTATGTGCACATTCAAACACAGCATAGGGATAAACTGGATCCTAGGGCTCACAAATGCATTTTCCTCGGCTATTCATCTACTCAGAAGGGGTATAAGTGCTATAGTCCTGAGCTTAAAAGGACTGTAGTATCCAATGATGTTCGATTTGATGAAACTAATTCCTTTTACAAGTTGTCTGATGATCAATCTCAGGGGGAGCTGTTTCCTGAGCTCATTCCTTTGCCAAGGGTTGAAGAACCAGCTCATGAAACTTAACAAGCCAGTACATCTCCTTCCACTGATAGTGTCTCGTCCAGCAGACACAACACTGATCATCAAACCTACCATGAAGAGCCTCACAGTGCGGAACCCGAAGAGTTGACAGAAGCAGTCCCACAGGTTCAATGCAAACGTAATCCTGTACGTGATAGGCATCCTCATATAAGGCTCTAAGACTATGTCATTTACTCAGCAAGGCATCCCATCAATGGATTCATATCCTACAAAAATATTTCACCATCTCATGCTGCTTTTTTGAACACTATCACAAGCCACTGCGAGCCTCGGAACTTTCAAGAAGCCAGCTGTCTAGAAGTGTGGAAAAAGGCTATCGACGAAGAACTTCAAGCTCTTACCAACCACAAAACTTGGAGTGTTGTTAGACTTCCCCACGGAAAAAAGGCAGTTGGTAGTAAGTGGATATACAAGATAAAATTCCACTCGGATGGATCAATTGAGAGGCATAAGGCTAGGTTGGTAGCTCAAGGATTTACTCAAACCTATGACGTGGACTACAAGGAAACATTTGCCCCGGTTGCAAAGATGAATACCGTTCGGGTTTTGTTGTCTGTTGCTGTCAACAAGGGATGGTCACTATACCAAATGGACGTAAAGAACGCATTCTTGCACGGAGATCTTGAAGAAGAGGTTTACATGAAGTTATCACCGGGTCACCCTCAGAGCAGTGAACCTGGATTGGTTTGTAAGCTGCACAAATCCATTTATGGATTGAAACAATCTCCCAGAGCTTGGTATGCCAAGCTTAGTTCAGTTCTTGAAAGAACTGGATTCCAAAGAAGCAATGCAGATTCTTCCATGTTCATTCGAACCGGTGTTGCTGGCAAACTTATGGTCTTGATTTATGTCGATGACTTGATCATAACTGGAGATAGTGTTGATGAAATTGCAAATCTCAAGTCTTCACTTCAACAGAAGTTTTCCATCAAAGATCTTGGCGTGCTCAAATATTTTCTTGGAATAGAAATGGCCTCATCAAAGAAAGGGTTATTTCTAAACCAAAGGAAGTACACTCTGGATCTTCTTCAGGAATCAAACATGCAAGATGTAAAGCCAGTTCAAACACCTCTCGATTGCAAGTTAAAACTTAACTTGGAAGGCACGCCTTTGCCTAATGTTGGTTACTATCAACAGCTTGTTGGTAAGTTAATTTACTTAACTATCACAAGACCGGATATTACATTTGCAGTAAGTCTAGCTAGCCAATTCATGCACTCACCTACCACAGATCACTTTAATATTGTCAAGAGAATTCTTAGATATCTCAAAGGCTCGATTGGAAGAGGCATTCTCATGAGAAAGAATGATAACACACAAGTGATGGGGTACTGTGATGCAAACTGGGCAGGAAATGCAATCGATCGAAAATCCACTACAGGCTACTGTACGTTCGTTGGAGGCAACCTTGTAACTTGGAAGAGCAAGAAACAAAGCGTCATTGCCAGATCCAGTGCTGAAGCTGAATACAGGTCTATGGCGTCCACCGCATGTGAATTAATATGGCTTAAGGGTCTGTTGGTGGATTTAGGTTTTCATACACAGCAACCCATGTCATTGTTCTGTGACAATCAGGCTGCCATGCACATAGCTTCGAATCCGGTCTTCCATGAAAGGACGAAGCACATTGAGGTGGACTGCCACTATGTTCGAGCTCAGGTGCAAAATCAAGTCATCCAAACGATCTACACAAGGAGCGCGGACCAACTGGCAGATATTTTCACCAAACCTTTACCCACAAATCAGTTCCAATGCCTCCTATCCAAGCTTGGTTCCATCAATCCTATGGATCCAGCTTGAGGGGGAGTCTTGAACTAAATAAGTCGACTGTGCAGAATCAGTTTGCTTTCTGTGAATCGACTGTGCAGAATCAGTAAGTCGATTGTGCAGAATCAGTTTGCTTTCTGTGAGTCGACTGTGCAGAATCAATTTGCTTTCTGTGCAGAATCAGTTTGTTGGTTGAGCCATTTTTCACAGAAACTTTAGGTCGACTGAATACTACTTCACAACTGTATTCAGTCGACTCATTGCTTTCTGTGCAGAATCAGTTTGGTGCTTGAGCCATCTTTCACAGAAACTTGCCTTCTGTGCAGAATCAGTTTGGTCGACTGTGCAGCATCAGAGGACTGTCAGAAACTTTGTGCAAGCCCATACCTCCTGCTGCACCTCCTGTTGTCATTCTGCAAACATCATAACTTCTTTCTTGTCAACCTTTCTTATTTGCTTGTAATATCTTCTTTCCTTGTAATTGGGGATGAGGTTGTACTTTTTCCTGTAGCTTTTCTTTTTTGGCTCTCTATATGAGTGGCCTTCGTTTTCCTTTGTAATTTATGATCAAATAATACAAACAGTCACTTTAAAAATTCTACAAAAGTTAATGATGAATTCATGGGCAACAGTTCCATTGACCCCACGGAAAAGAATTGGGTAGTAATTTCTGTAAGAAATGACAGACAAATTTAGCATAAAGAGGAAATTTAACATAGAGTATAACCGTAAGCTCAATTTGTAAAGCAAAACAAGAGTGTAGGAGCAAAAGTGGAACCTCCAAGCGTTTGGCCATGCAGTTTTCATTCAGAATTGCTACATTTGATGCATCGTTGAGTCCCTTGGACCCCGTCATGGCTATGTAAGTATAAGAGATTGGCAAAATAAGTGCAGAGGCCCAACGTGCCGCAGAGATGGTTCCAAGTGGCTGAGACTTGTCGAGGGCAGGAAGGCCACCGGTAGATAGCTTGAGTACAATGGCACAATTTTTTTGTTTGTTTATATTTTCCTCATCCCCCAAGTCAAGTGCAAGAACTCTCCCACTAGTGTGAGTCCCACAATTTCTTACCGTGGACTTCACTCGATCTTGACCGTTGATTTGGTGTGATGAGATTGAAGGTGGAGGTGTTGGACATTCAACAGTTAGGATTGTGATGATGATGGTGGTGTTTTATGGGTCTTTGGGACCAAAAATGGCATTTACCTTATGCAAGTGGACTTCACTCCATCTTATATGTTCATTCTTCAAATAGTGATAAGATAGTAAGAAGATAAATATCTTTCCTTTTGTGTTGATTGTGTATTTATAAATCAAATATTGTGTGTTTAACAAGCTGACAGATGTAACACGTGTACTGAGACTGAGACTACTACGACAGTAAAGTATTTGTTTAAATGGAGGGGTGAAACAAAACATAGAACAAAGAAAAGTGGGACTCACTGCTATTTTTTTTTCTTCTTGTGCAGATTTGCTATTTATGATCCGCATATCATATAATTCAAAACTTGACATCCGTAACGCATGCAGATTTGCATACTGAAAATACGACGAGTGTGAAGTGTTTGTTGGAATTGGAGGTGTCAAATAAAACGTGCATTTATTGTGTATTTATGAATAAGATATTGTGCGTTTAAGAAGCTGACAGACGTAACACATGCGTACTGAGAACGAGAATACGATGACTGTAAAGTATTTGTTCAAATGGAGAGGTGAAATAAAACATTCCCTTTTATGTTGTGTAGATTTTGTATTTATGATTAGTAGACAACTATTCTAAGCTATTAGATCAGCATTAGTGTTTACTTAAGTTTAATATGTAACCTCTCTCACATTGTAGACAAGATATTTGATATTGTAGCTCCCACTCTACTCATGTGATTAGTGACCTCATTAAGATACTCATTCTATAAATAGTCCATGTTACCATCCATCTACTCATTTTGTGGTTTTATTTTTCATTACAAATCATGTAGAGGGTCCAATTAAGCAAAGTTTTGCATCCTCACAACTTACAAGGATTACAAATTTGATTATAATTTTAGGGGTGTGCCATCCACACACCCCTTTTTACTTCTCACACACCCCTATTACTTTCTGTCCTTTAGATCTTCTTCAATTCATCCGATCTGACGGCCGAAATTCAAAAATGTGTAAGAGAAGTAAAAAGGAGTGTGTGGATATCACACCCCTAATTTTATTACGACTATTAAAAAAAAAGGCAAGAGCATGAAAAAGCTTGTTGCGTCTCAAATTTAGGACGGTGAAAAAATTAACGCTACCAAATATCACCAATAAAAGTCATATTTCATAAATACAGCTTAACTTCATTACAGTGACAATTTATCTCAAATGCTAAAAACCTGCCTTTTGCTTTTCTCACAAATGTGTAACAGTTACAATACTTTCTTTACTGTTGCTCACTTTTTCTTGTAGCAAACGGAAGCGATTTCAAGTTCCTTCGAAGTACATCTCTTGGATCCAATTCTCCAACAACTAATCAAGAAGTCGCAACCGGATGTGTTCGATGCAAGATTGACGGGCCAATTGAGCCTGTATGTACGACCAACACACCTTCGATCAGTTTGCTCAAGATCTTCAAGGAGTAGTAGATTGCATGCACGCATACGTCGCACAGCCTTTCCTTCGTTGATTACCATTGATTATTTGTTTGTTATTTAGTATTTTGAATTGATTCTTGTGTTCGAGATTTGTTATATAACATGTATTCAAGTTCTACAACATTCAGAACATTGTTGTAAATGTCGGCTTTTCCTTTCTCAATCCGAGCTAAAAACTTAAGAGGTGGCTGCCGCTTGTTCCTCCACCGCCTAAGGGTAGTAATCAGAACAATACCACAGTGTACCGGAAACTTGTAAGAGTGTAGACAAACACAAAGATGAAGATTTAAGTAAAGACAACAAGTACAAAGATGAGAATCCAAGTGAAAGAAATTCAAGGGTCTAGATAATGACAAATGTCACAAGATTCGAAGGAAGTTACAAGGCTGTTAGAATCTGGTGCTAAGGTTGTTAGATTGTTAGAATATTATCCATATCGTAGCTTATGCCAAGCTATGTAATTAGACTAATACATATAGCTAAGGTGTAAGAAGATAACTTGTCTCTCAAGAAATACAAAGAAAACTTCTCTCAACTCTCAATCTTTCTCTCTTTCTCTACAGTTTGGTTTCTTCGATCATCTCCATTGAAGCTACTGCTTCAATCTTCACAAAACTCCTCCAAGAAATTGAAATCTACGATCATTAAAAAAAACCTAAGGTATAAACTTGGTCTCCACAATTGAGAGTTCATAGTCTCATCCACGTTTTTTACTAGTGACCAAGGAAAGAATGATCATCCATTTTTGAATTTAGATGTGTTTTTATTATTTTAATCGCAACCTTTAATATCAAATCTAAGGGTAAATGACTATAAATTCTTGGTCACCAGGTAACACAAAATCAAGAATCCTATAATATTGTTTTCTTATTTATAATTTTGTTCCGAATATTATGGTTTTCTGGACCAACTTGGAAACCCGTGCGGACTAGTATTTGGAAACCCTTGCCGCTTCTCATTATATATACACTGCTAGGCTTTCTTAGTTTCTCAACTCTTACCTACCAATTTCTTCTCTTATTCTCAATATCTTCACGTCCAACTTGCTCTAGCTTTCAGAAAACCCTAGTTTTTTTCCTCTCGTCTATAACCTTCCAGTTTCTTCTGTTTCCAACTAAACCCTAGCTTTCAAAAAACCCTAGTTTTGCTTCTTTGGTTTAGTCAAGGAGAAGTACAAACAATGAACTTTGCAAACATTCTTCAAGAAAAGACGAGTATGTTCATCAACAAGTTGAGAAAGTCCCAGTACTCCAAGAAAAGTTACACAGCTTTAAGCAAGTCCCAGCCTCCCAAGAAAGGTTATATCAATGTGTACGTTGGACAAGAACGAAAGCTATATCAGATTCCTTTGAAGTATCTCTATGATCCAAATCTCCAACAACTCATCGAGAAGTCGCAGCCGAATGTGTTCGACGCAAAGATAGATGGGCCAATTGAGCTTGCATGTACGACCACCACCTTCGATCAGTTGCTCAAGCTCTTCAAAAAGTAGTAGATTGCATGCACGCCACTGCCTTGTTTGATTAATGTTGATTATTTGTTCATTCTTTTGTACTCTGAATTAATTTTTGTATTCAAGGTTTATTAGTTATTCATTCAAATGTACCGTATTCAAGTTTGATTCAAATGTACCGCGCCTTCAGTTGAAGGGTGCAGATGAGGTTGCCGTCCCCACACTCATTGTCAACACGCATGTCCAGATACAATATAGTTGACGAAATTCAACCGTCACTAAAAGTAATCAGACGAACACCAAACTGTACCTGAAATTCCTACAAGAAATTGAAATCCACGCCCACTAGGAAACCTAAGATATAAACTCTCCCTAGAAATTCCTACAAGAAATTGAAATCCACGCCCACTAGGAAACCTAAGATATAAACTCTCCCCTAGTGAGAGTTCATAGCTAGTTTCATCCACATACTTAGTGACCAAGGAATGAATGGTCAGTCATCCACCCTTGGATTTAGATGCGTTTTTAGTGTTTTAATCTCAACCCTTAATATCAAATTTAAACGTGAATAACTATGAATCCTGGGTCACTAAGCAACCAAGAGATCAAAGACTCCTAAAACCAATATTCTTATTTTATTTATCATTTTGTCCCGAATATTATGATTTTCTGGACGAACTTGGAAACCCTTGCAGACAGTATGTGGACACCCTTGCCGCTTTTACTGATTATATATAGGCACTGCTAGACTTTCTTATTTTCTCAATTCTTACCATCCAGTTTCTTCTCTTTACAGTTCTCACTAAACCCTAGCTTTCAGAAAATCCTAGTTTGTTTTCTTTTGTTTAGTCAAGGAGAAGTACAAACAATGAATCTTGCATTCTTCAAGAAAAGACGAGTATGTTCATCAACAAGTTGAGCAGGTCCCAGTACTCCAAGAAAAGTTACACAGCTTTAAGCAAGTCCCAGCCCCCCAAGAAAGGTTATATCAATGTGTACGTTGGACAAGAACGAAAGCTATATCAAATTCCTTTGAAGTATCTCTTGGATCGAACTCTCCAACAACTCATCGAGAAGTCGCAGCCGGATGTGTTTGACGGAAAGATTGACGGGCTAATTGAGCTTGCATGTACGACCAACACCTTCGATGTGTTGCTCAAGATCTTCAAGAAGTAGTAGATTGCATGCGCGCACTGCCTTATTTGATTAATATTGATTATTTGTTCATTCTTTTGTACTTTGAATTAATTTTTGTATTCGAGATTTATTAGTTATTGGTTAGATTAACGTTCAGAAAAAGAAGAAAAGAAAGAAAAAAAAAAATATATATATATAGATATAGATAATGGCTATAGCATATATGTGATATTAGGTGTTATAAGGTGGTTATGCACTGGTTGTTATAAGGATCGAGTTAGTTAGAAATAAGTACCATTGCGATAAAGCGTAATGGTATAATTCTAGTACTGGGAAGCCTACTATAAAGTATGATCTTGTAATTTCTGATTTACACTATTGAATTCTCTCTCTCTCTCTCTCTCTCTCTCTCTCTCTCTCTCTCTCTCTCTCTCTCTCTCTCTCTCTCTCTCTCTCTCTCTCAGGTATCTTCATATCTTCATACCTTCATTACTTTCTCTGAGTTATGAATAGATATAGATATAGATATATGTGTGTGTGTGTGTATCATCAAGTAAAATACTTTCGTTGGCATCTACAGTTTGAGGTTCATTATATTTTTGAGGAAAAAAATAGGGACTCTCTTTAAAGTTACTCATAATAGAGTTAATCCTGAAGCTAATACCTTCTTCCATCGCGTGTGTTTTTCTTACTTTTTTTTTTTTTTGGTATAGAAATAATAGGATTTTACAAAGTATTTTTATAACCAAACATTAAACAACCACTACAAGTCACAATGAGCCACATCTTAGTATTAACCTCAATACAAATATATATCGTATTTGCATTCGTTAGAGACATCCAACTAAGTGGAGATCAAATGTCATTAGATCAACTCATCGTAAGGTCTTGCAATGTGGCTTTTTAAGTTCAAGTGAGGGAACAATGATTTTGTAATTCTTCCTAAAATCTAGATGTCACATATTGACATTGACTGTGACATTAAGGTCACATATTGATATTGACTGTGACATTAAAGTTCACCTTCTCAAACTCATTCGTTTGACAGTAAGGCTATATTACATTAGAATTTTTTTTTTCAAATACGTTTCCAACAAAAAGACGACTAAACTAATACAATGTAAGAAAGAGATTCAAACTTAGATACAAGAGGATCGGTCAGTGCACTGCGGTGATCAACTGGGGAAAAAACCTACTGAAGAAGGGCAATAATAATAGAACATCTGAGTTGCAATTAGCAACACATGTTATTAGAAAAGATAATCGTCATCCTCATAAATAGGAAATGAAAATGTCACCAGATATAAAGGGATGTATTGAAGAAATTATATACAATGTGGGGAGTAAGAAGAAGAAATTATGATGATTTCATAACACATATCCATGACCAGACTTTGTGTTGAGCTCAATGCAACGAGGTGAGGAGACTAAGGCCACGTTTGGTATTTTTTTTTCACTAAAAACTGCTTAACTTTAAAATTAAGCAGTAAAAAAGTGTTTGGTAAAAGTAGAATATTCTGCTTATTTTAAAAGCAATGGATTCCAGACAACAACTTTTAAAAGTAGCATGTAGATTGCTTTTAAAAACTGCTTTAATAAAAAGCAGAGTTGGGTCTTTAATAATTATTTTCAATTGTTGTAATACCTTCATTAATTTTTTTTAAATGACATTGTTTACCTTCCACACACATTCTATTCCTTAGAGAATAGAGTAAACATTACCACCTACCACTACAAATACTATAACTTTACACCTTTGTCACCACCACCGCCAAAATCACAATCTCCACCACACTGTCATCACTACCATCATTGTCACCACCATTACTGCAACCGCCACCATTGCCACCACAACCACAATTGCCATTACCGCTATCATTGCTGCCACCGCCGACACCACCATACCCGCAACCGCCACCACTACCACCACCCTCCCACCATTGTTACCTTTCCACCCCAACCAACACATCCCACTATTAGCACCACCATCACCTCCAATGCAACCACCACTAACATTACCATCACTGTTGTCGTCGCCCCCACTCCTACTACTACTATGTCCATTTGTGATTGTATACAATTATATCACTTTTACATTAATTTTTACCAAACGCTTTTGCGTTGCATTTCATACTCAAAGCACTTTTAAAATTCAATTAACCAAACGCTCATCAACTTTATTTTATAGCTAATTATTCTTAAAGCACATAAGCAGTTTTTTTTTTTTTAAGTACACAAATCCCAAACTGGCCCTAAGCAGTGGCTGCTGCTTGTTCCTCCACTGCCTCCGGTTGAACGGTGCAGATGAGGTTACGGTGACCATACACATTGTCAACACGTCCTGATACAATAGTTAACGAAATTCAATCGTCAATAAAAGCAAACAGATAGCACCAAAATGAAAGTATAGCAAACACTTAGCAACTTCCATGCCATTGTAGTTTATTTTTGGTGTAAAGTGCATACATGCAGTAGGCCAGAACTTGGAAGAACGGAGCCAGGAAGCGGGGAAGGCTGCATATTCCAGCGATTATGGCTTTGTCCATGCATCTCCCATGAACAGTGATGGCGGGTGAGGAGCTCCCTGCATATTTCAGTTACTCATTTATATGTAAAATGAGTAACTGAAAGTTCTTGGAGGAGATTGAGAGAGATGAACAGAGCTTTTACTTTAAGGGCATTGTTAGAATATCAGCTTTTCCTTTCTCCATCTGAGCAATCTCTTCTCTGATGGAAATTAGAGCATGACAAAACCAGTCTAACTCGGCCTGCAAGAAAGAAGAACTAATATACTTTAACTCGAAGAAAAACATCAGAGAAAAAATTTAAATGAAATCTTTCTGTTGGGGTGTACCTTGCTTTCGCTTTCTGTTGGCTCAATCATGAGAGTGTCAGGAACTGGCCATGACATTGTTGGTCCATGGAACCCGTAGTCCCTAAGACGCTTGGGGACGTCCTCA
Source organism: Crataegus laevigata (assembly GCA_963580275.1). Classification (NCBI taxonomy): domain Eukaryota; kingdom Viridiplantae; phylum Streptophyta; class Magnoliopsida; order Rosales; family Rosaceae; genus Crataegus; species Crataegus laevigata. Next base: position 5,171,910 of record OY756949.1, read on the forward strand.
GGCTCTTTCCAAGCAGTATTCTACAAGGAAAAAAAAGAAGCAGCAGAGTTCAATTAGAAAGAGATTGAAAAAGCGGACAAATCAAGTCAAATGTTAAGAATATACCTTAAATCCTCTCAAGTAAAAAATGAATTCATGGGCAACAGTTCCATTGACACCACGGAAAAGAATGGGGCAGTAATTCTGTAAGAAATGACCGACAAATTTAGCATAAAGAGGAAAATTAACATAGAGTATAACCGTCAGCTCAATTTGTAAAGCAAAACAAGAGTGAAGGAGCAAACTGGAACCTCCAAGCGTTTGGCCATGCAGTTTTCATTCGGAATTGCTATCTTTGATGCATCGGTGAGTCCCTTGGACCCCATCATGGCTCTGTAAGAATAAGAGATTGGCAAAATAAGTGCAGAGCCCAAGGTGCGGCAGAGATGGTTTCGAAAGACTTGTCGAGGGCAGGAAGGCCACCGGTAGATAGCTTGAGTACAATGGCGCCATTTTTTTTGTTTGTTTATATTTTCCTCATCCCCCAAGTCAAGTGCAAGAACTCTCCCTCTAGTGTGAGTCCCACAATTTCTTACCATAGACTTCACTCGATCCTGACCGTTTATTTTGTGTGATGCGATTGAATGTGGAGATGTTGGACACCAAGATGGTGTTTTATGGCTCTTTGGGACCAACAATGGCATTTGCCTTGTGCAAGTGGACTTCACTCCATCTTATATGTTCATTCTTCAAATAGTGATAAGATAGTAAGATGATAAACATTTTTCCCTTTGTGTTGATTGTGTATTTATAAATCAAATATTGTGTGTTTAAGAAGCTGACATACATAACACATGTATACTGAGAATGAGACTACAACGACATTAAAGTATTTGTTTAAATGAAGGGGTGAAACAAAACATAGAAAGAAGAAAAGTGGGACTCACAACTATTTTTTTTTCTTGTTGTGCAAATTCGGTATTTATGAACTGCATATCATATAATTCAAAACTTGACAGCCGTAACACATGCAGATCTGCATAGTGAAAATACGACGAGTGTAAAGTGTTTGTTGGAATTGGAGGTGTCAAATAAAACATGCATTTATTGTGTATTTATGAATCATATATTGTGCGTTTAAGAAGCTGATAGATGTAGCACATGGGTACTGAGAACGAGAATACAATGATTGTAAAGTATTTGTTCAAATAGAGAGGTGAAATAAAACATTCCTTTTTATGTTGTGTAGATTTTGTATTTTCAGCCATTTGGCAAAAACCAGCCAATCAGGCCAGCCCACTTTTTTTTTTTATAATTCTTTTCCATTTGTCCGGCCCACTTTAGGGTTTAGGGCTTAGGATTTTTTAGTCCTAGCCCACTGAAATTATTTTATTTTTGCCCATCCCCTTTTTTTTGGATTTTCTTTTAATTTCTAATTTTTTCGTACACTATTTCTCACATATTTTTCATCATTCCATACTATCTTATCTTATTTTATTTCAATTCTTCACATTCCATACTATGACCCTTTGGCTCTCGGTTGGAGATGATTTTTTGTCACAGGACTATGTTTGGCCTATGACCCTCTGGTCCCTTGGTTGGAGATTGTAAGAAATATGACCTTACACTGTTCATTAAAATTTTAATTTCTCAGATGGTCATATGATTAAAACGAGTCCACTGGCCCTTCTTCAATTGGAAATGGCCTTATTTATTATTTTGTTCCGAATATTATGGTTTTTTGGACTAATTGACGAAATCCGACCGTAACTAAAAGTAATTAGACGAACACCAAAATGTACCCGAAACTCCTACAAGAAATTCAAATCCACGCCCACTAGGAAACCTAAGATATAAACTCTCCCCTAGTGAGAGTTCATAGTTTCATCCGCATTTTTACCTATAGTGACCAAGAAATGAATGGTCATCCACCTTTGGATTTAGATGCGTTTTTAGTGTTTTAATCTCAATCCTTAATATCAAATCTAATCATGAATGACTATGAATCCATGACCCCTAAGTAACCAAGAGATCAAAGACTCCTAAAACCAGTATTCTTTTTTATTTATCAATTTGTCCCGAATATTATGATTTTCTGGACCAACTTGGACACCATTGCCGCTTTTACTGATTGTACATAGACACTGCTAGACTTCCTTATTTTCTCGATTCTTACATTCCAGTTTCTTCTCTTTCCAATTCTCACTAAACCCTAGCTTTCAGAAAACCCTAGTTTGTTTTCTTTCGTTTAGTCAAGGTGAAGTACAAACAATGAATCGAGCAAACATTCTTCAAGAAAAGACGAGTATGTTCATCAAGAATTTGAGCAAGTCCCCGTACTCCAAGAACAGTTACACGGCTTTAAGCAAGTCCCAGCACCACCACCCCCGCAAGAAAGGTTATATCAATGTGTACGTTGGACAAGAACGAAAGCTATATCAAATTCCTTTGAAGTATCTCCTGGATCGAACTCTCCGACAACTCATCGAGAAAGTCGCAGCCGGATGTGTTCGACGCAAAGATTGACGGGCCAATTGAACTTGCATATACGACCAACACCTTCGATGAGTTGCTCAAGATCTTCAAAAAGTAGTAGATTGCATGCGTGCACAGCATTGTTTGATTAATATTGATCATTTGTTCATTTTTGTTGTACTTTGATTATATATATATATATATATATATATATATATATATATATATATATATATATATATATATATATATATATATATATATATATATATATATATATATATATATGAAAACATCAATTAAAATAATTACGTTGGCATCTGCAATTTGTGTTTCTTACTATTTTGTACAGAAACGATAGGATTTTACAAAATATTTTTATAACCCAACGTTAAACAACCATAACAAGCCACAATTAACCACATTTAGTTATTAAACTTAGTACAAATATATATAATATTTCCCTTCGTCTTAATTAAACATAAGACATCTAACCAAGCGGAGGCCGAATGTCATCCAACCAAACGGAGACCGAATGTAAGTAAATCAACTCATCGTACGCTCTTACAATGTGCTTTTTAAAATTCAAGCGAGGGAACAATGATTTTGTTGCTCTACCTGAAGTCTAGGTGTCACGTATTGACATTGATTGTCACATTTAAGGTCAAGCTTCTCAACCTCTTTCGTTTGACAGTGAGGCTAAATAATATACATAGATTTAAAATAAATAAATAAATAAAAACAAGAAGAGAGTTTTCGACAAGAGGATGCCTAAACTAATCTAAGGTAAGAAGCAGGTTCAAACTTAGGTGCAAGAGGGCTGACACACTGCGATGCTCAACTGGAAAGAAAAAAAACCTAATGAAGAAGGGCAATAATTACAACATCTGAGTTGCAATTAGCAACATGTTATTAGAAAAGATAATCGTCATCATCATAAATAGGAAACGAAATGTCACCAGATATAAAGGGCTGTATTGAAGAAATTACATACAATGTGGGAGTAAGAAGAAGAAATTGATGATGATTTCATAACATATCCGTGACCAGACACTGTTGAGCTCAATGCACCGAGCCGAAGAGACTAAGCAGTGGCTGCTGCTTGTTCCTCCACTGCTTCCGGTTGAAGGGTGCAGATGAGGTTACGGTCACCATACACATTGTCAACACGTCCTGATACAATAGTTAACAAAATTCAATCGTTAATAAAAGCAATCAGACAGTAACAATATGAGAGTATAGCAAACACTTAGCAACTTCCATGCCATTGTAGTAGTTTCATTATTTTTGGTGTAAATTGCATACCTGTAGTAGGCCAGAACTTGGAAGAACGGAGCCAGGAAGCGGGGAAGGCTGCATATTCCCGGGAATATGGCTTTGTCCAAGCATCTCCCATGAGCAGTGATGGTGGGTGAGGAGCTCCCTGCAGGAGTTCAAAAACCATTTATAATTATGTAAAATGAGTAACTTAGTCTTGGAGGGAAGAGATGAACATAGCTTTTACTTTAAGGACATTGTTGATAATATCGGCTTTTCCCTTCTCAATCTGAGCAATCTCTTCTCTGATGGAAATTAGAGCATCACAAAACCTGTCTAACTCGGCCTGCAAGCAAGAAAAATTAATATTACTTTTACTCGAAGAAAAAGATCAGAGAAAAGAATTAAATGAAATCTTTCTGTTGAGATGTACCTTGCTTTCACTTTCTGTTGGTTCAATCATGAGAGTGCCAGGAACTGGCCATGACATTGTTGGTCCATGGAATCCGTAGTCCATAAGACGCTTGGCGACATCCTCAGGCTCTATCCCAGCAGTATTCTACAGGAACAAAGAAGCAGCAGCAGAGTTCAATTAGAAAGAGATTGAAAAAGCGGACAAATCAATGCAAATGTTAAGAATATACCTTAAATCCTCTCAAGTCAACAATGAATTCATGGGCAACAGTTCCATTGACACCACGGAAAAGAATGGGGTAGTAATTCTGTAAGAAATGACAGACAAAATGAGCAAACAGAGGAAATTTAACATAGAGTATAACTGTAAGCGCAAATTGTAAAGCAAAACAAAAGTGAAGAAGCAAAGTGGAACCTCCAAGCGTTTGGCCATGTAGTTTGCGTTCAGAATTGCTATCTTTGATGCATCAGTGAGTCCCTTGGACCCCATCATGGCTATGTAAGTATAAGAGATTGGCAAAATAAGTGCAGAGCCCCAAGGTGCAGCAGAGATGGTTCCAAGTGGCTGAGACTTGTCGGGGACAGGAAGGCCACCGGTAGATACCTTCAGTACAATGGCACAAAACTTAGAAATCCAGCATGTAAGGAATTACATTGTTTCCCATGTAAACCAAATTGATTATTTCTGAGTTTACTGAATCGGTTGAAAAGCTTCAAAGTAAAGAGTAGTTACCACAGGATGGGATGGTAAGAAGGGTGCCAAGTGCTTCTTCACACCAATAGGACCCATGCCAGGGCCACCACCTCCATGTGGAATGCAAAATGTTTTGTGCAGATTGAGATGGCAAACGTCAGCTCCAATCCAACCTGGGCTTGTCAGACCAACCTACAAGAACAAAAAGCTCGTCAGATTGAACACGTGCCAGCAAAAGAAAACAGCCTGCAGGGCAGAAACTGTTTGAATTTATGTTTCAAGGACATAACTATCAAGCATGGATAGGATAAGATACAGACCTGCGCATTCATGTTAGCCCCGTCCATGTATACTTGACCCCCGTTGTCATGAATTATCTTACATATCTCATCAATACCTTCTTCATACACTCCGTGAGTTGAAGGATATGTCACCTACAATTTGAAATATGGTCAAATCTCTCCAATCATTTTGAAATGATATAAATCTTTTTTGACATATGATTCTTACCATAAGAGCTGATAGGTTATCCTTGTTTGCTTCAGCAGCCTTCTTCAGCTCTTCAATGTTGATGTTTCCCTTGGCATCAGTTCCAATAGTTACAATCTTCATTCCACACATTGCAGCACTAGCAGGATTCGTACCATGTGCCGAGACAGGGATGATACACACATTCCGGTGGTGATCCCCTCTTGCCTACAGTGGGTAACCAGTGAATGGTTCAGCATGATTAGTTACAAGGATAAACCTTTAGGTCAAATACTTTAATTTAAAGTGCTTATTTTGAGCTCGACAGCAAGGGCTTGCTAACAAATATTAAAAAAGGGAAAACTACAGAAGTAAAACTCAGGATTTCTTACAAAATGATATGCCCGAATAACCATCAGCCCAGCATACTCTCCAGCAGCTCCGGCATTGGGTTGCAAAGAGAAAGAGTCAAATCCAGTGATGGTGCACAATAGGTCACCCAAATCTCTGAACATTTCCTGAAATTTATTATTTTACAGCATATAGCATCAGGTTTCTATTTACATGAAGGAAAGCAACGTAACAAAAAGAAATTCAGGGGAAAAAGTTTGAAACTGTTTTAGTTCATTCGTAAGTAAACATTTTTAACTACCTGATAACCCTCAGCCTGTTCTGTAGGAGCAAAAGGGTGAATATCGGTGAAACTAGGCCATGTTACTGGCATCATTTCAGTTGTTGCATTCAATTTCATGGTACAAGATCCCAAGGGAATCATACTGTGGCATAGAGACAGATCCTTCGATTGCAACTTATGGATGTATCGTAGCAACTCATGCTCGGTATGATACCTAACAGAGAGAATGAGTTTAAGTCAATTTAGTCTTCAAATAGTAAGCTGTGAGAGTTCAATCATCTGGAAAGGGACATACGAGTTGAAGATTGGATGGGTAAGGAATGTGCTCTCCCTCGTTAACCCAGAAGGAATCGCAGGCTGAACTTCTGGTGCAAGAGATGCAGCAGTAAAAGGGACCTGGAAATTAAACAAATTTCTTACTAAATGGATGCACTTCACAATAAATTGCAAATATCATCTTTATGGTAAAGATATATAAACTTACAGGTTTTCCCAAAGAAAAAGCTTTGAAAAGCTTGTCAACATCCTCCAAGGTAGTTGTTTCGTCAAACGAAACAGTGATCTGAAAAGGAGTTAACATTCAGTAACCTCGTGAAGTAAAAGCTCTCCATCCCCTGTCCTCAGAGAATATTTAGTTAAATAACTGATGCAAGAGACAAAAAAAACTTACAGTGCTCGAGTCTACTACTCTCAAATTTAATCCAAGCTTGTTAGCAGCATCAGAAATTGCATGTGCATCAGCAACCTTAACCTTCACAGTGTCAAAGAAGGGAAGGCTCTGAACTTCCACTGTTCCAAGTTTCTTCAATCCAACTGCAAATGCCCCGGCAAGACCATGAACCCTTTGGGAAATGGTTTTAAGGCCATCGGGTCCATGATATACAGCGTACATGGCAGCCATGTTTGCAAGTAATGCCTATAAAACAAAAACAAAAACAAAAAAATCCAATCAAATTGCAACATATGATTCCATTAATTGATCGAAAATTTCAAACTTTCATCAGTTCATCCCTAATAAAAATCATAAAACAGATCAAACAAAGAATAGTACAGTACCTGAGCAGTGCAAATGTTGCTGGTAGCCTTGTCCCTCCTGATATGCTGCTCCCTTGTCTGCATAGCCATACGCAGTGCAGGCTTCCCCGAGGAATCAACACTAACACCGATAATTCTCCCCGGCATCATCCTCTTGTACTCTTGTGAGGTAGCCAGGAAAGCTGCATGAGGACCTCCATACCCCATGGGAACACCAAACCTCTGCGCAGAACCAACAACAATATCCGCCCCAAACTCACCAGGCGGCTTCAACACTGTCAACGCCAACAGATCAGTTGCCATCACAACCTTAACCCCATTGGCATGAGCATTCTTAATAAACTCCCCGTAGTCCAAAACCTCGCCCTCAGTCCCCGGATACTGAACAAGAACACCACAAACATCACCGGAACTGTAATCAACATCCTTAAGATCCGCGGTAACAACCTTAAGATCGAAACCATCAGCTCTAGTCTTGCAAATATCAATGGTCTGGGGGTGGCAGTTGTTGGCAATGACAAAAGTCTTCTTCTTTCCCTTTTGGATGTTGTTACACATCGCCATTGCCTCCGCGGCTGCGGTTCCCTCATCGAGCAGTGATGCATTCGACATGGGAAGGCCGGTGAGGTCAGTGATCAAAGTTTGGAAATTGAGCAGAGACTCCAACCTCCCCTGGGAAATCTCAGCCTGGTAAGGTGTGTACTGAGTGTACCAAGCTGGATTTTCCATAATATTCCTCAAAATTACAGGTGGGACATATGTGTTGTAATATCCCATCCCAATAAAACTCTTGAAAATCTGGTTTTTTGAGGCCAAATTCTTCATGTGTTCAAGCATTTGGCTCTCTGTCAACCCCTCATCGAATTTCGGAAACTTCATCGATTCGAGTCGAATCGATTTGGGCACGGTGGCGTCGATCAGCGAGTCGAGGCCATCGAACCCGCATAACTCCGCCATTTTAATCTGCTCCTCCGGGGTGGCGGAGTTATGGCGGCGGGGAAAAGTGTCGCTGCTTTTCAATGCGTCCACGGAAATCGACCGGGTTTGTAACCCGGCATTGTGGGACGCGTTTCTCGAGAGCAGCGAGTGTGATCTGGGACTCGAGCGCGTGAAAGAGCATGGGGAGAGTGAGGAGACGTACCTCGACGGTGCGTAGAGAACAGGGGAGGTGGAGGAGCTCAGAACAGAGCTCTCGTTCTGGCGGAACTGCTTGGCCTCGGAGACCAACCGCTTCACGAAAGCCTGGTTCGCCAGCCGCCTCGCGCGCTCCATGGAAGCTGAAAACGACTGCGTTTTGCAAAACCCAGAAAGCAGAAACTGGAAATGCAGATTGGGTTGGTGAGAAACTTGGAAAAAAATATCAATTCTTATTCAAAGTTTGTTGCTTTTTTCTTTGTTGCTCTGTTATTCCATTGGAGTGAGTGAGAATACGAGTTGGGGGAGGAGGTAGGTTTGTATTTGATAAGCGAAATCAGTGGAGGTTTTTGTCTATGAGTTTGCTGCTAACCAAATACTCCAAATTATTTTTCATACATTCTTGTTAATTTTTATCTGTTGAACTTTTTTAATTCATCCGATCCGAATGCCGAAAATTAAAAGTGTGTAAAAAGTAAAATAGAGTGTATGAATATTACACCATTTTGTCTATATATAAATATATGATATTTAAATATGGACTGAATTCGTGACATTATTTTTTATACATTTTTTACAGACATTTTGTAAGATCTTTTTCGTAATGTATTTCAACGATTCAAATCGTCTATTTTTTAAAATGTCATTCACAGATCATCTTTGTCTACAAAATTAGACAAATACAAAGTCATTAAGAAATTCATTTGTTGGGGACGAAATTGACGGAAAAAATCCTACAAAGAAACATTAAATTTACTCTTGCAGTCATATGGTCTTGGATTTTGGTGATTTTTCGTACACATGATCTTTGACAGAAGGTCTAAAAGATACACAATTCGAATTGTTGAAATACATTATAAATTGAGCTCTACAGAAGTGTTGCAAAAAATTGTGTAAAAAAGTAGAGTCGCGTATTCGCATGTTTTAAATATAATAATTTTATATTAAATTTGGAGAAAATGTGATGGGAGTTTCAAGATCAGGTCGTGGTGGTGGGTGGTGGGTGGTGGATGACTGGGCTGACTGGGCACCTATTGAGAAAATGACAGATTTTTTTTGGAGACAAAAATATAGAAAATTATGGTTCATAAAATCATGAATGTATGGAAGGGATTGTAGGAAAGGAGATTGAGTTTCAATGGATCTGAATGAATGGCTTTGTCCAAATAGTGTTGAGGGAGGAGGGGAGGGAGAAAAAACATGAACCAAAGGAGTTTTTGATGCATATCTGCTGGATTTGGACTGAGAATTTGAGAATCTTTACTGTAATTTGTTGGCAGATTCTCTATCACAATAGGCTTATCTCCATGCATCACCTCACACACACAATGAGAACAAAGTACAAAAATTAATCCAGGGTTAGATTATGAGTCTTATGACTTGTGTAATATTACAAATTTCCGAACTTAGGTGTAACAAAATGTATATCGTTCTCTTTATGTTATGTGTGCAAATATACACACGGCTGCACTCGAGATTATTCCAAACGTTTTAGATCTAAGCTAACGAATAGTGATGAAAGACTGAAAGAATTGTCACATTTGTGGTAAGGGAGATTATATTCACACACCCCAAATTACTTCTCCCACACCTTTTTAATTTTTTAATATTTTTCTATCAAGTGTTGGTGGTGTGTAAAAAATATTAAAAAATTAAAAAGGTGTGAGAGAAGTAATTTGAGGTGTGTAAATATAATCTCTCTTGTGGTAATGGAAATTTGGTTGAATATTCCAACTCAAACCTTGTCATTCAATTGCCAGACTGACTATTTGGTGGGGCCAACTGTATTTGGTGGAGTGGGGGTTGGTGGGACAGAGATTCACTCGAAAATTTATTGTCCGGAATTTAAAAATCAAACAATTTGGGTAATTTAATTGAATCCAACATTCTTCAGTAACTCGTTTCGGTAGTTCATTTCACACAAATTAAAGGCTCTAATTTTTCTTTTACATAAATTAAAAGTTCAGATTTCTTATCTCTTAGACTTGAGGTCCGAAGAAGATCTAAATCCAGGGTTGGTGTGTAATTTTGGTAAAGAATGACAGGGGATCATCCTTGAGAGGAGAAAGATGTCTGTGGCTGACACTCTACGTTTCAACTGAACTGACTGTTATTGTGGAAATCAAATCTTTTACACCTAAAATGAGTGTGGTCTCTCTGTGGCCTCAATAAGTGTTTGACACATATTAAATTCATGACAACAAAATTAAGAAAAGTTAAAGATATTGAATACGTGTCAAACACTTATTGTGACCGTAAAGAAGCCACACTTATTTTGAATGCAAAAGATTTGATCTCGTTATTGTGGTTAAATATTTGACGGTTTTATTAGTCTGATGAATTAATGACCGTCAAACTGTCAGAATCAACGGACCGGATTGTTTTTTTGCTAACGTTAGGAGTCCTGATTGAGTAAGGTGAATCTAGGACTCGGTCAGCCTTTTAGTTTTTAATCCCTGGGGAGTGGGAATCCACTACAAAGGGCACTAGCACATATGAGAGAAAAAAAATTAGGTTGCAGTGGAATCACGGTATTTGTGGAAAATGATTCGTATCTACAGTTTTATCACAATGTAAAATAGTTTTTTTTTTTTTTTTTGAAAAACAATATATATATATATATATATATATATATATATATATATATATAATAGTTTCAATTAGCATTAAGTGGCATTGTTGGATTGATTCTTAGCAAAAAAAAGGACATTGTTTCAATGTTGTCCTCATTATATGGTAGTAAGTTGTAAAAGGGAAAGCAAAACGAGTTCAAATATTCTGTATTCAAAATTTTATGTGATCTTTTGTGATTTATTTTATTTATTGACATCTGATCATTCATTTAAATTTCACTTAATAGTGTTAATTCTTCAACTTATCTCCTCAACAAAAAGAAGAAGAAGAAATTAGTATCTGATCCCGAATTGCTAATGTTCATTGACTAAGATTTTATTAGTTTTTAAATTTTGATCGAAGTTCTTAACATTAATGTAATAATGAATTTACATGTCATTTGCATAATTTTTTTAAAATAAAAATTAGTAATTGATTTAGGGTTTTAATACTCACACATTTATTAAATTCCTAATAAATTTTCAATTCAAAACATTTCACAAATAAAAATAAATAAAATTAAAATAAGTTTGTACCTATTAGTTTTTTATAAAAAGATTTTCAAATTTTAATCATAAATGTACCCATTCATATAATTTTTTTAAATTTTTTATTATTTTAAATGTACCCATCCTTAAATATATCAATTATTTTTTTTGAACAAACAATATTAACTACACTAAGAGGAGGGCGGTGAGCTTAACTTTACAATAGGCTAGCAATAATGTGGTTCAAATTCGCCTTTAGAGAAAATCAAACCTAAGACCTCTCACTTCCAAGTAAAGAGAAATAACATTAGACCGAAGTACTAAATGACTAAAATACCAATTTTTTATATGTAAAATGTATTATTTTTAAATATACAATGTACCCATTTTTCTTTATATACAATGCATTCAAAAATTTTGATCCATTTTTAAACTTATATTGGTACTTTCTTTTTTGTTGATTAGAGAATGTATTCATGTCGAGTTTAATCGAAGAAATTTACTAATGTTATTCAACCTAATATGTTTTTTTTTGTGGTTTTGAAGAATGTAGTCATGTTTTGGTACAATAATTTTTTTTTGTTAATTTTGATGAATGTACCCATGTTTATATATAGGAAATTGCTATTAGCACTCCAAAAATCTCATTTTGTACTCCAGAATTTCTATGATTAGAAATAAAAATACACTTGTGAGGAGTGTAGAATGAGATTATATACACACGCAAAATATATTAAAGAGTATAATTTATATTTTAGTAAAAAGGTATTGATAGCTAGGAAACTCATCCAAAGTGTTCCTTAAAAAGTTAAGGAGATAGATTTGTGGCATTAACTTTTTTTAAACAATTTTGTACACACGTTTTTGTGGAGTCCACTTTGTAATGTATAAACTAAAGATAAATTAAATCAAAAGAACACGTGTCACTCAAGTAGATATGTCAAAGAGAGGCCACAAAGACTTTTGGGTGCATAAAGTTTGAACTCAAATAAAACACGAAGAAAAAAAAATAGTTTATAGCTCAGTTGATTAAGAGCATTCATTCATACACTTGAGGTCCTGTGTACGAATTCATATCCTAATAATTTAGATGACAAAGTATCTATTGACTAAATATGAAATTACATATGTAGAACATCCAAAATCTAGTTTTCGAGTCGGTAAAGACTGATGAATGTTCAGCAAGCTTTAGGTGATCATGATAGATGGTAGGTGCAATTAAAGAACTCCCATTTTAGTTCTTAAAGTTGGTAAAGGAGAAGGAGGTCACCGTCATGAGGTAGGTTCAGTTTGATCATCTTTTGACTACATGAGCCGGCCATGAAGTTTCCTTTCATTTCACAACATTCACTTCTGGGCTCAATTTCATAACCTTCCTTTTGGACCTATTATTTTTCAATTTTTCTTAACCAATAAGCACAGCCCGTTACATAGGAAAATGTTTTACTTATTTAGAATGAGAGGAAGTAAGGAATCGGAAATATAAGAATAAGATAAGTACGGAGTTCTTAATTGATTTGCTTCTTAATTTTTCAGTATTAGATTATGAAATTTAAGGAAACAGAATGAGAATTATTCTCATTCATCTCATTCCCTATAAATAAACATATTATTAATTTATATATTCAAATATGCTAATTTCCATCATTAATTAATAGCTCACAGTTTAACAATGTGTAAAATAAATTACAGTTACAATTTCAGCAAACTCATGTTCTTCAAGTAACTCTTTCGATTTTTTATTACTCCTACACTTTAGCAAAACCACATAAAAGAGAGAAAAGATCCTCCTAAATAAAAGATTACGGAGAGCAAAAATGTAAATGGAAATCAAGAGTGATTAATTAGGCCACAAGACAGCTCCATAAGGAGGATTGCAGCTTCAGCAACATCCTGAGGAAACACTCGTTGAAAACCCGAACCTTTGAAACAAATCTTATTATTATTACCACTAATTTTGTTGTTGGGAGATACTGATGGAGTGTCGGTGACGATGAGCTTGCTCTTGCTATGGCTTCCCCGTGGTTTCTTCTCCTTGTTGGCCACCTTACCCTTGGCAGATGAAGTGTCAGTGGCGCCGACTACAAACCCATTTGCAGCAGCCGCCGCAGCCTCTGCCATGGCTCTTCTCGCTTTCCTCTGTCGGATTCCACATGCATTGCACAGCGACTGCGACAAACCAATATACACACAGATGAATATACTTAATTCAAGAGCATATTATATCTAGCCAAACATGTATTTGCTTATTTACCTATTGTCAAACAGTAAATTAATTTGAACCATTAGTCATGTTTATTTATGTGTCAGTCTGTTCGGTTCAGATTCAGTCTCACAATATAAAAATCTTACGGACAGTAACTACCTTGGGGCCGCGAGGACCGCTCCTCCAAAGTGGAGTTGTGTTTGTGTTACAGTCAGAACAAACCCTAACAGCTGGAGCAGTTTTGTTGTTATTTCTGGAAAAGCTGGTTTCGTCACTGTTTTCTTGATACTGAACAACTTGGAATTTATGCTCAGCTATCTCCGCAGCTGCAGGTATATGATTTCCAGTGGTACCGGCCGGCGCGGGATCCGGGTTGGTCATCTTTTGCATCAACCTCATCTTGGAGGACATCCATTTTACTGCCCTTGGCCTAATATTATTATTACTTTTACCCTCCTCTTCTCCTCCTCTACCATTGATCTCCCTTTCATGATCAGCATATGCCGACATTAATCTATGGTCCTTGTTGCTTATAACGTCCACCACATGAGGCTGAACTAAAGAAGACGACGAGGATGCTTGATCATAAGTATTTGTTCCACAATCCCGTATGTGCTTATCAGCCTGAGATTAAAAAAAATAAAAAAAAATAAAAAAAGAGAACAGACGTGGCTTTTGGAGTCTCGGACAAAAGTCTTTATTAACTTACTAACAGATGAACTATTTATCTAATGAAATTATGAGTGTGTGTCGTACATGTGACAATCATACAATGATACAAAACACTAAAAATTAGAGAACGAATATGGCTTTTGGAGTCTCGGACAAAAAATCAATGTTATATATATATATATATATATATATATATAGATGGTAGCTAATTCTGGAGAACGAATAAATCATCAGATCACAGAAGTACCAAGTTTGATCATGTACTTGTGAAGAATCAATTAAAGGAAGATCGAGCTATATGAAAATTTAATTAAGATAATTAAGTTTAATAAATATGTTCGCAGCTATATAGCTAGGTTTTCTTACCTTGTGATGATACAATAGTGATTGATCATGACCAAGAGTAGTGGTAGTAGTAGTGGTGCTAGAACTCCCAGCTCTTTGATCTTCAAAGGAGTCGAAGAAAGTAGGAAATGATGAGGTCAGAGAAGAACGTGATGAAGCTGCAGCTTGATTAGTATATGATGATGATATAATAAGTTTCAGGCGTTGATCCTGATCATTTGCTTGCTCGACATGGGAGAAAGGAGAGGATGGTGGGTTCAGATAGACTGGAGTCATCATGTGAGGGAGAGAGAAAGAGAGAGATCTAGAGAGAGAAGAGAGGGAGACAGATCTAGAGAGAGAAAGAGAGGGAGAGAGATCTAGGGCGAGAAAGAGAGGGGTTAAAATTAGGGTGTTGTGTGTCGAGTGTCCAGCAAAGGAGGACAATATGAGATAGGGTAAAGGCTGATCAAAAGGTCCTGAGATATTCTGAAGTCTTATAAGAGAGAAAGAGCAAGAACCCGAGAGAGAGAGAGAGACCTGAGAGGCTGAAAGGCATTCACGTGACATCGTGTCAAGAGGACTCAGATAGATAGATAAACAAGCTGCTGCTGCTGCTAGAAAATGACAAATACAAAGGAGGTGTTGAATGCTACTACTCGCAATGGCACTCCAGTACAGCATGTATGACAAACCCTATTAATTTTCTGCGGTTTTCAAACCCCACTATTTTATACAACTCGATAATAAAAACTTCATCAAATACATACATACTACACAACATGTAAAACTTTACCGCACGTAAAAATTTATTTATCATGTGCATGTTGTGTGCGTGTGTGGGGTCTTAGTTAGGGTTTTAGAGGTTCAAGTATCTATACTCATCACTGTTATTCCTCTGTGCACTGTTAACATGTTCTTAGTATTCTCTCACAAGTAGTCACCGCCAATACACTTTTTTCTTGTTTAGAGTATACGTAATAAGATATTAATCTTTAGAAGATCTTATATATGCTATTGTTTCCAATTTCGAGTTTAAACTGTGAGCGTTCACAATTCAATCTAACTAATATGTGAGGATGTAGAAATGTCTCACATCGATGGTTGAGAATGTTTCGTCCAATTAGATCTTGTAACAGCCTGATATATGCTCCGCAACAAAGTGAAATTTCAACTTCCTTCAATATATATATTAAAAAATAAATAGTTTGAAGAATAGATTAATACTCAGACAAATTAAACCTAGAAAACTGTGCAGATATATATGAAGAGATGGGTATGGAATGGAATGTATATGGATAGCCTATTTGCATATGGGAGCGTCTCTCATGATCTCATCCTTAACCTTGCCAAAACTCATCAAATGCTGGCACAGGCTACAGACAGTGACAACCTCTCTCTCTCTCTCTCTCAGCCCCCCCCATACCTGCCATCACCCTCGATTTTACTTTCAATTTCTGATATTTTCATTGCTCATCTTTATATTTCGATCTCCCTCTGTCCTTTTTTTTTCTCACACTGTTGACCAGGTCACATGGAGCGAGCAATGATTACTTCAGCTGAAGGATATATGGAGGCAATTTCATTATATTCATTTATTTAGTTGTCTCACAAGATTTTTCCGTTAATTCTGGTCCGTTCCTAATTCGAAAAGTCTTTGCTGCATTTTATAAGATCGCATTGGTTTATACAGTGGTGCAGGACCAGGGGACCCCTTTTAAATCTAAAGCTGGCTGCGACCACAATACCACTTGATGAGGTTTGTTCTACAGTTTAACAATATATTGTTTTGGCTACGCCCGAATCATTAAATTTTGTTCAAAAAAGCAGTATAAACTCCACATCTACAGTACACACATATAGAAAAAAATTACCCCAAGTTGCATGCATATAAAAAAAATTAATCGGCAAAGAGTGGTAATATTCTCAAAATCGTGTGTTTGGATGAGGGACTTTAAAGTTCCATGAATGTTAGTATATGTAAATTTGAATGAAGTATAAAAATTTGATAGAGGGATTTGAAAATGCCAAGGTGCAATATATTTGAGAAAACTTTCAAATGATTCTCGTAAAGATGTTGTTCAAAAAGTTCTTTCTATACCTTGTTTGTAGTGCATATGTAGTCTTTAGTAGAAGAATTATAGTGCTTAAGTAATTTATTGGTACTATTACTGTTGTGCATTTTTAACAACCGAGTCTAAAAATTTGTGGTAGGTAAAAATTTGTCATCCAAACATAAGGTCGAGAACTTATGCTAGACTTTCATCCTTAGAATTAGACTTGGCATTCATGTCGTGTTTTTCGTGTTGTGTCGTTTTCGTGTCATACCCAATAGCTTAACGGGTCGTGTCGTGTAACACCCGTTAAAATAAACGGGTAATATGACCCGACCCATTACCCGTTAAGAAAAATATATTTTAAATCAGTAAATAATGAAAATGAAAAACATAATTTGACCCTAAAAATGTAAGACGTAATACTAAATTAGTATATACATACCATATTGCCACATAAATACTACTTCAAAACATTAATAAATAAATAAATAAAACATTTTTCTTTCAAGTTTACATACCCCAAAATAAGAGTTTAATGAAAAAGCATTAGTGCATACTACAAAATACAAATGTTCAAAGATATGCAAAATGAAGAGAGTTATGTTTCAAGATTGAGGAACCTTGTACATTTTTTACAATAAAACCCTTCAAGTTTCATCAATCACGCAGGGAAATGGTATTGGAACTTATCGACGATGTTTTCACTAAGGTTTTCCATTATCCATAAACTATAGATTTAAAATTAACCGTTGATTGTCGTTTACATTTACGTTCCATTCTTCTCACCAAATTTTGTTTTTTTTTTCTTTTCTGATTTTCTTTTTTGAAAACATGATCTCTTAGAGGATGCATGAAGATGAATGATTTGGATCGTTTTTATTACGATGAGAGTTTTACCATTAGTGAAAATATAGCTCAAAGTCTATAAAGTCTCTAGAAACTATATAACATGAACTCATATTTTAGTTAACCGTAAATATTGGAATGTTATATCAACGATCTAAACTGTTCATTTTTTTACATCCGTCAAAAGATCACTTTTCAAAAAAAAAAATCTAAAAAATGAAATTTGGTGAGTAGAATAAAGTGTAAACGACAATGGACGGTTAAATTTCAATCTAAGGTTTATGGATTATGGTGTTAGATTTCAGAGTTGGCCCATTCACGAAAGTTGTAAAACTTGTGATTACAAGTGATTGTATTTTTTTTATATACATTTTTTACACTTCTACAATATTATTAATTTAGCTCTAAAAAAATATTATTCATGAGATTTGGAGGGTTTTAAAAATCTAAACAACCATGTAACGATTGTCTAAGGGTAGAGGATGCAATCATGAGCATTTATATAGGGGTGTGCTATCCACACCCCATTTTACTTCTTACACACCCCTTGTTAATTTCTATTTGTTGATTTTCTTCAATTCATTTGATCCGACGGTCGAAAATTAGAAGGGTGTGTGAAAAGTAAAATGGGGTGTGTGAATATCACACCCCTTTATATATGCTTTCACATTTTTCAGACTTATACATTAATGATTATGAATTTTATTTATTTTGAACTTCCTTAAAAATACATGAGGGTTTGTATAATTTTAAAAATTCATGTATGCACCTTTAAAGCGTAGAGGATGCGATTAAGAGTGCTTGCATATTTTTTCACATTTTTGGCACTTGTAAATTAATTATTATAAATATTTAGATGTATTTGGTATGTTTAAATTACTTGATGTTTTTATTTTTAATGTGTTTTATAATTTTTTAATCTCACTCTTTGCTCATAATATTTTATAAAATAAATAAATAAAACTTAAATTTTTAAAATTTATTTAGAATAATAATACAATAATAATTAATAAACAATATATATATATATATATATCCACTATATTTATTGTATTTTATAGTAATTAAAAAAAATTAAAATCATCAAAATAACTTTTTCCTTTTCGTGTCGAAATAGGTTACTCGCGTGTCACTCTCGTGTAAAACTGTTAAGGACCCGTTATTAACGGGTTATTATCGTGTGACCCGATAACGACCCGATTAGTTATCGTGTTGACCCGAAACCCGTTATTTTCGTGTCATTTACGTGTCGTGTAAGAAACTGCCAGGTCTACTTAGAATCACTTGAATCTTGAAATTATCTTGTTCCTACAATTAGTTATCGATTCCCATATCTAGTATGGCTTACTTCTTTTCCTCAACCATAACCATCATATCGATCGGATCCCATCTTATATATTTAACACCATCTCGATCACTAAGAGAAGAAGAAGAAGAAGAATACAAATAGTGCTATCTAGATTCCTAAATCACGACCATGAAATACCTAATCATGATCACAAAAGCTTAAAAAATCAACATCTTCGTTATAATTCATGAATTTATGAGATCAATAAACATGCTACGTAATATGAGTTGTGTGAGCAAGTAGTGTGCACGAATGTTTGAAGTTGATTGGTTGATTAATATTGTCATGATATGGCTACAGATCTATATATTATATATTTGTGTATATAGATCTCAATCGATCATAATATATATCATTTAACATGTAACAAAAATATAGGGGATGATTTTATATAGGAATGTAGTTATCATCAAAATCTTGGTTTTGTAATTGGGGGGACAATTTGAGCTACGTGACGCGACGACTACTTGTGTCGTTGCTTCGTGGTCATGCATGCATCGCTGTGTTTCGGCTCAAACCGTGTGGTAGCTCACCAAACCACAAACTAAATATTCATCTCCAACCTCACAATTCGTTATCTTCACAAATTAGTGGAAAATTCGATTAAGTTATATTATTTTTGGATTTATTCCCCTGATTATTAGTTTTTGTTGAACTCTGATTATTATTTGTTAATTTTTAGGGTTTTCTTTTCAAGGTTAATATATATACAGTAAAACTCACCAGTATCAAAGTCACACAAATGGTAGAGTTAGGAATTTAAATAGGGGTGGGATAATTTATTTTCCTTGTATATGTAGTGAAATTTAAGCATTGAGGGTACGCTAAATTTTTGTTTCAAGCAATATTAGATCATAACATGCTCATTTTAATAGCAAAAATTTTCGTCGATAAAACTTGGGGTGTGCTAGAGCCCAGGGCAGCAACTGGATGCCTCCGCCCTTGAACTCACACTACTTCCACACTCACTTTATTAAACTAATACTGCCTTATTTGTATCACACTCACTTAAGAGCATTTCTAGTGTAGGAAGGCCCGAGCAACAGGCAACTCAATCTCCTTAAATGAATAATAACTGCCTGTAATGAACAGTAAATGCCCAAGTGTATCCCCACCCCTAAATTGAATAGGCTAGACAATTCGTATTAAAATATTAGTATTTTTTTAGTTTATAAAATAATAAATGTTAACTTTATTTTTAATTTCGGATAATAATAAAAGATCAGTTGAAAGTATTCGAAAATATTGAAATGTAGTGTAAAGTGGAAGAACATAGTTACGTATTTATAGAAAAAATTATGATTTTTATATTTTTTAATAATTTCTATATATATTTTTAATAATTTAAATTGTGGCTGACGGCATGATGATGTCAGCCTTATGTCACACAGGCAGAGCACTGGGTTAGGCGATTATTGTTTTGACTTTGCCATCAGGCTCGTCTTGGGTCTAATAATCGCCTAACCCAGTGCTATGCCTGATGTCATGATGATGTCAGCCTTATGTCACACATGCAGAGCGTTAGGTTAGGCGATTATTGTCAGCCTTATAAACTCAGAAGCCGTACTATAAACTCGAGTGGGCTGGAGTGTTTTTGAGAGGGAGAGAATGAATTGGGTTGCCTATCCCCAAAGCAATAAGCAACGGTGGAGTTGGCTAAATCACTGTGAAAGGCTGAAGGCCTTAGCGGGGTGTTTACTGTTTTGGTGTATTTGGATCTCAAAGAATGGGTTCAAATTTTAAGTTTACAATCTGCAATTTTATTTCCTGGGCCTTTATTCACACAAACACCAAACGAGCCTAACCAAGATTGGGCCCAGTACCATGAATTTATAGTACGGCTTTTGAAAAGTGATCTCATTGCCAACTTCAGCAACCATAAATATGGTTTTACTGTGGAGATGTAAACATGGAATTGCTTGGGGGCCACCCTAAACACGAGACACAAATGTTTAATTATCTAAGAACTCGTTTGTATGTGTTTTTAAAATAGTTAAAAACGATTTTAGAGAAAATGTTTTTTGGTTCCAAAAGCAAGTTTTTTCTGGAAGAAACACCATTTGTGCAGGAAGCACTTTAAGTGTTTTTTTCAGAATTTACTTGCATTTTTACTGAGAATTGGTTCCAAAATCATTTCCACTAAAATTGTTTTTAGTTATTTTAAGACCCTCCTCAGTCCTCGTCCTCAACTACCCCAAAACCCTAAACCTGAAAGAAAATGAAGATATATATGAAAGGAAGGAAGGAGAAGGACCACCATATGGTCATCGTGGTCCTGCACCGAAACGACGACAGCGACCACTACTAGCTTGGTCTGTCGTAGTGTGGACCATCACAAACCAAAACTCTAATATTAATTTTAATTAATAACAGCAGTGCAGAATGTAGATGGAAGTTGTAATCAGGGCCGGCCCAGGCCCAGTGCAAACAGGGCGACCGTCCGGGGCCCAAAAAAATTGGGGGCACCAAAATTATTAGGGTGGTATATTTATATATGTTTTCATAAGAGTATAAATGTATATAATTTGGTTTAATGACATAGAAATTTAACTAGAAGTGGTGGTTTGGTCATTTGAAAATAATGAAGAGAGGTCTTGGGTTCAAAACACCACATGTGCTTTTTACTTTCTAACTTTTACAAATTTCTTTTCATATGAGTATAAATTTATAAATTTTGGTTAAATGATCAAGAAGTGTAATTAGAAGCAATGGTTTTTGTTGTTTAAAATTAACAAGAAGTCCTAACTTCGAAACGCTATGCGCATGTTTATTTTTTTCAATTTTACAAATTTTTGTTTGGTTGTTAATTTATTTTTAGTTACTAGTTAGTAGATATGTGGGTTATTATTTTTAAATATTAATTTCAATTCAAGTCTAATCTTCAATAATGAGTAACACGTAGACCAAATTTTTAGAGCAAATTGACAAATTATATGACGTTTTATCAAAATATTTAATTTAATATCCATTCATTACTAATACATATCAATTAAAGACTCGAAAACATCATTATTTTTTTACTCATATTGACAAGGTTAGTAAATAAGAAAAAACACATCATGATTTATACAAAAACACTTTCAAAGTTCAGATGAAAAATAAAACTTATTATCTATCTACTTGTAAGTCTCGGAGTTTTTTTGTTTTTTTCTCTTAATACAAAATAAATTAGTCTTTCTGTGTTTCTAAATTATTGAGTTTGAAGTATTTTTTTAAGTATAATTTTATTGATGTCTTACGTGTAAAAATAAATAATTTTCTTATACGAAGTTAGGGCACTTTTTTTAGCGCCGTCCCGGGCCTCAAAAATCTCTGGACCGGCCCTGGTTGTAATAGTAATAGTAGTAGAAGCTGTTGTGCTTACTTGCTGTGTTGGAAACTCCTAAAGCTTTCTGCATAATTATTTCCAGACTTTCCATCATAAGACTCACAGGATATATAATTTGTAACGGGGTTTGCTCTGTCACGTCCCTTTCAAATTATATGATCTCATTACATGGAGAGATAACTTGTATGAGATGCGTTTATCGCTACTACAGTGTTCCGGTCTAATAATGTAATGTTATGTTAGAAAAAAACTTATACACGGCATTGTATTATTGAATGCTGACGTTACATGACAGTGCAACAAATTTCATGCAAGTTCTTCTCCAATACTTGGCTAGAAAATGGAGGAAATGTTATAAAATTGAAGAAAATAAAACTAGGTAATGATGATTTTGCCGGCAAAGCATTTTGTGCTTTTAAGTATAGAGAGAGAAATTTGAACTTGGAGGAAAGTAGAAAAACTTCTTGATCGGAGTTTAGCACAATCTTTGTTGTTACAATGGGATCCCGAAGCAAATGAGGTTTTTCTCGTTGGTGTTAATTAGGCAGTTTGTAGACATTTTGTTGTTCTCAACAAGTCTTTTAGACTAATAGGTTTTAAGTTACTTCAATTTGAAACTTGTTGATATGCTCAGTTCCGTTTTATTATAATCGATTACACATTTTTTTCTCCTTAATTTGAAGATGGATTACTAATATCTCATCCACATGTGAAGACAAGGCACACTTGAGATCTTATCATACGTTTTAACTTTATCAGATTATACTTGAATTGACTTGAGATAACGTCACAACAAAAATCCTTCTTGAGGGCGGTCCAAAACTTGAAGAGCACTCAAAGCTAGGTTAGCTTGGCAGATAGAGACTGATAAGGATAAGTGACAAATATAGCAAAGATTCTATCGTTTAAAGACTGCAAGGCCAAAAGCCGAAGAAAAGAAAAGCCACGATTACTACAATTCTTCATTGCATTGGGATTCAATTTTGGTGGTGCAGAAAACAGGTACTGTATTTGTAAAGCATGCAACTTTCAATTTATGTTGTGGCCACAACTCTTGCAGCAATTTAGGTGAATGCGTCCAGGGCTGTTTGGCAAGCTATATAGGACAGTGGGTCAACCTCTACATATATGTACCAAAGCAACGTCACATGTACTTAGTACTGTGAGTCTGTGAAACATGAATTCAAGATGCTAATCATGCTACCATATGCGCTGCAGAGGGACAGATATCCACTCTGGATTTCACTCTTCGGACCACTCAGATTTAGACCTGACAGTTTCTTACACGACACGTAAAAGACACGAAAATAACGAGTTTCGAGTCAACACGATAACTAATCGGGTCGTTATCGTGTCACACGATAAGAACCCGTTAATAACGGGTCCTTAACAGGTTTACACGAGAGTGACACGCGGGTAACCTGTTTCGACACGAAAAGGAAAAAGTTATTTTGATGATTTTAATTTTTTTTAATTACTAAAAAAAAACTTACTATAAAATACAATAAATATAGTGGATATATATATATATATATATATATATATATATATTGTTCACTAATTATTATTGTATTATTATTCTAAATAAATTTTAAAAATTTAAAGTTTTATTTATTTATTTATAAAATATTATGAGCAAAGAGTGAGATTAAAAAATTATAAAACACATTAAAAATAAAAACATTAAGTAATTTAAAAATACCAAATACATTTAAATATTTAAAATAATTAATTTACAAGTGCAAAAAATGTGAAAAAATATGCAAGCACTCTTAATCGCATCCTCTACGCTTTAAAGATGTGTGCATGAATTTTTAAAACTATACAAACCCTCATGTATTTTTAAAGCATTTCAAAATAAATAAAATTCATAATCATTAATGTATAAGTCTGAAAAATGTGAAAGCATATATAAAGGGGTGTGATATCCACACACCCCATTTTACTTTTCACACACCCTTCTAATTTTTGACCGTCGGATCGGATGAATTGAAGACAATCAACAAATAGAAATTAACAAGGGGTGTGTAAGAAGTAAAATGGGGTGTGTGGATAGCACACCCCTATATAAATGCTCATGATTGCATCCTCTACCCTTAGACAATCGTTACATGGTCATTTAGATTTTTAAAACCCTCCAAATCTCATGAATAATGTTTTTTTTAGTGAAAAATTAATAATATTTTAGAAGTGTAAAAAATGTAAAAAATACAATAACTTGTAATCACAAGTTTTACAACTTTCGTGAAGGGGCCAACTCTGAAATCTAACACCATAATCTAGGCCTGGAAAACGGGTCGTGTCTGTCGTGTTCGTGTTGTTTTCGTGTAACACCTGTTATCTTAATGGGTCGTGTCGTGTCACACCCGTTATCTTAACATCTTAACGGGTAAAGTGACCCAATCCGCTATGACCCGTTAAGAAAAATATATTTTTTTTAAAAAAAATTGCACATTCCACACATTGCCACATAAATATTACTTCAAAATATTAAAACATTTGTCGTTTAAGTACTATATCTATACCTGAAAATAATACTTTTGTTAAGTATATAACAAGATTTTGTGATATCCACATCCACTAGTGTAAATATTTTAAATTGAAGATCGAATTCATTCATTGTATTCATATAGGGTCAAGGAGTGTATCTGAAAAAAATTATCAAAATCGGAGTTACATTAACCGTTAAATCGTGATTTTTTGTTTATAACCGTCAAAAACTTTGTCCCGTTACTTGATCTTTGAATGTTTGTTTTTTGTGATTTTTTGCTGATGTGATCTTGAAACATATACAAACAAGTTTGACGGTTGTAATCGTTGAAATTAGTTTCGGAGAATTCGTATCCCATCAAAACGATAGATTGACTAACACTTAAGAGTTTATTTATACTTTCATTAAGTATAACATAAGATTTTGTGGTATCCACTTGTGTAAATATTTTAAATTGAAGATCGAATTTATTCATTGTATTCATATAGGGTCAAGGAGTGTATCTATACAAAAAATCATCAAAATCGGAGTTAACATAACTGTTAAATCGTGATTTTAAGTTTACAACCGTAAAAAAGCTTTGTCTCGTTACTTGATCTCTGAATGTTTGTTTTTTGTGATTTTTTGCTGATGTGATCTCAAAACATATACAAACAAGTTTGACGGTTGTGATCTTAGAAATTAGTTTTGGATAATTCGTATCCCATCAAAACAATAGATTGACTAACGCTTAAGAGTTTATTTATATTTTCATCAAGTATAACATAAGATTTTGTGGTATCCACTCGTGTAAATATTTTAAATTGAAGATCGAATTCATTCATTGTATTCATATAGGGTCAAGGAGTGTAGCTGTAAAAAAATCATCAAAATCGGAGTTAAAATAACCGTTAAATTGTGATTTTTCGTTTATAACCGTTGAAAAGTTTTGTCCCGTTACTTTATCTCTAAATGTTTGTTTTTTGTGATTTTTTGCTGATGTGATCTCGAAACATATACAAACAAGTTTGACGGTTGTGATCGTTGAAATTAGTTTCGGAGAATTTGTATCCCATCAAAACAATAGATTGACTAACACTTAAGAGTTTATTTATACTTTCATTAAATATAACATAAGATTTTGTGGTATCCACTTGTGTAAATATTTTAAATTAAAGATCGAATTCATTCATTGTATTCATATAGGGTCAAGGAGTGTAGCTGTAAAAAAATCATCAAAATCAGAGTTAAAATTACCGTTAAATCGTGATTTTTTGTTTATAACTGTCGAAAAGTTTTGTCCCGTTACTTGATCTCTAAATGTTTGTTTTTTGTGATTTTTTGCTGATGTGATTTCGAAACATATACAAACAAGTTTGACGGTTGTGATCGTTAAAATTAGTTTCGGAGAATTTGTATCCCATCAAAACAATAGATTGACTAACACTTAAGAGTTTATTTATACTTTCATTAAGTATAACATAAGATTTTGTGGTATCCACTTGTGTAAATATTTTAAATTAAAGATTGAATTCATTCATTGTATTCATATAGGGTCAAGGAGTGTTGCTGTAAAAAATCATCAAAATCAGAGTTAAAATTACCGTTAAATCGTGATTTTTTGTTTATAACCGTCGAAAAGCTTTGTCCCGTTACTTTATCTCTAAATGTTTGTTTTTTGTGATTTTTTGCTGATGTGATCTCAAAACATATACAAACAAGTTTGACGGTTGTGATCGTTGAAATTAGTTTCGGAGAATTCGTATCCCATCAAAACGACAGATTGACTAACGCTTAAGAGTTTATTTATACTTTTATTAAATATAACATAAGATTTTTTGGTATCCACTTGTGTAAATATTTTAAATTAAAGATCGAATTCATTCATTGTATTCATATAGGGTCAAGGAGTGTATCTGTAAAAATCATCAAAATCGGAGTTAAAATAACCGTTAAATCGTGATTTTATGTTTATAACCGTCGAAAAGTTTTGTCCCGTTACTTGATCTCTGAATGTTTGTTTTTTGTGATTTTTTGCTGATGTGATCTCGAAACATATACAAACAAGTTTGACGGTTGTGATCGTTGAAATTAGTTTTGGATAATTCGTATCCCATCAAAATGATAGATTGACTAACACTTGAGAGTTTATTTATACTTTCATTAAGTATAACATAAGATTTTGTGGTATCCACTTGTGTAAATATTTTAAATTGAAGATCGAATTCATTCATTGTATTCATATAGGGTCAAGGAGTGTAGCTGTAAAAAAATCATTAAAATCGGAGTTAAAATAACCGTTAAATTGTGATTTTTCGTTTATAACCGTTGAAAAGTTTTGTCCCGTTACTTGATCTCTGAATGTTTGTTTTTTGTGATTTTTTGCTGATGTGATCTCGAAACATATACAAACAAGTTTGACGGTTGTGATCGTTGAAATTAGTTTTGGAGAATTCGTATCCCATCAAAACAATAGATTGACTAACACTTAGAGTTTATTTATACTTTCATTAAGTATAAGTTATAACATAAGATTTTTTGGTATCCACTTGTGTAAATATTTTAAATTGAAGATCGAATTCATTCATTGTATTCATATAAACTTTGAGTTATATTTTCACTAATGGTAAAACTCTCATCGTAATATAAACAATCCAAACCATTCATCTTCATGCATCCTCTAAGAGATCATGTTTTCAAAAAAGAAAATCCAAAAAAAAAATAAAAAATTTGGTAAGAAGAATGAAACGTAAATGTAAACGACAATCAACGGTTAAATTTAAATCTATAGTTTATGGATAATGGAAAACCTCAATGAAAATATCGTCAATAAGTTCCAATACCATTTCCCTCCATGATTGATGAAAATTGAAGGGTTTTATTGTAAGAAATGTACAAGGTTCCTCAATCTTGAAACATAACTCTCTTCATTTTGTATATCTTTGAACATTTGTATTTTGTAGTATGCACTAATGTTTTTTCATTAGACTCTTATTTTGGGGTATGTAAACTTGAAAGAAAAATGTTTTATTTATTTATTTATTTATTAATGTTTTGAATTAGTATTTATGTGACAATATGGTATGTATATACTAATTTAGTATTATGTTTTATATTTTTAGGGTCAAATTATGTTTTTCATTTTCATTATTTAATTGATTTAAAAAATATTTTTCTTAACGGGTAACGGGTAGGGTCATTTTACCTGATAATATTAACGGGTTGATTTCGGGTTGGGTCGTATTACCCGTTTATTTTAACCGGTGTTACACGACACGACCCGTTAAGCTATCGGGTATGACACGAAAACGATACGAATACGAGAAACACGACACGAATGCCAAGTCTACTCAGATTGAATCGGATAGTCTCTATTAACTCATTTTGCTTGTCTACCTCACACAAACCAAAAGCTATGATTTGTCTTTCACACACACTAAGGGCCCAACTTTCCTTGCCCTTAAGCTCCGGACACTAAAGTATGAAGAAGATCCAAATTCTAATAAGAGCTAAAATTAATAGTTCTACTTTATTAAGGACTGCTCGAAAATATTTTTGTTGAAAACAGGCTCATGTGAGTCAACTTCTGTATAAAGTATTTTTAGTCATAAACGCTTTTGCTAGAAGTTATTCTATAAACATGTTGAAATTTTTATTAAAATTTAATGCTTCTTAAAAAGAATTTGAAAATGCTTTATGAATAAATACTTATACGACCAGAAATACTTTGAACTTTTATACCAAATGCCCTCAAATGTGTTTCGTAGTCAGAAATCACTTTTGGCCACTTCAACAGCAATTACAAACTCTTGCAAAAAGCATAACCAACATTTTCATTAGAAAAGTTGAGTGCCTTAGAGCTCAATCGCTATTTCTGATTTTTTGAGAAAAAAATGCTTTCTATGGAAAGCACCTTGATCAGATGATAAAAGTGCTTCTGTCACATTCACAACCGATTACATTTGAGATTTTCTTAGCTTCTTCCAACTCAACAAAAAAAGCATGCACAACATTTTGCACAAGAGACAAGTAGATGGCTTTGTTTGGAAACTGGCCGTATCAGAGGAAGTTGTTTTCAAGTTTGCTTCTACATACATGCATGTTTGGCAATTGGCCTAGCTAAGTTGGCTCATCAGATTTAATTTTCCCATTGCTGCAAAACAGGCAAATGTAACCCATCCATTTATTTTGTCAGTCAAATAATAGAGACGGTGGACTCGTACATCTTTGCTTAGCATCTACAAAGGAGTTAGCAATTTTTTTTTTCTTTAAAAGTGTCATTTGCTAATTTATTTGGTAATTTTTATTCAGTTTTAGGTAATGCTAGGGAGACCCTCTATTAAATAATATTATGTAAACCATATAACGTAGTGGTTGATGATTAAATTATTACTCAAGTGCTGATTAAAGTGTTTATCTCTTATTGGTGAGACTTCACATAGTTTGTAAATGTGGTCTAAAAAGTTGATCTACATGTCATTACTCCTCAAACTCACTTTTCAACAAATTTTTCAGATTTTACTTTTCACCGTAGAATATTAATATCTTAGGTGTATCTTATCTTGTGGGGCCTAAATTTTATTTTCAAACTCTTTATTAAATAATATTTTTTAATAAAATATAGGGGTGTGATATCCATACACCCATTTTTACTTCTCACACACACTTTTAATTTTCGGTCATTGAATCAGATGAATTGAAGAAGATTAACGGACGGAAATTAACAAAAGGTGTGTGAGAGGTAAAAATGAGTGTGTAAATAGCACATTCCTAAAATATATTGCGGGACTCAATTTGTTAACTTAAAAAAGTAGCAACTGATCTTATATATATTACAAAGGAAGTTGCTACTTTTTTTAGTTTGCTAATTGAGTTGCTACCTCCGTTAAAATGACATTTTTTCCTCCACGGCATAACAAATCTATTTTGGTACTCAATTGCTATCTCCCTTAGAATAAGAAATGATTCTCGCAGTTTCCTCTGCACAGCCATACTCATATTTTGTTTTAAAAGTAAATAAGTTAAAAGAAAAAGGATGGAAATAGGTATCATGGTTGAAATTTCTTAAAAAAAGAACAATTTATATGAAACAGGTTCATCGATGTGGGATCTCAATCTAATAATACAATGCTATGTAGAGAAAAAGTTACACGTGACAATACATTATTAGATCAAAATGCTAAGTAATGATGAATTCGTTCCATATAAATCTTTCTCCTAAGAAAATTGCACTGAATGCTATGTCAAGGGATAAAGATGGACTCTTATTTCAAATGACTCAAAATTTTTCAACTTCCTAAGGCCATAAAAGCAAAATGCCACACCATCCATAATAGTGTTTAAGTGTTTGCTTAATTGGTGCCATAATAAAGCATAAATTAAAAAAATAAATAATTCAAACAAAAAAGAAAATGATGAACTCTCCATTTCAAGAAAACTAGAAGAGACTATTACCAAAAGAAAAAGAAAATAAAAAAGAAAAGAAGCAAAGAAAGAAAAAGAAAGAAGAGAAGAGAAATTAATATCTAATAAGATTTACATTTTTGTTTATCAACTCTAATTTACAATTAATAATTTGAAATTTCAAACACAAACAAAAACATAAATATTTTCATCAACTGACCTAACTTACACACGTAAATATTAGTGGCTTATGACCATTTTTGAGTCTTGAATTGAAGCTTCCTTTATACTCTTAATAAAACCTTACTATTTAAACTATTGATTTGATGTGTACGGACATTTTCTACTACAACAAAACATCCAGTTGATCATCAGAACCATGGATCAAGGTCTACCGGGCCCCACGTGCTCATCAGCATTCTCTCCAGCCATTCATCATCAACCTCCCCTGCATGATCACAGCCGTCCATTCCTCCCTTACCAAACACCAACTCATTATTACTCCTCCCGCATTCACTCCTCCACGCCCCATTCTCCGGCGATCCACCTTTTTTTCCGGCGGGCCCCACAAACTCCACTCCAACCATCACCGTTGATGCGGAGTCAGAAACCGACGCCCCGCAGCTCTCGCTCTTCCCATTCCTGACCACCAGCGACGGCGTCGGAAATGTCGCCGCCGGTGAAGACGGTTTGGTGCAATCAGAAGTAGCTGTAGTGGTGGTGGTAGCGGCGGGGGCGTTGGTGGTCGTTATCTCCTTGTAGAGCTCTTGCATGACCTCCTCAATCAACTCTTCTTTAATGGGAATCTCCGGCAAGAGCTCGTCACTGAGCTCCGGAAACTTTCCGGCGACGTCGACGGAGACGGCAGACTCCGGCGGAGGAAACTCTGGGGCAGCTGCTTCCATGCGGTCGGACTCTGATAAGAGTAAAACAGAGAGAGCAGAGTGAGTGTGTGTGAAAAAGCAAGAACAAATGGATTATAAATGGGGGAGAAAAGCACGTGACACGCTGGCAGGGACTGTGCCACGTAGGAGACGTGGACCTGCGGTGATGACGTGGACGTATGTATGTCGTGGTGAAGTCGAAACTGAAACTGAGGAATCGGAGCTGACGTACGTACAGACAAAAGTACTGTCCTCGGTAGTCCGATTTGGGACAAAGTGAAGGGCTCGTGATTCTGTGCGGCTGATCTGCATCGCTGCTCTTGTGAACGACCGTTGACATTTTCTTGACCTTTTTATGTAAGCGGATCCGACGGTCCGTGTTTGGGGTAGTTGTACGACTTTAAACTTCGGTGGGAAAACCCGGCTAACAAAAATTCTTTTGTGCTTTAACTGTTAGATCTTGATTTTTATATTTTAAAACAAGAATTTAACGGTTAAAACACTATAGACACCGGTTATTTTAGAATTTTACTTGAAAAAAACTTAAGCAGGGCAACTAGTTGGTCAGGTCATTCTCACAAAGTGTGGGACCATGTGCATTTGATGTTGCATTTTCATGGTACGATTGGATGGTAACCAAATATAAAGATAGAGTAAAAGACATTTTACTACCCTTATGTTTGGTGGTTTTCAACATTTAGTACATCAATTTTTTTTCATCTCAGAGTCATACCTAAAGTGTAAATTTTGGGACAGTTTCATACATCCGTTAGTCAAACTGTTAGTTCTTCCGTTAAGTGATGACGTGGCGTCTTGATTGGGCGCCACGTGTCATAAAAAATTAAAATAATTATTTAATAAAAAAAATATTTAAAAACAAACAAACAAACAAAACAAAAAACAAAATCTGGGATTTGGGTTTGGGTTCGGGTGGGGCTGGGGGGGGGGGGAAGAAGAAGGAGAAGGAGGAGGAGGAAGAAGAAAATAAGAAAAAAAAATCTGGGATTTGGGTTTGGGTGGGGCGCGCCGGGGGAGGGGGGAGGAAGAAGGAGAAGGAGGAGGAAGGAGGAGGAAGAAGAAGGAAGAAGGAGGAGGAGGAAAAAGAAAAAAAGAAAAAAAATCTGGGATTTGGGTTTGGGTGGGGCGCGCGGGGGGGGGGGGGGGGGGAAGAAGGAGAAGGAGGAGGAAGAAGAAGGAAGAAGGAAGAAGGAGGAGGAAGAAGAAAAAAAGAAAAAAAATCTGGGATTTGGGTTTGGATGGGGCGCGCGCGGGGGGTGGGGAGGAAGAAGGAGAAGGAGGAAGAAGAAGAAGGAAGAGAAGGAGGAGGAGGAAGAAAAAAAAAAAAGGAAGAGAGAAACCGAACCAGAAGAAGAAAAAAAGAAGAAGAAGAAGGAGAGGAAGAAAAAATATATATTTTATTATTATTTTTATTTAAATAATAATTTTTAATATTATTTTTATTTAAATATTTTTTAATGACACGTGGCGCCCAATCAGAGTGCCACATCATCACTAACGGGAGAACTAACAGTTTGACTAACGGATGTATGAAACTGTCCCAAAATTTATACTTTAGGTATGACTCTGGGATGAAAAAAAATTGATGTACTAAATGTTGAAAACCACTAAACATTAGAGTAGAAAATTGTCTTTTACCCATAAAGATATGTTACCTTTGGAAGTGACTATCCAGTTCGTCAAGCTGTCGTATCGAAATTAAATTTTTCTAATTTTTTGAAGTGATCATTAGCTCGTCTAGCTGTCATACTGAAATTAAAATTTTCTCTTTTTGAAGGAGGTCATGGTTGGAAAAATCAATCTCTTTCTTGATTAAGCCTAGCAGTAGATTTCTAATTTAAAGGCAAATGGACTCGTATATGTTGTATTATTGTAGCACCTATCGTCCAAATTGGTGAATCATGCATTGAATTGTTCCAAGGGAAAAAAAATGCAAGAATCATTTGTACGACTTCTGGAAATTAATCCCAACAATTCATGCTTGTGAAACAAAAGTGCGTCCGTAGGAGCAGAGTGATCCAGCCATTCATAATTGTGAGACTCACAAAGCAAAAACAACCAAGATGAGTCATGCGAGCAACTGTTCCTAGCACCTTCTCATGTCATAATGCTGTGGCTAGAGTATTTGGTCTTTTGGGAGAAAATGGTATCATTTCGAGTTTCCTTGACAAAATCAATAGTGACAATTTCTGTATGTTATAAAACAGAACCTGGACAAAGTCACAGGGCAATTACAACACCAACATATAGTCTTCAAATCCATGACTTTTGCACAAACACACTGGTATATTCATGTATTTCTTGTATGACTAGTATTGTACATATGCAGTGGAATCGAAGATTACACTTCGATTTCCCTCAGACGGAGTTAGGGATGGGCAAATACTCATTGGTTATGAGTAACCGCGGTTACCCGCCTATTTAAATTAAACGATTATGGTTATGAGTAATCGTTTAAATAAATAAACGGTTATTGGTATAACTATTTACCTGCGAAATTTAAATGGACGGTTATGGATATTAACTGCGGTTATAAACGGGTAACCGTTTACCCATTTATTTTATATATGTAAAACCGGCATCTTCACCTTATACTTCTGCGCTAGTGCAATCACAGCTCCTGCTGTTGACACACCCTCCGCCACCTGGTCAACCAACATAGCATTACCATATCAATGAGCCATAATTTCAAACTTCTGAGTTGTTCCAAACATTTTTAAGCTTAAGCACCTGATTCATAGAACTCAGTATGTCGTCAAGTTGCTCCCCCGATCCAAGACGAACCCCAACTGTTCTGTTTTTGGAAAGGTTCACAAAACATGTAAGCATGATGTCCCCAATTCCTGATAGACCAGTGATTGTTGCCGGCTTCGCGCCCATCTTCAGGAGATATATTGGAGGGCAAAGCAGTCAGACAACAATAGTTAAAAGCAAACAAATGTTTCATTTGTACAGCCACCTGGGATTACACAAAAAACACAAAAAATTATGACAATTTTTTTTTAAAAATTTTCAAGTTGTCAAAAAACATGTAGATAGGTGAAAAAGGAGAAATAGTAAAAAAAATAAATAAATAAAGAAACGGGTTAAAAAGGGAAATGGGTAAACGGGTATTAAACGGTTACGGTTAAATGGGTATGCGGTTAGGGTATGGTTAACCGTTTATAAACGGTTATGGGTATGGGTATAACCGTTTAGGTAGTTACTCAATGGGTAAACGGTTATACAGGTATGAGCAAAAACGGTTATGGGTAAATAACCACGGTTACCCGCCCGCCATAACTATTGCCCATCCCTAGACGGAGTGGATCGTAGAAGAAGGCTCTGTTTATAATACATCACTTGTACCACAAGGGCCGATAAATGGATAAAAAACTTTGAGAGCAAGTTCTCCGTAGCTGGCTGCAGGAGACTTCGTTTTATCTTTTAAGAAACAAGATACTGTCAATGAAGCCAACTGACCTTCCTCTATTACCGCCGATGGAAGGCATTGTATGCCGTAGTTCATTATCTGTCATCAGGAGGCAGCGTTGGACTTTTGGAGCACATTCTCATCGCATGAAGCTCTCTCAGCCTAATAGCTGGGTTGCACAAACCTACAAGTTTTCAAGAATTTTTTCACATCACTGCATCTTACAGATAAATACCCTTTCAAAACATTTCTATGCTGACTAAGGTCGACACAGTACACGTAGAAGAAGCCACGTGGTCTGTTCAAAACTATCAGAAACGTTATTTTTTGAACAATCAAATTCTTTGGTAAACAAGACATTTGGTAGTTTTCATTTGCAATGTCCAAGACTCGAGTTCTGGTATTACTTATCACAAACGCCAGCCAGAACAAGAGATCTAGGTAAATTTTGTTTCAAAGGGAAATACTGGCCAACAATCCTGTTTAAAGAGGACTCGACGGAAAGAAGGTCATCCTCACTATACTAGAAAACGTTTTACTCTTTGAACGTAAGAATATGGTCTTATCAAATTTAGCATAAGAAGAATTATTGCACCAGTTTTCTTATTAAAGGGAACATAAGCCTCCGTCTACGTACGTGATCATACCAGAAATCAACCACTGGTCTCTCGAATTTCCAGTATAACTAGGAGTTTTCTTTAAATATTTGAGACTAACAATATGACCTGTTGGATAAAGTACCTGAACATTTTGGGATGTCCCACACTGCAATGGATGTAGGTGTGCAACGAGGGTCACATAATGCCTGATTATCCTCGTGATTGACATTCATAGCAAGCATCCATGATCCAATAGTGACGTCCTCATTGCTAAACATTCTCAAACTGAAAGCCAGGAAATACATCCATCAAACAAAGGGACGTCCATAGGAAATGTGAAGCTAAAACTAAAGCCTAAGCCACATTTCACATGGGGGTTCTCAAAATCAATATATTTCTAGAAACGAGGCAAAAACTTCCAATTGAAAGAAACAATGGCTAAAGTAAAGAAAACACGAATAAAAACAGGTGGCCGACCTGTTATTTCTAGCATTTACCAATGATGCTACCGCCTCTGCAGACAGAATATAAATAGGACCAAAAGCATGCTGAAAGTATTCGTTCCCAATTAGATGTCCTGATTTCTCATACCTGAATAATAAACAGACATAATTGATGAATAACAAACGGGCAGTTTATTACAAAAAATGTCAACCGAGCACAACGGTAAACACTCTGGGTTAACAAGTTGGAAACCAACAAACCATTTCATTTTAGGGTCAGTGACTACTGGTCCTTTCTTCATGCACCCAATATAGGTTTGTGGATGTGTTCGTTCCTTGGCTAGAAGCGTTGCCAGTCGGTCTGAAAAATTACGGAAACATCAGTAAATTCCAATGTATTCATATTCACGGCTTCATGACAGCATATAGGCTGGCACTATAATATACCTGGACGCAAATAAATGTCATCACTGGCTTTGACATAGTAATCTGCTTCGAAAAGTTGAAATGCTGCTTTGAAAAATGCCAACCTGCGAAACAGCGTGATTAAGCAATATGACATGAACTGCCAAGAACACAAATCCATCATCGACATGACAAACTTCAATAAAAACCGATGACTCTTACGTTTTCCACGGAAGGTTTAGATAATCTTCATTGATATCAATAACCAAAAAGTCTCTGTACTTATCGATCTCCTTCTGAAGCTCCGCCATCTTCTTTGCAACTTTCGATCCCCCGATAACGAACCTAAATGCTAAACCAGTAGCTTGTTCCAACCTACAAGATTAGGTTACAAATTTACTCTCCCAATATAAGGAGCTAAATGACATTCAAATCAGACCCAGATCGTTGATCTCAATCTTAGTTAATCTAATCAAAATCATTGCTAAGTTATCGATCATACAAAACCCAGAAGTGCTACCACACAAGTGCACATAAACTATAAATTTAGTAACTTCAACAAAATTTGATAAAAACCAACATCAGATTAACTGCAAAATTTAGTAACTTTACTGCAAAAAAAAAAAAGAAAAAAAAAGAAATTTACCTCAAAAGGCCATCTGGGTCGGAAGGAAACCAAGTGTTCCGCAACACTGCACGGCGATCAGCCGAGCCGAACCCGGTCTGAATTCCGACGAACCCAAGAAGCTTGGGCCGATCAACCAAGCCACCATTTTTATCACCAACCTGCCGAGACTTCGACTTTGATTTCCTTCTTTTGGGGGTTTTCATTTACTTCTCTTTCTATCAGTTTTGGTTTTTCATTATTAACTCTACTTGAATTTTGCAATTTTCAGTTTCTTTTTCCAAAAATTCTTTGTGCAAGACATGTGTTTTTTTGTTGATACTGTATCAAATACATATTATTGACATGAATTCTATGTGCAAATCGTCTTTTAACCAAATACAAATTTTATAATAGTATTGACATGTTATAAACATATTGTTGAGCAAAAAATTGTACATAACATGTAAACAAGTAATTTACTCGACATAATTTCATCCTCGTTCATTTTTTCAAAGAGTGTTTTATTAAATTCGAGTTCGACCCATTTTAGGCTATGCGCCTATTAATTACAACTTTTCTCTAAGGAAAGGAATACTCTTTGATTATAATATGAATAAATCATAACTTGGGGGTTTGGGGTTTATTTGATTTTGTGACTGCATCCAAGTAAAGCCTTAGATTGCCTACGTACCCTCGTTGAGGGATCAAGTCACTCGTAGTTCCTTGATTTGGTGTTGGTTTGAATTTGATGTCTTCTGCAGTTTTAGCTCGTGCAGGCAAAGAGCATGTGATGCCTTGTGCAGTTTTAGCTCATGCGGGTGAGGAGCATGTGATGCCTTGTGCAGTTTAGGCTCTTGCAGGCGAGGACTTTGAGCCATTGGAGCTTTTGATACGGCTTTATGCCATTCGGTGGTAGTTTTGTCATTTGATATTTGATGTGGCTTTGTACCATTTGTAGTAGCTTCATGCTATTTGAAATTTAACACGGCTTCATGCCATTTGAAACTTGTCGTGGCTTTGTGCCTTTTAAGTCTTGTGCGGCTTCATGTCCTTTGATACTTGATACGACCTTGTGCCTTTTGAGATTTTCTTCTTTCTCCATGTGAAGCAACATTCCTATTTTATTTGGGGAGTATTTTATCTGTAGTGAACCCCATCTTTTTCCTTTCCTTGCTGGATACCTTCTATTTGAAATAGGATTCTAAAAGCATGAAAGTTGGACCCTCACGTGAACGGTAGAACTTAGTTTCACCCATGCTTGAGCGGCAAATATCACTGCTTGAGCAGCAGAACACAGTTTTAAACCCGCTTGAGCGGCAGAACCCAGTCTTATGCACGCTTGAGTGATAAAGACTGTCGCTTGAGCGGTAGAGCGCAGTCTTATACCCGCTTGAGCGGCAGAGATCACTGCTTGAGCGGCAGGGCACAGTTTCTCTTTTGCTCTCCACGTGAACCATGACGGGGCCCACATGAAGTTTTGAGGAAGCTTTCCTTTTAGTCCTACTGTACTCTTCGGCTAAATGGAATAAGATGTAATAAGATTTTGAGAGCTTTGGTTTTTAACTTAAGCCTTATCAAAATATATATATATATTTTATGGATGTCAAACAAGTACACAACAGTTTGGGACCCTTCTCCATTGTGACTTTGCTTTTTTTTATTTTTATGATGATGTGCTTTTCTTCCAGAGAATACAAAGGGTTTTTTTTTTCTCTCTTGCTTCTTAATCAGCTTCCTGGAAAACATTTTGTTACTGCCTTTTGTTTTCGCATAGCCGCACATCAGAATATCGTCATGCATGTTTTTTTTGCTTCATGCATGTTTCTTTAGGCACCCATGAGACTGGAACTTGGAACACTTCCAAATTTCTTTAGGCACCCATTTCTTTTAGGCACCCACGGTTTGCTGCATGTGCGAGTACGGTCAGCGGGGATGAGGTGATCGTGTGAGCATGTACTGTTCCTTTCTTTCTTTGCATGGATGGAAAGTATGGATGGTTCTTTGCTTCCATAAAAATATGAAAGTAAATGGCAGAGCTCATTTTTCCTTTGTCAGTGTTTTTGAACATGTATAGAAATCTTTGCTCTTGCTCTTTTGATGTTGGAGTGGAGCATTTAACTAGTTGTCTCCAACATTTCAGAGGTGCATATCTCAGATTAGCGATTTGGATGACAATTGTTACACTTTTGCATATCAATGTAATCTTCTTTTCCAGTGCAGGTGACATCTTCTTTTAGTCAGCGACTTTTCTTCTTGCATTTGGGACGACCATGGCAGTGAGTAGTGTTCTTGTGTGGTTTGGTTCCCTTCAGATTTAGGCATAAGGAAATAATATGGCTGCTGCCATTCTTGGACTGTTTTGCTTACAATGACATGGTCTTCAACTGCTTCCGGGTTGGGTTGGTAATGGCTCGGCGAGACTACTCTTCGGATTTCAAGAAGGCATCATGGTAAAGAATTTTCGATCGCGAAGACATGGATATCAGCGGCACCAAAAGAAAACTTTGGTTTGGTATGCAATTTTGGCATGCAGCTTTCGTTCGAAATCATCGAGGATGACGGTTGCTTCTCCGTTGCATCTCTGAAGAGAAGGTATTGAAACTTCTTTAGACACCCATGCGGTTGCCAAAGGCTGATTTGTGGCTGCGTCTTGGTGAAGTTGGCATCGGCAAAATGTCTCCATTGGTGGAGATGGAGAAGGAACACTCAGTGGGTGGAGAAGTTGGCAGCGGCAAAGCCGGGGAAGACGGCAAAAGACGACATGTTTCCACCACCATGGAGAGATTTGGGGGATCGGTGTGAATTGGTGGTGCATGTTTCCACCGCCATTTTTTTTGCTTCGGTGAAACAAGAAGAAAAGGAAACCCATTTTTTTCTGCAAAAGACGACATGAATGTTCTAATAAAAATCAAGAAACCATTTATGAAAATGTAAATACCTTTTGAAGCTTTCTTTTTTGGTTTCTTGTTGCTGTTTCTTTTGTTCTCCCTTGGTGTTTGTCTTATTCTTTTTTGTTGATTTCCTTCCTTGAACCACTTGCTTCAGATTTCTCTCTCAATTTCTCTCCTAATTTCTGCAGCGTCTCTCCCATTTTTCTTCCTTTTCGTTGTCCCCTTTTCTGATAGCTGATGCCTTATTTATAGGCATCACAGAAGCCTCCAGATCTTTTTACATGGGGAAGATAGTGGCCATGTCTTCCGCCACATTCCTACTAACTGGGCAATCTTCCCACGTTTTGCAGAAAAATAGGAAAAACCTTCGTTCCCTGCTCCATGTTCTGACTGAAGGTGAAACCGTGCATATTTTTATGGGATACCTGTGCGACTTGGACTTCTAAGTCCAAACTCTCCACGTGGGCAGCTGTACCCCACTTTTTGAGGAGTTTGCACGCTGCAAGACTCCTTTCCTTTTTTTTATTTTGCTTTATTTATTTTATTTTTTATTTGAGGATTTATCTGATGTTAGGCAACCAAATGGAGAAGGGTATTTGAATTCCTTCATTTT
Source organism: Crataegus laevigata (assembly GCA_963580275.1). Lineage (NCBI taxonomy): Eukaryota > Viridiplantae > Streptophyta > Magnoliopsida > Rosales > Rosaceae > Crataegus > Crataegus laevigata. Next base: position 5,211,627 of record OY756949.1, read on the forward strand.
TGGTGGTTTTAGATAAGTAGCGTTCTTCAACACCATTGTTTTTTTTACTGTTTGTTATTTCCTTTGAAGAGAGGAACACAACGGTCAGTAAAGCTTCTCCTTCATATATATTTTGTTTGATTTGGATTTTAATGAATATTCTGCAACCTTATCATTTTTTTGTTCTTGATTTGTCACAGGTGTCTTTTGGTGGTGCTTCTTGTTTCTTTGGAAGCTTGCCCAATGTCTTACAAAACAGTAGGATTTTTATCCCTTTGGTTTCGATGTACCGCTTTTGCTCCATCTTCATTTATTATTATTTTTTTAGTCCAACACATGTTGGATGATAAGTCAAATTTGTCAAGCTGGGGGGGAAGTGGATGACCATGTTGTTTAGCTTTGTCTTTTCCGTAGGCTGTATGTATGACTTGGTTTCAAACCGTTATGCATGACTAAAATTTTCCATGCGCCAGACCCCTTTTTTTCTTAATCAACTTGTGAACTTCAAATGCTGCTGATTATGGGAGGGAGCCTGCTTAAATTCTTTATTCAACGCATAAAATCGTGAAACGGGGGAAAGAATCCTTGGAATTTTTCAAATTGTCAGGCCCTCCAATATTCTTTTCCGCAAGCCAACATGCATAATTCTTTTCTGCAAACCTATATGATGATATATATATTTATTTATTTATTTTTTTTTTTTTACTCAACACATATCATATCAAATATTATTTGAAAACCGGCTAAAATGATAATACACAAATTTTAATTGCTGAAATGATTCCATTTTAGTATTTGATCGATATGTGTGAATATTTGGTTTTAATCAGTTCTAGCAATTGAGATTTGTAAATTTATCTTAGATTTATTTTCTAAAGTCAATTAATTAAAAACAATATAAGTTAAATTGTTATCGCGACACATTGTTTGGAATGAAAGATAATTAAAAATATAGAAAACTTCATTTTAATCCTTGGCAAAGATTACTTTTTGATTAAAACCATGAGTAAGATCAAAATCTAATTTTAGTCCATTGATACATTAATAACCTCATTTATTAATTATATTTTGATTTTTTTTAATTATTTATCTTTTTCTTTCTAATTTTTAGTGTATTAATTTTATTTCATTATAATTTTTATTTTCATTTCATTCATTGTAATATATTTTTGTTGTGAAAATTTAGATAAACTAATTTTTTTATACAATATATTTCGATGTACTGTAACTTCTTCATTTAGGTATATTAAATTCATTATAATACATTTCGGTGCATACATTTAGGTACACACATTTCGGTGCATACATTTCGGTGCACACATTTCGGTACACACATTTCGGTACATACATTTCGGTACTAACATTTCGGTGCATACATTTCGGCACACACATTTAGGTATATTAATTTAATATTAATACATTTCAGTGCATATATTTAGATACATACATTTCAGTGCATATATTTAGATACATAAATTTCGGTGCATATATTTATGTACACACATTTCGGTGCGTATATTTAGGTACACACATTTCAGTGCATACAATTCAGTACACACATTTAGGTACATTAATTTAATATTAATACATTTCGGTACATATATTTAGGTACATACATTTCGGTACTAACATTTAAATATATTAGTTCAATATAATATATTTCGGAACACACATTTCAGTACTAACATTTAGGTACATTAATTGAGTCTTTCAAGTTTGAGGAATGTTAAATAAAATTAATAAATTAAAAAACTCTTTTTTGGTCAAAAATAAATTAAAATTTGTGTATTAATAAATTTAAATATTTAATGGAAGATATTAAATAAAATGCACATTAATTATTTTGAATTAAGGACACATTAAGGGACTAAAAATCAATATTCAATCTAACACTAGGTTTTTTTTAAATTTTAATCTTATTCAAGGATTAAAGTTCAAAAACCCCTTAAAAATAATCAATGTTGAATTGCATTATAGACACTTTCTTTTGTTTCATTCTTTTTGGAAAAGGTGATGGAGTGACCTAAAAAAATGAGTGTAGCAAAGATGAGAATACTAATACTTTGTTTAACCAACATTTACAAAATAAGTGTAACGCAAAGGAGGTGCTTCATTGGATGTGTGTATGAAAAAGAATATGATTAATCAACTTAATGGTATGACGACCCAACATTTCAGATAAATATATGTTATATTATTTCCCAGTCTAGCTCAGCTCATGAACATTCAAATCTCAAGCTCTCGACTGCCCACACCCTTCCAAATGGATGGCATCGGCACGAAAAAGTTTAACATGTTTAATCAACTTAATGGGATTAACTTTTAAATTCGAAATTCCATTCTTCATTTTTATTTCGCTTACTTTTTCTGAGTGTTCCTAATGTTGATAAAAGAAAATGTCAAGATCAGTGTCAATTGTGCTTTGACATTCATAACTAAGATTAACCCCGTGGTAGGTGATGATTCGATATTATATTATATATTTTACCCCTTGATTTTAGTTATAACTTATTGGTTATTTTGGTGAAGTCTTGATACTTTAGTTTATATTTTTAATGTAGGACATTCGACTTTCTATTAAGTAAAAAGTGTCCAAACGGATGAATTTTAAAGTGATTCCAATTGGAGGATGTTCGTGAGCCTTTCAAGATGATTGTGTCAAAATTCCAGATTTTTCTACCAAGTCGTTTGACCGTGGCGATGAAATAAAAGCCCAGCGCGCAGCTTTCCCAGATTGACGTTTCTTAACGTTTGGGTATTTTTAAGGTCAAGATGAAATATTTTGAGGAAGATTCTTTCTGAGAATTTGTAGGGGACGTCTTCGACTTTCAAAAGAGACCTTTTAGGACCAAATTAGAGTCAAAAGTCTGATTTTCTGAGAAGTTCGAATTTTAGTTCAAATAGGAAACCTTTTATTTTCTATTTTACTATTTTATTATGTTTCCTAGTTGTATTGTAAGACCTTTTCTAGGTAGGGTTTTATTTTGTAGTAGTATAAATATGGCTATTTAGCCATTAGGTTAGAAAGGAGAAGAGACGCATCAATTTGGAGAACTTAGCTAGACTTTGATGATTTGTATTACAAGGTGTTTTCTATCATTTTTCTACTTCAATTAAATTTCTTTTGTTTTATGGTTGTTCGTAACTAATTTCCTTTTACTAGGGCGATGCCTTGAGCCTTAGTGACACACCCCGACCCGGAAAGTCCACTTGGACTTCGAATCGAGTTGTGCTGGCCGACACCTAAAAGGTGACGAAGCCATAAAGTGTAGTGTAGTGGAAGAAGAATGTGAATACATTTAAACCTAAAAGTGTCTAATAAAAAGAATGCGCGGGTGAGCGGGATTGAACCTTTTCACACGTGATGTCAGAGCATAAGACAATATAGTAAATATGATGAGGGTTATACCACTGAAGGTATCCATCTCTTGAGATTTTCCAGAATCCTCGTATACATGTAAACACAGCTACTAAACCTGGAGGGGCGAAAAACAAAGTTGAGTGGTCAGCAAAACAATGCTTATATGAAAACCTTTATTTTTTAATATACTAACCCCTTACCGTAAAACAAGTATAGTTTCCTTAAAACATACTACGTAAGTATGTAAACGATAATACGATAGCAATATAACCAGAAATATGCCAAGTCAATGATATATCAATGACACAGTAGTAAAATAATGTGATAAACAATATAATGAAGTATTCATCCATCTAAGTTGACACATGAGTTCGAGCAGACAATATCTGACACGAACAAGACTGGGTGTAATCAATACGCTCTAGTACTATGATCACGTGAAGACTGGTGCGAAAGCACAGTCACATACAAGTCAGATTGCCTAATGCAATCTATCTGACAAGACTGGCACCTAACCTGGATCCAAGATGAGCGAACGGTGCGATGTGAACATACACGTGAAGGACTGGCCCTGGCCCTAGGGTGAGTACTAACACCGGTGCAGCAGGATGAGCATGTAATAATATGTATGAATGTCATGACAGTAATATCCCAACTATCAGCAACATTTATCACAATTATCAACTACTTGGCAATATATACGTAAAGTGAAGTAAATATGCATTTAGGGAAACTATAAATATGTATAGGTATAAAATAAACTGCCAACTCACTTGGAGCCTGCGCTACAATTTCCTAGCGCGAATATCAAGGCATCACGAACGATCGTCACCTAAAACAAATATCAGATCACATCTCAGAAACCTTACCAATCGAACGTGTAACTTACGTAAAACACATTCCCAAGGACGTTCTAGAATGGTTTGAAACCCATTGACCAAAAGTCAACCATCGGTCAAAGGTCGACGATAGGGTCCACAACCCTACGTAATTCTATCCAGAAGATCCGTACCTTGGATTTCTGATCCGTAACTTCCAAAGATCCACATTATGCTTCTAGAACAACATCCTAAAGTTTCGGAATGATCCAATGGTCAGATCTCCGCCAATTGCTAAAATTAAGTGGCGGCGACATTTTATTTTACAAACTTACAAATTCAATTCAGGAAGATCGGTTGTTTAGATTTTCGATCTGAAAGTTCCTAATATCCTCAAATATTACGTACTATAAAGTACTAAAGTTTGGTGACGATCCAACGGTCGGATTGTCAATTCATGTAAGGATCTTGTGACGGCCAACTACGAAACTATAATAAAACATCAAAATTTCACTAAACAGATGTCAAATATGGAATCAGGGCTTCAAAATTAGCCTAAGATGGTCAGGCAGGGTCTCAACCCATGCGCCGCTGCGCTTGGTGGCTAGCCACCACAATTCGCTGGAAAATTTCACTATTTCTAAAAATTCTCAAATTTCACAGAAATGATGATCTCAATGAGAGGAACAACTTTCATACTTGTGGCCAATGCCAAAAGTGGACGGAAGATGGTCAATTTTGCCCACAAAATCGGCGGGTGCCTAAAACTTCCCAGCGTCAATTCGTTGCCTACGGTGGTCCAACAGGGTTAAGGCTAGTCAAGATTTGCTCCTGGGATGATGGGCTACAAAGACCAAGTGGTGGAATCGGCCATTGCTTTGCCGATTAGCCGAAAAAATGAAAATAGTGACCGGAGCACTTTTGATTTTTGTCAACTTCCGTGGCCTCAAACCGCCACATACCGTGGTTAATCAAAGTGGTTCTTAGTTGGGTTTTGTAGAGGGGAATGATAACTTCAAGATGGTGGTGGTGGTGCTTGTGGTGTAAAAAAACTCCACTAGAGTTGCCCATAATCGGCCTTGGAAAATGGGTGGTCGCGGTGGCTGTTTCTCACGGGAAAGCTAGGAGCTTTCTGTGACATCTCACATCGCCCAGGGGAGTGATCCTTAAATGTATATTCCCATCCCTACCTAGCACGAGGCCTTTTGGGAGCTCACTGGCTTCGGGTTCTGTAGGAACTCCGAAGTTAAGCGAGAAGGGGGTTAGAGCACTCCCATGATGGGTGACCCATTGGGAAGTTGCTCGTGAGTTCCTAGAAACAAAACCGTGAGGGCGTGGTCGGGGCCCAAAGCGGACAATATCGTGCAACGATGGTGGAGCGGGCCCGGGAGGTGGCCGCGCTCGGGCGGGGATGTGACATTTTCCCTTTTTTTTTCTTTTTTTGATTGGCTGATGCAAATGGGTTGGTGAAGTCTGATTGGGTGCCAATTGAAAGGAAACAATTTGATTGGTTACCATATGGGAGTTTTAATTAGTTTATAACTAAACTTTGAGTAACCAATTTCAAATGTCCGTAGCTATACCGATATAATCCGAACTCGCAAACGGTTTTCGTCTATGCGTTTGTACCGATGAGTACTACGAGGATACGCTAAAAGAATAAGTCCTACGTTTCTCTAGTCGATGGTCAACGGAAGTCAAAGTCCTTACCTTTAAGGCATTTTCGTAAATTCACGCTTTTAAAATTAATAAAAACGTAAAATTTGGGACGGGTCGTCACATTAGCATGAATATGTAGTTTTTATTTAATTACTTATGATATTATGCATGCATACTTTGTATTATTAATCACTGTGTTTAACCTGTCTTTGTGTCTTAATGTTTCGCGACCATTAGGATGTTTAGATAATTAATCAGATACAATTTGGTCGGAATACCACCGGAGGATTGAGTATTGCTTCTTATGATTGATAGTTGTAATTTCACCTAGGGCGAATACCACGTCTTAGGGATTGCATGGTTTTTCAAAGTGTTTTCACAAAGCATAATGAGTCATGCATGTTTATATTTGATTTGAATATCATAGACGGATTGCATGTTTGATATACATTCTAGCTTGAATACCACGAGTAGAATATACAGTAGAAAAACCTAACCTTCAAAATTGCATAGGTAATTCATAAGTAATTAGTAAATCTACATAGGATTTTTAAGGAGACAGCGAAACCCTAAGCTTTTACAATTTGGTTTCCAAAACGTTTTCTTTAATCATTTTAATTAAATTTGTTTTTTATTATTTTTAAATTCAAAATCAACTTTTTCCAATCCTTGTTTTTAAATAATTAACTAAGATTTTGATTTTGCATAAATTGTTTTAAATAATCCGGTGGAAACGACATTGCTTGAGTCATTTATGCTATTAAGTATTTTTATCTCTACTTTTACAGGTGGTAAAAATCCTATCAAGAAATTGGCGCCACTGTCGGGAATTGTTTTAAATAATTTGTGTTTATTATATTCTTAGTTAATTATTATTGTACATGCATATATTTTTTATTTTATTGCTGATTTTATTTTTTTGATCGGTTTGTTGATTTTTTTAGAGTAGTTCAACGATGGGCTGGGAACTACCACCACCAGGAGGACCACCCAATTCAGTCATGGCGTGTTGGGAGAGAAGTGTGTAGAGAGAGAAAAGAGAAGAAGAAGAGAGAGTTGATGGAGAAAGAGTGTCGACATTTTTTTTTACGAAGGGGAGGGAGCGTGGGAAGTTGAAGCCTAAAGGGGCCGGAGTTGCGATTTCGTGCTAAACTGCGAGCGCGAGAGTGTCGACATTTTTATAATTCATTTTATTAGAAGAAAAAAAAAAGGAGATAAAATAGGGGGCGTGACCAAATCACTTTACACTACGCCATCTTCTAAATCTCACTTCCATACATCTTCTGGCCTGCAACTTTCCCTCTTCTCAGTTTCTTTTCTTCCGCCCAAAAGTAACCGACTGAGAAATAAAAAATGGAAAACAACGGCAGCAGCAGCAGCAACCCAGTGATGAGGAAAGGAAAGGGAAGTGACTTGGCCAATTGCCCACCAAAAAGAGGTCTTATCAAAGCCAACATCTTTGGATTTGGTGGCAGATCAAATCAAGAATATTCATCGGCAGAAGGAGGAGGAGGAGCAGCAGCAAGCCCTGGTTCTGCAAATGGCCACCCGTCCAATGAGTAAGAGTAAACTAGCAGCTGCTGGGAAAGGGGAAGAGAAGAGAGGCTATATTATATGTATATATATGTATATGTGTGTATATGCAGAAGGAGACTATGATGAGAGAAATTAAGGGTAGTATTTCGTATTTTGTGTTTACATATTTAACTTTCAAGTTTGAGGGTTTGAAGCAAGCGTGTAATTATGTAATCCAAGTTGTTTCTAATCAAAATCATTGCTAAGTTATTGATCATACAAAACCCAGAAGTGCTATCACACAAGTGCAGATAAACAATAAATTTAGTAAATTAACAAAATTTGATAAAAACCAACATCAGATTAACTGCAAAATTTAGTAACTTTACTGCAAAAAACTGAAATTTACCTCAAAAGGCCATCTGGGTCGGAAGGAAACCAAGTGTTCCGCAACGCTGCACGGCGATCGGCCGAGCCGAACCCGGTCTGAATTCCGACGAACCCAAGAACAAAGCAGATTTCAGAAAATCGAGACTTGTTCTTGTTATTCAATTAGCTAATTTGGTTTTAATCTTAACTTTAATTCAATTGCAAAATGCCCAATTGGGATTTTCGGAGTGGGAGATGAAATTAATGAGTAATTATGTTAGGATTCTGATCCACCTCAGCTTATTTCCTTACTTAATCCTTATCTAGTAGTGACTCAGCAATTGTATACCTCCCTTCTTGTCTGCAGTGAATGTGATGGGTATACAATACCCCTTTGTGGTACCTTTTGGAGATATGAAAAAGCTGTTTCTTACAATTCTCTGTTATTTCCTTTTCTCTGCAATTTCGCCTCTTGGTTCCCCTGGAACCTAACAAATTACCTTTGAAAAGCCGAGATTTTTCTAGGAAACCTGGAGGGCAGAGCAAGGGCCAGAGAGAGAGAGAGAGAGAGAGAGAGCGAACCTCAATGAATAACATGGGAATAATAGTATGTGGGTTTATAAAAGATGGAATCTTGTGAAAATTGATGATCTGATCGACGAAGACGAATCCCGGTTGGGTTGATTTCTTTTGATCAGGCGGAGGACACGGGTTCAGTCATGGCGTGCTGGGAGAGAAGAGTGTAGAGAGAGAGGAGGGAGAAGAAGAAGAGAGAGTTGATGGAGAAAGAGTGTCGACATTTTTTTTACGGAAGGGAGGGAGCATGGGAAGAGATGACTACATTTTACAGTCTCACCGTCGCATGAGATGTATCACATGTTTTTATATAAACAATGAGATATACGTGTTAAAAAATTAATAAGTTAAAAATTAAAATTTTTCACTACTTAGATAAAAATACGTAGTCTACTTATCATAATTAAAAATTTCTCGAGAGCGGTGGAAAGGTGAAGGGGCTGGAGTTGGTACTTTTTGCTGAACTATGAGTGCGAGTGTGTCGACATTTTCCCGCATTTTTATTAATTGAGATTTGTACTTTAAAAGAAAAAATAAGTCATAACGTAATAGAAAAGGTAGTGAGTTGCTATATAATACATATTGAATATAATAAATTAGGTTCTTGTGACAACACGTCCCTGAAAATAATGATTTTTATAATTTTAATAAGTGAGTTTACGAAAATGCCCTTCGAGGCACGTACTTCGATTGGTGTAGACTACCACGTAGTGACACCTAAGATTCGTTTTCTTGGCATATTCTGATAGTACTCGTCGCTACGGACGCGTAGGCGCAAACGGATTCGAATTTGGAGCTATAACGAGGAAGTTATTAACGTTTGAAGTTGAGGGCAAAATTGATACTTTATGAAATTATTTGGAAAGTTCCAGAAAATTGGAGGGCCAAATGGACGGCCCAGATTAAAAAGAATTAAAGTTGTGTGGTGAGGATTTGAAAGAAATGAGATAAGAGGGTTGGGCGCTGCCCAGTTAGAAGAGGAGAGAGAAATGAAAGCCAATCAGAAAGAAAAGAAGGGAGGAAAAGGAGAGAAGGGGAGGTACGGGGGATCCCGCGACCCGTGTACCCAATTTCGAACCAGTTGGGTTTTACTTCAATTTCCGACCAAAATTCACTTGTTTTTCCGGCGAATCAAGTCAAGGTACGACCTAGAAATCATTCATCATCATCCCTTCTACCATTTTCACTTCAAATTTGAGAGAATTAGGTTGCAAATTTGGGGGTTTTGCACCATGGGTGCCGCGACACCCATATTCCAAATTCCTCCAATCCCGAAACAATTTAATTCAATTACCACCACTCACAGCATCCTCTTGAGGCCTAGAACAAAGCCCAAGCATTGGTGGAGGCGTTGGAGCAAGTTTGGAGGTCGAATTGGAACACACCCAAACTTAGGGTTCTTGCGGGTTTTGATGAAATTGAAGGTCTTAGAGGCAAAATCGAACTTTCTCACAGGCGGTGATCATTTGGGATCATTTGGGATGTCTCGAGAGTCGTGCTAGGGGCTGTAGCGTGGACTCCAGGTGAATGGGCTTTTGTTTTCAGTATATATATAATTGACGTTTTCCCAGAAACATGATTCGAATGATTTATGAATTGAATTGATTTTATAATTGAATTGCCATGTCGTATGCCAATTATATTATATAATTATGAGTATGATTGCATTTATTATGCTTCGGCGCTGTGGACGGCCAGGTAAGTCAGGTAAGTATGATAGTTAGTAGTTGAGATGATAATGGATTGTGATTTAGCTCATCACCTGCACCTCAGGTGTTTGTGCTCCGCCAGAGTAGGGCCTAGCCTTCACGTGATCGTTCACCTCACGCACCGTACGCTCACCTTGGATCCAAGGCAGGTGCCTAGCCTGTCGTACAGACCACTATAGGTGGTTCCGACTCGTAGGTGACCCGCGATTCGTCGCACAGCCTTCACGTGATCGTAGCACTGAGCGTAATATCATACGCCTAGCCTGTCGTACAGACCACTATAGGTGGTTCCGACTCGTGTGCAGGATAATGATTGATATTGATTGAGTATGATGGATGAGCTATAAATTTAGCCGTACAGGTCACTAGAGGTGACTCCGGCTGACATGACATTAGGGACACCCCTGATTTACATTACTTGCCTGATGTTGATGATTTTCTGAGTTGGTATAACGACATGGCCTATTCTTGAGATTGATAATGAGTTTTGATATCTAGACGATGTTTTCGTATATAAGTATATATACGTACTATTTTCTGGGAAATTATACGGGATTTACAGTGAGGGGTTATATACGGATTTCTAAAATGATTTTGGAAAATATTTGTTTTTGCCCACTCACGTTTTCTGTTTTGCGCCCCTCCAGGTTAGCTGTTAAGGTTCGTATCGACGAGGATTATTGGCGAATCTCAAGACTGGTGGCTACTTCTGAGGGTATACTTCTTACCCGCTCTACTGTATTTACTTATGCTCTGAAAGCACGCGTGAGATGGATTCGCTCCCGCTCACGAACACACTCTGATGTTTAGGCACTTTTAGGTTTAAATTTATTCACATTTTCCACATCACTACACTTTATGGCTTCGTCACCTTCCAGGTGTCGGCCAGCATAACTCGACTTCAGAGTCCTAGTGGACTTTCTGGGTCGGGGTGTGTCAGTTCTCATCTTTTCTTTTTGTCACTCATTTGATTAAAATATTTTTTAAATATATTCATTTAATGTTAAAAATATTACAATTAGTATATTTATATTTATGGCTAATTTTTTTATTATATATTTTTATTTTTAGTTTGTACCCATTTTTAATTTGCAACTCTTTTTTAATTTGTACCAATTTTCTTTTCAGTTTTAATTTGTACCCATATATTAATTTCTTTTTGTGCCCATATTTTATAAAGTTTTATTTGTATTTGCACCCATTTTTAATTTTGCTAAATGTACCCATGCTAATTATGTCACATCCCAGCTCGAGGTCGACCATTTCCCGGGCCCGACCTCTGTCGTAGCACGATATTGTCCGCTTTGGACCCCGACCACGCCCTCACGGTTTTGTTTCTGGGAACTCACACGAGAACTTCCCAGTGGGTCACCCATCATGGGAGTGCTCTCTCGCACTACTCGCTTAACTTCGGAGTTCTGATGAACTCCGAAGCCAGTGAGCTTTCAAAAGGCCTCGTGCTAGGTAGGGATGAGAATATAAATTTAAGGATCACTCCCCTGGGCGATGTGGGATGTCACAATCCACCCCCCTTAGGGCCCTGACGTCCTCGTCGGCACACCACGACCAGGGTTTAGCTTTGATACCAAATTGTCACATCTCGGCCTGGGGTCGACCACTTCCCGGGCCCGACCTCCCAAAAGGCCTCTTGCTAGGTAGGGATGAGAATATACATTTAAGGATCACTCCCCTGGGCGATGTGGGATGTCAAAAATTATATGTACCTATTTGGACCTAAAATTACACCATCGGCCCGTGGTATCAAGACCGTTAAGTGGGCATGGTTCTAGACCGTTAAGATAATTTTGTTGGCATTATTATTGCTTTTAATCGTAGTAATTATCTTGAAGATATCCTTAAAGCTTGCAGAGATACACATGTGATTTTATTGCAGATAATTAAGGGATTTATCGGGTTGTGGAGAAATTAAAGGAGATTGCACAGCTGGCTGCTTGCTAACCCCTTACAATTAATACGGAAATAGAAAGAGTCATGGAAGGCTCGCCGTGTAGCTTGATATCTAGCTAGTTGCACAATTCCATATTTTAATGGATTTGCATGCAGAACCACGTGGAATATTGGGATAAAGGAAAATTATGGTCTTAGATAATGATGTCACAAGGAACCTAAGTAGGCTAGACCTTTTTCTATGTTGTTTTGATGATCAGATAAAGCATGGCTATTGATGGGTTTTTTTTTATGAAGAGATGAGAAAACCTAGGCGGGCTAGAGATGTGATGTGATAAGCCTAGATGGACTTTTATTAGGTTTGAAAAGTCTTGGAACAAATCCCACGACTCAGTTTGAAGGATACGCCTTGGTTTTTGATGCGGATCAATTTCAATTCCACGAATTAGAGTTGCAATTGAATTCTACAAAATTATCTGGCAATGGCAAGCAAAGGATACGTCCCTATAAATACAGAGGCGCTATGCAATTGAAAGGGACCTCCAACTCAACACACAAAATTGCCCTGCGCAAACTCTTGCTCTACACGAAACCTCTCAACAACCTTGAGATTTTTTATTTTCTTTTTCTGCCTTCACATCTTCAGTTTGAATAAACAGCACTGTGAAGGCAACCAGTGACATCTTCAGTTTGGATAAACAGCACTATTGCCGTAGAATTAGCCGATCTCGGAGCACCTTCAGTTTGGATAAGTAGCACTGCGTCGAGGCCAACTGGTTATTTATCTAAGTCTCGGTCAAGAAGAATTTTTGAGTCTTTTTTGGCAGATGTCATCTCATTAGCCTTCTCGGCGAAGTGAGATGTTACTAGGTTACTACATTCGGCACATTGAAAGCCGAATTTGATACTGAACTTCATAGAACTAGCAGCCTTGTCTTCAGGCTCTAGAACCCAAAGGCCGAGACCTGTTCCTTCCTCGGCCGCAGTCGCAAGATTGAGAAGTCAGCAGCGCACTCAACGCAACATCAATATATTTTACTCTTCGGCCGAGCTCGGCCGACGAGTTGGCATGCCCCACATACATTTGAAGAACGTAGTTAGCTCATTAGTTACTCAGCCTGTGCGCCACGTAGGCTAAGTAGTTTTTAGGGTCAACAGTACCATTCATGTAATTTTTTTCAAATTTTTAATCTTAAAATGTACTCATTCTTAAATATTCCAATTTGTTATATGTAAAATGTACCCTTTTTTTTAATATATAAAATCTATTCAATTTTTAAACTTATATGATACATTCTTTTTTCTTTAATTTGAGAATGTATCCATGTTAAGTTTAATCGAAGGAATTTACTAATTTTATTAAGCCTAAATATCTTCTTTTTTTGTGATTTTGAAGAATGTACCCATGTTTTGATACAATAATTTTTTTGGATAATTTTAACGAATGTACCCATGTTTATATATATGGGAATATCTCTGTTTACTACCCCTAATGTTTGGTGGTTTTCAACATTTAGTACATCAAATTTTTTTTCATCTCAGAGTCATACCTAAAGTGTAAATTTTGGGACAGTCTCATACATTCGTTAGTCAAACTGTTAGTTTTCTTGTTAAGTGATGATGTGGCACTCATGTGGACAATGACTGGGCGCCACATGCCATTAAAATATTAAAATAATTATTTAAATAAAAAAAATATTAAAAAGAAAAAAAAACCCTCATTTCCCCTCCCCTCGCGCCCCAACCCAAATTCCCTTTTTTTTTCCTTCTTCTTCTTCTTCTCCTCCTCTGGGTTCCCTTTTTTTTTCTTTCTTCTTCTTCTTATTCTCCTCCTCCTTCTTCCTCTGGGTTCCATTTTTTTTTCTTCTCCTCATCCTCCTTCTTCTTCTTCTTTTCTTTCTTCTTCTTCTTCTCCTCCTCCTCCTTCTTCTTCTTCTTCTTCTTCTTCTTTTGGGTTTGGTTTTTCATTTTTTAATATTATTTTTATTTAAATATATTTTTAATGACACGTGGCGCCTAGTCATTGTCCACATGGCGCCACGTCATCACTTAACGGGAGAACTAACAGTTTGACTAACGGATGTATGAGACTGTCCCAAAATTTACACTTTAGGTATGACTCTGGGATGAAAAAAAATTGATGTAATAAATGTTGAAAACCACCAAACATGAGGGTAGTAAACTGTCTTTTACCCTATATATATACACACACACACAATAGTATATTTATATTTTAATATTTTTAATCTCACAAATTATGGTTTTTTATTTAAAATCTCATTAATATAAACAACTATAAATTTCAAATTTTAACTTAAAAAATATAGTAACGTACATAGAAATAAATTATCACATTAATTTCAGGGACTTGGATAAAAAATTGAAAACCAACAAGGTTTTAGTAAAAGAATATTCATAGTTAGGGACCGCATCCAAAGTCACCCTATTGAATATTAGAAAGAGGTGTGCTATCCACACATTGTGGGACAATGTGCATTTGAAGTTGTATTCACGTAGAATCGGATGGTAACCAAATATAGAGATACGTTACCTTTGGAAGTGACCATCCGGTACGTCAAGCTATTGTACGAAATTAAATTTTTTGATTTTTTTTGAAATGACCATCCGGTTAGTCAAGTTGTCGTAAAAAAATTAAAATTTTCTCTTTTTTGAAGGTCATGGTTGAAAAATTCCATGTCTTTCTTGATTAAGCCTGGCAATAGATTTCTAATTTAAGGGCAAATGGACTCGTATATGTTGTATTATTGTACCTCCGATTGTCCAAATTAGTGAACCGTGTGTTGAATAGGGAAAAATGCAAGAATCATTTGCACAACTATGGAAATTAATCCCGACAATTCATACTTGTGAAGCAAAAGTGCGTCCGTAGGGGCGGAGTGATCCAGCCATTCATAGTTGTGAGACTCACAAAGCAAAAACAACCAAGATTAGTCATGCGAGCAATTGTTCCCAGCACTTCTCATGTCATAATGTTATAGCTAGAGTATTTGGTCTTTGGGAGAAAATGCTATCATTTCGAGTTTCTGTGAAAAATCAATAGTGACAATTTCTGTATGTTATAAAACAGAACCTGGACAGTCACAGGACAATTACAAAACCAACATATAGTCTTCAAATCCATGTCTTCTGCACAAACACACTGGTATATTCATGTATTTCTTGTATGACTGGTATTGTACATATGCAGTGGGGTCGAAGATTACACTTCGATTTCCCTCAGACGGAGTGGATCGTAGAAAAAATGCTCTGTTTATAATACATCACTTGTAAAACAAGGGCCGATAAATGGATCAAAAACTTTGAGAGCAAGTTCTCCGTTGCTGGCTGCAGGAGACTTCATTTTATCTTTTAGATACTGTCAATGAAGCCAACTGACCTTCCTCTATTACCGTCGTTGGAGGGCATTGTATGCCATAGTTCATTATCTGTCATCAGGAGGCAGCGTCGGACTTTTGGAGCACATTCTCATCGCGTGAAGGTCTCTCAGCCTAACAGCTGGGTTGCACAAACCTACAAGTTTTCAAGAATTTTTTCACATCACTGCATCTTACAGATAAACACCCTTTTCGAAACATTTCTATGCTGACTAAGGTCGACACAGTACACGTAGAAGAAGCCACGTGGTCTGTTCAAAACTATCAGAAACGTTATTTTTTGAACAATCAAATTCTTTGGTAAACAAGACATTTGGTACTTTTCATTTGCAATGTCCAAGACTCGAGTTCTGGTATTACTTATCACAAACGCCAGCCAGAACAAGAGATCTAGGTAAATTTTGTTTCAAAGGGAAATACTGGCCAACAATCCTGTTTAAAGAGTACTCGACGGAAGGAAGGTCATCCTCACTATACTAGAAAACGTTTTACTCTTTGAACGTAAGAATATGGTCTTATCAAATTTAGCATAAGAAGAATTATTGCACCAGTTTTCTTATTAAAGGGAACATAAGCCTCCGTCTATGTACATGATCATACCAGAAATCAACCACTGGTCTCTCTAATTTCCAGTATAACTAGGAGTTTTCTTTAAATATTTGAGACTAACAATATGACCTGTTGGATAAAGTACCTGAACATTTTGGGATGTCCCACACTGCAATGGATGTAGGTGTGCAACGAGGGTCACATAATGCCCGATTATCCTCGTGATTGACATTCATAGCAAGCATCCATGATCCAATAGTGACGTCCTCATTGCTAAACATTCTCAAACTGAAAGCCAGGAAATACATCCATCAAACAAAGGGACGTCCATAGGAAATGTGAAGCTAAAACTAAAGCCTAAGCCATATTTCACATGGGGGTTCTCAAAATCAATATATTTCTAGAAACGAGGCAAAAACTGCCAATTGAAAGAAACAATGGTTAACGTAAAGAAAACACGAATAAAAACAGGTGGCTGACCTGTTATTTCTAGCATTTACCAATGATGCTACCGCCTCTGCAGACAGAATATAAATAGGACCAAAAGCATGCTGAAAGTATTTGTTCCCAATTAGATGTCCTGATTTCTCATACCTGAATAATAAACAAACATAATTGATGAATAACAAACGGACAGTTTATTACAAAAAATGTCAACCGAGCACAACGGTAAACACTCTGGGTTAACAAGTTGAAAACCAACAAACCATTTAATTTTAGGGTCAGTGACTACTGGTCCTTTCTTCATGCACCCAATATAGGTTTGTGGATGTGTTCGTTCCTTGGCTAGAAGCGTTGCCAGTCGATCTGAAAAATTACGGAAACATCAGTAAATTCCAATGTATTCATATTCACGGCTTCATGACAGCATATAGCCTGCACTATAATATACCTGGACGCAGATAAATGTCATCACTGGCTTTGACATAGTAATCTGCTTTGAAAAGTCGAAATGCTGCTTTGAAAAATGCCAGCCTGCAAAACAGCGTGAGAAAGAAAAATGACATGAACTGCCAAGAACACAAATCCATCATCAACATGACAAAAACTTTAAAAAAAAACCGATGACTCTTACGTTTTCCACGGAAGGTTTGGATAATCTTCATTGATATCAATAACCAAAAAGTCTCTGTACTTATCGATCTCCTTCAGAAGCTCCGCCATCTTCTTTGCATCTTTCGATCGCCCAATAACGAACCTAAATGCTAAACCAGTAGATTGTTCCAACCTACAAGATAATGTTACAAATTTACTCTCCCAATACAAGGAGCTAAATGACATTCTAATCAGAGCCAGATTGTTGATCTTAATCTTACTTAATCTAATCAAAATCATCGCTAAGTTATTGATCATACAAAACCCAGAAGTGCTATCATACAAGTGCAAATAAACTATAAATTTAGTAACTTAACAAAATTTGATAAAAACCAACATCAGATTAACTGCAAAATTTAGTAACTTCACTGCAAAAAAATGAAATTTACCTCAAAAGGCCATCTGGGTCGGAAGGAAACCAAGTGTTCCGCAACGCTGCACGGCGATCGGCCGAGCCGAATCCGGTCTGAATTCCTACTAACCCAAGAAGCTTGGGCCGATCAACCAAGCCACCATTTGTATCACCGACCTGCCCAGACTTCGACAGAGAGTAGAACCCCCGGAATGTGTCGTCCGATTTGCCGCATCGGAAAATGGGAATGGGGATCGGGCGGCGGAAGGCGGCGACCGCGAAGATGGTTCCGGCGAGGCCAATGAAGAGGGAGACGACTGAAAAGACGATAATGGGCAGGGCAGTGCGCGTGGGGACAGGGGCAGGATGGGGCTTTAGGGGCTTGAGAAGCTTGGAGGAGTAGGAGGGCGAGGTGGCGGTGGGGAGAGAAGATTGGCGGTGGAAAAAGAGTGGCATTTTTGTCACTTCCCGCAGTGTGTGCGTGTGAAGTGTCCTAGATCTCAGGGTGGGTGAAGAGTGAGACTCAAGTCAAATCTATTCAGCCGCAAAGTCTGAAACTTTGTGTGAGTTTAATGAGATTTGAGAAGTTGGAAGCAAGTATAAAATATCGATAATATCGGAAATATCGGTAGTTTGGAAACACGAAAATATCGACAGAAATATCGGGATAATATCGATATCGATAAAAATCCAATGGAAACCACGGAAATTGTAAGAAAAAGTTGGAAATTTTTATTGAAACTTTGCAGGATGTTTATTTAGTCAATTATCTATTAGTTTATCACAAAAAATTGGAAGGAAATGTATTGCATGATGGATTTAACTTATTTAAGTTGATTATATAGCGAGCTGGCAAACATTGTGAGTGTATAAAATATGTAGTAATTAATGAAAGAAGTTTAAACACACCATAATCATTTATATATAATGAAGTAGTACAATATTTTACACGTTATACATTGCATGGTAAGATACATGAGTGACTTAGTACCACATAGAGTTCCTATGAGGTTCAAAATTTTGACTATCTTCATCATCTCTATGTGTAGAGTGAGTGTATTGTGAAGAGTAGTCATGAAATGATAAATCCCCAAAAAAGTTTTCCATATAATTGTTAACATGCCATCCATATGGATCCGAGCTTGGTTGACGTTGTCCAGAAGCAAAATCATTTGAAGATTGAGTCTCAGATTCTTTCCATGAGTTGCTCGATTCCATCCCAACAGGAATGGGATATGAAGGGTAGGGAAATGGTTGACCATAGTTACTACTTCCCACTCCAACAGAGTCTGAGGTTATAGATAACGAGTCATCTTGTTGATGTGACAAAGTCCCCTTACCTCTTTCTTTACGAGTATAGTCCTTCCCTATGGCACCAATTCCTGGTCCTGCCCGCCTACTGCCATGGTTCTCATCCTGTGTTGCATGCGTGAAGTTTGCCTCACTAGTGAAGGGGCTCATAAATCCGGGAGGTGGTCCATAATAGTATTCACCTCCACCACTACCTCCAGCTCCACTATATCCTTCATCATTCCCACCTCCGGTGGTAGGTGAGTCTCCAGATCTTGTACTAGAGCTATCATTAGTATCATCAGGATCTTGTGGTTGTGTAGGATTGGAATAAGGTGGAATTCCAGTGTTTCTTGGTCTTGGGCGCAAAATTTCTTCGAAAGAGTCAGCGCTACTAGATCACACCTCATCCTCTAATACTCTTTCTACATTTATCCCTTCATTACGTGCTTCTTCAGCAACTCTTAGAGCTGGGTTGCCTTCATCATCATCTAAATGAAGAGGTCTAATCCATTGATAAAGTTGGTTACCCTCTGTATCATCATCTTCAGCAACAATATCAAACACATCTAGTGGGTCACCACGGTCGACATGATCTATTTCTGCTTCCTTATCTCGAATTTGAAGCTTCATGTTGTAGTAGCAATAAACTAATTTTTCCAACCTACTATGAGCCAACCTATTTCTTTGCTTTGTGTGTATGAGTGCAAATGTGCTCCAATTTCTTTCACAAGCAGATGAGGAAGCTGTTTGTGATAATACTCTGATTGCTAACCTTCTCACAGTTGGTGCATCAGTCCCATACATGATCCACCATTCAGCTACAATGAAAAACAATGTTGATAAGCCTAATAACTCCAACAAATTCTATTATAAATTGATACTGAAATATGTTTACACTCACTATGAGACATTTTTGTTCGAGCAGCAACTGATGTTGGTTCTCCAAAAGTTCTTCTTGCATCTTTAAACCATGTTAGCTGAATTCAATAAATCGTGTTAGTTTAATCCAACAAAGTAATTATTATAATTTAAGTAATTGTGTACCTCATTTCCAAATTGGCCAACTGCTGGTGATGCAGGGTCTAATTTAGAGTATACATTATGTACAGCACGTATAAGGTTACCATCATCTCCAACACCGGGTCTGTATTGGTATCGAGGATTCAAATAATATGCTGTTCAAAGAAACACATACTCTAATAAGAGAAATAATACTTATGCAACTAAAGAAATGAATTACAAATTATGACATAATTTATACCTGCTGCATGCAAATCGTGGTATAATGTTTTATACCATCGGTCATCAATTATCTTTATGACCCACTTTGCACCATGTTTTCTTTCCAACTCCTCCTTCACTACATGCATCAACTCATATATTGCCCCCATAGTAGGATACACTTCTGTGTCAACGATCCGTAAAACTTTGTAAAGAGGCTCAAACACTTGGCACACATGTTCTGATTGCGTCCAAAAAGCTTGATCAAGCACTATACTTTCCACCATACGACCTGTATTCGAGCGGCTGAAATTGTGGTTGGCCCAATCGTCACTAGTGAATAGTTGCTTCAACCCTGCTTTCTTCTTAAGTAGGCTGTCCAATGCAATATAGTTGGTGGCGAATCGAGTGGTGGCTGGACGAATAATTTCTCCTTTGCAAAATTCACGCATCTTTGCCAACAACCAACCGTGATTGTAAATATAATTTGTGATCGTTCTTGCTCTTTTGACGACAGTAGCAACATTCTCTCTCTTCCCCATTGCCTCAAACATGAGATCAATACAATGTGCTGCACATGATGTCCAAAACACATTATGATGCTTCATTAACTTTTTTCCAGCTTTGACAAATGCTGAACCGTTGTCGGTCACGACTTGGACAACATTATGCTCTCCCACCTCCATGATTACATCCCTTAATAATTTGTATATATACTTGTAGTTCTTTATATGGTCTGAAGCATCAACAGACTTCAAAAATATTGTCTTTCCCTTAGAGTATACCATGAAGTTTATGATTGACAATCTGGTCGGGCCAGTCCATCCGTCACACATGATTGTGCAACCATTAGTTTCCCACTTTGACCTCAACTTGTTGACATACTCGCCAATGTCTTTATACTCTATATCCAAATATTTGTTTCTTATCTCATAGGGAGTGGGAGGTTGTACTCCAACACCGGCCTGTTGACATCCCAATACCATATTTTTGAAATGATGTGATGATGCCTTCTCAGCAGGGACATTGCCATAGATAAAGAACTTGCTAATTAGACGCCCCATTCCCTCCTTCACATTACCTCCTTTTAAATAACTCCAAACACTCTTTTGACGTGCTTTGGATGACTTATATAAACTTGGGGCTATTGGTGGTGTTGGTTGTGATTCTCTAAGACTACCTCCCCGTCTCATTTGTGCACCACCACTTGACCCGGTACCTTGTGCTCTATTAGGAATTTTATGAAGGTGTTCTCTTTCCCATGCTGACTGTTTGGAGGCACGTAATGCTTGTTTGAAACTGCGTCGTTCTTCAAGTCTCATGTCATCATCACATTCGTCCTCATCATCTTCATCATCATCACTGTCAACCGCTTGGCCAATGACTTCTCCTCGTAGCCCAGCTCGAATATTTTCCATTCCATGTGTTATCTTTTCCTGCTGCTGTTTTTTATTTTTACTAATGTTCGGATGAATGCCTTCACTTCTGGGGGGACACTATCGCATCGTTGGACATTTTTTGCTGGATCTAATCCACTAAGATGGTACTTAAGTCGTGTCACTCCGCCACTCTTCATTACCCGACCACAATATTTGCAAATTGTGCCATTCTTGTTTCCGTCTATTGGGTGTCCATGTTCCCAAGCCGGATCACGTTTAGTAACTCTACTGGACATCTTAAATGTACCTATATTAAACATAATGATGAATAATAATCCAATTTAATAATAATCCAATTTAATAATCATCCAATTTAATGAATAATAATCCAATTTGATAAAAAAAAATCCTAATATTAAACATAGTGATGAATAATAATCCAATTTGATAATAATCCAATTTAATGAATAATAATCCAATTTGATAAAAAAAATCCTAATATTAAACATAGTGATGAATAATAATCCAATTTGATAATAATCCAATTTAATGAATAATAATCCAATTTGATAAAAAAAAATCATAATATTAAACATAGTGATGAAAAAAAATCCTAATATTAAACATAGTGATGAATAATAATCCAATTTGATAAAAAAAAAATCATAATATTAAACATAGTGATGAATAATAATCCAAACATAGCGATGAATAATAATCTAATTTGATAAAAAAAATAACCCTAATATTAAACATAGTGATGATAATAATCCAATTTAATAATAATCCAATTTAATGAATAATAATCCAATTTGATATATAAAAAATCCTAATATTAAACATAGTGATGAATAATAAATAACATTACACATATTAAAATTATCCTAGAGAATAATTATACAACATTACTTAATTACTTAAAAAAATTAACATGCAAGTATGTGAAAGAATATCACCTTTGAATGGCTTTACAAGTAAGGGAAGTAACCTCTGAATGGCTCTGCAAGTAAGGGAAGAAGAAACGATGTTGGTTGTGAATGGCTCTGATACTTGATTATTTTGAAAATGTGAAAGAATATCACAGACTTCTTTCCCTTTGAATGTGAAGGAATCACATAGTGGCACACGGTTTTATTATGAAACCATCAAAAATTTTGTACATATCTACTGTCAAAAAGCAAATGTTCTCATTGAAAGGTAAATTATTTGTAAAAAAGCAGCTGCTTTGCAAAAGTTGTCGGTGGAATAATACATCAACCACTGGCTGTCCAATAATGTCTTTGAAAAAGAAAAAAAAAACTCAAACAATTCATCCACCACACACACACACACACGCACACAACACAACACACGCACATACATCGCACACACGCACACAACACACCACACACACGCACGCACATACATCGCACGCACGCACACAACACAACACACGCACGCACGCACGCACATACATCGCACGCATACATTTCCCTTCCCTCAGTCTCTCTCTCGATCATTCCGTGCCTCCATCCTCCTCTTCTCTCTCTCTCAGTCGATCCTCCATCTTCCTCCTCCATCCTCCTCTTCTCTCTGTCTCTCCCTCGATCCCTCCATCCTCCTCTTCTCTCTGTCTCTCCCCCTCTTCTCTCTGTCTCTCCCTCGATCCCTCCATCCTCCTCTTCTCTCTGTCTCTCCCTCGATCCCTCCCTCCATCCTTCTCTTCTCTGTCTCGATCCCTCAGTCTCGATCCTCCTCTTCTCTCTCTCTCTCGATCGTCTCAGTCTCTCTCTTTCTCTCTCTCTCTCTCGAACCTCCTCACTGTCTCTGCAAACCCAGAAACGGTGGGCTTAGGGTTAGGATTTGGGGTTTCGATTTGGGGCTTAGGGTTAGGATTTGGGGTTTCGATTTGGGATTTCGATTTGGGGCTTAGGATTTGGGGTTTCTATTTCATTTTTTATGCCTACATCGGCGTTTGGCTTTTGTTTTTACGGTCGGCCGGAGCTGTACAAGCTCCGGCCTTCTTCTCCGGTTATTTTTTTACCGATATCGCGATATTTTCGGAAATATCGCGATATTTGGCCGAAAACCATTCGGATATCATTTATAATATCGGTGGGTCAAAATAACGAAATTATCGGCGATATTTCGCCGATAATTTCGATATTTTGGTCCATGGTTGGAAGTCACCATTCAACTTGTGTTTTAGTTCCTTTCAGTTTCACTTTGATTTCTTTCTATTTTGGGTTTTTTCATTTACTTTTCTTTCTCAGTTTTGGTTCTTCGTTACCAACTCTAATTGGATTTCCATTTTTCAGTGTCTTCTTTCAGGAGTTTTTTGTGCAAGACGTCTGTTTTTTGTTGATAATGAATCAATGCCATATATTATTGACGTGAATTTTCTATGCAAGCCGTCTTTTAACGAAATATAGAGTTGATAATAATATTATTGATGATATAACAATGATAATCAATATCGACATGTTAATTGTTTGACATATCACATAAAATGTTAATTGAAAACCGCCTAAAATGATAAATAAACAAATTTGAATTGCTGAAATGATTACATTTTAGTATTTGATCAATATGTTGTGAATACTTGGTTTCATCAGTTCTACTAATTGAGATTTGTAAATTCATCTTAGCCAATTCTCTAAAAATTCATTAATTAAAAACAAGATAAGTTAAATTGTTTTAAGAATCACTAGATTAGTGATCGTGACACATAGTTTGGACTGAAAGTTAATTAAAAAGAATCAATTTTCAATTGCATTAGAGACACTTTCTTTTGGTTCATTGTTATGAGTGTGGCAGAAATGAGAATATTGATACTTTGTTTAACTAACATTTGTAAAATAAGTGTAACGCAAAGGAGGTGCTTCGTTAGATGTGTACAAGAGAAATTATATGATTAAAAACTGAGATTTAGAGAGTAAGGTAAGAGTGACCGCATGTAATAACCCGTCCCGAATATATTATGAGTTTAATTAAATTTGGGCCAATTATGTGTTTTCCAAACTTTTGGGGGCCAATGAGGAAGTTAAGAAAAATAATTGTGTGATTGGTGGTTACCCCCACCGACACTATCTCTCTCTCACTCTCAGACATCTTCTCTCTCTTCCCTCACGTTTCACTCTCTCTCTCCCGTAGCAAACTCATGGCACACCCACACCCATTTTCAAAACTTCATAGATCGACAAAACAAATTACGTATTCTTGATCGTGACGTCCATACGAACTCAACCATACTATTTTCAGGTAAGAACTACGACGATTTCACGTCCAAAATTCAAGTTTTGTAAATGGCACTATTCATCAACTTTTTGTACGTTGTGTTTTAGGCAAAACTAAGCTCACTACGAGTCTTAGAAGGTCCCAAGGAAGCTCGGGGACGTTCGTTTGCTAGGCGTTGACGTCGGGATCGTCGAGAACGAAGGTGGCCGGTTTTGGAGAATTTCCCGACGAGATTCTCGTTGGTTTTCGAAGTTTTTGAAGGTATAGACTTGTTCTACACTTAATTTAGAGTATGTAGGAAGAAAAATGGGACAAAATGGTGCAAAATTGGCCGAGAAACAAGAAGTTGCAGGTTCCCGGCGACCGGTGGCCGGCGCCGGCGAGAGCTCTGGCGAGCTCGAGGTAGAAGGCGCGTGGAGCGCACGCGCGCGCGCGTAGACCCGTGCCACGTCAGGCGCGTAGGGGCGCGTGCCACGTCAAAAAATTAATTTAAAAATATTGCGACGCTCGTGGCGTCAAGTAGGTCGCGTTGGTATATTCGTATGCCAAAATTGAGCTATGTATGAGAAGTTAATTCCGTAGTTACGTGTATGTGCTTAATTAACGTATTTATAGTGATTTCTCATATAGGTGAGACATATTCTGAGGAGGAGCGTAGCCAAGCTCGACGTGGGGGCTACGACCCAGCGACCTAACAGTGAGTGGGCAGCTATTTACTGTATTACCTATATGTTATTATTATTTTCCCAGAAAAAGATAAATGAACGTTTATGTGATTTTGATGCCATGCAAAGTATTCATATATTATTATTGATGCATTAATGATTGCATATACATATGTTGGTGTTGCGGACGCACAGGTATGTGTCAGGTAAGATTATATGTTGGTTATGATGAGAATGATGTGATACGATGTGATTAGAGCTCATATACTTGCACATTGATATTAGTGCTCCCGCCCAGAGTTAGGGGCATAGTCTTTCACGTGTCGTTCACCTCCTGCACCGCATGCTCGCCTTGGATCCAAGTTAGGTGCACAGTCCTGTCGTATAGACCACCTTTGAGTGGGTTCGACTCGTAGGTGACCCGCGTTCATTCGCACAGTCTTCACGTGATTGTAGCACTAGAGCATATTTACTTGATATACATGATGATGAGTAGACCACCAGATGTGGTATTGATGATTGTGCAGTATTGATATACATGATGTTATGAGCTATATGAGATATTAGATGGCCGAGGGCCAAGATGATTACCTGGCATTTGATCACATCA
This sequence comes from Crataegus laevigata, assembly GCA_963580275.1. Taxonomy (NCBI): domain Eukaryota; kingdom Viridiplantae; phylum Streptophyta; class Magnoliopsida; order Rosales; family Rosaceae; genus Crataegus; species Crataegus laevigata. Next base: position 5,237,296 of record OY756949.1, read on the forward strand.
ACAGATTATGATTGAGTTTCAGTTTTGAGTACTTTGGCATGGCATACAAATACTTTTCAGCATGATTTTGAGAACTTATGTATATGAGTATATATTTTGTTTCTGGGAATCTATACAGGTTTTACAACGAGGGGTTAGAGGTTTTTGAGAAAAGAAAAGTTTTGAAAGAAATGTTTTGCTGACCCACTCCCTTTGTTTTTTTCGCCCCTCCAAGTTCTAGGTAGCTTGAGTTCTTGGTGGCTAGCAAGGAATTATCGGCAGTTCTGACAGATTCATTTACTTATGTAGGGCCTCGACGGTGTAGTTAAACTTTGTTATTTATGCTTGACTGCACTGACCTAGTACGCTCTGAATATGTTTAAGTATTGTAATATGTCTGGCACACATTCGTATTTAGGTTGCTAGATTTCGATTTGAATTAATCCGTACTACGTTTTCGATCATTGCTTCCGCACAGCGCACTTGGCTACGTCACACTCACGTGACGGCCAGCATGCCCTACTTTCGGGTACGGGTGTGTCACCGCAATTGAAGATAAGAAGCTAGAAAATCAATTCAGGTGACTTGATAAAAAATCTAACACAGTAACGTTCTAAAATTCATATAGCCGATTTCATTTAGTGAGATATGGTTTGGTCGCTATTGACAAAAGTAATGGAGATTTTATATTATATATGAGCCGTAACAATCAGAATGACTACAACTAACTCTTCCCTATTACAGAAAACAAGTGGAAAGAATTTCAATTTCACTTGGAGTACTACAACATTAACCTTCCAACAAAAAAAAAAAGAAACTAATTAAGCCCAAATTGCAAGTAATGACATCAATCCAGCTCCAACAAAGAGACAGCAATAAGACACAACTTGGAGCCTGAAATTGCAGCTCATCCTCTTGCTCAAAAAATCAGCAGCAATTAGGTCAACCAACGCCATGTACACTAGAATTCCGGCCGACATGGAATCCAATATGCCTTCGGTGACCAAAGCTCCCGCACTGTACGGGTTGTAGAACGAAGAAATGGCGGTTCCAACGCCTATCCCGAGCGGGGTTGTGACCGCGAAAAAACAGGCCATTAGGGTTGCTGAAAGGGTTTTGAATTGTGCTTGAGATATGCAGCCTCCAAGTGCAAAACCTTCAAAGAACTGATGGAATGACAATGCTGCAACCAAGGGTCTTATGGTGCACGGGCTCTGTGAAACTCCCAGTGATAGGCCTATGATCACTGAATGTGATACAATCCCAAGTTCCAAAATCTGCACAAGAAACAATATATTAAACGCCACAATTACAATAACCCACCCGCAAGCACGAATGTCTAGATCAACCAACAAGCGCTATTAATCCTAACGTTTACTAAACAAGGCAAACTTTCAATAACTTGTTCTCCAACATAGTACGACGACCCAACATTTCAGATAAATATTATATTATTTCCCAGTCTAGCTCAGCTCATGAACATTCCAATCTCAGGTTCTCGACCGCCCGCACCCTTCCAAATGCATGGCATCGGCACGAAAAAGTTTCAACATGTTTAATCAACTTAATGGGATTAACTTTTAAATTCGAAATTCCGTTCTTCATTTTTATTTCGCTTACTTTTTCCGAGTGTTCCTCCTTTTGATAAAAGAAAATGTCAAAATCAGTGCCATATGCACTTTGACATTCATGGAAGAGGATTCTCCGATTTCAGTATCCGGAGCCTCCTTATCAAACAATCTGAATTGCACAAATTGAATTTAACGATCTTAATTTAACTTGGACACTAATCAGTAACTCAGATTGTTTGATAACGAAGCTCCGAACACTAACTTCCGAAACGGATTCTCCTCCTGACATTCATAACTAAGATTAGCCCCGTGTAGGCGCACGAGCAATTGATCGTGTCACTTCACTTAGAGAGATAACGTGTCCAAATCAATCCAAATAGTGAAAGTTGCCACCATAACCACAAAAGTTCATGTCGACCTTTCAGTTCATATATGAGTCTTTTTTGACCCTCCAAGAACACCATTATCATGAGTAGGCCCCACTCGACCAAGTTTAGTGGCACTTTAACACAACACGTGGCAGAATGACGCATACTTTCATAACTCCATCTCCTACTTTTCATGCATTTTCATCATTTTTTATTTGTGCGATCACGGTTAAATCATGCTAACATTTTACATTACTATTATTTTTTATCTTATTATTTTTATTAAAAATTAATATAAATTATTTTTTATCTTATTATTTTTATTAAAAATTAATATAAAATATTGACGTGAAGACGTGACTTAACTGTTACCGCACAAACTCTATAAGCCACAAGTTAAAAAACCGACATTCTTTTCAGGGCCACACATTAAATAGCAATAATTTACACGCAAACAACAAAAAGTAAGGCGGTAAAATAAATATAAAATAAAACCGAATAAAATGTACCTGAGAAACGACCACGTGCCGGACACCACCATCCTCGTCATCATCCCCGAACCCGTGAGAATGCCCATGCCCATGCCCATTCCCGTGCTCGTGCCCGTGCCCGTGCCCGTGCGAATCGTGCCCCTGTTCCTGTTCGGATTCCCTCGTCACGTGCCCATCACATCCGGCCTGGCCGTGCGCGTGGCTGTGTCTGTGGTGCGCCGCGTGCGCATGCATCCCAACAATGTGCATCCCACCGCCGTCCTCTTCCCCAAACACCTTCCCATTCCACTCCTTCGCCGGCTGTTCGGGACCCGCACCCGCCTCACTCTCCGGGTCATCCGACCGAACCCGCACCTGGTCCTCGGCGGGGCGAGTCTTTCCCTGTTTCCTCTCGTAATACTGGGTCCCAACAAAGTCAACGAGCAACGTGGCAAGCGAGGCCATCATGGCAAAAAATCCCGAGAAGGGGAACTTGGTCCAGGGGTATTCGGGCAGGCACGGGTCGTTCAGGGCGGCCGACCCGCCCGGGAGCATGTGGACAAACCCGGTGGCAAGAATTACGCCAGCGGCGAAGGCCTTGGCGGCGACGAAGAGGCTGCCGTCGGTGCGGAGAAAGCTGCGGTTCTTACCGACTAGGGGAATTGCGACTCCGACGACTCCGGCCACAAGAATCGAAGCGACGGCAATTAGCTTGAGGACGAGCGCCGACGACTCGTCGCGGCAGGACTCGAGCTCCGCGCTCCCGCAGCTCGTGTTGGCCATGGACTGCAAAAGGGACTCTGTTTTGAGCGCCCAAATGAAAAACAGAATCGCAAAAACAAAGCAGATTTCAGAAAATCGAAACTTGTTCTTCTTCCTTAATTAGCTATTTAGATTTCAATCTTAATTTTAATTCGACTGCAGAAAATCCCAAGTGGGAGATGAAATTAATGAGTAATTACCTTTGAAAAGCCGAGATTTTTCTAGGAAACCCGGAGGGCAGAGCAAGGGCCAAAGATCCTGCACAGAAAACGCAGCGTTTCAGTCACAGAATTGCAGAGAAATCGGGAAAGCGAGAGAGAGAGAGAGAGAGAGAGAGAGAGAGAGAGAGAGAGCGAACCTCAACGAACAACATGGGAATAATAGTATGTGGGTTTATAAAAGATGGAATCTTGTGGAAATTGATGATCTGATCGACGAACACGAATCCCGATTGAGTTGATTTCTTTTGATCAGGCGGAGGACACGAGTTCCGTCATGGCGTGCTGGGAGAGAAGAGTGTAGAGAGAGAGGAGGGAGGAGAGAGTTAATGGAGAAAGAGTGTCGACATTTTTTGACGTAAGGGAGGGATCGTGGGAAGGTGGAGGGGTTGGGGACCTGGGGTTGCGACTTTTTGCTAAACTGTGAGCGCGAAAGTGTCGACATTTTCCCCACATTTTTTATTGATTGTGAGATTTGTACTTTTAATCGACAAAGAAATTAACAGAAAAGGTGGTAAGTTGCTATATATGGAATATTAGAAAATGATTTGTACTTTTACATTTTTTTTTCAGAGGTTTTACAATTGACTCACTTTGCGGGTGTTATAATTGCTCGCTTGTTATATAGCTCAAATTTATATTTCTCGTTTTTAAATGTAGGATATTGTGGTATTTAAAAAATGGTTGTATTTTGCTTGAATTTTTTACTTTGAGCTCTATAAAAATTTATAGAAATTCAAGTGAATTCAATTAAAATTTAAAAGAGTTTTAGAGTTTAGGTGTACTCCATCGTAAATTTGATTTGAAAAGATTTTTATATGTTATGAATTTTGATAAATTTTTGAAGCGTAAATTTTTGTTTGACACACTGATATTTTGTTTAAGGTGTAGTAATTTGTTGTAGGCCATACAATAATTGAATTATAATAGTTATGCATCGAGTTTATTATTCACGTAAGTTGAACTTAAGACTTTTAAACATTAGAAAGGAAAATGCTAGACCGTTATTTTGTATCATAGTTTTAATACTTGCCTTTTGAGTTGAAGCCTACCTATTACATTCACTTACCAACAACTTTGATGCCACTTTGGCGAATCCGGAGTGTATACATTAGTCACACACTAAAATCATTGTTCATGCAAGACTGACATTACACGTCTTTACAATAGCATCCCGTTGCATGAAAGTCTTTTCTTCACGTGATCACCACTTCTACAAAGTATGATGACATAATTCGATCACATGCGCAACCTCCTCATTTGGTGTCGGTAGAATCTTGAGATGGACCACTACAAGGTGGCCTAAAAGCTGACGCATGACTTTGGTATTGTTAACTACAAAAATCACCTAGCCTACGTGGCGCGCAGGCCGAGTAATTAGTAAGCTAACTACGTCATTCAGTTGTATGCGGGGTGTGCCAACTCGTCGGTCGAGCTCAACCGAGGAGTAAAATGTGTTGATGTTGCGTTGAGTGCGATGTTGACTTCTACGTCTTGTGATTGCGGCTGAGGAAGGAACACGTCTCGGCCTTTGGATTCTAAAGCCTGAAGACAAGGCTGTTATTTTTACGAAGTTCAATATCAAATTCGGCTTTCAATGTGCCGAATGCAGTAACCTGGTAACACCTTACTTCGTCAAAAAGACTAATGAAATGACCTCTGCCGATAAAGATTCGAAAATCCTTCTTGATCAAGACTTGGATAGGTAATCAGCCGGCCTCAACGCAATGCTGTTTATCCAAACTGAAGATGCTCTGAGGTCGGCTGATTCTACGGCAGTATTACTGTTTATCCAAACTAAAGGTGTGTCAGCGAAAAAGAAAATAAAAATATCAAGATTGTTGAGAGGTTTTGCGTAGAGCAAGGGTTTGCGCAGGGCAGATTTGTGTGTTGAGTTGGAGGTCCCTTGAACGTTGCCACTGCCTCTGTATTTATAGGAGCAATTGTTGTGTGGCGCGGCCAGATAATTTTGTAGAGTCCAACTATAACTCTAATTTGTAGAACTAAACTTGATCCGCGTCAAACGCCAATGCATATCACCCAAATTGATCCGTGGGATTTTCCTTGACTTTTCAAGAATAAAGCCTACATAGGCTTTATCACATCACACTAGAGACCTAGCCCTCCTAGGCTTCTTGTCTTATTTGAAAACCCATCCGTAAGCCCTTTAATCCCATATTTCCATCACCTTGATCCATGTGTAGCCATGCATGGATAGTAATAATCCTAAAAAAACATACCACGTGGCCAAAACCACAACATCAAAAAGGCATATCCCACATATAATTATCCCATCTCTTTAATATTAGTGTGCGGCTCACCCAAATCCATATACATCCCAACTCAATTCAAACTGTACCGCTCACTTAGGGATATAATTCGCACCCTATTTATCTTATATAAAAATAATTCTTCATTAAAAGATAATCATTATGATAAAACCATAATAATATCTTTTAATAATAAAATTATCTTTTATCTTTCCATCTGTCGATCTGGCTTGACCAACGACCTCGATCACCCGGGGCGATGGTGTAAATTTGGGTCCAAACAGGTATGTATTAAAAATCTTATATGGTACCTGCTGCCTGTCGATTGCAAAAAGAATCTTTGGTTTGGAGACATTTGTTATGAATTTTCCTTTGGCATAAGTTGCAGAGGAACTGATCATATAGAAAATTGCATGAGTCTCGTCAATGAGTAACTCGATCAATGAAATCTCAACTCGGATTTGTAAGCTTTCCGATCGCAGATGGAATTTGAGATTTATAATCTCCGTTGTCAGCAAATTTGAGGGCTTGAAGATGTTAAAGATTGAAGCGACTGCTGGAGTTGTGAATCCAACGAATGATTGATTCGTGGCTAGGGTCAAGAACAACTGCGTAGCCACTAGTGCTGCAAGTTACTCCAGATCAAGAACAACAGTTGACACTTGCATTCCAAGTAATAAGCTTGGTGTGTAAGAATGATTATAAATCATAGCATGCTGATGGCATAATAATATAAACACACATAAGCAATATAACCACTAACCTGCAGGAGACATATCGATCAGTACTATGGATCTTCTGCAACTCTTCTTCTGCTGTATGCAATATCTCAAAGAATGGGGCCTGGGCTTTAGGGTTTTTGCGTGAGAAGAGAGTGCAGGGACCTCAAGTACTTATACTATCAACAGTAGTAGTCAATAAGGACACTACCCATTGTGTGACTCCTTATTAACCTAACCTTATCACTGTTATCACTTATCATTCATATTCCTCATAGAGGTGTAATTACATCATGACTGTTAAAGCTGCAAGTCTTTATACATATCCCTTATCAGCTTACAAACACAGTTATCGTTAATCTCTAATAGTCTCACGTGTCCATAAGATCCATCCAAGTGTTTAGCTCTCTTTAGGACTTACATTCTCCCACTAGAGCTTACACTTGGAAAGGTTCTGATTATCTGAAATGAAAACTATTCTTAATTGGCCATGAGATTAATATAACATAGTCACGGTTTCAAGTTTAGGTCATCAATCAGCATCTACAAAGAACTAAAAGGTAACATACTTATCATTCTAAATAATATCCCCATAGTCACTCATATAGAGCTGAAAAACACATTAAACTCCATCAAGAAATGAATTGATGTACCAGGTGTATCTGTAATGTATCATTTATCTCACACCTGATACATGGTCCTCCTCCAAATTGAATAACAATTTATCCTGATGTTTTCAATAAGAAAACCCTTTGGTTGTTTACCTTAAGAACAATTATACAAAATTGTCAATCCATTAAGTATGTAAAATACTCACTTTCTGTCATAACTAAACTGTGCACATACAAGAATGGGTCTCAAACAACCTCACAGCTTTGAACTTTATTAGTTAAGCGTTCTTTGTTTCTCAACAATATTTTAAATAGACAATTAAGCTAAATAAGAATGGAAACCTGAAACTTATACTCAACTCCCACTATTCAACAGCATCAAAACCTGAAAGCACACCCATCTTTGCTATATGTTTCTTGAACACCACAACTGGTACTGCTTTATTCAGTGGATCAGCAATCATAGACCCAGTCTCCAAATAATCGATCTTAACCAGTCCTGCCATAACCTTTTCTCTTGCAATGAGGTATTTAATGTCCAAGTTTCTTGTTGCTGATGACCTTTTGTTATTTTTGGTAAAGAAAATAGCAGCATTATTATCACAGAAAAGCTGAATCGGTCTTGCAATTGAGTCTACTACTCTCAGTCCTGTAATGAAGTTCTTTAACCAAATAGCTTGGTCTACTGCTTCACAACAAGAAAGATATTCAGCCACCATGGTTGAGGCTACAACGGTAGATTGTTTCACACTCATCCAAGACACAGCTCCACCAGCCATGATAAAAACAAAACCTGAAGTTGACTTAAGATTATCTGGGCATCCAGCAAAATCTGAATCACTATACCCTTCCAAGACAAGATTATTTGTTCTCCCATAGATTAACATATGCTCCTTGGTTCTCTGAAGATATCTCAATACTCGTTTTGCTGCATTCCAGTGAGCTTCACCTGCATTGGCCTGAAACCTTCCAAGTACACTGATTGTGAAAGCTAGGTCAGGCCTCGTACATACTTGAGCATACATAAGGCTACCAACAAGAGAAGCATACGGTTTTTCTTCCATGATTTTCCTTTCTAAATTTGTTTTGGGACACTGAGCTTTACTTAACTTATCGCCCTTTGATATCGGCATCTCAGTAACGCCGCATGAAAACATATTGAATCTTTTAAGCACCTTTTCTATGTACTCTTTTTGTAACAACCCCAACAAGCCTATCTTCCTATCTCTTTTGATTTCGATGCCAAGAACATATGAAGCCTCTCCAAGATCCTTCATTTCAAAATTTTGTTGCAAGAGAGACTTGGTTTCATCCAACAAACTTGTGTCATTTGTAGCGAGAAGAATATCATCTACATAGAGAACCAACAAGATAAAACTGCTCCCACTGATTTTCAAATAGATACAAGTGTCTGAAGGATTTTCAATGAATCCTTGTTCCTTCATCACGTTCTGGAATTTTAGGTACCATTGCCTTGATGCTTGCTTGAGACCGTATATTGATTTCTTCAATCTGCAAACTAATTTCTCACTTCCTTCCACTTCAAAACCCTCTGGCTGCTTCATGTATATGTCTTCCTCTAACTCGCCATTCAAGAACGCAGTTTTAACATCCATCTGGTGCAAAGCTAAATCAAAATGGGCTACAATCGCCATTACAACCCTAAACGCATCTTTTGTTGACACAGGACTAAAAGTTTCCTTGTAATCAACCCCTTCTCTTTGAGTAAACCCTTTTGCTACGAGTCTAGCTTTGTGTCTTTCTATGTTTCCTTTTGAGTCTTTCTTAGTCTTGAATACCCACTTGCAACCAATTGGTTTAATTGCATCAGTTTGTTCAACCAACTCCCATACTCCATTGTCTTGCATAGAAGTTAACTCGCTTTGCATAGCCTCCAACCACTTATCAGAATTTGAACCGGTAACAGCTTCTTTGAAGGTTTTGGGATCATCAAACTCTGACAAATCTATATCATTCTCTGAAGCTTCAGTCATATACACAAAATCAGCCAGGGCTATTGATCTTTTTACCCTAGTTGACTTTCTCGAGATGAGAGGGGAATTATGCATGGCAACATTATCTTCCATTGTCTGTGCAGGCTCCATCACCATATCTCCTTGCATGATATTTTCGTTTGTGGTGACACTAAGAACATCAGTGACCTCTTCACCATTATTTTGACCTAGATGTGGGTTATCTTCAGTTTCTTCGATTTCTTCATTAAGGCTTCCATGTAGTTCAGTGAGTTCAGTGACTGATATAGATGTAGGGCCTTCAACTAAAGTGGAAGTAGGTTGAGATTCAATCATTACCTCAGGTTCTTCATCGAATATAAAATCATCTTTTCTTGTCCCAGAATCAAACTCCACATCATTTTCCATGAACACTGCCCTCCCAGTTTCAACTATTTTAGTCTCATAATTATTGGGGCAATAAAATCTAAAACCCTTCGATCTTTCTGAGTATCCAATGAAGAAACAACTCACAGTCTTTGGATCAAGTTTCTTATCATTGGGACTGTACATTTTGGCTTCAGCTTTACATCCCCAAACATGCATGTGATTCAAACTAGGTTTTCTTGTAGTCCATAATTCGAAAGGAGTTTTGTCAACAGACTTCGAAGGGACTCTATTGATAATATAGTTGGTAGTCTTGACTGCCTCTCCCCACAGAAACTTAGGCAGATTCACTCTACACATCATGCTTCGTACCATGTCCAACAGGGTTCGATTTCTTCTTTCCGCAACCCCGTTCTGTTCAGGTGTGCCTGGATTTGTATATTGCGCCACGATTCCATTTTCTTGCAAGAACAAAGCAAAGGGACTAGGATGCCTCCCAGTCTGAGTGTACCTTCCATAGTATTCGCCACCTCTATCAGACCTTACAATTTTTATTTTCCTTTCCAACTGGTTTTCAACCTCGGTTTTAAAAATTTTGAAAACTTCTAATGCTTTAGATTTCTCGGTGATCAAATATATATAACAGTACCTAGAGAAATCATCTATGAATGTAATAAAATACTTGTTTCCTTCAATTGTTTGTGTAGGGAAAAGATCGCAAATATTTGTATGGATGATTTCTAGGAGTTGTTGGCTCCTAGTCGATCCTTCCTTTCTTTTATTCACTAACTTTCCCTTGACACAATCAACACAAAATTCAAAATCATCAAAGTTTAACGGATGCAAAATCTGATTCTTGACCAACAGTTCCATTCTAGGTTTGGAGATATGGCCAAGCCTTTTATGCCAAAGATTTGATGAGGTTTTAGGATTTGAGGCTTCCTTTTCAACATTGAAAATATTTTCACTTTTACTTAGTTTGAATTTGAACATTCCATCACATAAGGAACCAGTGCATATGTGAGAAGATTTATAAAAAATATTGAAGCCAATGTTATTCAAAGTGAAATAAAAACCTAACAAAACCAATTTTGAAACTGAAACCAATTTCCTTCTCATGGAAGGTACATAAACCACATTCTCAAGTTCTAAACAAAAACCAAAATCTAGTTTTAACCTAACAGTCCCTAGGGCCTTGACTTCAACTCTTCTTCCATTGCCAACCGAGACTTTAACTTCATCCTTATTTGGTGTTCTCTTTGTTGTGAAGTCCTACAATGAATTCGTTACATGAATAGAAGAGCCGGAGTCAAGCCACCAAGCATTGCTAGGTACATCAATCAAATTTGATTCAAAACAAGCGAAAACATTTGAAAATTTATTTTTACCTTTCTTTGCTTTTTGTTTTGCAAGCCACGCTTTATACTTAGGACAATTCCTCTTCATGTGGCCTGTCTTTTTGCAAAAATAACATTTGAAAACAGTGGAGTTGGAATTAAGTTTGAAAGTCTTTCTAGAGGTGGGAATGTTTCTGGTACCCTCTTTTTTGTTGGCATCGGGCATATAGCTCTTATTACCCTTGGTGTGACTTTGAACATAATTCACAGATTCAATTTTCTCCCTTTCAGTTCTTTCCTTCTTAATTCTCACTTCTTCACCCACACAGATCGAAATCAATTCATTCACATCCCATTTAGCTTGCAAAGCATTGTAAGAGACTTTTAACTGAGTATAAGAATCTGGCAGAGAGTCCATGATGACATGAACTAAAAAGGTTTCAGAAATTGGTACCTCAAGGTTTCTGAGCTTTCCAGCAATATCGATCACTTTGAGTATGTATTCACGTACACTTCCTTCACCATCATACCTGATCAATGTGAGTGGATTCATAAGATTGCCAGTTTCAGTCTTCTCAGATTCTTTGTACTTCTCCTCGATGGATTTCATAAACTCCTGTGCTTTTGTACATTCTGGAAAGCCTCCACGAACAACATCTGTCATGGATCTCTTGATTATCATCAATGAGATTCTGTTTGACTTTTGCCATTTTTCATACTTTGATCTCTGATTCGAAGTGCAGCCATCAGCAGGCAGTGGAGGTTCCTCAGTTCTCAGTGCTAGATCCATATCCATGACACCCAAAACTATTTCCAAGTCTTGTTTCCATTTTTTGTAGTTGACACCAGTGAGTGGTTCAACCGAGTTGAAGTTCATGGAGCTAGAGTTCATGGCTGTAGGATGGTAAAAATTTAATCTTTAGTTCCCATTCTTTATATCACAGACTCAAGAATCTTTGGATTAGCGAGTTATATGAAAATTTTCTTTAGTCATAACACCTTCACAGCCAACATATGATTTTCTGTAGCCATCATTACAACCCTTTATGGATCGCAATAGGTGACTGTGTTCGTACCTTGAAATGTGAAGCGTTATGCCACTTGAGATCAATACATGGTCAACTGAACTTCTTTAGATGATCAGTGACGATGTTTTAAGCCCTAGTGCCATTATTAATTTATATACCTAATGAAAAACACATAGAGCACAGATAACTTTAGCTATCATGTGCACGAAGATGTTCTTCCTGTATAGTATATCATTAATCTGTAACCTGCAATTTTGAACAATTCCTTATTCTCTTTTTTTTTTTTTTTTTTTTTTTTTAATTTTTTTTTTTTTAGGGTTAATTGGTATGTGAAAAGCTCTGATACCAAATGTAAGAATGATTATAAATCATAGCATGCTGATGGCATAATAATATAAACACACATAAGCAATATAACCACTAACCTGCAGGAGACATATCGATCAGTACTATGGATCTTCTGCAACTCTTCTTCTGCTGTATGCAATATCTCAGAGAATGGGGCCTGAGCTTTAGGGTTTTTGCGTGAGAAGAGAGTGCAGGGACCTCAAGTACTTATACTATCAACAGTAGTAGTCAATAAGGACACTACCCATTGTGTGACTCCTTATTAACCTAACCTTATCACTGTTATCACTTATCATTCATATTCCTCATAGAGGTGTAATTACATCATGACTGTTAAAGCTGCAAGTCTTTATACATATCCCTTATCATCTTACAAACACAGTTATCGTTAATCTCTAATAGTCTCACGTGTCCATAAGATCCATCCAAGTGTTTAGCTCTCTTTAGGACTTACATGGTGGACGTAGAAGAGTTGGAGGTAAAGGTTTGCTTCAAGTGGAACAAGGCTAACTGGTCGTCTTCGTTGCACTTGCTTTCGACTGAAGTAACAGTCATGACCAAGATCATAAAGATCTCAAAATCGGTCTCGGCCAACAAGTCGTGGATTTCGAGATCTCTTGGTCCTTCTAATGCCTGTGTTGTGAGCAAGTAAAATGTGATTTGCCCTTGTGTTGATGAAATTGGGGTTCCACTATAAAACCAATTGGCAATATGGGGAGTAGCCCAAGACCATATAAGCACATAGCAAATCTTGTCCCTCACCAATGTGGGATAACTCTCAACACGCCTCCGCACGTGTGGCGGATTTTCAAGCCTACACGTGGACAACAACTGGGTGACGTGGAGCGCATGTGGCCGTTGGGCTTCACACGTGGACAACCTTGCTCTGATACCATAATGAAATTGGGGTTCCACTGTAAAACCAATTGGCAATATGGAGAGTAGCCCAAGACCATATAAGCACATAGCAAATCTTGTCCCTCACCAATGTGGGACAACTCTCAACATGTGTAACCTCTTTCAAACCGATTGTGAACAAGGAAGGAACGGTCGCCTGGGTTGTAGCCTGTAGGTCTTGTGATGCAAGAGGTGAATCGAATGTTCTTGTGATGGGTGAGAAATTGATAGAGTTGAGATTAAAATACTAAAATGAATAAATTATTGGATTGAAGTGTTATGTAAACATGACACTAAAGCGAAGAACAAAATAATTAAAAGGTAAATTCTACCTTGTGCAGAATGGAAAGTTAGATCGATGTAATGCAAAAGTGTGGTTGAATCGCGAACGGTAAGAAAACGAACTGAGCCAATCAAGACGTTCGGGGTGTTCGACCCCGAACGGGCCAACATAGAAGTGCCTTCGGGTGTTCAACCTCGAACAGCTGACTTGGAAGTGCGTCACTCGACTTGAGCAAGGGATGACAAATCTAGGCCGAAACAAAAGAAAAGGAGCAAAGTTTCCATTTTTGTGATCAAAATTTTAAGCAGAAGGAAGAAATGTGCATGAAGTTTGAATGAATGCGGTCGGTTTTAATCTCGTGGATTAGGCCTGCATCTGACCATTATTTTGGCCAAACAAACAAAGCAATACAAACTAGAAAAGCGACTAAGAAAACCAGAGGAAATATTTCATCAAGCCTTGCAGGGAGCGAGCTGAAAATAAAGATTTCCATGAACGTGTTACACAAGTTTTTCCTTTTAGTTACATGACATTATTATTCTACACAGTCTTCATCGTCATTTCAATGTCTTCCCCTTGGATCGATTTCTGTATACACGCCTTCCGCGGATCTGATTACCATTTCTTTTGTCCAGATGAGGGAGCATCTTAAAGAACATGTTCTCCGCAGCCTCGTAATACCAGTTCCTCCATCCCTCGCAAAACGCGAGTGACCCGATGACAACTCCAAGGCCAACAAAATATCCAATTTCAACACGTAGAATATCCCAATTAATCTCATTGCCAGAATTCGGATCGCTTCCATTTGACTTTGGTGGCGACGACACCGGTGGTCTGTCATATGCTGTCAAGGGAGGCCCCCATAAATCCGTGTTACCTTCGAAGGAAGATTTTGGAAATGTTGAAAACTGAGTGCCGCTTGGAATCTTGCCAACCAAGTGATTGCTTGAGAGGTTCATGAATGCAAGGAAATGGAGTATTGAAAATTCTGGTGGAATCTGCCCACTCAGGTTGTTCACTGAGAGATCTAAAGACTCGAGGTTTCCCAAGTTACTCAATGACGATGGGATCTCACCTGTGAAAGCATTGTTGGAGAAGTTGAGGATATATAATGATTTGAGTTCTCCAATTTCTTCAGGTATTTGTCCATGGAATTTGTTGCCAGAGAAGTCAATTGCGGTGAAGATAGTTAGAATCTTTACCAGGTCCATCAGCAAATCTTTGCTCACAACTGTTGCTGAGTTCTGATAGTAAACATCACCATTGACTATGTTCACATAGTGAAGGTCTCTTGCATCAGCTTGGTTGTCCATCATAGCTTTCCATGTTGTCAACAATCCTCCAGGTAATTCGCCGTTGAAATTGTTGTGAGCTACATCTATGATTTGAAGCATTGGCCAGGTGCCATTGGTATTCGGACATCCAATGCCTCCGTAGAATTTATTGGATCGGAGAACAAGGACTCGCAAGGTGGAAACGCTCTCCAAATAGCAGGGAAAAGTATCCATGATCTGATTGTATCCAAGGTTTAATACCACTAATTTTGTGCAGCTGACTAAAGATTCTGGAAGCCGGCCTTTGATTTGATTTCCACTGAGGTCTAGAGTTTCTAAACTGCAATGCTCATCAAATTTGTAAGGAGTGTTGCCCGTAAGGTTGTTTCTCCGTAAATCAAGTACTGCAAGAGTCTCCATTGTAGTCAAGCACTGGGGAATCATACCACTGAGTGAATTATTGGACAGATCAAGAACCTCAAGGGATGTCGAATTGCATAACGATCCTGGAATGGTGCCATGGAGGTTATTGCTTGAAAGTGAGAAGAGTTTGGTTGTCGTGAAGAACTCACCAATGTTGGTCGGTATGCTAGAGCTCAAATGATTTCTCGAGTAATCCAAAATCAGCATTTTAGGTGCTGAGAAAACTGGGATTTGTCCTTGAAGCTGGTTAGAGTGAAGGTCGAGCATGGTTAGAGCAGAAGTGAGATTGGGTAAAGGACCAAAACTTGCCAGGGAGTTGCATGAAATATTTAGAAAATTAAGAGATTTGAGCCCCCAAATCCAGTTTGGTATCTCTCCATGAATTTGATTTTCTGCAAGATCCAAGTCGAATAAATTGGGTAGATATCTCAAGAAATCAGGAAATGTTCTCAACTTGGTAGAACTTAATTTCACTACAGAAAATATAGGCAAGGATGAATACGAGGAATTGGTACCGGTATTATCAATGAACAAGCTAGTGTATGAAAGATCAAGAAGAAACAGATTTCTCAGCTTCTGAAGACCACTTAGAGGAAACGAGCCTTCTAAGTTGTTTGAAGAAAGTGAAAGAATCGCAAGACCTCTCAAATTAAAAATAAACATTGGTACTGGCCCTTCGAGATTGTTGAAATCCAAAACCAATGATTTTAATTGGTTAGAAGAAGAGACGTTAGAGAACTCATGGAACTGGTGTGAGAACTTATTGTTGGAAAGGTCTAATGTTTGCAGCAGGGGAAGAGAAAACATAGATAATGGAATGCCTCCAACAAGCAGGTTGTAACTCAAGTCGACAAGCATCAACTCGACAAGGTTTTCCCAATGAGTTGAATTAATGGAACCGCTGAACTTGTTCTCTGACATGTCTAAATAACCCAAGTGTCTGAGATTTTCCATTGACGTTGGGATTGATCCATAGAAATTGCAGCTTGAGAGATCTATCTTGGACAACATTTTGAGGTTTC
Source organism: Crataegus laevigata (assembly GCA_963580275.1). NCBI lineage: Eukaryota > Viridiplantae > Streptophyta > Magnoliopsida > Rosales > Rosaceae > Crataegus > Crataegus laevigata. The sequence goes on from OY756949.1 coordinate 5,253,215, forward strand.
CAATAGAGTCCGGCAATAACCCTGAAAAATTTGTGAAGCTCAGGGCCAGAGTTTGAAGAGATCCGTTGTTTGGAAATTCTGGTAGGGAACCTTGAAGCAGTGGATTGCTGGACAAGTCAATATGCTGTAGTGTAAATATCTGGAAGATTGCTTGGGGAAATGTTCCATACAACTCGCATCCACTGAGACTCAAGGAAATCAAGTTTGAAAATTTGACGAAGAATGATGGAACCGGAGAAGATATGTTGTTATAATCCAATCGAATCACAGATAGAGATGAAAGCTTGGCAAGGGAGTCATCAATAGGGCCCCAAAGATCAGTGTTGGACAAGCTCAGCACCCTCAGCTTTGGAAGTGAAGAAGATATTACTTGGCACCAGTCACTCCTTTTTCTTGATATGTTTACCCGATCAAGATATAATACTTCAAGCTCGGTGAGATTCCGAACCAGCATGCTTAAATTGGGGTTCTCAAGTTTTAAGTTATTTTCAGAAAGATCAAGAACAATCAACCTTGTCAAGTGCGAAATCTCAATTGGGATTTGCCCCGAAAAACCATTATTGGATAGATTCAGATACCTTAAATTTGCAAGCTTCCCGATAGAAGATGAAATTTGAGACTGGTGATAACCGGTATCAGCAAATTTGAGGCTTTGAAGATGTTGAAGATCGAAGAGACTGCTGGAGTTGTCAATCTCACTTAGGATCCGTTCCCCGCTGAGGTCTAGACCAACTGCATAGCCACTAGCACTGCATCCTACTCCGACCCAAGAACAGCAGTCGGTACTTGCATTCCAAGTAACAAGCTTGGTGGAATCAGAAGAACTGAATTTAAGGCTATGCTTCAAGCGGAGCAACGATGACTGGTCATCTTCATTGCACTTGCTTTCGGCTGGAGTAACAGTCCCGATCAAGAACAGAAAGGAAATGAGCAAAATTTTCATTTTGTGGTAAAATTTGAAGCAGAAGATGGATGAAGGAAATATGCTGGAAGTTTGAATGTTGATGTGGTGGGTTTTACTCTCATGGCATTTGCACGTTGGCTTCAATTTAAAACCTTTTGCTTTTTATACCTAACCAAACAGACAAAGCAATACGAACAAAATGTGAAAAGGCAAAAGAAGAATGATTAATTAAAGTTAATTAGTTTACTAATTTTCCATCAACTTGATTTTATTAAGTATCAAAGTATTAATCAGGTTTTCGATCTCTCTCTGACTGTCCTTTTCCTGCTGTCTGGTATGGATTTTGATTGAGGGACTGCAATGTTAATGCAAGCTTTCCAATACTTTTTAATTTTTGTGGGGGACTTATATGGGGCCGGCCATGAGAATTTGAGGGCTCTAGACGAGGTATAACAAATAGAAGATGCAAGTAACAGAGCCTTTACCAACACACCAACAACAAGCTATTGACAATAGGCAGTTTTTTATTTTTATATTTTTACTCCAACATATAAATTCTTTGAGGAGCCTATCTCGACTACTCTCAGGCCTGCCGTGGACTTATAACAAGATCCAGTACACCATTAAAAACTAAATGTTTATCAGTTGAGACAAGATAATGATAGAAATAGAACCTTAACTTAGCACGAGAGAGAAAGAAAGAAAGAAAAAGATTTCTTTTGTTTTTGTTGTTGTTGTTGTGTGTGGAGAAAGTGTGAATTGAAAATATAGACCGTCCTAAAAAATTACCCTTTCAGGCACCTAGAAGCTACAATCTCCATGGATCACGACGAAGAAGCTGCAATGGAGGTATGCATGTGTTACTTACATAGCATCAATTTGTAAGACGCAGTGTGTTTTAAATTTTTACTACCTACAGATTTTAAGCTTGAGGGTGTTTGGTTGTAAATTTAGCAGCTTTCATCCCCATCAACCTGAAAGGATTTCAGAAAGGTAATTTTTAGCCGACATCGTGTTGATAACAGTAAATCGATTTTTTTTACCATTGCCATTTATGCATTTACACAACTCTTTGAGCAAAACCCAGAAGTTGCATTTACCTTTCTGATATTGTAACTCAAGGGTTTTCTTCCTTCTTTCTTCTCCTATGAGAAACAAGTAAAAAAATAAAAAAACTACTTAGTATAAATATATCACTATGGAGTATAAACTACACTATTGATTAATTAAAAAGAAAATTAATTAAAAGAGCTTCAAAACTTTGAGTTTTAATAAAAAAATCATTCACTAACTTTATTTAATAATAAAGACAAGAGAGAGAAAAAAAAAAAAAAAAAAAAAAGCTAACAGAAGTGCGTGCAAGCCACTGCACCTCTGTCAAATACGTGATCTTCCACTTCCAGAGAAAAACAATATGAGCAGCAGAGGTTTTTTTTCAAACCGTCAGTCGGTGGTATTTTTCCAATCAAAGGTCCATCTCTCTTCAAATCTCCTTGAAATTCAACTCCGTTTCATTCTCTAATTTTCAAACATCCAAACGGACCTCAAAGTCGTACTGATTCAAGCAAATGAAGTTGAAGATCAATAAGGCCTGCGATTTCAGCTCCATCTCGGTCCTTCCTCCTCACTCAAGCTACAAGCCATCTGTTATAAAAATAAAAATAAAACCAGCAATAAGTGGGGGCAGCAGCAACACCGTGAAGCTTTTTACACCAACACTAAATTAATAGGTTAATAAAACCCAACAATTAATGATCTGGGTTTTTTTTATCACCCCCAAAACTGAAATATTTTGGGTCTACAAACACAAAACAAAGAGCCAAAACACCAACTTTCCCAATCTGTGCTCTCTTTTTTGACCACAAAAAAACTCAAAATCCAAACTTGTCAAAACTGGGAAAACGGGTAGGAAATGATTGTCCCAGTTTCCCCTGCATTGCTTACTCTCATGGATTTTATGAGCAAAACCCAAAAGAGAGATGCACAGATTGATGATGGGATGGCAAGAGAGAGGGATTCTGTTGGAATTCTATATGACCCAAATTACATGAAAATGCAGAGAGAAAGGGAGACAGAAAAGAGACGTAGTAGTTTGGTACAGCAAGCACTGGTCAAATTTCCCGTCATCTGAATGAAGTAGTTTGATTGAATATTGAAGACAGAGGTTCTGATAGAAGTTGAACGAACTAAATCGAAAAAAGTAAAGGGAATTTTCATGAAAAGAGCATGGACTATTATAAATAGGGTAGTAAGTTTCATAAATAATATTGTAAGTTTTCATAAACAGAGTAGTAAGTTTCATAAACAGTGTCTTAAGCTTCATAAACAGTATAGAAAGTTTCATAAACAGTTTGCGTGAGGATTTGCATGGATCCGCGCGTTAGATTTTTTTAATTTTTTTTTAATATTAAAATTATGTCATTTTCATTAAAATTTAAAATTTTTTTGTCTTTTTTATTAAAATTTAAGGACTTTTCATTAAAATTTAAGTCTTTTTAATTAAATAAAGTTATATCATAATTTTTTATTAAAATAAACTTAATCCAAGTTCTTTTCACGAAAGTTCCTTAATTAAATTCAGAAGACCAAGTCTCCTGCTAATTTGGGGTTTATTTCAAATGCACTGGTGCATGACAACAATAGATATTTAATTGGGATGCTGAGGTGCTACTGATCTTTGACACCTTTGCAGGCCAAGAGAAAGTGGTCGATGTAACTGGGGGCATTTTGATATAGATGCCTCAAATTTGAATTTTTTTAATCAAACATCTATAACTTTTAAACTTTTGATCAAACATTCTTCTACTAATTTTTAATTAAAAATTATGATTTTTATTGTATTTAATTAACCAACTAGTTCAGAAAATAATATCACAAATATCCTAAAATCACCACAAAACATCATATCTTATCTTATCATAATTCGTTCAAAATGAATTTTTCTTATTCAAATAATTTTTTTGTTTTAAATTCTAAAAACACATAAACATTCTATTAACATACAATTATGAAATATAACATGCACATATATTAAATATAACGTACCAAAAAGATGTATTAAATATAACGTACCAATCATTTTGGTACGTTATTGGTACGTTATATAAACTTAATCTAGATTTGTATTAGTATTTTGGTACCTTATGCAATTCTTTATTTAGTACGTACCAAGTTATTAGTACGTTGTATTATCCTTATTTTGGTACGTACAAAACTTATGGTACGCTACGTGTAAGTTGTGTAACCCAAAAAAAGATAACTTTTCACATTAAAACATTGCACTAAAAAATATTTTGTCAACTCTTAATAATTAATTATTGGAATAAGGATTCATTTTAAATAAAAATAAAAATAAAAATGTGAAAACTCTTAGTTCACGTTTCTACTATAAGTAGTTGTTAAAAAATTCAAATTTATTTTCAGTTGCATGAAATTAGGCAGTCTAGTCTACATCTCAATTTTAATTATAAACGAACTCTTGTTTTTTTTTTATAATCTATATAAAATGTTGAGTTGGAAATTGGAAAAACTATATTTCATCCAATTAATCTTGAGCCCCAGTAGATATAATTGAATCCTTAAATTGAGGAAGGGATGAGATTCCATAAAAATGGCAATAAATTAATGAATATTATTGAGTGCAATTTTTTTACATAGAAATGGATTTAAAAGAATTTAGAAAATACCTAAATTAAGAATATCCCTGGAATATAAAGTTTAATTAAAAGTAAAAGCACTTTAATCAAAAGTTGACAAGTAACAAATGTTTAATTTAGAAAAATCTAAAATGAGGCATCTAATTCTAATTTATCTATGCAACTATGGCGAAACTCTGTCATGGACTGACTGTATGTATCCACCATTACTTATTGTTCTTGTGTTTAAATATGAGACCTAGATTATAACTAAATAGGCTAGGCTTAGCCGGTTGTGGGCTAAGCCATTTGGGCTCTGGGATAGGGGAATCTGGGCTGAGTTGGCATGCAGGCCGGGTCAACCCGAGTTACTCGTGGGTCACCAAACCCAGCGAAGAAGAACACCGGCTTTTTGGCCGGAAATTCCTCCCGAGTTCCATTTTAACGTTTTTTAACCTAAAATTCACTAAACCAACTCAAAATTTACATAGGAACTCACCCTCACAGATTTGAGGTTGAACAGAGGTCGAATCCTCCGCGGATTTGCCGAATTTCTCCTGAGGAAGCTCACCGGATCCTAGAAACGAAAGGCAGAGAGCATGCATGTAAGTTCCATCGAATCTCCAGTCAGAACACACATGAAATTAAACATTTAATAACTGGAATTGGTTCCAAGAGAGTGTGCACCACCGCTCACAAACTCGCTGGAGTTTGTTCGGAAAAGATCACCGAAAATTGGTTACATGCACAGAGGAACATGCAGGGGTTAAATCCCATAATTTCAAGTTAGAAAACACCACAAAACACCACTCCAGCAAGCTAGAAGTATTTCCTTCAAGATTTCCCAGAAATCTCAGTTGGGTTCGAGTGTAGAGCTCCTAACCTCTTGGCGTTAATGGCAGATCACTCTACAATGCTCCGATGGTGAATGCAAGAGCTGGCTACCCGTGTTCCAGTGACTTGAATAATATATGATTTGGAGTGTGTGTTTTTATTGGAGTTAGAAGGCACGGCGATGGTTCCTTCTCAGAGACAGAGAGACAGATTGCAGAGAGATAGAGAGAGAACAGGGTTATTACATCATAGGCTCTCCCTCTCTAATCACTATTTTTGTATTCTTGTGATGAAATGAAAGGATACGCGCAGAAGAGCGCATGGGCTTTCTCTGAGATTTTGATCACATTTCTTCTGTTTTCATCATTTCCTTCTCTCTAAGTTGTTTCTTTTCTGAGTTGAATTGCTACAATACTGCTAAACTTTTACAGACTCTAACAGTTATAATCAAAATCCTACCGTCCATCGTCTTATCAATAAGTTTCTTTGTCTCTCTCTCAACACCTCGAATTCCAAACATTCCAAAAGAGTATTCAAACATGACCAAGAACCATATGATCAACCCTGTTTTTCTTCACTTCTTCCTAAAATGTAGGAGGTCCTTGGCCGTGGCACAAAACACAACATTAATGCCAATAAATGTGGAAGTAGTTCTTGATTTGGATACCTGGTTTGGGACTTTGCTGGGACTCTGCTGGGGATGCATGTAAGTCACATTGAAAAATCTCTTATTTCGTTGAACTAAGTTATTTCTAGCTGAAGTTGCATCAGCGTTTAATTAATTTCTAATTTTCAACTTTGAAACAGCTCGAGACTTAATAAACAATGTGGAAGTGCAGGCCCTAAATTTGCAGTTATACGCTGCTGAATGCGAAAATAGTTCATGGACCAATCGAAAGTAGTGGCAAAGTTTAGGGACTATTTCGTTTTTAAGTAAACTTTAATTTAAAATTTTAAGATCGATCATAACTTTTCAAAGATTAAAATCCTTTTATTTCTAAATCACATATAACTCGTACACTCAAGCATAAAATAAAACAACATGATCCAAATGTTGGCATGCATGCATACCAACATCCTTTTATTTCTAAATCACATATAACTCGTACACTCAAGCATAAAATAAAACAACATGATCCAAATGTTGGCATGCATGCATACCAACATCCTTTAATTTCTAAATCAAATGTAACTCGTACACTCAGGCAGAAAAATAAAACAACATGATCCAAATGTTGGCATGCATGCATACCAACATCCTTTTATTTCTAAATCAAATATAACTCGTACACTCAGGCAGAAAAATAAAACAACATGATCCAAATCTTGGCATGCATACATACATGATACATCAGTATGTAATTACTCAAGAAGCTGAAATAATCAACAGTATTATAATAGCCAACACACTTACTCAGATACCCTATAATAAGAAATCTGAAACTTTTCAACATTCAATTTCTTCCCGAAATTGAAATTAGCGAGCTTTCTATGAGTCGTAAATTTGCCCCGGTTGTAGGGTTTATATTTGGCAGGGTTTTCTTCATTGGTCAGTTCCTCCAAGGGCTTCACATTGGTGTAGTGTGCAGGACCGAGGAAGTAGCGAATGGAAATCCCTTCCTTCTCCGAGTTAAGCACCACCCTGTGTTCTTCGCTCTCATATATCTCATTGCTCCAAAGCTGCATGATTTATGCATAGATCCATGCTTTAATTGCGTACTTATAACAAAGTTCAAAGCAATTATAACTTTGGGCTGAAGGAGAACCGAGAGTTAGAGATTATAATTTTGGGCTGAGGATAGCACAGCCCAATAACTCCTCAACGAACAACATGGGAACAATAGTATGTGGGTTTGTAAAAGATGGAATCTTGTGAAAATTGATGATCTGATCGACGAAAACGAATCCCGATTGAGTTGATTTCTTTTGATCAGGCGAAGGACACGAGTTCCGCCATGGCGTGTTGGGAAGTGAATTCAATTTAAAATTTAAAAGAGTTTTAGAATTCAGGTGTACTCCATCGCAAATTTGATTTGAAAAGATTTTTATATGTTATGAATTCTGATAAATTTTTGAAGCATACTTTTTTGTTTGACACAATGATATTTTGTTTAAGGTGTAGTAATTTGCTATAAGCCAAACAATAATTGAATTATAATAGTTATGCATCGAGTTTATTATTCGTGTAAGTTGAACTTAAGACTTTTAAACACTAGAAAGGAAAATACTAGACCGTTATTTTGTATCATAGTTTTAATACTTGCCTTTTGAGTTGAAGCCTACCTATTACATTCACTTACCAACAACTTTGATGCCACTTCAGTGAATCCATAGTGTATACATTAGTCACGCACTAAAATTGCTATTCATGCAAGACTGCCATTACACGTCTTTACAGTAGCATCTTGTTACATGAAAGTCTTTTCTTCACGTAACCACCACTTCTACAAAGTATGATGACATAATCCGATCACATGCGCAACCTCCTCATTTGATGTCGGTAGAATCTTGAGATGGACCACTACAAGGTGGCCTGAAAGCTGACACAAGACTTTGGTACGTACTGAAAATATTATATGGTACCTGCTGCCGGTCGATTGCAAAAAGAATCTTTGGTTTGCAGACATTTGTTAAGAATTTTCCTTTGGCATAAGTTGCAGAGGGACTGATCATATAGAATATTGAATGAGTGAGCAGTCAATGAGTAACTCGATCGATGAAATCTCAACTGGGATTTGTAAGCTTTCCGATCGCAGATGGAATTTGAGATTTATAATCTTCGTTGTCAGCAAATTTGAGGCCTTGAAGATGTTAAAGGTCGAAGCGACTGTTGGAGTTGTGAATCCCATGAATGATAGATTCGTGGCTAGGGTCAAGAACAACTGCGTAGCCACTAGTGCTGCAACTTACTCCGGATCAAGAACAGCAGTCGATACTTGCATTCCAAGTAATAAGCTTGGTGGATGCAGAAGAGTTGGAGGTAAGGGTTTGCTTCAAGTGGAACAAGGCTAACTGGTCGTCTTCATTGCACTTGCTTTCGACTGAAGTAACAGTCATGATCAAGAACATAAAGATCTCAAAATCTATCTATGCCAACAAACCGTAGATTTCGGGATCTCTTGGTCTTTCTAATGCCTGTGTTGTGAGCGTGCCACCTCGCAGCCTGGGAGCGGAGCAAGTAAAATGTGATTTGCCCTTGTGTAACCTCTTTCAAACCGATTGTGACCAAGGAAGGAACGGTCGCCTGGGTTGTAGCCTGTAGGTCTTGTGATGCAAGAGGTGAATCGAATGTTCTTGTGATGGGTGAGAAATTGATAGAGTTGAGATTAAAATACTAAAATGAATAAATTATTGGATTGAAGGGCTATGTAAACATGACACTAAAGCGAAGAACAAAATAATTAAAAGGTAAATTCTACCTTGTGCAGAATGGAAAGTTAGATCGATGTAATGCAAAAGTGTGGTTGAATCGCGAACGGTAAGAAAACGAACTGAGCCAATCAAGACGTTCGGGGTGTTCGACCCCGAACGGGCCAACATAGAAGTGCCTTCGGGTGTTCAACCTCGAACAGCTGACTTGGAAGTGCGTCACTCGACTTGAGCAAGGGATGACAAATCTAGGTCGAAACAAAAGAAAAGGAGCGAAGTTTCCATTTTTGTGATCAAAATTTTAAGCAGAAGGAAGAAATGTGCATGAAGTTTGAATGAATGCGGTCGGTTTTAATCTCGTGGATTAGGCCTGCATCTGCACATTATTTTGGCCAAACAAACAAAGCAATACAAACTAGAAAAGCGACTAAGAAAACCAGAGGAAATATTTCATCAAGCCTTGCAGGGAGCGAGCTGAAAATAAAGATTTCCATGAACGGGTTACACAAGTTTTTCCTTTTAGTTACATGACATTATTATTCTACAGAGTCTTCATCGTCATTTCAATGTCTTCCCCTTGGATCGATTTCTGTAGACACGCCTTCCGCGGATCTGATTACCATTTCTTTTGTCCAGATGAGGGAGCATCTTAAAGAACATGTTCTCCGCAGCCTCGTAATACCAGTTCCTCCATCCCTCGCAAAACGCGAGTGACCCGATGACAACTCCAAGGCCAACAAAATATCCAATTTCAACACTTAGAATATCCCAATTAATCTCATTGCCAGAATTCGGATCGCTTCCATTTGACTTTGGTGGCGACGACACCGGTGGTCTGTCATATGCTGTCAAGGGAGGCCCCCATAAATCCGTGTTACCTTCGAAGGAAGATTTTGGAAATGTTGAAAACTGAGTGCCGCTTGGAATCTTGCCAACCAAGTGATTGCTTGAGAGGTTCATGAATGCAAGGAAATGGAGTATTGAAAATTCTGGTGGAATCTGCCCACTCAGGTTGTTCACTGAGAGATCTAAAGACTCGAGGTTTCCCAAGTTACTCAATGACGATGGGATCTCACCTGTGAAAGCATTGTTGGAGAAGTTGAGGATATATAATGATTTGAGTTCTCCAATTTCTTCAGGTATTTTTCCATGGAATTTGTTGCCAGAGAAGTCAATTGCGGTGAAGATAGTTAGAATCTTTACCAGGTCCATCAGCAAATCTTTGCTCACAACTGTTACTGAGTTCTGATAGTAAACACCACCATAGGCTCTGTTCACATAGTGAAGGTCTCTTGCATCAGCTTGGTTATCCATCATAGCTTTCCATGTTGTCAACAATCCTCCAGGTAATTCGCCGTTGAAACTGTTGTGAGCTACATCTATGATTTGAAGCATTGGCCAGGTGCCATTGGTATTCGGACATCCAATGCCTCCGTAGAATTTATTGGATCGGAGAACAAGGACTCGCAAGGTGGAAACGCTCTCCAAATAGCAGGGAAAAGTATCCATGATCTGATTGTATCCAAGGTTTAATACCACTAATTTTGTGCAGCTGACTAAAGATTCTGGAAGCCGGCCTTTGATTTGATTTCCACTGAGGTCTAGAGTTTCTAAACTGCAATGCTCATCAAATTTGTAAGGAGTGTTGCCCGTAAGGTTGTTTCTCCATAAATCAAGTACTGCAAGAGTCTCCATTGTAGTCAAGCACTGGGGAATCATACCACTGAGTGAATTATTGGACAGATCAAGAACCTCAAGAGATGTCGAATTGCATAACGATCCCGGAATGGTGCCATGGAGGTTATTGCTTGAAAGTGAGAAGAGTTTGGTTGTCGGGAAGAACTCACCAATGTTGGTCGGTATGCTAGAGCTCAAATGATTTCTCGAGTAATCCAAAGTCAGCATTTTAGGTGCTGAGAAAACTGGGATTTGTCCTTGAAGCTGGTTAGAGTGAAGGTCGAGCATGGTTAGAGCAGAAGTGAGATTGGGTAAAGGACCAAAACTTGCCAGGGAGTTGCATGAAATATTTAGATAAGTAAGAAATTTGAGCCCCCAAATCCAGTTTGGTATCTCTCCATGAATTTGATTTTCTGCAAGATCCAAGTAGTATAAATTGGGTAGATATCTCAAGAAATCAGGAAATGTTCTCAACTTGGTAGAACTTAATTTCACTACAGAAAATAGAGGCAAGGATGAATACGAGGAATTGGTACCGGTATTATCAATGAACAAGCTAGTGTATGAAAGATCAAGAAGAAACAGAGTTCTCAGCTTCTGAAGACCACTTAGAGGAAACGAGCCTTCCAAGTTGTTTGAAGAAAGTGAAAGAATCGCAAGACCTCTCAAATTAAAAATAAACATTGGTACTGGCCCTTCGAGATTGTTGAAATCCAACTGCAAGATGCTTAATTGGTTAGAAGAAGAGACGTTAGAGAACTCGTGGAACTGGTGTGAGAACTTATTGTTGGAAAGGTCTAATGTTTGCAGCAGGGGAAGAGAAAACATAGATAATGGAATGCCTCCAACAAGCAGGTTGTAACTCAAGTCGACAAGCATCAACTCGACAAGGTTTTCCCAATGAGTGGAATTAATGGAACCGCTGAACTTGTTCTCTGACATGTCTAAATAACCCAAGTGTCTGAGATTTTCCATTGAAGTTGGGATTGATCCATAGAAATTGCAGCTTGAGAGATCTATCTTGGACAACATTTTGAGGTTTCCAATAGAGTCCGGCAATAACCCTGAAAAATTTGTGAAGCTCAGGGCCAGAGTTTGAAGAGATCCGTTGTTTGGAAATTCTGGTAGGGAACCTTGAAGCAGTGGATTGCTGGACAAGTCAATATGCTGTAGTGTGGATATCTGGAAGATTCCTTGGGGAAATGTTCCATACAGCCCACTTCCCCTGAGACTCAAGAAAGTCAAGTTTGAAAAATTGGCGAAGAAGGATGGAACCGGAGAAGATATGGCGTTAGAATCCAATCGAATCACGGATATAGATGAAAGCCTGGCAATGGAGTCATCAATAGGGCCCCAAAGATCAGTGTTGGACAAGCTCAGCACGCTCAGCTTTGGAAGTGAAGAAGATATTACTTGGCACCAGTCACTCCTTTTTCTTGATATGTTTACCCCATCAAGATATAATACTTCAAGCTCGGTGAGATTCCGAACCAGCATGCTTAAATTGGGGTTCTCAAGTTTTAAGTTAGTTTCAGAAAGATCAAGAACAATCAACCTTGTCAAGTGCGAAATCTCAATTGGGATTTGCCCCGAAAAACCATTATTGGATAGATTCAGATACCTTAAATTTGCAAGCTTCCCGATAGAAAATGGAATTTTAGAGTGGTGAAAACCGGCATCAGCAAATTTGAGGCTTTGAAGATGTTGAAGATCGAAGAGACTGCTGGAGTTGTCAATCTCACTTAGGATCCGTTCCCCGCTGAGGTCTAGACCAACTGCATAGCCATTAGCACTGCAATTTACTCCGACCCAAGAACAGCAGTCGGTACTTGCATTCCAAGTAACAAGCTTGGTGGAATCAGAACTGAATTTAAGGCTGTGCTTCAAGCGGAGCAACGATGACTGGTCATCTTCATTGCACTTGCTTTCGGCTGGAGTAACAGTCCCGATCAAGAACAGAAAGGAAATGAGCAAAATTTTCATTTTGTGGTAAAATTTGAAGCAGAAGATAGATGAAGGAAATATGCAGGAGGTTTGAATGTTGATGTGGTGGGTTTTACTCTCATGGCATTTGCGCGTTGGCTTCAATTTAAAACCTTTTCCTTTTTATACCTAACCAAACAGACAAAGCAATACAAACAAAATGTGAAAAGGCAAAAGAAGAATGATTAATTAAAGTTAATTAGTTTACTAATTTTCCTGGTAAGATGATGCTCATCAACTTGATTTTATTAAGGGCTAGTTTGGTATTGCTGTGCTTTGAAAAAAAGCTGCTGTGAGAATAAGCGGCTGTGCTGTGAGAATAAGCGGCTGTGAAATAAATCAGCTGAGTGTTTGGTAAACATTTTTGTAAAAGTGCTTTTGGAAAAAAAACAGTCTGATAGTGGATCTTTTCATTAAAGGAGCACTGTAGCTCCGTGTGCTTTGAAAAAAAGCCAGTTTTCCAAAGCTACAAATAGGTGCTTCAGCTTTTTCCTTTGATTTCAGCTTATTCTCACAGCAGCTTCCAAAATAAGCCCTTTTTTTTAGTTTACCAAACAACAAAACGAGTCCCAGCTTTTTTTCATGGGGCTTTTTTAATAATCACCTCAACCCCAAACGGGGCCTAAGTATCACAGTATTAATCAGGTTTTCGATCTCTCTCTGACTGTCCTTTTCCTGCTGTCTGGTATGGATTTTGATTGAGGGACTGCAATGTTGATGCAAGCTTTCCAATACTTTTTAATTTTTGTGGGGGACTTATATGGGGCCGGCCATGAGAATTTGAGGGCTCTAGACGAGGTATAACAGATAGAAGATGCAAGTAACAGAGCATTTACCAACACACCAACAAGAAGCTATTGACAATAGGCAGTTTTTTATTTTTATATTTTTACTCCAACATATAAATTCTTTGAGGAGCCTATCTCGACTACTCCCAGGCCTGCCGTGGACTTATAACAAGATCCAGTACACCATTAAAAACTAAATGTTTATCAGTTGAGACAAGATAATGGTAGAAATAGAACCTTAACTTAGCACGAGAGAGAAAGAAAGAAAGAAAGAAAAAGATTTCTTTTGTTTTTGTTTTTGTTGTTGTTGTTGTGTGTGGAGAAAGTGTGAATTGAAAATATAGACCTGTTGAGAGTTGTCCCACATTGGTGAGGGACAAGATTTGCTATGTGCTTATATGGTCTTGGGCTACTCCCCATATTGCCAATTGGTTTTATGGTGGAACCTCAATTTCATCATGGTATCAGAGCAAGGTTGTCCACGTGTGAAGCCCAACGGCCACACGCGCTCCACGTCACCCAGTTGTTGTCCACGTGTAGGCTTGAAAATCCGCCACACGTGCGGGGGCGTGTTGAGAGTTGTCCCACATTGGTGAGGGACAAGATTTGCTATGTGCTTATATGGTCTTGGGCTACTTCCCATATTGCCAATTGGTTTTATGGTGGAACCTCAATTTCATCAAGACCGTCCTAAAAAATTACCCTTTCAGGCACCTAGAAGCTACAATCTCCATGGATCACGACGAAGAAGCTGCAATGGAGGTATGCATGTGTTACTTACATAGCATCAATTTGTAAGACGCAGTGTGTTTTAAATTTTTACTACCTACAAATTTTAAGCTTGAGGGTTTTTGGTTGTAAATTTAGCAGCTTTCATCCCCATCAACCTGAAAGAATTTCAGAAAGGTGATTTTTAACCGACATCGTGTTGATAACAGTAAATCGATTTTTTTTACCATTGCCATTTATGCATTTACACAACTCTTTGAGCAAAACCCAGAAGTTGCATTTACCTTTCTCATATTGTAACTCAAGGGTTTTCTTCCTTCTTTCTTCTCCTATGAGAAACAAGTAAAAAAATAAAAAACTACTTAGTATAAATATATCACTACGGAGTATAAACTACACTATTGATTAATTAAAAGAAAAACTAATTAAAAGAGCTTCAAAATTTTGAGTTTTAATAAAAAAAACCATTCACTAAAAGAACTTCAAAACTTTGAGTTTTAATAAAAAAATTATTAACTAACTTTATTTAATGATAAAGACAAGAGACAAAAAAAAAAAAAAAAAAAAAAGCTAACAGAAGTGCGTGCAAGCCACTGCACCTCTGTCAAATACGTGATCTTCCACTTACAGAGAAAAACAATATGAGCAGCAGAGGTTTTTTTTCAAACCGTCAGTCGGTAGTATTTTTCCAATCAAAGGTCCATCTCTCTTCAAATCTCCTTGAAATTCAACTCCGTTTCAATCTCTAATTTTCAAACATCCAAACGGACCTCAAAGTCGTACTGATTCAAGCAAATTCAACTCCGTTTCAATCTCTAATTTTTACACCAACACTAAATTAATAGGTTAATAAAACCCAACAATTAATGATCTGGGTTTTTTTTTTATCACACCCCCAAAACTGAAATATTTTGGGCCTACAAACACAAAACAAATAGCAAAACACCAACTTTCCCGATCTGTGCTCTCTTTTTTCACCACAAAAAAAAAACTCAAAATCCAAACTTGTCAAAACTGGGAAAACGGGTAGGAAATGATTGTCCCAGTTTCCACTGCATTGCTTACTCTCATGGATTTTATGAGCAAAACCCAAAAGAGAGATGCACAGATTGATGATGGGATGGCAAGAGAGAGGGATTCTGTTGGAATTCTATATGACCCAAATTACATGAAAATGCAGAGAGAGAGGGAGACAGAAAAGAGACGTAGTAGTTTGGTACAGCAAGCACTGGTCAAATTTTCCCGTCATCTGAATGAATTAGTTTGATTGAATATTGAAGACAGAGGTTCTGATAGAAGTTGAATAAACTAAATCGAAAAATGTAAAGGGAACTTTCGTGAAAAGCGCTTGGACTATCATAAATAGTGTAGTAAGTTTCATAAATAGTGTTGTAAGTTTTCATAAACAGTGTAGTAAGTTTCATAAACAGTGTCTTAAGCTTCACAAACAGTATAAAAAGTTTCATAAACAGTTTGTGTGAGGATTTGCATGGGTCCGCGCGTCAGATTTTCTTAAATTTTTTTAATATTAAAATTATGTCATTTTCATTAAAATTTAAGTTTTTTTTGTCTTTTTTATTAAAATATAAGGGCCTTTCATTAAAATTTAAGTCTTTTTAATTAAATAAAATTATAGCATAATTTTTTATTAAAATAAATTTAGTTCAAGCTATTTTCACGAAACTCCCTTAATTAAATTCAGAATACCAAGTCTCCTGCTAATTTGGGGTTTATTTCAAATGCACTGATGCATGACAACAATAGATAATTAATTGG
This sequence comes from Crataegus laevigata, assembly GCA_963580275.1. Classification (NCBI taxonomy): domain Eukaryota; kingdom Viridiplantae; phylum Streptophyta; class Magnoliopsida; order Rosales; family Rosaceae; genus Crataegus; species Crataegus laevigata. The sequence goes on from OY756949.1 coordinate 5,268,910, forward strand.
GATGCTGAGGTGCTACTGATCTTTGACACCTTTGCAGGCCAAGAGAAAGTGGTCGATGTAACTAGGGGCATTTTGACATAGATGCCTCAAATTTGAATTTTTTTAATCAAGCATCTATAACTTTTAAACTTTTGATCAAACATTCTTCTACTAATTTTTAATTAAAAATTATAATTTTTATTGTATTTAATTAACCAACTAGTTCAAAAAATAATATCACAAATTACCGCAAAACATCCTATCTTATCTTATCATAATTCGTTCAAAATGATTTTTTTCAAATAATTTTTTTGTTTTAAATTCTAAAAACCCATAAACATCCTATTAACATACAATTATGAAATATAACATGCACATATATTAAATATAACGTACCAAAAAGATGTATTAAATATAACGTACCAATCATTTTGGTACGTTATATAAACTTAATCTGGATTCGTATTAGTATTTTGGTACCTTATGCAATTCTTTATTTAGTACGTACCAAGTTATTAGTACGTTGTATTATCCTTATTTTGGTACGTACAAAACTTATGGTACGTTATGTGTAAGTTGTGTAACCCAAAAAAAGATAACTTTTCACATTAAAACATTGCACTAAAAAATATTTTGTCAACTCTTAATAATTAATTATTGGAATAAAGACTCATCTATACATATAAAGGGAGAAGGCCACTTTGGTGAAGCATTCAGAAATACCAAGAATGCCCTCATTTCATACATAAAGCACACGAATAACTGCCCACAAAAATAGGGTCAAATTCGTAAATATGCTACTATTCATAAATCATTTACAAGTTGAAAAAAAAAATAACAAAAAATTTATTAGAAAAAAAATAGGAGATAAAAAAGGGTATGTGACCAACTCCACTCCTCAAACGTGAAAACTGCAAAAACTAATAATTAAAACCAAAAAATTATCCTCTAAATTTAAAAAAAAAAAAAATAATCATGTTTATCCTCCTCCATTTTCGATTTCGTCATCTATATCGATATATCTATATATACTAACATATGGGCACACAAATTGTAAAATTTGAAAAACAAAAAAGTAGATAAATACATAAGATGAGAGATGCACTTAAAAAGAACCAATCCAAAAAAAAAACGAAAAATGAAAAAAAATTGGAAACAAACGTGGGACTGTGGAAGATACTGCAGTTTTCAAACTGCTTTCAGTAATTATATAAAAAATAAAAAATAAACCTAATACGTTTACAGTTAGAACTGCTATTCTGCAGTTGAATGCTTAAACCGTGTAATGGGAGCAATTTTGTGGAACGCAAACATGCATGAAAATAAAAGCAAACGTGGGATATGAAGCAGTTTTGCTGGAGGAGATGTAAATAAACACAAACTAATTTCAAATTATTTCATATTCTGATTCAGTCTCTCAGGTATTTCCTTCCACCCTTTTCTTCCTTTTGTATTCTTTGGCTTTTAATTTCTATCTCCATTGTTATCCTGCATTTTAATTTCAAATTTTAGGATAGATTCTATCAATCCAAGTGCATTGTAGGAAGGCGGAGCATCATATAGCCATTTTTAAAGGTAACGTCCCGTAATCTATTGCTTAATTTATATTTTTCTTATGGGTTGTGATGTGATTTTGTTCATATTTTATGCAATTGATCACTAGGAATTTGAGGATGAAAAGACTGGAAAGAATTGGTACTCTTGGTACTCTATTCCCGAAAGTTTATGGAATTTTTTATTTTGGAAAACCGAAACTCAAATGTTTCTCTTTATTGTCATAACGGGACCTTAATAATTTGCCCCTTTTCTTTGAATTTGTTTGTTAGTCTTGATCAAACATTGAACATATTAATTATACATACTATGCAATTTTAATTGATAAAGAGAAGAATGATTTCTTTTATTTTCTGTTACACCATATGTTCAATAACAATGATGTAGCCGGGTTTGCTATACAAATATGTTTTCTTTGGTACACCGTAGGTTCAAACATGAAGAAAAAGAAAGGTCAAAACAACATAGTTTCAAACATGAAGAAAGGGAAAGGTGAGTATAGTGGAATAGGTGGCTTTTTGCTTTTGGGTTTTTTTAACTTCTTTTGAAATCTTCATTGTGCATTTTTTAAATTTTGGTCAGATTGTGAGTTTCAATTTTGATTATCTTAATGTGTTATATGTGTACTATGGTAATTTAAAAAATTATTTGTTTGTTTTCATTCTCAGGATATTCACAAGAATACCCACAAAAAATGAAGAAGGAACTACCTACTGATAAGATCCCAAATAGACGTGTCTCTATTTTTACACCTGGTTGGGAGATATCTGTCGGAGTAAAAGCCACTGATCTAAGCCAACTGATTCTCAAAGAGTGGAAAAAGAAGAAGCATGAGCAGTATGTATTCTAAATTCTTTATTAAATTTGTTACAAGAAATCTAACATTATATATACCTTTAATATATAGGAGGCACATGAAAAAGGCTTTAGAAGAATTAAATCTTTCAACAACTCCTCACATCATACGAATTTGGAATAAAGTCCAACAAATAAGGTACAACACCATTTCTTACCTATTTATTTTTAATGGCATTCTCTATTCTACAAATTAATTATCACAAATTATAAAAAAATATTTTTTAAAAAAACAATTTATGGGTGCAGGAAAAAGATTAATAGTGACCAAACAACTTTTCTAAATACGGTAACTATTCTCTTATTTTCATACAGAACTATACTATAAATTCAAATTGCATTCAATTTTCAAATAGAAATAAAATTGCATTTTTATCAGTTTTATAAGCATCACACCCGTCTCAAAGTACAAAGGTTGAAGTACAAGATTAAGGTAACATTTCTTACCATTTAATTTTGTAAGCATGATTACAATTTGTTACCTCAAACTTGACAAATTATTTATCTTTCAGTATTCTAAAAGTAACTGGAGTAAAAGTATTGCTAGGGGAAAATTGTCAAAGTTAAAGGTATTTAGGTTAAATTGCTTACAACCTTTATATTTGGGATTGTGCATTATAGTGCATTATTCTCATCTTAATCAGTTAAACTTCTTATTTATCATCATTGCTTGCAGATTAACCATGAAAATCTAAAGCATCAAGTGCAAGCAAATGGATGGCAAGCATGGCTTTGATTTCACACGTAGACGCTATATTTACATATGTATATATTGTCCACATTTTTCTTTGCTTCATATATTAGGAGTTCATCCCTAGCTAGCCTATAACTTTGACTGAAAACTTATGAATCTGAAAATATTGATTTAAGGACATAAATGTTGCCATCAAGTATTTAGAAATAAAATTACATGTCATATTTTCAGATTTTATGAATAGTTTATGTTTCCCCATTTCATCTCTAGGCTAGGAAACAGTGCCAAAAATTGGTACTATCACTTACATTAAACCAATTTGTCTACACAATTATAGTTCTTCTTCTTTGCTAGCTTGCCATATAATAATGTAATTGGAAAAGTTGCAGACCAATCACAAATTCATATGGCTGCTGAAACTTTTTCTTACCTATTTACCTACCCAATTCACAATTTCCGTTATACGGACTTATGCCACAGCTTTGTGCATTACAATTACAAAATACAAAACTCAATATATGTGAGAGCAAGTTCATTTGAAATCATGAAAAAGGAAATCAATTAAAACATGAACTATGATTTTTCGATTACAGATGAGTCATGAGTCTTCTTGAAGCATAAGTCCAAGTCATGATGCCTTCTTTGACATACGCCCAAACCTTCACACTGAAACTTTTAGTTTATAAACAACAGATAATGCAAAGTATCCAAAAAAAAAAAAAAAATTTAAGAGCATAACTGTGATGTTGTCAAATTGAAGTAACATGTTGCTCAATTGAGCTTCTAGATTCAATCTAATTCAATACAAGTATCCAAAAAATTGTATGTGAGATTACTCACATCTGTGCAAATTAGATGCTAAATTCTTCAACGAACGTGGCAATATGCCAATATGGCATGCATAACGATAACACCATTATCATAGTAAGCGAAAATGAATAATATTTAAATCATTACTTTACGCAAAGAGAAAACTAAAAGTGAATAACATTTAAATCATTACTTTACGTAAAGTGAAAAAGAAAAACATGACAACTTTTTAGGACGTACATGGTAAAGAAAAAGTTCATTTTTGCACAATACATTTAAAATATATCTTGACAATTACAATTATAAAAAAAACTAACACAATACACTTTTAGGGGCGCGTAGCGCCCGTAATGCAAAAATGCCTCTCGCACGCACGTTAGTGCGTGTGGAGAGGCTAGTCTATATATATAAAGTGAGAGCCCCAGTTTGGTGAAGCATTTCAAATTGCCAAGAATATCCCCATGTTTCCTTCACAATCAAAACCCAAAAAATCTAAAAAATAAGGACAAACTGGTAAAAAAGTATAACTGCACAAAAAAAAAACTGTATTGAAAAATAAAAAAAAATAAAAACATTTAAATAGTGAGAGAAACAAATAACAAAAATACAACAAGAAAAATAAAAATAAAAAAATAAAAAAGCGAGTGCAAACGGAAAAGTTGGAATAGAAAACTAAAATAAAAAAAAAGTTTTAAAAGTTAAAAAGGCAAAAAAAAAAGGAGAACGTGTAGGTGATGAACCTCAAACATGACGGAGAAAACGGCTCCAACTTTTCCCACGATCTGATGTGTGATTTTAGTGGGAAGCTCAATATTAACTACCCACATATCATCAGTATTGAGTTGGTTGATCGAAAGGGAATCACTTTTCGTCTTCTATGAATTCAGTGTGTGGTTTCAATTTATTTCAACATAAAGAGTTCGAAAAAATCAACGATAAAGATTGGTGAAGAACTGATATTTCAAAAAAGATTCTTCTCCGAAAATCAAATAATCCATCAGGTTAGTAATTCGTATTTTCAATTTCCGTTCTCTTCCCATTTATACATCTTTTTCAATTGTGTATGAATTATTTGCTTTGATGACTCACAATTAGATTTGCGTTCGTATTCAATTGTAATTAACTGACGGTGTGTTTCTGAATGCAGGGAAGAGGAATTCTCGAAATTTAGTTTTGAGTGGGCAAAGCGTGGGCTTCGAGAGTGAGCCAAAACTATCTAGCGATTCGATGGAATTGGAGAAGGATTTTCAAGGGCGAACCAGAGCCTGTACCCGACTATTGAGCCGTACAGTTCTCGGTTTCTTAAGGTTTCAGATATACAAATTTGAAGCTTTTCTTCAAGCTTATTCACTATATAGCGTAATTCTTCAGTTGCTAGAGAAGGCGGCTTGCGTTGAAATTACCATAATAACAGTGTTGGGTTGGGAATTTTTTACTGGTTTTTTATTTAATATATTTTCAATCTTATCCTGCAGCCTGTAGTTTTTCTTCATGGGGTTCAGGAGGAGGAACTTCACCAAGTATTCAAAGTAATCAAAGATTCTTCAATCCCGAGTTTTACCGATCATTCTATTTGATCAGGTTGCTACTTCACCCTTATGATAAGCTATTAGATGCATTTTATTTTGATTAGTCTGAATTATTTTTATATTAGGGATGTTGCTACTTTTTTAATTACGCTTGACCATTAGTCTGCTTGATCGGGGATGTAATTATTAGAGAAATTACAAATCAAAGTATGATCGTTGTGAATGTCGTATGATTGCAACGACCATATTTTATTGATTCAAGTGTAGATTAAACAAATAAGAAAAAACCATGTTTATGCGTAAACCATGTGATTGTCATTGAAAAACTATAGGTAACCCTCTAAAAATTAATAGACGAAGTCAATGGAATTGAGAGCTATGTAATCCAAGTCCCAGTTGCATATGTTATTGGTGCATTCAAGAGATAGCTAATTGAGGAAGAAATTCAGAGGTTAATGTAAGTTGTCTGCAAAGGATCATTACCTGGGGTAGAAGCACTTTGCTTTTCTCTACCTTCTTCCATGTAATTAGGATTACAAGTTGTTTTAGATATTCAGTTGATTTTGAAGCCATTGTCAACCTTTCAGTTGCAGAGTTTGATTTATCAATTATCTGCTATATGCATAGAATTTCATCTCTTTTCCTTTCAATTTTGGGTCAAATGTTGGTAGCATGATTATAATCCCTAAGCTAATTAACATATATCCTTTGGCAGAGTATTTAACATAAGTTCAATTTCTTTTTGTCAATTTAATTGCGTTCTCATAGATTACCCAATTGATTTCATTGCTTATTGAAAAATTTGTTGGAGACAGATTTTTATTTTCCTTTGATTATCTCAAGTAATGATGCAAATTCTGACCGGAACAAACATGTGTTTCTTTTTTCCTGTAAGATTATGATTTCAGGTTAAGAAGAAAAGGCTAAAGATATTATGTGATTATTTGAAATAGAATGGTTTTTGCAGGTAGTTTGAATGTCTGTTGTGGCTACATGAATCAAAAGCGAGTGAAAGGTAAAAGTTTTTCTCTCCTAAGCATCACCACCAGCATTTACAGCCATAGCCAGGTATAGGGTTTAGGGTATATCCCTCCTCATCTTTCTTTCTACGATTTTTCTGTCCAAATTTCTCTGAGAAAGTTAGGGTTTTGGTTTCCATTCTTGGATTAGATTTGTAGATATTCCAATGTATCTCATTTTTCTTTGATTTAATAGCATAATCTTGCTCTTGGTATTTTAACTTTGCTTTCTTTGCATCAAGATTGTATCTTTCTTGGTTTTCTATATCACCCATGTATTCCGTATATATTTACTTTTGGAATTCTTTGGTGTTGCTATTTTTATGTTTGGTGTCAGAAGTTTAGGTTTCATCTGCTAGAAACTTGCTGGGTTATAATCGTAAAGGTTCTATCAGGCCAGTTACCGTACGTTACATTGTCCAGTTCAAGCCTTTCTTTGAAAATGTTTTAGGGTTCTTTGTTAAACAATGGCAATGTGAAACTAGGAAGAGCATAGTTTTTGTTTAGTTGTAAAATACTTGAGAAGCCAAATATTACACTTAATCAAAGACCCGAAATGGCAATGTGCTATTTTACTTTGTTTCTTTGATGACTCAAAATTGCAATATGAACCTGTGCTCTTTTATACATGCGTTAAGTTCCAATTTCAAGTTTATATGCATCTCTAGGCTCATTTCTTTCATTTTTGTTTTTCTTTTAGTAATTTATGTTTTAATTTTTCGTTCTCTTTCAATTTTCGTAAATCCGAGTTTTTGAAAACACATACAATTCATGTTATTAACAAAACTTTTGATGCTTTTACACACTCATTGGTTGCAGACCCATTTGTCGAGGCTCGAAGAAAAAAGGAAGGGGGGAAACTGTATTCCTGCCATAGATTTTATGTTGGCCTTGAAGAAAAGGGAGGGTGATAAAAGCGGAAGAGGTGGCTAATGTGGAACCCCAATTCGATGTGAAGACGTAACTTAATCATGTTAGCATGCAAACTTGATTGCTATTTTGTTTAATTTACACCTTTACTTTTCTAAATGAATATAAATTTCCATTTTGTATTCGCATTCGAAACCGATGCTCAAATAGCTATCCAGTATTGAACTCTATCCCATATTTCATCTATTCCTACTCCCTTATAATCATAAAAAAAATAAATTAAACGAATTATGTTCCAACCAAATGCTTGACTTTTAAATATTTGACAATTATATTATGTCCATGTATAAATTAGAGGCATTCACATTAAGCTAATTCGACATGAAAGCAGTAGTGAAACTAAGTTTCTCTATCACTTACCTTCTAGATCACGTCTTTAATCATGGACAATTACATGTGGCTTTATCGAGGGGGGTCTCAAAGCCAACCACAACCATGTTAGTAAAAAATGGCTCCATAGTAGGCCAACAATAGTGTATTTACACGTAATGTAGTATACAAAGAAGTCTTGCTTCATTCCAGCTAATTATGGTGATTCCTAATAGGTAACAACTTTATTAACGATAACCTTTCAGTATGCATTTCTCACTTATCAATTAACTCTTTTTATTTGATTTTTAATTTTCTCACTATCATTTGTAGATTGGCAATGAAAATTTGAAGCATCAATCATGAAGAAATAGGTGAAAATTTGAAGCATCAACCATAAACAGTGACATATAGACTTTCTAGGTATTATGAATAATGTAATATTGTGATGTAGGTTTTATATTTTGACATTTAAGTTGTTTTGTATTTTGCTACGAGTACTTAACGTTTTCATCTACTCTTTTTTTATTTACATCAACTTACTATTGTTCATGGACTTTAGGTAGGAACTTGCATCCAAAATCCCATGTTGTTCGACAAGTGCATGAATAACATTTAAATCATTACTTTACGCAAAGTAAAAACGAAAAACAAGACAACTTTTTAGGGCGTGTATGGTAAAAAAAAAGTTCCTCTTTGTACAATACATTTTAAGTATATCTTGACAATTACAATGAAAAAAAACTAACAAAATATACCTTTAGGGGCGCGTAGCGCGTAAAGGTATATTTTGTTAGTTTTTTTTCGAGTGTAGAGCTCCTAACCTCTTGGCGTTAATGGCAGATCACTCTACAATGCTCCGATGGTGCATGCAAGAGCTGGCTACCCGTGTTGCAGAAGAGCGCATGGGCTTTCTATGAGATTTTGATCACATTTCTTCTGTTTTCATCATTTCCTTCTCTCTAAGTTGTTTCTTTTCTGAGTTGAATTGCTGCAATACTGCTAAACTTTTACAGACTCTAGCAGTTATAATCAAATTCCTACCGTCCATCATCTTATCAATAAGTTTCTTTCTCTCTCTCAACACCTCGAATTCCAAACATTCCAAAAGAGTATTCAAACATGACCAAGAACCATATGATCAACCCTGTTTTTCTTCACTTCTTCCTAAAATCTAGGACGTCCTTGGCCGTGGCACAAAACACAACATTAATGCCAATAAATGTGGAAGTGGTTCTTGATTTGGATACCTGGTTTGGGACTCTGCTGGGGATGTTGTTGTTGCAGCTGCTGCAGGTTCTTTCTCTATCTTATCTTTTTCCTCCATTTTTTTTTACTTGACTCAAATATGTTCTACTATGTTTTAGGATATCAAAGGAATTGATGCCCCAAATGGTTCAAATGGTCGCACTTGGGGTCTTCCACATTATTTGGTGTGGTTAAAAAAAAACTTAAATACCAAAGAAACTTGCAAGAGATAAAAAATTTGTCACTAATGAAGAGCACCCATATGATATGTCGTTCGCTACTCTCACTAGGAGATGCTGTCTGTCTGTGATATGTCGTGTAATCTACTCAGCATGACCAAACGGTGATCGGTATGGCTCCTCTAAGTGACCCTAGTCAGTTTGGCCTTAGCAGGGTAGGACTAAGTTTGTTTCAATCTGCTGCGTTGGATTTTGTCTGTGCTCAACCATTATAATTGTCTATAGGTGAAAGTGTCATATATAGGGCTACAAATACTTATAAACAAAAGGTGTCATATATTCTGTTGGAGAAATTTTTCTTTGTGACGGGAGCACAAGTGATACACCACGCATTTTAATAGAAGTGTTGTGAAATTTTATTTTTTAAGTTATTACCTTTTTAGCACACATATCCCACTATTTATATAGTGACCCGTAATGTACCACCCATATACCGGTCACACTGAAAAATCTCTTATTTCGTTGAACTAAGTTGTTTCTAGCTGAAGTTGCATCAGTGTTTAATTAATTTCTAATTTTCAACTTTGAAACAGCTCGAGACTTAATAAACAATGTGGAAGTGCAGGCCCTAAATTTGCAGTTATACGCTGCTGAATGCGAAAATAGTTCATGGACCAATCGAAAGTAGTGGCAAAGTTTAGGGACTATTTCGTTTTTAACTAAACTTTAATTTAAAATTTTAAGATCGATCATAACTTTTCAAAGATTAAAATCCTTTTATTTCTAAATCACATATAACTCGTACACTCAAGCATAAAATAAAACAACATGATCCAAATGTTGGCATGCATGCATACCAACATCCTTTAATTTCTAAATCAAATGTAACTCGTACCCTCAGGCAGAAAAATAAAACAACATGATCCAAATGTTGGCATGCATACATACATGCACATGTATACATGCATACATACATTACCATACATACATACATGATACATCAGTATGTAATTACTCAGGAAGCTGAAATAATCAACAGTATTATAATAGCCAACACACTTACTCAGATACCCTATAATAAGAAATCTGAAACTTTTCAACATTCAATTTCTTCCCGAAATTGAAATTAGCGAGCTTTCTATGAGTCATAAATTTGCCCCGGTTGTAGGGTTTATATTTGGCAGGGTTTTCTTCATTGTGTTCTTCGCTCTCATATATCTCATTGCTCCAAAGCTGCGTGTTTTATGCATAGATCCATGCTTTAATTGCGTACTTATAACAAAGTTCAAAGCAATTATAACTTTGGGCTGAAGGAGGACCGAGAGTTAGAGATTATAACTTGGGGCTGAGGATAGCACAGCCCAATAACTCCTCAACGAACAACATGGGAATAATAGTATGTGGGTTTATAAAAGATGGAATCTTGGGAAAATTGATGATCTGATCGACGAACACGAATCCCGATTGAGTTGATTTCTTTTGATCAGGCGGAGGATACGAGTTCCGTCATGGCGTGTTGGGAGAGAAGAGTGTAAAAAATGGTTGTATTTTGCTCGAATTTTTACTTTGAGCTCTATAAAAATTTGTAGAAATTCAAGTGAATTCAATTTAAAATTTAAAAGAGTTTTAGAATTCAGGTGTACTCCATCGCAAATTTGATTTGAAAAGATTTTTATATGTTATGAATTATGATAAATTTTTGAAGCATACTTTTTTGTTTGACACAAGGATATTTTGTTTAAGGTGTACTAATTTGCTACAGGCCAAACAATAATTGAATTATAATAGTTATGCATCGAGTTTATTATTCGTGTAAGTTGAACTTAAGACTTTTAAACACTAGAATGATGAAAGGAGCAATGCACGGGAAAAGAGGCCAATACTGGCTAGAAGACTATGAAAGCTAGAAGACTCACTGTCGTGTTTGTAGAATCTCCATCGGATTGGAATCCCTGGGTTGGTGTACCATTTGAAACATAACCCCCTGCAGAAAGCACAAAATACAAGTACATAAAAGAGAACTAACATTAAAGGCTCGGCGGACAGAGAGATCGCGAGAGAGAGAGCCGTGGTGGATGTGTGGTGGTGAAGGCTCGGCGGTGACAGAGGGCTGCGTTTCGAGGGTTCGAGGAATTCGACAGTGACACAGATGAGAGATCGGTGAAGGAGGGCTGCGTTTCGAGATGAGGGCTTGGCGGTGTGGAATGGAAGGAAACAAATGAAAGGATGCATCATTTGGATCTGACCTAAAAAACAATCAACGGCACATATTAAATCCAACATAATCAACGGTTCAAATAATTCTCTTATAATTAAAAAATTATATATATATATATATATATTTTTATTTTTATTTTTTTTTTTTCGGTTCGGTATGGGAATACCGAAAAATGGATATGCAGTACCGAATCCCATACCGAAAATTTCGGTTTGGTTTGGGATGACATCCCGAAAAATTCGGGATTTTTGGTTTGGGATTTTTTTGGTTTGGGATCGGGATTTTTTTGGTTTGGTTTGGGATTTTTGGGATTTTTTTTCCAGCCCTAGTAATTTGCTACAGGCCAAACAATAATTGAATTATAATAGTTATGCATCGAGTTTATTATTCGTGTAAGTTGAACTTAAGACTTTTAAACACTAGAAAGGCAAATACTAGACCGTTATTTTGTATCATAGTTTTAATACTTGCCTTTTGAGTTGAAGCCTACCTATTACATTCACTTACCAACAATTTTGATGCCACTTCAGTGAATCCATAGTGTATACATTAGTTACGCACTGAAATCGTTGTTCATGCAAGACTGACATTACACATCTTTACAGTAGCATCCTGTTACATGAAAGTCTTTTCTTCACGTGCCCACCACTTCTACAAAGTATGATGACATAATCCGATCACATGCGCAACCTCCTCATTTGATATCGGTAGAATCTTGAGATGGACCACTACAAGGTGGCCTGAAAGCTGACACAAGACTTTGGTACGTACTGAAAATATTATATGGTACCTGCTGCCTGTCGATTGCAAAAAGAATCTTTGGTTTGCAGACATTTGTTAAGAATTTTCCTTTGGCATAAGTTGCAGAGGGACTGATCATATAGAATATTGAATGAGTGAGCAGTCAATGAGTAACTCGATCGATGAAATCTCAACTGGGATTTATAAGCTTTCCGATCGCAGATGGAATTTGAGATTTATAATCTTCGTTGTCAGCAAATTTGAGGCCTTGAAGATGTTAAAGGTCGAAGCGACTGTTGGAGTTGTGAATCCCATGAATGATAGATTCGTGGCTAGGGTCAAGAACAACTGCGTAGCCACTAGTGCTGCAACTTACTCCGGATCAAGAACAGCAGTCGATACTTGCATTCCAAGTAATAAGCTTGGTGGATGCAGAAGAGTTGGAGGTAAGGGTTTGCTTCAAGTGGAACAAGGATAACTGGTCGTCTTAATTGCACTTGCTTTCGACTGAAGTAACAGTCATGATCAAGAACATAAAGATCTCAAAATCTGTCTATGCCAACAAGCCGTAGATTTCGGGATCTCTTGGTCCTTCTAATGCATGTGTTGTGAGCATGCCACCTCGCAGCCTGGGAGCGGAGCAAGTAAAATGTGATTTGCCCTTGTGTAACCTCTTTCAAACCGATTGTGACCAAGGAAGGAACGGTCACCTGGGTTGTAGCCTGTAGGTCTTGTGATGCGAGAGGTGAATCGAATGTTCTTGTGATGGGTGAGAAATTGATAGAGTTGAGATTAAAATACTAAAATGAATAAATTATTGGATTGAAGTGCTATGTAAACATGACACTAAAGCGAAGAACAAAATAATTAAAAGGTAAATTCTACCTTGTGCAGAATGCAAAGTTAGATCGATGTAATGAAAAAGTGTGGTTGAATCGCGAACGGTAAGAAAACGAACTGAGCCAATTAAGACGTTCGGGGTGTTCGACCCCGAACGGGCCAACATAGAAGTGCCTTCGGGTGTTCAACCTCGAACAGCTGACTTGGAAGTGCGTCACTCGACTTGAGCAAGGGATGACAAATCTAGGTCGAAACAAAAGAAAAGGAGCAAAGTTTCCATTTTTGTGATCAAAATTTTAAGCAGAAGGAAGAAATGTGCATGAAGTTTGAATGAATGCGGTCAGTTTTAATCTCGTGGATTAGGCCTGCATCTGCACATTATTTTGGCCAAACAAACAAAGCAATACAAACTAAAAAAGCGACTAAGAAAACCAGAGGAAATATTTCATCAAGCCTTGCAGGGAGCGACCTGAAAATAAAGATTTCCATGAACGTGTTACACAAGTTTTTCCTTTTAGTTACATGACATTATTATTCTACAGAGTCTTCATCGTCATTTCAATGTCTTCCCCTTGGATAGATTTCTGTAGACACGCCTTCCGCGGATCTGATTACCATTTCTTTTGTCCAGATGAGGGAGCATCTTAAGAACATGTTCTCCGCAGCCTCGTAATACCAGTTCCTCCATCCCTTGCAAAACACGAGTGACCCGATGACAACTCCAAGGCCAACAAAATATCCAATTTCAACACTTAGAATATCCCAATTAATCTCATTGCCAGAATTCGGATCGCTTCCATTTGACTTTGGTGGCGACGACATCGGTGGCCTGTCATATGCTGTCAAGGGAGGCCCCCATAAATCCGTGTTACCTTCGAAGCAAGATTTTGGAAATGTTGAAAACTGAGTGCTGCTTGGGATCTTGCCAACCAAGTGATTGCTTGAGAGGTTCATGAATGCAAGGAAATGGAGTTTTGAAAATTCTGGTGGAATCTGCCCACTCAGGTTGTTCACTGAGAGATCTAAAGACTCGAGGTTATCCAAGTTACTCAATGATGATGGGATTTCACCGGTGAATGCATTGTTGGAGAAGTTGAGGATATACAACGATTTGAGTTCTCCAATTTCTTCAGGCACTTGTCCATGGAATTTGTTGCCAGAGAAGTCAATTGCGGTGAAAATAGTTAGAATTTTTACCAGGTCCATCGTTGAATCTTTGCTCACAATTGTTACTGAGTTCTGACAGTAAATATCTCCATCCACATACTGAAGGTGATTTGCATCAGCTTTGTTATCCATCATAGCCTTCCATGTTGTCAACAATCCTCCAGGTAATTCACCATTGAAATTGTTGTGAGCTACATCTATGATTTGAAGCATTGGCCAGGTGCCATTGGTATTCGGACATCCAATGCCTCCGTAGAATTTATTGGATCGGAGAACAAGGACTCGCAAGGTGGAAACACTCTCCAAGTAGCAGGGAAAAGTATCCATTATTTGATTGTATCCAAGGTTTAATACCACTAATTTTGTGCAGCGGACTAAAGATTCTGGAAGCCGGCCTTTGATTTGATTTCCACTGAGGTCTAGAGTTTCTAAACTGCAATGCTCATCAAATTTGTAAGGAGTGTTGTCCGTAAGGTTGTTTCTCCGTAAATTAAGTACTGCAAGAGTCTTCATTGTAGTCAAGCACTGGGGAATCATACCACTGAGTGAATTATTGGACAGATCCAGAACCTCAAGAGATGTCGAATTGCATAACGATCCCGGAATGATGCCGTAGAGGTTATTGCTTGAAAGTGAGAAGAGTTCGGTGTTCTTCAAGAACTCACCAATGTTAGTCGGTATGCTAGTGCTCAAATAATTTCTCGAGTAATCCAAAATCAACATTCTAGGTGCTGAGAAAACTGGGATTTGTCCTTGAAGCTGGTTAGAGTGAAGGTCGAGCACGCTTAGAGCAGAAGTGAGATTAGGTAAAGGACCAAAACTTGCCAGGGAGTTGCATGAAATATTTAGATAATCAAGAAATTTGAGCCCCCAAATCCAGTTTGGTATCTCTCCATGAATTTGATTTGCTGCAAGATCCAAGTAGGATAAATTGGATAGATATCTCAAGAAATCAGGAAATGTTCTCAACTTGGTAGAACGTAATCTCACTCTAACCAATTGAGGCAAGGATGAATACGACGAATTGGTACCCCTAGGATCAATGAACAAGCTAGTGTTATAAAGACTAAGAACAGTCAGATTTCTTAGCTTCTGAAGGCCACTTAGAGGAAACGGGCCTTCCAAGTTGTTTGAAGAAAGTGAAAGAAGCTCAAGACCTCTCAAGTTAAAAATAAACATCGGTACTGGCCCTTCAAGATTGTTGAAATCCAAATGCAAGATGCTTAATTGGTTAGAAGAAGAGACGTTAGAGAACTCATGGAACTGGAGCGAGAACTTATTGTGGGAAAGCCACAGTTCCTGCAGCAGTGGGAGAGAAAACATAGACAATGGAATGCCTCCATCAAGCAGGTTGGAACTCAAGTCAACAAGCATCAACTCGACAAGATTTTCCCAATGAGTGTAATTAATGGAACGGCTGAACTTGTTCTCTGACATGTCTAAATAACCCAAGTGTCTGAGATTTTCCATTGACTTTGGGATTGATCCATAGAAATTGCACCTTGAGAGATCTATCATGAACAACATTTTGAGGTTTCCAATAGAGTCCGGCAATGACCCTGAAAAATTTGTGAAGCTCAGGGCCAGAGTTTGAAGAGATCCATTGTTTGGAAATTCTGGTAAGGAACCTTGAAGCAGTGCATTGCGGGACAAGTCAATATGCTGTAGTGTAGATATGTGGAAGATTGCTTGGGGAAATGTTCCATACAACCCACTTAATCTGAGACTCAAGAAAGTCAAGTTTGAAAAATTGGCGAAGAAGGATGGAACCGGAGATGATATGTCATTATAATCCAATCGAATCACTGATAGAGATGAAAGCTTGGCAAGGGAGTCATCAATAGGGCCCCAAAGATCAGTGTGGGACAAGCTCAGCACCCTCAGCTTTGGAAGTGAAGAAGATATTACTTGGCACCAGTCACTCCTTTTTCTTGATATGTTTACCCCATCAAGATATAATACTTCAAGCTCGGTGAGATTCCGAACCAGCATGCTTAAATTGGGGTTCTCAAGTTTTAAGTAAGTTTCAGAAAGATCAAGAACAATCAACCTTGTCAAGTGCGAAATCTCAATTGGGATTTGCCCCAAAAAATCATTATGGGATAGATTCAGATACCTTAAATTTGCAAGCTTTCCGATAGAAGATGGAATTTGAGAGTGGTGAAAACCGTTGTCAGCAAATTTGAGGCTTTGAAGATGTTGAAGATCGAAGAGACTGCTGGAGTTGTCAATCTCACTTAGGATCCGTTCCCCGCTGAGGTCTAGACCAACTGCATAGCCATTAGCATTGCAATTTACTCCGACCCAAGAACAGCAGTCGGTACTTGCATTCCAAGTAACAAGCTTGGTGGAATCAGAACTGAATTTAAGGCTTTGCTTCAAGCGGAGCAACGATGACTGGTCATCTTCATTGCACTTGCTTTCGGCTGGAGTAACGGTCTCGATCAAGAACAGAAAGGAAATGAGCAAAATTTTCATTTTGTGGTAAAATTTGAAGCAGAAGATAGATGAAGGAAATGTGCAGGAGGTTGGAATGTTGATGTGGTGGGTTTTAATCTCATGGCATTTGCGCGTTGGCTTCAATTTAAAACCTTTTCCTTTTTATACCTAACCAAACAGACAAAGCAATACAAACAAAATGTGAAAAGGCAAAAGAAGAATGATTAATTAAAGTTAATTAGTTTACTAATTTTCCTGGTAAGATGATGCTCATCAACTTAATTTTATTAAGTATCAAAGTATCAATTAGGTTTTCGATCTCTCTCTGACTGTCCTTTTCCTGCTGTCTGGGATGGATTTTGATTGAGGGACTGCAATGTTAATGCAAGCTTTCCAATACCTTTTAATTTTTGTGGGGAACTTATATGATGCCGGCCATGAGAAATTGAGGGCTCCAGACGAGCTATAACAGATAGAAGATGCAAGTAACAGAGCCTTGACCAACACGCCAACAACAAGCTATTGACAATAGGTAGTTTTTTTTTTTTTTTTTTTACTCCAACATATAAATTCTTTGAGGCGCCTATCTCGACTACTCTCAGGCCTGCCGTGGACTTATAACAAGATCCAGTACACCATTAAAAACTAAATGTTTATCTGTTGAGACAAGATAATGGTAGAAATAGAACCTTAACTTAGCACTAGAGGATTTTTTTTTTTTTTTTTTTTTTTTTTTTTTTTTTGTGTGTTTGTGGAGAAAGTGTAAATTGAAAGTATAGACCGTCCTCAAAAATTACTCTTTCGGGCAATTGGAAGCTACAATCTCCATGGATCACGACGAAGAAGCTGCAATGGAGGTAAGCAGATGTTAATTACATAGCATCAATACGCAGTGTGTTTTAAATTTTTACTACCTACAGATTTTAAGCTTGAGGGTTTTTGGTTGTAAATTTAGCAGCTTTCTTCCCCATCAACCTGAAAGGATTTTAGAAAGGTAATTTTTAGCCGACATCGTGTTGATAACAGTAAATCGATTTTTTTTACCATTGCCATTTATGCATTTACACAACTCTTTGAGCAAAACCCAGAAGTTGCATTTACCTTTCTGATACTGTAACTCAAGGGTTTTCTTCCTTCTTTCTTCCCCTCTGAGAAACAAGTAAAAAAAATAAAAAACTACTTAGTATAAACATATCACTATGGAGTATAAACTACACTATTGATTAATTAAATTCAGAAGACCAAGTCTCCTGTTAATTTGGGGTTTATTTCAAATGCACTGATGCATGACAGCAATGGATATTTAATTGGGATGCTGAGGTGCTACTGATCTTTGACACTTTTGCAGGCCAAGAGGAAGCGGTCGATGAAGCTAGGACGAGACACTGTCATGGACTGACTCTGTGTATCCACCATTACTTATTGTTCTTGTGTTTATACCATTACTATAATAATCCATTTGGTCAATTCTCTTACAAGCTTGTTTCCTAGGAATGACGATGAAACTTCTTCAAATTCCCTCCTCATCAGCGGTAACAAGAAACTTCCTTCTAGTTTAATTACGTATTTTCGTTTTTATATTCAAACTGATTGTTGTTATATTCAAAACCCTACTGTCCATCATTTTATCAACAAGAGGGGAGCAGCTTGGTTGGGCCAATTCGAAACCGTCTATGTTCAACCCGACTTTAAACCCGCACAAGTGAGTTTTTTGTTTTGTTATAACCCATCTGAATCCAACCCAATTTCAACCCTTTCATTAATTGAGTTGAGTTGGGTTGATCATTTGCATGTCCATCCCCAACCTGACTAACCAAACTCAATCTAACCAAATTATAACTCATATCAATTAATGCTCATAAGCGAGCCAAATCAAAAAACCAATGCCCTTTCTAATATTTTTTTAATAAACTACCGTTTATAATTACTTTAGTTTTTAGAGAATAAGAGGCTCATGTTGGCCATGGACTGCAAAAGGGACTCTGTTTTGAGCGCCCAAATGAAAAACAGAATCGCAAAAACAAAGCAGATTTCAGAAAATCGAGACTTGTTCTTGCTCTTTAATTAGTTATGTAGATTTCAATCATAATTTTAATTCGATTGCAGAAAATCCCAATTGGGAGATGAAATTAATGAGTAATTACCATTGAAAAGCCGAGATTTTTCTAGGAAACCCGGAGGGCAGAGCAAGGGCCAAAAATCCTGCACAGAAAAGATTTTTATGTGTTACGAATTTTGGGAAATTATTTAAGCGTACATTTTTGTTCATCACTTTTACATGTTATATTTGGATTAATTTATATTTTGAGATCTGTGTTTATCTACTTCACAGATTTTAAAATTTAAACTTACCTAACGGTGATAAATAGAGTGGTGAGCAACATCATCACTTAACGATGGTGAACAAAAATATTTCCATTATTTGAAAGGTATCTTCTTCACCTTCTTCCCTTGAGATTTCGTGAAAATTGACTCATTTATAACTCCATTAAATCTTTTAAAATTTAAATTTAATAAAGCTTATGTAATAATCTTCTTTTCCAATCACGTTTGTTCATCGTGCATTATATAACTAGTTTTCGTTATGTACTGTTTATATTTAATTTTAAATAAAAAATTACAATAATCTTTGACCGCACGATATAAGATGAACGAACGTGATTAAAGCGAAGAACAAAATAATTAAAATGAGCAAAGGGATGACAAATCTAGGTCGAAACAAAAGAAAAGGAGCAAGGTTTCCATTTTTGTGATCAAAATTTTAAGCAGAAGAAAGAAATATGCATGAAGTTTGAATGAATGCGGTCGGTTTTAATCTCGTGGATTAGGCCTGCATCTGCACATTATTTTGGCCAAACAAACAAAGCAATACAAACTAGAAAAGCGACTAAGAAAACCAGAGGAAATATTTCATCAAGCCTTGCAGGGAGCGAGCTGAAAAGAAAGATTTCCATGAACGTGTTACACAAGTTTTTCCTTTTAGTTACATGACATTATTATTCTACAGAGTCTTCATCGTCATTTCAATGTCTTCCCCTTGGATCGATTTCTGTAGACACGCCTTCCGCGGATCTGATTACCATTTCTTTTGTCCAGATGAGGGAGCATCTTAAAGAACATGTTCTCCGCAGCCTCGTAATACCAGTTCCTCCATCCCTCACAAAACGCGAGTGACCCAATGACAACTCCAAGGCCAACAAGATATCCAATTTCAACACTTAGAATATCCCAATTAATCTCATTGCCAGAATTCGGATCGTTTCCATTTGACATTGGTGGCGACGACACCGGTGGTCTGTCATATGCTGTCAAAGGAGGCCCCCATAAATCCGTGTTACCTTCGAAGCAAGATTTTGGAAATGTTGAAAACTGAGTGCTGCTTGGGATCTTGCCAACCAAGTGATTGCTTGAGAGGTTCATGAATGCAAGGAAATGGAGTTTTGAAAATTCTGGTGGAATCTGCCCCCTCAGGTTATTCACTGAGAGATCTAAAGACTCGAGGTTTCCCAAGTTACTGAATGATGATGGGATCTCACCTGTGAAAGCATTGTTGGAGAAGTTGAGGATATACAATGATTTGAGTTCTCCAATTTCTTCAGGTATTTGTCCATGGAATTTGTTGCCAGAGAAGTCAATTGCGGTGAAGATAGTTAGAATCTTTACCATGTCCATCGTCAAATCTTTGCTCACAATTGTTATTGAGTTCTGATAGTAAATACCTCCAAACACATACAGAAGCTGATTTGCATCAGCTTTGTTATCCATCATAGCTTTCCATGTTGTCAACAATCCTCCAGGTAATTTGCCATTGAAATTGTTGTGAGCTACATCTATGATTTGAAGCATTGGCCAGGTGCCATTGGTATTCGGACATCCAATGCCTCCGTAGAATTTATTGGATCGGAGAACAAGGACTCGCAAGGTGGAAATGCTCTTCAAATAGCAGGGAAAAGTATCCATTATCTGATTGTATCCAAGGTTTAATACCACTAATTTTGTGCAGCTGATTAAAGATTCTGGAAGCCGGCCTTTGATTTGATTTCCACTGAGGTCTAGAGTTTCTAAACTGCAATGCTCATCAAATTTATAAGGAGTGTTGCCCATAAGGTTGTTTCTCCGTAAATTAAGTACTGCAAGCGTCTTCATTGTAGTCAAGCACTGAGGAATCATACCACTGAGTGAATTATTGGACAGATCGAGAACCTCAAGAGGTGTCGAATAGCACAACGATCCCGGAATGATGCCGTGGAGGTTATTGCTTGAAAGTGAGAAGAGTTCGGTGGTCTTCAAGAACTCACCAATGTTGGTTGGTATGCTAGAGCTCAAATTATTTCTCGAGTAATCCAAAATCCGGATTGCAGGTGCTGAGAAAACTGGGATTTGTCCTTGAAGCTGGTTAGAGTGAAGGTCGAGCACAGTTAGAGCAGAAGTGAGATTGGGTAAAGGGCCAAAACTTGCCAGGGAGTTGCATGAAATATTTAGAAAATCAAGAGATTTGAGCCCCCAAATCCAGTTTGGTATCTCTCCATGAATTTGATTTTCTGCAAGATCCAATTCGTATAAATTGGGTAGATATCTCAAGAAATCAGGAAATGTTCTCAACTTGGTAGAACGTAATGTCACTCTAACCAATTGAGGCAAGGATGAATACGAGGAATTGGTACCGGTATTATCAATGAACAAGCCAGTGTATGAAAGATCAAGAAGAACCAGATTTCTCGGCTTCTGAAGACCACTTAGAGGAAACGAGCCTTCCAAGTTGTTTGAAGAAAGTGAAAGAATCGCAAGACCTCTCAAATTAAAAATAAACATTGGTACTGGCCCTTCGAGATTGTTGAAATCCAAAACCAATGAGTTTAATTGGTTAGAAGAAGAGACGTTAGAGAACTCATGGAACTGGAGCGAGAACTTATTGTGGGAAAGCCACAATTCTTGCAGCAGTGGAAGAGAAAACATAGACAGTGGGATTGATCCATAGAAATTGCAGGTTGAGAGATCTATCATGGACAAAGAAGCTTGAGGGTTACTTACATAGCATCAATTTGTAAGACGCTGTGTGTTTTAAATTTTTACTACCAACAGATTTAAAGCTCGAGGGTTTTTTGTTGTAAATTTAGCAGCTTTCATCCCGTCAACCTGAAGGATTTAAGAAAGGTAACTTTTAGCCGACATCGTGTTGATAACAGTAAATCAATTTTTTTACCATTGCCATTTATGAAATTACACAACTCTTTGAGCCAAACCCAGAAGTTGCATTTACCTTTCTGATACTGTAACTCAAGGGTTTTCTTCCTTCTTTCTTCCCCTCTGAGAAACAAGTAAAAAAAATAAAAAACTACTTAGTATAAATATATCACTATGGAGTATAAACTACACTATTGATTAATTAAATTCAGAAGACCAAGTCTCCTGTTAATTTGGGGTTTATTTCAAATGCACCGATGCATGACAGCAATGGATATTTAATTGGGATGCTGAGGTGCTACTGATCTTTGACACTTTTTCAGGCCAAGAGGAAGCGGTCGATGTAGCTATGACGAGACACTGTCATAGACTGACTGTATGTATCCACCACCATTACTTATTGTTCTTGTGTTTATACCATTACTATAATAATCCATTTAGTCAATTCTCTTACAAGCTTGTTTCCTAGGAATGACGATGAAACTTCTTCAAATTCCCTCCTCATCAGCGGTAACAAGAAACTTCCTTCTAGTTTAATTACGTATTTTCTTTTTTATATTCAAACTGATTGTTGTTATATTCAAAACCCTAACGTCCATCATTTTATCAACAAGAGGGGAGCAGCTTGGTTGGGCTAATTCGAAACCGTCTATGTTCAACCCGACTTTAAACCCGAATAAGTGAGTTTTTTTTTTTTGTTATAACCCATCTGAATCCAACCCAATTTCAACCCTTTCATTAATTGAGTTGAGTTGGGTTGATCATTTGCATGTCCATCCCCAACCTGACTAACCAAACTCAATCTAACTAGATTGTAACTCATATCAATTAATGCTCATAAGCAAGCCAAATCAAAAAACCAATGCCCTTTCTAATATTTTTTTAATAAACTACCGTTTATAATTACTTTAGTTTTTAGAGAATAAGAGGCTCGTGTTGGCCATGGACTGCAAATGATCAACTTCAGAAGACCAAGTCTCCTGCTAATCTGGGGTTTATTTCAAATGCACTGGTGCATGACAGCAATGGATATTTAATTAGGATGCCGAGGTGATATTGATCTTTGACACTTTGCAGGCCAAGACGAAACGATCGATGTAGCTATGGTGAAACTCTGTCATTTACTCACTGTATGTATCCACCATTACTTTTTTTTTTTGTGTTTATATCTTTACTATAATAATCCATTTAGTCAATTCTCTTACAAGCTTGCTTCTTAGGAATGACGATAAAACTTCTTCGAATTCCCTCCTCATCAGTAACAGGAAACTTCCTTCTGGTTTAATTACTTCTCTTCTTTTTCCTTTTTTATATTCAAACTGATTGTTGTTATATTCAAAACCCTAACGTCCATCATCTTATCAATAATAGGGTGCAACTTGGGTTGAGCCAATCCAAAACCGTCCATGTCCAACCCGACTTTAAACCCGAACAAGTGGGTTTTTTTTATAATTTTTTTATCACTCGCTCGAACCCAATCCAATTTCAACCCGTTCATTGATTGGGTTGAGTTGGGTTGATCATTTGCCCGTCCATTCGCAACCCGACTAACCAAATTCAATCTAACCAGATTGTAACCCATATTAATTAATGATCATACTACACCCAAATGAGCCAAGTCTAAAAACCAATGCCTCTAATTGTTTTTTAATAAATTACCCTTTATAATTACTTTAGTTTTCAGGGAATAAGAGGCTTTGATTAGTCAGTTCATATTCGTATTCTCTAAATCCTAAAGCTTTATAGTAGATTGTTAGTCTCCAAAACCTAAATTCATTGTGTCTTGAAGCAATTGCTCAGCAACTTTGATTGATTTATGAAATTAAAGTTAGCTAGCTTTAATGCTACTGGCTTAATTTTCTTAGGAATTATTGGAAATTAAGTTGTTACAAGATTAAACTTGAAAATGTTAGGTAACCCGAACTCAACCCAAGTAAACCCTAACCCAATTAATCCCAAACACAAATGAACCCGAGTGAAACCTAACCCGAATCCGAATCCGAATTGTAAAAATTAGGTTATGATAGGATTGACCTTTCAACCCACACGAGTTGCACCCCTAATCAATAAGTTTCTTTGTCACACTCAACACCTCAAATTCCAAACATTCCAATACAGTATTCAAACATGACCAAGAACTGTTTGATCAACCCTGTTTTTCTTCACTTCTTCCTAATATCTAGGACGCCCTTGGCCGTGGCATAAAACACAACATTAATGCCAATAAATGTGGAAGTAGTTCTTGATTTGGGACTCTGCTGGGGATGTTGTTGCAGCTGTTGCAGGTTGTTTCTCTACCTCCTCTTTTTCCAGTTTTCTTTTTCCTTGACTCAAATATGTTCTACTATCTGTTAGAATATCAATGGTATTGATGGCCCAAATGGTTCAAATGGTCGCATTTAAGGTCTCGCTATAAAACCAATTGGTAATATAGAGAGTAACCTAACTTATTTATGAGTTCATGCAAAGTCTCTCCTCCTACAACGGGGTGAGGTGGAGTACATGTGGCCTTTTGGCTTCATATATAGGACAACATGCTATGATACAATGAAAAAAGTTAAGATTCCACTATAAAACCAATTGACGATATGAACAGTAGCCCAACTTAATTATAAACCCATGCAAGATCCTTCATCCCATCGATTTGAGACTCATTCTCAACAATCCGAGTCCTAAGGATCAAGCAAACCAAATTGGTGCGGCACTGCAGCGGAGTTGGGGTGTCATCCTCCTCCTACTTTTATATCTAAATAAATCTTTTACTTAATGGATTAGGATAATATTAGGGAGACAAAAAAATTTAAACCAAATGATGCGCCGCCAATAAAAAACAAGCACGTTAATTGACACTTAATTAATAATTCAATCATCTATAACCATATCACTTGGTTTAAAAAATTTGATCACCCTAGCATTACCCATCAAATTAATATACATGAGATGACTACTCCCAGGTGAAAACAAAAAGCACAGCAGGAAAGAAACCACTCCATTTGGGCTCGACTTGTTCTCCTGGTCTCGAGCAACAAAATGGACAAGATCATTTTGGACCTCCGAAAATCCGAAATATCCAATTTGATCACTCAATAGGAATCAGGATAATACAAATCTCCATCTTCTCTCTGATAGTTTGAAGAACCTATGATGGAGGTATGCAACTTTGCATTTCTCAACCCTAAATCCATCTAAATTTTCCACGCTAGTCTTAGTTATATCTATAATTCTACGAATTTCGGGGTTCGATTCTTCCTTCATAGCAGAACCAACTTTTTTTTTAATGTCTGTTTTGAACGCCGAACAATGTCAATCGAGTTAGTTAATTTCCTAGTCCAAATTTTTGTTTAATTAATGTTGTTGTGGTAATTATTTTGCTTGCACGACCAGGCCAATGGGAACCGGATCAGTAAGCTACCTGATTGTGTTCTATCCTACAGTGTGTCGTAATTAACAATGAAATATTTGGTTATAACCCGAATACTGTCGAAAAAATGGCAAAAATATCTGGGAATCAAGGAGAAATCTTGATTTCGATTTTCCCAACATGTTCGATCATGAAGCAATCTTCGCGTCCGTAACTTTTCAAGCAAAACAAGAAGCAGTCTTCGCGTCGAAGAACAAAATTCCTTGTATAGTTGAAAATGGTAAAAACAGAAAGATTTCTTGTGAGAATTAAGGTTTTGTTCGTCAGTCTGATTTTCGACACGACTATCTTTTTTCAAGCAAATGAGGACTTTCGTGAACTCGTTCGACAACAAGTATTCTTTTTGGTTACTCTTTCGTTCATAGGTTGGTTGTCATTGTATACACACTTACAAAGACGAACTCAATACAAATGATATTCTGAGTAACAAAAGAATATATATACTTGGTTATTGACAAGTCAACGAATATCCCCATTTGCTCAAAAAAGATAATCATTTGGAAAAAGGACAGCAAACAAACCTTAACCCTTACAAGAAATCTAAAAACGGCGACTCCAAGTTAACAAGACTCTCTGCTTCAAAGGCAACACCTTCCTTTACTTTGCAAAGAGGCTGTTTCCATGACTCGAACCCGTAATCTTTTGGTCACAAAGAGGCAACCTTCTGATTTACGTCAAGGCTCGCCCACCCTTACAACAAATCTACTTTGAAAAAACTTACACATTAATCAAAACTTTATATGCCAATTAAATAATCATGTCCCAAGTTCAAATCTCCACTCTCAGTTCGTGGAGTCCACCGAATGTTGCCATCATTGATTCACTGCACCCAAAACCAAAACAGTTTGAGTAAACATTTCTTCTATTCGGAAACGAAGTATGGAGGTTTGGAATACAATTACCTTAACAAACCCAAGAATCCACCAATCCGAGATCGTCGTGGCCAAGCAACTGGCATAAGTTGCAGGAAGGAATGAGACAGAATGCTTGAGTCGATCCATTTTTGTTTCTATCAGGACGAGTAATCTTCCATATAGACGTAGATATACATATATACATTTATATGTATATATATTATACAAAACCTTGGTGGGGACGATAGAGAGCAGTTGAACAAAGCAGTGAGAGAGATGAAGTAATCGTGAACGAGAATGTGTCGACATTATTTGACACAGTGACGACACTTTCATTGACTGTTTACTTGCTTAATCAATCAACTGCGCTCATGTTTTACTTATATAAGAAGTGGGAGAAGTTATGACTCAAAAAAAAAATACAAAAACAAAAAACAAGGAACGAGAACGGTTAAGATTCTAGTTAAATTTCAATTGTTAATATGTGGAAAATGATGTGCACAAAGTTTTGTAGTTGAGTTATGTTGAAATATTCAACATCGACCGTATTTCTAACAAAAGAATAGTTTAAATATCTTAAACCAACTCTAACTAATGTCGAGACTTTTTCTGATAAAGCACCACTTGTCGAAATGTGTAGGTGGTAATTAACAAGTTAGAGACAATATTAGTGTTGTTAGAAATGGGCCTTTGGCCCTTCTCTCTAATAATTCGACATGGTATCATAGCCATGGAGTGGGACCCTTGTTCCCGCGTATAGGGTGAGTCCCTTTGGCAGTATGGATTCATGTTGAAATATTTTATATCGACTGTATCATTGAAAAAGAAGAGTTTAAAATATCATAACTCAATTCCAACTAATACCGATGCATTTTGTGATAAAACCCCAAGTATGTCGAATTGCGTAAGTGACAATTAACAAGTTGAGAATAATATTAGTGTTTGGAAGTAAACATTTATTATGTCTCTCCGATAATTAGACAGGCTCAATATGAACCGAGTCCAGCAGGTTTATAGCAAGTTGGGCCAGTCCAATGAGAAATGAGCCCATTTGTACAGTGTCTGCCTGCTAGACTGCTGCCGACTGTTTGGAGTAAACAAAAGAAAAGGTGGAGGGGGAGGGCCATGTTAGCATGTTACCATGCTGTGTGTTGACATTCAAAATTTAATAGACAAAGCCGGCCGTGCCCATGCCCATCTTTAATGTGACCCATTGAAACTACCCTTCACTGATAAGAGTCGTTAACGATCAACATGTTTACTTACTTGAAAGTAGGGTCGATATAGAAATTTTTGAGATCTGGGGTGACGCTAAAAAGTATGCTCTCACTTTATATAAAAAAATTATTTGTTTTAACATGTAAGGCATCGATAAAATTATACTTAGAAAATCACTTCAAACTTAATAATTTATAAACATGGAAAAACTAATTTATTTTGTATCGTGAGAAGGAAACAAAAAAAAATTGAGTTTATAAATAGATAAATATGAGTTTTGTTTTCCATCTGAACTTTTACAGTATTTTTGTATAAATCGTGAGGTGTTTTTTTTATTTACTAACCTTGTCAATATGGGATTAAAAAAATAATGAAGTTTTTGAGTCTTTAATTGATATGTGTAAGTAATAAATGGGTACTAAATTAAACTTTTTGATGACACATCATATGATTTACAAATTTAATCTAAAAATTTGGTCAACGCATTACTCTTTGTTGAATAATAGACTTGAATTGGAACAAATGTTTAAAAATAACAATCCACATAGCTACTAGCTACTAATTAAAAATAAATTAATAACCAAACAAAAATTCGTAAAAATTGAAAAGAATAAACATGCACTTAGCATTTCGAACTTTGGACCTCTCTTTAGATTTAAACAACAAAAACCATTGATTCTAATTAAACTTCTTGATCATTTAGCCAAATTTTATATATTTATACTCTTATGAAAAGAAATTTGTAAAAATTGAAAGGTAAATAAAATAAGCACACATGGTGTTTTGAACCAAAAATCTCCTCATTAATTTCAAACAACAAAGCACCAGTTCTAGTTAAATTTCTTAGGAAAACTAATGAAAAGAGCTTGAAAACTTTGAGTTTTAACGATAAGGACAAAATAAAGGGTAAAGTGAATAGTACCATGATTGACTTTTTAGTGTAAAAAATGTGGTTTTTCGTTAAGTAAAGAGTATTGCGGACTTTTTGTTAAAACTACCAAATTTCTTTGTCATTGAAACAAATTTATAAATTATACTCTTATGAAAACATATATAAATATATCATTCTAATAATTTTGGTACCCCCAATTATGATGGGCCCTGAACGGTCGTCTTGCCAACGCTGGACCTGAGCTGGGCCTGCTTGAAAGTGAGAGGTCGAAATGAGTCGTGAAAGTTAGAACGTGAAATGAAATGAAATTGTACAAAAGACACTACACTCAACCAATCTAGCTAATTCTCAAATTTTCGAGCATTAAATTACGGATTGTAAAGTGAAACCTAGATGTTGATTTATCTCGACCTTTGTGTATATCTACTATATCAGTAATCTCGCAAAAGAAATAAAGAATCCAACGTTCATTTGATTCACTTTATGTTACATCAAGTTCACTAATGTAGTACATTTTAGACATGCAAAATAGTACATAGAAGAAGAATATCCTATAGCCCAACTGTTCTTTCTTCCTACATAGATTTGGTATTTGGTATAAGGAAACTCCACTTCAATTGTACGCCACTATCCGTAAAGAATGGGGAGAACCATTGACTGATAAAGGTGATAAAGACCCTCCATAAACGCAGTCGTTTCAAGTGCACAAGCAAATGCCATAGATGCATGCCGTTGCCATATCAAACTCAGAACATCAGGAGAAAAGACTGAATACTCTTGTCAACTCCACTACAAAGCCCGTTGATCCCGCATATTCCTTATTTTCTACACAAACATAATTTTTTTTGTTGAAAGTATGTAAACGACAATGAAAAGAGATAAATCGAACTCATAATCTTGAACGCTAACGTAAAATAACAAACGCTATAAGTCCTAAGTAGCAGGGCATTTAAGGGGAGGGATTCTCATGTTTTCAAAAAATGGGGACACGATCCCTATTGTTAGATTGGTTTTAATAAAATTATATAGTTGAGATTAAAACACAGGTCACATAATTTTATTAAAGTTAAATTCAACGGTGAAAAATACGTCTTTTTTTTTTTTTTAAATAGGGATTCTTCCCCTTAAAAGCTTCCCCCTAAGTAAATTAGCCTCTATTTAATCCAGCCACAACCTCACATTTTGTCACAACCACTTCTTTTCTGTCCGCAGAACGCACACCCATTACTCACCCTCACGTTCGAGACCATAACAATAAAAATAAGCATAATGCTAGAGAGATTAAAATTAAATACTAAATTTGCAAGCTAAATAATGTGTTACTAATATAAATAAGCACGTTTATCAACCCCTAAGTAATAAATTAACCATCAACTTCTATACCGTTCAATTTTCAACATCTCCTTAGCATTATTTTAAAAATAATAATAATAAATAAATCAATAAACAAATTTCCACACAAAACACCAAGAACCCTACACAAGACAAGATGATGAAAATCTCCACCCAAATAAAGGAGGCAGAGAAGCACACACCACACAGCAGCTTTCTAATCTGCCCTTCTATCTCCCCATTTTTCACCTTCCTCTCTCTCTCTCTCTCTCTCTCTCTCTCTCTCTCTCTCTCTAAAACTGTCAGCCATGTTTGAAGAATCCGTGACATCCCTGCCTTCAATTTGGGCTTCCATGAACAGCTGGTTCACTCCCACTGTTCTCTTCCTCATCCTCAATGTGATGATTGGCACCATCGCCATTGCTTCAAACTTGGGTTCCACCCAGAAACACCAGGACCCAGAGCAGCAGCAGCACCAGAACCACCACCAAGGCGGAGGCCTCGCCAGATCTCCGTCTATGCTGCAGAGGCTCAAATCCATCAACCTCTACCAGTACAGATCCCCGGAGCCACACGCCGCCACTTTCGAGAAACACCCGGAAACTACTGAGGATACCCATTACGCCTTCAAGCACACCCACGAGCTTGAACAGCCCCAGTTCACCAGATCCCCTTCTCTGCTGCAGCGGCTCAAGTCCTTCAATTTCCACATTCCACAAGATTTCTCCAACAACCCATCTCAGCCCATCGCGGCCGCAGCCCCTCCGGCCAAAACCCATGAGCCGGAATCCCATTTCGAGCAAGCTCCCGACCACGAGGAGTTCCCAGATGACGACCGTTTGGAAGAACACGAGCACCCAGAACCAGAAACTCCAGATTTTTCAGAAGCAGGGGATAAACAGAGCGGCCTGGAGGAGATTTTCAGCCAGTTGAAGCCGTTGCGGGACCGCCATGTGAACCGGACCAAATCGGACACCAAGCCGGCGTCCGGCGAGGTGCCCGTCAAGCTCCCGCAGAAGATGAAGAAATCTGCGAGCTCCAAGTCTGCTTTTGCTCATTTCCAGGAGGATGATATCGTCGAGATTCGCCGGCCGGCGACCGTGAGGGAGAAAAAGGTGGCGAAGATGGCGGAGGACGACGAGGAGGTGGACGCCAAGGCGGATGATTTCATCAACAAGTTCAAGAACCAGCTGAAGATGCAGCGGTTGGATTCGATCATAAAATACAAGGACATGATCACTAGAGGGAGTGATAAGTGAGGGAGAATTTTAATTATTTTCATGGATTTGGGTGGATTTTTAATTTTTGTTAATGTTGGGGTGGGCTGAGTAAATTTAGGGGCTTAATTGATAATGTAGATCTGCTCACTACTACTCTGCAGCCTTCTGTCTGTTGAACAAACTTGTATTCCTCATATTAATTCGCAGTTAGTACGTTATGGTACTGTGATTTATATGTAAGAAGAAACGATGAAGTAAGTATGTTCATGCAAATTTGGAGATGAAAATATTTTGTCTTAGGCATTTCAGCCTACCAAGGATTTTAAACAATCTTGACCATTTGATTTTTTTAAATTGATACTTAATCTTAACCGATCATTTTTTCGGCCTCTTAGTAATTCTGTCTATTGAAGAAAATTTAATGAGTTAATTTCAGTTTACTACTCTGAAGTTTCTTGGCTTTTAACATTTGGTACATGAAGTTTTTTTTCGTTCTAGTGGTACCTAAAGTCATAATTTTAGGACACTTTTATAAATTCATTAAGTTTTCCGTCAGAATTTTCGTTAACTGGTGACGTGGTACTCACATAGACAATGACGACGCCACGTGTCAATATGCTGCTGCGTGGATATAAAAATATTTTAAATTTAAATTTAAATATTTAAAAATTTAAAAATTAGGATAAATCTCAATTTACTATCTTGAAGATTCTTGGTTTTAACATTTCATACATTTTTTTAAGTTTTTTTTTGTTAAAATAGCAGTTACATTACATATGATGTAGTGCCTATGTGAATAATGATTGAGTGACATGTATCAATCTAGGGCCCACATGGATATTTAAAAAATTAAAAATTAAAAATAAACAAATATTGAAAACACCAAGTTTCCAGCGAGTTTAAAACTCAACCTGGACAGACTCGACCTTGCTGCCCCCGACACGTTAAAACAAAGATTGAAGCCGAGTGTCGAATTTGAAACAACGGCGCTGAGAAAGTTAGCTCTGATTCGGAGGTAACTAGCTGGGAACTCCATGTTTTCAATCCCTTGATTTTTATTTTTAAAATTTTAATATCCGCGTGGGCCCAATCATTGTCCACACGAGCGCCACGTCATATGTTAACTACTCTTTTAACATAAAGTATATATGAAACCATCCAATAATTATCACTTTAGGTACCAGACTAAGATGAAAAAAAAAAATTGATGTATGAAATATTGAAAACCAATAAACTTCAAAGTAGTAAACTGAGTTTTACCATTTTTTATTTATTTTTATTTTTTTAGTGTTTTAATATTCATGTGGCGCCACGTCATTATCCACTTGGATGTCACGTAATCAGTTAACAGAGGTTTTGACGGAAAACTCAACTGATGTATGAAAGTGTCCCAAAATTATGACTTTAGGTACCACTATGAGATAAAAAAAAAACTTCATGTACCAAATGTTGAAAACCAAGAAACTTCAGAGTAGTAAACTGAAATTAACCCAAAATTAATTGAAAATGTAACGTTGTCATTTGATTTTCTAGAATCATTGCTCAATCTTCACCGTTTATTTTTCGGACTTTTCAATAATTATGTGAAAATTTGATTGAAAATGTCATGTTTGTTTTTCTAACTTTCCGCTTTGTTGTACCCCATGTGGGTTTTGGGGTGTTGTGTAAGGAGTTGTAGCTGGCATTGGTTGGTTGCAGTCTTCGTTTTCCGTAAAGTTTATGAAATGAGAGGCTATCAGACGTATGACAAGCCTCTTCAGTTCATATTTTGGTTTTTACAAATTGTTCATTAAGAATGATTGCCGACACTCAAATTTAGACTTTAATTTGACAAAGAAAACAATTCTTACTAACTCTAACTCTCGTTGGCGTTGGTTGCAGTCTTGTCTTGCAGAGTTGTGTTTGATATAGTGGTGGTGCTGTACGACTATACATATTGCCGCCCACAGGATATTGAGATTTCATTTACAAATCTATACCGCCCTAATATCGCTTGTAATAAAAATTGAGTTCCTATTATTTTATGACCTTTTTTCATATTTACAAAGACTACCAGAATAAGGCAACACAGTTGCAACGTGACTATTCATAATTATGTATCAAACTCATTACAAATATACATTATTCTTGCCAACGTGAGGCATCCTTCAACTATGTAGGAGTGAACACCATTAAACTAAAGACTAGTTAATTTTATTTTATTAGAGTCTAGAAACGATTTGAACTGTCAATCTTAAAGAACACCATTCATAAATCATTCTTTCACAAAATTAGACAAACAAAAAACCATTAAGATATTTATTTGTAGGAAAGAAAATGAAGGAATATGGTTATACATAGAAACTCTAAACTCTTAATCCAGCGGTTATATAATTTATATTGTTTCAGATTTGGTTGATTTTTTTATAGATATGACCTTTAATGGAAAACCTAGACGATAGACCGCTTGGATTGTTAAACACATTACGAAGTGATGCCTACAACATATGTAAAAAAATTATAAAAAAAGTAGTGTTATAAATCCGTCTCTTTATACATATGTATGGGGCAGTTTGGGCAAATCAGATTGGTTTTTCTTCCTTTGTGCTTATCCGCATATTTAGGTTGTGTAACACGTGGGGGATTTTGTTCCGTTACGTGCATTTTGGTTCTTCCAAATTTAAGATAATGTGTGGATATATAATTTGCTAGGGTTTCCTACTAATAGGATGATGATGCTCTCTGGATTTCTTTTGTGGAGATCCTAAGGATCCTTACATCATGACTATTCATTGTATATCGTGCGATCAGTTTTCGTTAGGTACTATTTGTATTTAATCTTGAATAAAAAAATTCAAAATATTTTTCAGCTACACAATATACGATAAACAGCTAGGTTGTAAGGATCCCTGTGATTCCCACAATTTGGATCCGAATGGGAACCAAATCCCTACTAATATACCTCATACTAAATGTCATCTTATTCCTTTGGCTGTGGTCCTCATATTATCAATGTCTTATATTCACCTCTGAATGCGGATCATCAAAGGCACCACATTAGAGGGTAAAACACCACTTTTAATCTTTAACTTAAGCACTTTTAGAGATAACGGATCTAAATTATCCTTTTTAATCTCCATCATTACTATTAATTTCTACCATTGATCACTAGATAATTGTTTGAGATGTATCGGTATAATAACGCACTCATATAAGAGTTGCGGTGAGATTAACAATTAGGTATCGAATTCATAACAAACGTATATCATTCTCGAACCTGTATGGTCGAACTTGATACCTCCTTGAGAAAAATTACAACAATTGGATTATGAAAGTTTTATAGTTTGACATTGGGGTTGTGTGATGAGAGTGTGAAGTTGATGCTTGGGATTTAACAAATTAAAAGGACGATATGCTCTAATTGTTGTGGAAGCAAAGCATTGTCGTTTGTAGATCGTATAGCTCAATACAATAACGGATTAATTGTAATTTTGGAACACACACTGAGATGCCTTTGAGTATGACAAACTTGACAACTTTTACGAGTGGTTTTTATGGACAGGTCTACTAAGATACTCAAATTGATGATTATTATTTAATTAAATAACCAAGTTGTTAAAATACTAAATCAAAACCATAAAAATAAATAATAATACAAATATAAAAACAATAAAAAAGCAATAAACAAATTTTTAAAAAAATGACTTAAATTTGAAAATGACTTAAATTTTTTTTACTGAAAATGTTTTAAAAAAATGACTTAAAGTTGAATAGGATTGAAGCTTAAGAACTCGTTTGGAATAATTTTTAAAATGACTTAAATTTTTTTTACTGAAAATGTTTTAAAAAAATTCTGTAGTAAAAATAGTTACTTAATAAAAATGAAAATGTTTTCAAAATTCTTGTGTTGACGGGCAGTATGTAAAAACCAACAAAAGGGGCACAAGCCTCAAGTCTTTAAAAAAACTTGTGGTATGCCCTAGTTTTGGAATGGGATAGCCTTCGCTTCTGTCAAACTTTTTGTCATAAAAAAATAAAAAAAATCATTAAAAAAATATTTAAAGTATTTAATATAAGTCTTGTAAAAAGCCTTCAAATTATTTTGAGATTTAAAAATATTACGATTTAAATTCAAAAACGCTTTTAATCTATTGTATAATGTGAAACAAGGGCAGATTAAGCAAAATTTGTGGGAATATTTTATGCATATTCTGCCTTGATTGAACGCCTCTGGATAGGAAATGATTAGCTTCTGCAGTGCGTCTGTTGTGAGTGTCGGATTCTCACTGTAGCATAAATGTGTTGGATTTTGGATGGAAAATGACACACACTTCCACAAATATGTGGCTTCTCACACCTCCTGCGACCATTTCTAGTAGAGTTCTTATATAAGGATAACTACTGTATAAAATTAATATAGAGACAAAATAAATCTTTAATGTATCAGAAAGTGAGTTATTAAAGTACAGAAACTCGATGTATGTACTCATATATAGGGTCTCTATACGGACTGAAATGGTGGATCCAATAAAACAATTTAAGTGAAAAGGCAGGCGTGGTCTCAGTCACTTAAAATTGTAAAAACCTCAAATTTAGGAATTCTACTATAAGTACTCTCCTGTTGGAGGCAATATTCCTTTAGGGACACAAAGATTCCCTTTAAGTCCTTACACAAGTACTCATAGGTGGTGGTAAGAGTCTCGGAGATGCTCTACTCTTAGTGTACACACACACACACAAATACTGTTATCAAACGTATATTCTGAGCTGGTTCAATTGGTAATGTTTTTGTCTTGTATGTTGCTCAACGAAGGTTTGAGTTTTGTTGCCAGCAATTTTTTATTAGTGGGCGATCTGTAATAACCAAAAAAGAGGACATAGACCCTCTCTAGAAATTCTCAAAGAGGTTTGTGGTATGCCCTGACCCTGAAATGGGGTAACTTCTCCTCCATCTAAACTTACATTCACGGAAAGATCATATATTCTAAACTAATAATTCGAGACTATGTGTTCTAATTTTTTCACACATCATCATATGATTTGTCTTAAAATCTTAATTGTTAGCAAAAGATTCCCTTTAAGTTCTTAAATTAGTACTCACATGTGATAGTGGGAGTCCCGGAGATGCTCTGCTCCTAGTGTCCCATGCACACAAATACTATTATCAAACGTATATTCTGAGCTGGTTCAATTGGTAAAGTTTTTGTCTTGTATGTCGCTCTACGAATCTTTGAGTTTTGTTGCTAGCAATTTTTTGTTAGTGGGCGATCCGTAAAAACCAGAAAAAGGACACAAACCCCCTCTGTAAATTCTCACAGAGGTTTGTGTTATACTCTGACCCTGAAATGGGGTAACCTCTCATCCATCTAAACTTACATCATTACATTCACTAAAAGATCATATATTCTAAATTAATAATTCGAGGCTATGTGTTCTAATTTTTCACATCGTGATATGATTTGTCTTAAAATCTTAATTGTTAGCAAAAGATTTCAAAGCGATATGTGTAAATTTTTTAAACTAATTAGAATTTGACATTAATTTTATTAATCTTATACCACTCGAGTTAAATCTTTTACGCAAGAATAAGGCATTTAACCTCAGTGTGTCACCGACTATATCTCTTGTCGCACGTAATGATAGAGACAAAATTCAGAGAAAGCTCTATACCACGTTGGTGACTCTAGCTCTTAAGAATTAAAAAAAAAAATTAAATAAATAAAGTGCTGATAAGAATAAAAATATTTAAAAAATAAGGAGAGGTAAAACAAACAGTCGCCGTGAACTATTACCGTACATGACTGTAATTTAATGCTAAAGAAGCATACGAAGTGGCGCGACGGCCTTTTGACTTCAACCTACTGTCATCTATTGCTATATCACAGACAATTTTACACCGTTGATTGATTACCAACATCGGTCCACGTGGGATAATTATGGTCCTGACACGTCTGGCCTTTTGCCAAACCAAAACAACAAAACGAACGATTCGACGAGTCCATTCCGAAGGGGCTTTTTCCACCACCACCACCGCGTGCCGAATTTTCATGTCACTAACCAGTCAGTAACTTTTCGAGAAAAAAATTTGGCATTTCGTCGAACATATTCGAATCATTGCAGAAAGAGGAAAGAAACGCAGTGAGTGAGTGAGTTTCAGAGAGAGATGGGGATGGTGTGGATGGCAACTCAGCAGCTTGCAATCAGAGGGAAGAGATGGCGGATGTGGGGAGGAGCGTTTCTGTGTTGGATTTTGTTAATACTGGTCACTCCCAAGGTTTCTCACTCCCCCAAACACCATCTGTACGCCGACATGCGCAATTTTCTGGGTAATTTTTCTCAATTTTTCTGAAATTTATGTTTTTGATTGATTTTATGATCTGGGTTTTTCACAGGAGTGCCTAATACCTTGAATGTGATCGCAAATTTCCCCTTTTTGGTTGTTGGCGTTCTGGGTTTTGTGCTCTGCGTGCAAGGGGGGCTTTTCAACATCAGGTTTTGCACTTTCTGGATTATTTATTACTTCATGCAGTGATTTTGTTTGTTGCATCGATTTCAATGAAGTTTTGATTTATTATTATTATTATTTTTTTTTTTAATTTTATTTTATGGTTGGTGTTGTTTGGAAACTGGTTTTAATTTGCCAGGCGAGGTTTGGGGTTGGGCGCTATTCTATGCTGGAACAGCAGGGGTTGCATTTGGTTCTGCTTATTATCATTTGAAGCCTGACGATAGTAGAGTAGCGTGGGACACCTTGCCGGTTAGTATTTCAATTGGTCTCAAGATCACTCGGTTTTAGCTATTATTACTGACACTTGCTCTGGTTGTTTGTTTGTTCATTTGTTTTCGTTTTAGTTGAGATGCTTGAGAGAGTTATTAGTGACACTTGCTCTAAAAATATCCATTAGTTGATGATGAATAATTGAGAAAATAATTCCTGAAATATACCCAAGTTGCAGTTTTGTACATGAATTCGAAAGCAGATTCTGTTGTCTTTAGTCTTGAACTTCTGTTGCACCGTTGATCCTTCCATTAATTTCAAAATCAAAAGTGTGTATTTAACAATTAATCAAATTTTCACTCAGAAGGGAAATATGAATGTGTTGTGATGCAATTGTTTACCACGGGGGGTTCCTAGAAAGAGCACGAGTGAAAGAAATTGTTGAGGTCCATGATTTTGTTGTTAACCAAGTATCTGGATCCTAGTCATGCACAATCCGTTTCTCTGTTTATTTTCATTGTTGAAGTAAATTCTGAATTGCAGATGATGATTGCATACTCCTCTCTTTTCTCTAGTTTTATAGTGGAGAGAGTGGGAGAGCGGATCGGTTTAAGCTGTCTGTTTGCACTTCTTTTCATTGCTTTTCTTAGCATTGCATATGACAGGTTAGTGTTGTGCTTTAAGTTTTGTATTATCTCCGCTGTGGTCTTGTGCTAAACTCTTAATGGAGGTATGGATGGGTTTCTTTGCAGAACGTGTAATGCTATCAGGTTGTGCATGATGTTCCAGTTGATTCCGTGTATAGCAATTCCAACTATGTCATTTGTGTTCCCACCAAAATATACTCACTCAAGATTTTGGCTTTGGGCTGCAGGTAGGCCATGTTTGTTAATCTTTATTTTCTTGAGTAAAAATAGTATGGTTTGTTAATCAGTCCATTTACCGCTCCCTGCACAAGTGATCCTGTGTACAGAAATGGTATTTTTATTAGTCCGTTGTAAACCTTTTCGTTTGTGAGTGTAGCTTATTATAGTATCTATATTACTAAAGCATTGCACCAAGGATCATTCCGATCCAATGAGAATGGTTGATTACTACAAAGTATAGAAGCAATTCTTTCTGTAGTGAAAAATAAAAGCAAATTCTTTACAGGGGTTTACCTTCTCTCCAAATTTGAATCTGTTGCTGACAACAAAATCTACCATGCAAATCATTTCATTATCAGCGGACACCCGTTGGAGCATTTGTGTGTAGTGACGTTCCCTGTTCTGCTCAGTATTATGCTCATGAATAGAAACATTATATGTCAAAGGTGCGGTAGTTTTGTATTTCGTTTGTACTTTTCTCACTATATCATGATCTGTATGAAATGAAAGGTTAGATTGTTTGCCTTTTCTTGTTGGTTTAAAATGGCTATCCCATGTTTCCGTTTTTTAACTGATGTGATTGAATTTATCGGCTGAAACTTGGGGAAATTCGGGAAAGTACTTCTTCCTCTTACATGGTGGTCTTGACAACAGAATAGACGCCTTTAAAGAATGCTTGTGATAGAGGCAAGGCAGAGATGGTGGCGTTTCTGTGCAGCGGCTACCAGATGCTCAAAAACTTTCAGTAAATGAGGAGTCATTGGAGGTAAAGACTGATCTGTAGTACTCTCCAGTTTTAGTCAAACATGTGTCTCTGCCATTGAGCAATTAGAGTAATCAATTTTGGGTTGAATAAATTATTATCCAAGTGCAAAACAAACATGAATTTAGTCAAGCATGCCCGTTCCCCTCTAATGAACAGCTCTCTCTCTCTCTCTGCGGCTGTGACGTGGTGACTGCCCAGCGCAGGGGAAAGTGAAAGAGGTTCAAAGGCCAAAGTTTTGTAACTGTAGTTACTGTAATTGTGTAAAACCCTAAATTTGAGTCTGGATATAGTCTGCGCGAGGGCGGCCGACCTCACTTAGTTGAATAAGACTTTGATGTTGTGGTTGTAGTAAAGCTTCTGAGGGAATAATTGAAATTACACATTACCTTTAGAGCACATGTATGGCATTGGCACAAAATTCTTTCACATGTATACATGTGCACAAAGGAACAAAGGCATGTTTTTGTATCATGTGATGTCAGCATTGTTTTAGAATTTATATGAACATTTATTTTTTAGAATATTATGTAAATATTCATATAATGTAATAGTTATAATTTTAAGAAAAGCTAATGAAAATGGTTTGAAAACTTTGAGTTTTAATGATAAGAATAAAATAAAGGGTAAAGTGAATGGTACTAGGATTGACTTTTTAGTGTAAAAATATAGTTTTTCGTTAAAGTGAACAGTATCGAGAGATTTTCGTTAAAGTTTCTTATATTTTATGGACCGGAGGAAAGCAGCCCAAACCAACACATTCCCATTTCAACCCAGAATCCAAAGTTGGTGGACCCATCACCAAGAAACTTCTCTTTCCCTTGGCAAAGCCCAAACTGAGAAAAGTAGGAGGACGATTATACACCTCAAAGTGAACCGATATTGTAATCTACTCTAATTTACGGGGAATGAGATCCGAACTAGGGTACAAGAGAGTCGAGACACTGTCTTAATCAACTGTCATATCTTGCATCTGTCATTTCCTTCCACCAATTTGTTGCTTAATCAAAGTGAAACTAGGGTTAATTGAAATCAACTTCAACCTTTTTAAATGAAAATCTTGTGCAATTGGTGGAACGTCCTAGGTTCAAACTCCGCCAGTTGTTGCAAAAGCAATATGAAACTTTACGATACGAGGGGAGTTTCCATAGAAGCTTAAGCAACAAAATTTGGTGGGCACAAGGCTTATTATCCCATTATTGTCACACTCATATTAACAATGGGATTAGGAGATAATTTTGTTAATTGTGTTCAAGTCTTAGGAGTAAAGTTAATGCAACCACTGAGCCACGCTGAGTGTGATTAGTTAACTAATTACTGTGGAACCTGCATC
This sequence comes from Crataegus laevigata, assembly GCA_963580275.1. Taxonomy (NCBI): domain Eukaryota; kingdom Viridiplantae; phylum Streptophyta; class Magnoliopsida; order Rosales; family Rosaceae; genus Crataegus; species Crataegus laevigata. The sequence continues at coordinate 5,309,201 of OY756949.1, forward strand.
AAAGTCATGATTAAAATATTGTTAGCCTCCTACCTAGAGTCGTCGGTGGGTTACTATTTGCTTTTATGGACCTTGCTTCGTTGTCTCTTCTCTCTTGTTTCCCTTACTATAAATAACATTTCACATATTTTCCAATTAAAATTGATCCTTCACCAACCAAAATGCTAAATGGGTCCAATTCAATGTCGTAATTCAATATTAAAAAAAATCATTTCTACGTATTTTTTTTTATCAAACGATATTATCTACACTAACAAGGTGAGAGAGGGGATTAAGCCTCACAATGGACTAGCAATAATGTGACTCAAATTTACTTTTAGTGAGAATCGAACTTCAAAACCTCTAACTTACAAGTGAAGAGGAATATCAGTAGACTGTAGTACTAAGTGGCCTCTCGGTTCAATCATAGCACGCACACGTCTGTTTTAAAGGTAAAAATTACAGTGGTGTGTATATAGAGAGAAAATGAGTGCATGAAAAATCATTTTTATTAAAATTTAAGTTGTTTATAGGCATTTAGGCTGACTTTGGTCATTCATGCATGTCAATGAAGATAGAGCTTTTGTGTTTGCAGATTCTCGAGTTGCTGTTTTAGCGCCTGCTTCGTGGGATGGTGAATCAGATGCTTCATTCGTGCTCTAGCTTCTGCTTTTAAACCTACCAGCTGCTTGGAAATTACTCTCACAAGTATGAATTGTCAAGATTAGCTCACACGTTCGTATCATGTTCTTTTCTTAATGTCCGAATACAAATCAAATTACGCGCGTAACAAATACTCGACGCTCATTAAAGCATGATCTGGTTTCTTACCACCTACCTACCCTGAGTATGCTCATGAAAATATATAAAATAAAGGTGATGTTATCCACACGCATTATTTTATCTCTTACAGGTTACACATTTCATATTAATTTATATTGTTTAATCCTCTTCAATTCATTTAATTTGACAGTCAAAAATTAAGAGAGAAGTATAAAATGTAAAAATAAGTGTATGGATAACATCGCCTTCCTTAAAATATAGAAATTGCCATCGAATCAATTTTTAAGGAAGGTTAGGCATCAACATTTAAAGGAAAAATAAAAATCAATCAACAAAATGGAAACTAATGCAGGAGAGATTGGACCCCACATGTCTGACAATTCACTCCATCGTATCTGGACCATACAAACTAGATCAAATCTCAAACTCAAACACAGGTGGATTTTCTTCTCTTTTGTATTAAAAAAAAGTTACTTCCTATTATTTTTATTGAAAATTAATTATTGGAGGCTTTAGTTGGTAAGCTTAGTGGCAGTGATTAGTAATTAGTGATTAGTGATTACTAATATTTAGAGGTGTAGAAATTTACAGGAAAGATCCATCCTAAAATTGTGAGGGGGAAGCATCATCCCCCTATTTTTTTTGTTCCTCCATTCTCTTTCCCTTCTCATCCTTCTCACTCCTCCATCTTCTTCTCTCTAAAACCTCACAATTTCCACACCAATCCAGACCCTCTCTCTCCAATCCAAATCCAACCCATTTCTCGCCATGACAGACCGAGTCCACCCATCTTCCAAACCCACCGCCAACGGCGGCGGCGCAGCACCCGCCGCCGCAAACACCGCCGTAACCGCAGCCGCAAACTCCGCCGGTACCACAGCCAACCCACCAAGCACCAAACCCCAACTCAGACAGCCATACCGCCCGAAACCCCAGTACCAAAACCGGCGCCACCGCCGGAGCAGCCGCAATTTATGCTGTTGCTGCTGCTTCTGGTCCTTCCTCATCCTCATAGCCCTCGCCCTCCTCGCCGCCATAGCTGGCGCCGCGGTCTACGTCCTCTACCGCCCCCACCGCCCCGAGTTCACCCTCACGTCCGTCCGCATTGCGAAGCTCAACCTCACCACCACTGCCGATTTCTCGACCTCCCACCTCACCACCCTCTTCAACCTCACTCTCACCTCCGAAAACCCCAACAACCACCTCACCTTCTCCTACGATCCCTTCACTCTCTTCCTCTCCACCACCAGAGACGTCCAAGTCGCAAACGGGTCGATCCCGGCGTTCACGAGCGCCACGAAGAACAGCACCTTCTTCCGCTCCGTACTGTCGACGTCGCAGGATCTCGACGTCGAGTCGGTGAAGTCGCTGAGATCGGATCTGAGGAAGCAGAGCGGGGTGGCGCTGAAGCTGCAGATGGACACCGAAGTGAAGGTGTCGATGGGGAAGCTGAGGAGCAAGAAGGTGGGGATTAGGGTTACGTGTGAAGGAATCAAAGGGGTTGTGCCAAAAGGTAAGACACCGTCGGTGGCTTCCGTTTCCAACTCCAAGTGCAACGTTGATCTCCGGATCAAGATCTGGAAATGGACCTTTTAATTTTTTATATTACTTAAATCGTGGGTTTTTCGAGGGGGGATTTGTAAACTTTTGAGGAGGAGGATTAAAAAGATAAAACAAAATGGTTATCACAAGAAAAATTAAGTAGGATTTAAGTGCAAATTTGGGGTTCAAATTTGAATCCCTCTCTTCTTTTTTCTTCTTTTAATACTTTTTGGGGATTGTAAGTGATGAATTTGGCTTTTTTGTGGCAATAAATTTTCGTATTATTTTCTATTTCATGCTACGTTATTATAATTATTATTATTAGTATTGTTCCTTTGTTACTCTGCAAATTTGTCTTCCAATTGTGTGGCATTTGGCCGAGTGTAATAAGTGCATACTTACTTTTCAGTGAAGGCCAATGAACAGAGCGTCGCTAAAATGTCCTAATTAGAACAAATACTTTGGTTACACGGCAGAATCTCTCCTTATTAGGCAGCTCGGTTGCATTTCTCGTAATTAGGCGTAATTGTGCATTCAAGGAAAACAAAACCGAAAATGCAAGCTGGTTTGCCTTGCTTTTCAAGCTGTTTTTATGGTACTATGATTCGATTATGATTCGTCTTCTGCACTCTTCGTTTTGTCTTGGAGCAATAATTTGTTTACGTATCTCTTTCATGTTTTTTGATTTGGAATCTTGGTGCTAGAAACAAAAGAATAAGTGCGGAAGAAAAAAGAAAAATCGGAACGAGTGCTTGTTTTCGTGTATCCATCAAATCACGTTGAGAACAAATTTCCTAGAAAAATGCTTTTATTGGGTAAAGTACTTGTCTAGGCATTTAGGTGGGAAAGTAAAGGGAAGTTGTATTCACGCACTCGCCTCTTTTTCTATTTTCAACAACTCATATGTTAATTTTTGTCATTTAATTTAATTTTAATTTATTTACTTCGACGGTCAGATGCGTAAAAAATGTCGGATGTGTAAAAAATAAAAAGTAGCATGGGTATAGCAGCACCTAAAGTAAAGGCACAAAATCTGCAGAAATCTAGTGATCAGATGAAAAAAGAGGGGCGGTGGATTTTAGTGGCTTGTACTACTACTAATTACTAGGGGTGGTTCGGTATGGGATCCCATACCGAAACCCTTGTCCCGATTCCCAAACCAAAATTTTCGGGAATCCCAATTTCAATACCAATCCCAAACCAAATTTTCGGGAATCCCAATTTTCGGGAATCCCGAAATAGTTTCGGGATTTCGGGACAAATCGGGAATCCCGAAATAGTTTTGGGCTTTTGGACTAAAATTTGACATATTATGCTTTTGGACTAAAATTTGACATATTATGCTTTTGGGCTAAAATTCAACCTTTTATATTGAAAAATTGACATATAGCTAGGCCTAATTTGCCAAATCAACAGTACATGTACATTACATCTCGGATTTAATCCATATAGGATGTTTATACAGTCATTCATAACGGTAAATATGGAGAAGCTGGACAAGGCTAGAAAGGAGATGAATCTTACTCGGTTGAGGCAAACAGAATTACTTTGTCCTTGATGTCCTTGTGGCATTGGTTTGTACACCTTCTCTGTTAACAATAACACACCAACAAAACAACATTTGAAATATCATCAGTAATGTTGTCTGCCTAATACCCCAAGTAATTCTCATAAAAAGACAAAAAATTTATCTTGCTTAAACTTTGATCAACATTGGTAAATATGGGTCGCTAATGTGACATCCATTTTATTAATAATGGCTTCCTACTAGAAGAGAATAACATTCACATATGCTAAGAACCGTCTAGTTCACAACAAAAAAAAGGTAAGGAAGAATGGACTCTTTCACTCAATCCTTGAACTGGTTAGACATGCATGAATAGATGGACGGCATAGATTAATTTGAAACAATCCAACGATTCAAATTAACCCTAACTATAATTAAAAATATATATATATATATTATTATCTATGTAAATAAATAAATATATATGTATATATAATAATAATTAAAAATATATATTTTCGGTTCGGTATGGGAATACCGAAATATTGGAAAGACAATCCCGATTCCCATACCGAAATTTCGGTATTTTTTCGGTATGGGAATACCGAAATTTTGGGAAAATCGGTTTGGGATCGGTATTTTTTTGGTTTGGTTTGGGAATTTTGGGAATTTTTTCCACCCCTACTAATTACGATGGACTTTTTACACAGAATCTCACAGATAGATACATTCTCCTTCGAGTCTCTCTGATGCCTATGAGTTTTTCAAGTTCACGGTAATATGATAGTGTTATTCACACTTATTTTTTTGTTATATATATATATATATATTTAAATTTTTACTGTCAGAAAAAATGAATTTAATAAAATTAAAGAATAAAAATTAATAAGAATGTGTAAGAAGTTAAAATATATATACATGTGAGAATAGTACTGCCCGAGAATATTAATAAAACCCTAGTTGTATTTGGCATTCAGTAAGCTCACGCAACTCCCACTGACTCACTGGTTTTTGAGGTACTAGAAATCTAAGGGGTACCCACTTCTTTGGGTGGACCTTAATGGATTCGATGGCCCTCCGGTCAACTCTCATATGCCCTATATACTTTCGGTAAAAAGGATATTATTGTTTACCAGCAAATGTGTCATTGTTTAATGAAGACAGGAGGTGCTGATTAACATAGCACATCGTGCTCTAGTGCTCCAAGTCCAATGTCCTCATTTTCTACTTCCTTCAAATAAATAAAGACAAGGGGTACTAGGTGACGTGGCGCCCTCGGACGTGAGTTGATTATGGTCGTTTATGTTTCGTGAGTTTCACATGCATGTATGGCTGGATTAGTTCGCGTTTGTGTGCATGATTGATCTTAATCAGCATTTTTTTTCAATAAACATATGAATTAGGAAACATGTTGAGCAAGATCTTATGGATTCAAATGACATATTCATAACGGATAAATTGCACTTACATGAGTGTGTATGACAATTATCTTTTTGTTACATTAGAATGACTGGAGTGCATGTGACAATCAGATTTGTGCTATCATATTACACTCATATGTTGTATACTGAAGTTCCATATGACAAATTTGATTTGCTAGGCTGTTGTTTGCTCTTCTTTGTGTGGTAGCAATGGGAATAATAATAGCATCTGTTAGAAAATTTGCCTCTCTAAACACGTATTTAATGTTTTTCAAAATACGATTGTGAAGGAGACGAACCTACCCTTTTTATTTTTGTGGGTAATAATAAGAATGATAATTGGATTACATTTTGGTAAGTAGACTTGATTTGCAAGTAAAAACGTGATTAGCCCCACTCATGGTGTTGTCTACTGAAAACGATTAAGACTAGATCTTAGATATGCAAAGTTGATCTTATTGTTGATACATTAGTTAATATACATGAAATGACTTGTATAACTGAATGATGCGTTAGTATTGCGATTAATTTTATGTGTCTAATTAACATTACATTTTACAATAAATAATTTTGGTTTTGACAATAAAGCAAAGTTTGCTTCTAAAACTCGAAAGCATACTACCAAGTGTATTTGAAACAATGAGATGTGGTACATTTGAAACGACTATATTCAATGATCCATTTGTTTGCCTCCTTTCCTTTTGATTGGGATATATATTGAACTATGGAAGTGATCATTTGCCATAGTGGTGGAAATGTGTTAAGCTATTGTATGACAGTGTGAGTTCAACTCCGTCGGTGACTAATTTAACATCTAATATAACAAAATTCATCGTTTGACAAAAAAATAAATAAATATTAATAATGCAAGAGACACCACGCACACTCATAATGGTAATAAGCAGACAATTAAAGTAATGAAAATAAAAACAAATGAAGTTGTCTCTTTTAATACTTAATGGCAGTGGCCACCACCCTCCCTACAACCTTAGAGTCGACCTCCCAAAACGTGTTTATCGCAACAACAAAAAACCCCCCACCAACAAATGTACCCTTATTTATTATACATACTTTTCCCTAATCACATATTAAGAAAAAACTTGTGTGGCGGCGTCTAATCACGTTATCTAAATGTTTCGTTGCTTTCGCATAAGAATGTAGGACTATCATGCACATCAATTTCACGGGACGCTTTATTTGATAGTTGTTTTCTTATAATACGAGTATGATTGTGAATGGTCTTGTTGAAGAGTTTAAACTTGTTCTAATCAATTTTACCCAACGTCTCTCTTTCCCGTCTCAACGGCTAGTTACTGGCGGTAAATTACCAATCTTGTAACCCGGAAACCACCGCCCTGCTGGCATTCAAATCCTCCGCCGACGCCTTCAATTCACTCTCCTCCTGGGCCGCCTCCTCCGACCCCTGCTCCAGCGGCGACCCGCCGAGTCACCCGAATCGTTCTTGAGAACCTCAACCTGACCGGAACCCAACTCCCCCGCCTCAAGCTTCTTAGCCTCAACCGCAATCGCCTCTCCTCCTCATGGACGGAGGGAGGTATGGCCCAGTGGGGCACATGCCCCTTTTCATCTCAATTTTTTTGCATTACAAATTATTCAATTAATTATTCATTTTTTTTTTTTGCAGATTATTCAATTAATCATATTAAAATAGTGAAAATTCTTTTTTAGTTTTTAAACGTGTCTTCGTCTTGTTTATTTTTCTCAAACACTAATGTCTAAACCTTATTGAGTTGCATATATTTAGTTAATTAGTACAATTGGACATTAGATTGTCAACGGTTAAAAATAAAATTAGATAATAAAGTAATAAAATTAGGCATTTTGAATTTAATTGTTTCAGTATTTGTAAAAGAACTAGCTCTATTTGTCTAAAAATTAAACTCAAATTTTTTAAAGTTCTGTCTTCGTCTCTGCTCCTCCTCCCTCAACTTCTCCGCGTGGCACAACCTCAACCACCTGTACCTCTCCCACAACCGCTTCGACGGAGTCCTTCCAGCCGGAATCTCCCGCCAACGCCTCCTCCGGCGCCTCGACCTGTCGCACAACCAATTCTCCGGCGAAATCCCACTGCCCGAGTTAGCTCAGCTGTCTCACTTGCTAACTCTCCGCCTCGAGTCCAACTCGTTCACCGGCATCCTGGCCTCCGCCGACTCGATTTCTCCATCGATTTCGGACTTCAATGTTTGGCACAACATCTCAGGCAAAATTCCGCCGTGGTTGCCCAGATTCCCCGCGACGTCGTTCGCCGGAAACCAGAATCTCTGCGGCAACCCATTGCCGAACAAATGTTCCGATCCGACGGCCGCTAAATTGCCCGTACAATCCCGGAACCGACACGACAGCGTTTTCAGCAACGCTGCGCTGCTCGCGATCAGTATTGTCGGCGCAGCTATTACGCTTTTAGTGGTTCTGGTGGCCGCCACGTGGTACTGTCTCACTAAAAACTCGCGGGGCCCACAGGGAGACAGCATACGGATACGGATACGGTTACCTGAGCATGAATTACGAGCCCGGAGAAGCTAACAAGAAAGAAGAGTAATAGTGGGGCCCAATTGGCCCAGTGGGTCCAGTCTAATGGCAATGGGCCTGGTGGTGGGCCCAGAGAAAGCGAGGCATGGCGGTATTGTAAGGGTGCAGGGGCGTCGACAAGGTTGGGGATCTGCTGAAGGCGTCGGCGGAGATGCTGGGGAAGGGGAGCGTAGGGGCCGCTTTCAAGGTGGTGATGGACGGCGGAGACACGGTGGTGGTGAAGAGGGTGAGGGAGAGGAGAAATGGCGGGAAGGAAGGAAATAGATGGGTTTTTGAGGTAGATTGGCTGGCTGAGGCACCCCAACATCGCCGCCCTCAGAGCCTACTACAATTCAAAACACGAGCTGCTTTTGGTCTACAATTCCTTCCCCGGCGGAAGCTTACATTCCGTGCTGCACGGAAACCGAGGACCTGGAAGAGCACCGCTTGCTTGGGCCGCAAGGTTGAAGCTCGCTGCCGGGTCTGCAGAGGGACTGGCCTTCCTCCATGGCTGCAGCAAATCCAAGCTGTTGCACGGAAACCTCACTTCGTCGAACATATTGTTGGATCGAATGGGGAGCGCCTGCCTTGCCGACATCGGCCTCCAGCAGCTCATCCCTGCTCCATTTTCATCAACAAATGCATACAGAGCTCCTGAACTGATGGTGTCCAATAATAAAACTCGATAAATTTTATGCAAAAATGCGATGTTTATAGCTTTGGGGTGGTTCTGCTGGAGATTTTGACGGGGAGGATGCCGGCGGAAGAAGGAGAGACGAATTTGGCGGTGTGGACGGCGGTGCAGAAAGAGTGCAATACATGGGAACTACTGGATTTTGAGCTGTTGGGGGACAGAGCAATGGAGAGCGAAATGTGGGCTCTTTTGGAGGTGGCCCTGCTCTGCCTGACTCCGTTGCCTAAAGATCGCCCGGACGATCCGCGTTGTGTATCGGATGATCGACGGCATTCGGAACAAGGGTGTTGGAGAAGATGGGGCTAAGTTTATTTTAGATGAGCTCACTTCCGATTCTTCTTCATCTTCACATTCTGCAAGAACTTCATGATTTCCAAAAGCTTCATTGTGCCTATTTTAATGCAGTGTGTTAAATGTTTTGTAAGAATCATTGAATAAAGAGAGTTTTGATTGTTTTAAATTGCGATAAGATGAGTCGAACTTACAACGTGTTGACCTTAAGTTATATCACAAAGTTGACGAGTTACAAGAAGGCTGACATTATGACAATTAGATATGAAAATAAATTCTAAACCTTTGTAGATGCAAAACGTTAATGACAATATTTTCTCCGTGGATATGTTTTAATCACGTTTCTAAATACACGCCGAATTCGCCGGCCGGAGAACACTATTAAAAGGCATATGATGCAAGGTCTTGCCCATCACTTAATGGCTTCCTTTCCTTCGTCTATAGCGACGAATATATTGTCACTAGAGGGTTTAAGTTTACAATTAGCTACGATTTTGTTACAGATTAAGGCATACTTATGCTTGTTTGAAGAAATTTTATCGAATCAATGATTTACCAGAAGGAGATAAAATGAGCTTAACCATGAGCCCCTTACTTCCCCCATCGTCGCCGATCAGAGGCGAAGCTCGAAGGGGTTCTTGACAGTGTACCTGCCTCCACATCAGATTGCTTAAGAGCCATGACAGCATCATAACAAAGAAGAGTTTGTCAAATACTGTTGTGATTAGTTAGACTAATCAGTCGTGTTAAGTTTAATTAATTGTATTTAGCCAAAGTATGTATTGAACGAGTTCATTTGTTTCAATTAAGAAAAGAGACATGAAATTGTATATGATCACACACATTCCCGGTACGCACATTGTAATTAAAAAGTCCTCCAAAGTTTTTTGCGCGCTGGTCGGCCTCGATGAAGATGGTATACATGGCGGGGTTTCGGAGGCGGAGAGGGAGGGCGGTGACGAGTTGTTCGAGTCTTCCGACGCCGAACAGTTTGTGTGCGTTGTGAGAGTTAGTGGGGTAGTTGGAGGGGAAGTAGGGGGCCAGGGGGAAGTCCCCTGTGCATTTTTTGCTCTGGTCTTTACAAGCGGCGCTCAACTTTGGGGCTTCGTCATTTGGATTTTTTAAGGCTATTTTATGGGGGATAACACCTGTCCAGTATCGAAAGGTCAAAGAAGTCGGTGACCTGATGACGAGGGAGCCGGCGAAGGAAGCTCAAGTGAACAGCGGCCGTACTGTCCAAAAATAGTGAAATTCCTTGTCGGCCAAGTTCCGACCCGCAAGAAGAGCATAACTATCCAGGATATACATTGTGTGACACAATAAATGGCAAAACAGAATGCAATTTGCTTATAAAATGACCAAACCGTTCAGTTTTGAACACCAGAATTCCTCGGAACAATTTCTTGTAGGGGGAATGAAAAGTGCAAAGGAAAAATAAAAAAAATTGACCAAAATTCAGAATCCAGTATTTTTTATTGTATAAATAAAAACCATCAGAGGCCGAAATATGAAAAATAAAAAATAGACAGGGGATGTTATCCAGTGCCTTAATTAGAATTTATAACCCCTACACTAACCGATCGCAATTCAACTCGTCTACATTCCCAGTCAATCTGGCTACGGAGACACACAAAATATACCTCAGCGGGAGCAGCGTAATACGGTACGCCGAACAGATAGGCTGGTGAGAGTAAAATTTAACTATATGCACATTGACACGAATAAATAGATGCCCGCAACTCATCAACCTGGCCCGTCCTAAGATCCGGCAGGAGCAATGCCTGTTGACTTGGCCGCAGCAGTTGCGGCAGCTGCAGCTGCGGCTGCAGCAGCAGCAGCAGATGCAGCCGCGTTGGGTGTGGAGGGTGGCACTGGCTTAGACTGTGAGTTACTCTTTGCTGCAACTACTTGCTGGTGCGATTGCTGCTGTTGCTGTTGCTGGGAGTCTAATTGCGAGAGCAAGGACTTGATCTGAGTTCCGGTCAGTGTTTCCTCCTCTAGTAAAGCATTAGCGAGGGCATAGAGTTCCTTGCTGTGTTCAGTGAGGATGGTTTTTGCATTGTTGTATGCCCCTTCCAAGAGGTTCTTTACTTCTTCTTCAATGAGCAGCCTAGTTTCTGTGCTCATGCTCTTACCATTGTCGTCGTAATTGTGACTGACGAGTCCAACTTGTTTGCTCATACCATACTTTGTAACCATTGCTCTAGCAAGCGAAGTAGCTTGCCGGAGATCATCTGATGCACCGGAAGTAACTTCACTTTCTCCAAAGATGAGCTCTTCCGCAACACGCCCCCCCATGCAAACGTCGAGCCGTGCAAGCATCTGTTTCCGGGAGACACTTGTCTCGTCCTTTTCGGGTAGCTGGGCAACCATGCCAAGCGACATACCCCTAGGAACTATTGTTGCCTTGTGAACTGGATGAGCACCATCAGTGTGGATAGCTACAAGTGCATGGCCACCCTCATGAAAAGCTGTTAGCTTTCTCGACTCATCAGATATAACAGCCGACTTGCGTTCGCTTCCCATCATAATCTTGTCTTTTGCATATTCAAGGTCAGCCATGTTCACTGCTTTAGCACCGTCCATGGCAGCCTTCAGAGCAGCAATGTTGATCAAGTTCGCAAGATCAGCTCCGGAGAACCCCGGAGTTCCTCTAGCTATAACACTTAAATCGACGTCATTGGCCTTCAGAACCTGTCAAAATAACATCTTGATTAGTCACGGAATGACTTCTAGTTCTAAAGAATCTGCTGCACCAATGTGAGGATGTGGAGGTAAAAAAATCCCACATCAGTGAAACACTGAAAGTAGAAACTTTGCAAGCGCTTATAAGAAGTTGGGCTACTTCCCATATTGCCAATTGGTTTTATGAACCTAAACTTCTTCAATCAATCTAAAATAAGAAGTCATATAATGAAAACAATGACAACCAAAATATGCCCATAAACCATAATGCTCAAACATATTATGTTTCATTCCAATGTGTAATGAATGAGACTATTGCAGACTATGTTTGTAACCAAAGACCTTTCAAATCCTAGGCAGAGTCTATCAAAACCATCATAAAAAGATTACCTTTGACATGTGGGCTTCCATAATCTGCCTTCGCCCTTCAACATCAGGATTAGGGACAACAATGTGCCGGTCAAACCGTCCAGGTCTCACCAATGCCTTGTCCAGAGACTCTGGGAAATTAGTAGCAGCAATGACAATAATCCCTTCATTTTGTTTAAAACCATCAAGTTCAACAAGTAACTGATTAAGGGTCATCTTCATGTACTGCTGATCCTTTGGGTTCCGGCTTCCCCCTATTGCGTCTATCTCATCAATGAATATAATACAAGGTGATCGTTTCTTTGCAGCCGAGAAAAGATCCCTCACCCTTCGAGCCCCAACACCAACAAACATCTCTTCAAACTCGCTGCCGCTGCATGAAAAGAAAGGCACCCCTGCTTCTCCAGCAATGGCTCTTGCTAACATGGTTTTTCCAGTGCCAGGTGGACCAACAAGCAAAACACCTTTTGGGAGCTTGCCACCTAGACGAGTAAAACGCTGCAACAAGGGAAATCTCATTAAGGGGTACGCTCTACAGTTACAAAAAAGATAAATACACTGCAAGCATTGGAAACAAATGGCACCAATTAAGATGGATTTGGCGTATCATCTTCTCCACAAGATCAAGGTTTTTTAAGATTGCACTCTTGAATTGATTAAAGAACCACAATGCAAATGAGGGGAAATTTTATCGAGTGAATCAAGACCATTTCAAGCCCTTTGCTCCAATAGATCACTTCCAAAATCACCACCTTATGTTGGATGAAATAGCAATGATATTGCCCCCATCCCAGAAACTAGGAGACATAGGGTGATGACTAAAAGGTCTTCATATTACATATTCTTCTATACATAATGTTGGTTCATTTACCTTGGGATCTCGAAGATAGTGAACAATTTCCTCTAACTCGGATTTAGCTTCATCAACACCCTTTACATCGCTAAATTTTGTGTTTGATTCCAGGCTAGGTTGAACCTCCTCATTTAGTCCGAGTCCTGAAATGTGGAAATGGAAAATTAAAAGGGAAAACTTTCACAATTTTCAAAATGCAGCCTAATCAATTGGCAGAAGAGCCTAAAGCACCAAGAGATGGTAATACCTTTGCTTATTCCTCTATCCTCAATGAGTGCTCCTACACCAGATATCAAAAGAAAGGCCAGTGCGATAGTGCGAATCGTACGCCACAGCTGCTCCTTAAACTGACCTCCTTCTCTAGCCACCATATGAATAGGAGCACTTGCAGTTCCAAGAATACCTTCTTTTGTTGATTTTCCAACATTACTGAGAACTGAGAAGCCAGCAAAGCTTTCTTCCTCCCTTGCAGAGTTGGCGACGCCTACAAAATTTGTAGACGAGGAGTTAAATTTATAAGCCAGGTCAAGGTGAAAAAACTCTAAAAAAGTATGTGCTAAGCATAACATTGTTCGCACAGAAAATTCAACAGAAGGTTAGGATCCCTGTAAATTAACCCAAGAAAAGGGATTTTAATTGTAAAAAAGCAGGGTACTAAAAAACCATCATCCAACTAAGCTTTACTAAACTCTACTTCATCCATAAGCTTAGCACACTTTCAGACAAGTCTACAAGATAAAGACGAACTAGGGTATAATTTTGGTAGAAATTAAAACGGAAACTTAACCGTGTTCCATTACCCACCTCTCTGCAATGTCTTGAGTAACTCACTCTCATCCAGCCTGCCAACTCTTACTAATGCTTTCACGTATTCAGAAAGTGCTGAAGGGTTAGAATGTAATGATGGCTGACTTTCAAATGCTCTTATCACTGCTTCAAGATCACCCCGATGGTAAAGTTCTTTTAGATAGGAAATTTCACTAGCTTCATCGGTATCGCGTACTCTACGAGCAAAATTGCCAACATAACTGGACTTGAACCTTTCTTGAGTAATTAAAAACTTATTCCCTGCATAAGGTTTAAAAGAAAGAGATCATTTTTATAAGTGAAGATAATGGAGAAGAGTATTTTGTCTTTTACTTAAAGCCTCACAATGAAGTACCTAAAGGAACAAATTGACAAGATAATGAACAAGAAACATAATTCTTTGCAAGTTTAAAATGAATGACAAAAGAAATATACCAATCAAAATATTTTGAATATGTCATACCTCCGGCACCTCCTCCTAACCTGTTGGCAGGAAAATAAGTTCTGGGAACCACTTTTGTCAGTTGTCCCAACTCTGATCGATGCCTTGAAACCTGTTAACAAAAGAACATACGAGTTAAAAAGAGCCCGAAGAAACAACAGATGTATGTCTAAGAAGGCAATTAAATGGTTCCATCCCTTTGCTCGTTCAGATAGAAATTTAAAACTTAATTGGAAAAACACCCTCGAGCACAGCATTCATTAAGGCATTAATTGCAATTCTCAACGATGGAAAAGGAGGGATTTGGATGATAGTATACTCATTTTCCTCCTTCCAAGAAATATATCAACCCTCTTCATTCTTTTAAGATCAAAAGAGGTGACCCGACCCTTAAAATATTATTATTTTTTTTTTTGAAGCTAGTGTCTCCGGATCTTTGACCCGACTAATCACTAGGCCCCCCCACCTGACCCCACAACATTTGGGAGGCAAGAAACTCTAGCAATTGCTAGGTGGGTACCTTGAGAGGTGTCGAACCCCAGACCTCTTGGTTTTGCTACCAAGGGCCTGACCATTAGACCAAACACTCTTAAAATATGACTACACAAATTCCTATTCAGAGGAACAATGCAACCTCAACCGATCATAATAGTCCCTTATACCACCTAAAAGGAGTTATCAACTAACTCTTCCTTCATTTGCTGGTAGATACAAAAAAAAAAAAAAAAAAAAAAGCTAAGAGAAAAGGAAAATTCAGATAACACCCGATTTTCGTAACGAGTCCAAAAGGTTCACCTCATTTTGGGTTCCCGAAAGGTACAGATATTAACATCTAAATTACAAATTTCCAACGTCTCCACAATGTAAGCATCTCCTTATTTCAAACCCACAAAACTCAAAATCGAGACAAACCCGTATACCGCAACACCGTAAACATGAACAAAACCGGTGCAGAAATTAACCTAATACCAAACTCCTAAACTACTGAACAATCAAAATGCAGGAATTAGGGTTTCCGATATCAACTAACAGAAACAAGCTATTTCATTGGGAAAACAATTCTATCGCATATAAAAAGCTGAAAATTGCATAAAGTTTATAGATTTGGGAACCCCCAGCTGCGAGATTCAACCGACCTGCGTGATCAGGCGCCTCAAAGCCATCTCTTGCTTGAAGACCAAAAATGTCTGATTGCTTCTCTCTCTGGATTCACCGGGCCTTTCTCTCTCTTTATCAAAACTCCGGTGGCGTTGATGGGTCGGTTCAGAAGCTGGCGGTGGTGTTTGGATGGCAAGAAAATGAGGGGGGAAAGACCGGAGCTTTGGAAGATTAAGGTTTTTGGGGGTGGGGGAGAGAGATATATTTTAGGGTCCAAATAGCATAATTATATCTGAAATGTCCATGTTGCCCTCGGGGGATGGATATTTAGAGCCCCATTTTACCCTTGGAGGAGTGGATATTTGGAGTTCCACATTGCCCTTGGAGGGATGGATATTTTTTGAGTTCCATGGATGGACACCGACCTTCCTTTTGCCTGAAATTCATCGTCCGCTAGTTTTTATAGGGTTTTGATAATTGTTATTGATAGACATTTGCTTTTCTCTAACTTTGGGGTTTGTGGTATGGAAAGTATTTCTACAAAAACATTGTTTACAAACTATACAGGATGATAGAGATTCGGATTGAGTCACATATTATAATTATGTATAAAATTTGTTGTTCTTAAAAGTTGAATTTGACGCCCCCAGCTTAGCAAACAAAGCATGTGTTGCTTGAGTAGTGCCTAGATCATTTTATTCTTGCGCACGTATACACGACGAGCTTAAAATTTGTACCTCAAATAGTAATCTTTAATCTTCGAATCATGTGTTTGTTTCTTTCCTTCATTATTTTTTTGGGTTTTTTTTAGTCAAAACGGTCTTTGAGATTGGCCTAACTTTTCACTTTGGTCCTTGAGATTTGAAATTGAGAGTGGTCCCTGAATTTGTCCACTGTTAATTATTTTGATTCTTTTGTGAAAAATCTCAGTTAAATAAAGAGAAAAATAACAAATATGCCCTCAGTATAGTAAACAAGGGGTCAAACTGATTTGAAAAAAAATTAAGGTAATTTTGTCATCTCTGACGGAATGAAAAAGATATATATGTTAGAAACGTAACTATAGGGATGGTGAGAAAATATATAATTTCCATTTTTCATGATATTATGCATAGATTAGATGTATCATGGAAAATTCTTACCCTCAAAATTTTTTTCTTATTTTAACAGAGATTTTTTATGGAATGATCAAAATAATTGACAGTGAATAACTCATGGACCATCACTATCGATTTTAAATTACAAAGACTAAAATGAAGAACTATGCCAATTTAATAGACCATTTTAGATAAAAAAAAAAAAGAAGCCTTATCTTCTATATATTTGCCTTGGTTCCTATAAATTAATGAAATAGATAACAAGTGAAGAATCTAGAATGTGGTGCAACCTTCACCGGCCCATCTTCATATGGTTATTGTTGTCATAGATTGATTGAACCAACAGCCCAATATAAATAAGACAACTGCCTTGGCCCAACATAAATCCTTAGTCGTCGAGTAACCGGCTGCCAAGGCCCAAGGGTAGGAAAAGGAAAACACCACAACAATGGCATTTTTTTGTCTCCCTCGACCAAGAGATTTTTCAGTGTGTCCAAATCACGGGTAATACACTAAAATGTCATTATACAAGTGAAGAGATATTTTAAAAACAAAATTTTCTCCAACTTATATAATGACATGTGATTTACCACCCCGTGCTTCGAGCACACTGAAAATTTTCTCCTATAAATGAGGACTATTTTGACCGAAGCTACATGCATCTTACCTCTTTCTTTAGGAGAGCTTATCTCCAAGCAAAGCTCTTCGCCATACTGTATCGGCTTGACCTTTTAGAAGTGAAAGACAGAGGTCATGTACAAAATTCTTAACCGCAAAAGCCTAGGGTTGGGCCTACCTCCATCCCTAGAGAAGCCGTATGAGGAGGAAGCTCCATGTACATTTTTGAAGCCGGGCCTTTCCCCGGAAAAGCCATACAATGAATCTAGAGCCTTCTTCCCTTGCCTTTTGCCTCCCTCGTGTATTCAGAGTAGCTTTCAAGATTTTAGATTGCTAAACATATCTGAATATGACTTGACTAAGAAATCCATGCCAGATACTCCTCCTCGTAACCATCCCTGAAATACAGGAAGGTTTTCTATGATTCTTCACTACTCGTACATGAAGGTAAGAACTATTTTTTTCTTGGAGGGAATCGTTGTTTTTTTCTCAATCAAGAATGACATACTATTATCAAACTCTTAGAATTCGTTTAAGACTGTTTATGTACGAAGTATTTTAGCAGTTTTATAATAAATATGTTGAAGTTTGTATTAAAAAGGCAAGTGTTTCTTAGAAAAAAAAAATAGGGGTTTCTCCATTTTAATCCTTGATAAAGATTAAAATTCAATTAAAACCTTATGTTAGATTATATATTCATTATAGTCCTTTGACTAAATTTCCATGTCAGCATAAATATTAAAATTTATATTTTCTTGTTTTTAAATATTTAATGCATTTTTTGGTTCCTATAATGCCCCTATTAAATATTTGATTTTAATTTGCTCCAGATTTTTTGGCATTGATTATTGTTTGACTTTCTAAAATGATAAACATAATTAAAAAAAAAATAGTGATATGTTACAAGAATTAACAAATACCTAATTCAAATTATTCATTATCACCATTCAAAGCATAGAGGAAATATAAATAGCCAAATCATATATTATACATAATCGAATGCACTTAAACCATGTCCTAATGTGCTTAAATCATAGAACCTAGTCGAATGCACATAAATCATAGTACCAAGTCAAATGCACATAAATCATAGTACCAAGTCAAATGCACCTAAACCATGGTACCTATATGAATGCACCAAAACCATGGTACCTATATGAATAAACCTAAATCATAGTACCTATATGAATGCACCTAAATCATAGTACCTATATGAATGCACCTAAATCAATTAGGTACTATCAATTAAGTCCTATCCATTTGGTATGGTCGGTTAGGTGCTATATAGTATATGTCCGATTAATTTGGTACGGTAAATTAAGTTGTGATTTCACATTCTATTTTCTCAATTTGTATTTTATTTTTCATTTTTCTCTGGATTCACCGTCAATTTGGCATCTAAAAGCCCTTTTTTTCTTCTTTCTTCCGAACGAGATTTTTGGTTTCTAAGTTTTTTGGCTTTTTTTGTTTGATCATGGTTTCTAAGTTATCTGGGTTCTTTGATTGGAATAACACATGGAGGTTTATGGTAATGTTATTGTTATAACAAACATGTTAATTATGGATCTAGTTAATTAAGCATTCTTGAAAAATTAATTATATAGTTGTTTCTCTAATTGGTTTTAAGAGAGTAATAAGGGTAAGTAGGGAAACTAAAAATGCAATAAATTTATTAAAAAATGATTAAATGTGACATGGAATACTATAATCTGACATGGAAGACTATTTTTAGTTTTTAATCTTACATATGGTATTATTGAAAAATCAATCTTATTTAGGGATTGAAATGAAGTTTTCTAAAAAAAAATACTTGGGAAGTACTTTACAATGAATAAGTGTTTCTTCAAAAATCACTATTACAATGTATCATCGGTGTTAAGTGTTTTTACTAAATGTAGTCACAAGTACAAGTTGGAGTATGAACATATTAGTTTCAAAAGGAGAGGCTAATTGGGTGGGAGTAGGATTCTCTCTCTTTCTATTCTCATCCCCTTTCCTACCTTCCCCTCCTCTCACACATTTTTTTTTTGTCTTATTGTCTCTATTAACAAAATTAATATAAATGTTGACGTGATTTAACCGTAGCCGTTCGTGTAAGAAGGGAGGAAAGGGAAGAGATATTAGGAGAGGAGTGAATTCTTCTCAACGGGGTGAGCTATATATGAAGCAGCTGCGCACTGCATCGGCATACACTTTATGCGTTGAACATGCACATGTAAATCAGATATAGTATATTCAAGAAACAAAAAAGCTTTCATGTACATATGATATGAACTCATCAATATTCAGTACTGCTGTACTCTACTCTTGAATCTTTCTCAGTACTGTACTTGGTCTGCTTACTAAATTTATTAGCTCCTTCAATAATCTGGATCCATTACAAACTCTGAAACAAATTGGTATATGTAATCCGTGGTTTAATTAGACAACACTTTGCTTCCAATATAGGAGTTGCTAAGAGTAAAATTCGGAATAGGATGCCTACTCTACATACAGGCGTTCCAACCCCTTTAGTAGGACATGCTATTTGTTTACATCCATTAGTTTGGATGGGATTCAATGCAGACTTTGATGGTAATCAAAAGGTTGTTCATGTACCTTTATCTTTGGAGGCTCAAGCGGATGATTGTATAGAACAGATACATGGTACACCACTAATGTGGCGTCCAGCTCCAATTAGACATTGGTTAGTTTCTCTCTATGTGACCCTGTATCATTGGCACGAGATGCTATCATGCAGGTGTTCATTGTGTCCTACATACAAGTTGATCTTCCAGTTGGGGAATGGAAGTATTGTCTAGTAATTTAGGTTTTGTTACCATTTATTTGAAAAATAAATTGAAAGTTACCTGCTCAATAGATTAATGTAGGCAGATGTGGATTTGGTTAGTAATCAGTTCTCGAACAACTTACTAATCTTTAGTTACTTGTGTACTTTTATTCCTACTTAACAAATCAATTTGAATGGCTTAAAACTCACAAAAACTGAGAAATATCAAAACACATTGGCCTGTTCTTCCTGAGGCTACGGAGCAACTCCTCCACCAATATTGCCTTGCTCTTCTTGCTCTTGAGAACAGTTTTTCTGCACCTGATGAAATTGTATATGATCATACGCATTCCACGTACCCACATTGTCCTTAAAGTCCTCCAACGTCTGCGCTATCGCCATAACATTGCCGCCGCCACAGAGCAATTCGAGCTAGCGCACGAGGTCGAGTTCCGCCTGGTGCTGGTTGATGGACCAGAGCAGCGACCGGACGACGGCGTGGCAGCCACCAACAGGGTCTTTGGCACGGTGGTCGGCCTCGACGAAGAGGTGGACATGGCGGGGCTTCGTAGGTGGGGAGGGAGGGCGGTGACGAGTCTGTCGAGTCTACGACTCTACCGACGCCGAACAGTTTGTGTGCGTTGTGAAAGTTTGGGGGTTCGTCATCGGGATTTTTGTAGGCTATTTTTATCGGTTTGAGAAGTGATCGGAGAATTTTGAGGGAGGGCAGAGAGATTCCAGTAGAGAGAGTAGGGTTTGTTGGTGTTGGGGAGAAAAGTCAGGGACGCGGGTGTTGGTTATAGTCCACGTGGTTGTACCATTTAAGAAATTTGAAAATTAGACCCTAACGATAAAAATGTAATGCTAGAGAATTAATTTTTTAAATTAATTTTTTATAAATCACCTGATGTTGTTGGTTATAGAATTAAGTGTCGATTAATGTACTAATCATATGGTTTGCAAGTATAGTTTAAAATTTGCGTTGCGATATTGCACATTTTTTTGCACTGAAAAAAAGTATGGTTTGAAATAAAACCCTAAGCACCAAATCAATTCACTTCCTTACCAACTCAAATGTGTCAAAACCGTAGTCCACCTGGTGAGCAAGATTTTTCTTTTCATTCGTTTACGTAATTGTTTTTTACGTTTTTTTTTAAAATTTTTTATAGTCTTAAAAAGTTCTCTTGCCCATACAGCATTTGTATTATCTCTTTAATAGAGGTAGAGTCACCGACACATGTGGATCTCATCTCTATTAAAAAGGCGATACAAATGTGGTTAAAAAATAAGGAAAACTAATGAAAATGGCTTGAAAACTTTGAGTTTTAACGATAAGGACAAAATAAACGGTAAAGTGAATAATTTTAGTGTAAAAATGTAATTTTTCGTTAAAGTAAATAATATCTGAAGTTTTTCGTTAAAATTTTCTAAAAAATATAATAAGAGTAATATTTTATTTATATTATGGATGGCAACTCGAAGAATTTCAATATTTTTTTAATTTGGGCAACTCAAGAATTTCAGTAGATGACACAACATTCAAGTGGAATCAGTGCACCATCTCATGACTGCTTGCCCTTTCGCGATAGGTGTTTGGCGAGCTGCTCCGCTCTCTGGCCGGCTTCCGCATTGGAGGTGTGGATCCATTAAGGAATGGCTGCTAAATGTACTGCAAAATGCTATTAGTGCAGATTTTGAATGTGTCATTATGCTGCTCTGGGCAATTTGGACAGCAAGAAACTCCAAATTGTGGGGTGAGACGTTGTGCCCAGTCCCGCATACGGTTATGCGTCGTGCCATGGATTGGTGGCATGACTTCCAAAGAGTGACCTGCTCTCCATCCCAACCTAAGAACCTGGGGGATCCTCCCCGGTGGTCTTGCCCTCCGTCAGGTAGAATGAAGATGAATATAGACGGGGCTTGGGATAAAGAGCAGTGCCTTGGAGGTGTAGGGATAATTATAAGAAATGATGCAGGTACCTTTGTAGGTGCTGCTACCCGGGTGCTGATGGATGTTTTTTCTCCGGCACAAGTCGAAGCAATGGCCTTAAGATTGGGGCTTGAACTGGTGGTTGAAAGGGGTTTAATTAAATTGGAAATTGAGAGTGATGCGCTTCAGACCGTTTCAGCAGTTTTGGATCCCTCGGTGAACCGGTCTCCTCTTGGACCTATCATCGAAGATATCAAATCCTTGTTGAACCTGGTCGCTGAAGTAGATGTTGCCCACATCCGCCGTCAAGCAAACTCAGTAGCACATCGTCTGGCTCGTCATGCCCTCCACACAAGAGGAGATTTTACTTGGTTCAATGAACCCCCTCTAATTATTAGTGATCTTTTGTTAGAGGATATCTCCCTACCTTGTACCCATTAGCCGTTTGGCTTTATGCAATATATATCGTCCTTCTTCTTCTTCTTCAAAAAAAAAAAAAAAGTGGGAACTTACCTTGCATTTGGACGAGGGAATTTTAAGTTCCATGGACCTAAGACTACACTTTTTTTGGAATGCACTGTAAAAATGAGAGGAAATTGAAAATGACTTGATGCGATATGCTTCACATAGATTTCATATTGCACCTTGAAACTTATCATTTTGAGAGTTTATTTGTTTGCTGTCGTCGTGTTTTGATATTAACTTTGTATTGGTTCAGTTATTCGTTGGTATTGCTCTTATAGTGCATTATTAACAATTAAATTATTACGTTCCGTGAAAATAAAGCCCTTCGTCAAGACATAGGGCTTGTTTTGGAATTGGATCTGAACCAATGCCATAAGTTGACATCAACTAATCTCAACTAGCACAAAATGAACAGTGAAATAGACCAGTGAAAGGGAGAGGGAGAGGCAAAAGCACCAATGAAATGGCAAACTGAGCTATCAGAAACAAACTAATCAAAGCAAACAATGGTTTACATCTCCAATCTCCAGCTCTGAATCTGTGATTTTGAACACGAATTAGAGGATTAAGAAGTACGTTAGTAGATGTGCACTAAAATTTGATGTGGTTGAAACTAACACATAAACTAAACCCTGCCGAAGATGTAATTGTAGTACGAGGAAGCAAGGATCGTTCTATTTCGAGGATTAAAAAGGCTGCTAATCAGCACAAACTAAACAAATACTAAAAACTAACTTAAACAAACAAGCAACGAGGGATTTGAATGAATTAGACTTAAATTGAAAACTGAAATTAACAACTAAACAATGAGAAACGGCAGCAATGAAATTGAAGTTTGAGCAATCAAAGGATGAAAGCTAGCTAAATGATTCTTCTCAACACATGAAATACATACGCACAAATTAATCTCCAATTATTCATTCTATAAACCGCGAACAACAACGCCTCAACAAACAACACTGGTTGACTTTCCTACTACAAACTTGCACAATAAGTTTATATATATAAACAAGAATTTTGGAAGCAATCCTAAAAGATGATTATTATTTTGTTCCGATTGAAATCAAGGCTCTCACCACCCTCAAAGATATCAATCAAAACTAAGTTACTATACCCCTCTAACAACAACAACATTATTGTCCTTAGGCACAAATAACCACACCATCCAAAATCTCACAAAAAGCTTCACATTCAAACGTTCTTCATCTGGTCTCAACCAACAGAGTGTACAGCTTCCCAAACTAAATTCTTTGGAACCGGGCTGGCAAGATCGCGAGCCTGCAGCGCTGCCTTGCGCAGCGTCCCAACGGTGAGTTCATTGGCCTTGTAGAATGACACACTTGTGTACAGCAGCTTGTGCTTCTTGCAGAGTTCCTTGACAAGGGGGGCAACTTTCCTGAGGTTGCCTCTAGGCAACCGCGGAAACAAATGGTGCTCGATCTGGAACTGCAATCCGCCGTGGAACCAGTCCATCCACGGGTGGCAGACTATATCGAGCGAACCTTTCGTCTGATTTTCGCACCAATCATTCCCTGTAGGGGTTCCGACATAAACACTTGAAGAGAAATGGTTCAAACAGAACTGGACATGTTGGATTCCAGTGACGGAAAAGCTTACCACAACGAACATTACTCTTTCACCCCAATTGGGGAGGTAAGAAACCAGCAGAGGATACCAAATCCAAAACACCAAAAGCCCGAAGATTTCTTGGATCCTATTTTTTACCCTCAATCTTTTGGATGAAAGCAGTAAAAATGACTGAGCAAAAAGGTTAAGCCTAGCAAGACACATGACAGGGTAAAAAGTCCAGTGCTGGTAGCTAACCATGAACCTAGTAAAAGCATCGAAATTCATCTTCCTGTCGTAGTAATAAGAGGCGATGGAGCTGAACAGTTTCGAATTCACCGCGAAAAATGGCATGTGCTGGAGATCCGGATCGAATTCGAGGCTGTTGACGGCAATGTGGTGGGCGTTGTGGTTGCGCTTCCACCACGCAATACTGATGCCGGCGAGGCAGTTTCCGGTGAGGATCTGGGCGAATCTGTTCACCCTTTTGCTTCTGATGATCTGGTAGTGACCCGAATCGTGGCCGAGCCACCCGCTTTGAATCCAGAGAAAACCCATCAATACGCCGGAACCCAGATGAACCCAGCCGCTGTCGGAGCACAAGACGCCGTAGATGCTCAGAGTAAACAGCATTGCCACCAGAAACAGATAGAAATGGACGCCGTGTCCACTGTTTTCGAAAAGCCCCATTTTCGTAAACTCGTTGACGAGGTTCCTGTAATCTTTGGAAACTTCGGAAACAGAATAGTCTTCGAGATGGAATCCGGTGAAGAACTGGTCGAGGTGCTGCCAGGCGGAGCCGGGGTGGTAGGCGACGAACGCGTCCGTGACGTCTTGGCCGGCGAGGCTGAGCAACGGGAGCTCGCCACCGGGATGGTGGTTGGCCCAATCGGAGACGTTGTAGATCTTGCCCTGTATCGAGATCCATAGATCTCCAGGCTTGTTGTGGGTGCTGAGTTTTTCCTGGGAAATGTACTTCTTTGACTCTGCCGCCATTGGAGAGATCTGAGAGGAAAAAGCTTTCGATTCCCAACTGAACTCTTCCTCTCTGGGTTTTCCAAAAGGAAGAGACTTTTATGTGGATTGATAATTATCGCATGTTGGGGAGGAAAGGATTTGAATTCGGAGGTTTTTTTTGGTTTTGTTTTTTGAATTTTTCGAGCTCACTCTGCTTTCTCTGTTTTTCGGTTTCTGATGCTGCTCTGTAGTTTTTGAAGGGGATACGATTTGCGCAATTGGTGGGGGTATGGAATTGAACAAGCACCACAGAGTTGTATTGTTTTTACAACTCTTAATAGTATTAATCTTTTGCTACTCCACTATGAGGTTCAACAAGCACAGTAGAGTTATAAATAATATCATTTGTTTTAAAAAAAAAGTTTCTTTCTTTCGAAGTTCGCTTAAAATATGAGAGTTTTAACCGAAACACTCTCGTACTGTTTATTTTTAACGAAAATGATATTTTTACATTAAAAAATCACTCCTGATACTATTCACTTACAATATATTTTTGTCTATTTAATTAAAACTCAAAACTTTCAAATCATCTTTATTAGTTTTCTTTTAAAATAACCGTATCGCATTACATAAGTTAACGTAAAACAGTCAAACATTGTGTAACGTTGCAAACTTACCTGAGATAATTAAAACAGGTAAATAGTTTGAGACAGTGCGACATTGACATATTGTACGGTGTAAGTCGGAATTCAGTGGACATTGCCATCAAAAGGTTCCTACGCTTCTCAATGCTGCGACCCACCACGTGAAGGATTGAAACATGTAGATTTGGACCATTTGGTGAATCCAGAAAGGGCAAAATACTTCATCACCCATTGGCACAATCATTACCCATGAAATAGTTTTGCAATCTCACGGGCACACTTTACATCGAATCTTGTTCTTGTGCATATATTTTATTTTAACACTATTTGAAATTTGATTCGATTTTAATTTTATTTTGTTCTTTGTAACTCAAAATTCATAATTTTATTTTATGAAATTCAAAATTCGTTTCACTTTGACTTGTGAACTCTCTTTTCTTTTTGAAACTCAAAAGTTGCCTTCCTATAACATACGTGTGACCTACCACCCAATAAAATTAGGGAACTTTAACGAAAAGCTCATGATACTGTTCACTTTAACGAAAAACCACATTTTTACACTAAAAAGTCAATCATGTTACTATTCACTTTATCCTTTATTTTGTCCTTATCGTTAAAACTCAAAGTTTTCAAGCCATTTTCATTAGTTTTCTTATAAAATTATGCAATTTGTACCAATGAATGTGATTATAAATTTCCACTATTTGTTAACATTCAACAATCATACAATATTAAGTAACAAAAATTTAAGAGATGAAAAAAATAGAAAAGAAATTGATTAGCGTAGTGCATCTAAATCAAATCAACAATAAGGAATTAAAAAAATTAAGCCAATGTGTAGTGAATTTTGTATTTTATAAGGTAAAATGACGATTTTTGAGTTTTTAGGATTAAAATGGAATCAAAATCAAGTTTTAAGAAAGTTTAGCAAATTTTGAGTTTTATGGAGTAAAGTGATGACTTTTGAGTTACATGAGACAAAAATGAGATTAAAATCCAGTTTTAGAGACCGTAGCTAAAACTAAGCTTATATATTATAGGGTAGTGTTATTCACATAACCATTTTTATTTCTCACACACCCTGTTTAACTTTTGGCCATTAGATCGAATAAATTGAAGAAAATCAATGCCAAAAAATAACAAAAGTATGTGAGAGGTAAAAATAGTGTGTGAAATCCTATTTATATTACGAATCCATAATATTAATAGCAGTGTTGTGTTGACTCTTGTTATAACATGAGATGATTTGACTATAACATCGTGTTGACTACAAAAATCACCTAGCCTACGTGGCGCGCATGCCGAGTAATTAGTAAGCTAACTACGTCCTTCAAATGTGTGCGGGGCGTGCCAACTCGTCGGCTGAGCTCGACCGATGAGTAAAAATGTCTTGATGTTGTGTGGATGCGCGCGGCTCACTTCTGTGTCTTGCAACTGCGGCCGAGAAAGGAACACGTCTCGGCCTCTGGGTCCTCAAGCCTGAAGACAAGGCTACCAATTACAAAGTTCACGGCTCGTCGTTGTCTGATTCGGCAACAATCACCGTATTGGTGAAGGTAAAATCACGCCGAATCGATACTAGAGTATAGGGGCACAAATACTCAAAGCGGATGAAGGTCTTGATAATGAACGTGGTTCAGCCGTCCAAGTGCCGAACTCTGAAACCTACTCGTGAATATGCGATCATAAAATAACTCGGTGTTGAGGCACCGAGCCTAAGTATCAGTAATACCTCACTTCGCCGAGATGGCTGGTGAGATGACCTCTGTCGAAGGGGATCCTAAAACCCTCGTCGGCCGAGACTTGGATAGATAACCAGTCGACCCTGTCGCAGTGCTGTTTATCCAAACTGAAGGTGCTTCACGGACGGCTGGTTCTACGGCAACAGTGCTGTTTATCCAAACTGAAGGTGTGAAAGCGGAAAAGAAAATAAAAATCTCAAGCGTGTTGAGAGGTTTTGCGTAGAGCGAGAAATTGAGCAGGGCAGATTTGTATGTTGAGTTGGAGGTCCCTCTAATGTTGCCTGCGACTCTGTATTTATAGTGACGAATACGCACTGGTTGATAAGTGGAGAAAGACTCCCAAACTATTAAAACTCATCTTATCTCATCAAATCCAAGATAACCTGCATGCTTGGATAACGTCCATCTAATCAACAACCAATTATATATATATATATATATACAAAGTTTGCACCCTTCCAATAAGTTCGCAGCCCCAATGTCCCCAATTATATATATATATATATGGCTGGTAGCCTTTGACACGGCATACAGGCCATGTCCATCATGAATTCACTTCTTCTGACAACTGTTGATAAACCTAGCCCCCTTAGGTCTTCTATTTCATCCTCATCTCATCAACAAAAGCCATCATCAGTCTGATCAAATGAACTTTAAATTCATTCTACTTCAAAGTGCTGTCAGACATCCAAATCAATTCGAATTGTACTGCTTATTCAGGATATGAATCGCATTCATATTAAAAGATAATTATAATATTATCCTTTAATAACCAAATTATCTTCACTTTCTCATCTGACGGTTGAGAACCATGCCCACTCAACGACCTAGATCACTTGGGCCGATGGTGTAAAATCAGGTCCAAACACATCGAAAAAAATCTCCGTAGAAAAATGATGATTCTTTGAAATGGGTGATTTCCTCACATCTCCTTTCACCTTTGCATTATTCTTTTTGTTTTTCTGAATTACTAAGTGACTTTGATTATTATTTCGTTTTCAAATTTTGGTTTTTGTTTTTATCTTTTTGAAAACTGAAAAATTTGTTTTGTTTTACTTTCAGTTTTAACATTTGAAACAAAATGAAAACAAAAAATTGAAAACTACTTCCATGAGTTTCAAAGTTTGGCCTTAAATTTTCACTATTTTGGTTTTAAGTTTTTAATTTTTTAAAACTAAAAAATGAAAGTTGTTACCAAATAAGATTTCAGATTTTAAAAAAGTGAAACATGAAAACCATTAAAAACTGAAACCCAAAAATAAAAAAAAACTGAAAACTAAATAAAATAGTTATCCAACAGTTCCTAAATAAAACAAATGAAAAAAAGATATAATCCACGTAATTAAGATGAAAAGTGAATTGTGTAATAAAAAAAAGGGAACTTTAACGAAAAGCTCCCGGTACTGTTCACTTTAACGAAAAACCACATTTTTACACTAAAAAGTCAATCCTGGCACTATTCACTTTACCCTTTATTTTGTCCTTATCATTAAAACTCAAAGTTTTCAAGCCCTTTTCATTAGTTTTCCTTAAAAAAAAAGGTGCATAAATCACTTCGCGGCATCAGAACAGAAACTTTAGAATGTTTATGGGTTGTAACCCAATGTAAATTACAACAGATGGGCCCACTTGAAAATTGAATTGGACTTTTCTTGTTATAGACTAGTTCGTATTTTGAAAAAAATAGATAAAAAGAATAGCATTGACATTTAGTACTACAGTTTAATAATATTCTTTTTTATTTATAAGTGAGAGGTCTTAGATTCGATTATCACTAAAGGCTAATTTGAACCACATTATTGCTAGCCGATTATGAGACAGCCTACTCTCTTCCATTCTTATAGATATAGATAATATCGTTTGTTAGAAAAAAAATGTGAAAAAGGGGGATAACCTCTACTTATTGCTTTCAATTCTTCTCCTTCCTCGTCTAAGTCCCTCAACACACCAAACAGAAAATCATCCCTTCATCACACTTATTTCTCGCAATCTCTGCTGATCCTGTCACAGTAAGAACTCACTCTAATACTTTTTTTTAATCTTTTATTTAGCTTCTCAATTAAGTTTTTTATTTCTTCTGTTTTTGTTCGATGAATTTTAAGCTAGTTTAGTTATGTAATTTAATTGAAGCTAGTTTAGTTCAGTAAAGTAAGAGGAAGCAAATACATTGATGGCACATTTGTTTTCAACTTCCTGCTCTCTAAATTTCTCCTCTGGTGGTAAACATTACATCAAACCGTTGATCCAAGACTCGGTAGCATTTCCTACCTCTTTAACTTTTCAGACTTCCAAAGCCCCATTTGGGAGGATCCTCCTGCAAGAAGAGAGGTCACAAAGTGGTACTTGCACGGTGTGTGCAACCACACTCTCTCCATGGAAGGAAGCCCAAAAGAACCCAGCTATGGCGCCAATGAGAGCTCCGGTGGAGCTTTAAGTCACAGCGAGTAATGGTCTTTGGTGGGGATGGCTACTGTGGTTGGGCCACAGCCCTTCACCTATCCAAGAAGGGTTATGAGGTTGCCATTGTTGATAGCCTTGTATGCCGTCTGTTTGACCATCAGCTTGGTCTTGGTTCCCTGACTCCAATCGCCTCCATCCATGATCGTATTCGTTGTTGGAAAGCTCTCACTGGAAAGTCCCTTGAACTCTACATTGGTGATGTTTGTGATTTCGACTTCTTGTCAGAAGCCTTCAAGTTATTTGAGCCTGATTCCGTTGTCCATTTCGGGGAACAGCGGTCTGCCCCTTACTCCATGATTGATCGGTCAAGAGCAGTATTCACGCAGAATAACTACGTGATTGGAACTCAGAATGTTCTCTTTGCTGTAAAAGAGTTCAGAGAGGAGTGCCATCTCGTGATGCTCGGGACCGTGGGAGAATACGGGACTCAAAATATTGACATTGAGGAGGGTTTCATTACAATTACACATAATGGGAGAATATTTCTTTGCCCAACCCGAAGCAATATTTCTTTGCCCTACCCGAAGCAAGCGAGCTCTTTATACCATTTGAGCAAGGTTCATGAGTCGAAAAATATAGCCTTCACTTGCAAGGCTTGGGGGATTAGAGCCACTTCCAACATAAATCTCTTGAAACTCTCTGCCGCTGCATGAAAAGAAAGGTAACCCTGCTTCTCCAGCAATGGATCTTGCTAACATGGTTTTTCCAGTACCAGGTGGACCAACGAGCAAAACACCTTTTGGGAGCTTGCCACCTAGACGAGTGAAACGCTGCAACAAGGGAAATGATTAAGGAGCACGCCCTACAGTACAAAAAAGGTAAATACAGTGCAAGCCTCGGAAACGAATGGCACCAATCCAGATGGATTTGGCATATCATCTTCTCCACAAGATCAAGGTTTTTTAAGACTGTACTCTTGAATTGATTTTAAGAAACACAATGCAAATGAGGGGAATTTTTATCGAGTGAATCGAGACCATTTCAAGCCCTTTCCCCCAATAGGTCACTTTCAAAATCATCATCTTATATCGGATGAAACAGCAATGATATTGCCCCCACCCCAGAAATCAGGAGACTTGGGGTGATGACTAAAAGGTCCTCTTACGTATTCTTCTGTACATAATGTTGATGCATTTACCTTAGGATGTTGAAGATAGCGAACGATTTCCTCTAACTCAGATTTAGCCTCATCAACACCCTTTGCATCGCTAAATTTTGTGTTTGAACTTCCTTATCTAGTCCGAGTGCTGAAATGTAGAAAGGGGAAATTAAAAGGCAAAACTTTCATCATTTTAAAATTGCATCTTAATCAATTGGCAGAAGAGCCTAAAGCAGCAAGAGATGGTAACACCTTTTTCTCCATCCTCAGTGTACTCTCTTATACCAAATATCAAAAGAAAGGCCACTGCGATAGTACGAATTGTACGCCATAGCAGCTCTTTAAACTGACCTTCTTTTGTAGCCACCTTATGAGTAGGATCACTTGCAGTTCCAAGAATACCTTCTTCTGTTGATTTTCCAACGTTCCTGAGCACTGATGTAGACAAGGGGCCAAATTTATAAGCCAGGCCAAGGTGAAAAAACTCTAATAAAAATGTGCTAAGCGTAACATTGTTCGTACAGAGAATTCAACAGAAGTTCAGATCACTGTATAAATTAACACAAGAAAAAGGGAATTTAATTCTAAAAAACCAGGGTACTACAAAACCGTCATCCATTTAAAACTATATAAACTCTACTTCATCCATAAGCTTAGCACACTTTCAGACAAGTCTACAAGATAAAGACGAACTAGGGTATACTTTTGGTAGAAAAAATTAACAAGGAAATATAACCATGGTCCGTTGCCCACCTCTCGCAATGTCGTTAGCAACTCATCTCATCCAGCCTGCCAACTCTTACTAATGCTTTCATATAGTCAGAAACTGCTGAAGGGTTAGAACCTAATCTGATGGTTGACTTTAAAATGCTCTTATCACTGCTTCATAATCCCTCCGATGGTAGAGTTCTTTTAGATAGGAAATTCACTAGCTTCATCGGTATCACGTACTTTACGAGCATAATTGCCAACATAACTCGACTTGAACCTTTCTTGAGTACTTAAAAACGTATTCCCTGCATAAGTTTAAAAGACAGCGATCATTTCTATAAGTGAAGATAATAGAGATGAGTATTCTGTCGTTCACTTAAAACCTACACAATGAAGTACCTAAAGGAACAAAATTGACAAGATAATAAAAAAGAAACATAATTCTTTACAAGTTTAAAAGGAACGACAAAAGAAATTTTCCAATCAAAACATTTTGAATATGTCATACGCACCTCCTCCTAACCTGTTGGCAGGGAAATAAGTTCAGGCAACCACTTTTGTCAGTTGTCCCAACTCTGATTGATGCCTTGAAACCTGTTAACGAAAGAATATAGAGTTAAAAAGAGCCCGAAGAAATAACAGAAGTATATCGAAGAAGACAACTAAATGGTTCCATCTATTGGAAAACCACCCTCGAGCACAGCATTCGTAAGGCATTAACTGTTTGAAATGGTACCAGGCTTGTTGCTTAGTTTGATAAAGATTGAAACTTTCAATAATGGTTTGAAAAAATCTGTGTTTTTCGAGAGAGAGAGAGAGGGGGAGAGCAAAAGTCTGTGTATTGTCATATGAAGAACAAAAGAAATTACAAAGAATATATTCCACACAGCTGGTCAAAAACAGATCCTACATTCTAGGGACCTAGTACTCGCCTCTGGCCATTAATGGTCATCAGAGGATATCATCCATCCACCTGGAAGAAGATGAGGATGCATAGTACAATTAAAAAGATAAGAACACCAGCTGTAAACTTTCTAAAACTAGGAAAATGAAACTAGCTGTTGTAATTTGAATTTAACAGCTCCTTCTAAATTTAGCAAGTTCATCATTTCTTTAAAACTTCTCAGCTTCCTTTCGATTTCAACTGCATGTTTAGTTTCTGCAGATTAACTCCAAGGCTAGTAGGCAGCTTAGTTCTCAACAGCCTCTCCTAAGCTGCTTACTGGCTTCACTCCTAACTTCATCCTCAAGTAATTGAATCGATCTTTAGGCAAAGCTTTTGTAAATATATCTGCCAACTGTTCTTCACTTCTGCAATATTTCACATTAACGGATCCTTGCTGCAATGCTTCCCGAATAAAGTGATATTTTCTATTTATATGTCTGGTTCTCTGATGAAAAACTGGATTTTTGACCATTGATATTGCTGACATGTTGTCACAAAACAATGGTGTTGATTCGGTTTGCATTTCACTAAAATCATCCAACACAAACCTTAGCCAGATAGCTTGAGCTGTTGCCTCAGCTGCTGAGACATACTCAACTTCTGTAGTTGACAATGCAACTGTGTTTTGCTTGACCGAGGCCCATGAAAATGTACCACTACCAAAGCTGAATGCATATCCAAATGTGCTTCTACTGTCATCTTCACTGTCAGCCCAATCTGAGTCACAAAATCCAATCAACACAGCATCCTTGTCCCTTGTAAATTCAATGACATAGCTGAGAGTACCCTGAATGTATCTGAGAACTCTTTTAGCTATTCCCATGTGCTTCTTTGTGGGACCATGCATGAATCTTGATAACAAACTGGCAGTATACATTATATCAGGCCTGGTTGCAGTTAAATATAACATACTGTCAACAATTTTCCTAAACAAAACTTCATCAGCCAACTCACTTCCATCAACTTTCTTCAGTTTCTCACCAGTGGGTAGAGGAATTGTCACTGACTTACAATCCTCGAGGCCAAACTTTACAAGTAAGGACTTTGCATACTTGCTTTGGTGAACAAATACCCCTTTATTAATTTGTAGAACTCTCATTCCCAAGAAATGATGTAAGAGTCCTAAATCAGTCATCTCATACTTCTGCATCATGTCTCTTTTAAACTCACTGAGCAATGCATTGCTGCTTCCAGTGTACACTATACCATCAACATATATAGAGACAATAATCAATTTTCCTTCTTCATCGGCTCTGGTATGCAAGGTAGCCTCACTGGTGCTTCTTTTGAAATTGCAACTAGTGAGATAAGTGTCAATCTCACTGTACCAGGCTCTAGGAGCCTGCTTTAAACCATATAGTGCCTTTTTTAACTTATAGACCTTGTGACTTGCATTCTTGACTTCAAAACCCTCTGGTTGCTCAGTGTAAACTTCCTCATCAAGTACTCAATTCAAGAAGGCTAACTTAACATCTAATTGAAACAATTTCCAACCCTTTTGTGCTACAAGTGCAATCAAGGTTCTAATTGTATCTAACCTTGCCACTGGGGCAAAGGTTTCATTATAGTCAATACCAGGTTTCTGGGCATACCCTTTTGCCACAAGCCTAGCCTTGTGCTTTTGAACCATTCCATCCAGATTCAACTTGGTTTTGAACACCCATTTGACTCCTATGACTGGTTTGTCTGCAGGTCTTTCCACCAGTTCCCAGGTTTCATTCTTTTCAATAGTTTCAATCTCAGCTTCCATTGCTTCCTTCCATGCTTTGTCTTCAATAGCTTCATGATAGGTTTCAGGTTCAATAATGGTCATAAGACATCTTGCATAGATGTCCTCCAAGCTTCTCAGCTTTACTAGTGTATTGCTTGGTGTTGAACCTTGACTGGTACTGGCAATGTTGCTTCCAGAGGCATGTTCATCATATGTGACTAATTGAGTGAAATTTGGAGAGTCAATGCTGTGAGTTTCATGAGGGGATTCTCCTGTTTCAGTTATCGCAGAATTTTCATTTCCAAAGGTGAAAGGCATATAGACAGTTTCAACTTGCTTGTTTTCCCAATTTCAGGACTTGTTCTCATCGAATACAACACTTCTTGAGAGTATAATCTTCTCAGTTTGAAGATTATAGATCCTGTAGACTTTCTCACAGCTGCCATAACCCATAAAGATTCCCTTGCTTGCTTTGTCATCAAATTTCTGTCTACGATTTGATGGAATGTGAATGTAACAGATGCTTCCAAACACTCTCAGGTGTTTTACACCTGGTTTTCTCCCTGTGAAAGCTTCAAATGGTGTTTTGTCTGTGACTGCAGTGGTATAACACCTATTTTGCAGATACACTGCAATGCTAACTGCTTCAGCCTAGAACTTAACATGAATTTTCTTTTCAGACATCATTGATCTTGCCATTTCTCCAATGGTTATGTTTCTTCTCTCAGCAACCCCATTTTGCTGAGGTGAGTAGGGTGTAGTCAGTTGCCTCTCTATGACAAGATCACTGCAGTAGTTAAGAAATTCATGTGAGGTGTATTCTCCACCTCTGTCACTTCTTAGTTTCTTCAATTTGAATCCACTTTGAAGTTCAACAAAAGCTTTGAATTTTTTGAACACATTTAACACATCTGACTTGTTTCTGAGGAAATATATCCAACACATTCTTGAGTAGTCATCAATGAATGTGATGAAGTATTTGTTCCCTCCAATGGACTCATTTTGCATTGGACAACATACATTCATATGTACCAACTCAAGTGGACAGTTTGCCCTCCAAGGTTTCTCATTCTCAAATGGTTCTTTGTGACTTTTACCATACACACAGCTTTCACAAACTCCTTCCTTTTCTGAGAAATTAGGCAATCCTAACACCATTTGTGTTTGTTGCATTTTCTTTAGACTAGAAAAGTTCAAATGCCCCAATCTTCTTGTACTGTTGCTTTTCTTGCCACTGTGTTGACAGATTCCAAGGACAATGGAAAACATCTATTTCCAATCATTGCAACTTTAGCAACAACATTATCAAGCTTGCTATCATCAAAGATCACTGCCATATTACCTCTAAATAGGACATAATAACCATGCTTCATCATCTGGCCAACGCTCAGTAAGTTTTCATCCAAACCTGGAACTAACAACACTTCATTTATATATCTTTTCCCACGCTGAGTTTCAACAACTATAGTGCCTTTCCCAGTAGCTTGTACAAGATCTTTTGTGCCCATTTTCACTTTGCATGTCATATATCTGTCAATGTTTATTAAAACAGACTCTTGAGAGGTCATATGGTTACTGCATGCACTGTCAACAAACCACACAGACTTGCTTGATGCAATTGAGCTTGCATGACAAGCATAGAACATTGTTCCTGTGACTGCATCTTCTTCCTTTGCACAGTTTGCAACTTGTTTACCATTGTCACAATCCTTAGTTAAGTGACCAAATCGACTGCACCTGCCACACTTGGGTTTTCCTTTATATCACCAAAATGGTATTTCTCACAGACTTGGCACTGGGGTTTCACACCACTTTGATTATTACTCCCTTGCTTGTTCTGTGGATTGGATTTATTGTTCCAATTTCCCCCAAAGTTGTTGTTCCAGTTTGAACCACTGGTATTGTTCCAGTTTCCATTTTGTGACCAGTTCTTCCCCTTCTTATATTGACTCCATTTTGGATTTGTCTTATACTGAGACCCTTTGAAATTTCCAGTGCTATTTCCATTTCCTCCAACTTTAAGACTGCTGAAGGCCCTCTTAATACCAGTGTATTTATCTCTTTCATCGTGTAAGTCTTCTCTTTTATCATAGACTTTCACTGAAGCTAAGACTTCCTCAACTCTAATAGTCTCTAGATCTCTGGTTTCTTCAATGATTGACACTATGGACTTATATCTCCTACTTAGACTCATTAACAACTTTTGAACAATTCTTTTCTCTGTTACATCTTCTCCTAGAGATTTCAAGTTGTTTACTATCTCAAAGAACCGAGCCAAGTAGTCATCTAGAGATTTAACATCATTCATCCTTAAATATTCAAAATCAGCTCCAATGGCTTGTAATTTCACAGCTCTTACCTTTTTATCTTCTCTGAACTCTCTCCTCAGGATTTCCCAGGCACCCTTTGTAGTTTTCTCATTTCGGATTCTGAGAAAAAGTTCATCAGTGATTGCTCCTTGAATAAGGCTTAAAGCCTTGGCATTCTTGATCTTTTCCTCCTTTGAAACAACTGGTCCTTCAACTGGAATGTGCTCTGACTCGCTTTCTCCTTCCTCAGAGACTTCCTCTCTGGGAGTTTGTTGTTCAGCAAGGCCAGCTTCAACCACATCCCATAGATCGTAGGCTATGAGAATGGTTTCCATTTTCACGGCCCATAAATCGTAGTTTGAGCCATTAAATTGTGGTGTTCGCAAATCACCACCGGAGGAGCTTGATCCAGCCATCTTCTCAGGTAGCACAGCTCAAATGGTTATAAAGGTACCACCATTAAGATTTTCTGATTTTTTTTTTTGGGAGATGGATCTCTCTCACAGTATCACGCCATTTCTTCGAAATCAGACTTAGAGCTCTGATACCATGTTTGAAATGGTACCAGGCATGTTGCTTAGGTCGATAAAGATTGAAACTTTCAATAATGGTTTAAAGAAATCTGTGTTTTTCGAGAGAGAGAGAGAGAGAGAGAGGGAGAGCAAAAGTCTGTCTATTGTCATATGAAGAACAAAAGAAATTACAAAGAATATATTCCACACAGCTGGTCAAAAACAGATCCTACATTCTAGGGACCTAGTACTCGCCTCCGGCCATTAATGGTCATCGGAGGATATCATCCATCCACCTGGAAGAAGATGAGGATGCATAGTACAATTAAAAAGATAAGAACACCAGCTGTAAACTTTCTAAAACTAGGAAAATGAAACTAGCCGTTGTAATTTGAATTTAACAGCTCCTTCTAAATCTAGCAAGTTGTTCATTTCTTCAAAACTTCTCAGCTTCCTTTCGATTTCAACTGCAGGTTTAGCTTCTGCAGATTAACTCCAAGGCTAGTAGGCAGCTTAATTCTCAACATTAACTGCAAGTTCTCTATGAAAAAAAAAAAACTGCAAGTTCTCTCAATGATGGAAAAGGAGGGATTTGGATGATAGTATACTCATTTTCCTCCCAACAAATATGTCAATCCTTTTCAGTTTTTTAAGATCAAAAGAGGTGACCCGACCCTTAAAATATGACTACACAAACTCCCATTCCAAAGAACCACAAACCCCAACCGATCATAATCGGCCTTTATACCACCTAAAAGGAGTTGACAACAAACTCTTCCTTCATTTGCTGATATATAGAAACAAGCTAAGAGAAAAGGAAAATTCAGATATCCGATTTTCGTAACGAGTCCATCTCCTGTTGGGTTCCCAATTGGTACAGATTTGAACATTTTTAAATTACAAATTTCCAACGTTCTCCTTATTGTAAACCCACAAGACTCAAGCCGAAACAAACCCGTGTACTGCAACACCGTAAATATGAACAAAATGGGTGCAGAAATTAACCTAATTACCAAACTCCTAAACAATCAAAATACAGGAATTAGGGTTTCCTAGATCAGCTAAAAGAAACTAACTATGTCATTGGGAAAACAACTCTATCGCATATAAAAAGCTGACAATTGCATAAAATCTATAGATCTGGGAGCCCCCAGCTGAGTGATCAGGCGCCTCAAAGCCACCTCTTGCTTGAAGACCGAAAAGGTATGATTGTTATGTTGGAACCTATTTGGACTTATACACTGAGATAAGAAGAATTAATAAGAGTTATTAGGAAAATAAATCACAACCCAACCCTTATTTTGAGGGCATTTAGGTTAACGTGATAAAAGACATGGAAACCTGGCAAACCCCAATCACATTTCGAACCTGCATAAAAGACATGGAAGCATGGCAAACCGCATGATAAGTGGGAATTCGTTATGCTCTATCCAGAAAACTAGCAGTATCACTGTAGTAGAGTATTAAGGATACAGTTAGTAGGAGATAGTTTCTTTTCTTGGTGTTATTCTCGACATGGCTGGCTGCTCCAGGTCACACACTAATGTCAGATACATGTGCTTACATTTGTGATTTAGGGTTCTTGCTAATTGTAAAGTTTCCAACATGTTTCTCTCTCTAATTTAACTCCGGAGGCGTTGTTGGGTTTTTGTTAATTGTTATTGATGGACCTTTGCTATATATTGCTAACTTTGGAGTTGGAGGTATGAAAAGTATTCCTACACAAGCATTGTCTACAAACAATACCGAGGATAGAGATTTGGGTTAAGTAACAAAATGAGTCAATCATTATAATTAGGCATTAAACTCGTCATTCCTAATAGTCGAATTTAAGGCCTCCCAAGTTAGCAAACAAAGCATGTGTAGCTCAAGTAGTACTAGTGGGTTCGATAGACGTGTCATTTTATTCTTGAGCAAATATGCATAACGAGCTTAGAATATGTAGCTAAAATAGTAAAGAATATTTTCTTTTAATCTCAATATCATGTATTCGATTCTTCCTTGTCATTATCTTTCGTCAAAAGTTAAGAACTAATAAAGTTTACATCATTGCCTTGGTTCTTCATAAAAAACGAAAAGTAAATGAAATAAAAACAGTCTATTAAACAAGGTGGGGAAACGGGGAGTCTAGAATCTAGAATATGGTGCAAATTTCACCGGCCAATCTTCATAAGGTTATTACTGGTGATTGTGATTGCGATTGCGATTGACACTACATATTATCTCATAAAGTGATTGAACCAACAAACGAATATAAATGAGACCATTGTATCGGCCGAATCCAAATCCTTAGTCATCAAGTAACCAGTTGCCAAGGCCCAAGGGGTGGGAAAAGAAAGAAAAAATCCACAATGGCATTTTTCTGTCTCTTTTGTATTATGACATTACTAGTACCAAGTATAAGTCGCAGTATGAACATGATCAGTTTCAAAAAGGAGATGCTAACTCGGTGGGGTTTGTACATTGCTTTTATTTTCTCACAGCCTCGGGATTGAAACTAACACGAGAGCTATGGAGCAGCTGCACACTGCGCATGCGTCTGCTTTTTGCGTTGAACATGCACATGTAAATCGGATATATCATATTCCAGAAAGAAAAAAAAACTTACATGTATATTATATGAACGCATCAATATTCAGTACTGCAGTACTCTACTCTCGAATTTTTCTCAGTACTGTATTTGGTCTGGTCACTAATTGTATTAGTTCCTTTAATAACCTGGATACATCAAAAATTCTGAAACAAGTTCACATAAAGCTTGTTATTAGGGTGGGATATGACACATCCCGATTCCGATGTTTGGGGAACATCGGGATGACCACGTGCTTGAGGGTGACACAAACCATTTAATGAATGCATATGCCAATAACATGTGAAACATGCATATAAATTTCGCTCAAACTACATAATATATTCAAACATCAAATAAATGATAGTGATAATGCATGACATGTTCAGAGCATATATCTAATTCAGAATACAAGCGGAAGGTGCTATTACAAGTGATGTCAATCAGAGATGACGATATGATATCACTGGTAAGGGAATGTCTTGTAGCTCGGATCGTATGCCTCGTTCCTATGTCCTAAGGGGGCTCAAAACAAACATGAGTGGACCAAGTTGATATATATATATATAATACTAAAACAATTATTCATCAACATACTAACCCCCAAAGTTTTATGGAAACTCAATAGTATAACATGTAATAGGTTTTCCAAAAGCCCCTACATCACCCGACCTGTAGGCCAAATATAATATATTTTGACCCGTAGGCCCCTACATCACCCGACCCGTAGGCCAAATAAGTATCACTCGTAGGCAGAACAGTGACCACTAGATAAGCACAAAACATTGAGTATAATCTTTCCAACATACGTACATATATCTCAAAAAATCTTCATAGTATATAGTCATCCATCATATATACTACAAATAACATAAATTCGGTAAAGTATGGTATTCCAAAATATTCTCAGTAAAACACGATAATCATAAAGTGTAAATCTAATTTACCCATAAAACGTAACCATTAAATCATGTTTTTCATGAATGCATTTCTACTATTAAAACATGCATTTTAGAAGGGGTCCACTCATAGATACTCTGTCATCGAAGAGTCGTGCGAAAAAGGAGGGATGGAGCAGAGGGACCTAGTTTTGGGCTTAGGTTAACAATCAGGTTGGGCTTAGTAGTCGGCCCAAAACTCTAGGCTAGAGGACCCGAGCTTAAGGGTTATTGGGTTGGGATTAAGGTTCAATGGGCTGAAGGCCCAACCTATACACGGCCCCAGGGCCTCAGTTAAAACATGGGGCTTTGGGCTTGAAAGCCCTGCCCGAAGCTTTGGGCTTTTCCGGGTTTGGGTCATTTCGACCCAGTTTCGACGAAAGGAAAGGCTGGAGCTTCCCAAGCTCTGTTCAACGTCGATTCTCAACCCTAAGGTGCGATCTAGTTATCAAATTGAAGCTTATGAGGAAAGGAAGAGATTTGTACCAATTTCATGATAAATGGTGGCTGGAGTAGGTCGAATTTTTGCTCGAAGGCCATGGGTTCGCTAGAGATGTTTTGCTGGGTTTTCTTGGCTTCATAGAGGAGGAGGGAGAGAGAGGGTCTCGACACAGTGGGTGTGTGGTGTCGTCGTCGCTGCCGTGTCTGGATTTGGGTGTGTGTGGGTGTGTGAGTAGATCAGGGAGAGGGTGAGGGAGTTTGGTGCGAGAGAGAGAGAGTGAGAGTGGTTGAGAGAGGGCTCGGGGGAGAGAAAAGAGAAAAAAGATGGGGAACTGCCACGTGGAAGGCAGAGAGAGGAGGAGAATTAGGAAAAAAAATCTAAAAAGGGGATCCGGATTGGGTAGGGAAGGGGTAAAATGGTAATTTCATAATTCCATAAATATGACAAAATACATAATTCAGGACGGGGTTTTACAGGATATGTGCATTTTCTTTTTTGGAGAGAATAACTTAATAGCAATACATCACTAATATAACGTCTTGTTCCAATAATACAAAAACATGTGTTAGTCTCTCTTAATGTGACCATGTATCATTGACACAGGATGCTACTGTGCTGGTATGTGCCATATACAAGTTGATCTTTCAGATCGGGAATGCAAGTATTGTCTTAATAGTAATTTAGGTTTTGTTACCACTAATCTGAAACATAAATTGAAAGTTACCTACTTAATAGATTAATGTAGAGAGATGTGGATTTGGTTACTTTGACAAGCATTGCACTGAAATTTGAATTCATCTACAATTAAAGTGTTGAAGCATAAAAAAAATAAAATAAAAATCATGGCATTGTAGCCCAATAGTGGATGGGGTTAAGATGCGACGTGGTCCAATGTAGGAGATCTGAAGTGCAAGTGCTCTTTATGTAAAACTCAAGGTATAAAATCCTCTTTATGTAAAACACTTTGCGTTTCTCATAAACTCTTTGAGGGTGCTGTTCTCCCGTTGTTTCCCCTCTGCCGAAAAGGAAATGAAGGCAGAGAAATCATGTATCATATTATTGTCCTCCGATCCCCCTTGTTCGGTACCCCAGGGAATTGACGAGGAATTTCCTGTAACGTTGCAGCTACAAGTTTCGTCCAAATTTTATTCTCTTATCGATCCTGCAGCTGTCAATAGGAGAGGATGGAACCAAAGCAATGAAGCAATCAATTGGTAGACTTGCGAGTGATGAAGAAGTGGCAGGTCCTTTCGTTTCAGGTGCGTTAGAGTTGAGCCGAAAACCACAGATGTTGTGCGCGCAAGCCATAGGTAAACAGCAGAGCAAGAGGGTTCTGAACTGATATTCGAGAAGCCGTCATGTTCGTCCGTGATCAGGGAAAGAGCAAGCAATGAAAATGGTTGCTGGAGAAAAAAAATAAGAGGCAGAAGAGAGAGGTGCTTAACGTCTCTGTTATTTCCATTGTCTCTGAGCATTTGCTCAACCGCAGAGGCGACAAAAAAGGAAGAAAATGGTCATAGTAAAGAGGAATATCGGTTTTCTTTTTCGGTTGTATTTGACATGAAGAGTCAGCCAACAAAATAAAGCAAGATACATGCAACGTCAGGGAAAGAAAATAAAAAAAAGGAAAACAAGTGCATGAGAGAGTGCTATTGTGACTCGTGAGTGAAGTTTTGGTGCCAGAAAGGAGTGGTGCCGTTGCTACACGACAAAAAGAAAGAAAATAATTTCCTTCATGAAGACACGGCTTATGATTTAGCAAAGCAAAGAAATTTGAAAGCAAGAAAGGTCCTACTCTTATTGCTTCCTGTC
Source organism: Crataegus laevigata (assembly GCA_963580275.1). Classification (NCBI taxonomy): domain Eukaryota; kingdom Viridiplantae; phylum Streptophyta; class Magnoliopsida; order Rosales; family Rosaceae; genus Crataegus; species Crataegus laevigata. The sequence continues at coordinate 5,351,499 of OY756949.1, forward strand.
GAAACACAAACCAAAGAAGAACATATGCAAATCCATTTTTGGGGTCCAATAAGAGAAGAAGTATACAAGTGGTTCTCATGGCGCTGCGACATCCAAACCGTCAGGAGACCAATATTGTGCTGTTCAGTCCAAGGAATGAAGTCTAAATCCCAAAGTGGGATCCTCTTCCACGGCACCAATGTTGCATAGTCAAGAAAAAATTAATAATTAAAAGGCCACTTTCATTAACTTCCAAGGACCAAGCAAATCAACCCAATCTACGAACTAAGGTTTTAAAAGACGCTAGGCGCTAGTCGGGCGGAGGGTTAGGGCCTAGTGCCTAGGCTGCTAGGCGGGCGCCTAGGCGGAGTATCTGCTTATACTTTAAATATATATAATTTCATCATAAACTACAAAATAGAATGACATACATATTATAAAGTATTGGAACATAATGAAAACATGGGGAACAAGGATATAACGTGTGTTCATTTAAGTATGCAACAAGTCTCTTACAATTTATTGAAAAAAATAAAATGCAAAATAAAAGTTATCTATTTTTTGTTTAAGTAAGTCGCAACGTAGGCAGGTGCCTAGACGAGTCTGGGCAAGCTAGGCATTAATCGGGGAGGTGACCAGCCGCCTACTGCGGAGAGTTTTAGAACAGTCAACTACGTGGGTGTGTGGGCAATTTAGTATGAAATCTTAGAAGCAAACCCGAAGTCCAAAACCAAGGCGAATTCTAGGTTTATTGAGCCAAATTCACTTAAAACACTTCAACCCAAACTTTCTAAAAACTACGAGAGCTTGATTCCATCAATTGACAATATGGGGAATAGCTCAACCTCTTATAAATTCATGCAAGATCCCTCCTCCCATCAATGTGGGACTCATTCTCAACATTGGATACGTAGACAATCAGGACTGTTTTTTAGTGCAGCCGCAAAATCAAATTAACCCACCATCTCTTGTCAGTTAGAATCAAAAGGTTTCTCCTTGAAGCTTAGGAGTGTAGTTAAGAGACTTTTGATTTGAATGAGTCAAACTCGAAATTAATAGAACTCCATTAATATGGTGGTGAAATTATGTTGAACACGTTTTTTTAGGGGTGTGCTATCCACACACCATTTTTTACTTCTCACACACCCCTATTACTTTCTGTCCGTTAGATATTCTTCAATTCATCCGATCCGACTGCCGAAATTTAAAAAGGTGTGAGAAAAGTAAAAAGGGGTGTGTGGATATCACACCCCTTTTTTTAACTCAAAGGCATTTTTAACTTTCTCTACAAATATAATTATGCATTTTTAAAAGCACTTTTAAACAACTTATTCAAATCATCTTATCAAAAAATAGTTTTATGTATCCATTATAGAGCACCACGTCACACTACAACCAATTGTTTGATTTTAATATTATTTGCTCGAAGTTGGGATATATCATTGTCGTTGGTGGCTTGCAGCCACACTGATTGCAAAGTATAAATTTTAACAAAAGCAGAAAATTATTATAGAAAGAACCAAATATTTAAAATAATTAAGCAAGGAAAAAAAGAACGAATAGTGCAAGATTGGAGCACCATTCAAACAGCCTATTACCAGAAGATTCAAGAATTCCTCAGACAGGGTAAGTTTGTAACTGGTCTATTTCTCTCTCCACAGAGAAGGAAAAGTAATGACTACATGCTTAAAATGACCAAACTAACCTTGCCACGATGTTTGGTTCTGATCATTCTGCGGGCCATTGTTGTTATAAGCAGCTGGAGAAGAAGAAGAAGTACTCACATGGTGATGATCCAGCCCTGCCATATTGATACTGAAAAAATCTCCATGGCCGCCATGTGATGCTGCTGATGAAAATGGAGCTCTAAGTCCCAGGAAATCTCTTGTCAAACCCTCGTTGTTGTTGTCAGTACTTCTTGGTTTATTATAATTCTGTGGAGGACGATTATTATTATTAATCTCGACGAAATTACCGTCGACCATAATTCCATTGAAAGCCTGCTGCTGCTGATGGTGATCTCCAAACGACGACGATGAGACTTGATGATTATCATGATGAAAACCCTGAGAGCCACTCATCATCATCATATCATGCAGGAGTGAAGATTTATTCTCATTGTTTCCAAACCCATCATCCAATAGAATTGCTTGGTCACGCGAAGTTTCGTTGGACATGTGAGCTTGGTGGGATTGGTGGGTGGGTGGTTTAAGAAAATATGGGTAAGGGGAGGGTTTGCTGATGGTGGCACCCATTGCTGATGCCTTCTGAAGCAAGGCGGTGGCTGACATGTGAGGGGGAGCGGGGGTTTGTTGAACTTGGAAGTTATCGGGGAGTAGGGTAGTAGAAGAGCTGCTAGGGTTAGGGTTTTGGTCAAAAGAATAATATTGCTGGAATGAAGAGGTTGAGAATAATGGCGAGGCAGAGAGGTTCATAGTAGGGAGGCTGGCGGCTTCGCCACCTTCCGGCAAGCAAGAAAGCCACGGTGGAAGGTGCTGCTGCTGCTGATGCTGATCTTGTTCTCTCTTGACAGCTGATAGAGCTTGGAGGCCATGGCTATGGATTTGGGGGAGTGAGGAGAGAAGAGGGTTGATTGAGGCTGGCATTGCTGATCTGGCAGCTGCAGTGATTGTACTGTTCTCTTGTGCTAAAGCATCGCAAAAGGCTCTGTGTGTGATAAAACTGTCCCTCCTGTGTGCAGAGTTACCCCATCATCAAAAAACAAATCACAAGAAAACAAAAAGAGCAAGCGAAAAACAACCACCAAAAAGTAACTTAAACAGTGTTGGCCTCTCTCTCTGACGCATGGACATTTTTGTATTTTCGTTCTTTTTGTTTTTTAGGACAAAAGAGATTAGCAGATGTGTGTATGTGTGTAACACATTAAAGGTTCTTACACTAATCACTTTATATATGTTACCCATCACAACTCAAAAGCTAATTAGCTTGAGTCTCTCCATCTCATTTCACAAAGGTTGTATTATCAAGGTTATCCTTTGATACCCGCTATTAATTTGCAGTGTTTGATACGCTTGAAAACTAATTAATCACTCTCGTATAGATATTAATTCTATAGAAATGAATCCTAATTAAGTTGTTGGTTATTAAAAACTAATTAATGTAGTCATAATCTTTCTCTGTTAGTGCTATTTTAATAATTAGTTACCTATAATGCTCTTACCTAGAGAAAAGGGTTCCACAATCACATCTATACTCCCTTGTGCCACAGACTTTGGAGTGAGCTTTCCAATCTGACTGAACCGCATAACGCTTCGAGCATTTCTCACACTTCCACTTCTTCTCACCGTGCTTTCTAGAGAAGTGCTTCTTGATCCCTGTCAAGTCCCCAAGAGCCCTCGACGGGTCATGGTGGACGCATGTCGGTTCCGGGCATAGATACACTTTCTTCCTCACCTCCTTCCCCGTCCTTTGCTTTAGCTTCCATGGCAGATTGTGCCCTCTTCTGTGAAGCTGAAGGTTTTGCTCTCTTTGAAACCCTTTGTTGCAGATCTCACACACGAATCTATTCGTTGCCATCAGTGATTTTGGAGACAAGGCTATTACTTCAGCATCCGGGTCTGCTCAAAATTTCAATTTTTAATATATAAAACCAAAACTAAACCAAAAAAATAAAAAAAGTTAAATTAACATGCATGAGATGTATATAAATAAAAGGATATGATTTTGCCAGACCCTTTAATCCTCATGTACACTCGTGTTTATATATGACTTTGGAATTGAATAAATGCCTTAAATAAATCAACGGAGAATAAACAGAATATGCAGAAGGAGAAAGTATATGTGCAGAAGTCATTTCTCTGTATCAATGTTGGTTATTAATTAATTTTGATTTGGTGAGACCTGGGTTGCCTGGGAGATTTCTCTTCTTCTTCGGCGGTGGCGGTGCTTGCTGTTGCTGAATTTGTGCTGAGGATGCGGAATGCTGAGGGTAGACTGTGCCAGCAGATGATGACTCATTTCTGATGCTTGAGTTAGAAGCACTTAAATCACCAGAAGCACAAGTCAAATTTGACATATTCTCATCCACCATCAAACCTTTATTCTTGATTAAAACACCCTTTACTCCAAATTACAGGACTTGCTATACTTTTGTATTTATAGGATATGATGACACCAATTATTTGTATACAGTTTCATGAAAGATTAATTGAGCAAACAGATCTAAACTTTCACATCTGTATGAGAGAGGATTTAGATCTGACTGCAAACCCTAATTCAGAAAATAATTATATGTAAAAAAGAATATGAACAGATGAATTCAGCTTCACACAAATCCCACCAATTCCTTTCTCCTCTAGCTATTCTTCCTCATGATTTATCTTCTCTCTACCATCAAACCCTTCAAGAAAATTCAACCAGTAATGAAAAGAGAGAATTAACAAGAAAAAAAGGAGCTATATATAATTAAGTCCAAAGAAAAATAAGAATCATGAACTTTTCAAGTAGCTAGCTAGCATAGAGTAGCACCAACCTTTCTCTTGATTAAATTTATGTCTGCAAGAGCCACTGGCTGGTGAGTGGAGTTGCAGACAAACACCAAGAAAAATTCAAGGAAAAACTTTTAAATAATTTAAACCAAGTAATTTTGTGTCATAAACAGAAAGACTAATTATAAGACATGTGTATGTCTTGCATGAGAGAGAGAGAGAGAGAGAGAGAGAGAGAGAGAGAGAGAGATATGGATGAGAAGGGATTCCCTTTAGAGCTCTACACCCATCCACCACCACAGCCCAACCAACAGGCTTGTTCTGACGTGCACTTTCTGTCTTTTCCTTTGTTCTCTTCCCAGTCCCTCAAATTACTTGTTAAATAATTTTATTCATCTTTTCAAATTCAATATTTGAACATACAAAATTGACACGCTTGATAATAATTTCTTTAATATATGTGGTCATTATATTTAAGGTTCACCTGTATATTAGAAAATGTGTCAATCTGCCAACTAGCTAGCTAGTTTGACAATCTTGTGTGTCTAAATAGCATCACCGTTACAAATTAAATTCTATTGTATAAGCTTTTTAAGTTTCCTTTTTATTCAAATCACGCCACCTTTCCCTTGTCATAAAAAGTAGAAATAAAGCAACCAAGTGAAAATACAGCAAGATTTCACACAGCACACTATATATATATATATATATCAAGATAGAGGGGATAGAATATGATAAGAAGTTGATTATTCCCTTTTAACATCATGGGTAAAAGAGAAAGGAAAAATAATGCAAAAACCATTTTAACTTTGATCTGTGCATCTGATATCACATCATTTAAATATATAAGCATGATTGGATATTCATTAAGCCAGCAGAGACATGCTCATGGGAAAACAGTCCTCATTCTCATAATATTATTATTTTAGTAGTAAAACTCCATTATTAAAACATTATGAATAGCTTATAGCTAGCTTGTTTTATTATAGAGTAACGTTATTCATATCATATTTTCATACCATCTTATGTGGTATCTGATGTGAACAGTCACATCATTTGAATTAATCAGATTTTTTAATTTAATTTATTATTTAATAAACTAATAATTAAGAAAAACTAGTTAATTAAATGATGATTATGGCATACTAGGAGTCTTTCTGCTTTATTTTCTTGAGTTTTGCAAATTTTTCAAATGATATGACTGTTCACATCAGATACCACCTAAGATGGTATATAAATATTGTATAAAAATATAATATAAATAACATTACTCTTTAGTCTCACATTTTCTTGGCCTGCAAAATGAATAGGGCAACGGATTAAGATATGTGTTGGCCGGTCCCAAGTGCTTGTAAAACACAACCCACCATCGTTTAATAGTTTATTTTATGTGTGTGTGTGTGTGGGAAGCTAGCTCAGTAATATACATGCAGTTAGCTAGTCAGACGACTCCGACGTTGGTTTGAGGTTCTACAGTCTACAATATTACGGGTGAGGAAAAGGATTACTGAGCGCATAAACATGGACTGATTTCAGTCAAGGATTACTGCGCACATAAATATGGACTGATGTTGGTCATTAATAATTTAGAGTCCTCTGTTCTCGTCCACAGTCGATGTGAGAGTTTTATTTTGATGTTGACACATGTCACATTATAATTGGTTTTATAATTAGAGAAAAACTCATGTGCTTTGGTACGAGTGTCTCAGCATGAACACTTCAAAAGTATAAAGTTGAAGGGTGCTTAGTAGTTTTGGAATTGGTGAAATATAGTACAAACAATAGTATTATATTATGTTCTACAGTCTACAATATCATTGCACACAGATGTTAATTGATTCTAATTGTTCATACTTTGTTAGTTTCACAAACATGAATCACACATATGTTAGTACTATGCTCTATAATTTACAATATTAGAAGTTCTAGGATCATTGCGTATAACTGATTCTGGTCATTTTTGCTTCGTTTCATGAGGGGACATCCAAATTTGGATTTGCAGACTAAACTAAGATGCTATTTTTGTTTGCTTTCATTTGTCATATGCAACTTCACTGTTCACTTTTGGGTAGCCCAATAAAAAGAGTACTAGTTCAAGATTCACCAGATATAATCTTTTTCCTCCTGCTGGTTTCAGTTCAGACAAAAAAGGGGCCTCAGATTTTAGTGTTTTCCGATGGAAAATGGGGAAAAATTGGGATTTAAACCCTAATCATATGGGTTGGGTTGGGTTGGATCTCAGCCACTTAACTTGGTGCAAAAGACAATTCCAACTGTTCACCAAAAAACAAAAAGGACAATTTCAACTGCTCTTGTTTTGTCTTGATGAGCCTTTCATTTTTCCTCTATGTAAAAAGTCAAACTGTAACGAATTTAAATGGGCTTTTTTGTCATGGGTTCGGTTATGATTGGGCTAATATTGTCTTTGTGTTGGATTTGGGCTCGTACTGTTGAATTGTGTGATTTTCAAGGAAAATTCGAGTTTCAGTTATTATTCGCAGTGTTACTACTTCACAATTTTTTTTTTAATCTCAGTGTTATTAATTCAAGTGTAATAGCTTATAAAACAAATATTTGAGAACAAGCTCGAGTCACCCAGCTAGGGTGGATAAAAAAAAAGTATATATATAAGGTTCTTGAACTTTATCTCATGTTTTAGTTTTAATTCATGAACTTTCATATTTGTTTATCTCGTTCTCTAACTTAGCATTGCATTGCATAAATGATCCTTCCGTCAAGTTTAAGGGTATAGTGGTTTTTTCATTAAAAAAATTAATTTATTTTAAAAAGAGAAGAGCTTAGTTTTTTAAGGTTAAGGAGGAGTTCCTCATCAAAATACTTCGTAGCAGAATTTTGTGTTGATCATAACTGTTTATGTTATAGATCATATGTAAACATCATCTTTGTAAAAAATCAATTAAAACTAAGATCACTTAGTCAATCTTTAAGGAGTACTGATCATAAACACGAAATTCTGTAAATAATCACGAGGTATTTTATGGTGGAGTTCCTCCTTGTTCCTTGAGGAGCCAAGTCTTTATCTTAAAAAAAATATATATTTTTTCTTATTTTTTGATGAATTTATACTTTACCATCAATTTAACGGAAAAGTTGATGTAGCTAACGAAAAAGATTACTAGTGTAAGGAATGACATAATTTGAGGATGAGAAAAACTATTAATCAAATTCAGGAACGAAAACTAAACTCGCAGTATAGATCAGGGACCGTCGTTCAAATTTAACCTATTTTATAAACTTACAATATAATACTAATAAGGGTTGTTTTATACACACCCCACATACCTAATACACTTCACGTTTACTTTTTAGATTAAAATTTATCTTAATACACCTCACATACTTTTCAATACTACCCTTACACCCACACTCTTCGTAAAATTTAAGATTTATTTTTATATTCTCTATTCAATTTTCTGCACTTTAAGTTTGTCCACTCGAGGGTTTAGTCTTCCATCAAATTTCTGCACATTTAGTTATGTTTATAGATTTTTTTTAATTTCATTTTTTATGAAAATATGACTTTCATTAACATGAGGAATCAACATACAATACAGTGCAAGAGGAGAGAGCCAACTAGGCTCCTCTTCAATCCCATATTTAAAATCATCAGCACGAACTGCATACTGAGCTAGTTCATGAGCCATAGCAAGCTCTGTTCTACCATTGACAAAAAAATCATTTCGAAACTTTTTCCCAACATTTGTATATTCACCATGATGCAACCCTCTAGACCCAAACAATCCTGCGTAGACGTAATATCAGCCAGCATCACTCCCTTCGCGTCGAGCTCGAGAACAATATCTCTAAGACCCAAATTAAAAGTAAACATCAAACGTTCCTTTTCTGCAGACATTTCAGCGGCTTTTAACTGAAAGGCACTCTTGCATTGGTTTTGATTCGAATTATTGTGAAAGTGTTACTTTTTAAAGCTGAATTTTTTTTTTTTTTTTTTGTGAATGTTTTGCGGTAGGTTTTGACATACCTCCTAACGTCATGGCTCAATGCATCACCGTTGACTTCTTAAGATATCCTCTTGTCCCATAATGCACGTAAT